>JAQMRL010000011.1:27795885-29243385 GCA_035578175.1 Catonia carolina
ACTCACTCCTTTGAAACTTTTTGACACACCCTGTTATTAACAACGTGCAGTTAAACCCATTTAAAAGGCAATTAACAAAAAAATTAAGTTAGTATTTTTATCTGGTGGGCCATAGCTTTGAAACCATTTATTGAAATGATATCCGATAACTGTTAATTATAACTACGTACAGTCTGTGGTTATTGAACGAACCCATAGTTATTTTACTACCTGTTTATCTACCATAATTACTTTTTAAATACTAATGAATGATATTAGTACGCACTATTTTTTTTATTTTTAGTAATTTTTAACTTGTTAAAAATATATACCGTTACAGTTTTTACATGTTCTTTTGTTCACGAATTTCTTTTTTTCTTTATTCGGTAGTTAAAAGTTTCAACGGTTGTATAAACTCGTACATTTGGTTATAAACTGGTTGAATAATATATAATTTGTTTACATTTTTGAATGTATTACAGTAACTTATTATAATCAGTTAATTGGAGGGAATAGAAATACTAGGTATAGTATTAAATTATAAAATCGTCGCCAAAATCAGCTGTTTTAACAGCTGATTATCGGAGACGAAGGTTCCTGGTTCAAATCCTAGTAAAGGTAGTTACTTTTATACGGATTTGAATACTAGACAGTGGTTACCGGTGTACTTTGATGGTTGGGGTTTAATTAACCATACTCTCTCAGGAATGGTCGGCCTGGGTCTGTACAAGACTACACCTCATTTACACGTCATACACATCATCCTCATCTCATTGGGTCATGGGGTTGCTTATTGTTCTGAATTGAACAGATTGCAACGTACACAAATTAGGGATTACAAAAAAAAAGGTATAGTATTGTGTACATTTTGTTTACTTTAGGTGTTTTCTAAAACAAATCGTTATTACTAGTTTTTCTTTTAGATGCATACATTTTTAAATTTGCTTTTTAAATTTACAGGATAAATTCCTGCTTCATAAACACAATAAACAATTGAAAATAAAACTCCTGAACTGGTTAATCAGTATTGTTTGATAATTAGTTAAAAGAATTAATTAAATTTAATTTTATGAAATATTTTTAACATTAAAAATTATGTATTACTGTAAAATAAAGAATTAAATGTTATTAACCTACGATTTTGTTTAGTTAAGTTTTTTATTGTAAAATTACTTCATGCAGGTAAAAAAATTAATTAATTATTGTAAAAAAATTTAATTAACATTTCATATTTTATTTTATTACTTTTGCATCGCACCTCTCAAATGTATGTTTTCTTCATTTTGTGTTCCTCCAACATGTTTTTTTTAGGTTTGTAAGATTTTTCTAACAATTATTTTTATGCTAAATTAAAAATTAAATTAGTTATACTTATTTTTATGATGAATTTAAAAAATATTATATTTTTTGTTTCTGTCGACAGATTTCGGTCTGACGCAATAATCATGTAATACTTCTTATTAAATAAATAAATTCTATGCAATTGTAACAAAATAAATCTTTAGACAAAATGGATTTTTTTGGGCGTGTTTATCGGGCATCGACTGCCATTGTAATTTAATCCTCGTCAAAATTCTAAGAAACTTACTGCGACCGGGAAACCAATGCTGTCAAATGTATTGAAATTACATTTGTATACAACTCAGAGTGTACCAAGGGGAAAAGGAAAACCTTTCAGGGCTTGTTCCTCTGGTGAAACTTATTAAAAAAATTCATAACCGGGCGAAAGAAATCGCCCGGATTTCAGTTCCCCAAGTTCCCCC
Organism: Catonia carolina; assembly: GCA_035578175.1. Classification (NCBI taxonomy): domain Eukaryota; kingdom Metazoa; phylum Arthropoda; class Insecta; order Hemiptera; family Achilidae; genus Catonia; species Catonia carolina. The sequence goes on from JAQMRL010000011.1 coordinate 27,797,628, forward strand.
ATTCCAATGAAGCCATACTAAACTTTGTAGGGTGTTAACGAAGGTTTTCAATTGAATACGTTTTATGAAAAATTGAAAGAAACAGGTCCAAGTAACTACAGTAGATTCTGAGATATCTGACAAAATACGCAAAAATCAGTCTGGAAAAACCTGTTTCTTTTAGTTTCGAAGTACTTTGTTATTGGGTAACAAGCACATATAATTTTTAAACTAAACTTGTAGTAACGAAACAGACCAATAATAGACAAACAAAATTTTTTTAAAAATTGGATTTTTTATTAAATGAAAACCGATGAAAAGTAGGCAGAAAATCGGTAAAACGTTTTTCTTACTAAACATAAAATTCTTAATACTGCGAAATAAAATATGTTATTTACTGAAAATAATATTATAAATTTGATTAAAAAATACAGTATTTTAGCTGTTGTCTAATCAATTTACACAAGTGAAATAAAACAGTATCGTAGAATCTAAATTATCGTAAAATCTAAATTTAAAAAAATTCAATTAATTTACGTTATTTTAGAATTGTTTCATTAAAAGATATTTTTGTTGTACAGTTTGGTAGTACTAACAGCTGATTAACAGTTAAAATTATTGTAAAGAGAAGAATCTTTTATTACTTTATTATGTCTGCTCCAACCGCGTTTCAGTCGTCATTATAGATATGACATGAAAGTAATCGTGTAATGATTTATTAAATACGTAACTTGGGGAATTAATTAGTCATTAATATTTACTTTGGAAGCCCTGTATTCTTGAAATGACTAACAGCTTTATTGCACCATAAATCTGATTGTCCTAGTAGGCTACATCTAAATCGGTTGTAGAATTGCGTCCTACATTAAGACTTTTAAAGTCATTAGTAATCTTGATCGGTCAGTGAAAATTATTACAAATATTTCGGGTTTTAGGTTATCAGTCGAAAATCTGGTTTGAACTTCTAGAGGCTTAACTAAGTAAATCGAGGAGTGAGGTAGTTTACTATTGCCTTCCTCACTGAGTTGAAAGAGTATGCTTATCAGCACGCCAAGCCCCTGAAAAGCATCTACTTTCCACCCTGAAAATGATACCTTGACTTCATTCACCACAGGGTCTGGATGTATAATGAAGTTCATTACTGTCAGAGGAGATAACTCTGACTATTGCCTTTTACACCTCTACCTCTACTGTTCTTAAATGCTTCAGTTATGTCATTGGCTGACCATGTGATAAGGAGTAGTATTATTTTTTTGTAGCCTTGGAACTAGCAGATTGAGTGCAAATAATTTAACACTCAACCTAAGTTATGGGCTAAAATAATTTTCAGTATAATTTTTTTGAAAGCGAAAGAGGACTTCCCTATATATTTTTTTTGCTTTACGTATGACTGTTTTGTGATTTCTGCTAATGCAGACGGTGGAGAATAATGATATATGAAAATGAGTGATGAACAAATACCAGACCTGACCGGGAATCAAACTGGGGACCCCGGCGTAGGAGCCTGTTGCACTTCTATTTACTACTTTCCATATAACCTGTTGTATTTTTTAAATAATATGCCTAAATAATTTTAGCAATATTTTTACGTGTAATATAAACTATAAGTCTTTCGTCGACATTAGAAAAAAAACAAAGGGGTTCATTATTGACATTCCTTGTCCTACATCTCGCGTGTAGAAATACATTTAGACTTGCGTAAAGGGTGCCTTTCTTAAAAAAACCTTAAGATCATTATCTATCAGCCTACCTACCTACCCTTTTAATGAATTTCTGCAATAAAAATGAAAATATACAAGCTTTACTTTCTCTCGACTTTATATTAAAGTAAGAGACAGTTTTATTTTTAGCCTATTCCAAATTCAACTGGTCTGGTCTTATCAAATCTGTGAAAATAAATAAATGATTTCTCGTGTGTATTTATCCAGAAAATATATTAAGACTCCAACTGGACTTCAATGTGAAAACTAAGAGTTCTTTTTAGCTATCCAAGTAGCGCTAAAATAAAGGACACCTTGATCTAATACAAGAGTTAATTGTGTGTGAATCAAATGTTCTATTCAGTGCTATTTTGTACTGAATGTGTGGTTTTTTGATGAATTGCAGGAATGTTTAAAATTCCGTGTAGCATGTTGGTTTTATGTACCAACTTGACGCTGTGATTGTTCTGAATAGTTTAGATTCAGACCTTTGCAATAGTTCTACGTTGGAATTCTATCTATGTAGATAGAATGTAACTTTGTTTCTGCCAATTTTGTTTAAATTTTCTCCATAAGAGTGGAAAATTAAGGTAGATGGCAACAAAAACTTCTAAAAGCTTTTGGAAGTTTCTCTTTCTTTTGACTTGTTAGCTGGTAGTTTGTAGCGTATATTGATTATAAAATATTTCACAGAACTGTGCAGCAGATATAAACAGACTACGGGTTAAAAGTCAGTAAAAAGGATGCGTAATCATGTTTCACTCTACCAACGCCTTCAACCAGCGACAGACCGGATGTTTTACAATAGGCCTAACGTATTAATTCTTTCTACTGGTACTGTCGTATTTTGTATTAAGTATGTTTCAATTAGTATATAGCAAGTTTCATCTGATAAGCTAAGAACATTTTTTGAAACTCGAATGGATCGCGTTAGTTTCAATCACAATTTTAATACAATTATGTTCTGACGTGCTGCACGGTTCCATGGGATAGAGTATAGAATATTATCACACTACAACTCACCAAAGGTAAACCTTCGGCAAAAAAGTGTTAACACTATTGGGTAAATATTAGAAGATGACATGCTTATTGTAGTAAATTGTTTTAATCCCTAATGTGTGCGCGTTGTAATCTGTTAATCACCCCAAGTCACAAGTTTTAATAAGCAACGCCATGGACTCAATGAGATGAGGTATGTTCTTGTACAGACTCAAAGAGTGTGGTTAATTAAACTCCAATCATTTAATTGAGGCGTCCTCGTCCGGACCCAAGGAGGCCGCAAACGCCTTACCAACCAAAAACCCGCCGCCTGGCCACTTGATCCGACATTAGCAAACAACCTTCCACCTCCCTCGGAACTGTTTATGTAATACTACAAGGGAAATTTCGGGTTAAAAATTTTACATACTGTCAGCGGGGCGTAGAAGGGAATCGTAGCCTAATTCCCTTCTCGCTGTCACTGACCAACACTCACTCGCTCATTTTCATTCATCTCTTTCATCACCAGCTCAGGAATTTAATGTGCCTACCTTACCTACTGAGATCGGGACAGGATTGATTCATTGTGGGAGAGGGCGACCCCGCTGATCTCCCTATATCTCCTCCCTCCGCAATATGTATAAAGTTAACTTACAAGTTCTTAACATTACCTTAATTCCCTTTGGAAGTCTCTCGAATGCAATTAACTAAACAAGTAATATGTATTTTTGGTTAAAAGGATTAGCAAAAAAAGGTTTTTTAAACAAAAATTTCTTTAAAGACATACTGTGAGAAGTATGTTAGTAATATAACTCAACCAGAGGGCGTAGTAGATGTTTACCATAGACATAACTATTCTTTCAAAAAGTTAATGGCATATGGTCTGTAAATTTAGGAAAGACATTTAAAAATTTTGATGTACTATTCTATTTTACGTTTCCATTCATTCTTTTGGAATTTCATTCATAAATTCTGACTGGACAAACAGTGTACTGGTTTAGAATAGACTGTTCTGTAAAAAAATAACAATTCAACAGATCGATCTGATATGACTGAAGGTAAGAATGGAACAAAAGGTGTACGATAAAGAATCGAATGACGCGGACGGAGTCTTCCATTACAATGTGTATCGTCGCCAATGTGGCACGAATTTAGAACAGAAAAGGCGTCTCCATAGGTAGAAGACAGTCGTCTCGTCTGTTTGTCCATTTTCTCAATTATAAATACTCTCTTTTTCTATCCAATGTATATTTAATATTTCTTTCTCTTTCTAACTCAATAGAATTTATAATGGGGCTATCTATGATATATTGTTATAGTGTATATTCTAGACGAAGAAATCTTTTCGTTAACTCTCTCTGTCTCTCTCGAACATTTAACTTTATTGTGACATTCCTTTCTTTCCTTCTTATTTATTATTTACTTCTAACTTGTTTATCTGTTTATTTCTTTATTAGTAATAAGAAAGATAGAAAAAGATAGAAATATTTAGTTAACTTATAGAGTAAATTTTAAACGCCTTTGATTTATATATCCTTTATCAATTAATACTACTATTACTATTATTATACTCCAAAAGAGAATTATGAATGAAATCCAATCCTACTACTCTGAAGCGATCTTAAATCTTTTATAGCCTACCGATGATCTCCTAATAAAATTTATTACAATTTCTTATTATTTTCTTGCCTCATTCTATTCCGATGTCACACGCTACTCAAAAACGCAATTTAGGCTTACACTTAAAAAATTTACATAAAATTTCTTCTTAAAGTTCCTATCCGATATAATCATCATGGAAATTCTCACTTTGTCAACAACAATACGAAAGAGTTATGAAGAGGTTTTGATTAACCAGATCCTAAGATTCTTTTACCACGATATCCTTCGTCTTCCAAGGCCTCATTCTCCGAAGATCTTCCCCTACAAAATACACTGAAGCTAAGCATATCTGGGCTTCATTCCGCATAATATGACCCAATTACTGCAGTTTACGTGCTTTGATAGTTGTCAAAACTTTCAGATCCTTTCCCATTCATCGCAGAACTTAGGCGTTTCTCACTCACGCCGTCCCGGGATTTTTAAGAATTCTTCGATTATTGTTGTTGTTTAGGTCAACAGCCAAAAGGCTGGTTTGAACCTCTAGAGGTTTTACTAAGTAAAACGAGGAGTGAGGTGGTTTACCATTGCCTTCCTCACTGAGTGGACAAATACGCTTATCAGCATGCCGGGCCCTCTGAAAAGCACATTTTCCACTCTGTAAATGACACCTTTACTTCATTCACCACAGGGTCTGGCTGTACAATGAAATTCATTACTTTCAGAGGAGATAACTCTGATTAGTGTCACAGTACACCTCTACCTCTTCTGTTCTTAGATGATTCAGTCATTTAATTGGCTGACCATATGATAAGAAACAGAACTATTTATTTCAGCCCTGCAACGAACAGATTGAGTGTAAATAATTTGACACTCCACCTGTCTGTTATGGGCATCTTCGATTATTATAGAACTTAAACGTTACAAACACAAGCCAAAAACTCAAATTACGATTCTAACAACTGAAAAATTTACTCGATAGACGTTCCAAATTAAACATTTCACATAGATTAAAAATTAACAAGAAAATCATAAGACCAATCTGGAAATACTGAGTTCAACTTTGGGGATCTGCTAAACCTTCACACACGAAACGAATGCAAGCGATTCAAAACAAGATTTAACGCAATTCCCGTATAACGCCACAAACCTAATGTTACTTATATAAAGACTAACTGTAGTCGCTATAACTGGCCATAACAGACAGGTGGAGTGTCAAATTATTTACACTCAATCTGTTCATTGCTGGGCTAAAATAAATAGTTCTGTTTCTTTTCACATGTTCAGCCAATTAAATGACTGAATCATTTAAGAACAGAAGAGGTAGAGGTGTAAAAGACACTAATCAGAGTTACCTCCTCTGAAAGTAATGAATTTCATTATACAGCCAGACCCTGTGATGAATGAAATGAAGGTGTCATTTACAGAGCGGAAAATATGTGCTTTTCAGAGGGCCCGGCATGCTGATAAGCATACTTTTCCACTCAGTGAGGAAGGCAAAGGTAAACCACCTCACTCCTCGTTTTACTTAATAAAACCTCTACAGGTTCAAACCAGCCTTTTGGCTGATGACCTAAACAACAACACAGTCGCTATAAACCAGGCAGTAGATGCTACTTGAAATAAAACTAAGGGAAAGCTTTTCAGGATGTTAATTATGCCCTACGTTATTATATTAGTAGGGTTGTAGGGCTTACCTTTTTACCCCAAATGCGGAAGTAATCTAATTGTAGGCTATTTGTCAGTAAGCTGAATTTAATCATCAACTGTAATTTATTCATTGTGTAAATTAATTAATTAATTGTTATAGGTTTAACTGATTCAGTGCCAGTGACTCGCCTAGCGGGTCATGGGTAGGTGTTACCGTCAGGCTGCCGTTTTACCTAGTAGGTTCTGTTTTGTTATCATTTTAAGTAATTCTGGAGGGACACCGCCTGTCCGACATCAGTTTGTTGCTATTATATAGCCCTCAGAAAGCGTTTTTCTTTGTAACCGTGCAGTTCGTTTTAGAATTTTCATCATACGATCTTCTACCCTCGTACACTACTTCAATACACTATTCTACAATACACTTCAATACACTACAATAGTACACAATTTCAGTATTTTTAACGCTTTCAGGGTGCAGTTGAAGCCCTAAATTTAGTATCGTTGCAGGTATTGATTCAAAATAGCTTACACTTTTAGATTTACTTTAAAAGTATATTATTTGCAGTTTAAAATTATATAAAAAAATACGCGTAAATCATTAAGGTAAATCGAAAAATTCAAACAAGAAGTACATTTATTATAACAGGCGAAAATAAACCTAAAAAACACTGAATTGTTTACTTTTATGTTATTAGAAAAAATAAATCCATGTATAGGTCGCAAATAAAATAACTCTATAAAAACGTAAGTAACATAAGTTGTAGGCCCTACATAAACAAGCGGAGAATACAAGTAATCAGCGCGACGGGAGAGATAGCTCATAATTGCTCAGCATCGAATGTGTTAATGTAAGTCTGTTGTCATAACTAATCATAACCAGATCCCGAACGGACCTAGGCGTAGGTGTTACAATATTTTACAACGCTTACAAAATACTTAAAAAACATGATAACCGGAATAATTGAATACTGATTATAAAATGTATAACTTACATCAATTAAAATTTAATTAGTGAAACAGAATCATATTTTAACATAATTCTAAGTTTCAATGAACTTAAAATGATTCAAATAAGTTCATTTCGATCCTAATTAAATTCGGAATTGGTAATACTTAACATGGTATTGTTTCATTAAAAAAATAAACTTGAACACGATTCTTTAATGTTTTAATTAGTCAAATAATTAACGAAAAATGTTGCGTGTACCTTATTTTTCACGGATTGATTTATGCGTACAGCTTACTGACATAAGTCAAAATGATAGAATCTGTTGCGTAATATTGCGTAAACTTTTATTAACCAAAACTTCAAATGTATTCGGCATATTTAAAAGCAAAATGAATTAGCCCAGTTTCAAGTAGCTAATTACCATTATTATTTTAGGTTTTATTCAAGCAAGTGTCTTATACATATCAACAAGTAATAATAACATCAATAAATTATACAACAAACTTTAGAAAGTTGTGGTAAACTCATTTTTTTAAAAAAACTAAAAAATACTTGACTGATGAAACATTTTAGAGTGTACAAGGATTCCTGACTTATTAGTTTTTTTAGTGGAAAAATAAATAAATTTCGAAGTATACGAGGTGTAGCTATTAAATAACGAGACTGACTTTGTAAAAAATTTTATTTGTATTTTATACATAATCACTTATTGTCACCTTCAATATACACTCCTTCTCTATCCCTACAAAGCTCCACGCGAATTTTCCATTGTTAGAAACAGTGCTGGAAGTTACCTTCTGTCAGCTCCTTCAGGATACGTGCCGCTTTCTCTTTTACAGCTTTCAAAGACTCAAATCTTGTCCCTTTTAATGCAGATTTCACCTTAGGGAACAGGTAGAAGTTACATGGTGCAAGATCTGGTGAATAAGGTGGATGTTCTGACACTGAGATGCTGTACTTGGCTAGGAATCTCTTGACAGATAACGCGGAATGAGCTGGCGCATTGTCTTGGTAAAGAACCCATGATTTATCCTTCCACATTTCGGGGCGTTTCTTCCTTACTTTTTGAAGCGTAGTTTAGAACGTACCTCAAGGTTGTAATATTGATTAATTGTTAGACCTTCAGGAACCCAGTGAAGGTACACAATCCCATGGATATAAAAAAAACTATCATCATTGCTTTAAATTTTGAATTGCTCATTCGAGATTTTTTGGCTCTCGGGGAAGTTCGGCTCTTCCAGTGCATGGATTGGCGCTTCGTTTTCGGATCATAAGAGAAAAACCACGTTTCATCACATGTTATTATCTTCTACCTGTTCCCTAAAGTGAAATCTGCATTAAAAGGGACAAGATTTGAGTCTGTGGAAGCTGTAAAAGAGAAAGCGGCACTTGTCCTGAAGGAGCTGATAGAAGATGATTTCGAGCACTGTTTCCAACAATGGAAAATTCGCATGAAGCGTTGTAGGGATAGAGAAGGATTTTATATTGAAGTTGACAATAAATGATTATGTATAAAATAAAAATAAAATTTTTTACAACGTCAGTCTCGTTATTTAATAGCCACACCTCGTATGCTGAAGCAAATTGTGTATTATTTGATAAAAATGATTGGATGACACACGCTTATTGAAGTTTTCAAGTGAATAGTGGTAATAAAATGAAGTACGAAAAACTCCCTTTCGTTAGACGCGCGTCTCATCGCTGGTGGTAATCTTTAAAAAGGCTTACCGTTGACTTATGGCAAAAATCATAAGTGATTTTTTTATTTACGCGTTAAAAAGAATTGAATCACACTATTTTTGTTTCTAAATTACGACTTTGATTTCTTAACTTACGTTTTTGGACCACTTCCGGTCGAAACCGAAACTTAAAAGCCAACGATTTCTGTATCTAATCTTTAAAGAGAAATCGAATGACATTTTGTTTCCAAATTCCGACTTTGATTTCTTGACTTCTGGTTTTCGGCCACTTCCGATCGAAACCTAAATTTCAAATCCAATGATTTCTTTAGTGCCTACTCTTTAAGACGAATTGAATGACACTATTTTTGTTTCCAAATTTCAACTTTGATTTCTGGACTTCCGGTTTTAGGCCACTTCCGGTCAAACCGGAACTTCAAACTTAATCCAGACTCAATAACTTTGTGTGTAGATTACGAATCCGAAAACCGTTTATGGTTATCTCTTGTAGTTTCTGACATCTGGGTGTGACGGACGGACGGGTGGACAAAAGAAAATGATAAATGACGATTTTAAAAATTCTCACGGATGAATTTAACTTAGTATTAATATTTAGGCTTATCAATTTTATCTTAACACATCCTTTACTCCCTTTTCTAGAATCTCCTGAATGCAGTTTAAAAAAGTCTTCGTAATTTTGTTATCGACAGCGCTGTAAAATTGTCACTTTTATGAAGTTTCAGCTGAAATTATTAGTAAGAAGTTTTAAAAAACGTGTTTTACTTTCACTAAAACTGAGCAAACTGTATTCCCTTCTTCAAAATGCTTTCGATTCACTTTATTATCGAAAATTTTAAACCATATTTTTATTTTATACATTATTTTTTATTACAATTATTTACACATACTGTACCGCATCGCTCATTAATTAGGCATAAAGGCACGCGTGTTTAATATCCCACCCAGACAGTTTTCATTATTATCAATGGAGATGATACGGGTACCAGTTAGCCATTATCTAACTACAAACAATATTCCAGGTAGGTTAGTTTAGTTAGCTTGTTAGTTTGAATAGCTTACTTAATTAACTAACAACTACAATATGTAACTAAAACTAGTAACAAGTTATAGTTTAAATAATAACTATTTCAACCACAGCTTATTAATAGTTGCAATGAACATACGGTTTACATACTATATGTATAATTAACAATGAGAAATGCTCTACAAAAATCGACCTAATTTGTTAAAAACTTTAAATTTTGTTAATTAGTTCATGTGTAACATTTAGAGTTAATAATATGGTATTAAAACTTGTAAATTATCACTAAACCGAACACTTAAAAGGGAAATCATGTATATATAACAAAAATTGTTTTAAATTTAATTTCTTTACAGATCTTTTCTGAGGTCGAACATTTAATAAACTTTCTCTTGCCTATATGAATATATAGGAATGAAAGTATTGTTTTCATGTCGATTTTTCGAAATCGAGTTTTCACCGAATCTACACGTTTTCTGACCCCCTGAACCCAAAAAAAATGTTTTTAGTGATTGGTCTGTGTGTGTGTGAACAAAATATCTCAAGAACGGAACATCGTACACACTTGAAACTTGAAACTTAAGTTACATACCACTATCGGACCCGACACGAACATTTTCATCAAAATCGGTCAACCGGAAGTAGTAGTTTATTCATGTCATTCTTCACTTTTCTGCAATTTTTTCAAAAACTGGTCCTATGACTTTTTTTAAATCGCCTGGTTTACTAAATTTTGTATGTTCTATAAGATATGGTAACCGCCATGTTTGCTGAAATTCTTGGTGAAGCTGTTTTCACGAAAAAATATTTTTTTTTTTTAAGATTACGGCTTTAATATGCATTTTAGCGCAAAAATTTTTATACTAAATCATGTAGAGAATTTAAAATCCAACAACTTCTATTTCAAACATTTTTTTTATAACGCTTAGTTTAGCGGTAATTAGCGATTTTCTGTTTTTTGTTCTCACGAAAACGTGTAAAAAATCGACTTTTTTAAGATTTCGGCCTTAGTATGCATTTTACGACAAAAGTAGGCCTATATATATAATCAAATTAATAGGAAATTAAAAGATCTACGACTTTTATTTAGAGCATTTTTTTCTACAGAGCCTAGTTTAGCGTGAAAGAGTGATTTTCCGTTTTTTTAAGCCAAATTGAGGTTGATTTTCATTTTGCGTCTTTCACTCATGATTACTGTAAGTTATGTGTATTGAGTTTAGTTTTTTATTTATTTCTAATGTTTTATTGCTAATGTTAGGTTATATTGGTCATTATTTGCATTGGCAAGAGAAAGTTATGTGAGTGTTTCACACCAGATTTTTGCTAATTCCGATGGTTTTGCACAGCAGTAAAGCTGACTGGCATAGCTCCATATTGGTCGAAGGTAGGAACTTTAAATGGTTAATTTTGATGAAAAATTAAAAACCAAAATAATCAGTTTTATTATCATCATAGTATTTTATTGTTCTTTAATTGCAATAAGAAGGAAAATATTTAGAAAATTATTCACTAAGTGGTTTTAAGTGGGAGTAATTATAAATTAGTTTACAACCTGTAAATCCCTTTTATTCAACGTATCTATTTTTTTCTTAAGTACAAGACAAATACATTAAAAAGTACAAGAAAATGCAATGTATTTAAAATGTCATAAGCCTATTTAGCTAAAATCGTATGACGTCATATCCTGTCTATATAGTGCATTCACTACTTTCTATTCCATTATTGTTTTTTCCTTACCCCCGTTACTGTTTATAATTACTTTAGTTTTACTTAACAATATGAGGAAGCAAGGACAAAAGGATGTTTCTGTATTCGGTTCACTTATCAAAAAATCCCCCCTCTTATTTATAGCCGGTTTTTTTTATAAAATATAGTAATAAATAATCTAGATGATATGGTTGTAAAATAATTATTCTGAAGTTTACCGAGAATCTAGACTTTACTATACGTTTTTAAATGTGGAAAAATTCGTAGATTTTGAATTTAAAATTCCACGATGATTTCAAAATTCCTACAGTAAAGGAGCTCACCGCTTCCTTGTATAGTACATTTCACGAAAAACTAGATGACCATCTGTAGAATAGCAATCTATCATACCTAGTATCGTTGATCAAATATCAAGATTAGAAGTCAATTGCTGGAAAATTTCAAATTAATAATTAGATAATAAAATAATTAAACATCAAAATAAATAATTTCCAGTTATTGTCTTAATATTTTGTATCAAGAATGAATACATGAAACTAAAATTTAACAAGAAATATTATAAGTATAAATAATAATTCCAGAAGTCAAATAGTTAAACTTATTGGAAGTGAAGCAACTAAAAAAAAATGAAAGTATAATTTTAAATAAATAATTTCAATTAATTACAATTTAATAAATGAAAATTAATACAACACCAAGATCTAAATAAATTATGGAACTGAATCCAACAACATAATGATTTTGAAACCAACAGATGAAATTTTTGAAAGAATTAATTAATTACTTGTTGTTGTTTAGGTCATCAGCCGAAAGGCTGGTTTGAACCTGTAGAGGTCTTACTAAGTAAAACGAGGAGTGAGGTAGTTTACCATTGCCTTCCTTACTGAAAGGAAAAGTACACTTATCAGCATGCCGGGCCCTCTGAAAAGCATATATTTTCCGCTCTGTAAATGACACCTATACATTTCATTCATCACAGGGTCTGGCTGTATAATGAAATTCATTACTTTCAGAGGAGATAACTCTGATTAGTGTCTTTTACACCTCTACCTCTTCTGTTCTTAAATGATTCAGTCATTTAATTGGCTGAACATGTGAAAAGAAACAGAACTATTTATTTTAGCCCAGCAACGAACAAATTGAATGTAAATAATTTGACACTCCACCTGTCTGTTATGGGCAGAATTAATTACTATAAAATCGATTGTAACAATGGTCGTCCCCCATCCGATCCAGGTCAATGGTACAAGGTACACACAAGAAGAAACTCCAAGAACTTCATCTCGGAAATTTATTTAAAAATTTTTTATATTTAATTGTGAGCTCATTAGGCAGGCATAAATTCATTTAAATTAACATTATATGATACCAATTAACCAAATTAAAGATTTAGTATTATAAGAAAAAGTTCTGTTTCTTATCATATGGTCAGCCAATTAAATGACTGAATCATTTAAGAACAGAAGAGGTAGAGGTGTAAAAGACACTAGTCAGAGTTATCTCCTCTGAAAGTAATGAATTTCATTGTACAGCCAGACCCTGTGGTGAATGAAGTGAAGGTGTCATTTACAGAGTGGAAAATATGTGCTTTTCAGAGAGCCCGGCATGCTGATAAGCGTACTTTTCCACTCAGTGAGGTAGGCAATGGTAAACCACCTCACTCCTCGTTTTACTTAGTAAAACCTCTAGAGGTTCAAACCAGCCTTTCGGCTGTTGACCTAAACAACAACAACAACAACAAGAAAAAGTGTCATCAATAAATAAATTAAATATCCAGTAATTAATAATTTTATTTTGTAATTCAATTGTTTGTCAATTTAAATTTAGTAAATTTCTCAGTCGTTCATTAAAATATCTTATTACAACTTAAAAATCCCTTTACACATCCAAACCAACTAGCTCGTGATCTTAGCTACCAGGAACTTCCCAACTGTGCGTCGTTTAAAGCGAAAATGGAGTAGAGACCTCTTGGTCTGAATAACGGACAAAACTTGAAGTTTTGAACGGAGAAGGTATCGTTCCGTACCTCTTCTCCTTAAAGTGAAATTCCTCACCGCCATTGAGATATCAAATACGGAAGTTGTGCAGCTCAATGTACTCGACTGTAATAAAAATTAAAGACAAAAAACGATTTTGAATTAATTGTTATGTAAATTCTTTGTCTTTATTTTCATAAAAAATATCACAATTTTTATACAATTTTTTACAAAAACGTATTGAAACAAAATAAATATGAAATAGTAGTAAAATTTATTTTTTTTAAATTTCAGCATAATTTACAATTTATTCTTAGTACTATAATGAGTAATTTTTAGTTTTACTTAACAATATAGCTAAGGAAGCAAGGGCAAAAGGATGTTTCTATTCAGCTCACTTATCAAAAAATCCACGTTCTTATTTATAGCCAGTTTTTTATATGATATAGTAATAAATAATTTGGATGATATGGTCGTGAAAATATTTTCCGGGAATCTAGACTTTACTATACGTTTAAATGTGAAAAAATTCGTTGATTTTGAATTAATTTTTATCTAAATTTCTATTTTATCTATTTTTATCTAAATTCTTTGGCTTTATTTTCATAAGAGCAGATCACAATTTTTATACATTTATTTACAAAAACGTAGTGAAACAAAATAAATTAAAATAATAGTAAAAATTATTTTTTTAAATTACAGAAAAATTTAAGATTTATTCTTAAGCACTATGAGTAAATGAGTTTTCTTTGTTATAGTAGGCCTATGTCATGATCAAAGAAAACCCCCAGTGGGGGACTTAATTGTGGATTTAATTAACTTATTCATGAATTTTTGTATGTATGTCATGTCGCTACAAAATAAGTTCGTACTATATGTTCGTTTCGACCGCCGAGTGTCGTTTGAATTGTCTAACAGTGAGATGGACAGGTGATTCATGTGTTTAACACGAGGAGTGGCTATTAAATAACGAGACTGACGTAAAAAATTGTATTTTTATTTTATACATAATCACTTATTGTCACCTTCAGTATACACTCCTTCTCTATCCCTACAACGCTCCATGCGAATTTTCCATTGTTGGAAACAGTGCTCGAAGTCATCTTTTATTAGCTCCTTCAGGAAATGTGCCGCTCAAAGATGTTTGAAATTAAGCTCGCAAAAATGTTTGCAGACCACTGACACTTTGTACGCGATTGAAAATGACCCAAATTTTTTGGATACGATAATAACATGTGACGAAACGTGGTTTTTTACTTATGATCCGGAAACGAAGCGCCAATCCATGCACTGGAAGAACAGAATTTCACTGTGAGCCAAAAAAGCTCGAATGAGCCAAGTCAAAATTTAAAGCAATGAAGATTGTTTTTTTATATCCATGGGATTGTGTACCTTCACTGGGTTCCTCAAGGTCAAATAATTAATCAATATTACTACCTTGAGGTACTTTCTAAACTACGTCAAAGAGTAAGGAAAACGCCCCGAAATGTGGAAGGACAAATCATGGGTTGTCCACCAAGACAATGCGCCAGCTCATTCCGCGTTATCTTCAAGAGGTTCCTAGCCAAGTACAGCATCTCAGTGTTAGAACAGCCTCCTTATTCACCAGATCTTGCACCATATGGCTTCTATCTGTTCCCTAAGGTGAAATCTGCATTAAAAAAGCCAAGATTTGAGTCTGTGGAAGCTGTAAAAGAGAAAGCGGCACGTGTCCTGAAGGAGCTGACAGAAGATGACTTTCAGCACTGTTTCCAACAATGGAAAATTCGCATGGAGCATTGTAGGGATAGAGAAGGAGTGCTGAAGGTAACAATAAGTGATTATGTATAAAATTAAAATAAAAATTTTTACATCACCTCGTTATTTAATAGCCGCACCTCGTACACTTAAAGAGATGTATTGTTATAATATTTTTCATTTTTAATATCTTACGTACGATTTGTACTTATTTTTTATAAACGTAAATTAAGTTACAAATAAGAACGTACTATAACCGATTATTTTAAGTTTATTAGTAAAAAGTTTTCATTTCGATCTTTTGATCTCTTTCCTTTGATTCTTTTCCCTGAATACTACGGGAAAGGAAGATGAAAAACCGTAAATTGGAAAAGAAAATATCGTAGAAAAAGATTTGGAAAGAAAAATGAAATACTTTATCTAATCTACTTCCTGGGTTTTCTTCTTTAACTTTTCTTACATACTCTGACAAATTAAAAACCAACAAAAACTTTTCTAGAATAGACCTAAAAAGCGTTTGATTAACTTCTCAATATCGTTTTAGTTAGTTAAGTATTAGGTTTGAAATCTTTGAAAAATTAGTTGTATTAAACCTGTTTTTTATTAGTCCTTATGGAATTCGTAAGGGATTTATTTGGTATGTTCAAAGTTATGTGAATTTTATTAACAATAAACCTTAATGTATTAATCAAATTGTTTCTGGTTGTTTTTAATATTTTTATTATAATAAAATAAGAAATTCATTAAACGGTGGATAACTTATAAACCTCCAACTTTTATTTTAAGCATTTTTTCTACAGAGCTTTTATTTAGCAGCAATATTAGTGATTTGCCTTATTTTTAAGTCGAACAGAAATTGATTTTCATTTAACGCCATTCACGCATGATTAAAATTATGGTAGGTTTTTAATTTTACATTGTTCACTCATGATTAAATATCATCTTCTTTGGGTGCCTATCCGTTCCGAATGTTTGCGACTATCGTAGCAATTCTCAATTTGTTCGTTGCACGGCGAAATAGTTGTTCTGAGATTTTTCCAAAGCAAGTTATCAGATTTCGAAGCCACGACACACTTCTTCTGCCAGATCCTCGTTTTCCATAATTTTTTCCCAGCAGAATGGCTTGTAGTAACAAATAACGTTATTCATTCCACACGATATGTCCAAAATATTGGAGGTTCCTACACTTAATGGAGGAAATGACTTCCAAGTCTCTCTTCATTCTCCTGAGAACCTCTATATTTGGTATCCGAGGAGTCCATGGAACTCTCAACATTTGTCTGTAGAACCGCATCTCAAATGCCCTCCAGTTTCCTTGTGATTGCTACATCCAAGGTCCAAAACTCAACACCATACCGAAGCACAGAGAAGACACAACATCGTAGTTGCCTGATTTTTGTTGCAAGAGTAAGGTTGTGGCTTTTGAACCCATTTAAGACCCATTTTATTAAATACTACTCTTGCCTTGCCTATACGATATTTTATTTGTATTATCCCATTGTTCATTAATCATGGTTCCTAAGTAACAATCCTGTTGCACTCTCTCTCTCTCTCTCTCTCTTTTCTCATCTAGTTGGCATAAAGATGAGCTCCATTCACATATTCTCTAATAATTATCATGAACTTCAATTTCAGAACGTTGACACTGTGTCCAAACCGCTGACTGCACTATGTTATCCACTCCGTCAATAATTGTAAACCTTCCACGCTATCAGCCCGTACCATGGTGTCATCAGCATACCTAATATTATTTATCCTGACTCCTTCCAGCAAGATGCTTTCTTCCACACCATGAAGGGCTTCATTAAAGATTTCTTCAGAATAAAATTTGAATATTAAAGGTGAAATAATGCGCTACCTAACTCCACGCAATGAAAGAGATAAAAATGAAAGTGAGAGAGTGAGTGTTGGTCGGTGACAGCGAGAGGGGAATTAGGCTACGGTTCCCTTCCACGCCCCATTGACAGTATGTAAAAATTTCCCTAGTAGTATTATTAAAACAGTTCCAAGGGAGGTGGAGGGATGTCGGATCAAGTGGCCAGGCGGCGGGTTTTTGGATGGTAAGGCGGTTGCAGCCTCCTTGGGGCTGAACGAGGATGCCTCAATTGAGTCCAACACTACTTCCTTCATCGTAAGGGAGTGTACATGAGTTTTTCTCGCCGCCTTGGATAAAAAAAATTCACGCAATCTTCACCTCATCTGTCTGCCCTCCATCCACTCTCATACAAGCAATCTGGTTCCAAAAATGTATAAATACATAAAATATTATATTTATAACATTATGAAATAATATGACAATGACCTTATAACACATTTTATTACATTTTACTAAAATGAAATTTATGTAATTTAAATAAAAACATATTACTTGATAATTACATAATGAAACTTATACTGTGTTAATACTTAATATATTTATATACTTATATTATTTATGTGTTTAATTATGTTTTATGTAGACATAAAACATAATTCCGTATTATGATTCTGCTTTAATAATGCAATTATTGTATTATTTTATAAAAAAATTAATTTCTATTACATTTTTTTCTCTACACATCTGTTAATTTTATATTATTATACATTTATACTATTCTATTTATATAATTAAAATATAATTTTCCCTAGTGTTGTATTTCTATAATGATATTTTTCCATTTTATTCTTGATAAAAGTGCATTTCATTTTGCAGTAAAGGATACTAACGAGAGTCGAGTTTCCTGACCGTGTTTTCAGGAAATATTATACTATGATTATCATTAGTAATTTGCATTTTAAACCATGTTTTAAGGATTGTTAGATAGAACAATAGATATTTATATTTTTACCTAACAAAGTCGTGACGATTGTTTGACGGCATTCGTTTGCATATTTTATTAATAGCTGGTAATCTGTACTTGTAATAATATTATTAATGTTTAAAGTAAATGTCAGTGAGATATAAATATTCAATAAAATTTCTATAAAATTTTATTTATGGTCATAAAATTCTGATTTTGTATATAACATATATAGTAGAATAAAAACGGTTAAACTGTATATTAAGATACTAAATACGTGAAATATTTTTTTGACACTTTCAATTGAAATTTAGTATCTGTTATTAAATTAATACAACAATTTCTAAATGTGAAGCTAATGTTCCAAAACTTGATTTACTTGAAGGAGCGTGCAATCATCACCACAGTCTACAGTTGGCCAAGAAGATCACTTGGCCAGAGGCGCTTCAAACGTTTGCGCTGAGCACCCGGTATCGCCCTAGTGAACATGTTTTGTATGAGAGGGTTGTCATGTAATTCAAATTTGTCATGCATCGTCTTGTATAGTTGTTTCGCGACATCAATTACGTATGGGATTGGTAAGTCTTTGAGCAACATTGAGTTTGTGATGTAAAAGGGGCATTGCGTTATCGTTCGTAGAATCTTGTTCTGAATCGCTTGTATACATTTGTGTGTGAAGGTTTAGCAGATCCCCAAAGTTGAACTCCATATGTTCAGCTTGGTCTTAAGACTCTTGTAGATTGTTAATTTGTCTGACATGATTAATTTAGAAAGTCTATCGAGTAAGCGTTTCAGTTGATAGAAGTGTGTTTTGAGTTTGTGGCATGTGTGTGTAACATATGCGTTCCATGTAAGTTTTCTGTTCAAGTGAAAACCTAAGTAGTGTGTTTGAGTAGTGTGAGGTAGCGGAATATTATTAATGTAAACAGTTGGGCAGTTTTGTCGTCTAAGAGTAAACGTCATTTGTTGCGATTTGTTTTCATTAATTTTAGTATTTTAAAAATATTTTAAAATTTTTTTTTAATACTCCTATGTAGTCCGTAACAGGCAGGTGGAGTGTTAAATTATTTGCACTCGATCTGCTAGTTCCAGGGCTACAAAAAATAAGTTATGTTTCTTATCACATGGTCAGCCAATTATGAGACCAAAGTATTTGAAAACAGAAAAGGTAGAGTAAAAGACACTAGTTAGAGTTATCTTCTCTGAAATTAATAAATTTCATCATTGTACAGCCAGACCCTATAGTGAATGAAGTGAAGGTGTCATTTGCAGGATGGAAAGTAAATGATTTTCAAAGGGTATGCTGATAAGCATACTTTTCCACTCAGTGAGAAAACTAAACCACTTAACTCGTCGTTTTACATATTAAAGCCTCTGGAGATTCAAACAGGCCTTTCGGCTGATGATCTAAACAACAACATCCTCCTATCCGCGGTCGTAACTCTTTGAGAAGAACAGATTTTGCGTACATGTGCGTGCATTTAGTTTAAAATATTGTTTATAGATTAGTAATAAATTACAATGTGTTGTTGATTAGGTCATCAGCCGAAAGGCTTGTTTCAACCTCCAGAGGCTTTACTATAGGGTGATTCAAAAAGAGCGCCGGTTTTGATATATCAAATTAAGAGATTTATTTTATTGAAAAACTGAAAATAAATACATCAAAAAGTTCATCTTACCTTCCGATTTTACGTATGAAAAATGATGTCATGCATGTGTATTCCTCTACTGCGCTGGCACGCACAACTCTGTCCATGAAATTGGATATTACTGCACGACAAGTTTCGACTTCCATTTGCCCGATAACCCGTCGAATTTCCTCCTTTAAGTCATTGATTTTTAGGGGTTTATTGGCATACACCAATGAATTCAGATGACCTCAAAGATGAAAGTCACAAGGCGTCAAGTCACACAAACTTGGTGGCCATTGATGGTCGGAATTACGAGAAATGATGCGATCCTGGAACCGTTCACGGAGCAACAACATTGTTTCTCGTGCAGCAACTGAATTTAGACGGGTGATATTGGAGATCGTACCGAAGAATTCTCCGTACAGAAGAACATCGTAAACCCAATTGTTGAGAACGGCGACGTATTGATTTTGCTGGGCTAACAGCCACACTGTCACGAACCAACGCAACGTTCTGCTCAGTTCGGCCAGAACGACGACGTCCAGAACTTTTAAGGTCGACTGTTGAACCCGTCTCCAAAAACTTTTTCATGAGCCTGCGAACTATTGATTCATTCGGTGCTTCATTACGTCCTAGAGTACCGCGAAGTCGCCTGACAGTAGCCGCATAACTCTCTCCACTCTGGTAAAATGTTTTGACGATTAACACTCGTTGTGCAATAGTAAACTTCTCCATGGTTAGACACAGACTGCGAGAGTACTACACTGCGAACAAGAGAAACTACAACTGAATCGTCAATCGGAATGTTCTCCGAAATAGAAATGAGGTCTAACAATGTTGCCAACCGATAAACAAAAATTTACCAGCCGTTTAAAAACCGGCGCTCTTTTTGAATCACCCGTTATGTAAAACAAGTGGTTTACTTTCCTCACTGAAAGGAAAAGTATGCTTATCAGCATGCCGGGTTCTCTGAAAAGCATCTACTTTCCACCCCGCGAATGCCACCTTTATTTTATTCACCACTGGGTCCGGCTGTAGGCTATATTGATGATATCCATTACTCTCAGAGGAGGTAGGCCTAACTGTGACTATAATAGTTTCTTTTACATCTCTACCTCTTCTGTTCTTAAATTATTTCTTCATATTATAATTGGCTGACTATGTGATAGAAAACATAAATATTAAACGCTTTCATTTAACTTACTCTTGGATCCATCAAATCTTGCAACTTAAAATTTTAATACTTCTACCGTATCAATATGAATCAAACTTTGCACACTTGTTTATCTTCGATGACAATACGCTGTGGAGGTGTTTGTAAAAAAAAAATTTAAAATTTAAAAAAATATGTAAAAAACGCTTTTATTTAACAATTACTTAAAAAAATTAACTAAAAAGAAAAAAATAAAAAAAATTTACAAAAAAATCACAGAAAAAAAAATTATAAAAAAATTAAAAAAATAAAAATTAAAAAAATTTTTTTTTTAAGAAACGCTATTATTTAACAATTAATCAAAAAGAAATGAACTAAAAAGGAAAAAAGAAAAAAATTTACAAAAAAAATCACAGACTACAGTTAAAAATAAAAGCGTGGCGCATTAATATATATAATATTTATTGTAAAATATTCGTTGTAAAATATTATATATATTAATGCGCATTAATATATATAATATTTATTGTAAAATATTCGTTGTAAAATATTATATATATTAATGCGCCACGCTTTTATTTTTAACTGTAATGTCTGTGATTTTTTTTTGTAAATTTTTTTATTTTCAGTTCATTTCTTTTTGATTAATTGTTAAATAATAGCGTTTCTTAAAAAAAAATTTTTTAATTTTTTTTTTGATTTTTTTGTAATTTTTTTTTGTAAATTATTTTTATTTTTTTATTTTTAGTTAATTTTTTTAAGTAATTGTTAAATAAAAGCGTTTTTTAAATTTTTTTTAAATTTTATTTTTTGTAGCCCTGTAACTGGCAGATTGAGTGCAAATAGTTTAACACTCCACCTGCATGTTACGGGCGAAATTACAATGTGTATTTTTAACTAATTAAATAATTATAAATAAATAAATTGTTAAATAATTTACTTATGTTTCACATTAAATTTTATAAACTGACGGAGCTGGAGAGATCATGTTCAACGGTTTCTCTGAGATAAATTCTCCTGGAAGCACAGAGGTACAGATCTGAAGAAAAATGGTGTGGAAAGGCTTGAAGAAAAAGGAAAGGAGGCGAAGGAGAAGGAAGAGGAGGAGGAAAAGGACGAAGGAGATGATGGATGAAGAATAAAGGACATTTTTAAGCTCATTCCTATGTAATCGACATTTTATTTTAAAGAATTCATAAATATTTAAAATGTAGGCCTACGGCTCGTGCAGTTTTATCAAAGATAACAAAGCATGCGCAATTAACCTCAAAGAGAGAAAAAGATCACGGACATAGTAATTCGTAAAACTAACATTTTATCGTAGGAATAATTTAACAAGACCAGTGAAAATCAGAGTACAAATTTCCACTTGATTAAAATAAATTCAAAATTTACAATTAATTCAAAACCGCAACCAAGAAAGCGAAAAGAAATTGTTAAATGAAATAGAAAATTGATAAACTTTAGTTACTTTTTACAAATAGGCTAACAAAAAGGCCTAATTAAAATTGAAATAAATTAGTAAACTAATGCAATTTATTTATTTGATATTGAAAAAAGGTTATCGATAAATAGGCTGTAGAAATTCAATGCAATAAATTACCATATAATTAGGCCCATTGTTTAAATGAATGTGTGTGTGTAATTGAATAACAAATTATGTAATTGTTTTTATAAAAACTTTTTTTTGTATTTCATATTCTATTAAAATTACAGTATAAATTTTAGATGATATTGTATGCATATGATTTTCCCGTGATTCATAGCCTATTACAATTTTTTACTGTTGCAATTCATTCATTCATAAGTTTTAAGATATTAAAAATGATTCAATGATCGGCCTCTGCTTCTCAAAATTGTTGATAAATACAGTAAAATCCCGGTTTACGGAATCCGGGTTATCTGGAACGACTGAAAATCAATAAATTTCAATGTACGTAATTTTGTTTTGTATAGGATCAATTTTAGACGATATTAGGTGTATTTGGAAGGTGCTGGAAGCTGTTTTTGAAGCCCTTTTTAGCTTAGATTCAAGCTAAGCATTCATTCACTGTAGGTTTTTCTTCTTTCTTCCATCCACTCACTGTTCTGTTATTGCTCTTCATTGAAGCCCTTAAATTCAGTAATTTATTGTCTGAATTCCGTTTGATTAATTATGTTTTCTCGGTTTATTCCGATTTTCCCAGTTACCCTTTTGCCTTCTTTAAAACATTTATCAGACAACTTAGGTCTAATGTTTAGTTAAAAATTTATTTTGTCAACCCATTTGTATGTATAGTATAAGTCCGTAGAACTGTAGTCTTCTTTTTCTAATCTTTTTAAATTTATTCAAATTTATTTCAAGCATTTTTTTCTACACACCCTAGTTTAGCGTCAATTAGTGATCTCTCGTAGCGTATTTTTAAATCGGAAGAGGTTGATTTTAATTTTGCGTCATTCAGTCATGATTATCCACCGGGTTGGTCTAGAGATAAAGTCGTCGCCGCGAGTCAGCTGTTTATCATCTGATTTTTGGAGATGAAGCTTCCTGGTTCAAATCCTAGTAAAGATAGTAACTTTTATACGGATTTGAATACTAGACAGTGGTTACCGAGGTACTTTGATTATTGGAGTTCAATTAACCATACTCCTTCAGGAATGGTCGGCCTGGGTCTGTACAAGACTACACATCATTTAAACGTCATACACATCATCTTCATCTCATTGGGTCACGTAGTTGCTTATTGTTCTGACTTGAACTGATTGCAAAGAACACATATTAGGAATAATAAAAAAAATTTACTCATAATTAAAATTATGTTATGTTTTTCATTTTACATTGTTTACTAATTATTAAACATATTTTATACGTTTTATTATTTACATTGTAGAGATAAATTCGTGTGAGTGTTTCGCACGAGATTTTAATTTTTTTAGTCAACTCCCTTGTCTTAGCACCATAGGTAGCACAGTTTGAAAATCCAAATATTCTTTTCTAAACGAATAATAGTTACAAATTACTACGATGCTGATGTTATTTTACCTTATTGTTTAGGTCATCAGCCGGAATACTGGTTTGAACCTTTAGACGCTTTACTACTTAAAACGAAAAGTTAGGTGGTTACAATTGCCTTCCTCACTAAAAATATATGTTTATCAGCATGCTAATACCTCTGAAAAGTATCTACTTTCCATCCTGCAAATGACACCTTCACTTAATTCACCACAGGATCTGGCTGTATAATGAAATTAATTTCTCTCAGAGAAGATAACTCTGACTAGTGTCTTTTACACTTCTACCTCTTCTGTTCTTAAACCTTTCAGTCATATAATTGGCTGATCATGTGATAAAAAACAGATTTATTTTTGTACTCCTGAAACTAGCAGATCGAGTGAAAAATTAAACTCTTTACTTCCCTATTAATAAAGGCAATATTTATATAATCCTTTTTTGACACTTTGTTATTGAAAATTTAGTATATGCTATTACAATAATATGACAATTTCTAAATATGACGCTAAACGTTCCAAAACTTGAATTACTTGCAGTCATCACTACAGTCCTACAGTTGGCCAAGAAGATCCCTTGGCTAGAGGCGTTTTAAACGTCTGTACTGAGTACCCAGAATCGCCCTATTGTACATGTTTTCTATGAGAGGGTTGTCATGTAATTCAAATCTGTTTTGCATCGTTTTGTATAGTTGTTTCGTGACGTCATTTACGAATGGGATTTGCAAGTCATGTTAAAGATTAGGTGGGTGGACAAAATAAGTAATTTAGAGGTTCTTAACCCACCGGGTTGGTCTAGAGGTAAAGTCGTCGCCAAAATCAGCTGTTTAACAGCTGATTTTCGGAGACGAATGTTCCTGGTTCGAATCCTAGTAAAGGTAGTTACTTTTATCGGATTTGAATACTAGACAGTGGTTACCGGTGTACTTTGATGGTTGGGGTTCAATTAACCATACTCTCTCAGGAATGGTCGACCTGAGTCTGTACAAGACTACACCTCATATACACGTCATACACATCATCCTCATCTCATTGGGTCATGGGGTTGCTTATTGTTCTGCATTGAACAGATTGCAACGTACACAAACTAGGAATTACAAAAAAAAGAGGTTCTTAGGCGAGTGGATGAAAAAAGAAGTATATGGAAACATCTTACTAAAGATGGGATAGGCTAGTGGGGCATACCTTTAGACATCCAGGTACTGGTCTATCAATATTGGAGGGTAATATTGAGGGAGTAAATCGTAGGGGGAGCAAAAGTTAGAATATATATAGCAAATTACAAAAGATGTAGGGGGTTACAGTTATGTAGTTATGAAACGACTTGCGCAAGATAGAACAGCTTGGAGAACTGCAACAAACCAATCGAGAGACTGATGACAAAAAAAATGTATAACATTAAACTTATAATGTAAAAGGGGCATTGCGTTATCGCTCGTAAAATTTTTTTGTGAATCACTTGTATAAGTTTTGTGTGGAAGCTTTAGCAGATCTCCAAAGTTGAACCCCATTTTTCCAGATTGGTCTGAAGACTGTATTGTAGATTGTTAATTTATGTAATACGTTTATAACTAAAATTGAAATTTCAGTTAAATTTTTTATAAGCTAACTAGAACCTTGGTAAGTTGCAGAAAAGAGACTTAACTATAGAACAGTAGTTTGTAGTAATAGACATATTAAGATAATAATAATAATAACACCAATAGTAATTTATAGATAAATGTTTAACGTTTCTATGCGGGTCCTGGTGCATATTATAACGCGTCGTTCCAAAACCGTAGAATATCCTTTATTCATAAAACCTACTGTACTAACTTAAATAAATTACATTATTAACATTCTCACTGGTACTTTAGTCGTTCACTGGTGGAGGTGAACAGAGTACAGCTTGAATATACTACGAACCAACAGGTGTTTCAATAATAATAATATTATTTAAATTCAACGCCCTTTATATAGGGGCTACTTTATATAAATATAGGGGCTCTTTTCTTTCTTTTGCACCTTTCTATCTAAATTTATTATTAGCCTATCATTAATTGTTTCTATGTAAGTTAAGCTGAATTTTAAGTAAAATTAGTCTTGTTAACAATAATGTAATGATATCTGTTTGTTAACAGTTACGAGTTATTAAGCTCATTACTTTGATAAAAGTCTTGTATTCGGGAAAATAGTTACATAAAATAAAGATTGTTGTTAAATTTATTAAAAGCTGTTATGTTTGATAAGGTTTGACGCTTGCCAATTTTATTGAAGTCCTCAGGTCGCGGTAAGAATGCTGCGCTGAGCTAGTTTAGTGACGGGACTGCCATCTCACTGTTTTCAAACCAATATGATTTGCTCTCAGGGTTTACTTCCCCATGTTTTTCCGTCTATTCCGTCGTTGAGAATCTCCTCTTCATCCGTCTTTAGAGCCGTTGACCGTTTTCTTTCTCGTCTCAGTTGATCCGCGGGCGCATATTATTAAGTGAATGCTTAGACATTCCTACTTAAATTTAATCATTAATTCTTGTTAAGTTAATCAGCCGAAAACCTGGTTTGAACCTCTGGTTTGGAGTAAAACGAACAGTGAGGTGGTTTACAATTACCTTCCTCACTGAGTGGTGGAAAAGTATCCTGATCAGCTTGCCGGTTCCTTTGAAAAGCATCTACTTTCCATCCTGCAAATGACACCTTCACTCCATTCACCACAGGGTTAAACTGTATAATGAAAATCATTACTTTCAGAGGAGATAACTGTGACTAGTGTCTTTTACACCCCTACCTATTCTGTTCTTAAATGATTGTCGTATAATTGGCTGACCATGTGATAAAAGAAGGAACTATTTTTTATAGCCCTGGAACTAGCAGATCGAGGCACATAATTTAACACTCCATCTGCCTGTTATGGGCAAAATCATTAGTTGTGAAAATAAATAATTAATTGTTACTATATACAGTCAATTCCGGATAATTGGGGCATATCGGGACCGGAGCATTTCGGCCCAATTAAACGGCTGGCCCTTATAAACGAATTCGTAAAATGTGGCGTATACTATATAGGCCTACTGTATTTTAAAATTTCACAGACACAAATTTTACATGCAAGTTCTATCCATGTACACATGAAAAAAAATAAAAGGATACCAGAACAATGATTAACTTTTTAGCAAGACGTTTTGCCTTGGTTTTAAGCATTGGACCATTTACACTAACACCTTGCAAAGTTACAACGGCAAACCATTCATTCAATGCTTGTCAACAAATGGATCCTTCCTTCACGTTTTCTTTTCTGAGATGTTCCATGATCTTTTAATGCCCACTCTTGGCGTATTTTCTTTTCTTGGAGCACGATACAAGCTATCGTAATTTTCGGTGTATCGGTTAGTTGCGATAGTTTACGTTGGCTTAAGTTAGGTGGATACGTCTTTATTTTGTCGAGAAGCTTTATTCGTTCACTCAGTCATGTCGTTACGCGGCATTTAAATGACAAAGACGTTGATAGTAGATACTGTACTGTAAGCCTACGCATAAAAATATCAACAAAATGTGTGAAACGAACGGGAATTAAAAAAAAATAAAAAAAGCATGCCTGCAGATACAAAACAACCAGACTCGAAAAACAATGTGTTGCAGTACACTCATGAAATCACAAAAACTGATGAGAAGCATGGAATTACAAACGTTCTGTGTACGTGTGACAAGTGACAACTAACCATAAGTTGCAAGGAAGCTATACAGCTGGTTGGGCATAACTAGTGGATATGACTCGCTGAAATTTGTGCAATGACGATTATGTAGCCTACACATTGTACTGAAAATAACATCTTTGTTATGACTAATGTGTGATTACTGTTGTTTATCTGTCAAAATGTTTACTACCTCTATCTTTCCTATTATCTTATCTTGCCGTTTAAACCACGTGTTGTTCGTCGCTGGCCTGTAATGGTTTTTATAAAACATATATTGTACATACATCAGATTGGCCCCAATAAGCAGTATTATAAACCGAATAAACGGAGTGCTTATCAATGTAAAATCCCGTTCTGTTTTTGTTCATTAAAAAACTGTCCCAAGAAACCGGCTGCCCCAATTAACCAGTGGACCAATTATCCGGAATCGACTGTATTTAAAGTAAGTTTGTTTAATACTTATCATTCCTATATAAGCTCAGGTGTTACATTACTGTATATAGATTTACCCATCGACAAGAAAACTATTATAATTCGGCTTGCAGATTGTTTAAAGATTTCATTCCAAGGAAAAATTAAACTTCTCTTTGTATTCTATAGACAATCGAATGATGCCAGTAATCTAACCGCCTGAAACGAAGGCGCAATTTGCAAGTTATATTTATTTATTTATTACACAATTTAGTAATGATTGATCGATACATTTTTATTCATAGAATAATAATTAAGAATATGATTAACAAGTATTATCGCGCGACCTTAAATTCAATAAAAAGGTTAAAATATCGATTATCGATTCAATTATACTATGTTTATAAGTATCAATTAAACGTTATGTTGTGCGTCATACTAAAAATTTGTTAACGGTAATGTTCAAATTTATTGGTATCACTGTTCTTGTTTCACATCAATTTTATTATCAGATCATAATTTGTATTACATGAAAATCTTTAGTAACTTATTATGGATTTCATTTTTCAACCGTTTTTTTTTTACTTTCTCTTGCTTTGAATAAATGTATAGGGAAGGAACGTACTAATATTGTTTTCATAACGATTTTTCGAAATCGAGTTTTCGCCAGAATTTTTTGTCTACAACGCATTGTATAGTTTGGTGTCAATTAGTGATTTTTTTGTATTTTTCTCACTAAAAAACAAAAAAAATTGTAAATTATTAATTCAAAATTAGTTAAAATATGATGTTTAAATATTACTGCCAAAGTAGCTACGCATTTTACTACAAAAATGTAGTAAATTTTTACTTGAATATGTAGTTATTTATGTGTTTTTCTTTTGACGTCCTCTATGATTTACGTCCCGATAGGTAAGTGCAGCGTTTTCAAGGATTTGTAACTGTTGCTGCACTTCTTCAACTCAAGAAGGTCTTTTCCGCTTCCCTGTTAGTTCCTTTCATGGAGGTTGGGATAGCTGTAAGGGGTGAGTGGAGGCAATCAAAAAATTAAAAATAATCAGTCATAGGAAATTTAAAAATCTATGACATATATTTTAGTATTTGTTTCTGCAGAGCCAAGTTTAAAGTCGATTGGAGATTTCCCGTGTTTTAAGTTCTACAGAAGTTGATTTTAATTTTTCGACTTCACCCATGATTAAAATTACATTATGTTTTACATTTTACTAATGATTAAACATAAATTATATTGCTTATTATTTACATTGGCAAGAGAAAGTCGTGTGAGTGTTTCACACGTCATAAATCTACAACACGAAATATATATTTACATTATAATTAATTAGCAATTAAAGATCTAACCAAATTATTTTACAATAAAAATAATAAGTTAATTCATAAATTATTTACAAAAGTTATTTACGATGAACCATTATATCTATCACGATTCGAATAATTCTCATCAATTTTGTACTATGTAGTACAAAAATAATCTAAGATACAGGCCGGCTAGTTAAAATTTAAATATAAAAATAACGTTCAAAATAATAAACAAAAATATTTTTCAAAGTTATAATATTACCTACTTAAATAACATGAATTTAAATTCTTAAATATGATTTTTCCCACGATTTATTTAAATGTTATTATTATTATTTAGTAATATTTATGTTCAGGTACATTATATAAAGAATTTTAAATTTACATTATAATTACTAATTTCTTGGTAATGTAGTATTGTTGTTATTTATTTATAACTTGTTAACAATGGTCTAGTTATTGTTAATTTTGATAGGAGATTTGTAAACTTACTGTTATTTGATACGTTGATGTTATTATAAATCAATTACCAATAACAGCTACAACTGTTATTGCAATAAATACGTTTACCTACATCGATATATCGTAGTAGGCCTACGTGCCTGTTATATGTTAGTATTGTTGACTATAGGTATTATGATCCGATTATAATTATTATCTACTCCTCTATATATAATCTAGTCACCTTAATTAATTGATTAATTAATTATTAAGTAATTTAAAAAAGGTACCTTCTTAATTTTTCTTCTAGAAGTTTAAAATTTGTTGTTACAGTGGAGTTATTTAATAATCAATCAACAACGAAGTTATTGACGTTCACGATAAAGAAATAACCCCAACCATCTCAATGTCCATAACAGGCAGGTGGAGTGTCAAATTATTTGCAGTCGATCTGCTAGTTCCAGGGCTACAAAAAATAGTTCTGTTTCTTATCATATGGTCAGCCAATTATATATTATATTATATATATTATAACTGAAACATTTAAGAACAGTAGAGGTACAGTTGTAAAAGACGATAGTCACAGTTATCTCCTCAGAGTAATTTCATTATTATACATCCAGACCCTATTGGTGAACAAAGTGAAGGTGTCATTTCAGGGTGGAAGTAGATGCTTTTCAGAGGGCCTGGCGTACTGATAAGCATACTTCTCCACTTAGTGAGGAAGGCAATTGTAAATAATCTTACTCCTCGTATTACTTAGTAAAAGCATCTACAGGTTCAAACCAACATTTCGGCTAACAACCTAAACAACAATCTTCATAATTTTCTTTTTTTGCTTTCGTTCGGGGATCTTACAGATTTTCCACTTCCTGCATCGCATACATTATCTCTTCGTCTTCCCAGTCACACTTCCTGAAAATCCTCTCTAACATAGTTTTTTCAACTTTGTGTATCCATGGCCCAGGGCGACCTCCTCAACTTCTAATATTTCTGGATGGAAAGAAACTCTCTTTGCACCATCTGTCCGATAGGTACAATTCTTTGGACTTGTCTGTTACCAAACCAACTTTCTTCTTCTACGTCTCCTCCTCCTCCTCCACCACCACCACCTCCTCCTCCTCCTCCTCCTCCTCCTCCTCCTCCTCCTCCTCCTCCTTCTTCTTCTTCTTCTTTTTCTCAATTATTCTCTTCTTTATGGATCGCGCAGTTTTGTTTTTTTTTTTTTTTTTTTTGGTTTAACGTCCGACTGTTCTGCAATTACTGCTAATGCAGACGGTGAAGGATGAAATGATTTTTTGTAACGTATGAAAATACTATGCCGTGCCTGAATGGGATTCGAACCCAAGACCGCACGATGAGAGGCGAGCACATTAACAACTACGCCAATGCGGCCGGCAGGATCACACAGCTTGGGCTTATTATTGTTGTTACAATAAAGGAAAAATAAAGAAAATAGAAGGGAAAGTAGTTAAAACTGTAACCAATATAGGCCCTAGACGTACAACCAAAAAAAAATTGTAATCAAATAATAGACAATTGTAATCGTAACAAAAAAGAAAAGATTATAGAAAAAAATACAAAAAAGGATTATAATAATATTTAGCTGTAATTTATAGATAAAATATTTAAAGACAAGAATATAAAAACAAATTTATAATATTTAGCCGAACGCATACGTTATTTAGGAAGGCGTAACCTGCTAGTACATTACCTACGGAAGGCTACCGAACCCAATTGATTCGATAGCTGTGCTGACCCCATGCTAATTGTATATCCAGTTTTTTTAACATACATATACGTATATACATCACACAGGACACGGACCACTAATTGAATTTTATCGGAAAACGTTTTGGTTTGAGGCGGGTGGGCGTGATACAAACTCCTCTTCCACATAGTGACCACGAGTTGACGGATGGCCACAAAAACTGATGAAAAACGACCCTATACATTCCCCCCCCCCCAACATCATTTGAGTACCATATCCTCCAAAAAATGGGTACTGTATTATATATATAAAACATATATCATTTTTCGCGGTCCTTTCAAAACAGGCAATCCATTTTATTAAAATAATAATAGTAATAATAAAAACAATAATAATAATAATAATACCATAGGCATATCAACAGCCTACGTAGTATTTTGTATAACGTATCCCCTCATATTTCATCATGTGATGTACGAGTATTACCATGATGAAATATCGCCGTTAAAATTTATGCGTAAAACTACAGAAAAAATTTGAGAATGTTTTATTTTGAATTGAGTTAATGTTATTACATATTTTACTATTATTATTATTAAGTCCGTTTCAGCCAAATATATAAATACCCTTTTCGCTTCAGCTGTTTTGTGCTAGTACATAACAAAAGCCTCAAACCCGTTTTAAAGAAAATTCAATGTAGTGTCACCCATTGATTAGGCACTGTGGTGCTGGCTATCGAAGCTTCCGACGTAGCGACAGAGGGAACCGCCAATATTTCCGAGAGGGGCGGTAGGCCTGTGGCGGCTTACCGACAGAAGCCCTCGTCGCCAAGGTCAACACAATACCACAGCACTCTCAGTGACTATAAAAAGAACGCTACACTGAGCTGAGAGATTCAATTCTGATCCAGACAGCAGACAAGACGTCCACCATCGGCACACGGCTACCGAACTCCAACGAAGACTCATCGACGACCCCGCAAGAGAAAAGATGATGCTTCTGCTCGCCGACCCAACAGCGTAAGCTGTCAACCCGCTGCCGCGAGCGATGCCCACAGCGGTCGCTCGACGAGCCTTACACTCACTGGACCCGACGAAGCAGCAATCGACGCACTACTGCGAGGGAAGAAGTTAACGTCTCCGCTGGACGACGACAAGCCGTGTGTCCCCCCAGCTCTTCGACCGCCACGACGACTACGACCGACGCTTCCCATCAAAACGACCACCGCTTAAATGGCCCTTTTCAGGGCCACCAAAATGTAAACGTTTCAACTTGTCACTTAATATCCCCCCGTCCGGTGACAATAGGTACATAATTTTTTAGATTTTATTATACAATAAAACTTCACGAATTCGGAATGGCGGTAATTCGGACTGTAAACTAGGTACCTACTAGGAAGAGATCATCAATCAGGATCCTTGGAACAAACTTCTGTACAACGACCAATGTGAATTTGATTTTGTGGGGCTAGAAGATGAAACTTCCAGAAAAGCTTTTGGTACTTAGGACGTCCACGAAATAAAGCAATGGTTGACAATAGATAAAGATGAATTTAGAACAGAAAAATTGAATGAAGATGAACCCGTAGCCCAGATACAAAGAGATCACGAAGGACAGATGTTGAAAATGAAGATGGTATTGACGACAAAAGTAACATTTAAAAAATTCAGCTTTCTGTAGTTTTGCAATACAATTTGTGGACAGCGATAGTGATTTTCCAGATATATTAAAGTTATATTTGCAGAGTGGAAAGTAGATGCTTTTCAGAGGACCTGGCATGCTGACTAGCATACTTTTGGAAGGCATTTGTAAACCACCCATCCTCGTTTTACTTAGTAAAACTTCTACACTAGAGGTTCAAACCAGCTTTCGGCTGATGACCTAAACAACACAATATTACATTATTGTAATACATTGTTTACAATATTACTTTATAATTATTGTAAATTATATAAATAGATTTTTTCAGTAAGCTGTGTAGAGAAACTACAAAAAAAATTTAGGTATTAATTTTCAATAATTTATACAAAATAATGTACTACAACTCATTCCCGCGCACAGGCTCGTCCTATGCGGAAATAAGTAAATACATTAATGTATTTTGAAAATACTGAAAATACCAACGGTTCGAGACATTGTAAACGCAACATACAACTCATTACACACAAAGACAATTGACCACATAAATCCAAATGTCCAATCTCTTTCAACTAACGATCTCCCTGTTAACAGAAGAGACTGAAACGAAGATAGAAAGGGATCTCTCCGACCACCAAAAAAAAACATTTCAATTTAACTTGTAACCCACTGGGTTGGTCTAGAGGTAAAGTCGTCGCCGCGAGTCAGCTGTTTAACAGCTGATTTTCGGAGACGAAGGTTCCTGGTTCAAATCCTAGTAAAGAAATTTGAATACTAGACAGTAGTTACCGGTGTACTTTGATGGTTGGAGTTTAATTAACCATACTCTCTCAGGAATGGTCGGCCTGGGTCTGTACTAGACTACTCCTCATTTACACGTCATACACATCATCCTCATCTCATTGGGTCATGGGGTTGCTTATTGTTCTGAATTGAACAGATTGCAACGTACACTCGTTAGATTATAAAAAAATAAAATTTAACTTGTCATGTCTGTTACATTTCATAAACAAAATCAAAAAGGAAAATCATTTTATAAGAAAAAAATAATCCATCATAGTTTATTAATCATTATCATTTAAGGGGAGATTGCACGATGGCTTTAACTCAAAATTTCGATTTTTGGTTTTTTATGTTTTTCAATAGTTTAGGGCTACATCGACCAGAAAAACATTAAATTACTTCAAAAAAATATTTTTTTATGAAAAAATGAAGTTTTTATCAGGTTTACACAGAAAAATTATCATGTTACGAAGAAAGAATATTTTTCACAATTTTTTTATACTGCTGGTTTTAGTGCAAAGAGAATCTTAGTTTTTAAAATATCTGCATCACGGTTTTTAATATTCTCAGCTGTTGGTTCAGCTTTCTAAAGAAATGTTGATGGGAAATTTACTTGTTTGTGTAGCCTACATATTGTTTTTGATTTGTGCCTTCTTGTTTCTTACCTTTTCCCGTAAATTTAGATTTATAACATTAAGTTACATTTTTCTCAGAAACCAATAAACCTACCAGGCTGAAATTTTTACCAGTTAATTATCTTGTATAGCCACATATACCGACATTTTTATGATTTCCTCTGGTGCTCCAAAAATTAGTAATACGCTAAACACGTAGAAAACAATTTGTAAAAATTTTATGTTATTCGTCATTTTTTAAAAAAGATGATATGGTCCAAAGATGAAATTCAAAAACATCAGTAGCTCGAGAAGAAACCCGACACCTATAGTGTGTTCAGTTTCATTTCCCTACCTTTTACCAATCCTATGAAAAATGGACTTAAAAATAACAAATTTAACATTGGCGGGATGCAAAGTACAGTCTCCCCTTAAAATATTGGCACCACATTCATTGTAAATTTTCACGCCGAAATCGGTCACTGGATCGATTCACATTCCCGCCATTCCTCGTGCATTTCATCTCATTTACTAGTTGTGTTTTAAAAATTGTACAGTTGTAAATAAAAATAAGGTTGAAGCCAAAAAAAATGTAATAAATCTAATATGCAAATATATCTAGAATCAACAAAGTTGAAAAAGGTATTTAAAAAATTCATGAAAAATCTGAATGAATTTTATAACAATCTTACATTAATCATACAAACTTTTAAAACAAAAATTATCGCACAAAAATATTCAACAGAAATTTAACGAACAAACAAACGAAATATACATAAATAGGTTATATCTAAATGATAAATCAGTAGACAAAATGCAAAATATGTGAAATCCGTTCACTTTGTTATGCTTGTTAAATCTCCCTTTTTACATTAACCGCATTTTTAAAATAATAATAATAATAACAATAAAAAATATAATACAGAACTACCTAAGAAAAATAATAATAATAGTAATAATAATAAAAAACGGAAGAAGTTATTAGATGTATTTTTATTAAAATCTTTTTTCCATAACGATACCATTGCAATACCAAACAATGAATAGAAAAAAGATATTTTTTTAACCGGATGCTACTTTATTAAACAAACAGTTTACCCCCTCTTATTTAAACCCCCCTTTACACCACCATCTTCAAATCTCATCATCATCATCATCTAAAATCATTCAACGTTGTTATTCTTATTATTTTTTTTTTGGACTGTATAATTAATATCTGTATTAAAGTATATCTTAGAATGTATATTAATTACAATTACATTGTTTAGTCAAATTCTTGTACTGTTTTTTTTGTTTTTTTAATTTTTTTACAAACAATGAGAATAATAATAGTAAGAAATGTATTATGTGTTATTATCAGATTAAAAACCTATTAGATAGCTTTATTTTATATCTCTCGTAAACGTTTTAAACCTATTTTCATTATTATTTTCTACTACTCTCAGATTTTAACGGAAATAAACCTATTTTATTTAAATACCCTGAAAAAAATAGCATATGAATTGTATCTACCATTGTATTGTATTGTTTGTATTAACAAAACTGTTATACATTAATTCAAAATTATAAGCTGTAAAAAATACGTGAAGTTCAAATATTTTTAGCAGTGCGTTATTGTTGTTGTTTGTTTAGGCTGGTTTGAACGTTTAGTCTTTATTACGGGGAGTATTATACCTCGAAAATCGAAAAAAAATCGATTTTTCTAATTTTGGCGCCATTACCTTCTGTATCTTTTTTGGTGTAATTAGATATAAAAATTATAACAGTACGATAGAAATTACGGAAGCTATGCATATTTTTGGTAAGTGATGTTTTGAATAGAATTTCTTTTGAGTTAATCTGTGGAAATAATTAAGAGTTGCGATATTCAAAGAACACAGAAAGCTGAGAAGGCAATGGAAAGTGTGTCAAAAGAAGCAAGACAAGAGAAAAAAAGAGGAAATTATTTGAGGAAAAAGAACAGTCTGGTGAGGATCAATATTATGGTGCAGGCCGTTTTTAGAGTTTTAGATTTTAAATTCCTGCCGCATTGGCGTAGTTGGTAACGTGCTCGCCTCTCATCGTGCGGTCTTAGGTTCGAATCCCATTCAGGCACGATATATTTTCATACGTAACAAAAAAATCATTTCATCCTTCACCATCTGCATTAGCAGTAATTGTAGAACAGTCGGACGTTAAACCAAAAAAAGGCCGATTTTAGAGTAAGTAGAACTTTACAGCTCATTTCCCGTAAATTCACTATCAAGTTTGAATTCCCTATCTTTTACCAATCCTATGAAAAATGTACCTAAAAATAGCATATTTAACATTGGCGGGATACAAAGTACAGTCTCCCCTTAAGTTCCAATATAGCTATCGAAATGTATTTATTGATTTCCCATTACTTTTTCAAAATCATTACAATATTAATGAATTCAGTAGTTAAATTCCTAAAATATCATGAACAACAAAAACATGACGGAAATATTTTCGGCAATTCATTGAAACAAACAGTTGTTTGTAAATACTTTAATAATAATCCAACACCGGATGATTTGAATTTTTAAATATAATTACACGATTCAGTACCTACATGTATTTGAGTTAATGTAGGTGTATTGTAAATACAGTAATTATAAGATGTATTCTTCCATGTATTGTTTTTATTCCAATTCATAAAATTATCTTACATAACTATATTAGTGAAACATTGTTTGATTGTTATGTTATACTCTACTAGGTGGTACAACATAATTTGCATGAAAAATTAATGTACGAAATGTGTTTTTTACAAGTGTTTTGCTTTACGCAAAATATATATGAGTATACTAGGTCTAATATAGTTTTAATATGTGGTTTATTTTTCATCTTCATAACAAAATGTTTTTTTTATTTTTCATGAGATTTTTTGTAGCTAATCTGTACCAGGTTTTTACTTTCTCTTGCAACGTACCAATACATGGGAAAGGAAGATATTGTTCCCATATACAAATTAATTTCTTTAAGTCAGTAAATTTCTTTAAATCAATTAAAGAAATATTTTTAATTTAATTAAATTCCCGGTCAGGTCTGGCAGTTTTTCATCACTCATCTTCATGTGCCGGCCGCATTGACATAGTTGGTAACGTACTCGCCTCTCATCATGTGGTCTTGGGTTCGAATCGCATTCAGGCACGACATATTTTCATACGTTACAAAAAAATCATTTCATCCTTCACCGTCTGCATTAGCAGTAATTGCAGAACAGTCGGACGTTAAACCAAAAAAAAACAAATCATCTTTATGTATCATCCTTCTCACCGTCTGCATTAGCAGCAATTGCAAAACAGTCAAGTCAGACGTAAAACAAAAAAATAATTAAATTTTCATTAAATAAATATTTTAAAAATCGCCTCGTTTAGTACATTTGTCATGCTCTACAAGATAGAATAAGCACCATGTCTGCTGAATTACTTGGGGAGGCTGTGTTCTCGTAGAAAAAAGCAGGTTTTTTGATATTGCGGGCTTAATATGCATTCCAGGGAAAAAGCGTTTAATAAAAGTTGTAGTACCTCGTAAAAACCTACAACTTTTATTTCAAACATTCATTTGTACAACGCTTAGTTTAGCGGCAATTAGTGATTTTTTTGTTTTTATTTCCATCAAACTCGGTAAAACAGGGTTATTTTAAGTCTGTGGCATTTTATGACAAAAGCGTATACTATAATTAAAATTATAGAAAATTAAAAAATCTATAACTTTTAATTCAAGCGCTTTTCTCAACAGAGCCCAGTTTTGAGGCAATTAGGCTTACTGATTTCCCGTATTTTTACTACTTTCTTAAACATTATCCCTTAAACATGGGTTATATTGGTCATTATTTACAATAGCAAGAGAAAGTAGTGTGAGTATTTCACTCTAGATTTATTTTTTGTTTCTTATCCTGTTTACCGGGCATATATAGTATGTAGGCCTATAGTAAGTTTCAAATGATAGTAGAAAAATAAAGAATTCGAAATGTATGGTATGATACAAGCTACAACATAAGGACAGTGTACGTAGATACGAGTATTCTAGAGAAATAATAAATGAAAAATATTCTACTCATGCGTAGAATTAAAATACTTCATAAATTATTTTTTCTGAAAAATAAATAGGTACCTATAAAACTTTAACTCACAGTAAAATGGTGCCATAAACCAGTGCTCAATTTTCATAAAATAATGATACCAACCTGAAAAAAAACAAAAATATTATTATTTTAATGTAACTTTTTTGTATCTGCATCACAAAAGCATTCAAGCAATACAGTAAAAGTAAAAAATAAATAGTGTTTCAAAAAGGACACAACCGTAACATTACGAAGGTAGAAGTAATGCATAGGTAAATTTCATGTCTTTATATGTCAGTTGGCAACAATATATACGATTTTAAAGAAAATCGTGGAAGTCGTTTTTAAGTAAATAAGTAAAAAATTTCATGAATAAATTACTACTTCCAGTTGACTTATTTTGAAGAAAATGATCGTGTCGGATTCCCTTGTGGTATTTAATTTAAATCCAAATTTCAACTTCGTACGATATTCCGTTATTGAAATATTTTGTTCACACATACAAAATAAAATTTAAAAACCTACAACATTTATTCCAAGCATTTTTTCTACAGATCCTAGTTTAACGTCAATATTAGTGATTATCCGTATTTTAAAGTCCAACAGAGGTTGATTTTCATTTAGCGTCATTCACTCTTGATTAAACGTAGGTTATATTTTTCATTGTTTACATTGGGAAGAGAAAGTCATGTGATAGTTTCACACCAGATATTTAACGTGTAAATTAATTTAGAACATTATTAAAAAATTTTGAATACCATTAAAAATTAAATTATAAACTGCAGGGAGCTCATTGGTTCTAACAAATATTTTCCTCAGAATTGGGTGCTATTCAAAACCGATCCGGATAAATGATTCCCAAAACTACGGATCCACTAAACCGAAAAATATTGCTCGATTATAGTTCTGCCATCTCCAGAACACTTCGAATTATAACGATCTCCTTTTGGTACATTCAAAACGAGATTATTCACAATGAGCTACAAGTTCCTAAGGTAATCGACGGTTTAGAAAACCACTATCAATTTTCCAGAAAATTTATCAAAACATAAAAACTAACAAATCAGGACGATTGGCTCAGTCACTTTATCAGACAACCCTCCCAGAAGTCCGAAGAGAGCTTAGAGCCGGGATCTGTTGCTACCTTAACCCTTTCAGTACCAACGTCCAAAAAACAGGACGTCGATATATTTCACGTTGTGACAACATCCGGTTTACCGGACGTCCGTAAGTCATGCATTAAGTGGCAACGTCCGGATTACCGAACATTTACAAAAAAAACTTTTAAATAAAAATTAATGGAATAAAGTATTTTGAAACCACCTCCGTGGCGTGACTAGTGCGCTAGCCTGGAAAGCGAAAGGTCCCGGGTTCGATTCCCGGCTAGGGTCTGGAAATTTTATCACGTTAAAACCACCGTTAAGGTACCAAAACCCACAGTAGTTGCTAATGACCAAGCTGTCGATGCGACTTTAAATAAAAGTTTTAAAAACTATTTTGAATATTTTTAGCGTTAGAACGATTTCTTTCTTTTTATGAACATAATAAAAGTTAATCTTTAACAGGAAATTTTATTTTTCTGTAACGTTGAAATTTTGGTTGGTAGTGGCAGGCTTACGCCTGCAAGTTTTCGAAATAAGGGCACTTTTTGTACATCCCTTATTCAAGTTAAATGGCTTTAGATCAAACTTTTAAATATTGTTTCGGCACTGAAAGGGTTAAACTTCATATCACTACAGCATAAATTGCAAACACTGATGCAAAATTACTTACTTACTTACTTAAGCGAGGTCTCTTACAGCATCATCAGGCCGTTTCTCGCATCCCAACCTCCATTTGCCCCTATCCAGTGCATCTTCAGGAGTCAATTGCCTCAAATTCATGGCGTTTTGAATGTCTTGCTCCCATTTTCTAGGAGGGCGCCCCCTTTTTTCTCCTTTCTTGAGGTGTCCATTCCATTATGAACTTGGGCCATCTAGCTTCTGACATTCTTTTTACATGTCCATACCATAACAGTTGGCGACTTTCTATTGCTTCAACAACTGACTCCTGTTGATTCATTCTTCATCTTATTTCTTCATTTCTTATGTGCCCTATCCTAGATACCCTGCAGCTGCGTCTCAGGAAGTCCATTTCCACTGCATTCAGTCTATCTTTATTTCTTTTTGTTAACTCCCATGCTTCTGCGCCATACATCAGAACACTTCTAAGGATGGCATCGTTCATCATTCTTTTAGTCCTTAGACTGAGAGTTTCTGACCAAAGCAGTAGGTTGACTAATGACTTTTCTGGCATTTGTGATACGCTCTGTAATTTCCTGCTCACTATTTCCTTTTCTTGAAAGAACTACTCCCAGGTATTTCACTTTCTCACATCCTGTAATTATTTTATTATCGACAACCAGATCTTTCACGTCTTTTCCAGCTACCGCGTCTCCTCCAGCTACCAAATATTTGGTTTTGTCATAATTTATTTTCAAACCCCATTTTTCAAAGGTTTCTGTCAACTTTCTCATCAGATACTGGATGTCAAACTCATCTCCTGCTATAACAACCTGATCATCTGCCAACAGAAGTGTGTGGAGAAATCTTTCTTCAATTTTTACCCCCATCCTAGAGCATTTATTTTGCCATTCTTTTAATACTTCATTAATATATATCTTGAAGAGAGTTGGGGACATACAGCAACCTTGTCTGAGGCCCTTAGTTATAGGGAAACATTCCGAAACCATATTTTTCTTTTTATAACACTTTTTTGGTTGGTGTAAAGATCTCTAATGGCACCTATGTACTTATAATGCACATATTTGTCCAGTACATGAAATAGTCTTTCTACTGGGACATTATCATAATGCTTTCTCTAGATCAACCAACACCATGAGTGCAAAATTACATTAGTAAAATAAAAACATAGGAGCTCCATCAATGGATTCCTTCCTCATGTCATTCATATTATCAAAAATGTAGCCTGACACCGTCACCATCAACTTATTTGTTATTGTAACATACAGACACAAATTAAAATTGTTGTTTAGGTCATCAGCCGAAATACCAGTTCGAACCTCTAGAAGATTTACTAAGTAAAACGAGGAGTTTACCATGCCTTTCTCACTGAGCGGAAACAGGTCCTCTGAAAAGCACCTACTTTCCACACTGCAAATGACACCTTCACTTCATTCACCACAAGGTCTGGCTGTATAATGATGAAATTCAATACTTTCAGAGGAGATAACTCTTGACAAATATCTTTTACACCTTTACCTCTTATCTTAAATCCTTATCATATAATTGGCTGAACATGTGATAAGAAACATAAATATTTTTTATAGCCCTGGAACTAGTAGATCGAATGCTAATAATTTAACACTCCACCTCCCTGTACGGGCACAAATTTAAATTATAATGTGGAAAAAATTAAAAACAAAAATTTTACACGATTGTGCAATAGAACTTTTACGACTTAATTAACTAAAAATTTAACTTAACAAGAAATCTCGTCCAAAAATAGGTTCTTTCTAATTAGGTACATTATCTAATCTCTTTCAAAGGTCTTGTTCAATTTTATTATTATTTTCCTAACGAAGACTAATTTAAATTTGTTAATTACCTACGTATTAGTTAAATTTCTAAAAAAATATATATATAACAATGTTTTCCCAGTAAGTTGCATATTGTATTTTTCTGTAGAAAAAAATGTGTAATACCTAGTCATGATTTTCCATATGTTTTACACAATATATTTTTTAAATATCTAATATACAGATACCTAACAAGTAAATTAGTGTTCATTATAATTTTAAATGTATTATAGCAGACGGTTTTACAAGAATACACGTCTAGTCTTTTTGTTTAGAGATATGATAGCTTTACAGTAGCCTAGAAGCAAGATTTATCTAAAGGAATTAACATACTTGCAAATTGGAGGTGGCACGGGGTGTCAGTTGCCACCCCAATATGATGCGAAAAGGAGAAAGAATTTATAAAGATACAGTATTTTCATTTACTGTTAACCTATAAATAATTTCTGAGTATAATTGGGCAATAAAAACTCAGGTAAAAAAATTGGTTGTTAACAATGACTTCGTATTTGTAACTGTCTCTCAAACGCTTTAAAATTTACCATTTTAATGCGAAATTTTTAAAAAATTCCGGTGAAGGACCCCCGGATCCCCCGCTGATCGGAGGGATATTCCGTACCCCCTAGACCCCTCGTAATCACTGTCACTTCAATAAAAATTTTAATTTAGGCTTGTTGTTGTTGTTGTTTAGGTCAACAGCCGAAAGGCTGGTTTGGAGTGAGGTGGTTTACAATTGCCTTCCTCACTGAGTGGAAAAGTACGCTTATCAGCATGCTGGGCCCTCTAAAAAGCACATATTTTCCACTCTGCAAATGACACCTTC
This sequence comes from Catonia carolina, assembly GCA_035578175.1. Lineage (NCBI taxonomy): Eukaryota > Metazoa > Arthropoda > Insecta > Hemiptera > Achilidae > Catonia > Catonia carolina. The sequence goes on from JAQMRL010000011.1 coordinate 27,840,231, forward strand.
ACTTCATTCATCACAGGGTCTTGCTGTATAATGAAATTCATTACTTTCAGAAAAGATAGCTATGATTAGTGTCTTTTACACCTCTACCTCTTCTGTTCTTAAATGATTCAGTCATTTAATTAGCTGACCATGTGATAAGAAACAGAACTATTTATTTTAGCCCTGCAACGAACAGATTGAGTGTAATAATTTAACACTCCACCTGTCTGTTATGGGCAGAATTTACGCTTATGGGTATTAATTAACTGTTTTAATTTTTAAACTTCCAGTAGTTTGATTGTTGTTTTAAGCTAAACTTTTGGAGTTATTTTGACATGGATTTAAACTAAGTATACCCAGCATGGCTGTGTCATGCTATGAAAGAGAGAGGCATCGTATCATGGTGCATCGTGAGGGGATGGCTTAAGCAGTGTAATGAGATACAATGAACCATCTAATTATTAAAAATCTTTGTGTAGCGCTTTTTACTTTCTGTTGCCCTATGTGGATATTTAGAACCCCGTCTCCGTAGCGTAGTGGTAGCGCGCTAGCCTACAACACGGACGTCCCGGGTTCGATTCCCGGCTAGGGTCTGGTAATTTTCACAAGTGAAAACTTACCTTTACATAAACCACCGTACTCGCTAATAACCGAGCTGTTGATGCGTCTGGGCTTGAATGGAGTCAAATTTATACAACGAAATTTAAACAACAAAATAAATTTATACAACGAAATTGTTTTCTATTCTTTTTTTGTTGAAACAATTTCGGTGAGAAATTTATACAAACCATTAATATCTGTCGGAAACGGAAAATATTTTTATAATACATTCATACCACAAATGTCATATCTTCTATATCTTATGTTAGTTTTATTTTTGTTAAATGGTAGACTCCATATTAATTTTTTACGGGTAATGATTTTTTATTACTAGGAATATATTATTAAATTATTTTCACGGAGAATTAATATTAAAGTTTGTCGGATAGTAAACAGTTCATTAAAACAATTAAAAAAATCTTTAAAATAATTTTTGTTAGTTTATTTTAAGTCGTATCAACAGCTTAGTAACAACAACAAAACAACGCGGTTGCGTACGCTGGTATGAATCCTTCCACATAAAGCAAATGGTCGCTACGCACCAATTTCAAAATGTGGATAACTTATTTACCAGAGAACATCTATAAAACCATAAAATTCCAATAGGGTTCAACTGGGTAGCTTATTCTTAAAAAAATCGACCTTATTGCCAGTGGTAAGTTTACTTACCAAAGACCTACAAACCTATAAAGATCTATAAAAGTTACTATAACTTTTCTACAAAATACTATTTCTGTACCTTAATTTTGAATATCGGCATTAGTTTTCCAAACACAAAAATTAAATTTAAAAAAATTACGTTTCCAAATCACAACAGGTAACTTTCACACTTCGGCCTGTTGGTTACCCAAATTTACTCATCGATGATACTAGGCTTACAGTTACTCAGAAAGTTAGACACCTTGGTTTAATACTTGACAGACGTCTCACGTGGAAACCACACGTTGCACACGTCAGACCAATCTCAGACTCACGGTTTCGTATGTTGTATGGCGTCTTAGATCGCAAGTCCTCGCTACTTCAACACTTAAAAGTCATCCACTATAAAACACTAGTACGGCCAATTTGGCTATATGAGAGACAAATTTTTTGAGCCTGTCACAATGCAACACTGAATACTCTTCAAAGACACCAGTCAAAAGCACTAAGAGCAATAACAAACGTACCTTTTTACGTAACCAGTCATACCCTTCACAAAGACCTGAAAATACCAACGGTTCGAGACATTTTAAACGCAACATACAACTCATTACACACAAAGACAATTGACCACATAAATCCAAATGTCCAATCTCTTTCAACTAACGATCTCCCTGTTAACAGACGACTGAAACGAAAGTAGAAAGGGATCTCTCCGACCACCAAAAAAAAAAAAAACATTTCAATTTAACTTGTCATGCCTGTTTCATTTCATAAAAAATAAAATCATCTCAAAAAATAATCCATCATAGTTTATAAATCATTATCATTAAAAATTGGCACCACATTCCTTGAAACATTTCACGCCGAAATCGGTCACTGGATCGATTCACATTCATGTCAAATTCCCGCCATTCCTCTCATTCATTCCGTCTCATTTACTAGTTGTGCTTAAAAAATTGTACAGTTGTAAATAAAAATTAAATTGAAGCCAAAAGAAAAATTATTTTTAAAGTGACACCTGGAAAAAGTAGCGTATGGTGTGAAACCAGGAAAATCAATAAGCCATTTTATTTAATACTTCTTAATAAAGCTAGAAATTTCAGATAGATCTATAAATTAGAATATAAAGATTGTTTAGTAAACGTGTACTAATATTTTCTATTTTAACCTGTATAAAATGTTGCCTACTGTATAAAAGTGAAGTTAAATAGCTCCAGGTAATTTCTCACACTACATTAACTTTGTTAATTCCTTTGTTGTTGTTGTTATTGTTATTATACAGGCACGTCGTCGGCCGGTTGTCAGTTTATGAGTGAGAAATATGGAAATAAAATTATTTTTCTCCTCTCTAATTCCCACGCAAATCGGTTTAACACATAATATGTATTATTATAAATCGTAATAATAATAATAGTAATGGAACTTTTAATATTTCTAGACCTATACAGTACTGTAATAATAATTTTGTACTTTTACATTGTTGCCTGTGTAACGGATTTGAATGTTCGACATCCAAATACAATTTTATCTAAAACTGTTAATCATCGTGTTTGTTACTATTATTATTATTTTTTTGTCATAATTATGTTCTATTTTAGAGGTTAATGTTATTTTAAATAGTAGCTCAGGAATTGTTTTAATTTTACACTAGGTCCTCAATTTAACGTGCTGGTCGGACACGGACGTTAAATCCGAACCTTCAAAAAAGGGCTAAAAATTTGTGTATTCTTATAAATATACAATGCCCTTAACAGACAGGTGGAGTGTCAATTTATTTGCACTCAATCTGTCCGTTGCAGGACTAAAATAAATAGTTCTGTTTCTTATCACATGGTCAGCCAATTAAATGACTGAATCATTTAAGAACAGAAGAGGTAGAGGTGCAAAAGACACTAATAAGAGTTGTTTCCTCTAAAAGTAATGAATTTCATTATACAGCCAGACCCTGTGGTGAATGAAGTGAAGGGTGTCATTTGCAGAGTGGAAAATCTGTGCTTTTCAGAGGGCCTGGCACGCTGATAAGCGTAATTTTTCACTCAGTGAAAAGGCAATGGTAAACCACCTCACTCCTTGTTTTACTTAGTAAAACCTCTAGAGGTTCAAATCAGCCTTTCGGCTGATGACCTAAACAACAACATAAATATACAGTGGTCCTATGTACTTCATAAGGACGTTTTTTTTGTTTAGGTCATCACCCGAAAGGCTGGTTTGAACCTCAACTGTCGATTTTTTTATTATAGATACCCGAGTTTGAAGTCTTGTTTCCTCTAAACCGCTTGTTCATTTTAACAACCCATATTTAGCTGATTTCATTCTGCGTTGTTACAAGTTAGTGTCATACTTTTAGTGTTTTTAAATATTGCGGTATCACAATGAGACGAAAAAAGAGCCAGTTTTTTTAGTAGCTGCAACAGATTGAATGCATTCAGAGACTTATAACTCAAACACCGCCCGACCGATTTATTTCAGATTACGCCGAAATATAAAATCGTATGTCATTATTGTACGACCGAAATTTCAGACTTGTAGCGTATTTAAATTTTAAGTTATTAGTAAACTTCTGAACCCCTGCTAGCTCCGTAACCCCTAATTAATTTCAAAAAAAATAAATTTCAAAAACTCATTGTATTCAGTATAAAAAATAATACAAATTCATTAATATAATGGAACGGTGATTGGACCAGTTATTCGGGAGAATTTTTTATATATTTAAATAATAGATTAGTAGTAATAATAAAAGATGCTTTACTAAGTAAAACGAGCAGTGAAGTAGTTTACCTAAGCCTTCCTCACTGAGTGAAAAAGTATGCTTACCACCATTCCAGGCACTCTGAAAAGCATCTACTTTCCACCCTACAAATGATACCTTCACTTCATTCACCACAGGGTTTGGCTGTGAAAAGAAATTCATTACTTTCATAACTGTGACTAGTGTCTTTTACACCTCCACCTCTTCTGTTCTTAAATGCTTCATTCATAAAATTGGCTAACCATGTAATGAAAAACAAACTATTTTTTGTAGCCCTGGAACTAGCAGATCGAGTGCAAATAATTTAACACTCCACCTGCCTGTTACGGGCATAGATTTATGTTTTACATTTTAACGAATATTGTTATAGTTTTTAAATCTGTCTCCTTCCTATAAAAAAACAGATTTTCTTTAACGGATGTAATTATAAAAATATACTCGTAAATAAATGTTTATTTAATTACAAATTGTTCAATATAATATGAGAACAGATTTCAAATATTGCTGGCTTGAAAAAAAATATACAAAAATGGTTTATCCAATAAACAAAATACATGAGGTATAGCAACGAATTATTTTCATTGAAAATAGCCAACATTTTCCTTTCAATTTTCAATAATGGAAATTAAAATTGATGTACGATCCTAAATAATTAATACCGACAGATATTTATTTTTACATGTAGCTTACAAAATCAATTTATTTAGAATTCTGTAGATACATTTTCAGAATTTTATGGAATAACACGTCAGATTTCTGAATGCACGTCCTTCCATTTGAAGGGCGTTTTGATTGATGGTTACCTGAAATATATATCAATCTGAATTTGAACATGATGTTTTCAAAGGTAATTTTGTTTCCTACAAATCCGGAATATAGATTCGTCACAAAATATTTTCCTGTATTGATAAATGCATTGTCAAGCCTTAATATTTTCTATTATGATAACAGTTGTATCTTTCCAAAATATTATAATTTCACATCATTTTTAAGAAGATTCACAACGTTACAACTCCTGAGCAAATGTTTTTTTCTCGTATTGGATCAAGTTTAGACCACGTGAGGTCACTTGAGGGGAGATGGCACGATGGTTTTTACTAAAAATTTCGATTTTTGGTTTTTTTATGTTTTTTAATAGTTTAGGCCTAGATCTATCAGAAAATCATTAAATTACGTCAAAAAAAATTATGAAAAACTGAATCAATAATTCTGTCGATGTGTTATACATAGTTATTGAAAACTAGCAAAATACTTGCAAAACATAATAGAATGCAATATTCTGAAGCGATACTGTGGCGAACTGGCGAAACTACGGCAGTAGTGTGAAAGGATTTCGCATCTCTAGCCGTCTCAACCGATATCTCCGTAAGGAGGCAACATATTGTTTCGCCTGATTATCACGTATTCAGATCGACAACTTGCTGCGGAACAAAAGCGAAACCGCTGTTACGGTTTCGCCGCGTCGGTATGAAAACGGCGTGAAAAACATTATAAACATAGATTTTTGTTATTATTGGTACCTTGTACATTGTTACATTGGTAAGAGAAAGTCATGTGAGAGTTACACACCGGATTTTTTAAATTTGATATTTAATTGCTTTTCAATATGTGATATATTTTGGTGTAATTTTCTTTTCTAACACCGTGTATGTTGTATAGGAAATGAGGGAAAGGTGTATTTATTATAACATATTTATTGGTATTGCACCTAGTCATATTAGGCTAGTGCGTACAACAGAAAACACCATAAAACCTTTTAAATTTATGTTTATTTAAGATACTATAAAAATAAAATTGACGATTGTTAAATCTGTTATCATTTTACAAACAGGTTTACTTTACTCTTGTTTGTATAATTAATGACGGGGTTATACCAATTAAATATATACATTAATTATATTAATTTATTTTACTGGACTTATCCATTTAACTTATTTGTGTTCGTTTGTTTATTTATTTATTAGACAGAATTTATAAAATTTACGAAGACTTTCAAGCAGAAAATCATGGAGGAAGCTGAGGCAATGACTGTTAGTTTCATCGAAAAGAAACATAATTATGTTTGTTATTACAAAAAAAAAGATCTGGTGTGAAACATTCACACGACTTTCTCTTTCCAATGTAAATAAAGCGTATAACCAGTGTTTAATCATGAGCGAATGACGCTAAATGAAAATCAACTTCTGTAGGTCTTTAAAATGCGGAAAATCAGTAAATTTCTCTAAAGTAGGCTTTGTAGGGAAAAAAGTTGTAGATTTTTTGATTTCCTATTACTATGATTATTCACATTTTTCGTAAAATGCACACAAAAGTATTTTAATCTTAAAAAAATGCATTCAGGTTTTTACCGATTTTGATGAAAAAAACAGAAAAATCACTAATTGCCGCTAAACTAAGCGTTGTACAAAAAAATATTTAAAATAAAAGTTGTAGGTTTTTAATTTTTTTAAATTCTGATTATATTAACTACACTTTAGTTTTAGAATTTATGTAAGATCGCAATCTTAAAAAAAACGTTTTTTTCTACGAGAACACAAGCCTTTCCTAAATTTTTATCCTATCTTGTAAAGCATAAAAAAATGTAGAAAAATGATGCGATTTTTAAAAAACCGTTGTAGCCGTTTTTTGGAAAAATCGCAAAAAGGGAAAAATTGCATGAATAAACTACTACTTGATCTTAAGGTAATCAGCACGCTTGCTAAGATTCGTGGAGGCGGTAGGCCTACTTTCATGGTAAAAAGTGACTATTTTAAGATTGTGGCCTCAAATATGCAATTTAGATCAAAATTGTATTTAATTGAAGTTGTAGAAAATTAAAGCACGTAGCCTACTTATTTCAACTTCATTGGGTAACTTTCTATTTAGCTTGAATCGGCAAAAATGAGGTTTTTAATGATAGCGCTCTTAGTATGAATTTTACGACAAAAGTGCAAATAGCAAATTAAAAAGTCTACAACTTTTATTTTAAGACTTTGTTTCAACAGAGCGTCAATTTTAATGATTTTTAGTGTTTTTAATTCGATAACAGGTTGATTTTCATACTCGTGTGCAAAATTATTTATAAATATTTTCATTTTCCATTGTTTACTTATGATTAAACATAGATGATATTTTCCATTATTAACAATGAAATTCGTGTGTGTGTTTTATCCCAGATTTTCTTCATTGATATAAAATTTAAACAATTTTAAATTAATTACAAAAACATTATAAAAGTTTAATTAATAATTTAAAAAAATTAAAAATCAAACAAACAATTCGTTAAATAATTCTTGAATGAAACAAAATTTAAAAAGAACAAAAATGATATAAATATAACAAGAGATTACAAAAGGATATTTTTATAATAAGTTGAAAATTAAAAAAAACTCCATGACTTCCTGTCGTATATATTTAATAATAAAAATATGTATATCTAATTTTTTTTATAAATATATAAGTTACTTACTTATTTTAAAACCATTCGATATTGAAGGGGTTAGTTAATTCCTATTAGTTCAATAATAATAATAATAATAATGAATGTGATGCCTAATAATCTTCTTATACCTCTTTATTCGATCTTCATTAGTACATATATATCTTCTTATAAACCAAAAAAAAAAACGAAATGTAACATTAATAATCCTTTAATATTAACATAATATTTTATGATAAAAAACAAGACAGTTAGTCACATTTAATTCCACCACATTTTATATATTTATTTTTTTATTTTATAAAAATACTATACTACATGTAGATTATATCAAATAAAAAAATATAATGTTATCTTGTAAAAGTTTAAATATAAACTTAAAACTAACTAACTTAATAACTATTAAGTTAGTTTATTAGTTAGTTAATCTGATCTAAAATTAAGATTTTTTTTTTAATTTTATGAATATATTATTAAATTGTTTTATTATTTTAATTATATATTCTTGTATAGGTTGTTTAAAAACTCTTGTTTTTCAATAGGTTTCATATTTATTATTTAAAGTCAACCGTTTTGTAATTAGTTAATTAATTGGGACTGTGTTAGGGTAGGCCAACTTGTTTGGTGAAATTTATCGTGTTAAATGTTTCCTTCGGAGACCAAGGTTCCTGGTTCAAATCCTAGTTAAAGTTACGTTTATACGGATTTGATCACTAGACAGTGGTTACTGGTGTATTTTGATGGTTGGGGTTCGATTAAATATGAACTACCGTGCGTTCGGAAAGTCGCTGTGCACTGGAATTGTGACTATGGATTTATGAAAATATGTATAAAGAAATGACTAAGCATTTTGGAAAAAAATTTATTCAATACCTTAATTACATTGTTAAACCGTGATTACATTGTTTATAGAAGGTGTTCGAAATGACCTCCATTGGCATCAATACAGCATTGCACTCGTTTCATTTTGTTTGCTAACACCTTTCGCAACTAAAGAACAGTGATTCCTTGAATGTATGCCGTTATTGCGGCTTTAAGTTCGTCAATCGGAGTGTGTTGACGCCAATGGAGGTCATTTCGAACACCTTCTATAAACAATGTAATCACGGTTTAACAATGTAATTAAGGTATTGAATAAATTTTTTTCCAAAATGCTTAGTCATTTCTTTATACATATTTTCATAAATCCATAGTCACAATTCCAGTGCACAGCGACTTTCCGAACGCACAGTATACTCTCTGAGTCTGTATAAGACTCATTTACACGTCTTACATATCATCCTCATTTCATTGACTCATGTGGTTGCTTATTGTTTTGAATTGAACAGATTGCAACGTACATAAATTAGGGATCAAAAACGTGTTCACAAACCATATTGGTAATTGCAGGTATTTGTGGTAAAACTTTTATCGTAAACGAGCGTTTAAACCCCTTTTTAATGTAGGCCTAATGTTTAACTTTTATTAGTTACACTAGGCTACAACTGTGTATTTATACAACCTGTTGTGTTTATTATGTTCGTATGTAATGTCCTGTTTTTTGTCTTGATAGACGAAATCACCTAGTGGCAATCACTCGTCGCTGTTTTATATTTAGCTGATATCCCTATTTCCGCATCCTTTTTTATCTCTTTTGTGAATTTTACGGTAGGTGTGAGTGTGACAATGTTTTTATCTTTGGATTCGTGTGATTTATTAATTTTGAATGGAAACGAGTGTATAATTTGTTAATGATCAACTATGCTGTGTCTACGCTGAGATCTCGATGGATAATTTCGGAGTTTCGTACGTAGTAGTAACTACATGTTGTGATTAAACGTACAAATTTGTTTTGAAAAGTTTCTAAAGGTTCTACATAACATTTTTATAAAAAATTTAGTTTTTGATAAAATTAATGTACTATTATGTACATATTTAGTTATGTAGATGACATAACTAATTTTGTTTTAATTTTGATTTTTTAAAATTGAATTTTCACCGGAAATAACTCAAAAATTGGATTAAAAAACGTATTTTAGCGATTGGCTAGTGTGCGTATGTGTGTGTGTGGGTGTGTTTGTATGCGCACGCGCACGTGTTTGTGTGTGTGTGTGTGTGTGTGTGTGTGTGTGTGTGTGTGTGTGATGGGTATTTTGAAGAAAATGTTGTGTCGGGTTCCCTAGTGGTACATAACTTAAGTTCCAAATTTCAACTTCGTACAATGTTCTTGAGATATCTTGTTCACATACAGGTCAATCGGTAAAAAATATTTTTTCTGGGTTCATGGAGCTTGAAAATGTATATTGCCGGTAAAACCTCGATTTGAAAAAATCGACATGAATTCGTACTGGAACCATAATGCAAGACTATGGTACAGTAAAAGAGTGATTGGGATCATATCCAATACTCTTTCATGCAGCATGTCGTACAAGTGTGAGCAGGAAGCTGCATAAGGTGGCTGTGACCCTCTTAATGGTGCATTATCACCTTAGAAAGTATCTATATAACATGGGGATCTTTGTTGATGATCCGGTACATAAACTTTGGACATGGGGAAGAATCAGCCTCCCACATTACCTTCGAATAAAAATATGGAACGACAAAATTAATCGCAAAAAGTTTGGAACGGCGATAAAATCACAAAACTGCAATTGCTTAGCATTATCATCCTCAAGAAGAGCGTAGAGAAAAGATAGGTGATCAATCCTATAACTTGCAGAATTATTTGTACATTTCTTTGTGATAGCCTATGATTATTTCAAAAGCCTTGCGGGGCGATTTACCAGGATTGGCTACAAAAGCTTCAGACACCTTTTGTAGGCTTTCTTTATTACAAATCGATAGTACCCTATTAGTTATTTTTGTACATTCGCAACGTTTCCTGTTGTACCGAATTTGTTATTTAAGCTTTGTAAATTTTTCCTAGTCAATAAAAACACCCTGGATTATTTTTAACTCCTAAATTGTGTTTCAATCCGTTCAATTGAAAAACAAGTAACCCTATGACAAAATAAGTTAGGGAAGATAGGCCTGACGTGTAAATGAGGTGTATTCTTGTACAAACTCAGAGAGTATGGTTAATTGAATCCCAACCATCAAGTTACACCGGTAATCGCTGTCTAGTATTCAAATCCGTATAAAAGTAAATTACTAGGTCCTTTACTAGGATTTCAATCACAGAACCTTCGTCTCCGAAAATCAGCTGTTAAATAGGCTAACTGATTTGCCTGAAAATTAGCTCTAAATTCATTATGAACTTCACCGGTATTTTTATGATATTTCCACAATACGTACATCATGTAAACTCGCTATTTTTTTCTTTATTGGTTTAGTTAACGTCTTACATAAATACATACAATTTACAAAGAAGACATCAAATATATAACATACACAAATATACACAACGAAATAATCGATAAAAACATGAATGAAAATTTAGGCAAATAAAATAAAAAATAGAATGACACAATAAAAAACATGATAGGTTATTTTATATTTATACCAAATTCATTCTTAAATTTCTTATTGTTCCAAATAAAATCCTTAAATTCATTGTTAATTTTAAATAGTATTTGTGTGGAATATGTATTTTGGAAGTCTGTGATGATGTATGTGATTGTAAGCGGCGTGTTGCAATATGTACAATGTTGTGGTTAATTTTTGGCGTATTAAGGTGAACCCAATTAAGTCAACACAGGTTACGTTCACCTTACGACATCAAATTTGTCCACCTGTGATGCTGAATAACGTTCATATCCCCTAAGTCAGAGTGGTGCAATATCTTGGCTTATGGCTTGACAGGAGACTAACTTGGAAGCATCATCTGCGTACAAAACGTTTAGAACTTAACCGCCGCTAGAAACTATTCTTCTCCTTAATTATTAACCCTCGATCAAAATTGAACCTCCGTTCCAAAATTTTAATGTACAAAACCCTTTCGAGACCAATCTCGACTTATGGTGTCCAGCTCTTTGGAGTAGTGGCAGACAGTAATTTGAAGTCGATTCAGGCCTTTCAATCAAAATTCTTAAGACTTGCTTCTGGCGCTCCTTTTTATGTAAGCAATAAAACCCTCCACGACGATTTCAAAATTCCGACAGTAAAGAATCTAACCGCGTCCTTTTATAGTAAATTTTAGGAATGACTAGATGACCATCCGAACCAACTAGCCCGTGATCTAGCTACAAGGAACTTCCCACCTTAGTAACGTCTAAAGCAAAAATGGAGTAGAGACCTCTTGGTCTGAATAACGGGCAATACCCATAGTTATAAACGGAGAATGTACCACTGGGCACCTTTTCTCCTTCAAGTGAAACTACCCACCGCCATTTAAATATCACATACGGAAATTGTGCAGCTCAATACCATAATATACTATATATATAGTACCGTAAGTAATATACTAATTAAAGACAAAAAAAAAATTCAATAATAGTTGTGTTTTAGTATAAAAATGTAAAGTGTCCAATGCGTAACTCGTTACTTTACATGTGAATTTTGAACTTACTTTCATATTTTTTAATCAGATTCCAAATTATTTCAAGTAGTTTAGATCCACCCTGTTTTACATTTTAATAACGATAATTAAATAAACCATTATTTAATTATTATTCATAAAAATTAAAATCTATGTAATAATAAAAAATTGTTTATAATTTCACTCCTCATTTAACGTTATGTATCATATAATTATATTGTTATATTGGCATTTTATAATCTTTTTGTTGATCTTAATTAGTTTTCAAGTTTAATTATGTAATTATTAAGGTACAATATTATACAACAATGAATTGTTTTATGTTTTAGTTTTATGTTATTCAATCTAAGGTTAATCTTCGTTTAAATTAATATGTATTTACGTCCAAGGTAATTAATTAGTATGGTGTTTAAAGATAGATTTGTTAAAATTGGATTTGGTACCAAATCAGTGATTCAGGGTCGATAAATATTGCTCTTTAGTTCTTTTTGGAGTACTGACTACATCAATGAAGATAGTTAATAACCCTGTAGAGCAATACGTAGTTCTCAACTTTTTTGGCCACGGCACATTATGCTATGTAGAGTTTCCGCGGCACTCTAACGTATGAGTTTGAAAGAAAGAGTAATCAATAATAGCAATGGAAGCAGTTAATACGTCCCAATTAAATTTTTCAAACACCTACTTGTGCGAGCTAGGCTTTTCAACACAAACATAAAAAATCTGGTGTGAAACATTCACACAACTTTCTCTTGCCAATGCAAATAATTAACAATAAACCTAACATTAATAATAAAATATTAGAAATAAATAAAAAACTAACCTCAAAAACATAACCTTATTTTAATCATGAGTGAATGATGCAAAATGAAAATCAACCTCAGTTTGGCTTAGAAATACGGAAAATCACTCTTTCTCTCTAAATTAGGCTCTGTAGAGAAAAATTCTTTAAATAAAAGTTGTAGATCTTTTAATTTTCTATAAATTAAATTATATACACTTTTGTCGTAAAATGCATACTAAGGCCGAAATCTTAAAAAAATCAATTTTTCACACATTTTCGTGAGAAAAAAAACAGAAAATCGCAAATTACCGCTAAACTAAGCGTTATACAAAAAATTGTTTGAAATAAAAGTTGTAGAATTTTCAATTCTCTACAACTTTTATTATATAAAGTTTTGCGCTAAAATGCATATTAAAGCTGTAATCTTAAAAAAACAACGTTTTTACGTGAAAACAGCCTCACCCAGAATTTCAGCAAACATGATGCCTACCCTATCTTGTAGAGAATAAAAAATTGAGTAAACCAGGCGATTTTAAAAAAAATCGTAGGACCTGTTTTTGAGAAAATCGCAAAAAAGTGAAAAATTACACGAATAAACTACCACTTCCGGTTGACCGATTTTGATGAAAATGTTCGTGTCGAGTCCGGTAGTGGTACGTAACTTAAGTTTCAAGTTTCAAGTTCGTACGATGTTCCGTTCTTGAGATATTCTGTTCACACACACACATACACACACACACACACACACACACACACACACACACACAGACCAATCGCTAAAAACATGTTTTTTGGGTTCAGGGGGTCTGAAAACGTATAGATTCGGTGAAAACTCGATTTCGAAAAATCGACATGAAAACAATACTTTCCTTCCTATATATTCATATAGGCAAGAGAAAGTAAAAACAAGAAGCGCGAGAGACTTCTTTCAGTTGAACAGGAAATGCGTGTGTGTTTGTCTTCAATTCCACCATAAATTGAACTTTTATGTAAGAAGCGACAAGCTCAAGTTTTTCATTAAATAACAATTTAATAACAATCTTTTGTTGTAAGGCGTATGCCCATAAATCACATATAAAATAAGTTGAAGTTCTTCAATATTTTGATTTTTTAGTGGTGATTAAACCGGGAAGCAAGAATGATGTCTTAAAACACACCACAACATCATATTACCGTAAAGAAAATATACCTAAATTATAAAATAAATTAAAAGTTTACAAACTAACAACAAATTGATTAATTTATTCATTGAAAAGTAGCAAATGGTACAAAATAGTGTCCAAAAAAACAACTTTATAATAATTATTTATAATTTTTGTAGCATCTTTCAGCGGAGGTTCAAAATATTAACTAATTTAATATGGTACTCATCCATTTTGCCTATAACATGAAAGTGGAAAAGGACTACAAAAAAAATAGTTCTGTTTCTTATCATATGGTCAGCCAATTATATGACTGATCCATTTAAGAACAGAAGAGGTAAAGGTGTAAAAGACACCAGTCGAAGTTACCTCTTCTGAGAGTAATGAATTTCATTCTACAGCCAGACCATGTGGTAAATGAAGTAAAGGTAGATGCTTTTCAAAAGGCCTGGCATGTTGATGAGCATACTTTTCCACTCAGTGAGGAAAGCAATTGTAAACCACCTGACTCCTCGTTTTACTTAGTAAAGCCTCTAGAGGTTTAAACTAGCCTTTCGGCTGATTACCTAAACAACAACTCACATACAGTTTAGTTTTGCTATATTGGTAATTTTTTAAAAAAAGTTCCTTTAATTTTATATGTTACATTATTTAAATTTGGTTAAAAATTATTATATTCTTCTTTGTAAGCAAAAGTATTCTTGATTTTTCTGTGGTGGTGCTCGAACCGGGAAGCACGAAGGGTGTCTTGCACCTCACCACCACAACATATTTTCGGAAAGAAAATATAAATAATAAATAAATAAAAAGTTTAAATAGTTTAACAACATGTTGATTACCTAATTATTTATTGAGAAGTAGCAAATGCTACAAAATAGATTCGAACAAACGACTTTATTTTGTAGCATTGACTACTTTTTAATAAAATTAAACTGTTGTTATTGTTTAGGTTATCAGCCAAAAGACTGGTTTGAACCTCTAGAGGCTTTAGACTCTAGAGGCCTCTAACCTCTAGAGGCTCTAAGTAAAATGAGCATTGAGGTGGTTTACAATTGCCTTACTTACTGAGTTGAAAAGTTTGCTTATCAGCATGCCAGGAACTCTGAAAAGCACATATTATCCACCCTGAAAATGACAACTTTACTTTATATAACCACAGGGTCTGATTGTATAATGAAATTCATTACTCTTATGGGAGATAACTCTGACTAATGTATTTTACACCTCTACCTCTCTGTTCTTAAATTATTCATATTATTAGCTGACCAAGTGATCTGCCCATAACTCATTCTGTTCATTGCAGGGCTAAAATAAATAGTTCTGTTTCTTATCACATGGTCAGCCAATTAAATGACTGAATCATTTAAGAACAGAAGAGGTAGAGGTGTAAAAGACACTAATTAGAGTTATCTCCTCTGAAAGTAACGAATTTCATTACGCAGCCAGACCCTGTGGTGAATGAAGTGAAGGTTTCATTTGCAGAGTGGAAAATATGTGCTTTTCAGAGGGCCCGGCATGCTGATAAGCGTACTTTTCCACTCTGTGAGGAAGGCAATTGTAAACCACCTCACTCCTCGTTTTACTTAGTAAAACCTCTACAGGTTCAAACCAGTCTTTCGGCTGATGACCTAAACAACAACGACCATGTAATAAAAAACAGAACTTATGTTATGTAGCCCTGGAACTAGCACATCGAGTGCAAATAATTTCCTCCACCTTCCTGTAATGGGTATGTATATATTTTGTATATTTCCAAATGAAAAATTAAAGAAATACAAAATTTTACCTTTTCGTGCATCAATGATTTATGTGGAACTTACATATTAAATTTCAAATTTTTAGGTATATGTGTTGGTGGAAATTTAATTATAAATAGAGAAAGTTTTTTGCATTTTTTAAGTAGAGAATGAGTCCGCAGTTGTTCAGTACAAAACTTGTGTAATAACCATAAATAATGTATGTATCACAAAATTTATCTGTATTATAAATAAACGTGTAAAGTTAATTAAGTTATGATACTGTTTGACAAACGGATATACATATTTTACAGCACAAAATAAAATAGGAAATCATGTACGTATGTTGAAATTAAATTGATAATTAATTAGTAAGCTTTTGTGTTTGTGTCGTTTTAATTTCAGTCAGGTGAATTTATAAAATGTTACAAAGAGCATGTAATTGTTATACTGTATTTGTTGGTTATCATCGAATGGTTGTAATAGGAAATTATTTCAATTTGTAAATAATAAACATCTTTATTGTTTCAAATAATTTCTATTGGTTTACATTAATTTACTTTGTATCTATACAATATGTAATTACAAATTGACTGAATTGTAAATTATTTTGTAGTAATTAATTTTACAATAGTTATTAAAACAAATAATATTATAATGATCTAGTTATCAACTTTAATTATTTGAACAGTAAAATGGAAAATTTTCCATCCACATAATTTTATGTAAATCAGGTTTGATTTTAGCGATTTATATAAATAGTTTATTTTTCGATTTATAATAAAATTTCCTTCAAATATTAAAAATTACAAATATATTGATAAAATAATAAAAATAAAATACTGATCACCTCGGTGGCGAAGGTATTAGAGCGACCGCCTATAAAGTGGAGGGATCCGAGTTCTATTTTAAGTCAATATAAATATTCCACGTCTATCGGTCTGTCAATACACAAACCTAAACAGCGAATTTTGTCCATCTGTGGTAGGGATGATCCCTTTAATAAAAGTAACGGACTTTTGTTTATCCTTGAGAATAAAATTTTAAAAAAACTGGAAAAAATAGTAATGTAACTTTGTAAATAACGACATGAATAAATTTTTGTCTTTTGTGCAATCTTTCTTTCTCTTCTTCTATAGGAGTTTGTAGTGAAGGAATGAAGTGTTTTCAAGTCGATTTTTCAAAATCAAGTTTTCACCGGATATAGCCTACACGTTTTCAGCCAAACCTCTTAACCCAAATACCATTTCAGCGATTGGTCTTTGTGTGCACTGTGTTGGAACGAATTTTGTACAAAGTTGAAACTTTAAACTTAAGTTATGTATTACCACTATCGGACCCGACATAAACATTTTCATCAAAATCGGTCGACCGTAAGAAGTAATAGTTTATTAATTCGATTTTTCACTTTTTGCAACTTTCACTGAAACAGCTCCTACGAATTTTTTAAAAATCGTCTCATTTAGCTACTGGATTTTTATTTTCTACAAGATAGAGTAAGTGTCATGTCTGCTGAAATTCTTGGGGAGTCTGTAATACCGTAGAAAAAAAATTAAGATCCGGCCTTAATAGTCAATGCATTCTAGAGCAAAAAGTATATTGACTAATCAAAATTGTAGAACATTTTAAAAACCTACTACTTTTATTTCAAACATTTCTTTTGTACAACGCTTAGTTTAGCGGGAATTGTACAGTGATTTTCTGTGGTTTTTTTTTCATAAAAATTGGCAAAAAATTTGAATTTTTTTTTTATAATTGCGGCCTTAGTATGCACTTTACCACAAAATTGTAATTAATCAACGTTATAGGAAATAAAAAACTTTACTACTTTTATTTAAAACATTTTTTTCTACAGAGGCAATTACTGATTTTCCGTAATTTTAAGTCGAACGGAGGTTGATATTCATTTGCTCACATTTCACTCTTGATTAAAATTTGGTTGTTCGGGGGGGGGGGGTTATTTACATTGGCAAGAGGAAGTCGTGTGAGTGTTTCACACCATTTTTAACGTTTAAAAATTATGCACGTAAAGAAAGTTTTTCTGGAGATCTTTTTAAAATTTTAGACATTATAATACTGGCCTACATTATAAAAAAATGTATGCCAGATATTAAAAAGGAAATAACTTAACTTTTTAATCTAAGAACAACCAAAACAAACTAATGATTAGGTTAGGCAACTGTGTTATACTCTAGGGGATCGAATCCAACAGGTGACAGAGATTTGTCGTTTTAATGAAGGAGAAAATCTTCTTAAGGATTTAATAACTTCTTTTTAAAAAAATAATCTTAAAGCTTATAACGACACAGGACACAGACACACATTCAAAACATTTTTTTATATTACTAATTAAGATATAAAAGAATAACAAATCTTAATATGAAGTTATTCCTCTCTTGTGATCGTTTTATATTTATGTAAATATCTAATTTTGAGCTTCATGAGGTATTTGTATTTTGTTCATCAAAGTTTTCTGAGTTAGTGAAAAAATACAGGCATTTAGTAATTTTTAAACTAAAATATAATTAATTTTGAAATAATTTAAAATAAATTGCGCGCTAGCCTACAACGCGGAGGTGCCGGTTTCAATTTCCGGGTAAGGTCTGGAAATTTGAATACGTTAAAATCCATCGTTAATGTACCAAAACCCACAGTAGCCGCTAATTGCGAAAGTGTCGACGCGACTTAATTAATTAATTAATTAATCTGTTAATACAGTTAAATCCACCTCATGTGTTATAATTTATTAGTATTTTCATGTCAACTGTTTAACATCTAATTTTTTGGAGACGAAAATTCCGTGATCCAAATCTTTGTTAAAGTATTACTTTTATACGGATTTGAATACTATTCAAAGAGGTACAGACTAAGACCAACCATTCTTCAGAGCATTTGGTTAATCGAACCCCGACCATCAAAGTACACCACTGTCAAATCCGTATAAAACTACTTTTACTGGGATCTGAACCAGCATACTTCATCTCAGAAAATGAGATGTTAAACAGCTGAATCGCAGCGCCGACTTTACAGCTAGACCAACCGGGTGCGTTAATGAGTTTTTAATGTTTTGAAATTTTTTAGCCCCTGGCCAACAATCAAACCCGGGAATTTTTCTTGTTCAATTCAACACTGTTTAGTTCTATAAGCCACGGAAGCAAAATTTTCATTTCATTTATTTGAGCAATAAAATACGATTCTGACCGCTTCCGTTGGGTAGTAACTAGCGCAATAGATCACAAAGCGAAAGGTTCCGGGTTTAATTCCCGGCTTGAATCTGAAAATGTTAAAACCCACCGTTGCAGTACCAAAATCCACAATAGTCGCTAATGACCGCAAATTTCGCTAATAAATCATGCGATTCTGTGACGCAATTCTGTTAAGTACGTCTGTCTACACATATCTACATTCAATAGACTACCTCTTACGTCGTCTATTTGCGATAACCAGAATGCGCGTATTATATGCAGGTAAGCTATTCATCATACAACGTAACTACTAAGTAGATTCCACCAGTTGTCAACTAACTTTCTGTTTCTTATCAATATCTGACTATTTTTGACTAATGACTGAACAAAATCAAAATAATAATTATTTTTTCAGAAATATAGGCCTATAGCCTACCTCCTGTAATTAGCAAAATAAAAAACCTGGTGTGAAACAACTTTCTCTTGCCAATGCAAATAATGACCAATATAACCTAACATTAGCAATAAAACATTAGAAATAAACAAAAAACTATCCTCAATAAACATAACCTAACTTTAATCATGAGTGGAAGACGCAAAATGAAAATCGACCTCAGTTTGGCTTAAAAATACGGAAAATTACTCGTTCACGCTAAACTAGACTCTGTAAAGAAAAATGCTATAAATAAGAGTTGTAGATCTTTTAATTTCCTATAAATTCGATTATATACTACACTTTTGTCATAAAATGCATACTAAGGCCGTAATCTTAAAAAAATCGATTTTTCACACGTTTTCGTGAGAAAAAAACAGAAAATCGCTAATTACTGCTAAACTAAGCGTTATACAAAAAAATGTTAGAAATAAAAGTTGTAGGACTTAAAATTCTCTACAACTTTTATTATGTAAATTTTTGCCCTAAAATGCATATTAAAGCCGTAATCTTAAAAAATAATTTCGTTATGTGAAAACAGCCTCACCAAAATTTTTAAAATTTTGAGAAATTTTGAGAAATTTTGAGAATTTCAGCAAACATGGCGCCTACCCTATCTTGTAGAGCATAAAAAAATTAGTAAATCAGGTGATTTTTAAAAAAACCTTAGGACCAGTTTTTGAGAAAATCGCAAAAGTGAAAATATACACGAATATACTACTTCCGGTTTACCGATTTTGATGAAAATGTTCGTGTCGGGTCCGGTAGTGGTATGTAACTTAAGTTTTAAGTTTCAAGTTCGTGCGATATTCCGTTCTTGAGATATTCTGAATACACACACACACATACACGCGCGCGCACACACACACACACACAGACCAATCGCTAAAAACATGTTTTTTGGGTTCAGGGGGTCTGAAAACGTGTAGATCCGGTGAAAACTCGATTTCGAAAAATCGACATGTAAACAATACTCTCCTTCCTCTATATTTATACAGGCAAGAGAAAGTAAAAATATCCTAAAGAAAGCTAGCTAATTATTATTGATAAAAATTTTCTCTATTTATTTTTTACGGCCAAACATAATTATAAAGAAGTAAATTTTTATTATATACGTCAATAAAATTTGTAGAGTAGGCCTACATAATTTTTCTTTCTTGTTTTATAAATGAAACGGAGTAAACACAAAAAATTCAAACGTCTGGAATTTAAAAATTCCTATTAAAATATTTTATCTTTTAAGTTATTATCTAAAAATTGTAAATTAAATTTATACATGAAAATAAAAATCTGGTGTGAAACAAATGACTTTCTTTTCCATTGTAAATAATGAAAAGTATAGGCCTACCCTATTCTATTTAATCATGAGTAAACAATGTAAAATTAAAAATACAATCTAATTTTAATCATGAGTGAATGACGAAAATGAAAATCATCCTCCGTAGAACTTTAAAGTACGGAAAATCACTTATTGACGCTTATTAAGAGCTTTACAAAAATACCGTGAAAAAAGGTTGTAATTTTGTTATTTTCTATATCTTTAGTTTTTTTTGTTGTTTAGGTGATCTGCTGAAAGGCTGGTTTGAACCTCTAGAGGCTTTACTAAGTAAAACGAGGAGTTAAGTAGTTTACAAGTGCCTTCCTCACTTGAATGAAAAGAAGTAGAAATTCATAACTAGTCAGAGGTAACTCTGACTAAATAGTGTCTTTTAGACCTCTACCTCTTCTGTTCTTAAATGCTTCAGTCATATAATTGGTTGACCATGTGATAAGAAACAGAACTATTCTTTTGTAGCCCTGGAAATAGCAGATCGAGTGCAAATAATTCAGCACTCCACCTGCCGTTATGGGAAAATCCTTTAGTAATTATACTTTTTTCGTAAAATGCATACTAAGGCCGTAATCTTAAAAAAATACATTTTTTACCACGAAAACACAGCCCCCAAGAATTTTAGCAGACGTAACTCTTACTCTATCTAAAAGAGCATAAAAAATGTAGCAAATGAGGCGATTTTTAAAAAAAATCATCGGAGCCGTTTTTAAGAAAATTGCAAATTTTTGATGAAAATGTTTATGTACCGGGTCTTATAGTGGTACATAACTTAAATTTCAAGTTCCAACTTTGTACGCTATTCCGTTCTTGATATATTTTGTTCACATAAACATACAACAATTGGTAAAAACGTGGTTTTTGGCTTCAAGAGCTTAAAACGTGTATTTCTGGTGAAAACTCGATTTCAAAAAATAAAGTCCTAAATTCAATTTTTAAATCTGACGTTTCCCTACTTCACAAACGATCAAAATTACAATTATAAATAAAATAAATTATTACTCCTAAAAGCCAAAACATGATAAATTTTAGTGTTATTTTATCAAACTTCAATTACTAACTTACATTGTAATGAAAACCTATCTATATTATATATCATGATTATTATCATGAGAACCAAACTTAAAATTATTCAAACAAATATCCGTTAATTAACAAAAATAATTTCAAGAAGAAATAGAATAAACTAATTATGATTTTTTTAATATTAAATTTTTTGTATAGTATATATTTTATCTATAATATTCTCATAAAGGAAGGACAATTAAATACTTAGAAAACTAATTACCATTTAAGAAATGTTTTAAAAGTTATATAAAATACATTTTATAGATAGGAAATATTATAAAATGTATTTATTATTAGGTTTTTATCAACATAAATTGACTCATTTAAGTAAAAAAAAAAATTCAATATTATTTCCTATATTGAATTAATATAAATACATTATTCATAACCAATTAATTACAGATATATTAATGCTTAATAGGTTTCAAATATGAATTCAATATGTTAAAATGTTTCCCACGAAATAGGTTTTGTAAAGTTTTTTTTAAGCTTATTATTAAGGATGCGTATTCATCATATTGATACGGGTCCACCTGCCTTTAAGAAACACAAGTGTTCTTTTTTTAGCTTAGCACGTGCGTTTTCAACATAAATTGTAAAATACGTTAGTTGTGTTTGTGGGTATGTTTGTGCGCGCGCGTCTTTGTAATTGTTAACCTTATTGTACATCTTTATTACGAAGAATGTTCAATAATTAACAAGACAAATTGATGTAGAAAGAAAACTATTTATTTAATAATAATAATAATCCACCGGGTTGGTCTAGTGGTAAAATCGTCGCCGCGAGTCAGCAGTTCAACAGCTGATTTTCGGAGGCGAAGGTTCCTGGTTCAAATCTTAGTAAAGGTAGTTACTTTTATACGAATTTGAATACTAGACAGTTGTTGCCGGTGTACTTTGATAGATCGGGTCCAATTAACCATACTCCCTCAGGAATGGTTGACCTGGGTCTGTACAAGACTACATCTCATTTACACATCATGCATATCATCCTCATCTCATTGGGTCATGGGGTTGCTTATTGTTCTAAATCGAACAGATTGCAATGTACACAAATTAGGAATAACAAAAAAAAATTAATAATAATAAAACTTACAATACTTTTCAGTATAATCTTTAACAACATTTAGACAATTTCCCCATAGTTCTGCGAGATTCTGATTTCCGCAGCGTATTATTAACATTAGTAATAATGAGTTCTATAGATTGCTCGGGTACTAAATAGGTATTAAGGTTCTCAGGAGAATGAAGAAAGACGTTGAATTCATTTGACTGTTCTTGTTAAGGTTTTCGCACAGTTTTCCTTGGCCACTCCAAGTGAATGCCTCATCAGTCTCCATCTGTGCAGCTGTATAACCTTCTAGTTCCTTATTCCAAATATTTTGACTTGTCATATAATTAATTTACATTATTTTATGTGACAATAATTTGTATTTATTTATTCATTTCCATCATCAATTGTAGGAAGCTCTAATATTTGGAACATATCATGCAGTATGAATCATTATATTCGTTACTACAAGCCATTCTCCAGGAAATATATATGGGAAAGGAAGACATGGCAGAAGAAGGGAATTGTGGCTTCAAAATCTGTGAACTTATTTGGAAATATCTTAAAATAGCTATTTCGCAGTGCGGCGAACAAAGTGAAAATTACTAGCATTCTGAGCGGTTAGGTACCAAAAGAAGTATTACCAAGCTGTTTGAATCATCGAACTTCTTGCGACGTAAAATGTTTTAGAGCGAGCCTAACGAATAAATATCTTACGGGCTACCTCTGAGCTGAAAGGAGGATGTGGCAACACGTTACAACCCAACTTCTCAAGCGTTTTACTTGTTCTCTGAGCGTTGTCATGTAAGAGAATCATACCTTTTGTGAGAGCATCTTACATTTTCGCATTGTTCCAAATCTTACTTTTTGTTGGATTATGTAAGAGTAGTATTCACTGTTGACGGTACGAAAATTGAGCCTTGCGAGTCCCTGAAGACTTAAATTAAATTAAAATCAAAGCGTCCGTGACCAATGCACTGAAGTGTGGGGGAGCGCCATCTTGTTGGAAATGAAGTTGATGAATGTTTTCGAGTTCATCTAGCTGAAAGTAATAATAACTCGAAAACATTCAACTTCATTTCCAACAAGATGTCGCTCCACACTTCAGTGCATTGGTCACCGGACGCTTTGAACGAAAAGTTTGGAGATCGATGGATAGGCCGGCAAGGACCTATCCTGTGGCCTCCAAGGAGTCCAGACCTGACACCTTGTGATTTTTTCTTGTGGGGTTACATCAAAAGCGTTGTTTATTCACAAAAAATTCGCGACCTGAACCACTTAAAAAACAGGATTAATGAAGCAATGACAACCATAACCGAAAAAATGTTAACGAATGTTTGGAGAGAAGTTGAGTATCGTTTGGACATTTGTCGAGCGACTAAGGGCGCATATATTTAAATTTATCAATTATGTAAAAAAACTGTTTGAAACGATAAATAAGATGAATAAACAACAGTAACTGTAAGTAATTCGGTTTTTCTTTAAACTATGTTCAAAACCGCATTCTTTTATGATAACCCTGAATTACACAAATAAGCAATTTGTGAAATTTTTGATTTCCATGTCTATGCGAATAAGATCATTTATGCAATTTTTCAACTGACAGTCGAGACTTCTATTGATCTTCCAGAGCGATGGAGATCAGTGACATTTGTTCTGCCACACTTAATACACATTAAACACTTTTCACCATACTGTTTTAATATTCCTGAGTAAATTTCCTCCGGTTTTACATCTTCAGATATCCGAAATCTTATCACTGAACTTTGCCCTTCCGGCGAACGATTTTCAAGTGTAGCTGACATTTTAAAATAAACAAAAAAGATAACGTTTATATTAATTATGAACAAATAGCTGATTAAAAGTGCTCTCAAGGTTGCCAGCGTGTCTTAAAATGTTGCATTGTCATTAAATGAACCGTTTTTTCTCTACATTAAATTGTCTCGTTAATTATTGAACGTCCCTCGAATATTTTAAATTTTCACAATTTATCATAGAACAGTATCCTTTTGTTTTATTAAAATATTTATTGTAATGTGTATTCACAAAACGTTTTCAGAAACGTTTCTAGAATTAAGAATTAAATATTTATAGTTCACCATTCACAGAATGTTATTGTTCTATAAATTGCACTAAATTTTTTTTTTATTTTGACTGATTAATTATACCTCCTACAAATTTGACAGATAATTTTTTTTTTTTTTTTTGATACGGGCTTCATCCTCTACTGGTGGTTAGGCAATAAATTATATGATATTTGTTAAACGTATTTTAGTGCAGTCAAAAGACCTCCGGGTAAACCTAATAAGTCATTTTTAAAATGTCAGTTAAATTGTTAAGTTGCTACGGTTGATTTTGTATGATGACCAGGTGAAGTGAAAAAGAACGTAAAGTATTTTTTTAAACACACTAGGAAACCTACGGATTTTATAAGTTATCTAATAGAATGTCTCACCTTGACACAAACATATGCTAACAGCAATAATTTTACACGTAAATAACAGTAAGTACGATGGGGTACCCAAAAATAACAGGAATAGCATTGCCGTGAGCGGTGATTGTGTAGTACGCATTTCAGCCACACAGACGTGTATAACGCAACTCATTGCTAGTACAGGCCTTCAAAGTTATGTAAGCGTATGCGCAGTAGACGGATTTGGTTGAGGTACGATGAAGGGAGAAATAATGGTGTGAGTAGTACAGCAGTAGAGGGGGGAATTCACAGCCGACTCGCTGGAATGCATAACGTACCGTACCGTAGGTTTATATGGTCTAGGGCCTAGACCATATAAACTGCACGTAGGCCTAGACTCTAGGCATACGGGAGCCTCTTTTTCCTATAAGAGCGACCTCCAACATGGTGGAAGGGTTGACGTTTTCTTTGGGGGATATTCATAAAAATGTCCACCGACCACAGACAATAAGATAAAATAGTCAACCGTTCGAGCTACGATCTGTTCTCTGCGACAGCTTCAGTAGAATGAGGCAATTCACGCACGCACATATGCATGCATCGAACGTATGTCATCCCTTCTACAGCCGGCAGTATTCTCCCCACTCACTTCTCATTTCTGCGCGAACTACGCTTACAAAACATTGACAGATTGTACATTGCAGTGATTGCAACTCATAGCGAGTTCAATATTCATTTGCATTGATTGTTTTTGCTAGCGCTGTTTTGTTCTTGTTTCGTTTTTTATTATGGCAAGTTTATGTGAACAACGTATAGCTGTGAAATTTTGTTTTCTACTCGGTAAAAGTGCTGCTGAAACTGTTTAAATGTTGAAAACAGCTTACAAAGATGACACTATGGGAAAATCTCAAGTATACGAGTGGTTTGCTCGATTTTAAAATGGCGACATGTCGATTGATGACAAACCTTGTTCTGGACGTCCATCAACTGCCCGAATCGACGAAAATGTTTAAAAAGTTTGAGAGCGTGTGCTCTCAGACCGTCGACTGAGAATTTGGAAGCTTTAAGAAGATTGAGCAACAGTGTTCGTCAAAAAAGATCCGATTTGTGGCAGACAGGAGACTGGTTCTTCCACCACGACAATGCACCAGCACACATAGCCATCTCGATGAAAGATTTTTTGACTAAAAATGGCATGGTTCCGCTGCCCCACGCACCTTATTGACCTGACCTGGCTCCTTGCGACTTTCTTTTATTTCCATGCATGAAAAGGGACATTAAAGGACGCCGATTTAACAACACTGAAGTGGTCAAGAAAAAAACGAGGGAGGAGCTATCAGCCATTTCTGAAGATGACTACAAAAAATGTTTCCAACAGTGGAAGCACCGCGCGGGATAAATGTATTAGTTGTAATGGAGAGTATTTTGAAGGGGATAAGGTTGTTTTGTAAAAAAAAATTGAAAATAAATAAGTTTTGAAAAATAATTCCGGTTTCTTTTGGGTACCCGTTGTATTTTCTTAAATCACGAATCATACCATGTAACGTACGTCGTTTAGGTACTTTACTTTTGGTGGTGATGCCTGCATAAGCCTTGGCTTATACCAAGGTAATGATATGAGATTAGTCTATGTTGTTGCTCAGGTCATCAGCCGAAATTCTGGTTTGAACCTCTTGTGAGGTGGTTTAGAACTGCCTTCCTCACTGGGTGGAAAAGTATGCTTATCAACATCCCAGACCCTCTGAAAATCATTTACTTTCCACCCTGCAAATGACGACTTCACTTCATTCACCGCAGGGTCTAGCTGTGTAATCAAATTTATTACTCAGAGGAAATTACTCTGACTAGTGTCTTTTAAACCTCTACCACTTCTGTTCTTGAATACTTTAGTCATATAGTTGGCAGACCATGTGATCAGAAACAGAATTATTCTTTTAACCCAGGAACTAGCAGATTGATTGCACATAATTTAACACTCTACCTGCCTGTTATGGGAACAATTTGTCTATCTTTGTGAAAATTAACAAATACCAGACGCGGGAATGGAACACGGGACCCCTATTATAGACGCCAGTTGCCAGTACACTTATTATAAATCTTTTTTTAAATCTACTATAAGAGAATTTATTCATGAATTAAAAGAAAAAATAAGTTATTTGCTTTACTTTGATTTCGCTATTTTAAAATACCTAAGTAATTAAGTATAAATAATTAAAGGTACATACCACATACTTTACAACCCTTATTTTTTTCCTTTGTACTAATTAATTATAAACTTCTTTTAATCTTATAACTCGTTCAAAAAAAACCAAGTTACTTTCCCTTTTTTATATTTTTGTCTTTTCATTTCACTTTCTGACTCTTTTGAGTCAAATACTTTATTCGTTATAATTAAATTTTTACCCTAAGGTTACTTTACATAATCAGTAGGTACAATTTCTGTTCTTTAAAAGTCACAAAAAATAATAAAAAATAAAGTTTACAAAAAGATTCTTTGAGTTGAGAAACACCTCCTGCTTTTATTTTCCCCTCAGGGAATGTTTTACCTAAGGTACTTCACAATTACGTTAATTTGTTTTTCATTTTTGTTAGATAATAATGTATTTTAAACGTATAAATTTATATTTACATTTTTTAACTCGATACTTCGTAACGGAAAAATTTCATTTTTTCCTCTTCCTCGTCTCCATTTTATAACCAGATTTATTTACAATACAAAAGGGCTTAGGATGAGTAAATTTACTGGGTTCGTTTAAGAGAGGGGTTGAAATACAGGAATTTTTTAGTAAAATTTAATTATTTCAAATAAATATAGACGAATCATTAATTCGGCTTGCTTAAATCGAAATTTGTTTTTAAAAAAATTTTTATAATAATTTCTTATTAAAAGACATTGAAGGAAGGCGTAAAATCTTACAACTACTTACTTAAGCGAGGTCTCTTACAGCATCATCAGGCCGTTTCTCGCATCTCAACCTCCATTTTCCCCTATCCAGTGCATCTTCAGGAGCCAGTTGCCTCAAATTCATGGCGTTTTGAATGTCTTGCTCCCATTTTCTAGGAGGGCGCCCCCTTTTTCTCCTTTCTTGAGGTGTCCATTCCATTATGAACTTGGGCCATCTAGCTTCTGACATTCTTTTTACATGTCCATACCATAACAGTTGGCGACTTTCTATTGCTTCAACAACTGATTCCTGTTGATTCATTCTTCTTCTTATTTCTTCATTTCTTATGTGCCCTATCCTAGATACCCTGCAGCTGCGTCTCAGGAAGTCCATTTCCACTGCATTCAGTCTATCTTTATTTCTTTTTGTTAACTCCCATGCTTCTGCGCCTTACATCAGAACACTTCTAAGGATGGCATCGTTCATCATTCTTTTAGTCCTTAGACTGAGAGTTTCTGACCAAAGCAGTGGGTTAAGTTGACTAATGACTTTTCTGGCATTTGTGATACGCTCTGTAATTTCTTGCTCACTATTTCCTTTTCTTGAAAGAACTACTCCCAGGTATTTCACTTCCTCACATCCTGTAATTATTTTATTATCGACAACCAGATCTTTCACGTCTTTTCCAGCTACCGCGTCTCCTCCAGCTACCAAATATTTGGTTTTGTCATAATTTATTTTCAAACCCCATTTTTCAAAGGTTTCTGTCAACTTTCTCATCAGATACTGGATGTCAAGCGTAAAATCTTAATTTTCAAAAATCTTAAGTAGAAGAAAATTCAGGTTTTTAATTATCTGAAAATCTAACCTAGTACCTCATTATACTAAGACACGAATAAGCACTTTTTTGAATTCCTTCAGCTATTAGTTATTCTTAAGTTTCGTAATACATAATTTATTTATTATAAGCTCTATATCAAAGGGTCAATAAATATAAAATCAGTGAAGGTTAACAAAAATACATATAATAAGATAAATATTCCTTAATATAATAAAAAAAATAATAATATATTTAATTTTATTCAATTAACTTTTAGTTATATTTTTGTACAAATTGATTTATTTAATTAATTTGATAATAAATTGACATTTATTATATTACTTGCAATATTATATTATTGTCTGTTGTTAAATTATATACACAGGGTGTAACAAATGTTAATTTATTTTAGTTTAACTCTTAAACAATGGATAAAACCTCGGATGAAATTTCTAGGTTGGGGCAGCGACATATTTTACTAATAAGTTATAGGACTGGGGTATCCATTGGCGTATTTAGGTGAACCCAAATAAATTAACACAAGTTACATTCACCTTACGACGTCAAACTTGTCCACCTGTGGTATTGATTAAGGGGAGATGGCACGATGGTTCTTACTCAAAATTTCGATTTTTGGTTTTTTATGTTTTTCAATAGTTTACGCCTAATCAACCAGAAAATCATTAAATTACGTCAAAAACATAATTTTTTATGAAGTAATTAAGTTTTTAGCAAGTTTAGCTACACAGAAATATTATGTTACCAAGAACGAATATTTTTCACAATTTTATACTGCTCGTTTTAGTGCAAAGAGAATTTTAGTTTTTAAAATATCTGCATCACTGTTTTTATTCTCAGCTGTTGGTTCAGCTTTCTAAACTGTTGATGGGAAATTTACTTGTTTGTGTACATTTTGTTTTTGATTTATGCCTTCTTGTTTCTTTCGTTTTCCCGTAAATTCAGATTTTTAACACTAGGTACATTTTTCTCAGAAACCAATAAACCTACCAGCTGAAATTTTTACCAGTTAATTATCTTATATAGCCACATATACCGACATTTTTATAACTTTTTCAGGTGCTCTAAAAATTAGTAATACGCAATAAACGTAGAAAATAATTTGTAAAAATTTTATGTTATTCGTAATTTTTAAAAAAATGGTATGGTCCAAAGATTAAATTGAAAAAAATGTCAGTAGCTCGAGAAGAAACCCGACACCTATGGTGTGTAAAGTTTAATTTCCCTATCTTTTACCAATCCTATGAAAAATGTACCTAAAAAATAGCATATTTAACATTGGCGGGATACAAAGTACAGTCTCCCCTTAATGTTCCTATCCCGTAGCGAGAGTGGTGCGATATTTTGGTTTGTGGTTTGACAAGCAACTAACTAAGAAGGTTCATCTGCGTTCAAAACCTTTAGAACTTAACCACTGCCAGAATCTACTCTTCTGCTTAATTAACCCTCGATCAAAATTGAATCTCAGTTCAAAATTTTAATTTATAAAATCCATTGGAGATAAATCTGGGATTATGGTGTCCAGATTTTTGGAGCAGCAGCAGAGAGTAACTGAAAGTGGATCCAGGCCTTTCAATCAAAATTCTTAAGACTTGTTTCTGGCGTTCCTTTTTATGTAAGCAATAAAAACCTTCCACGACGATTTTAAAATTCTGACAATAATAGAACTGTCCTATCTCCCTTTTGGAACCTCCTGGATGCAGTTATAAAAACATAAAACAAAAAATATATTGTAGTCAAATTTATCGGCCTTCGGGCCAGCCCAATCAGTCAGCTGGTAGAAAGTCGTTATTATTTGTTACGTAACACTAGTTTTGCAAGCGACTTTGTATGGTGACCAGTTGACAGCCATTCCTGAAGAAACTCCCCTGGGGGTCCCTGTTCAAAAATTCATGCCGATCACGTCAAAAAATATAGCGAAGAGCAGCGATCAAATTGGGTGGTTGTTAATAAAGCACAGTTCCCGATAACAAATAAAAGCTTAAAAAAATTTTATCAGCCTAGTCAAAATAGCAATGGTAAACCATTCACTTCTCGTATTATTTAGTAAAAACTTTAAGGTTAACAACCTTAGACATTTTATTTTATATTTTTATATACAACCTTAGACATTTTATTTTATATTTTTATATTTTATTTATATTTTATATAGTCCGTATAAGCTACAATTAAATACTTCATACCTTTTTACACTCACTATAATGCCGTATCGATTTCTCGGTAATTCTTAACAACGAAAATTCATTATCTAAATGTAATTTATTACAAAAATAATACTTTGGTAAATAAGTAATAAATTATCAATTCTTTTACTAATATTTTATAATTTTACTAATTTATTTATAGTCATATTATTGTAAAATAGGGTTATTAATTTGCAATTTTTTTTTTAAATGACCTTTTTATCAATTTTATAAAATATACAACCTTTTAACTGCTAACAATGTAGTATTACAATGTTCAAATGTTAAAAATTTATTAGTTTATGTGATATATCAACTTTTTTTAAATTTAAAGTCGCATCAATAGCTTATTCGTTAGCGACTACGGTGGTTTAAGCAGAGACTATATGATGGTTTTAACTGAGAATTTAAAATTTCGGTTCTTTACGTTTTTCAATAGTTCAGACCGAGATCAACCACACAAACATTAAATTACGTTAAAAAAATTATTTTAATGAAAAAAATAAGTTTTTAGGAGGTTTACCCAAATAAATTGTCGAGTCATCAAGAACGAATATTTTTCATAATTTTACACCGATCGTCTTAGCGCAAAGGAATTTTAGTTTTTAAAATACGTAAATGCATTACTGTTTTTAATACTCGCAGCTGTTAGTTCAGCTTTCTAACCAAATATTGATAGGAAATTTACTTGTTTGTGTACATTTTGTTTTTGATTTGTGCCTTTTTATGTTTTTGCCCATTCCCGTAAATTTAGATTTTTAACATTTAGGTACATTTTTCTCGGAAACCATTAAAGATACAAGGCTGAAATTTTTACCCGTTATTTATCTTGTACATTCACATATTCCGGTACTTTTATGACTTTCTCAAAAGCTACAAAAATTATTAATATTTAAAATACCGTAAAAATTATTCCTTATTCTATTTTAACTTAATGGTTTAACGGATTAAGTTGCGAAAATGACAGTAGCTCGAGCAATCCGACAACTACAAATAAGTGAAGTTTCATTTCCCTATCGTTTACCAATCTTGTGAAAAAGTACCTAAAAATAACAAATTTAACATTGGCGGGATACAAAGTACAGTCTTCCTTTAAGTAACTGGAACGGTGGGTTTTGGCACGTAATAATTTCCAGACCCTAGACAGGGGTCTCCGGGAAACCCGCGACTCCGCTTATTGGACTACCGCGCTAACCGCTACGCTACGTTGACGGATCATTTATTTTATAAAATGTATTGAAATTGTAAAAAATAATTCAACAGTAGAGGTTTTTCAATGAGTTTATATTATAAAATACTAAGCACAGTATAGTCGCGGTAATCCGAGCCCCCGGTACACCGAAACCTCCAATTATCCGAACGATAACTTATCATGTTTTTAATTATATTTTTACCATTTTTAAATTTCTTTAAAAACGTCTAATAAATGGAGTGCGGGCCACTGAAAAGAAAAACATTGAAAGTTGCAGGTAAACCTGATGCCGAGCGGGCTTTATTCGCATGGTTTTTGCAAGAAAGAGCAAGGCAATTTAGAGTCAGTAAAGAAATTCTCACCCAAAAGCGAAGTTTTTTTTTAAAGAAATGACTGGGAAAGATGACTTTCAAGCCAGAAATGGCTGGCTGGACAATTCAAACAACAATACGGAATTAAAATGTTAACTGTTACCGGTGAAAAAAATTCTAGTGATATCGACGATTTTATGGGCTTTAAAACTAAGTTCCAGGATGAAGTAGAAAAACAGGGTTTAACAGCAGATCAAGTTTACAATGAAGATGAGTCGGCATTGTACCGGAAAATGTTGCCAGGAAAAACCTTAGTTCATAAGGGGTAAAAGACTCCCACTGGATTTAAAGTTAAAAAAGATCGTATAACATTTTTCCCGTGGAGTAACAGCACTGGCAGTCACAAATTACCATTGTTTGTTTTAAAATTGTGTTTTGTTTCAAAATGATATTAAAATAATACTGTAACAGATTTCAATTAAGGTATCAATTGTCAATTATCATTTTATGTTCTCGTATTTTGTTAAATCAGTATTTTTTATCCTAATACAGTATCGTAATACAGTATCCTAATACAGTCCTAATACAGTATATCGTATTTGTAATTTGATTCCCGAAATCTAAGATTGTAGAAATCGATAATCCGCAAAGGTCGAACATCTTACGTGTTCGGATTACCGCGACTATACTGTAGTAACAGAAATGTTAATTTTAAAATTCTGTCTTCTGTTTGAAAACCTCTCGTGGTTGTTCAAACTACAATTATTAAAATGAAGATCATTAAAAAAATTAATTTTTATGGGTTTACTAGATTTCCATGTATGATTTTTTAGAATTAACGCCAAAAAACACCAATCAAAGCTTTGTTTTTTTATATTCTGTATAATGAATAAAGAAATATTGTAGTATTTTCAGGAAAACGCAAAAGGACGTTTTAACGTAAATTTTTAATTAAGAATTCCAGTCGTTACATGCATTTTCATGTAGACCTACAACAGGTGACAAGAAATCTGAAAAAATAATGAAAAAGTAGGCCTATATACTAGAACATCAAAATTTAATTCTAAGCCATATTTAGCGGCAATCTCACGCCGATAGGTGTTTCAAAATTAGTTTTCTGTTTTGTTGTTTAGGTCATCAGTCGAAAGGCTGGTTTTAACCTGTAGAGGTTTTACTAAGTAAAACGAGAAGTGAGGTGTTTTACCTTTGCCTTCCTCACTGAGTGGAATAGTACGCTTATCAGCATGCCGGGCCCACTGAAAAGCACATATTTTCCACTTTGCAAAATGATACCTTCTTTTTATTCACCACAGTTTTCTGCTATAATCAAGCTATTCTTTTTCTTTTTTATTGGCTAAAATAATATAAATTTTTTTAACTTTTATTTATCCGGAACTGTACATTATTGACAACTACCCAATTTGATCGCTGCTTTGCTGTAATATTTGACGTGAATTAGGCATGAGTTTGAACAGGGACCCCCAGTAGAGTTTTTTCACGGATGGCTGTCAGCTGGTCACCATGCAAATTCGCTTGCCCAACCCGTGTTACTTAACAAATAATAGCGACTTACTACCAGCTGACTGACTGGGCTGGCCCGAAGGCCAGAAAAAAATTAATTGAAGATACTACTCTGTTCACTTCAAAGCAGAAGTTCTTGAGTAAGGTTAGGGACTGAAAATTTTTATTATTACACGAGAAAAACCACCGAACATAAACAATAGGCCTACACAAATAACTGAAGCAGACTCTACTGAAAATACTTTATATATAGGTAAATAATTTTATTGGATACTAGGTAAACGATCAACACTCAATTTAAACAAAAATACAAAATGATTCTCGAACCAATTTGGACGTTATTAGGATTCAATTTTATAAGCCTCGGCAAGCCATGTTTCAAATTTACATTGAAATCGGTACATTTCTATTGTAAAATCTATAATAAAATACAATAAACTTTTAGAATAATATTGGAATTTGCAAATCGTATCCCTTAACATTTTCTAATTGTTTAATTTAACATACATATCGGAAATAATTGAAATTTTTAGACTAATACTATCAGGTACTAAGCTTTTTTACAGAATTTTTTTTTATATAACTTTTTTTAAGGGGAGATGGTTTTACTGAAAATTTTTTTGTTTGTTTCTTTTATATTTTTCAATACTTTAGGGCTATAGATCAATCAGAAAAAAAATTAAATTTTGCCAAAAAAATAGTTTTTTTATCAGGTTTACCCGGAATAATTATCATGTTACCAAAAACGAATATTTTTCATAATTTTATTCTGTTCGTTTTAGTGCAAAGGAAATTTTACTTTTTTTTTTAAATATCTGTATCACTATTTTTAATATTCTCAGCTTTTGGCTCAGCTTTTTAATCAACTGTTGATGGGAAATTTACTTGTTTGTGTATATATTTTTTTTATTTTCGTGTCATTTTGCTTTTTGCCTTTTCCTGTAAATTTAGATTTTTAACACTTAAGTAAATTTTGCTCAGCATTCAATAAACCTACCAGACTGAAATTTTTACCAGTTATATATCTTGTATATCCACATACACTGACATTTTTATGACTTCCTTAGGTGGTCGAAAAATTAGTAATACGCAAAAAACGTACAAAAAGATCTGTAAAGATTTTATGTTTTTGTTACTTTTTAAAAAATTTTATGATCCAAAAGATTAAATTGAAAACTTAAATGTCAGTAGTTAGAGACAACGACAACTATAAGTGTGTAAAGTTTCATTTCCCTATCTTTTACCAATTATATGAACAATGTACCTAAAAAGAGAAAATTTATCATTGACGGGTGTAATAAGACAAATTTACTGGACACCTGGAGTTGTTTACATTTGGGTCTATGTAAATAAATATGAATAACTCCAGCTGATTAAGATGAAATATTTTAAAATTATTTAATTCTAATAAACAAAATATGGTTACTAAGCAACTAAGAAGAAGAAAGGACTTTTTGTAAATCTTTCAATGGGGGCGTGAAAGCTAAACGAATAAAACGTATTTTTTTAGCGTCCCATTCAAAAAAGTACAATTTTAAATATGCATCATAATTTTAAAGGATATTAACAAAATAAAACCAGTGAGTTGATTTAACAGTGTTTAGAACAGGAATATTATTTTAAAAGTACACTTGAACTGTGAAAGTTGTGATCATAATTATTAAATTATATTGATTAAATAAATAAAATCATAATGTATTAATGTAAATGATGTTTTATTGAACGGAATAAGGGACAAGTTAAATGGAGAAATAATAAAATCGAACTTGAGAACTGATACAACACAAATAAAGAATATGATATTAAATTAAATCATAACAAATTTGGCTAATTTCACGTGAGTATAATTTAATTATACTACACGGGATACAAAGTACAGTCTCTCCTTAATGCATAATCTGTTGTATAATAATAAATGCAACTTATCAATTAGAATTAACACATGAACAAATTACAACCCATTGGTGTAATTAACAAATTATAAAATTAAAACATATTATACTGCTCTTAATTATTATTTACAATCAAAATTAGGTAAGTAGTGTTTTTTTTTTCAGAAATTTGAGTTACATTTTATAATTTATTTAAATTTCCTAATATTTTTAAAGTCAACTACAACTAGGCCTATAATGTAATTCAATTGTCCACGTTGAACATTTGTGGTTAGATTTAGTTTTGTTAAATGCAGCTATTTAACAGACAAGTACAAATTATATTAGGCCTACTACGTAAGCCAAATGCACAAACATAAATTAACAAAACAGTTGGTCAAAATAGTTATATATTTACTAAATTAAATGGAATTAACAAAGTTTATAATTCTGTTAATTACGTAATATTGTAACATAGTTCAAGATTAATCACGTAATAGTTGATGTAATAGATTGTTTATTTCTGTATTGGTTGCCTTCATTTATAAGAAATTATGTATTGTATGGGGTAGAGTACAGTATTATTCCGAAAACAAGCCACCCCCGAATTTAAGCCGAATCGGAAAAATTACGATAAAAGTAGAAAAACAAATTCCAAGTACAGTACTTGTATGTTTATGAAAAGTAGAAAAACAAATTCCAAGTACAGTACTTGTATGTTTATGAAAAGTAGAAAAACAAATTCCAAGTACAGTACTTGTATATTTATGAAAAGTAGAAAAACAAATTCCAAGTACAGTACTTGTATGTTTATGAAAAGTAGAAAACAAATTCCAAGTACAGTACTTGTATGTTTATGAAAAGTAGAAAAACAAATTCCAAGTACAGTACTTGTATGTTTATGAAAATACTAGCATGCCCCGTCACGGCTTTGCACGCGAAAAATGGTGTAATCACGCTTTTTAAAAATACGAGTATGTAGCAGAAAATAGCAGAAATATAGGAGAGATTCTCGTTGTTCCTCCGTTTCAGCAGTTCTTGCTTTTTGAAGATTTTCTTCCTAGTGATGTTTTTTTATGGCATTATTGAAAATGGAAAAAACAAAAAACAAAAAACAACCACAAAAAAATAATTGTCAAAACCAAAAACTTAAATCTACGTTGAATAAAATAAAAGTCGAATAAAATATCAAAGCAATTGATCACTCACCAATTAAAAGAAAATTAAAACAAATTAAAGAAACACGGAACTTTACTTTTATAAAATACTGAAAAAAACAAAATCGTATCTACATAGTAAAATACAATAAAATTATCATGTGATGTTGTCACTAGCTGATCCTTAGCACCACGTCGCTATTTGCTAAATCATATGACTTTATTTATGACAAATCTTTATTTGAATCACATCAGGTGGTTTAAAAGCAGCAGATTATTTAACCTCATAAAAGCCTTAATGTAGGACAATAACATTATTTTCAATCCTTCAGGGCTAACTTTTTAAGGTCTTCAATAGCCTAAAACCTGCCACGGCATCATAGTTACAACATAAAAAAAGTGCATGTAAAGTGTTTCAGTAATTTAGGAGATAAAGGGGAACATACACAAACATATACACACACATACATCGAATTTTATGTATATAGATTTGATTTTATAAGAAAAAAATACCGTACAAACAAATACACTTACTACTTAATTAGCATTTAGAATTTTTTGTTTACTTTTTGTTCAATGTCGAACAAAAGATTCATCTATACGATAGGTATTTTCTTCCGGCTTCTTTGGTGGATGTCTTTTCCGCGTAGTTAATTACGATTAATTTGAAATAAGTATCGGAAGTCCTGCGCTGATTTTTGGGTATTTGTATAGACGAAGTACCTTTAACCTATATATCATCACTCATGTCGATATATAAAATACATAGGTGCTCTCGTGGTAAAACATGTTTCTGTTTTTAAAGATTGCAGCCTTAATATGTTTTTTTAGCTCAAAAGTGTACATAATCAAAGTTGTCGACTATTAAAGTACTTATAAAATTAACTACCTAGTAAAATTTATTTCTACATTTTTTTACATTCCTCAGTTTAGCGTCTATTAGTGATCTTTTGTATTTTTTTCACGAAAATCGGTAGAAATAGGAATATTTTAAGTTTACAGCTTTGGTACGCTATGCATTTTACTACAAAAGTGTAGCTGTATAATTAAAATTGTTGTTGTTTAGGTCAACAGCCGAAAGGCTGGTTTGAACCTCTAGAAGTTTTACTAAGTAAAACGAGGAGTGAGGTGGTTTACAATTGCCTTCCTCACTGAGTGGGAAAGTACGCTTATCAGCATGCCGGGCCCTCTGAAAAGCACATATTTTCCACTCTGTAAACGACACCTTCACTTCATTCACCACAGGGTCTGGCTGTACAATGAAATTCATTACTTTCAGAGGAGATAACTCTGATTAGTGTCTTTTACACCTCTACCTCTTCTGTTCTTAAATGATTCAGTCATTTAATTGGCTGACCATGTGATAAGAAACAGAACTATTTATTTTAGCCCTGCAACGAGCAAATTGAGTGTAAATAAATTGACACTCCTGTTATGGGCAAAATTAAAGTTATAGAAATTTAAAAAATTTACAACTTTTGTCGCAATAATTTTTTTCTACAGAGCTTAGTTTAGAGTAAATTTTTATTTTGCTACATTAAAATTAGGTTATGTTTTTTTATTTTAGATTGTTTACTCATGATTAAACATAAGTTATATTGTTAATTATTTATATTGTCATTAGAAAAGTTTGTGAGTGTTTTACACCAGATTTTTACTTAACTTTAAAGCGTCACAGAAATTTTACGGATATTAATGTTAACGTCGAATATAACTAGCAACTAATACCTTTTTCTTATCAGATGTCAAAATCATATGATATTTACCGACATCATAACCTAGAAAACCCATAAGTTAGATTTATCACATCACTCAAAATAATGATTTGACTGAATGAGTGAGTGAGTGAGTGACCTCCATCAAAACGTCAAAACTATTGAAATACGCAAAACATTCCATTTCACACAAATGTTCTTCATTATCTCTAAAATAACCGTCAAATGTACCAACTCTGATTAGTTTGCTAATGCATACTAAATTTTAGACTAACAAATGTATTTCCATGAACCATCACAAAATTTCACTGAAAACCATCGGATGAATGAATGAGGCAAGTGAA
This sequence comes from Catonia carolina, assembly GCA_035578175.1. NCBI lineage: Eukaryota > Metazoa > Arthropoda > Insecta > Hemiptera > Achilidae > Catonia > Catonia carolina. Next base: position 27,879,234 of record JAQMRL010000011.1, read on the forward strand.
TATGTTTACTTGATCAACATTTTCTATTTAATGAACAAATGTAATACTTGTTTTATCAGTTTTCCTAATTTTCACTAATTAATTAAAGTGATGTTTACAGTTTTACAATCATTTAGAAAACATTGTTTTCCTTTTATTTATTTATTTATTTACTTCGTTTATTGATACATATGTATTTTTTCTTACTATGAGACTTATAGTCTGTGATCAATTTTACGTGGGATATTCTGTATATTATTCTGTTGGTAGTTTGTACGTGCTAACAAGAAGAACTGGCAGGTGGAGTGTTAAATTATTTGCACTCGATCTGTTACTTCTAAGGGAATAAAACATCGTTTGGTTTCTTATCACATGGCCAGCCGATGTATAACTGATATATTTAAGAACAGCAGAAATAGAGTTGTAAAAGACACTAGTCAGAGTTATCTCCTCTGAGAGTAATGAATTTCATTATAGAATAAGATCTTGTGGTGAATGCAGTGAAGGTGTCATTTGCAGGGTGCAAATTAGATTATTTACAGAGGGTCTGGAATGCTGATAAGCATATTTTTCTACTCAGTGAGGTAGATAGTGGTAAACCATCTCACTCCTTGTTTTACTTATAAAGGTTCAGACCAGCTTTTCGGCTGATAACCTAAACAACAAAAGGAAAATACCTTTTTTGTCTTTAATTCTTATTAAGGTACTTTACATTGAACTCCAAAATTTTCATATGTTGTTTAGGTCATCAGCCGAAAGGCTGGTTTGAACCTGTAGAGGTTTTACGAAGTAAAACGAAGAGTAAGGTGGTTTACCATTACCTTCCTCACTGAGTGGAAAAGTACGCTTATCAGCATGCCGGACCCTCTGAAAAGCACACATTTTCCACTCTGCAAATGACACGTAACTTCATTCACCACAGGGTCTGGCTGTATAATGAAATTCATTACTTTCAGAGGAGATAACTCTGATTAGTGTCTTTTTACAATTCTACCTCTTCTGTTCTTAAATGGATCAGTCATTTAATTGGCTGACCATGTGATAAGAAACAGAACTATTTACTTTAGCCCTGGAACAAACAGATTGAGCGTAAATAATTTGACACTTCATCTGTCTGTTATGGGAATTATTTTTACAAAGGTAAACAAATAGTCAGCTTTATAGCCAATAACTGAAATTAATATTTTTATCTAATAAAACATTCAATAAAGTTTAAAACAATTTCCTTCAATATATATAAAATAAAATTTACATTTAATTACACCATTCTTGAATAAACTAATACTTCTTTAATATTCATTTATAAATTTAAAAAATAAAACACAAAATAATAAATTATAAGTAATTTTTTAATAGTTATTTTGTATTTTTCTTTTCTTTTTTAAAAAAATATAATGAGTAAACTACTTAATTACTAGTTTTGTCTTTAGGTTATTTTGATAATAACTCATTTAAAAATTTGGCCTAAATTTTTGATAATTTATGTGGCGTACGTCACGGATGTCAGAGTTATTAAGTAATAAGTTAATTTTTTATTTTACGGACAACTTTAATATTTGTTTCCTTCTTTAACGTGTATTTATGTTATTCCATTTACCTATTAATATATTAAATCTCTCTTTATTTTCATAATTTTGGACACGATTCAAGAAATTGTTACGTTACTTATTTCTCATATCCATAATTTATTAATTTTGTTTTTTCTTTTGATTTATTTTAAAATTTATGATTATTTTTAGTATTGGACCTTTAAATTCTTTATCACTATAATATGTTTAAATGTAAATGTTTAAATTTATTTTTAATTATATTAGGATTAATAAAATAATTATACGTTGTATTTAAAACGTAAGCCTAATAGTTAAGAAAATTTATGAAATTTTATTTTTAAATTTTGATTCAAAATAATACGATATTGAAATTTTTTTTCCGCAAAGAAAAATCACATTCCGCAAATTTAAGTTCATCTGTCAAAAAAATACACATGATAACTAACGCCACATATTGCGTAATAAATCTAATATTACATTCCTACTTAAAAATGTATTCTTTAACAAAAACTACTAAAATTAAATATTCAAAATTTAAAAAAATAAATCTTTATAATGCATCCTCCAGTTGTAAATCAATTCATTTTATATATATATATATATATATAATAATAAATTTCAGTAACATTTTCAGCTGCCTTGATAGTTATGATCTACTTAAACGAGTTTCAGTGGATCTACCATCATCAGAGTAAACAAAAAAAAAATCTGGTGTGAAACACTCACGCAAATTTCTCTTGCCAATGCAAGTAATTAACAATAAACCTAACATTAGTAATAAAACATTAGAAATAAACAAAAAATTAACCTTAAAATTTTTTACGTAAAACCAGCCTCTCCAAAAATTTCAGACAAAATTTCAAACATGGCGCCTACCCTATCTTGTAGAGCATAAAAAATTTAGTAAACCAGGCGATTTTTAAAAAAATCGTAGGACCAGTTTTTGAGAAAATCGCAAAAAAGTGAAAAATTACACGAATAAACTACTACTTCCGGTTGACCGATTTTGATGTAAATTCGTGTCGTGTCCAGTAGTGGTGTCTAACTTAAGTTTCAAGTTTTAAGTTTGTACGAGGTTCCGTTCTTGAGATATTCTGCTCACACACACACACACACACACACCACAGACCAATCGCTAACAACATATTTTTTGGGCTCAGGGGGTCTGAAAACGTGTAGATCCGGTGAAAACTCGATTTCGAAAAATCGACATGAAAACAATACTTTTCTTCCTATATTCATATAGGCAAGAGAAAGTAAAAATATCTATTGCATTTTAGTTTTTGAGACGAAGGTTCCGTCGTTCTAATCCTAGTCAAGGTACTTTTGTACGGATTTAAATAAGCTAAACAGCGATTACCGGTATACTTGGATGGTTGGAGTTCAATTAATAATACTCTCTAAGGAATTATCGGCCTGAGTCTGTACAAGACCTCATATACCTCATATACCTCATTTACACGTCATACATATCATCCTCATCTCATTGGATGTTTGGGTTGCAAAAAAAATCAAAACAAATTATAACATAATTTTGTGAACAAAATATTGTTCACAAATTGAACAGATTTCAATGTATACACATTAGAGATTGAAATATAGTCATTTATATATATATATATATATATATATATATATATTTCAGTTTTTTTTTTGCAAATTATGATACAGCAAAACCCCGCTTAACCGAAATTTAGGGGGGGGGACCGAATGCGGATAAAATGCAGAGTCACACTCTTAGCGTTTTGAAAATAGTAAAAATTATTACATAGTATTTTTTACGACTGTTTTTTAGTAATGTATGAACGAAAATACTAAAATTTTAAGAGAACAAATGTAATGTTGTACAGTACTTTAATATTTACTGTATCTTTTTTAAATTATTTAGTCTACACTTTTTAAAACGTGTGAAATTTTTAATGCAACTTTTTGCGCCAACATTATCGTTTTATTAGAAGCTCGTCCCGAAAATGAAGAACGAGTAAACGAATTCTCGGAGTAATGAAACTTTATATTCGTAATTTGTTTTATTGGATACTTCTATAATTTGTCGACGCCGCGTATTTAAATGTTGTACTGTCCGTATACAAAATATCGAAATTGATTAATTACCAAATAATTAAAAAACAAGTTTTTCATATCTGTTTCGGTTAAGACGGGTCACGGTTAGCGAGTTTCACCGTAAATCAGTGATTTACGGTATTTAAGTTACAGATTTTAACGAAAATTAAAATTGTTTAAGCTTAGTATACTATTTTATTTTATTTTGTTGTGCTCACATTTAAAAATGTCTCTTCTCTTTAGTTTATTCATGTTAATATTTTGTTTTTTGTTTCCACACCTACTTTTGTTAAAATTTAAACAAAATTTACCCTACTTATTATTCTTTTTAAATGTAAGCCAATTTATTTTTCAATTTTTTCGTATATTTTTAAATTTTCTTTTTTACGTTCAATCTTTGAATTATCCACTAGAATGTATTCTTTAACGAAATTTAGTTATTTATTTTAATTTGTATTTTTCAAGATTTGTTAAACTTTTGATGGTTTTTGTATATTTTCAGAATAAAGAATTTAAGTAACAAAATAATTTGATGTGTAAAATAAGTTTATAGTAAATTTTTCCGAAGTGCTAAACATTTAAAATTTTAAATTTCATTATCAGATATCTATATTCTATCAATGTATTATTTTTTTGGTCAATTATTGTTATTTTATAACAGATTACAAATGTACAACAAAAAAGAAGATTAAAAATATTAACTTTTATATGGAACAAATTCATTAATTTTATAGCTTAAAAGTTAATTAAATTTAATAAAGTTGATTAAATATGGTAGAGCAATATCATTTAAGATAATTGTTAAAGAAATGCATTCACTGTAAGATCTATTAGATCAAAAATTTTCAAAAATGTTAAGTTTCAAATTATGCGTCGTCTGTCATATCAATTATATTTCTTAAACATTTCTTTTATGGTTGTTAAGCTGAAAATTAAATTTACCTTCTGAATTTACTCCTAATGAAATCGGTATTGAAACCAGAGTGGAATTTTGAGATTCAACTTTGGGGATCTGCTAGCAATTAAGGTATAAAAATGCTTGAGTGTTTCCATACCAAATCTATCAGAGAAAGTTCTTTGGCATGTTAGTATTAGATAATGTATCTGTGCTGATATACCAGTTAAGAGTGAAGCAAGAAATTTTTTATTTTCAATGAAAGATCAACTTAAGCTTCATGACCATCCAAATTACTTAACTTTAAATCTTTTAGGCAATAATGAAATTGGTTTTAATAGACACAAATTACATAACTTACTTGATCTGCCGTGCAGATTTATTTAAGGAAAATGTGTTCTATATTATAAACTATGTTTAGGTCTAGCTGTAAACCAATTTTTTTTGCATATGAAAGTGTTTACATTCATTAACTTTAATAACTTATCATTCTAAATTTGAGAACAGATTGTATTATTGCAGTTTGATTATAAAAAAATTCTTATCAATTTTTTTCCGTCTCCAAAATTATAGTAATGATTACGATATAAGTTAAAACTGAAACATGAAAGCTTCAATCTTTGAATTACCTATTAGGATGTATATATTTTAATAAAATTCTATGTATTTTCTTACAATTTTTATTTTTTAAGAATTTTTTAAACTTTTGGTGCTTATACGTTTTTATACAGTTTCATAATAAAGAATTGAAGTAAAAAAATTATTTGTATATTCTACGATTCATCTGCTTAATAAAAAATTTAATTTGATTAAAAAAATTTGCATAACTTATAACTTTATAATACAGAAAAATTTATAAAAAAATTGTATTTTATATAAATTTTTAAATCATTATGGATAGATTATTTAATATTATGTTAAAAATTTGAAAAGTTATTTGAAGTAGCTTAAAAATTGTTGTATAAAGTTAGTTTTGTATGTGGGAAAACTTTTCCGTAGTGTTAAACTTTTTTAAAACTTTATTCTCTGTTGTAGGTATATCAGAGTCCAGTTATCAACTTTTTTACGCACTTAAAAATGTAGTTGTTTCAAAGTAAATTATTGCGACTTATTACTAATCCCCGGGTTACGTTTTCAATATAAAATTGCATGATTATTTACGCGTTCTTCATGTCAATAACATATTTTTTAAATTTTACAGTAGGTTTAGAGTTGACATCAAAATCATTAACTACCTTCAATTTGCATTATAAATTCTCCTGATTGCATAAAGATGACTGAAACGCCGATGGATTACAGACATTACTATTAACAAAAAATTAATTCAAAATTTAAATTTAACATAATTTTAATTTTCTGAGGCACGATCACTGAAGTATCTTCCTTTTAGCAATAAACAATTTTTTTAAAATTTAATCACGCGTCCTGATAAATTTTCTCTAGTTGTTTTTCACAGTTGTAAATTTAAATTAAAAAACTTTAAAAATAACTGGGTATCTTTCTAAATTTTTTTATATTACGTTTATTTAATTTTAATCTAATATCAAAATGCCTTCAATTTATGTTCAAATTTAATAAAATTTTTACATTATGTATCAAACAAAACCTTACACACAAATTTTCAAATACTTTTCGTCAAAAATTCCATCGAACACCTGTTAACAAACTTTTCATAATTCACAAGAACACGATAACCCACTTGTACATTCGCTTTCCATTTTACATCTACCTGACAATCCGGCAACACGCATAAAAAGATGCTCGAGTAAAGACCTGCTAATTTAAGTAAATAAATTTTATTCCAAATTCAGAAAATTTTTAATAATAATACTTGGGGATACACCAATGGGGGACTATCCTCTTATTTACAAGTTGTATAATTTTTACAGTCGTAAATAAAGTATTAGAGAAAAAATATATATGTTCAAATTTTTTTAATAGTATTGTTTGTATACAATTACTTTGTATTGTTTTATCATATCTAATTTTTTTAATGTTTTTTATTGTTTGGTAATGAAAGTATTACACTGTTTAGGTCTAATGGACAAGTAATAAGTTTATTTGTGTATGTTAACACTGTAAAACTACTCAAAATTAATAAGTTTTAGTATAATGTTTGACTATCCTCGTCAATTTTTCGCTTAGCTTTCCTTTTTCACTCTAAGCAAATATCTCGTCAGTCTACTTTTTGCGTTTTTTTGGAAAAGTATAAACTTTCCATTACCTTTTTTAATCAACATTTTATCAATTTATTATCAATCTTTGAAGTTAAAGTTTCACGTAATTAAAAAAATTAATTTCACGTAAAAAAACTTAATTGTAGTTTAAGTTTACATAAATATCATATAATAACAGAAAAAGTTTTAAAGATTTTAAAGCAATAAAAAATATTTTTAAACCAGTTAGTTTTGTATGCAGAAAACTTTTCCCGTACTGTCAAACTTTTTAAAAGTAATTTCCATCAATGAATTTACATTTATTAACTTTTTTGATGTTTAATTCATAAGTAAATAAGTTTTAATTGTGGTTTAAAAAGTTATTTAATGTTTAGAGAATTGTTTGAAATTGTTTTATTAGTTTTCGATCAGGTAGACTAATAATTGTGTGTAATAAAATTAGTTATGATTGTATATAATTAATGATAACCGATCAGGTTTTGAAACATGTTTAGCAAAAACAAAAGTATGAACGCACGCACACATACACGCACACACACACATACATGCATGGCAACTATTTATAATTTCGGATAAGGAGGGGTAATAATGCGAGTGTATTACCTCGGTGTTATATTCCTCGTGATCTCCGGCGTTATTATTGTTGTTTGAAGTAGCACCAGTAGACACGGTGGAGGGGGCTTCTAGGTCCCAGCACTCCATAATGCTTTTGCCTGCCGCCAACCTAGGCAAGCTTGCCTATGTCTGCCAGACGACGAACAGCTAGTTTGCTTTTCCACGTCCTACGGCCACCGCGTTCTCTCCCAGTTTGATGATACTATTTCCCCTACCCTGCCCTTCCCGCCACGCGCTGCGATATCCCCCGCGCCGCCAGCGTTTCAAACCTAGCGATAACACTGGGTCGGGGGAGTAACTACCTCACTTCTACCACCCACTTCTCCCTCGGTCCTTCCCCCGTTCTCATAATTAGCAACCCTCCAAATTGCGCCGGCTTCAACTGCATCCACTTGTTACACCCTCTCGGTGTATTGTACAAGCAACCCCCCTTTCAAACCATTTCTACCATCAAATACTGATCCTCCGTCTCTCTCTTAACCGCATTTCAGCCTATCTACCTGTCTTTACGTCACATAACATCCATCCGTTCTTCTACTTCTTATGTACGCTTCATCTTCGCATTCCCTATCAACCGAAACGACCAACCGCAACACGAACCAATCATCGTGTTTTATCGTCGTACTAATAACGTCCTACATTCTTGTAGGCCTTTCCTACCTACATTTCCAATTGTTTTACTACTGCTCTTCTGTCAAAAATTCCGTTACATTTCTCTCACTCAATCCATCTTTATCTCTTCCGAAAACGACCCGTTCCCCCTTCCCCTTCTACTTCTTTATCTTTTTTCTTATTTTTCTTAACTTTATATACGTCCTTGCTTTATCAAAACCATTCGTTTTTCTTCTTCTTTTATCAAGAATTCAATTTTAACAGATTACGTAGCCCAGTAAATAACTTAAATCAATTTATTCAAAAGAATTTTATATGTTTTTAGACTTCGTATTATTTACCCAAAATTCCTTTATTTTCTAGAACATTATACCAATTTTCTTTCATCTATAAACACTAGCCATCTTGTTCTATTATTTAATATTTTTTTAAACTTCAGCAGTTAATTTTTAACCTTAATAATCTATTTCTTAATTTTTCTTTATTGTCATTACAACCCAATTTTCTATCCCTATTTGATGTTTGTGATTAAAATTTATGCCAATATTTTCGGTGAAAATATTAAAGATTTTCTTATCTATTTGAAAGTCGGTTACTCTTTGAATTTGTACACAGAATCTCGCTCTTACTGTAATCACTTCCTGTAACTTTGTACAGAACTTTTTTCGCTAAATTCTTTAATATTGGATCCGTTGATTCTTCTCTAAATTTTTTCAATTTCGTTTATTTGACTGATATATAATTTGATTGTTTTCTATTCCATTTAAAATTACTTGTTTAATAACTCTCTTGTAGTAGGTATAATTTTAGAATTTAAAATATTTTTATCTTATTCAAGCTTTTTAGTGTTCTCCAATGCGGGTTTTGTGTTTTTTATTATTAATTTTTTTTTATTAATTATCCTAGATATTTAAATTTATCAACAAATTTAATTTTTCCTTATTTTTGACTGTGATACTATAGTCACTTTCGTTTTTCTTTTATTGTAAACAAATTTTGTGATTTTTTTTTTTTATAGTCTAAATAATAGATTTATTTTTTTATAAACTATGAAATGTTTCACGATTTTTTTATTAAATAATTAGGCTTTGATATGTGTATAGGCCTATTAATTACATAAATACTCCTAATGTTAATATCATCACAATTCCAATTCTTACTTTAGGATTTTTTAGTGGTCATATTTTATATATTCAGCGTTTTTAGTAATACCTTTAATTAGGGTGGAAATTTAAATAAATGATATTTTTGTAATTTAAAAAAAATTCCTTAGAGTTATTTCTTCTGTACTTTTAATTAAAACTCAACAGTGTTGTGTAAGTTATTTGTTCATTTTCAACATTAAACTAATTCATTAAAATATTGATAGGTCCATATGAATACAAAAAATATTTGGTAAGGAATTCCTATACAGTAATATTTTGAGCTTTGAAATTTGTGCCAAATTTTTGATTGCTTAAAAAAATTTACAACAGTTTTTTTTGTCGACAGGTTTTCAAAACATCATAAATTTCATATAGGCCTGAGTAGGCCTATCACGAAGGAAGACGTTTCAGTTTCGTACGTCTTTAAGATGTTCTTTGACAAGAATGATGAACTCAACAAGTTTCGGGAACCATCAGGTATTTTAATTATTTTTTAACTGAAATTTTTTTAATTGTTTTATAATTTTATTGAATTTTGATAACGATTACTAATATTACTTTGTAGCTGCATATTACGAATAATTCTAAAGTAAAGTTGTTTGTTGTTAGGCTATTATTATGAAATCATTAAAATGGTGATGTCTTCTTTTGTACAGAAACTAGAACAATAATAAAGTTAACATTGAATATAGGGCTACCATATACAAAATTATAGGGTCTACATAATTAATAAATGTGCCGATAACTTTTTTTAGTTATTTTCTAATAAAAGAATATAGCTATAAATTTTTCTGTGAAAGTAAAGTTAATTGTGTTCAAATCTGGTACTTAGGCTAATTCTAACGCCAATCTGGACTTACGGTGTCCAGTTCTTTGGAATAGCTCCAGAGAGTAACTGAAAGTCGATTTAGGCCTTTCAATCAAAATTCTTAAGTCTTGTTTTTGATGCTCCTTTTTATGTTAGCTTTCTATAGTAAATTTCACGACTAGATGACCATCCAAACCAACTAGCCCGTGATCTAGCTACAAGATAACTTAACTGTGTGACGTCTAAAGCGAAAATGGAGTAGATACCTCTTGGTCTGAATAACGGACAAGACCCGTAGTAATAAATGGAGAATGTACCACTGGGTACCTCGTCTTTAATTACCCACCGCCCTTGAATTATCATGTACAGAAATTGTGCAGTTTAATGTACAGTATCGTAATAAAAATTAAAAATCTGGTGTGAAACACTCACACAACTTTCTCTTGCCAATGCAAATGATTAATAATAAACCTAACATTATTAATAAAATATTAGAAATAAACAAAAACTAACCTCAAAAACATAACCTTATTTTAATCACGAGTGAATGACGCAAAATGACAATCGAACTCAGTTTGGCTTAAAAATACGGAAAATCACGCTTTCACGCTAAACTAGGCTCTGTAGAGAAAAATGCTCTAAACAAAAGTTGTAGATCTTTTAATTTTCTATAACTTTTATTATATACACTTTTGTCGTAAAATGCATACTAAGACCGAAATGTTAAAAAAATCGATTTTTCTCACGTTTTCGTGAGAAAAAAAAACAGAAAATTGCAAATTACCGCTAAACTAAGCGTTATACAAAAAAATGTTTAAAACAGAAGTTGTAGGTTTTTAAATTCTCTACAACTTTTATTATATAAGTTTTTGCGCTAAAATTTATATTAAAGCCGTAATCTTAAAAAAACAACGTTTTTACGTGAAAACAGCCTTACCGAGAATTTCAGCAAACATGGCGCCTACCCTATCTTGTAGAGAATCAAAAATTGAGTAAAATAGGCGATTTTAAAAAAAATCGTAGGACCAGTTTTTGAGAAAATCGCAAAAAACTGAAAAATTATACGAATAAACTACTACTTCCGGTTGACCGATTTTGATGAAAATGTTCGTGTCGCGTCCGGTAGTGGTATGTAACTTAAGTTTCAAGTTTCAAGTTCGTACGATGTTCCGTTCTTGAGATATTCTGTTCACACACAGACACACACACACACAGACACACACACACACAGACACACACACACACACAGACACACACACACAGACCAATCGCTAAAAACATGTTTTTTGGGTTCAGGGGGTCTGAAAACGTATAGATCCGGTGAAAACTCGATTTCGAAAAATCGACATGAAAACAATACTTTCCTTCCTATATATTCATATAGGCAAGAGAAAGTAAAAACAAAACAATTTAACTCATCGCATCCGTTAAGCCTCGTAAAAGTATAGATACTGTTGCCCAGTAAATCTATCGCGAAATAATTTGAATGTTCATTCAGTCTTTCTTCGTGTGTTCTATTAAATCGAGTAATTTCTAGTCTTACTAAGTTAAGTCCTTTCTATTTATAGATAGCCTATTTATATGTTTTGCTTGTACCAAGTTATCCAAAGAGCTTTTCATAAAAGTTTGTCTGAAAACGTTCTATAATGTCAATATTAAAAATATTTTACTGTACCCCACACTTAGGCTTTATCCTGCTGTCCACTTAGGCTTTAAAATTGTTAGGTATGGTGTCAGTTTTGATTCGTTGATAGTTGTAATCCTTTCCCAGCTAACCAAAACATTTTTCTTATTTTTTAGTCAAATTCTCTTTTTTCGTCAAAATGTGATTATTCCACGTCTTTCGGCGGTCCAGATGAAGCCTCAGGTACTTCACATCTTCTGACTGTAGTACCACAATATTATTCAGCATTACTGAATAAAGTAAAAAGACCAGATTTTTCCGCCTTAAAGCGGACACTTTTTGAAAACTAACGATTTGAAAAGAGCCTATTAGGATTACAAACGCATGTTAAATCAATAGAAAATATTTATTTATATATCATAGACATAATTTTTGGTAGAATTGTTTTTATTTATTTAACAGTTTTAAGAATTTTAAATATAAGTGAAACAATAATGTAGGTCCGCACAAATAAAGAAAGGATACTTTAAAGAATTGGTAGCGTCCATGACCCAGTGGTTAGAGCACTAGAAAGCGTTGCACACTATAAAGCGGGAGGTCCGTCGATTCGATTCCCGGTTAGAATCTGAAAATTATTACATGATAAAACCCATTGGCTACATATACCATAACTCATAAAAGCCTTATTAACCATAACAGTTAAATTGTCTTTTGTATTAAATATAAACTAAATTTAAAGATACCAAATTTCTTAGTTTAATTGTCTCAGTAATTAATCTTAGAAATTCACGATAATTAACGTATACGAAACTTTTAACAACGATCTTCATATTCCTTAGAGACCTTCTTAAAGTTTTATTGACATATGACATGAGATAAGTTAGACTCAAACGAAAATCCTGTGATTCAGGAGTTGTAGTTCCCTGGCAAGTGATAGAACTTAACTCCTGAATCAAAGGATTTTCGTTTGAGTCTAATTCGAAGACTAATTCTAATAACGATTATTTTTATTTATTTATTCTAATAACGATTATTTCATTTTTCTAATAACGAAGACTAATTCGACGCTAGAAGAGGGACATGACATAGTTCTCAAATTATCAATTTATAATCTTGATTAAAAAAGTAAAATGGTAATTATATAAGAATTTTAATACTTTAGTAGTAGTTTTTCCACGAATTTTCAGGAATTCAAACCCAGTTAAATTCGGTATAGGCTTTTCAGTTCCTTCGTTACGTTGTTGTTTAAGTCATCAGCCGAAACGCTGGTTTGAATCTCTACAGGTTTTATTAAGTAAAACGATGAATAAGGTGGTTTACCATTCTCTTCCTCACTGAGTGGAAAAATATGCTTATCAGCGTGTCGAGCTCTCTGAAAAGCACATATTTTCCACTCTGCAAATGGCACCTTCCCTTCATTCACCACAGGGTCTGGCTGTATAAAGAAATTCATTACTTTCAGAGGAGATAACTCTGATTAGTGTCTTTTACACCTCTACTTCTTCTGCTCTTAAATGATTCAGTAATTTAATTGGCTAACCATATGATAAGAAACAGAACTTTTTTTTAGCCCTGCAACTAACAGATTGAGTGTAAATAATTTGACACTCCACCTGTCTGTTATGGGCAGTTCGTTACCGACTGAGTCAAACAGACGGTTACACTTTATTGAACTTATCTTCTTAGGGTAAGCGGACAGTGAACGCTGGTCGCAGGTCGCTTACAAGCGGGAGCCTGCTAGTAGAAATAAGCCATTATATTTTAATCGGACGTTTCACAATAAACGCTGGTGGAGAAAGCTGCACACTTGTCATCTACGCATATCAGCTCACTGCTTGCTAGCAGCTTGCTGCTTGCTGATTGCTAGCAGGTTGCTAAATGTACTTGGCCCCGTATACTACGTATTCATAAACAATAACAACTTGTTAATTAATTATAACATAGGTTTAAAAAGAAACTTAAAAGATGATTACTGGTCAAACAATGCTTTACTATATTGAATATCGGTAGTCAAAATGTTCAAAAAACGTATTTCAATGTAATCACCAGTCTTTCTTCCGGTAATATTGATTGTTTGTACATTTTGCACCATTGTTTTTGAAAACCAGTTCTATTTTAGACAATAAAAAATTAAACGTTTCCAGAGTCATTCTATTGCATTTATAAAACCCTGTCTCTATATTTTTTTAATTGCGAAAAAATATGATTATGCCGAATAACTTTCTGTTCTTATTAATGTCACTAATGGTATCGTCTTTAAATAATAATAATAATTCGTGGAAACGTTTTCCATAAGAAATAATTCATCATCTTTGCTGCTACTGGAACTCCATGTTGAATACCGACAACTGAATGAAGGTTAAGTAGTTAGGCTACAGGTTAAGTAGCGTAGTTAGGCTACATGGTCCCACTACGCGCGTTCGCCACCGTGAATCAGTAGGCCTACTTACGACCAGCGTTCATTGTGCGCTTACCCTGATTCTTCTTCAGGTGACTATCCGTTCCGAATGTTGGCGACCATCATAGAAATTTTTTTTTTAAAAGTAGCCTATAGTATTTCTTTTGTAATCAGTTAATAAATACAATAACTTTAAGCAAATATGAGAAAATCTGAGTAATGTCCTTAGAATTAAAACACAAATGACATTCAGTAGTGTGTTTGAAAAAGACCAAACTGTGACGAAACAAAAAATATCTTCTTCTTCTTCTTCACTTCCAAGGATTAGGTTTCTTGAACCTGTTCCGGTACCCATCTGTTCCTCGGTCGTCCTATATCTCTTCTTCCTGTAGGTTTGTAGTTTCTGGCGGCTTTTGGTATTCTCTCGCCCGGCATACGATTCAAATGGCTGCACCATCTGCTCCTGTTCTGCTTGATTTTGTCTAGCAACGGTAAAGCATTCAGTGTTTTTCTAATTTCTTCATTTCGTAGCCTATCTCTTCGGCTGCATCCATATACACTTCGTAAGAATCTCATTTCTGCAGCCTGGATTTTGCTGTCTACCTTTTTTGTATGTATCCAGGACTCACTGCCATACATCAAAGTAGGGACAGCAATTGTATCGTAAAACTTAAGTCTCGTATCTTTTCTTGTTTTCCGTTTCAGATGTTTATGTATATTGCCACAAATGCTTTGAAATTTAGATAGTTTGTAAAGCACATCTTTGTCAAAGTCGTACGAAACATCATTACCAAGATATTTGAAATGAGAGACTTGTTCAAGCACTCTTCCTCCTAATTCTATTTTAGTTCTTACGGTGTATTTTCCTTTAAATGCCATAGTGTTAGTTTTTGTCTACGATATTTTCAAATTATATTTCTCAGACATTTTGTCTAACATAAAAACCGCTTTCTGTAACTCGTCTTCGCTTTGTTGTATTAATACCAAGTCATCTGCATAGTCATGTGATTGAGCTTCATCTGTTCTGAGAGTTGTATTCCTTAATTAATGCCTATTTTCCATGTTTGCAACATGTCGTCTATATAATTATATGTTAAATAAAGTCGGCGATATACTGCAGCCCTGTCGAACTCCCTTATTTACCAAGATGGCTTCTGTTACCTTATCATTTACTTGCAGACGGATTGTTGTCCCCTCATATAATCCCTTCATAAACAAAAAATATATCTATACAAAATCAAACTTGATGAACTGTGAATCAAGATCCCGAAACACAAAAAGTTGAAGTTGGAGATGACAATGACGATGGTAGAGATGAAAACGACGCCAATTATGAGATGCTGATGATTAGGAGTTGAAGTAGAAAAGATAAAAAAAATTAAATGACTAACAAAATCGTAGAGGTAAGTCCAATGGTTTAAAGCGTTTCAGTCTGTGAGTATCTTCGCTGTTGTCAAGGAGGCTAATCGCTAATGGATTCTGATGGTCTTCTAGTTTTTGTAAATGTTTTTCGCTATGTTTTTTAATTTCTTCTTTTATGAAGGGCAGGTTTAGGTCATTGTGTAGTATTTCATTTGTTACGTACCATGGGGCTGCAGTGATCAGTCTCAGGCATTTTGATTGAAAGCGCTGCAGTATTTCTATATTTGATGAACTAGCTGTACCCCATAGCTCTAACCCATACGTCCAAATTGGTTTGAGTATTACTTTGTATACGAGTACTTTATTTTCAAGGGAGAGTTGAGACCTGCTGCTTAAGAGCCAGAATAATTGACGTAACTTCAGCCCAAGTTGCTTTCGTTTCGCCCATATATGACTTCTTCACGTGAGTCTTCGATCTAGATGTAAACCCAGATATTTAACTTCATCCTTCTGTGGGATTACTATACCGTTCAAGCTGACCACTGGACATGTTGGTACATATTGGACTGACATAGCAATTTAATTCTCAATTTGTTCGTTGCACTGCGAATTAGATCTTCTGAGCTCTTTTTTTTTAATTTTTTTATTGAGTGATGATGCCTACATAAGCCTTGGGCTTGTGCGTAGGTAATGATATGTGGTGATTTACAGATGAAATAAATGCGAGACCTGACCGGAAATCAAACCCGGGACCCCGGCATAGTAGCCAGTTGCGCTGACCACTACACCACGGGCCGGCCAAATCAAGTTCTCAGATTTCGAAACCACGACACCCTTTTATGCCCTCGTTTTACATATATTTTCCCCAGCAGAATGGCTAGTAGTAACGAGTATCGTGAGTCATTTCACATAATTTTTCCAAAATATTGAAGCATCCTACACTCTTGATGTTGGAAATGATTTCGACATCTTTCTTCATTCACCTGAGAACCTCTGTATTTGACATCCGAGAATTCCTCAACAATAGTCTGTAGGCTATACATCACTTATTTATAAAACTCCAATATAAACTATGACAAAAAGTTCTAATATTTAAAAAAATTCCGTAAGTTACATAAAAAGTTTTGACGGAAAATGAAAAAAGTTAATCGTTTAAAATTATGAACACATACTTACAAACAAAGTATAGACGTATACTTGGCGAATGTTATCAGTTAATTTACATAATGTATCTTAAGTATATTCTACTTAACATATACTAAATACCGTTCTTAATTTACCTTTCTTCATTTTTATTCTTAATTGCTTTAATGAATATCCTGTCTTCTCTGATAAATATCATTAAAAGTTAAGTAATTAATTATTATACATTATATAATAATGTATAGCCTATATTATAAATTTATTTAATCATTTACTGGTTTTCTTATTAGGATTATTCATTTATAAAAAGTAGGTAATCGAAAAAAATTGGTTCGGTTTTTTTTCATCAGGCTGAATTTTATCTTTGTTTTAATTAATTTTCTTAAATAAAATTATTGTAAAAAATTGGAATAAAACCTTACAAAATGTACTATATTTTAATATTAAAACCTTAAAAAAAATTATTATATACCTATTTGTAATAAAGTTTTTCAGTTAATTTTATATTAACTTATCAGTTTAAACAAATTACGGTTTTAAATTTTTTCAAAATTTATAATTGCAAAATGGTGTAATTTATAAATCGCGGAAACTTTTTTTAAGCTTTTGTCGTGTAAGAAAAATAATTTTTTTCAAAATATTTTATAAAAATATTCAAAATTTATTATTACAAAATCATGTAGGTCTAATTCATACCTCCCGGGAAACTCTTTGAAAGCTTTTCTCGTGTAGCTTAAATAATTTTACTCGAAGAAAACCATAAAAATATTCAAAATTTAGGGTATAATTGCAAAATGGTGTAATTTTTACATTTCGGGAAACTTTGTCGTGTCAGGACAATAATTTTGTTCCAAGAATTTCATGAATATATTCAAAATTTATGATTGCAAAATAATGTACTAATTCGTGTCTCCCGGGAAACTCTTTAAAAGCTCTTCCGTTGGAAAATAATTTTGTTCAAAAAATTTCATTAAAACATTCAAAATTTATAATTGAAAAATTAAACTCTTTGTAAGCTCTTTTTTGTAAGAAATACAATTTTTTTTCAAAAAATTCATGAAAGGATTCAAAATTTATGATTATTTATTTATATTATTATTAATTATTATTATCAGGTTTTCCAAATCACCTCCCGAAGACAGCCACTAGTTTTTTAAACTACTTGTGTTCGAATTACTGTTCCCAATTATTTAAATTTATTCATTTTCTTTATTATTTCAAATTTGGTATCCATTTTTCTAGTTATTTTCCTTGATGTTACTCATGTATTCAAATAGTTTATGAAACAATTTTATTACTGTTAAAATTATATAAAAATATACACTAAATATATTTATTTCTTTTAAAATATTGTTGTTTAGGTCATCAGCCAAAAGGCTGATTTGAACCTCTGAGTAAAACGAAGAGTGAGGTGGTTTACCATTACCTTCCTCACTGAGTGGAAATATGCTTATTAGCATGTCAGACCTTCTGTAAAGCATCTACTTTTCACGCTGCAAATGACACCTTCATTCCATTCACTACAGGGTCTGGCTGTATAATGAAATTCATTATTCTCAGAGGAGATAGCTCTGACTAGTGTATTTTACACCTCTACCTCTTATGTTCTTAAATACTTCAGTCATATAATTGGCTGACCATGTGATAAGAAACCGAACTTTTTTTTGTATCCCTTTGAACTAGTAGCTAGAGTGCAAATAATTTAACAATACATTTGTCTGTTATGGGAAAATTTTGATTATTAGGATATTATTATTTATGATTTTCGGGTTTACCAAATAACCTCTCGAAGGCAGCCACTTATTTTTCTAAACTACGTATAACTATTTGGTTATTTTTACTTTCTCTTGCCTATATGAATATATAGGAAGGAAAGTATTGTTTTCATGTCGATTTTTCGAAATCGAGTTTTCACCGGATCTATACGTTTTCAGACCCCCTGAACCCAAAAAACATGTTTTTAGCGATTGGTCTGTGTGTGTGTCTGTGTGTGTGTGTGTGTGTCTGTGTGTGTGTGTGTGTGTGTGTGTGTGTGTGTGTGTGTGTCTGTGTGTGAACAGAATAACTCAAGAACGGAACATCGTACGAACTTGAAACTTGAAACTTAAGTTACATACCACTACCGGACGCGACACAAACATTTTCATCAAAATCGGTCAACCGGAAGTAGTAGTTTATTCGTATAATTTTTCAGTTTTTTGCGATTTTCTCAAAAACTGGTCCTACGATTTTTTTTAAAATCGCCTATTTTACTCAATTTTTTATTCTCTACAAGATAGGGTAGGCGCCATGTTTGCTGAAATTCTCGGTGAGGCTGTTTTCACGTAAAAACGTTGTTTTTTTAAGATTACGGCTTTAATATAAATTTTAGCGCAAAAACTTATATAATAAAAGTTGTAGAGAATTTAAAAACCTACAACTTCTGTTTCAAACATTTTTTTGTATAACGCTTAGTTTAGCGGTAATTAGCAATTTTCTGTTTTTTTTCTCACGAAAACGTGAGAAAAATCGATTTTTTAACATTTCGGTCTTAGTATGCATTTTACGACAAAAGTGTATATAATTAAATTTATAGAAAATTAAAAGATCTACAACTTTTGTTTAGAGCATTTTTCTCTACAGAGCCTAGTTTAGCGTGAAAGCGTGATTTTCCGTATTTTTAAGCCAAACTGAGTTCGATTGTCATTTTGCGTCATTCACTCATGATTAAAATAAGGTTATGTTTTTGAGGTTAGTTTTTGTTCATTTCTAATGTTTTAATACTAATGTTAGGTTTATTGTTAATTATTTGCATTGGCAAGAGAAAGTTGTGTGAGTGTTTCACACCAGATTTTTCTTGATGTTATTCAAGTATTACTATTCAAATAGTTTACTAAACAATTACTTTGATTACTGTTAAGGGAAGACTGTACTTTGTATCCCGCCAATGTTAAATTTGCTATTTTTAGGTGCATTTTTCACAAGATTGGTAAACGATAAGGAAATGAAAATTTACTTAGTTGTAGTTGTTGGGTTGCTCGAGCTACTGACATTTTCGCAACTTAATCCGTTAAACCATAAAGTTAAACACAGAATAAGGAATAACATAACATTTTTACAAATTTTTACGATATGTTACATATTAATAATTTTTGTAGCTTTTGAGGAAGTCATAAAAGTACCGGAATATGTGAATGTACAAGATAAATAACTGGTAAAAATTTATGCCTGGTATGTTTAATGGTTTCCAAGAAACATGTAGGCTACCTAAATGTTAAAAATCTAAATTTACGGGGACGAGCAAAAACACAAAAAGGCACAAATCAAAAACAAAATATACTCAAACAAGTAAATTTTTTATCAAAATTTGGTTAGAAAGCTGAACCAACAGCTGCGAGTATTAAAAACAGTAATGCAGATATTTTTAAAAAAACTAAAATTCCCTTTGCTCTAAAACGATCGGTATAAAAGTATGAAAAATATTGTTCTTGGTGACACAATAATTTTCTGGGTAAACCTCCTAAAAACTTAATTTTTTCATTAAAAAATTTTTTCACGTAATTTAATGTTTTTGTGGTTGATCTCGGTCTGAACTGTTGAAAAACATAAAGAACCAAAATTCAAAATTTTCAGTTAAAACCATCATACAGTCCGCCTTAAATTTATATAAATAATATACACTAAATATATTTATGTATTTTAAAATTTGAATTAAATTATAGAATGAGTGAACAAATAGCAAATAAATAGGTCAATAGTCTAACGTACGAGTGACTGCAGAGTTATTAATTCATGACTTAATGCATTCTGACTTTTATGATGATACATAGTGAACAGGTTTAAAAATATGCATCCATCGGTGCGTGGTGTGTGAACAAAACAAAAAAACTAACCTCCAAGTTACCGGCCCCTGTTCCTCGGTCAAATATCATAATATGAACCTAACGTATTGTATATTTCTACGGATATTTTGTGCGTAATATTTTCAGTAATGATCGCATTAATTCATTCACGCAATATTAAACGTACTAGATAAACAAACACGAAATAATTTAATTCAATTTCATGTAGGCCTACGTAACGTACCACCTATTTTAATACCCGTTTTTACCTTTCCAGTTTTTAACTTTTGCCTATCGCATATTTCATATTTTGTTGTTCCATTTCTGTAATTTTTCAAAGGAAATTATATTTTGTTTAATTTATTTTTGTAGTATATATATTCTTATACATATGATTAATTTATAGACCAGTTTCTTTTAAGAAGGTTTAATTAGGTATTTTACAATCAGTTTTCTTAAATGTAAATGTAAACTTTAAGCAAAGACTTCTTCTTCTTTCGGTTTCGTCTCCTATTGGAGGCTGGAAATCATCATCTCTGAACAGTTCCACCGAACTACAATTACTGTACCACTTCCTCAGATTCCCCAGCCAGGAAATTCTTCTACGTCTAACAGTTATTTTTCCCTTGATCTTTCCTTGGACTATACAAAAAAGCTGCCCATAACAGACAGGTGGAGTATCAAATTATTTGCACTCAATTGGTTTGTTGCAGGGCTAAAATAAATAGTTCTGTTTCTTAATCACATGGTCAGCCAATTAAATGACTGAATCATTTAAGAACAGAAGAGGTAGAGGTGTAAAAGACACTAATCGGAGTTATCTCCTCTGAAAGTAATGAATTTCATTATACAGCCAGACCCTGTGGTGAATGAAGTGAAGGTGTCATTTGTATAGTGGAAAATATGTGTTTTTCAGAGGGCCTGGCATGCTGATAGGTAAGCTTACTTTTCCACTCAGTGAGGAAGGCAATTGTAAACCACCTCGCTCCTCGTTTTACTTAGTAAAACCTATACAGGTTCAAACCAGCCTTTTGGCTGATGACCTAAACAACAACAACATACAAAAAAGATGTTGATTATTATTTAGCATCATTCACTCATGATTTTCATTATTTACATTGGCAAGTGAAAGTCTTGTGAATGTTACAGATTAGATTTATATAAAACTTTTCTAGAGTACTAAGTGTTTTTTTTTTTTTTTTTTCATTTTAACCTACTTGTATTACGTTACGGTATCCGTTTATTTTTACAAGTGGTCTAATTCCCGTATGCTATTCTTTCCGTAGTTATATATAAATGAAAGTATTAAGTGAAAATATATTGCGGAAATTTGTGTTGTAAGCCCACACTTAAGTGCACTTTCTCTCTCTCTCCCTCTCTCAACTAGTAGAGTAATTGTCTGCTGATTTCTATTCTAAATTTCGCTAATTAAAATAAAATTATTAATTTTTCGGAAGATTTTTCTTTTTCTTTTCGATGGCTTAAATAGTGGACCCCTTGATTCCCAAATTGAAAATCCAAGATTCGATCCGTAGGTAAAGTCTGAAATATTTTTAAACTAGTCTTCTTCTTCTTCTTCTTCCTTTCACGGGTAAGGCATTATTGCCTGTTCCGAACCTCTTCGCCTCTACAATCGGTCCATCTTTTCATTGGACGCCCTCTATCTCTTTTCCCAATTGGTTGGTATAACAGGGCCTGCTTAGGGATCCGGTATTCACTCATTCTGTCCACATGTTGAAACCAATCCCTCCTACTCCCATTTATTTTATCTCTCATTGAAAATATATTCAGCTGAGCTCTGATATCCGTGTTTCTGAAACGATCCTCTCTACTGCACCCATATGTTCTCCGCAGAAACCTCATTTCAGAAGCTTGCAATCTGCTTTCATCACGCTTGGATTGCACCCAAGTTTCACTTCCATATAGTAATGTCGGAGCCGCAATTGTTTTATAGAACTTTATTCTTGTTTCTTTGGTGGCACTATTCTTAAGAGCTCTATGTATGGTTCCACAGATATGTTGGAAGCGATGTATCTTAGTGCAAGCGTCCCTATCATGTTGATAAGAGATATCACAGCCAAGATATTTGAAATGAGATACTTGTTCCAGAATTTTCTTCCGTAAAACAACTTTACTTCTCACCGGATCCTTTCCACAGAAAGCCATCACTCTTGTTTTTGAAGAGGAGATTGTCAAATTGTACTCTTTACACACATTGTCTAATTTAAACTAGTATATACTAAAAATTGATCTTCTCGTAGAGTTTCTCCTCCCGATGGAGGTTGGCTATTATAATTGTAGTTTTAACCTTGAATATACAGCTGCTCTAAATATATCTATATTTTTTATTTATTTAGTTTACTTATTTAGATAAAACGGGGCCCTCTGAAAAGCATCTACGTTCCACCCTGCAAACTTTTACTTCATTTACAACAGGGTCTAGCTGAATAATGAATTTCATTACTCTCAGAGGAGATAACTGTGACTACTGTCTTTTACACCTCTACCTCTTCGTTTCTAAAATACTTCAGTCATATAATTGGGTGACCATGTGATAAAAAAACATAACTTTTTTTTGTAGCCCTGTAACTAGCATATCGAGTGTAAATAATTAAAAATTCCACCTGCCTGTTATGGGTAACTAAATATACGCAAAAACCCTTCTTCATGAAGAGTTCTTACCGTGCATAATATACAGCATACAAAAAAATTAAAATAAAAAATTGGTATACAGGCTATATACTTTTAACTACTATCAAAAATACTAGGTATTACAACATTTAAGAGGGTACAAATATTTGGTTAATTTACAAAAAAAGTAATGAATATAAATGATAAAGTACAATTAAATTTACACAAAAATATCAATAGTAATAATAACAATAACTGTAATAAAAATGAAATAATTTATATTACGATTTTTTCTCTATTTAGGAAATTCACAATCTGTTGGAAACAATCAGTGAATGTGATAACACAAAATTTGGAAAAAAAATAACATGCTAAATAATCGTGAGTGGAGACACAGTCCAGTGACAGAACTCCGACGTGAATAGATAAGTGTAGCATTTAGAACTCTGTAATGGATAGTCAATTACAGTACTACGTTAATTGATGAGGTCCTGGCTCCATCGACGCTTTAGACGTCTTATTGGATTGTTTGGGAACGTAAACGTAGCCAGTTTTGAGATCAATGGGTTATTGTGGTTCACGAGTTTCTTCCTAAATTTTGTATATAGTTTTAAGAAAACTTCATTTATGTAGGTTTAGGTCTGAGTGTATCGTTTTATTGGTTACATAATAGAGGGCGTTAATTATCCTCCGTAAAAGCTTTGATTGGAAACGCTGAATTTTTGCTAATACCGATGGTTTTGCACAGTAGTAAAGCTGACTGACATAGCTCCATATTTGTCGAAGGTAGAAGCTTCGATTTTTAAATCAAAATATTACGATTTTGATTTAATTTAAAAAAAATGATTTCCATTAAGATTATGTTTATTTGTAATACAGAGAAAAATAAACAACTTTTCTTTTATAGCCTAACTAAAACTTAAATTAGCACCAGCTTTGTCATTCTCTTAATTTCTTCAGTAATAAACTCGTAGCCTTGCCGGATCTTTTTCCCCAGCTATGTTTTCTCGGTGTATTCCGGTTTTCTCAATAGTTATTCCAACTTCTTTAAACCATATATCCGATACCCTTGATCTATTGTTTATTGTCTTAAAATTTTGTTATGTCCACCGGTTGTCGTCCATTCTATACAGGTATCAACCAAAATAAAATCCAGGGCAGGAGGAGCCCTGAAAAATGGTCAACGGTCTTGAAACCGGAAGAGGAATTTTCCTAACGATGGAGAGGGCGGACGAACCTACGAGTTAGGTCTCCAAATGAAACCCAGGGCCCTTTTAGAGGCTCTAAGGTGGCAGCCTCACCACTGGACTACCCAGTGCAGGGTTCGTAGCTCGGGCTGGGGGAAACTTTATCATTGGCAAGCATCGAAAGTTATCCTCGGATCAGGACTGATCTTTATCGACAAATTATAGAAGAGATTGCGGCTTTTTATCCATTTGAAGTGTAAAATGTATGTCAATTTCTAGAATTTGGTTGGTCTAGAGGTAAAGTCGTCGCCAAAATCAGCTGTTTAACAGCTGATTTTCGGAGACGAAGGTTCCTGGTTCAAATCCTACTATAGGTAGTTACTTTTATACGGATTTGAACACTAGACAGTGATTGCCGGTGTACTTTGATGGTTGAGGTTCAATTAACTCAGGAGTGGTCGACCTGGGTCTGTACAAGACTACACCTTATTTACACGTCATACACATCATTCTCATCTCATTGGGTCATGGGGTTGCTTATTGTTCTGAATTGAACAGATTCCAACGTACACATTTTATAAGGAATTTAAAAAAAAATTCTAGAATTGCCATTCAATTAAATTAGTGTTTAGTGAATCAGTGTTGGTAATTTTTTTTGCTTCATATTTTTTACTTTCTCTTGCCTGTATGAAGGAAAGTATTGTTTTCATGTCGATTTTTCGAAATCGAGTTTTCACCGGACCTACACGTTTTCAGACCCGCTGAACCCAAAAAACATGTTTTTAGAGAGTGGTCTGTGTGTGTAAGAACAGAATATCTCAAAAACGGAACATCGTACGAACTTGAAACTTGAAACTTAAGTTAAATACCACTAGGACCCGACACGAACATTTTTATCAAAATCGGTCAACCGGAAGTAGTAGTTTATTCGTGTCATTTTTCACTTTTTTGCGAGTTTCTCAAAAACGGCTCATACGATTTTTTTTTAAATCGCCTCATTTACTACATTTTTTATGCTCTACAAGATAGGGTAGGCGCCATGTCTGTTGAAATTCTTGGTGAGGCTGTTTTCTCGTTAAAAAAAATATTTTTTTAAGATTGAGACTTTAAAATGCATTTTAGCGCAAAAATGTATCTGTTAAAGCTGCAGAGAATTTAAAATTCTACAACTTTTATTCCAAATATTTTTTGTATAACGCTTAGTTTAGCGGTAATTAGCAATTTTCTGATTTTGTTCTCACGAAATCGTTTAAAAAAATCGATTTTTTTTTTAAAGATCTCGGTCTTATTATGCATTTTACGACAAAAGTATATATAATACAATTTATAGGAAATTAAAAGATCTACAACTTTTATTCAGAGCATTTTTCTCTACAGAGCCTAGTTTAGAGTGAAAGAGTGATATTCCGTATTTTGAAGCCAATCTGAGGTTGATTTTCATTTTGCGTTTTTCAATTATGATTAAAATAATTGAGGTTAGTTTTTTTCGTTTCTAATGTTTTATTACTTATGTTATATTGTTAATTATTTGCATAGGCAAGAGAAAGTTGTATGAGTGTTTCACACTAGATTTTTTTATATTTCAATTATTCTTTATGAATTTTACTCAAACCATATAATTTACACATACTGGATAACAAACATGATTATTTGTTTGACTGTATTTGTATTCGTGTATTGAAGAGTAGGTAGGATATATTTATGTTTTTAAGTATGTAGATTACATTACATCGAACGACGACGTGTTTGCAGAGTGAATGAATACGACCAGTACTTTATTTATTACTCGATTGTATTTGATCGAACACAAAGGTTATTTGTAATGGTTGGTACCTCATATAATCGACTCTATTATATTATGTACATATACCCTACGCTAACACTATTTAATAGTGGTCAGCTCATGTTTAACCAACACACATTATACTAATTATTCGACTAATTTTATTAATCTCCGTCCCTCACCACCCCTCGCCTACTTCAGCGTACTCTACAATCATTTACTCCAACCCATTCATTCATTAACCTTATTTCCAACTGCCATTCATCAATATTATATTTGCATCATCACTTGTCCTATCGTTGGAATTCATCCAAATTTTACCAATACATATTTCGGTGTTATGATCATAATGATTAGCTCATTATTTCGGTATTAATAAAATTATCATTGTATAATATATATATATATATATATATATCATTAAAACCAAATATAAATTTCATTGGGGTGGATTCATCGTTTTTTGTCATCAGCCTCTCGATTGGTTTGATATAGTTCTCCAATCTGTTTTATCTTGGGTAATTCGTTTCATATCTTCGTACCTGTAATACCCTACATCTTTTCTAATTTACTTTAAATATTCCAACATTTGCCTCCCCCTAAAATTCACTCCCTCAATATTACCATTATTGATAGATGTTTGAAGATATGCCCCACTAGCCTATAACTTTTCCTGGTAAGATGTTTCAGTATACATTCTTCTTTCATCTACTCGTCTAAGAATCTCTAAATTATTCATTTTGTTCACCCACCTAATCTTTAACATTTTCCGATAACACTACATTTCAAAAGCTTCTATCCTCTTCCTTTCTACAGCCCCTATCACCCACTATTCATCTGCTCATCTATATTTATAATATCTAAAATTCATCATTATATGTAGATTATTCTAGAAATGGCTAAGATGAGACGGAAACAAAAAATTTTTTCAATTTTTTAAAATTTTAGCGCCATTCTGTAGTTCATGAATTTCTGAATCCATTGATATATTATACTTGACATTCTGATTTTTCTTTATATTTAAAATTTATTTTTGAAAAATAGGTTGCATTTCATTATTATGTTATATCTTGAGTAATAAGTTAATGCTAATGGTTGTTTTTTGCCGTTTACCAAAATGCAATTTTTTTGTACATAAAGAACAGTTTCTTAAAAACTACCGAATCAATCCATTTCAAATTTTTACATAAATATGGTTTATGTAGATTTTTACCTTGCCGCTCTACACAACCGTGAGTTTTTTGAGTAACTTCAGTTAACTACAAACTATTAAAATTTGCCTCAAATTCCTGGTTCTGAATAGTCAGTGACAAAAACAAATTATTTTCCTTGGTAAAAATAAATTATATTTCGTTGTAAAAACTAATGGTTTTGTAAAAAAGTTGCTGTAGAAATAGTGTTAGAATTTGAAGTAAAATGGTTCAGTACTTTTTGAGAAAACGTTCCTAACGATAACATGGTACAAAATAATAAGAGAGTGATTACGTCTCTCCTTAAGGGAATAGATTGTTAATTGTATGATTGAAGAATTGTGTATTGTATTGGGTAGTGTGTTAAACAAAGATAATAAATTGTGATGAATAAGATGTTTAGAATAGGAGTTCTACGAAATTAAAACAAGTAGAAATGATTGTTTTATATTTTGATTCCTTCTACTTTCTTCTACTATGTAGCGGAATTTTGTATTTTTACCCTAATGTGTGTACGTTACAATCTGTTCAATATTTAAGAACAATTGGCAACCCCATGACCCAATTAGATGTATCGCAGTCACCAAATGTATCATTTTGACTGTTTGTTGTTGTTTAGGTCATCAGTCGAAAGGCTGGTTTGAACCTGTAGAGATTTTACTAAGTAAAACGAGGAGTGAGGTGGTTTACCATTGCCTTCCTCACTGAGTGGAAAATTACGCTTATCAGCATGCCGGGCCCTCTGAAAAGCACATATTTTCCACTCTGCAAATGACACCTTCATTTCATTCACCACAGGGTTGTGGTGGGTTGTGGTTTCACATTTTGACTGTAACGTAATCTCTACAAACACAAAGATGAGACACTATAGAACTGTGATTCTGCCAGAGGCACTATATGGTAGCGAAACCTTAATACGAATTAAAAACGAAGGGAAAAGTGATCAGACAATTAAAACAGAACGTAGAATTGTTAGAACTTGCATTAATAAGAACTACAAAAAGGATGGTGTATGGAGAATCCCCACTAATGAAACAGTGTATGAAGTCGTGGAACCGATTATCAGTCTAATGAAAAAGCGCAGAATTTCTTATTTCTTTCACATATTAAGAATTCCAGAGAATAGGTTATTAAAACAGCTTATAACCAGAGGAATCAGTGTGAAATCTGGTGGAAGATACATCTCAGCAATTAAAGAGGATCTTGACGAAGTTGGACTGAGGATTGAAGATGCGACAAATAAACCAAAGATAAGGGCGTTTCTAAATGCAAAATGTTTTAATGTGGACAAGGTGGCTAGAGTTGTGCAGGTGACTGACGAGCAACGAAAAGCAAGATCTGAAAACATGAGGAGCTATTGGCAAAAACAGCGAGCCAATGAAGTACATGGGAAGCGAACCACAAAGTTGGCTAGAGTGATCCATTGAGGTCAAACAAGAAAAAAATATAGATATAAAAAAGTGAGTCTGTATTATATGCAAAGCAATATTATTTATCAACGAAGTAATAAAGAAAAAAATAATATAGTTAAAGCAAAATTTAGCGTAACATTTTTCGTATTTTACTTCACTTATTTTATTTTTCTCGTAAATATTACAGTGCCCATAACATGCAGGTGGGGTGTTAAATTATTTGCACTAGATCTACGAGTTCCAGGACTAAAATAATAATTCTGTTTCTTATCACATGGTCAGCCAATTTTATGACAACCATTTAAGAACAGAAGAGGAAGAGGTGTAAAAGATATTTGTCAGCGTTATCTCCTCTAAGAGTAATGAATTTCATCAATATACCGTCAGACCCTGTAGTGAATGAAGTAAAGGTGTGATTTACAGGGTGGAAATCAAATGCTTTTCGGAGGGTTTGGCATGCTGATAAGCTTACTTTTCGACTCAGTGAGAAAGGCATTGGTAAACCACTTCACTCCTCGTTTTACTTAGTAATGCCTCTAGAGGTTCAAACCAGCCGTCCGGCTGATGACCTAAACAACAACAACAATTATTATAAGAATGAAAATTGATGAATTTTTGACTTCCTTTAGTTTTCACAGATTTTAATGTGTGTAGTAGGCCAAAAGTCAAAATTAAAGCAATAATTAGGGGATTAATATAAACTATTGCATGGGTCATCAACTTCTTCATGTCTTTCATTCATGCTATACTTTTATCAATTCATTAAGAAAATTTGTAGTACGAGTTCGTAATTACTTGAGACTGAAATAATAATTAAAGAATTGTAAAAAATGTTAGGAGAACTTTTCTTCCTTGATTGATTTCACATTTTAATTTTTCGTTATTCTTTTGTTGAAGGTTATTTTTTAACCGTACAAAATGGAAATTTTCGGACATTGGCACATCCGGCTTTCAGGGTCGTTCACTCATTCATTTCCCGTTAATTAACCTTCATTACTTTTTTAATTTAGGTAAACGGAAAAATATCAGTGAAAAGTAAAAATTACATTTTCACTGCGGAAGAAATTGGAATTAATATTTTTTGAAGGTATAATTAATTTCATTTCCTTTTCATGGTTTTTTGTTCGATTATCAGTGTGGCACTAATTATTTGGGTGTAAAATTCGTAGGCAATGTTTATGTTAAAGTAGGTAAAAAGTTTCTCTCATTACTATTTTGGTTTTTTAAATATATTTATTTAAATTTTCTTTTGTCGATATGATTAATATCTCATTGCCACGTTAAATTATTTTAGTTTGTATGTAACTCTCAAGTAAAATTGGCGTGCTTTTGCAGACGACCTATCAATCGTTTCTAAAAACACGGAAACAGAAAAAAAACAAATCAAAGTGTTAAAAGAACAAACAGAAAAGAGGTGGTTAACCATTACCTTTCTCACTGAGAAGTATGCTTATCAGCATATCGGGTCAATCGAAAAGCATTCACTTTAGAATTGTCACCTTCACTTCATTCACCACAGAGTCTATCTTGTAATGTAATTTATAGAAAATAAAGAAAAACGCAAAAATTGAAATTGTAATATTTAATTGGAACGATTGAAAATTTAAAAAATTTAATTGACTGACAAAACATTAAATGTATACAAAAATTACTTTTGAATTATTTTTTAAGTGATGTCACTTCTATTCTACAATTTTAAATATCTACTAAATAATAAATAACATGAAATGTTAAAGTGAATTTTATATTTTTAATCTGTTGTTTAGGTCAACAGCCGAAAGGCTGGTTTGAACCTCTAGAGGTTTTACTAAGTAAAAACGAAGAGTGAGGTGGTTTACTATTGCCTTCCTCATTGAGTTGAAAGAGTATGCTTATCAGCATGCCAGACCCTCCGAAAAGCACTCACTTTCCACCCTGCAAATGACACCTTCACTTCATTCACCACAGGGTCTGGCTGCATAGTGAAATTCATTACTCTCAGAGGAGATAACTCTGACTAGTGTCTTTTACACCTCTACCTCTTCTGTTCTTTAATAGTTCAGTCATATAAGTGGCTGACTATGTAATAAGAAACAGAACTATTTTTTTTTAGCCCTGGACCAAACAGATAGAGTGCAATTAAAATAACACTCCACCTGCCCGTTTTGGGCATATTTTTAATCTATTGAGCTCAAAATATTTAAATAATTAATTAATAGTTACGATTCTTTTATAATTTCCTGTAGTCTCAGGAATTATGTATCACCTTCCACTGAATGGGATCGAATGGGGACTTAACCATTGTTGCAATAGGTTTTATAGTATCTATTAGATTATCTTAAAAGTTTATCTACTTGTCTTAAAAGTCATTAAGTTGTTTAATTTAGTTTTATAATTCAATTGTATCTTGATGTTCTTCTAATTTCCTTTTTATTATTTGTTAATCTTTTCAAATTATTTATTCAAAATTATACCTTCTTTTGTTTTTTGACTCCATTTATAATAAATTTGAATCTTTGACTTCTGGAATAATTATTTATGTTTCTGACATTTCCTTCTTAAAATTTATTTTAATATATTTAATTTTGATTTAGAATATTTGGATAATAATTGGAAATTATTTATTATGATGATTATTTAATTATCAATTTAAAATTCTTCAACAATTGATTTCTAAACTTGACCTTCGATCAACGATATTATGAATCATAGACTGCTATTCTACAAGCTGTATAATGAAATTTATAATCTCAGAGGAGGTAACTGAGATTATAGTCTTTGACACCTCTACCTCTTCTGTTTTTAAATGGATTAGTCATATAATTGGCTGACCATGTGATAAGAATCAGAATTTTTTTTGTAGCCCTGGAAGTAGCAGATCGAGTCCAAATAATTTAACACTCCATCTGCCTGTTACGAGAAAATTAATTTTGCTACAAAGTATCATTTTCGTAGGACTCGCCCCGTCTTTAACCTTTACTAGTATTTGAACGACAGAAACTTCGTCTGTCCGTTCTGTTCGTTGCAGGGCAACGCATCTGTTCGTTGCAGGGCAACGCATCTGTTCGTTGCAGGGCTAAAATAAATAGTTCTGTTTCTGATCACATGGTCAGCCAATTAAATAGCTGGATCATTTAAGAACAGAAGAGGTAGAGGTGTAAAAGATACTAATCAGAGATATCTCCTCTGAAAGTAATGAATTTCATTATACAGCCAGACCCTGTGGTGAATAAAGTGAAGTTGTCATATACAGAGTGGAAAATATGTGCTTTTCAGAGGGTCCGGCATGCTGATAAGCGTACTTTTCCACTCAGTGAGGAAGGCAATGGTAAACCACCTCACTCCTCGTTTTACTTAGTAAAACCTCTGCAGGTTCAAACCAGCCTTTCGGCTGATGACCTAAACAACAACAACAAGTCAATTGTATCTTGATGTTCTTCTAATTTCCTTATTATTATTATTTGTTAATCTGTTCAAATTATTTATTCAAAATTATACCTTCTTTTGTTTTTTGACTCAATTTACAATAAATTTGAATCTTTGACTTCTGGAATAATTATTTATGTTTCTGATATTTCCTTCTTAAAATTTATTTTAATATATTTAATTTTGATTTAGAATATTTGGATAATAATTGAAAATTATTTACTCTGATGATTATTTAATTATCAATTTAAAATTCTTCAACAATTGATTTCTAAACTTGACCTTCGATCAACGATATTATGAATCATAGACTGCTATTCTACAAGCTGTATAATGAAATTTATAATCTCAGAGGAGGTAACTGAAATTATAGTCTTTGACACCTCTACCTCTTCTGTTTTTAAATGGTTTAGTCATATAATTGGCTGACCATGTGATAAGAATCAGAATTATTTTTTTGTAGCCCTGGAAGTAGCAGATCGAGTCCAAATAATTTAACACTCCATCTGCCTGTTACGAGAAAATTAATTTTGCTACAAAGTATCATTTTCGTAGGACTCGCCCCGTCTTTAACCTTTACTAGTATTTGAACGACAGAACCTTCGTCTGTCCGTTCTGTTCGTTGCAGGGCAACGCATCTGTTCGTTCCAGGGCTAAAATAAATAGTTCTGTTTCTGATCACATGGTCAGCCAACTAAATAGCTGAATCATTTAAGAACAGAAGAGGTAGAGGTGTAAAAGACACTAATCAGAGTTATCTCCTCTGAAAGTAATGAATTTCATTATACAGCCAGACCCTGTGGTGAATGAAGTGAAGTTGTCATATACAGAGTGGAAAATATGTGCTTTTCAGAGGGCCCGGCATGCTGATAAGCGTACTTTTCCACTCAGTGAGGAAGGCAATGGTAAACCACCTCACTCCTCGTTTTACTTAGTAAAACCTCTACAGGTTCAAACCAGCCTTTCGGCTGATGACCTAAACAACAACAACAACAAGTCAATTGTATCTTGATGTTCTTCTAATTTCCTTATTATTATTATTTGTTAATCTGTTCAAATTATTTATTCAAAATTATACCTTCTTTTGTTTTTTGACTCAATTTACAATAAATTTGAATCTTTGACTTCTGGAATAATTATTTATGTTTCTGATATTTCCTTCTTAAAATATATTTTAATATATTTAATTT
Organism: Catonia carolina; assembly: GCA_035578175.1. Taxonomy (NCBI): domain Eukaryota; kingdom Metazoa; phylum Arthropoda; class Insecta; order Hemiptera; family Achilidae; genus Catonia; species Catonia carolina. The sequence continues at coordinate 27,912,222 of JAQMRL010000011.1, forward strand.
TGATTTAGAATATTTGGATAATAATTGAAAATTATTTCCTCTGATGATTATTTAATTATCAATTTAAAATTCTTCAACAATTGATTTCTAAACTTGATCTTCGATCAACGATATTGTAAATCATAGACTGCTATTCTACAAGCTGTATAATGAAATGCGTTATCTCAGAGGAGGTAACTGAAATTATAGTCTTTGATACCTCTACCTCTTCTGTTCGTAAATGGTTCAGTCATTTCATTGGCTGACCATGTGATAAGAATCAGAACTATTTTATTGCAGCCCTGGAAGTAGAAGATCGAGTCCAAATAATTTAACACTCCATCTGCCTGTTATGGGAAAATTAATTTTACTTCAAAGTATCATTTTCGTAGGACTCGCTCCGTCTTTAACTTTTACTAGTATTTGAACCACAGAACCTTCGCCTCCGTAGGTCAGCTGTCAAACATCTAACTCGCGTCGACAACTGTACCACTAGACCAAACCGGTGGGTTACAAATTTTAATAAACATTTCTATAACATTTGTCTTCTTCTTTGTGAACAGATTGTTCTAATATAGATTCCATAATACTCTAATCACCAAAATAAAATTAATTTTCTAGTAAAATTTATTTACTAAGTTAATAGAAAATAGATTCATGTATCACTAGACAAGGTTTTTAGTTATAAATGATTTACTTCATACAAGGAAAAATGTGTGGGTTTAATTAATGGTTTAACTAAAAAACAGTTGTTTTAATTAACAGCTTGTAACACTACACACATTTCGGCCTACTATTATTATAATTTACTGAATATTATTAATGTTTGGCTATTTATCATTAACTAACTAACAAACTGACTAGTTTTTTTTGTTTAACTAATTGATGTACATTAAACTAATAATATTATTACTATTTTTAGCAATAATAAATAAAAAAAATTGTTTCATTATTATTATTATAATACTTAATAAGATTATAGAGTAATTATAACCCACTATGTTCATAAACGAAGCTACTGTGTACACTAGATACATAGTGCACTCGATGATGAAGGAAATAACATCGCGTGTTTGTTAATTAGCCAATTATTTTGTTTTTATTATAAAGTTTTGTTGAATTTCATGTCGGTTTATTGCATATTTTGTAAATTGTAAAATTTCTTGTTACATTGTTATTTTTTGTATAACATTGTTATTGCAAAATGTCTGCACTAATTGATTCACTCCCTTAACTACAAATTCTCGTATTTCCGGTCATCAGAAAGGGCTAAAATTCGATATTTTCTCCATTCGGTAAAAATAATTAATCTATGTTCAGATTGGCAACTTTTTGAAACCACCTACAGGTGGTTTTCCTAATCTGGATATCTAGTAATCAGTATCCTCAACGCTTTACATGAATTATTACTTTATTACAACAGCTGTAATTTTTATCATTTCGTACGTCGAACTTGGCTGTATCGTCATTTTTACTTTTTCTTGCCCTTTATTCAAACCTCCCTATATCCCTTATATCGGAGGGGGCTGTCCCCCGGCGGCAAGGTTGTCTTTCCTTTGCTATACGATAATTCCGCATATTTGCATAATCGGTGCATCTTATTGTAAGCATCTTTATCCTGTTGTTATGTAATGTTGCAACCTAGATACTGAAAGTGGGAGATCTGTTCCAAAATATTATTATCTATAACAATTTTGCTTTTGACTGGCTTCTCCCCCTGAATGCCATTACCTTTGTCTTCTTCGTCGAAGCTGTCAACTTATATTCTTTGCAGAGTTTGTTCAGCATGAAGAGTGCTGCTCTTTGCAGGTCATCCTCATTCTTCTGTAGCACTATCAGGTCATCGGTAAATAATAGGCAGTTTACAACCCTATCTTCTAAGAGAATACCAGTGTGTATTTGAGACTTCCATTTTCTGATCACGTCATCCCAATAAATATTAAACAAATTTAAAACTTACAAATTTTAAATAAAACAATCTTTGTTTAATATCAAGATTGTTAAATTATATAATTTATCAAATATTATTCAGCAACAATATGGAAAATTACTTGGGTAATAGAATTATATTTCATTTGACCTTTAAAAATCTTATAACAAAACTAAATTCAGAATTTACCTTAGTAAAAGATGAACAAAAATACAAATTTAACCATAAATATTATTTTCTAATCGCCTTTGAACTGCGATCTCTATTTTACTATTGCTATCTAAAAGAAATGTGTGGGCACAGCAGTCGTTGTGGCTGCATCATACAGCATTCCGCTTAGCGTAGGCAGAATGTGTCATCCTCAATTTTTAGTCAACTAAAACATTTACTTTTTATTTTCAATGGAAATATTTTATCTGTAAAAGAGAGTGGGCTAAAGTTTTATATTTTTGTCTTACAAAAATAAATTAATAAATAATAGAAACTTTTTTTTTTAATTTTACTAAAATTTTCAGTTTTTAAAAACTTTAGGTGGTCGCAAAAATTAAATATCTATAGTAGCTACATAAATTCTTAAAGAGTAACAAAAAAAAAGAATTTAAATTTAAATTTGAACGTTTTTTCTGGTGGAAATTCAGGGGTATTCAATAAAATAAATAAATAAACTGCACAGAACTCAAAAAGAAGTCTCACCAGATATTAACTTGGAGTGGCCAAGAAAAAATTGTGCAAAAACCTTGACCAGAACAGCTAATTATTATACTAAAACTTCTTCTTCTTCTTCTTCACGTGCCATCTCCATGACGGAGGTCGGCTATCATAATGGCGATACGAATTTTGTTGACCGCTGCTTTAAAGAGTTCGTTTAAGGAACACCTGAACCACTTTCTCAAATTACACAGCCAAGATATCCTTCTCCTTCTCCTGCCCACCGATCTTTTTCCTAATATTTTGCCTTGAATGATGAGATGCAATATTTGATACCTTGGTCCCCTCATAACATGACCAAGGTACCTTAATTTTCGTGCCTTAACTTCCTCCATGAGTTCCAGCTGCTTTCCCATTCTACTGAGGACCCCTTCATTCGTGACATGCTCAGTATATGAGTACATGAGTATATGAGTATATGAGTACATGCTCAGTATATACTAAAACTAACTGACTACAATTAATAATTCTTAATAAGTTACAGTGTCCATATTCGTAATCCAACTTTCTAGTTTTACGTTCAACAGTTTTCATTTTAAGTTGCAAAAAGAAAAAAGGTTATTAATTATATGACAGAACTATTTAAAAAATTACCGCCAATAATAATGTATATTTAACTAAATAAAATAAATAAATAACCGCAGAAGAAAGAAGAAATCCTCAGAGTGAAAGAGTAATGAGAGTGTGGGCTGCAAAATGAGCTTTCGAAATGTCTAAAGTTATTTTACATAGATTAAAACGAAGAAAAACTTAATGAGTATTAGCAAAACATAGTTTTCTTCACAATATTCTCTAAACTGGAAAAATGTAGGTTAAATTTTACTAAAATACACAATTTTTAAGTATCCAATACACGAATAACACTAATTAGGCTACAATACAATAATGACAAATTCTTCAATTTTTGTTTTCTAACTCAAGGTTTTAGTTGGCTAATTGATAACGTTAATTATAAGTAACCTGTTATTAAAAAATATACGATACCCTATTTCTTTGTTGATAAAATAACTAAAATGTTTGCCTAAATTTTCTATTGAGGTCGAATTTTACGTCAACTAACTAACCAATGATTCATAATACCTATGACATACTACTTTTAGAAATATTTATTACTCTAGTTATCCAAAATATATTATTATACTGGATAAAAAAATAGTCTTTGCTATAAAATTCATACTTAATGCTGTAGTCTTAAAAACCCCATTTTTAACAGATTTCAGTCAGAAAAATATGAAAAATTGCTAGGCCTAATTGAAGCTAAACTAAGCGCTGTAGAAAAAAATGCTTTAAATAAAAATTTATATTTTATAATTTTATATGACGTTAATTATTTAATCTTTTGTTCTAGAAGCACATTAAGGTCTTAAAAAAATCTGGTGTGAAACATCCCGTGCCAATGCAAATAATTAATAATAAACCTAACATTAGTAATAAAACATTAGAAATAAACAAAAAACTAACCTCAATAAACATAACCTAATTTTAATCATGAGTGAAAGACGCAAAATGAAAATCAACCTCAGTTTAGTTTAAAAATACGGAAAATCACTCTTTCACGCTAACTAGGCTCTGTAGAGAAAATGCTCTTAACAAAAGTTGTAGATCTTTTAATTTCCTATGAATTTGATTACATACACTTTTGTCGTAAAATGCATAGGCTACTAAGGCCGAAATCTTAAAAAATTGATTTTTTACACGTTTTCGTGAGAAATAAACAGAAAATCGCTAATTACCGCTAAACTAAGCGTTATAAAAAAAATGTTCGAAATAAAAGTTGTAGGATTTTAAATTCTCTACAAATTTGATTATACATTGTTGCGCTAAAATGCATATTAAAGCCGAAATCTTAAGTAACAATTTTTTTACGTGAAAACCGCCTCGCCAAGAATTTCAGCAAACATGCCGCCTATCGTATCGTGTAGAGCATAAAAAATTTAGTAAACCAGGCGATTTTAAAAATAATCGTAGCACCAGTTTTTGAGAAAATCGCAAAAAATGAAAAATTACACGAATAAACTACTAGCCTACTTCCGGTTGACCGATTTTGATGAAAATGTTCGTGTCGGGCCGTCAGTGGCGTCTAACTTAAGTTTCAAGTTCGTACGATGTTCCGTTCTTGAGATATTCTGTTCACACGCGCGCGCACACACACACACACAGACCAATCGCTAAGAACATATTTTTTTGGATTCAGGGGGTTTGAAAACGTGTAGATCCGGTGTAAACTCGATTTCGAAAAATCGACATGAAAACAATACTTTCCATAATTGATCCATACCAATAAACTTAAACTTTCGGATGACGGATTTGGATATAAATGTTCATGTTGGGTCATGGGATTTTTAATATTGTGATCTTAGAATGGATTTCACGACAAAAGTTTGTAATCATAATTACAGAAAATTAAAATTTCAACAATTTTCTATAGAGCCTAATTTTTTCTGCCCATAACAAACAGATGGAGTGTCAGATTATTTACACACAATCTTTTCGTTGCATGGCTAAAATAAATAGTTCTGTTTCTTATCACATGGTCACCCAATTAAATGACTGAGTCATTTAAGAACAGAAGAGGTTGAGTTGTAAAAGACACTAATCAGAGTTATCTCCTCTGAACGTAATGAATTTCATTATACAGCCAGACCCTATGGTGAATGAAGTAAAGGTGTCATTTGCAGAATGGAAAGTGGGTGCTTTACGGAGGGCCTGGCATGCTGATAAGTTTACTTTTCGACTCAGTGTGAAAGGCAATGGTAAACCACTCCTCGTTTTACTTAGTAAAACCTCTACAGGTTCAAACCAGCCTTTCGGCTGATCACCTAAACAGCAGAGCCTAATTTAGCATCAATTAGTGATTTTCCGTATTTTTAAGTCAAAAAGAGGTTGATTTTCATTTCGCGTCATTCACTCATGATTAAAATTAGGTTATGTTTTGTATATTCCATTGTTAACTCGTAATTAAACATAGGTTTATATTGTTCATTACTTACATTGGAAGAGAAAGTTGTGTAAGAGTTTTACACCAGATGTTTTGCCTATATTTCTTTCAGTAGCAAGGTAAAGTAAAAAGTAACCTATTTCATACATAAAAAATTTATTTAAAAAAAAATTAAGTGTAATAATAGTTATTTGGGTTTTTTTGTAACTTATTTTAAAATTATTTGAAATCAATATCTTTTAGTGTTTTGTTTCCTATTTTTTTTTATTTTTTTTTATACGGAGATAGAAGATTTAAAGGATTCGAAAATTATCTTTTATACTTTTTTCGTGTTTGTATTTTGGTATGTGTTTGTGTCAGTGCGCACGCGGTTGTGTTTAATATATTTCCGTTAATCTAATTAATTATTCAACAATGTACACATTAATTTATTTTGTTTATTTTTGTTCTGTTAAAAAGTCTTTTAAAAAGCATTTCGGTCTATAAGAACAATAGTGAAATGTAGTCTTTTGTCATTTTTTAAATAGTGATTTAAAAGATAGATAGGCTGGTAGAGGTATACCTACCTTACTTAATAAATAAACAACTTGAATTTACCTTAAGTGGTATTGTTGTTACCTGGTGTGTGATATAGTATGGGTTGTTTAATAGGTCCTCCTGAACACGATAACTCGATTAGTTTTATTCATTTTCACCCCTTCCTTACATTCTTCGTTTTTCTTATTTCCTTTACATTTCGTATTGTTTCGCTTAATTTCCTCTTTTGTACATTTCACTTTTTTGTTTTTTTTTAAAGCTGTTTTGTTTTTACTACTGATACATCCATATATCATTGTTTACAATATTTGTGGTTGACTAGTATAATATTGTGACACTTATCGCTAAGGTCCGTTTCGGGATCTAGGTTATCAAATAATTAATACACTAAAGTTTACAATTACAAATATTTATTACACTAAAAGATTACAAAATAAATAATAATAAGCTAGTTATAATAAAGTAATACAATAAAAAACTTAATAATTTTACTTAAAATAAATAATAAACAATAAATAACTGAATAATTCTTTAGCACTACTTACAATCAATTTTATAGAATACACATACAAAATGAAACTGAATACACAAAAACTGAATTTAATACAGATACACAATAACTTTTCACAATACACACACAACAAAGACAGTATTACAATCGTTGACCAACACAATGCTCGTTACGCGCCTGCACTACGTCCGATAGACACTTGTCAAAGATCAAACGAATACTACTCTGACCGCGCTCGGGGGTCTCTTATATAGTCATTCAAAAAGATCGTTCTAGTAAAGCAGAGAACTTCATGCAAATAATAAAGTACAAAAAAAACCCTTTATTAGTGAGTGTTAGAAAAATCCATTGTAAACAAGTCAACAATAGGTCTTTTGTAAATAGAAGTTGTTACAAGTCTCTTTCACAAATAGTTGTACACAATACCCAACCTTTTATCATATACAATAGCGTAGTCCTATTAAATAATTTTTATGAATAGGCATACCTTTATTGTCATTATTGTCCTATTGTCACTTATTCTTACTATTTCACTCTATTATCCTCTCTTACTATTTTCATGAATGAAATTCTAGAAATTACGCGAACCATGTCTTTTCGATATTGTCACAATATTTATGAAGAAGAAAATTTTATGGGTATATGCAACATTTATATCTTCATAATAGGCAGGTGGAATGTTAAATTATTTGCACTTGATCTGCTAGTTCCAGAGCTACAGAAAATAGTTTTGTTTCTTATCATATGATCAGCCAATTATATAAACGACTGAAGTATTTAAGTTTATCAGAACCGCTCTGATCCCAATTCGTTCGGATAACTGACGCTCTACTGTATATCAAATAGAATACTATTTATACTTTAACCGACCAAAAAAGAAATCCGTTTCATTATTAGGATTTTCCTTTCTTTATAAAGTTTAAATGCAATTTTTTTGTTAGTATATAATAATTTAAGATAATTCCTCCTTCATTATGATGTATTTTTTATGTTTCATTTTTTATTTATTTTTATTCTTATTCTTTTATAGTAAACAAATGTTCTAGATATGTTTCCTACTGGGTATTTTGCTCGCCCACTATGAAGCCTAACTAAACGACTAAAGAACTAACTTAAATAAAAGTAAAAAAATAAAAATAAAACATTCATTGTTCGGTTAGTGGGCGTATTATACAATACACAATACAGAATACAATACAATACAATTTACTATTCCTAATGGAAACTAAAAGACATTTGCGTTGGACAACTATTTAAATTTTGTTTCTTTTTAAGTATTAAAACATGTTTTATTCTAAATAAATTAAAGAAAAAATTCTACGTACAAAAAGTAAATGATTTGTCCTTTGAAATTTAAAGTTCAATTTATATTTTTTTCAAGGTAATTTAAATTATTTATATTGTTAGAATTTCTTAATTTAACTGAGTAATTTTAGCAGGAAGTTCTCTCTCTTCTTTAGTGTAGACTATTATTACTAGATTGGTTTGCAGTATTCAAGCTAAAGTTTATGTAGGTATAATCACAAAAAAATCTTTCAGGTGAAAGCTCTAAACATATGGTGTTTTAGAGAAGAGTCCTGCATGTTATAATTAATGTCAACTAAAATCCAGCCTTTTAGAACGAAAGGCAAAGTAATTAGAGTGATAAAGGGGAGACTGTACTTTGTATCCCGCCAATGTTAAATTTGCTATTTTTAGGTGCATTTTTCACAAGATTGGTAAACGATAGGGAAATTAAACTTTAAAGACTATAGGTGTCGGGGTTTCTTCTCGAACTACTGACATTTTTTCAATTTAATCTTTATTAGACCATACAATTATTTTTTTTTAATTACGATTAACATAAAATTTTTACAAATTGTTTTCTTTGTTTTTTGCGTATTATTAATTTTTGGAGCATTTGAGGAAGTCATAAAAATGTCGGTATAAGTGGATATACAAGATAATTAACTGGTAAAAATTTAAGCCTGGTATGTTCATTGGTTTCTGAGAAAAATGTACCTTAGTGTTAAAAATCTAAATTTACGGGAAAAGGTAAGAAACAAGAAGGCACTAATCAAAAACAACAGGTACACAAGTAAACTTCCCATCAACAGTTGTTTAGAAAGCTGAACCAACAGCTAAGAATATAAAAAAACAGTGATGCAGATATTTTAAAAACTAAAATTCTCTGTACTAAAACGAGCAGTATAAAATTATGAAAAACATGGTAACATGATAATTTTTCTGTGTTTAATGTTTTTCTGGTAGATCTAAACCTAAACTATTGAAAAATATAAAAATCTGGTGTGAAACACTCACACAACTTTCTCTTGCCAATGCAAATAATTAATAATAAACCTAACATTATTAATAAAATATTAGAAATAAACAAAAACTAACCTCAAAAACATAACCTTATTTTAATCATGAGTGAATGACGCAAAATGACAATCTAACTCAGTTTGGCTTAAAAATACGGAAAATCACGCTTTCACGCTAAACTAGGCTCTGTAGAGAAAAATGCTCTAAACAAAAGTTGTAGATCTTTAAATTTTCTATAAATTTAATTATATACACTTTTGTCGTAAAATGCATACTAAGACCGAAATGTTAAAAAAATCGATTTTTCTCACGTTTTCGTGAGAAAAAAAACAGAAAATCGCAAATTACCGCTAAACTAAGCGTTATACAAAAAAATGTTTGAAATAAAAGTTATAGAATTTTACATTCTCTACAACTTTTATTATATAACGTTTTGCGCTAAAATGCATATTAAAGCCGCAATCTTAAAAAGAAAATGTTTTTACGTAAAAACAGCCTCAAGCAGAATTTCAGCAAACATGGCGCCTACCCTATCTTGTAGAGCATGAAAAATGTAGTAAACCAGTTGATTTAAAAAAAAATCGTAGGACTAGTTTTGAGAAAATCGCAAAAAAGTGAAAAATTATACGAATAAACTACTACTTCCGGTTGACCGATTTTGATGAAAATGTTCGTGTCGGGTCCGGTAGTGATATGTAACTTAAGTTTCAAGTTTCAAGTTCGTACGATGTTCCGTTCTTGAGATATTCTGTTCACACACAGACACACAGACAGACACACACACAGACCAATCGCTAAAAACATGTTTTTTGGGTTCAGGGGGTCTGAAAACGTATAGATCCGGTGAAAACTCGATTTCGAAAAATCGACATGAAAACAATACTTTCCTTCCTATATATTCATATAGGCAAGAGAAAGTAAAAAACCAAAAATCATAATTTTGAGTTAAAACCATCGTGCCATCTCCCCTTAAAAGAATTGTTATTTTCGTTCCCGATCTATGGACGTAACGAGATAAAACGAACGCTGTATCTTTTTAAGAGGAGCACTATACTTCCTATCTAACCCATGTTAAATTGACCTCATTTTAGGTACACGTTTCTAAGAAACCGTAAAGAGTTAGGGGTTTAATTTTTTTGTGCCTTTTCTATGACATCTTTTTAAGCTCTGGTACTAGAATTATTTATACAGAGCTGTTGTTAAGGTCATCAGCCGAAAGGCTGGTTGACACCTATAGAGATTTTACTAAGTAAAATGAAGAGTGAGGTGTTTTACCATTGCCTTCCTCACTGAATGGAAAAGTACGCTTATCAGCATGCCGGGCCCTCTGAAAAGCACATTTTCCACTTTGCAAATGACACCTTCACTTCATTCACCCCAGGGTCTGGCTGTATAATTAAATTCATTACTTTCAGAGGAGATAACTCTGATTAGTGTCTTTTACACTTCTACCTCTTCTGTTCTTAAATGATTCAGTCATTTAATTGGCTGAACACGTGATAAGAAACAGAACTATTTATTTTAGTCCTGCAACGAACAGATTGAGTGTAAATAATTTGACACTCCACCTGTCTGTTATGGGCAAATATAGAGCTAGCGATACCCATTTCGAGAATTTTTTCTGGAAAATGCAAAAGCAATTTAATTATTTATTGTAGAATTTTTTAATTTTATTTCGAACTTAGTAATAATACTGCAATGTTTTTAGTACCATAAATGCCAAAATTTTACTGGGAAACAAACTCAAAAAATTGCAACCTTCAAAGTCAAATAGTTTTTGAGAAAACTGTACCATTACAGAAAAAAAGTGAATTTGCGGGAAATGAGCTGTAAAGTTTTACTTACCCTAAAATCGGCGTGCACCATAATATTGATCCTCACCCAACTGTTCTTTTTCCTCAAATAATTTCCTGTTTTTTTCTCTTGTCTTGCTTCTTTTGACACACTTTCCATTGCCGTCTCAACTTTCTGTGTTCTTTGAATATCGCAACTCTTAAAATTGTTTCCACAGATTAACTCAATTAAAATAAATTCCGGTCAAAACATTACTTAACAAAACTCTGGATAGTTTCCGTAATTTCTATCGTACAGTTATGATTTTTATATGTAATTACACAGAAAAAGACACAGAAGGCAATGGCGTCAAAATTAGAATAATCGAATTTTTTTCCATTTTCGAGGTGTAGTGCTCCCCTTAAATAATGATGAAATTTCACAATTTTTTGAATTTGTATGTTTTTACTTTCTCTTGCCTATATGAATATATAGGAAGGAAAGTATTGTTTTCATGTCGATTTTTCGAAATCGAGTTTTCACCGGATCTATACGTTTTCAGACCCCCTGAACCCAAAAAACATGTTTTTAGCGATTGGTCTGTGTGTGTGTCTGTGTGTCTGTGTGTCTGTGTGTGTGTGTGTGTGTGTGTGAACAGAATATCTCAAGAACTGAACATCGTACGAACTTGAAACTTGAAACTTAAGTTACATACCACTACCGGACGCGACACGAACATTTTCATCAAAATCGGTCAACCGGAAGTAGTAGTTTATTCGTATAATTTTTCAGTTTTTTGCGATTTTCTCAAAAACTGGTCCTACGATTTTTTTTAAAATCGCCTATTTTACTCAATTTTTTATTCTCTACAAGATAGGGTAGGCGCCATGTTTGCTGAAATTCTCGGTGAGGCTGTTTTCACGTAAAAACGTTGTTTTTTTAAGATTACGGCTTTAATATAAATTTTAGCGCAAAAACTTATATAATAAAAGTTGTAGAGAATTTAAAAACCTACAACTTCTGTTTCAAACATTTTTTTGTATGACGCTTAGTTTAGCGGTAATTTGCGATTTTCTGTTTTTTTCTCACGAAAACGTGAGAAAAATCGATTTTTTAACATTTCGGTCTTAGTATGCATTTTACGACAAAAGTGTATATAATAAAAGTTATAGAAAATTAAAAGATCTACAACTTTTGTTTAGAGAATTTTTCTCTACAGAGCCTAGTTTAGCGTGAAAGCGTGATTTTCCGTATTTTTAAGCCAAACTGAGTTCGATTGTCATTTTGCGTCATTCACTCATGATTAAAATAAGGTTATGTTTTTGAGGTTAGTTTTTGTTCATTTCTAATGTTTTAATACTAATGTTAGGTTTATTATTAATTATTTTCATTGGCAAGAGAAAGTTGTGTGAGTGTTTCACACCAGATTTTTTACTTAGTGAGATACGCGGTTCCGAACACAGGCTTCATCTTTCATTTTACGTAGCCTACTATAGTTATCTTTTACACCTCTATCTCTTCTGTTCTTAAATGTTTCAGTCATATAATTGGCTATCTGTGTGATAAGAAACAGAACTATTTATTTGTAGCCCTGGAACTAGCAGATCAAGTGCATATAATATAACACTCCATTTCTCTATTATGAGCAATTCTTTACAATATATTTACCTAAAAATTATTATTTTATACAAAATCTAATTTATAATTCAACATTATCTTATCAAAATTTTGTATAAAATTGTAATTTAGTTTTTCTTAAAGTTTCAACCAATAAACGTTCGTGTTAGAAACGCTTACAACAATAAAATAAGATAGTAAATGTTGCCTATATAAATAGCCGAACAACAAAATGTTTATAGAGTTAAGTCACGTTAAGGGTAATTTATAGTATGGTATTATTTTGTATTTTAATATTAAAATAATAGATCGGTTAATTTGATACCCCATTTTAGCTTTTAATTTTATAACTAATGTTTCCTTTTTCATATATATCTAGAAAGTAAAAAATAAAAAAGGAAAACGGATTCGTTTAGTCTGTAACCTAACGTGTTAACCTATTTATGTAAAAAATTTGAAATATTTCCTTACCTATAATTTACTTGCGTTGTTCGTATTTTACATGATTAAAAATTATTTCTTAATACTTTAATGTTTAACATGTAACTTACTTATAATTTAATAATGTTAAACGATTTTTAAATTCACTGTAATTTTTTTGACACTTTTATTGAAAATTTACTGTTTGTTATTAGCTACACTATTATAATAATTTCTAAATATGACGATAAAGGTTCCAAAACTTGAATTACTTGCTGGAAGTTGCATTCACTTTAAACTAACAAACATGTCCGGTGTACAAACAAACACCGGACATGTTTGTTTGTTTTATAGTAAATGCAACCTCCAGCAAGTAATTCAAGTTTTGGAACCTTTAGTGTCATATTTAGAAATTATTATAATAGTATAATAACGGATACTAAATTTTCAATAAAAATGTGTCAAAAAAGGTTCCAAAACTTGAATTACTTGCTGGAGGGTGCATTTACTTTAAAAACATGTCCGGTGGTCTATTTAAATGGTAAACCGAATCTACAAAAGGATGAAGTTAAAAATATTTACTTAGATATGCATTTGGACCGAAGGCTTACCTGGTGAAACTACATATGGACAAAAAGAAAACAATTTGGTCTGATATTGTGGAGATTATTTTGGCTCTTAGGCAGTAGATCTCAACTTTCTTTGGAAATAAGGTTCTGTTATATAAAGTTGTATTAAAACCAATCTGGGGTTACGGGGTGCAGCTATGTAGTGCAGCTAGTACAATAAATATCGACATGATATAGTCACTTGAGTCACGAGTTTACCCTTGTTTGCAACGAGGGGAAAAGGGGGAAAACCATCAGTGCACATGCGCGACTGCTTTAATTTTAGTACGACAAACATAAAAGCTTATATTATACCCAGAGCATATACAGTATATCGCGGAACCTTTTGTAGGTTAACTGTACGAATATAACTGTTGGTTACCGTAAACACAAATGTCGGTTTCTCGAAATCGTGATCCAACCATTCACAGTGCTGAACGTAGTGTAATAAAATGTTGTGAAGTTGAAGCTAAACAAAAATGCCTATCCGTGCCTCTTTAGACTTTCCACCGTGGTTATTGCTACTTTGAGTAGTGTACAGTGAGTTCTGCTATATTTTTCTTTTGTTTTTAACAGCTCTTTTCAGAGCTATTTAATTTGTTAGATCATTTGATAGCCAAAAAATTCAAATAATCCCACGCAACAATGAAACAAAAAAATGTTGTTTACAGAGAAGTTCTATAAACACAAATTTACACTTTCGCGGCTTTGCACGCGAAAAGTGGTGTAATCACTTTTTTTAAGTAGCAGAAATTGTGTAGCTGCTAGATCGACTGTATACTCCAATGCACACGCGCGCGCGCACACACACACACACACAACACGACTTTTTATAATTTCCACCGGGTACGTCTCTCAACAATACAAAATCGTATCTACATAATAAAATACAATATATAATAACGGGTGGGGAGAATTATTCTCCCCACCCGCTCCCGAATAGTGAAGAGCTTGCGTTGTGTCGACCTGCCTACTGCTACTGCATGTTCTATCTACAGTTCAGCCGTTCTTAGTTTGCTCCTAGTGTCAACTAACAAAAGCCACCTACTACAGGGTGCACGCTAGAGTCTGCGACTTTACGGATGTCGTATTCCTATTAAGTTAACTATTTTTTAAATTATAAGTACTTAAAGTGCTAAAAACATCAGTCATGATATGATGTAGGCCTAACAATTTCATTTAGAAAAATACTTTTAAAAGTATTTTGTATTTCAATGTTTTTGAAAGTATTTTGTTGTTACTTTTTAATCAGCGTGTACACATTTTGATATAATGCGCATGCTCAGTGACGTCATTATTTGTTTACATTAGGAGCAAACTAAGAAAGGCTGGACTATACGTTTATGTTAGCTGTTTTGTATTTGCAGTGCTTCAAAGAGTAGTTTTTTATGTGCGTATGTTGTGTATTTTAATTCTTTTTACTCTCGGGAGTCTCGCGGACACTTATTAGTATACTATAGCTTTTGTTGTTTTTTTACAACTCTTCACCTATTTTTGAAGACACGAACCAACACTAAGTGTTGTAATTTGTTGTGGAAAATCTGGTTATATCGCGTCATTCTCAGGGACCTTACTACAGATTTTTTTAAATAAATCCGTGCAAAACGCAATCGCAATTATATCTAATTTATTACTTGCACGTATTTTTCCGTAGATATAAAATATATTTTTGTATATGTCAATATTCTTTTGCTTTCTTAATTACTAAGTTTAAATTTTAAACAGTTTGCTTATATTTTTCTGTAATAATGAATGATGTGACAGCGCATAAATCTTGACTTAATTATTTAAGCTATAGGTCTACCTAAGTAACGGTTTGTGAGCTAAATGTAAAGTTAACCTAAATGTACTACATGTTCATGTGATTTTTAAGTTATCGCTATTGTTAAGTGTTTTAGGTTTACGGCAAAGTATTATTCTTTTTATTGTGGAAATTTTTGGTGTTTGTTGGAAAAGTTGATATTTGTGCGTAATGATTTAAGAGTGTACTTTATACCATGTATAAAATTGTATTTTGGTTCAATAAGTTCATGTGATTTGTTATAAATACGTACAATCATTTTGTGGAAGGTAAGAAAGATTATGAAATTTTCGTAAATAGTTTTAATAATTTTGTTGAATCTTGTGTCATGAGTATATATTTTTTAAAAGTAATAATTAAATACTGCTGAAATGGTATCTCTGAAGAATTTGTGGAAATAGTTATCTGCTTTCGTGGCGAATATCTATTTTATTAGGTAATCAAAATTTCAGCGTTTAGATGCGTATAAGGAAAACAGTTTAAAAAATTTTAAAAACTTTTGCCAGTAGAATTTTATCACGAGTTTTGTTGTAAAGAAATATTAACTAATAAAATTTTATTGAAATTTAATCGAAATCAGTTCACTATTTAAACAGAATGGGTTCAGTTAGCTGAATGAATTAATTATAATCTTTTAAAATACTAAACAACTAATTACACTTTATTGATTGTAGATTTTTAATCATAGATTTTTCTACTTTATTTTTAATTGCCAGATTATTAGATGTCGGTAGAATCACTGTAAGGGCCTTCAATTTTTGACAAAGAAAACAAGAAAAACCAAAATACGTGGTTAAAACATATACTATTTGACTTGAAAGAAATATCAATAAGGGAAAATAAAATAATTTTTTATTAATAGATTTAATTTATCTAGGCCTATAATATGTTCTTCAAAGAAAAAAACCTATGTTCAATCACACTTTCTCTTGCCA
Organism: Catonia carolina; assembly: GCA_035578175.1. Taxonomy (NCBI): domain Eukaryota; kingdom Metazoa; phylum Arthropoda; class Insecta; order Hemiptera; family Achilidae; genus Catonia; species Catonia carolina. Next base: position 27,928,283 of record JAQMRL010000011.1, read on the forward strand.
ATGTAAATAATGAAACATAATCTATGTTTTATCGTTAGTAAACTGTGTAAAATGAAAAACATAACCTAACTTTGATCATGAGTGACTTTAAAACATACCATAATGTTCTCGTATAGGCATGGGCGGGATTTGGCGGGAGTCATTTGGGGGGCAAATACCGGGGGGTCTAGTGGGTATGGAATACCCCCCAGCACAAGGGGGGGGTCCGGTGGACCTCCCCCGGAAAATTTTGAGATTTTTATTGCCTTCAACTCAATTTTAGGGCTGTTTTTAGGCTAAATTAAAAAGTAAATTTTGTTGGGATTTTAACGTTAAAACGTCATTTTAACTCCCAATTGATGCAAACCTAAAATTGATCTAAAATGGTCCAATAACAATGTTTTTAAATGTTAAAAAATAGTATTAACTTATTTAACCATTAACACATTTTTATTGGACCATTTGATTAATTAATTTTAAGTTTAAATACATCTCCACTAAGAACAGCTTATAAGAAGAACATCTGAATTGATTCAGATGCATCTGAACATCAGAATTGATTTCGATACACTAACTTGGTTAAAAATGTATACCAGTAGAATATTGGGGGGGCAAGTGCCCCCCCTTGCCCCCCCCCAGATCCCGCCTGTGCGTATAGGGCCTAATAATTATAATGATATAATTATTATAATGTTCTTATGTTAAGACTTCAGAGATAAACAAAATTATAAATTATTATAATATATAATTATAATTATAATAAATTATAATAATTCAGATAAACAAAAATCTGGTAAAGCTTAATCATAATATATACATTTTTACAGCTGAGATAACATCTTATTTGTCAAATAGACTATAATTAAGTTTAAATAATTTACTTCAAAATTTAAATTTTGTGGTCAGTTCTACTCGATTCTAAAATACCGATTGTCATTTTTTCAATTTGATTTTCTTTTGTCCAATTCTTTTTCCCTACCTCAAATTAGGCCAGAAACTCTTTCCCAGTTTTTACCAGGATGTATTTTTAAATAATATTTTTCTATTACGTATAATGCTTTGTCTATAGACCTTAATCAATATTAAAATTTGTGTGAACTGATTATTTATAAATTATGTTTATTGGCCTAATTAGACGAACTCGACCGATAGTAACATGCTTTTATCGCATTTTACGCATTATCGCTATAGATAAAGATTATCTAGTTTTTAATAGGTATTACAGGTTATAAAATTATCTGTTATCTATAAATTAAGTATTTTTTTTAACATTTTTTTCTCAAAATTTTAGTAGTGTGATTTTCGGAAATTAGCAGTGAGAAATTAAAAAAAAAAACTGGTGTGAAACACTCACACAACTTTCTCTTGCCAATGCAAATAATGACCAATATAACCTAACATTAATAATAAAACATTAGAAATAAACAAAAAAATAACCTCAAAAAACATAACCTTATTTTAACCATAAGTGGAAGACGCAAAATGAAAATCAACCCCAGTTTGGCTTAAAAATGCGGAATATCATTTTTTCACGCTTAACTAGGCTCTGTAGAGAAAAATGCTCTAAATAAAAGTTGTAGATCTTTTAATTTCCTATAAATTTGATTATACTTTTATGACGTAAAGTGCATAATAAGGCTGAAATCTTTAAAAAATTATTTTTTAACACGATTTCGTGAAGAAAAAACAGAAAATCGCTAATTACAGCTAAACTAAGCGTTGTACAAAAAATGTTTGAAGTAAAAGTTGTAGAATTTTAAATTCTCTATAATTTTTATTATATACATTATTGCGCTAAAATGCATATTAAAGTCGCAATCTTAAAAAACCATTTTTTTACGAGAAAGCCTGATCAAGAATTTCAGCAGAAATGGCGCGTACCTTATCCTGTAGAGAATAAACAATTTAGTAAATGAGGCGATTTAAAAAAAATCGTAGGAGCCGTTTTTGAGAAAATCGCAAAAAGTGAAAAATTACACGAATAAACTACTACTTCCGGTTGACCGATTTTCATGAAAATGTTCGTGTTGGGTCCAAAAGTGGTATCTAACTTAAGTTTCAAGTTTCAAGTTCGTACGATGTTCCGTTCTTGAGATGTTATGTTCACACATACACAGACACACACGCAGACCAATCGCTAAAACATGTTTTTTGGGTTCAGGGGGTCTGAAAACGTATAGATTCGATGAAAATTCGATTTTGAAAAATCGACATGAAAACAATACTTTCCTTCCTATATTATATTCATATAGACAAGAGAAAGTAAAAATAACCTGTAATATCTAATAATTGAAGCGTTGAATAGTACAAATTACACCGTGTATAAAATAGCGAACTAAATAATTAATAGTGTATTTTACTAAATACGGGATTACGCAATCTATTATTTCAATGGTTTACTCAAAAATGTTAAGTTTTTGATATAAATAATACAAACACTGATGTGTCATTTTAAATGAATCACCAGAGTCGATTATTTCATAAATGTTATCGATATATCCCATTTCTGAATAGTTTGTTCTCGTTCCCACCTGTTTCATTTAGTTTACTGTTGTCATGTGAGGTATCCCGTAATGGCGTCTCGTAACGAATTAACTTTTGAATCGGTTCGCGAATTTATTTTATTTAAAGGTGGTAAAGTCACTAATCATGATTTAGTTAAACATTTTAAGGATGTTCTTACTAATCCTGAAACAAGAGGTAAAGTTTATTTGTTGTTTAAAATGAAATAAATGTAACATAACCTTTCCTGATATAACCTAAACATTTCCGTATACATTTGTGCTATTTATTTATGGTTTTAAACAAATCTCTTTTATTTCTTGTAATAAAATGTTAGTAATTTTAGAATTTTATAAAATTTGTTTTTGTTAAATAATATGTATTTCAAATGGTTTATTTACAAACTTCATGACGTTGAATAAATTCTACAAACTTATTTTGTAAATAAATTTCATATTTGTTTACATAAAATGTTCATAATGTGTGACATTTGCCTTGTTCATTTATAAAATAATTATATGATAACGATTGTGTGGTATTAATTGTATTAAAATAATTAAGCCTCTAATTTGGTTGTACAGTACCTCATTTATTAGTGAGGTTGTTACACATTTCTTGCTTATTTCTTTTAACAATTTATGATTTTACTATATTTATGATATTTTAGATTATTGTCTAATCAAATTTCACATAAGTATTTTGTAGTTACTTGAGTTTTTAACTACATTCCTTGCCTTTTTTTTGATCGATATAATTTCAAATACTCAGGTAATTGTTGTTACTGTCTTGTTGCCTACAAATTCTGTTTTCATTAATTCAGTATTGCTTAAAATTTGTGTAGATTTTACTTGTATGTTTTTTTTATATTAAACTCAATTAGAGATAGATGTTTGTGTGTAAATGTGTTAGGCATTTGTAACTGTTAGTTGATATTTCTGTGTAATCTTGAATAACTAACCTATTTTTGTATTTTACATGAAAAGTTTAGATTTTCTAACTGACATGTAGGTACTGTCATAATATGTAAAATTTTAATTTTATATCAGTTTTAGTTGGAATTTTTCCCAAATGTTAGTAATTTAACTTATTTAATTATTAGTAACATTATTTTTTAGGTTAGGATTCTGTTTGAATCTTTCAACTTTAGTTTTTATGTTTGGTTATTGTTAGATGTAGTTAGGTAAACTGTGTGAAAGACTATAAAAATGTTTTCTTATAATTATTTTACTAATATATAGTTTTTTGTAATTATTTTTTGCTCAGACATAAATTTTTACTCATAAATGAATAAATAGATGGATCATCTATTTTATAATACGTGATTCTGGTCCCGCTGAAAATATTAAGCCTACATGTCATTAGTTTTACTTTCAATAACAGTTTACGTATAGGTTAAAGAACAGTTTTACTTTTTTTTACTGTAGAAACGGTTTTTAAGTTTACTTTGCTGTATTGTATTGAACTAAATTTTGAGTTTTATTAATTGTAATAGATTTTTTATCATGTGTAATTAAAATTGTCTAAATTTGTCTATCTAACTCTCGTAATTGTTAGTAAAAATGCTATCAAAATTATTTTCAATCAAATTTCTTGTTTGTAAACTAATCATAAAGATCTACAGGCATAAAAAAAATTAAACTAACCTAACATAACCTTCTTTGTAAGAACTATATCGAAAAACAATGGCAAGAATTTTTTGACTCTAACAACAGAGTGCTGATTTTGAATTTTTGTAAGGGGGCTGAAGTGTCTGGAAACGGAAAAAAATATTTTACTATAACACATTAAGGTTACTTTTCCATATCTGGCTTTTTTAAATCACTTTAAAGTAATTTTAGATATTTCTGGAAGCTCTTTTTATAACCCAAACTCTCAGCATTGATTCACTGTATTAGTTTTTTGTTTCTTCCGTCCTTCTGGTGTTCTTATTTTGTTCTTTATGGAAGCCCTTGAAGTTAGTAAATAAGTTTTCTAAATTTTCTTCGATCCATTATGTTTTCTCAGTTTATTCCAGTTTTTTGAATATTCTTTTCAACTTTTTTAAATCATTTATCTGATACCATAGGTCTCTGGTTTAATGTCTTGAAGATTTGTACCTACTGGGTTGGTATAGTTATAAATTCTTTGCTGCGAGTCAGTTGTTTAACAGCTGATTTTTGGAGGCAAAGGTTCTGTGGTCCAAATCCTTGTAAAGTTGCTTTTATACAGATTTTAGTACTAGACAGTGGTTACTGGTGTACTTTGATGGTTGGGGTTTAGTTAACCATAGCCAATAAAGCTGCCCATAACAGACCGGTGCCTACTGGGTATTTATTTGTACCTACTGGGTTGGTCTAGTAATAAATTCTTCACTGCGAGTCAGCTGTTTAACAGCTGATTTTTGGAAGTAAAGATTCTGTGGTCCAAATCCTTGTAAAGTTACTTTTATACAGATTTCAGTACTAGACAGTGGTTACTGGTGTACTTTGATGGTTGGGGTTTAGTTAACCATAGCCAATAAAGCTGCCCATAACAGACAGGTGGAGTGTCAAATTATTTACACTCAATCTGTTAGTTGCAGGGCTAAAATAAATAGTTCTGTTTCTTGTCACATGATCAGCCAATTAAATGGCTGAATCATTTAAGAACAGAAGAGGTAGAGGTGTAAAAGACACTAATCAGAGTTATCTTATCTGAAAGTAATGAATTTCATTATACAGCCAGACCCTGTGGTGAATGAAGTGAAGGTGTCATTTGAAGAGTGGAAAATATGTGCTTTTCAGAGGGCCCGGCATGCTGATAAGTGTACTTTTCCATTCAGTGAGGAAGGCAATAATAAACCACCTCACTCCTCGATTTACTTAGTAAAACCTCTACAGGTTCAAACCAGCCTTTCGGCTGATGACCTAAACAACAACAACAGCTAATAAAGGAATGTTCGGCCTGATTCTGTATAGATAAGCCCGTATAACAACCGGGATGTACAACGTCATAGCTTTAGTATACTACCATGAACAAAAACATTTATCGCAGCCCAATGTACCCTTCTGTACACTGCTCTTCGTCCTCCTCCACGCTCTCTCTCTGTCTATCTATTTCCAAGAATTGAAAAGAAGCAATGCGCACACCACAGAACACACACATGTGCGGAAATATGTTGCACTCATGCTTTCCTTTTGTTATTGTTATACTTTTTTGGCGGAATGTATTAGTAAGCAGGGGCAGAGACAATGTTTTCAGGAATGCACAAAACTGCAGTCATAAAATACCCCTCTATTCCTTTCTTTCTCCTATTTTTTTTATATTTTAAACCTATTTTTAGTTGTACACTGTTGTTGTTGTTTAGGTCATCAGCCAAAAGGCTGGTTTGAACCTCTAGAGGTTTTACTAAGTAAAATGAGGAGTGAGGTGGTTTACCTATGCCTTCCTCACTAAGTGGAAAAATACGCTTATCAGCATGCCGAGCCCTCTGAAAAGCACATATTTTCCACTCTGCAAATGATACCTTCACATCATTCACCACAGGGTCTGGCTGTATAATGAAATTCATTACTTTCAGATAAGATAACTCTGATTAGTGTATTTTACACCTCTACCTCTTCTGTTCTTAAATGATTCAGTCATTTAATTGGCTGACCATGTGATAAGAAACAGAACTATTTATTTTAGCTCTGCAACTAACAGATCGAGTGTAAATAATTTGACACTCCACCTGTCTGTTATGGGCAGAGTTGTAAACTATAATGTAGTATTTTTAGTTTATAAACCTATTTTTTTCTTTCTCCTAGTTTGTAACGGTTATTCAGCCTGGTTGTTACACGGGTGCAGCTATACAAGACTGCACCTCATTTACACATCATCCTCATCTCATTGGGTTATGGGGTTGCTTATTGTTCTAAATTGAACAGATTGTAATGTACACATGTTAGGGATTAAAAAAAGATTTGTGTTGGCAACTATGTGTTTTGAAGTCATTTAATACCATAAAATACTTCAAATTGTTTTGTTAAACTTTTGGGTTTTCTGGAAAATGTAGTTCTAGATGAGTGCAATTATTTTGAATGGATATATTTTTCCGTAGTTTATCAGCTTCTGGAAGGGGTCTCCCTTTTGGCTCTTTTGCTGGATCTGCCACTGAAACCACTGTTGGTAATTTTCTCTGTTGTACAGTATTTTTTTTTCTGTCGCATCGTCTTTACCTTGTTTTCCTAAACTTCTTGGTCTTTCCTGTTTATAGGAACACAGACAAGTGTTGTTGTTGTTGTTTAGGTGATCAGCCGAAAGGCTGGTTTAAACCTTAGAGGCTTTACTAAGTAAAATGAGGACGTGAGGTGGTTTACCTTTGCCTTCCTCACTGAATGGAAATGTAGTACGCTTATGATCATGCCAGGCCCTCTGAAAAGCATCTACTTTCCACTCTACAAACGCCACCTTCACTTCATTCAACGGTCGGCTGTATAATGAAATTCATTACTCTCAGAACAGATAACTGTGACTCGTGTCTTTTACACCTCTACCTCTTCTGTTTTTAAATGCTTCAGTCGTATAATTGGCTGACTATGTGATAAAAGAGAGAACTATTATTTGTAGCTCGGAATTAACAGATTGAATGCAAATAACGCTCCACCTGCCTGTTATGGGCAAAAAATGACTCATTTTTGTAATTTCTGTGTAAATGATTGTTTTTGCATGTTTAGACATTTCATTATTGCAGAGTACAAACAATTTTATTATCTTCTCTCTGCTTGTTTTGCATACACATTACCAAGGAAAACTTAATAATTGAATTCATCGTAGATCATGATCATTTGGCTGCGTATGGCCTCTGTTGAAATTGGTTCACAGTTTTCATTATTACTCTTCGGTCCCTTCTTCTTCAGGTGCCTTCTCCATTACGAAGGTTGGGTATCTCATGGTCAGTTGTACCTAGTCTTCTGCTGCTCTAAAAAGGTCATGCGACAAGCAGTTAAACGCCGAGCGTTTACCTACGAGTTTCCCTTGAATTATGAGATGCAGAATCTCGTATTTAGGCCCCCTCATGATGTGTCCAAGGTATGTCACTTTTCTTATCTTTATGCTCTGCAGGATTTTCAGCTCTTTCCCCATTCTTCTGAGGACCTCCATATTTGTGACCCTATCCGTCCACGGTATTCGAAGCATTCTCTGGTAGGTCCACATTTCAAACGCTTGTAGACGGGTCTCACATTCATTGGTGAGTGTCCACGCCTCTTACCCCATACAAGAGGATGGGAAAGACGTAGCACTTCAAGAGGCGGGTCCTGGTTTCGAGGCTCAGGTCGCAGACCGATAGAAGAGGTCTCATTTTTAGGAATGCTGCCCTGGCCTTTTCTATTCTGATCTTTATTTCTGGCAGGTGGCTTGCACTGCAATTGACTCGGGTTCCCAGATAATTATAGGCTTCCACTTGTTTGATTCTGTCTGCCCAGCAAAAAGTTGTTCTTGTGTATTGTGTCGCTTAGTAATGACCATGTATTTTGTCTTCGTAGCGTTTAATGTGAACCCATACTCTTCACTGGCTTTAATTATGTTGTGCAGCATTCTTTGCAGGCCTTCTATGCTTTCGCCGAGCAATATCGTGTCGTCTGCGTATCGCAGGTTGTTTATAGGAGTACCATTCGATTTATAGGTTGTTTATAGGTTCATTCGGTTTATAGGTTGTTTATTCGAGTCCCTGGTAACTTGTTAATTGTTATTCTGAACCCTTTCAACTGTACACTTGTGTTTCTTTTTTGGTTGTCACTTCGGCTTCGTTTGCTTCATTGAACATATTTGGCTATTCAATACATTTCTCATAATTAAGATGCAGAAATATTTTTTTACTCTCTTAATGTAGTTTAAAACTAACTAATGTAATATTTTTCTAACCTAAATTAGTAAAACAATATTCACCTATTGTTTTGTTCCCAGTACACATTTATACTGTGCGCTACACTTTTTTTTAACTAAAATTCAACACTAACTATAAGGGTTTTTTCTCCTGAGCAGGATCAGTGCATCCAAGTTGTCAAGAAGTTGTTTAGCCAATGTTCACAAATGTTGATGGAGACTTATTTCATGTTTCTGTGTAGATCTCCTTATTTCATTTGAGACAAATTCTACCTTCAGGTCTTTATGGAGGTCTACATTTCTGACCACCCATGGAGCATTGAAAATATTCCATTCGTCCGTAGGTATTTGGCTTCATTTGCATTAGGTACTACTTGCCCGTTGATGAAGATTGATAATTATTCACATTTCCTGTTCGTAAAATGAACGTCAACAGATTTGTGTTAATTTATTGTGACTAAAAAATTAAAATATTATGATAATCTGTTATAGCTATACATTGATAACTCAGTCAAATACTCAATTATTTTCTTACAGTCCTTTCCGGAAAGTCACCTTTGCTTATCCTCATCTCTTCTACAGGATGTTTCCAAAAGGATGCAACTCCATTAGTAGATGAGATAAATGTAGTACAAAAATGTTAAATGAATGAAATATTTATTATCATTTTAGCTACGGTATTTCAAATTGCAATTAAACTTACTATTCCCTGTGACCCGAATAAAAGTTTGTACACATTTTGTAACATTGTTCCCACTTTTCGTAATGATTGGTTATCTGTGTTAGAAACCTCACGTTTAATGTTCACATTCAACTCATCAAGTGTATGAAGCTTGTTTTTAAAAACAACGCTTTTTAAATACTCGCACAAGAAAATGTCTGCTGGTGTAAGATGTAAGGATCTTGGAGGTCATAACTTTTTTTTTTGGTCGGCCCGATGCCTTAGTGGTTAGTGCAACTGGCTTCTATGTCGGGGTTCTGGGTTCGATTCCTGGTCAGGTGTGGCATTTTTCATTATTCATCATCATCTGTCATCTTTATTAGCAGTAATTGCAAAACAGTTGGACGTAAAACCAAAAATTAAAACAACCGTTTTGATATTCAGCGATGGTTAAAAATATTCTGTAGCCTGTCTTGCATGTCATTGGCAGTATGGCAAGATGTATTATTCTGCTGGAATCTTTATTCTTGTTCATGTGAAGATAACATCCTGAGCAATTTGAACTGTTATTTTACATCCTCTAAAACTTTCATGGTTATCACTGATGGTTGACCTGTGCTTTTGTGATCATGTACACTCCCAGTCTCACAAAATTTATTTAACAAATGCAAGATTTGCGACTTGATTGGAACAGTAGAATTGGGAAATGTTAATTGAAATCATCTTTTATTCGTTAGTAAGATTTAAAAGTAAGATAAACCTTAAGAATTTTTTTTTTAATCCCTAATGTGTGTATGTTTGCAATCTGTTCAATTCAGAACAATAAGCAACCCCATGACCCAATCAGATGTGGATGGTGTGTATGATGTGTAAATCAGGTGCAGTTTTGTACAGACCCATGCCGACCATACCTGATAGAATATGGATAATTGAACCCGAACCATCAAAGTACTCCAGTAACCACTGTCTAGTATTTAAATCCATATAAAAGTAACTATGTTTTCTGGGGTTTGAACCAGGAACCTTTGTCACCAAAAATCAGCTGTTAAACAGCTGACTCGCAGTGATGACTTACCTCTAGACCAACCTGGTTGGTAATTTTAGGAATAAATACACATTTGTCTTTAGAAAATGACATATCGTTGAGGCGATAGAGACAAGTGGATACTGAAATAGCATTGGTGGTCAAGAATGACATTTCAGTAATACAAGCTGTTTGTTAACTTTGAATACAGTGCTGCCAACTAACATGTAAGGAGATATGAAATTTACCTGTGAATTACTTGTACCTTTAGTTACAGTTGCGTCCTTTTTGAGACACTCGTTAGTTTTGCACCACTTCCTCCAAGTTTTGTTCTTTGCTTTTACTGGTTTTACTGTTTGGATTGTTAGATCTTTCCGCCATCTTGTTTCTGTATCTTTACTCTAGCCAGTTGTTCTACCAGAAACATTTTCTGCCGAATATACCAATGCCTTTTTAAAATAGTCTATTCTTTCTACATGTCACCAATCTCCTCCTACACACCTCCTGCCCATTCAAGTTCCTATATCCCTCAATCTTTATAATATCGTCTTTAAATTTTAAATTTTTTATACTGTTTTGTCATTTCTGGCTTTTGACTGTTTCAAATCAGTTTACCTTCCATTCAATAGTTTATATTTTCGTAATCAATAATTTATGGTCACTACCCATACTCCCTCTAGGAATTACTTTTAAATATTTTCCTCATTCTTTATCCGCCACAAAGTAGTCAAGCCACAAAATAGTCAATCGTACTTTTAACCCTTCCATCCCAGCCATATAGACCTAGTTACCATGAGTAACTCTCTCTCCCCTCTCTCTTCTCCCCCATGTGTGCTCCCCTTTCCTTCTTCTCTACCTCCTCCCTCTCCATCACTCCCCTCTCTCCTAACTCCAGAAGATTGAACAATGCCAACAGCGTATAGTTTTACGATGTGTTCACAATATGAGATCTCTGCATTTATTCAAATAACTTTGTGTGTTCAGGGTTCTGAATAGTATTATGCATCAATAACATTCAGGCAGCTTCTAACTGCTGGATATTTTAGTCGAATAATTTTTTGATAAAATGTTCTCCACCTCCCTCGGAATTGTTTTTATAATACTACAAGGGAATTTAACTGGACCCTGGAGACTCCAAAAGGGTGTACGGGTGTACATGACATGTCAAAATATAACTGATAAACCTAACTAAATTTTAACAATATGTTAAATTCATTACTTCCCAAAAATATTTTAATACTACTAACTTGATACTTCAATAAGCGTGTAAATCAAATAATACACAATTTGCTTTAACGTTTAAGATTAGAAGTTTGTAAATTTTTTAACCAAAACTATTTAGAAAGGATTTCGTGTTCAGTATAAAATTTCCATCAATCGAGTACTTTTTTAGCTTTATTTTAAACTAACTAAAATTTTTACAACTTTATTTAATGATGTAAGTACTCGTATTTTGTACTTGAAAAAGTAGGATTTTGTTTTTCAAACATTTGACTGTCGTGATTAGCAACATAGTAATTAATTCTGTTTCTTGCGCAGTGGTGGTAGACATTTAAATTCTGTAAAAGGTATTTTGCTTTATGTACATTATCACTTCAAAGAAAATCCAGTTGAGAGTTCAAAAAGCGCACTTCGAGGAACATGATACACCCCACATTTTTGTACGATTGTAACTATTTGCTTACAATTTCATGATACTTCAGGGCTTTTTCGTTTCCTAAATCTAACCACCTATTTTTATGACTTCCATGCTGCTTTTTCAACTTTTGTTAGCCGCTCTTCAAAAATTGCCTCAGTTATTAAAGTTCTAATTTGGGGACCTACAAAAATTCCTTCCTTAATTTTGTATTGTTGTTTCAGTCATCAGCCAAAAAGCTGGTTTAAACGTCTAGAGGCTTTATTAAATAAAACGAGGAGTGAGGTGGTTTACAATTTGCCTTCCTCACTGAGTGGAAAATTATGCTGATAGCCCATGCCAGGTTCTCTGAAAATCCTTAATGTTAGTATCACTTAAACGAGGGAATTTTTCTTTCAAATAAAAGAAAACGAGAACTACTTTTATCCCATGACTAAAATTGTTGATGTAAAAATAAACATTGTTTCCATTCTTAAATGTGTTTAAATGTGTTACAAATAAATTTAATGGGAATCATTATACGTACTAAAACCCTTGATAAACTTTGTTCTTTACTGATTATTGTAATATTTACTTTTATAATTTTTTTGTTACGTTTGATGATGATTACATTATTTTTGATTATAAGCCTAATTATTATTTTATTGTCGTTTTTTAAGTGCTTTTCATTATCAATACGTATTCATGTTTTTACGTTTTATCTTTTCAGCGGAGGCGAGAAATGAGTTTAAAGAAATTGTTAACACATTAGCTACTATCGTCAGAAGCGATGAGGTATGTATTTGTAATTTTTGTATCTGTATTTTGTTTGTATTTATTCATATATTTGGTAAATATGTAAATGTAGTTTCTCTTATTACTAATATTTAAAATAAAGTATTAAGTTGAAAAACATGACAGGCTTATCAAGTTTGTTGTTCATCTTTAATATTGTAACACCTACGCGTAGATTCGTCGGGGATCTGGTTATAATAAATAATAAACAGTTATTTATTGACTCGTTTAATAGTATTTAACATTAATTATCAACATTTGACTACTAACAAGTTACAATTAGATTACTTCAATTTTAAATTAATTACAAAACTTAAAACTTAATTTAAACTCGACTGTAAATTAGTACTCTGTCAAAATTAACAATCAAAATAATAATTTATTTGTCAATAACCACTTGCTACTACTTGTACGCACACGTACTATTAACGTAATTCCAGAACCGGTCCTTTAACGACACCAATTCAAAACGGCCTACAACACTAATTCACAACACAAAACTAATTAGCGCTTTTAAGTATATTTATACCTGTGGTCTGATACTTCTTTAAACAATCGAGATATTTGTAACACTTTCTCCGCTTGACTGGAATTTGGTTGAAGGTATAAAAATAAAACTAAACGTTTCTACTAGTTTAGATTTCCGAGAATTTCTATTGAAAACATTTCATTTATCGCAATCCACTATCCTTGTTACTATTCACTTAATTTCTTACTATGAACAATTTATTCCCTTAACTGTTTCTAGAATATCACTATTGTAATGTGACGATATATTGCACACCACATTTCTTTGTCAGTGATTGTGGTATTCAACTAGTATGAGCTGCCGGTGCTTAACCATGTGCTCTGTGAGAAACAGTGTATAAGGTAATGTTACAACAGCTTTGTACTTTCTCTCGCCCTGTATGGGGAAGAAAATGGTAGTAGTCTACTGTTTTCTTGTAAATTTTTCAAAATTAAGTTTTCACCGGAAATACAAGTTTTCAGGCACCCGGGACCCCAAAAAAAACATGTTTTTACCGATTGTTTTGTGTGTGTGGTGCGTGCGTGTGTGTGTGTGTGTGAACTAAATATCTCAAGAATGGAATAGCGTACGTGAAATGAAATGAACCCCAACTGTCAAAGTACAGTTTTTGAGTTTAATGGTAGCTCTGACCTTGAGAACACCGCGTTGGAGTGGGTAGCAGTGCGGGGTCATTTTCATACTTTTCTACAAACATCGTGCACTCATTAGTCACAACAAAAATAAATTATTCCGTTGAGAAGTTGTTTGATTGCTTATTACATTTAAATGGTAGTTTTATATAGCCTATATCTACCTTTCATGAAATGTTATGTTCTATTTCGAATTTACATAGTGAGTGTATATTGGCTAACGCGGACGATGTTTTTAGTTAGACTAGTAGCAGCTAGGCTCGGCCGGGCGAGGGACACCCTTTAACCTCACCGATTGTACACTGGTATCCACTGTACAAATTATTGAAATCTATATAAAATTTTACCTTGACTACTGTAGGTAGCCAAACTACTGTCAGACTACTGTAGAGTTGAATATCTCAAAATTGGCCGAACGTATTTTAATGAATGATACGTCAAAATTACTGCTGATCAATTTGACGTTATTTAGTTTTGATTAAAAAGTTTTAAATTTTTAAAAAGCTGACGTATTAGTGTTGTAAACGAAAATAATTACTAGCCTATATTTCAGTGCTCTTTTAAGGAAGATGTCAATTTGACAGCCTGTAACATGCGAACGGGTTCTCCGATCGTAACCAAGTTTTGGCACAACATAGTGTATACGTTTTTCAATGGGTATCCGAAATTTCAATTTGGTGACCCGTTTAGGTTTTGAACTGCAGATTCTTCGTCTCGTGAATCATAATTTTTTTTAGATTACGTTATGAAATTGTAATGTACCGTATTAATTTTTATTTTATTTTTCAGGGTGAAAAATATTTAGTATTGAAGAAACGTTATCGTCATCCTGATTTGCAGGGTTCTTCGAATTATTCGTCGGTTTCAAGTCCACCAATTACACCAGAACCATCGATTGTAGGCATTCCTACCTCAGCTTCGTCGTCTTCATCTGCATCACATTATCCGTTTCGTCGTGGTAGTTCAACTAGCACTTTAAGTAATTATTCAGCATCACAAGATTCATTAGACCATTTCTTCACTCCGACCAATCGCCAGCCTCCCCCTTACCGCCCTCCCCCTCCTCCTGTATCACCTCCAACCATACTACCATCACATTCACATCACAATTACAACAACCCTAATCTACAATATAATCCCAACTCACCTACATCTATAAATATTCCTCAATCTTCATCAGTTCCAACGTACCTGACCGGTTATCCTGATCAACCTTTGTCTCCAACATCACCACTTGATACATCTCCACATTCTCCTTTCTCTTCTTCATCTTTTTCTTCTTCTACTGAACCACCACCACCTGTACCTCCAAGAAGAAAAAGTAGTGACAAAATCAAAATGGATAATACAAGCAACAAAGAGAACATTATTGACATCAATAAAAGACCGAAAACGATCGGTGCTGAATCTCCGAGTGAGGTAAGAACTATTTCCTTAATTTTTTATTTAAAAAAAAAGAAGTTAATTGTTAAGTATTTGGCACAACCTAATTCGTCCACAATTCTGTGATATACAGCATTTTAGTCATCGTGAGGAATATAGAATGCTGCTGAATATCATGCTGTGAAAGCCTCTGTAAGGGACACGGGTCTGTCAAGGTGGGCAGCGATGGGACGATCAGTTTGTATAGTGGAAATATTCTGTAAAAGGAAAAAGTGACGTCACAGTGTCTTGAGCCAGTCTAAGCTGGTGGGAGTAGTCTGTATGGAAAAGTCCATTTAATAAGGAGAGGGGTGTGAGTGAGTAGTGCGTTTACAACTTGACAATTTTGTAGTTGAGCTCTAACCTTAGCGTATTAAAGTGATTAATTAGTTATAATTAATTAGTGATTAGTTAGTTATGGAAGTGAAGTAATATTCTACACAGATGTTATAATCTATCTCTGTTGTTCTATCTCATGTATTTATTTGATCGTTTACTTTATTGCTATTCATCGAATTTTAATTTCTAATGTAGTGTCTTATATTATTAAAAGCTGTTTACTTTTTCGTTGACTCGGTTCAGTTCTGAGTTCGTATAAAATGAGTGAAAATAGGCGAAAAAATAAAGTCGGCAAAAAAGGTCAAGTTTTGCATAGTCAAAGTCGTGAACTTATTAATAATGTGATAACGTTTTTTGAGCGGGAAGTGAAAGAGGGACCTGATGCATCATTGAATGATAGAAAGTGTACCGTTATGGAGCGCGTCTTACAGGCAACAGAGATTTCAAAAAATACTTTTTCTTACTTACTTTTTAATTTATTTCCGATTGCATAAATATCAATAAATTAAGTTAACTGTAAGTCTGGTTTTCATTTCTCATATTAGTAGCTAATAATATCAGGCAGAGTAGTAGCTTTCAAGCTGCCGTTGTTATGTGGTTCGGCTAGTGTTACACGTGATGTGGAGTGGAAGGGAAATTCCTCTCTCACTTTTTCACGACTATAGTATAATGCAACAATGCATCATCCCTGTCACATACAAGGCGATCTGTTGCAGCGACACAGCCTTTTGACCGCGGCGGTAGGCGATACGGTTGTACAAAATTATCGCGCGATCCACATCAGTTTGTTGCGTTAGTTCCTCGAAACCTTGTCTTGACATGCGGAAATATACAAAACAAATCTGTCATCTTGTGCCTGCAGTTCCTTACAGAAACGGTGGTATTCACAGTTCTTCTCTTTTTTCATTAATTGGGTAAAAGAACATAATTGAGTAATAATTACCTAATACAAATGTAATTACATAATTTCATAATTGAGGAATCTTTGGAACTAGTAAGGTCAGTTATCCTTTTTCATCAGGCAGTTAAATGGCTTCAAGTAAGGAATATCGTGATTCATTCTGCCTGATATGTCCAAAATATTGAAGCTTCGTACACTTTGTCCCTTCCCCTCTATCCACACTGATAGGTTGGCCCGGGGTTAACAAAAAGGAAGCCATTAAAAAACAAATAGTTGTTGCATATGATTATAATTGCCCAAAAACACAAAATTAGAAAAATAATAATTAAACAGTAATATATCAAAAATTAGTAAATAAATCCAGAAAATAACAGTACGAACATTCTTTAAAAATTAAAATAAATTACATGAATAAATAGTTTCAGTAAAAATTAAAGAATGTACCAAAAACAAATTTAAATTACAATATTCGGTAAATTATTAAAGATTCAAAGTATTATCATTCTAAGTTTCCTTTACAATAGGTAACTTAACCAAAATTACAAAATAATTTTGTTATTTAAAAAAAAAAAAAAAAAAACTATCCTGAATAATTTAAATTGAAGATTCAACTTTCAGTAAGATCAGATCATTAACTGTAAATAGCATAGTATTTTAAATTTTATTTATAATTATCGCGTACCATGGCAGCTTTTTACAAAATTTAAAGAAAACAGAAAAACAATATATATTTTAAATATTTTTGAAATTTTAAACACCAAGATTATAGTTGAGCAAAATTTATGATAAAAGGAGAAAACATTATAAAAGTATTTAAGATTTTAAATATTTCAAATTAAATTATAAGCAAGTTCGTTCGTCAGTATTTTCCGATCCGGACAAGCTTAGTACTGGAATAAATTCCTGACAGGCGCAGACACGGTCAAACAGTAATAGCTGATTTTCCCAAAATGAAAATTAAAATAATTAACAAAACATACCGGTTTGTAGAGACCAAACCTTCCTGAACTTTGTCGATGCTTAACGGCCGAAATAAATCAGTAGATAAATCAAGCAGCATCAGCAGGAAGGAACAACATGGCTAGCTGACAACATTCCAAACCCGGAAATCGAACCAAGGAGAGCCATCCTCGGGAACCAAGGTGAGGGAAAGTAAGGTGAATGGTACTAAAATCCAAATCTTCTACCATCCAAAGTTTCAGAATTGGAAATATCCCAGAATCGAACCCGGAGTCGGTAATGTCCCAGAGTGGAAATGTCCCAGAGTTGGAAATGTCCCAGAGTAGAACCCTGGACAAAAAAACCGACTATTGTCAAAAGAAAAACTAACAACACATCGATAGCAAAAGTAGCAAAATGAAACAAGTCAAAAGAATGAATAAAAAAAAAGAAACAAAGAATACTTCTACAGATTGCGATCAACGTAATTCAATAGCAAATAACCAAAATTTAAACAAGTACAGTAGTTAAATTGCCCTATACCTTAACAAAAAACCACATAAGGTTAAAAGGTATAGACCAACAAACAGACCAAAGAATTTAACATAAGCAGAATCGAACCAAGCAGAAGCAAAATGATTCGATCCAAATTAAAATTTACTTTAAAACATAACCGTCTAACGCAATCCCTAGAAATATTCGACTTCGGAAACCAAAAGAGTAGAAAACTTACCAAAATTATATTTTGGGCGACGAAATAAAGAAAAATTTCCATGAACAATTTGCAAAACACAACCCGGAAAAGATTGTTAAAAAAAATACGCATACATAATGAAATTAGAAAAAAACAGCAGATACTATTAAACGGATCATATTTATAAATAAGCAATAATAATCCCGCAACAATAAAACGAAAGAAGACATTCTTTAACCAAAAGAATGAAATTTGAAAATCGGCAATAACATTTCAATGTAAGAGAATACTACCGTTCCATTCAGTAAACGAACAAGATTACAAGTCAAACCAGGAAAAGAAATACATAATTTAATTACAGAATGAAATTTGACCCAGGCTAGAATAGTACAATGGAAAAAACGACAGATAGCGTCAGCTTACGGTGAATAGACCGAAGTAATTTGTACAATCAGAAATACGGCGCCAGAATATGAAACGAGAAATCCAAAACAGGTAACGTACTAAAACAAGACGTTACAACTTGATGGAAATGACTTCCACGTCTTCTCTCCATTCTCCTGAGAACCTCTAGTCATTCGAGTAGTCCTTGGTATTCTCAACATTCGTCTTTACAGCCACATCTCAAATGCCTGTACTTTCCTTGTGATCGCTCCATCTTAGGTCCAGGACTTAGATGTTTTGGACCTTAGAAGGTCCAGGTCCATCTGGAGTCCTGATCCATCAATCCAACCATCCATCTGGAGTCCTGGTCCATAGAAAGTCCAGTACTCAACACGTTACGGGAGCACAGAGAAGATAAAACATCTTAGATGTCTCATTTTTGTTGCATGAGCAAGGTTGTAGATCTTGAATATGCAACTCGTTGTGTTAAATACTGTTCTTGCCTTGCCTATAAGACATTTTATATCCTGACTATTGCCCAATTGTTCTCGTTTATCGAAGTTCCTTGATAACAATATTGTTTTACTCGGCTATATTTGGGTCCGATGAAAAATAATTTGAGCTCCATTCACATGCTCTCTGCTGTTAGTACCAACATAACAATAGTTTAAAATAAAATGAAAATCAATCAGAACCCATGGATTTTCAACCAGTAACGTCTCCCAACCAATCAAATTATCACTTCGCATCCTTGAATCTTGATTGGTTATCGTTATCCAATTATATTATTTACGAGGAGTGGCTATTTAATAACGAGACTGACGTTGTAAAAAATTTTATTTATATTTTATACATAATCACTTACTGTCACCTTCAATGTACACTCCTTCTCTATCCCTACAACGCTCCATGCGAATTTTCCATTGTTGGAAACAGTGCTGGAAGTAATCTTCTCTCAGCTCCTTCAGGACACGTGCCGCTTTCTCTTTTACAACTTCCACAGACTCAAATCTTGTCCCTATTAATGCAGATTTCACCTTAGGGAACAGGTAGAAGTCACGTGGTGCAAGATCTGGTGAATAAAGTGGTTGTTTAACACTGAGATCCTGTACTTGGCTAGGAACCTTTTGACAGATAACGCGGAATGAGCTGGCGCATTGTCTTGGTGGAGAACCGATGATTTGTCTTTCCGCATTTCGGGGCGTTTTTCCTTACTCTTTGACGTATTTTAGAAAGTACCTCAAGGTGAAAAATATTGATTGTTTGACCTTCAGGAACCCAGTGAAGGTACGCAATCCCATGGATATCAAAAAAACAATCATCATTGCTTTAAATTTTGACTTGCTCATTCGAGCTTTTTTGGCTCTCGGTGTAGTTTGGCTCTTCCAGTGCATGGATTGGCGCTTCGTTTCCGGATCATAAGTAATAAACCACGTTTCATCACATGTTATTATCGTTTCCCAAAAATTTGGGTCATTTTCAATCGCGTACAAAATGTCAGTACAAACATTTTTGCGAGCTTCATTTCAAACATTTTTGAGCGGCACGTGTCCTGAAGGAGCTGACGGAAGACGACTTCCGGCATTGTTTCCAACAATGGAAAATTCGCATGGAGTGTTGTAGGGATAGAGAAGGAGTGTATATTGAAGGTGAGAATAAGTGATTATGTATAAAATTAAAATTAAATTTTTTACGTCAGTCTCGTTATTTAATAGCCACTCTTCGTACATTATGATCGTGTTCTGGTCGACAAAGTTAACCTTATCGATTCTGTTATTTTTACCCACCTCTAAAATTTTATAATTTTACTTAATTATTTTATTACTCTACTGCGTATTCACCGTCTAATTATTTTATGATTTACTTACAGTTGAAATATTTTTAATATAATTAATTTTCGTGTTAGGCCAACAACCATTTAATGTCATAAATTTATGTAATATTGAACGAACGATCTTATCAAATTATTTTCGATTGATAAGACTAATTTTTACAACCATATTTGTTAAAATACTTTAGTAATTAATAAAAATGTTATTGCATTTATTATTTCCAAACATTGCATTTTATTGTCTCAGTTCGTATTGTATAGTCTGTTGTATATAAATTTGTAGTCTGTCCTATATTATTGTCGGTATTTATAGATCTATGTTTCATTTGGCATTGTAACCAGACTGCACTTTCTCTTTTATATTCACTATTTGTTATTCAAACGTAATAACAACAAATATTTTTACTTTGTTATTCGCTTCAAGTCTTTGAGTAGTTCAACATAATGTTTAATAATCTTCCTTTTATTTTTTTCTGTGAACATTAATTTTGTGATTTCTGCAGTTTTTTCTTGAACAAATTGTTTGTAGTGATCTTTTAGTATTTCTTTGTTACAATTTAATTTAGTTGTAATGCAGTGTTTTGTTTTTTTTTCTACGCATACATTTTCCTGTATTTTGGAGCTGCTGATTTTGTTCTCAGGAATTTGAATTTAAGGTAATGTTCTTTCAAATGTATTAGTTGTGGGTTTGTTTTTGGCTTAGTCTCAATTTTCTTGGGCGTTTTTTTTTTTTACTTTATCTTGCTATATCAACCCACCGGGTTGGTCTAGAGGTAAAGTCGTCGCCAAAATCAGCTGTTTAACAGCTGATTTTCGGAGACGACGGTTCCTGGTTCAAATCCTAGTACAGGTAGTTACTTTTATACGGATTTGAATACTAGACAGTGGGTACCGGTGTACTTTGATGGTTGGGGTTTAATTAACCATACTCTCTCAGGAATGGTCGGCCTGGGTCTGTACGAGACTACACCTCATTTACACGTCATACACATCATCCTCATCTCATTGGGTCATGGGGTTGCTTATTGTTCTAAATTGAACAGATTGCAACGTACACAAATTAGGAATAAAAAAAAATCAAAAGAAATCTTCCTATATACGAAAAATATTGGTTATAATGGTTATGTTTTCGTGTCAGTCTTTTTTAATGGATATTTCTCTGGAAATATAAGTTTTCAGGTCACCTGATCCAAAAAATAAGATTTTACTGATTACTCTTTGTGTGAGTGTGCATAAACAAAATAACTTATGATTCGAAAATTGTACGAAGTTGAAACTCGGAACTTAGTTCAAAGTTCAGGTCTTTTCTGTTTTTCCCCTTCCCCAGCATAATTTTTCACATTTTGTGACTATTTCATTTGCAACCTTACAATATTTTGAACGATAAAAACGGGAAAAATATTTAAAAAAAATCCTACACCAATATTCTTCAACTTAAGGTTTAATATAGGTAGGGTAAATACATTGCTTTTTCTAAATATTGTTACAGTGTGTAATAATGAAATATGAACTTATTGAATACGTAATATCATTAAATTAATTAATCATGAAATTAATTTAACATGATTAAATTAAATATAGGGTGATTCAAAAAGAGCGCCGGTTTTGATATATCAAATTAACAGATTTATTTTATTGAAAAACTGAAAATAAATACATCAACAAGTTTATCTTTCCTTCCGAGTTTATGTATGAAAAATGATGTCATGCATGTGTCCTCCTCTACTGCGCTGGCACGCATCAACTCTGTCCATGAAATTGGATATTACTGCACGACAAGTTTCGACTTCCATTTGCCCGATAACCCGTCGAATTTCCTCCTTCAAGCCATTGATGTTTCGGAGTTTATTGGCATACACCAATGACTTCAGATGACCCCAAAGAGGAAAGTCACAAGGCGTCAAGTCACACGACCTTGGTAGCCATTGATGGTCGGAATTACGAGAAATGATGCGATCCTGGAACCGTTCACGGAGCAACAACATTGTTTCTCGTGCAGCGTGACAGGTGGCACCATCCTGCTGAAACCACAACTCGTCAATGTCCATTCCATCCAAATGACGCCACAAAAACTCCCTAATTTGCTGGGTTAACAGCCACGCTGTCACGAACCAACGCAACGTTCTGCTCAGTTTGGCCAGAACGACGACGTCCAGAACTTTTAAGGTCGACTGTTGAACCCGTCTCAAAAAACTTTTTCATGAGCCTGCGAAGTGTTGATTCATTCGGTGCTTCATTACGTCCTAGAGTACCGCGAAGTCACCTGACAGTAGCCGCATAACTCTCTCCACTCTGGTAAAATGTTTTGACGATTAACACTCGTTGCGCAATAGTAAACTTCTCCATGGTTAGACACAGACTGCGAGAGTACTACACTGCGAACAAGAGAAACTACAACTGAATCGTCAATCGGAATGTTCTTCAAAATAGAAATGTGGTCAAACAATGTTGCCAACCGATAAACCAAAATTTACCAGCCGTTTAAAAACCGGCGCTCTTTTTGAATCACCCTTTAATTTAATAATTATCAATAAATAGTTTAAGGTTAACTTGAAAAAGGAAAAAACTGTAACGTTAACTTAAAAAATATTGATATATTATTTTTTTAAATATTTTACAGTTTTTATCGTTAAAAATACTGTAAAAATACCTACCATACGAAATATCCACAAAATGTGAAAAATTTTGCCCGGGGGGGGGGGTTGATAACAGAAAATACCCGAAGTTATTTGTGAATCGCTTAAATCTGTGATTTATTGGTTTATTTAGCTTGACTGTGCTTTGTGTTTCATTGTGTTTTAAAATTTGTTGTTTTGTTTTTTGTGTGTAAATTTGTTTTCCTTTCTTGTATGTGTGGAACTTATGGTGATGTTTGACGTTTTTTTTTTTATTTTGGGTATAGTAATAGATGTTTTTGTGGGAAAACTAATTATTGGGGAGATAGGTTTTATTGCATCAACAGCGAAATGTCGTTCTCGACTTCCTTTGATTAGAAACATTTTAATGCTGCAATGGGGGGGTACGTAAGAAATAAATCATAACCGAGGTTCGAAAGCAATACTTTCGTTTCAGCTGTATGAAAAACCGCTTAGTTGAATAGGTGAACGAAGCAGTCGTAATTATCTGTTTTGTCTTCCTACCCTTTTGTACCACTACAGTGCCGTAGGTACATTAAGCTATTTATTCCAGTCCTCTTTGCCTCCACCCCATCTGCCAAATATTTTCATCTCATTCTATTTCGTATATCGTAACATTCCGTTATAAAAACGTCATTAAATTTCTATTGACACGTTTACGTTCTTGTTATTCCTTTCAGCTTCTTACCCTGTTTTTATTTGAATCCTTTATGTAATCCAAGAGGTGAGGGATTAGCCCAGCGCTTGGGTTGCTGGATGACCCTCTTGGGATGCTGGGCTATCCTCGTAAGGTTTCCCATCGTACCTGATTTTCATAGGTTTACTCCCAATTATCTTCATGTTACGTTTTTTTCTGGAAGAATCGCTATTTCCTGAGATTCCTCCGCTGCCATGAGATCTTCAAGTTCTTCTTCTTCTTCTATTTCTTCTCCTCCTCCTCCTCTTCCTCCTCCTTCTTCTTCTTCTTCTTCTCCTTCTTCTTCTTCAGATGCCGTCTCCTAACGGAGGTTGGCGATCATACAGGCTTTTTCGATCTTTTATACAGCAGCTCTAAACAAATCCACAGATGAGCAGTGGTACCAACCACGCAGGTTTCTCAGCCATTATATTCTCCTTCTCCCTAAATTTCTCGAACCCATTATTTTGCCCTGCGTAATTAATTACAGCAAACTGTATTTGTGCCCACACAATAACATATCCGAAATATTCAAACTTGCATCTCTTTATGATATCCACAATTATCGCTCCTTGTGGATCCGATCTTTAGGTTATGCGGATGTAAATAAGGAATGAATTACCAAACACAAATTCAGTTAACCGATCTAGTTTCCCACTGGGATTGATTACCCAATATTGTGCACTGGATTGTTTGGCACAACGTAGGCACAACTCGTAGGTAAAATGCTAGAGTTGAAATGGGTGACGTTAGGAATAAATTTTTTATGTTGAATTTTTATATTTTTGTTTAGGTCAGCAGCCGAAAGGCTGGTTTAAACCACTAGAGGTTTTACTTAGTAAAAACAAGGAGTGGAGTGGTTTACTTATACCTTCCTTACTAAGTTGAAAGAGTATCAGCATCTTAGGTCCTCCGAAAAGCACCCACTTTCCACCCTGCAAATGACACCTTCACTTCATTCACCACAGGGTCTGGTTGTGTAGTGAAATTCATTACTCTCAGAGGAGATAACTCTGACAAGTGTCTTTTACACCTCTACCTCTTCTTTTCTTAAGTAGTTCAGTCATATAATTGGCTGACTATGTGATAAGAAACAGAACTATTTTTTGTAGCCGTGGAACCAACAGATCGAGTGCAATTAATTTTACACCACCTGCCCATTATGGGCTGTTGAATTTTTATATTCTATTAATGAACAGTTATTCGCCATTATTACCCATTCTTACTCCCATTCGCAGGAGCTTTAGGTCTGGCAAATGGTGAATACGAAAAGGAATCAATTACGAACAAAATGACACATCATTTGTTCAAATCGGTTCGAAAGTATTTGATGTAGTGCTATTACGTGTCATTTAAATAATAATATTATGCTCTCGGCCAAAAGCACACGTAACCCCAAAAAAGACTTGTCATAACAATAATATACGGCACAGTGCCAAAATTGTACAAGTTGATCTACAGAGGGCTAACCCAAAAATATGTAACTTGGATTGCCAATGTTTTGTAAATTTTGTATGAAGACAACCTTACTGGTTGTTTTGTATCATAGGATAGCCCACAAAAAGTTAAACTTTAAAAATCCATCCAAAGGAACTGACGCTACAATGCAAAACTAATACAGTACAGCTTCGTAAATCCGAGTTAACTGGGACCTTAGACAGTTCACGTTATATTTTATTTATTTATTTATTTTATTCACGTCTTAGAAATTCATTAATTTTAGGTTTAATTAGAGTGGCAGTTCTCTTTTTTTGCAGCCAGATCCTGAATGCTTTGTCGAAGAAATACACAGACACAGATTTCAGCCTTATCGTTATCTTTTTTCCGGATGACTTGGAACAATTACAGAGTTTGTTGTGTACGTATGTGCCAGTTCGGATTATTGACGTTCGGATTTTCTATCTTCTATTGTATACAAAAAAAGAAGAAAATATTATTACTAGCGTCTAAAAATAAGTCTATAGTTAGCTAATACTGTAAGATTTATTTTTTACTAATTATTGAACGTATGCATTTTCTGTTACAGGAAATCAGTGTAGATCAAGATTCGAAAATAAGTGTTAAGGAATGTATGCAGAAATTTAATCGGTTAGCCTCGGAAACTGCTTTGCAAAAAGCTCATGTCCCGGGCAGTAAGAAAAAATCCGGAAAGGTAAGTTCTTTAATATTACAATTAATATTGCAACACCTAAGCGTTGATTCATTCGGGATCTGGGTATAATAAACAGATTTATTTTTTAACTTGTAACAATTATTATTTATTGACACTATTAATAATATTACAATTAGTTATTAAACTTACATTACTAACAAATTACAATCCTGTTACTTGAATTACATTAATTATGAGAACGTAAAGCGTAATTTAACTTAAATAACAATAGCAATAATTTTACATTTAACAATTATTTTTTACCTAAAACCAAATACAATGTGTACACCACGCAGAGTTGTCTTTTAACTTGTATGTTACTATAAAAAATCGGGGTCTATGGATGTTAAAAAACAGTTTTCTCTATAATATGAATATTTTAAAAGTAAAATCCGAAGTTCCGTTGTAATATTGCGGCCATTTTTTTGTAAAGTGCTATTTTGGCTTCACGTAAAGCTAGGGAAGTGGTTTTTGACCGAACCATGCATTTTTGTAACAGTATTGTGCCAAGTTTAACCTTTTTTTATCCCGAATGTGTCTTAAGTTACAATCTGCTCAGTTCAGAACAATAAGAAACCCTATACGTAATAAGATGAGAATGATGTGTATGACGTGTAAATGAGGTGTAATCTTGTACAGACCCTGGCCGACAATTCTTGAGAGAGTATAGTTAATTGAACCATAACCATCAAAGTACACCGGTAACCACTGTCTAGTATTCAAATCCTTGTAAAGGTAAACACCTTTATAGTTACTTAGTCATGAGTTTGCCCTTGTTTGCAACGAGGAGTAAAGGGGGAAAAGCATCTGGGCACATGCGCAACTGCTTAAATTGTAGTATAACCAACACTTTTTATACTGTACCCAGAACATATACAGTATATCGCGGAACCTTTTCTAGGTTAACTGTACGAATATAACTTTTTCTCACCGTAAACAGAAATGTTAGTTTCTCGAAAACGTGAGCAGATTATTTAGAGGGCCGAACGAAATCTAATAATATACAGTGTAATAGAGTGCTGTGAAGTTGAAGCTAAAGAAAAATGCATTTCCCTGCCTCTTACAAAAGCCATGAGCGAGTGGCTAACTACTGTGATGTTTCTCTTTCACAATTCGAAAAATAAAGAAGGAAATAAAAGACGTGAAGAAGCTATTCTTCAACAGTTTTGTTGATACCTGGTAAAAAAAAGAAGCGGTTAGGTAGATACTAGTGAGACTAATAGTGAAGACGTCGGTCGGTGACAGCGATAGTAAAGAAGGCGATTCATTGTATAGAAAATTTTGTTCCAATGGAATCAGTTAGCTGGTAATTACAGTAAATTAAACATTTCTAGTCATGTAATTAAGCTACAGGCAATATTACAGGTCACATTTATTTCTTATAAGGTGTATGAAGAAAACCACAGCTTACAAAATGTATGTAGAAACTACACGGTAGTGAAATGTACGAGTAGTGTCTCAGTGTTCAGGTTGGTAGCACTGTCATATTTTCACTTTCCTTCTTCACTGCCCATACATACGCAAAAGGCAATCTCGTGACTTCAATATCTATACTAGGATTTGAACCGGGAACCTTCGTCTCCGAAAATCAGCTGTTAAACAGCTGACTCGCGGCGACGACTTTACCTCTAGACCAACCCGTTGGGTCTGAGCATAACCTTTTGCATTTATAATATTTTTTTGCTTTTATTTTTCATCGGGAACTGTACATTATTAACAACCACCCAATTTGGTTGCTGCTTTATGCTGTATTATTTGACGTGGATTAGGCATGCGTTTTAACAGTATTCTCCTGTAGAGTTTATCCACGGATGGTTGATGAGCGGTCACCATACAGTGTCGTTTACCCAACCGGTGTTACTTAACAAAGAATTGCGACTGATTTAGCTGGCCTGAAAGCAATAGTTACAAATAAAACAACGTGTGGTGTAAATAAAAATTCTATTAAATTGATTGAGGAGCAATGGTCTTCACTTTGGACTTCTTTCGCGGGGTGCCATTTTTTTTTGTAGCCTGTTGTTACAATTTTTACTTTCTCTTGCCTATATGAATATATAGGAAGGAAAGTATTGTTTTCATGTCGATTTTTCGAAATCGAGTTTTCACCGGATCTATACGTTTTCAGACCCCCTGAACCCAAAAAACATGTTTTTAGCGATTGGTCTGTGTGTGTGTGTGTGTGTGTGTGTGTGTGTGTGTGTGAGTGAGTGAGTGAGTGAGTGTGTGTGTGTGTGTGTGTGTGTGTGAACAGAATATCTCAAGAACGGAACATCGTACGAACTTGAAACTTAAGTTACGTACCACTACCGGACTCGACACGAACATTTTCATCAAAATCGGTCAACCGGAAGTGGTAGTTTATTCGTATAATTTTTCACTTTTTTGCGATTTTCTCAAAAACTGGTCCTACGATTTTTTTTAAAATCGCCTGGTTTACTCAATTTTTTATTCTCTACAAGATAGGGTAGGCGTCATGTTTGCTGAAATTCTGGGTGAGGCTGTTTTCACGTAAAAACGTTGTTTTTTTAAGATTACAGCTTTAATATGCATTTTAGCGCAAAACTTTATATAATAAAAGTTGTAGAGAATTGAAAGTTCTACAACTTTTATTTCAAACAATTTTTTGTATAACGCTTAGTTTAGCGGTAATTTGCGATTTTCTGTTTTTTTTCTCACGAAAACGTGAGAAAAATCGATTTTTTTAACATTTCGGTCTTAGTATGCATTTTACGACAAAAGTGTATATAATTAAATTTATAGAAAATTAAAAGATCTACAACTTTTGTTTAAAACATTTTTCTCTACAGAGCCTAGTTTAGCGTGAAAGCGTGATTTTCCGTATTTTTAAGCCAAACTGAGTTCGATTGTCATTTTGCGTCATTCACTCATGATTAAAATAAGGTTATGTTTTTGAGGTTAGTTTTTGTTTATTTCTAATATTTTATTAATAATGTTAGGTTTATTACGATATTAATTATTTGCATTGGCAAGAGAAAGTTGTGTGTTTCACACCAGATTTTTTTGTCATCAGTCTCTCGACTGGTTTGATTCAGTTCTCCAAGCTGTTCTATCTTACGCAAGTCGTTTCATACATACATACATACATACATACATACCTGTAACACCCTACATCTTTTGTAATTTGCTTTAAATATTCTAACATTTGCCTCCCCCCTACAATTCACTCTTACAATATTGCCCTCCATTATTTTAGAGTAATACCTGGATGTCTTAAGTATGCCCCATTAGCCTATCCCTTCTTCTGGTAAGATGTTTCTATATATGTACTTCTATTTTCAATCACTTGTCTAAAAACCTGTAAATTACTTATTTTTTCACTCATCTAATCTTTAACATTTTCCTATAACACCATATTTCAAAAGCTTCTATCCCATTTTCTTTCTACAGCCCCTATCACCCACGTTTCACTCCCGTGTAATACTGCACACTCCTAAACATAGTGTTTTAAGAGATTTTTTCTAATCTGTAAATCCGTGTTTGTAGTTAGCAAGTTGTTTTTCATTTCAAAGACTTTTTTAGCTTGAGAAATCCTTCTTTTGATATCACTTGTGCTTCTACCATCCTTTGTTATTTAACTCCCTGGATAGCAGAATTCCCCAATTTCCTGTATGTTTTTGTCGCCTACTTTTAAATTTGTCATCTCTTCTAAACCTGCCGAATGTTACAATACTGGAATTCTAATCATAGCTAATTTAACGTAAGTTATGACTTCCTATCAAATTTTAATGAAGAAGAAACATTTAAAAAAAAATTTTTTATTCACGAGTTTTTTTACACAACGCATTGTAATTTCATACGTTAACTATTATGTTCTTTTGTACTATAACATAAACATTTTGTTGCTTTATTTATCGAGTAAATTGGTTGGAAATGTAGTTTTTAGTTTTTTTATAGTTTTTAAAATGTTTTAATGAAGTGATACCGCTATTTTTACCCCATTTTTATTCTCTATTTAATCGCGCAGTTGGTTTTTCTGTTTTAGGGTCGTTTGAATAGTCTGTTTTAAAAACAGGTGTCAGTCAGTTTAGTAGTTTATAATATAACTCGACGTTATATATGTGTAATTAACCGTAGTATTTTTGAATTTGATATTTTATCATGTTCATTAAAATAGAGTACTTTTATAATAGTTCCTAGTTATTTAAAAAAAAAATAATTCCTCGTTATTTTTCAATGTTTTGTTATCATAATACAGGATCATCATAAAATAATGTGGGGTTTTAAAAATGGATTAATTGAAAACAAAAATACTTACAATTGATTTTGTTTATTTATCGAATTTGTCGTCTCGAATAATTTGTTTTACATAACTTTTTTTATTTTTTTTAACAGTATAGTATTTCTTTTGCAATCAGTTAATAAATACAATAACTTTAAGCAAATATGAGAAAATCTTAGTAATCTCCTTGGTATTAAAACACAAACGACACTCAGTAGTGTGTTTGAAAAAGATCGAACTGTGAAGAAACAAAAAATATATCTATACAAAATCAAACTTGATGAACCGTGAATCAACATCCCCAAACACAAAGTGTTGAAGTTGGAGATGACAATGACGATGGTAGAGATGAAAACGACGCCAATTATGAGACGCCGATGATTAGGAGTTGAAGTAGAAAAGATAAAAATAAAAATTTAAATGACTAACAAAATCGTAGAGGTAAGTCCAGTGGTTTAAAGCGTTTCAGTCTGTTTTACATAACTAATAAAATTTGAATTTGCCGATCGCATTGGCGTAGTTGGTAACGTGCTCGTCTCTCATCACGCGGTCGTAAGTTCGAATCCCACTCAGGCACGGCATATTTTCATACGTTACAAAAAAAATCATTTCATCCTCACACAGTGACACTCCAACGTCGTCGCTAATGACCGTTGCAGTTGATGCGACGTTAAATGAATAAAAAAAAAAATACTGTCTGTCTATATCTTGATGGCGTGCCGCAGAGAGGAGCAGAATCGGTCCGCTACTAGACTTCTCAATAACATTTCATTATGTACCAATTCCAGTGTACTAGTTAGTAGTAGTACATAATGAAATGTTATTGAGAAGGCTAGTAGCGGGCCGATTCTGCTCCTCTCTGCAACAGGCCATCAAGTTATAGACAGACAGTACATAAAATTTGAATGTTGTTGTTTACGTCATCAGCTGAAAGGCTGATTTGAACCTTTAGACTAGAGGCTTTACTAAGTAAAACAAGGAGTGAGGTGGTTTACCTAGTGCTTTCCTCACTCAGTGGAAAAGTATGCTTATCAGCATGCCGGGCCCTTCGAAAAGCATATACTTTCTACCATGGAAATGAGACCTTCACTTCATTCAACACAAAATCTGGCTGTATAATAATGAAATTCATTACTCTCAGAGGAGATAACTCTGAGTAGTCTCTTGTGCAGTGCTATATTTTGTGTTCTTAAATATTTAAGTCATCTAGTTAACCATGCGATAAAATAATTACTATTTTTTGTGGCCCTGGAACTAGCAGATCGAGTGCAAATAATTTAACACTCCACCAGCCTGTGTTAAGCAAAATGTTTAATTGGTCGCTTGGCAAGTATCCAATTGATACTCAGTTTCTAATCAAACTTTAACATATTTTCTGTTACGGTTGTCATTGCTTCATTAATTCTTTCCTTTAAGTGGTTTATCTGCCCATAACAGACAGGTGGAGTGTCAAATTATTTACACTCAATCTGTTCGTTGCTGGGCTAAAATAAATAGTTCTGTTTCTTATCACATGGTCAGTCAATTAAATGACTGAATCATTTAAGAACAGAAGAGGTAGAGGTGTAAAAGACACTAATCAGAGTTATTTTCTCTGAAAGTAATGAATTTCATTGTACAGCCAGACCCTGTGGTGAATGAAGTGAAGTTGCCATTTACAGAGTGGAAAATATGTGCTTTTCAGAGGGCCCGGCATGCTGATAAGCGTACTTTTCCACTCAGTGAGGAAGGCAATGGTAAACCACTTCATTCCTCGTTTTACTTAGTAAAACCTCTAGAGGTTCAAACCAGCCTTTCGGCTGTTGACCTAAACAACAACAACAACAACAAGTGGTTTATGTCACGAATATTTTTTGAACAAACAATGTTTTTGATGTACCGCCACAAGAAAAAATCGCAAGTTGTCAGGTCTGGACTCCTTGGAGTCCAGGATATGGATCCTTGCCGCCCTATCCATCGATGTGGAAATTTTTCATTCAAAGCGTGGGTGACAAATGCATTAAAGTGTGCGGGTGCGCCATCTTGTTGGAAATGAATTCGTTGTGTGTTTTCTAGTTCATCTAACTGAGGAAAGCAATATTATTTTAACATATCGAGATACAGAATTCCATTAATAGTCTTTTCAACAAAGCAGATAGGCTCTATTACACGATTTTTCATCACACCACACCAAATATTAAGTTAGGCGAGTCGCTTCGTTTCTTGAAAATCACATATGGTTTTCAGCTTCCCATATTCGTGAATTGTGTCTTTTAACAAACACGTTCACATGAATTTAGCTTCGTCTGTAAAAATTATATCATCTACAAATGATTCGTTTTCGTTAAATTTTTTAACATCTCAACAGCGAAATTCGGACACAATATTCTGAAAAAATTTTATAAGTACATATTTTTACACTTTTTATATTTGTTGAAATAAATTGAATTGAATTACACTTACATATAGTTATCTTAATTTTCTTTAATAAACACAATTCATTTTATTATTGGTTTAATTAAGGTAATCGTTATATTTTAATATTGTTTTAATGTTTTTTTTTAAATTCTTTTATTTCAGTTCTTGTTAAGTATTCAAATACAAAGATGAATTAAAAATTATTTTGTATTTTATTAACGGATGTCATTGAATAAACGAATTAACATTATCTGTCATCAATTCTCTTTATTTCATTTAAATTAAAAATTTGGAATTTTATTCTACAACGAAATTTTATGGTACAAATATCTTCTTTTTTTAAAATAAATAAATAAACTAATTTGAATTTATATTGTTTGTCGAAAATATAAGCTGTGAATACAGCTGGGTACCGTTTTGTTAAATAATGAAGCAGTTTTTATCTAAACTGATCGGAATTATTTATTTATTTTTTGTTTGTTTGAACGAATACGGTTCATTTTAATTTGTCTATATGTATATATGTTTTAATTTGTAATTTAATTGTACCTCAATGGTCTTTCACAATTTGTTTTTTGTTTAATTTGTGTTTTTTAATTGTTTATGTAATATTTATTAATAAAGGATGATAGAATTCGGATGGGTGCTTCAGGGTAAGGGAGTCTTAAGATAAGGAAAAGAAAATTTTCGGTAATTTATCTAAAGTGTTGAAGGAAACTATGGGAAACCCTTGACAGAACAATAAATTGCGAATAACTTAGAAATCGATCAAGTTATAGTTTTATACAGAACTGTCCCCATTTTTACTTTCTTTTGCCTATATGAGTATGTAGGAAGGAAAGTATTGTTTTCATGTCGATTTTTCGAAATCGAGTTTTCACCGGATCTACATGTTTTCAGACTCCCTGAATCCAAAAAACATGTTGTTACCGATTGATCTCTGTGTGGGTGAACAAAATATCTCAAGAACGGAACATCGTACGAACTTGAAACTTTTAACTTAAGTTAGACACCAACCACTACCGGACCCGACACGAACATTTTCATCAAAATCGGTCAACCGGAAGTAGTAGTTTATTCGTGCAATTTTGCACTTTTTTGCGATTTTCTCAAAAACTGGTCCTACGACTTTATTAAAAATCGTCTGGACTAAATTTTTTTTACAAGATAGGGTAGGCGCCATGTTTGCTGAAATTCTTGGTGAGGCTGTTTTTACGTAAAAAAATTGTTTTTTAAGATTGCGGCTCTAATATGCTAAAATGCATATTATATTATTTTAGCGCAAAAATTTATATAATAAAAGTTGTAGACAATTTAAATAATTTTTATTTTTATTTCAAATATTATTTTTGTATAACGCTTAGTTTAACGGTAATTAGCCATTTTCTGTTTTTTTCTCACGAAAACTTGTGAAAAATCGATTTTGTTAAGATTTCGGCCTTAGTATGCATTTTACGACAAAAGTGTATATAATCAAATTTATAGGAAATTAAAAGATCTACAACTTTTATTCATAGCATTTTTTTCTACAGAGCCTAGTTTAGCGTGAAAGAGTGATTTTCCGTATTTTTAAGCCAAACTGAGGTTGATTTTAATTTTGCGTCTTTCACTTGTCACCGCCACCCCTTCTAATTAATCATTTACTGTGTTGTCGGCTTCAATAGTTCTCCCGGCCTTTGACGGCATAGCGACAAAGCTTTCGGCTGCGCACCGCAAAGGCCTTTGTCATCAAGGCCAAGCCAGTAGCCGCTCTCTGCCACAGCGCTCTCGGCAGCTATATAAAGAGCGCTGCACTGAGCAGAGATTCAAATAAAGTCCTGTTATCCAATTCCCCGAACGACAAGGTAGCCTAGCTACGACGTCGTCGTCCTGAGCGTAAGCTCATTCTTCCTGAACTCGAACTCGAACTCGACAGAGATTCAATACCAATCAAGATACCGAGAGCTTCACTTCGAACCAGACAGCAGACAAGACGTCCACCACGGCACACGGCTGCCGGACTGCAGTGAGACTAATCGACGACCCCGCAAGAGAGATCGACCCCGCAAGAGAGAAGATGATGCTTCCGCTCGCCGACCCGTCACCGTAAGCCGTCGACCGGACCGTCATCGCCCGCTGACGCGAGCGATGCCCACAGCGGTCCCTCGACCGAGCCTTACGCCCACCGGACCCGACGAAGCAGCCATCGACGCACTACTGCGAGGGAAGAAGATGACGTCTCCACTGGACGACGACAAGCCGTGTCGCCCAGCTCCTCGACCGCCACGACGACTACGACCGACCCCTCTCCAAGACGACCACCGCTTAAACGGCCCTTTTCAGGGCCACCAAACTAATAAGGAATTTTGTAACATAACACCTTCATCCGTTTAGGTCTTCAATTAGTCTCACTTTTAATACCGTTGATCATATTATCACTTCTCTCAGTTTCGGAATATCGTGTAATTTAGAAACCGGAGACGCGTATATTTAGGGAAGGGTGCCAAAATGACAACCGCGTAACTTCAAAATCGTGCTAATCAAAACGCGTAATTCTAAGAGATCCACCTACAGGATAAATGATTTATTTGTACTGTACATATTAAGATATTCTGCGATCGTCTAATTTATTTAAAATTTCTTGAATTAACCATTTCTAAGCCTTTTTAACAGGTTGACTCCTAAGGTAATTTTAGCAATTTTGCTTAAAAAACTCATACCTATTTATGGTTCCTTTGCTTTTCTTAATTTTTTTTTCAAGTCTAGAGTATTGTAAGGCTTAAATTTTTTGGCGCTGTTTTGTAGGCGAGATACTGATCCAGGTACTCAAGAGTAAAAAAATCAAATTTACTGTGGAAGAGTGATGTGTGTCTCACTGAAATTTTACTTGTATTTCTATAAAATATCATATGTATTTTATAAATAATTTACTTTGGGCTATTTTTCAATAAAACTACATAAATATCGATGATGCTTCTCTTTATCAAGCAGTTATTTGGGGAGTAGTAAACTTGAGTTGTAGTAAACTGTGGAAGAGATCTAAGCCTTGAGCTTAAAATTCGCCTTGTGAGATGCTACGTGCTCTCAGTTCTTTTCTATGGAATGGAGGCGTGGACATTGAAAAAGGTCGATACCAAGAGGGTAGAGGCATTCGAAATGTGGATGTATCGTAGGATACTGAGAGTATCGTGGACAGAGAGAGTGACAAACGTGGAGGTTTTGAGAAGGATGCAAAAGGAGAAAGAATTGATACTAACGATTAAGAAGCGCAAATTGCAGTATTTGGGACATGTTGTGAGGGGAGATAAATACCAGTTGTTGCAACTCATTATCCAGGGAAAAATAATTAGCACAAGATCCATAGGCAGAAGAAGGAATTCATGGTTGAAGAACTTAAGGGAATGGTTCAATTGCAACAACTGCCAACTGTTTAGATCTGCAGTATCAAGAATACGCATAGCTTTGATGATAGCCAAACTTCGGAACGAAGACGGCACCTAAAGAAGAAGAAACTTGAGTGCCAGTTGTCTACATAGGCACCGACCAGAGTCAACTTTTACAAAGCAAAAAAATACTGTAATATGAAAACCATAAACAATTAAAAGATAAAATGATTTTTCATTTAATAATATTACTAAAACATGATTAATGATGCAGTAATAAACTAACCCACCGGGTTGGTCTAGAGGTAAAGTCGTCGCCAAAATCAGGTGTTTAACAGCTGATTTTCGGAGAAGAAGGTTCCTGGTTCAAATCCTAGTAAAGGTAGTTACTTTTATACCGATTTGAATACTAGACAGTGATGCCGGTGTACTTTGATGGTTGGGGTTCAATTAATCATACTCTCTCAGGAGTGGTCGACGTGAGTCTGTACAAGACTACACCTCATTTACACGTCATACACATCATCCTCATCTCATTGGGTCATGGGGTTGCTTATTGTTCTGAATTGAACAGATTGCAACGTACACATTTTATTAGGAATTAAAAAATAATAATAATAAACTATAATAATAGTTAATATTATGTAATACAGTTCAGCCGTTCTTAGTTTGCTCCTACTGTCAACAAACAAAAGGCACTTACTACAGGGTGCACCCTAGAGTCTACAACTTTACGGATGTCGTATTCCTATTAAGTTAACTATTTTTTAAATTATAAGTACTTAAAGTACTAAAAACATCAGTCATGATATGATGTAGGCCTAACAATTTCATTTAAAAAAAATACTTTTAAAAGTATTTTCTATTTAAATACTTTTGAAAGCATTTTGTTGTTACTTTTTTATCAGCGTGTACACATTTTGATATAATGCGCATGCTCAGTGACGTCATTATTTGTTTACATTAGGAGCAAACTAAGAGAGGCTGGACTATAGTAATAATAAGTTGTCAAGTTTTACGGACTTATTTTTGACTCGATCGGATCAAGTAAATCACGATCCATGACTGGGGAAATGTTTTTTAAACTCATTTCTAACAGCTCAGTATATGATTCAATGCAAACGAGCATCCAATCCGTCTCACGATTCTATTAAAAACACTATTACATGAGAGACGAATCAGTCTCTCAAAAGTAAATTTTTCAGATCTGGTGAGAGACGTATAAGTGTCTCATGGGAGTCAACCTGTTTAACTCTTTATCCATATATTTATATGTATTTACGTTTATCCAGCGTTTATATCTGTAGCCCACTACTAATACTGCAGACACCTGTTTAGCCACCACCACAAATAAACAAATAAATAACAAAATTTTTATTTTATTTTATATATTTATTAGATAAGACTCGAATACGATAATATATCGTTTGTACACGTAACTGTATCTATCTTATTGACACAAGACACTGGTTATAAATTTTCACGCGCTGATAAATTTTCAAAGTTGTAGTTAAGATTTTGTTTTTTTTTTACTCAATCCTTTTCTTTATTTTATAATTTAATTAGTTTTCGTTTTGTTTAATTCTGCCTATATATTGAAAAAAATAAATAAAATAATAAGACTTCAGTTACATACCGGGTTGGTTTTTTTATTTAAACGAAGATTCACGAGGTTTCTGTTAATTATTTTATTTTTTTAAAGTTTTTTATTTTATAATTAAGAATTGTTAATGTTTTAACGTTTTCGTTGTTATTATTATTATTATTATTATTATTTTTAATTAGTTTATTTTTCTTCGTATTTATGTTGTTTTTTCTTGTTATTTTTAATTGTACGTATTTTTTATGTTTAATTTTCAATTAATTAATGCCAGTTATTTAATCGTTTTGAAATCTAACATTCGTTGAAAATTTAAAAAATATATATATTTGTATATAAAATTATAATTGTATAAGCAAGGTGATATTGATAATGTAATATAATTATTATTATTACATTTTTAAGGTGTATGCAAATTATAATTGCTTGATATTAATATGGTTATCATATCCGTAGCTTTTATTATTATTATTTTTTTAATTTAATGTATTTGTCTATCTGTAATTAACGGCTTGTTAGTTTTTGTTTCTTTATTTTCACTCATGAAAAAATAGAGTTTGTTAATTTTTATCATTTAACTCTGAAATGTAGTTCATTATTTATTACTGCATTTATATTTTTAATTAGTTTTAGTTTATTTCGTTTTAATCTTGCACCTTTTTATGGTTTTTTAATTTGTTTTTTTATTCAGTGTTTATCGTATAATGTTTTAATATTATATTTTATTGTTTTTAAATTATTAATAATTGTGTTTCTGCTATGTCTTTCCCTTATTTTTTATCTGGTTATATGGGAAATAATCGTGGAGCAGATGGAACGAAAAGATTGGTAAGTATAATTTGGCATTTTGGGCGGAAAAAAGTAAAGTATTGGTGTTGTAGACATGTGGGGAGAGAGGTATCGGAACTAGGAAAAATATTAGGTTGTTGGAGGAAGTCAAGGAATTCAAATATTTATTGGGGGGGGGGGGGTTTCTCATAAAACATAAAATTTAGAAATAGAGTTAGGTAATACAGTAGACTACTGCAGAAAGCATGTGGTTTCTTTCAAATTATGAGTGTTTCGTTTTACGGTTTTTTTAATTTGAATCGGTCATTTCAGAAAGCCCGTAAGTCGAAAAACTAACTTTCGGAAAAATTAAAAAAAAACTGGTAATTTACTACGTTTTAATAAAATACAATATTCAAAAATATAATTTATTCTGAGGACTGACCCTCTTTTGAAGGCGAGATTGCACGATGGTTTTAACTCAAAATTTCGATTTTTGGTTTTTTATGTTTTTAATATTCGGTTTTTAATATTCTCAGCTGTTGGTTCAGCTTTCTAAACAAATGTTGATGGGAAGTTTACTTGTATACCTATTGTTTTTCATTAGTGCCTTCTTGTTTCTTACCTTTTCCCGTAAATTTAAATTTTTAACACTAAGGTACATTTTTCTCAGAAACCAATAAACTTACCAGGATGAAATTTTTACCAGTTAATTATCTTGTATAGCCACATATACCGACATTTTTATTATTTCCTCAGGTGCTCCAAAAATTAGTAATACGCAAATTCGTGGAAAACAATTTCTAAAAATTTTATACTATTCGTAATTTAGAAAAAGAGCTATGGTCCAAAGATTAAGTTAAAAAAATGTAGGTAGCTCGAGAAGAACCCGACACCTATAGTGTGTAAAGTTTCATTTCCTTATCTTTTACCAATCCTATGAAAAATGTACCTAAAATAACATTGGCGGGATACAAGTACAGTCTCCCCTTAAATGTATACTTTTGTCTTCTTGTAAATAACCCACTTGTTATATTGCAAATTTAGACTAGGTAAAGGAGTTCTGAAATAAATTAGAGTAAAATGTTAACTTAAATGGTTTTCTGTAAAATACGTCGTTAGACTAGAAGAAAATTGTGTTGTACAATAGGCTAATTAGTATTCATATATGTATTTAAATTATTTCATTAGTTTAAATTAGTGACTTAAATAGCTTTATGCAATAATACAAATTGAAATTTGTAACTTTAAGAAAGAAAAAAAATTGGTTTCCAGGACTATTCACTTTCTTCGTCGTCGTAGTAAGTAGTTATCTCCCTTAAAAATATTTTTGCAAAGAAATTTTGTTTAGCCCCTTCCACTAGAGAGTAGAGATTAAGCTTCAAAAGATCATCCATTTTCCTTTATTTAATTAGAAGGAAGCACTTAATATCCTTAAGGATAAGCCTTTTCATAGTGTTACATTACTTAGATGCCCATAACAGACAGGTGGAGTGTCAAATTATTTACACTCAATCTGTTAGTTGCAGGGCTAAAATAAATAGTTCTGTTTCTTATCACATGGTCAGCCAATTAAATGGCTGAATCAATTAAGAACAGAAGAGGTAGAGGTGTAAAAGACACTAATCAGAGTTATCTCTTCTGAAAGTAATCGATTTCATTATACAGCCAGACCCTGTGGTGAATGAAGTGAAAGTGTCATTTGCAGAGTGGAAAATATATATTTTTCAGAGGGCCTGGCATGCTGATAAGTGTACTTTTCCACTCGGTGAGAAGGCAAAGGTAAACCACCTCACTCCTCGATTTACTTAGTAAAACCTCAACAGGTTCAAACCAGCCATTTGGCTGATGACCTAAACAACAACAACATTACTTAGCCTAAGGAAAGAAAATCTCATGTGATTTTTGTAGGGGAACTGTGTTTATATTCAGTTATGTAAAATTTTGACTTGTGGGGTTTCTGAAAGGACCGATTCATTTGTTTTTTCTTCAGTATTTATCGTTGTTGTTGTTGTTGTTGTTGTTGTTGTTGTTTAGGTCATCAGCCGAAAGGCTGGTTTGAACGTGTAGAGGTTTTACTAAGTAAAACGATGAGTGATGTGGTTTACCTAAGCCTTCCTCACTGAGTGGAAAAGTGCGCTTATCAGCTTGCCGGGCCCTCTGAAAAGCACATATTTTCCACTCTGCATATGACACCTTCACTTTTTTCACCACAGGGTCTGGCTGTATAATGAAATTCGTTACTTTCAAACGAGATAACTCTTGATTAGTGTCTTTTACACCTCTGCTTCTTCTGTTCTTTAATGATTCAGTCATTTAATTGGCTGACCATGTGATAAGAAACAGAGCTATTTATTTTAGCCATGCAACGAACAGATTGAGTGTAAATAATTTGACATCCACCTGTCTTATGGGCAGATTTATCGCTATAATGATTTAATATTGTTTTAAAATTATTAGTAATTGTGTTTCCACTCGGTCTTTCCCCATTTGATCTGTTCGTACTGGGAAAGACCGTGGAAATGGAACGAAAAGATTGGTAAGTATGGTTTGAAATTCTATGAGGAAAATAGTAAAGTATTGATGTAGGAAAGATCTGAGTAAGGAAATATTGGAATAAGACTAAATGGTAGGGTGTGAGAAAGTCACGGTATTCACATATTTAGGGGATGTTTTATCATCAGACAGAAAATCAGAAATAGTGTTAAGTAATAGGGTACAGAAAGGAAGTGGTTTTTTCAAAGGAGTGTTTCCACTCCAGATTTTTACTTTCTCTTACCTATATGAAAAAATAGGAAGGAAAGTATTGTTTTCATGTCGATTTTTCGAAATCGAGTTTTCACCAGATCTATACGTTTTGAGACCCCCTGAACCCAAAAAACATGTTTTTTGCGATTGGTCTGTGTGTATGTGTCTGAACAGAATATCTCAAGAACGGAACGTCGTACGAACTTGAAACTTGAAACTTAAGTTACATACTAGGCCTACTACCGGACCCGACACGAAAATTTTCATCAAAGTCGGTCAACCGGAAGTAGTAGTTTATTCGTGTAATTTTTCACTTTTTTGCGATTTTCTCAAAAACTGGTCCTACGATTTTTTTAAAAAATCGCCTCATTTACTAAATTTTTATGCTCTACAAGATGGGGTAGGCGCCGTGTTTGCTGAAATTCTTGGTGAGGCTGTTTTCACGTAAAAAAGTGTTTTTTTAAGATTACGGCTTTAATATGTAACTTATTATAGCGCAAAAATTTATATAATAAAAAATGTAGTGAATTTAAAATTCTGCAACCTTTATTCCAAACATTTTTTTGTATAACGCTTAGTTTAGCGGTAATTAGCGATTTTTTGTTTTTTCTCACGAAAACGTGTGAAAAATCGATTTTTTAAAGATTTCTGCCTTAGTATGCATTTTATGACAAAAGTGTATATAATCGAATTTATAGAAAATGAAAAGATCTACAACTTCTATTCTGAGCATTTTTCTTTACAGAGCCCAGTTTAGCGGGAAGAGAGATTTTCCTTATTTTTAAGGCAAACTGAGTTCGATTTTCATTTTGCGTCTTTCACTCATGATTAAAATTAGATTATGTTTATTGAGGTTAGTTTGTCGTTTATTTCTAATGTTTTATTACTATTGTTAGGTTTATTGTTAATTATTTGCATTGGCAAGTGAAAGTTGTGTAAGTGTTTCACACCAGATTTTTATTTTTATTGTAGAATTTTGAAATTGGCGTTAAATTTTTAAAGGTGTGTTTTTCTTAATATGCACGTAATTTCCGAACGGAAGTTGTGTATTAAAGTATGTGCTGTAGGTAGCACGTAGCATTATCGGTTTGATAGATTGCTGGGTGGGTAATCGTTAGCCGTGTGGGCAAATCTATTCTGTCTGTTCACATTCATTTAACGATCACAGAGCTTAAATAACTGATGAAGTAGATTCAATTTTTATTGAAGAAGACAGGTTGGGCAACATTCGAACACGGAATAAATTAGTTCTTAATATGAGTAAAGGAGGTACGCATTATTATACTGGGTGTTTCGGAATTCTGTGGGACCGCTTTGTAACATTATTCCTTGGGTAGAGACAAACGGAAATTACCAACTAAACATAATAAGTCTCATGTGTCTAATTTTCTGTCTGTAGGTCTGTTTATCGTTTTTACAAATTGTTTCATATCTCAATAATCATTACCGTTATTAATTTGAAATTTGGTATTTGGCCTCCCAGTGATATTGAAATTGTGCAAGCTTAATCAATTTCAAAATAGTGGCTTTCTAAAAATTTCAATTTAATTTTTTTCAAAAACCTATGGTTTTTTTAAAAATATAGCGGAAAAAATGCGCATTTAAACAATGAATCCAACTGGTTCAGGTCAATCGGATACGAAATAATTGAAATATTGCATTTTTTTGTGTTACTGAAACATAACCTCACTTTTGGTGATTCCCAAAAAAAAAATTTTTTTATAAAATGAATTAGGTTGCAGAAAAATTTCTTATCTGATAACAAAACATATATATAACATTGTAAATTACAGTAATAGATTGTCTTTTTAATAAATGAATTGTTTCCTTACAGGAAGTTTCTTTTGACTACTTCTAAATGTGAGGTTATGTTTCAGTAACATAAAAAATGCAATGTTTCAGTTATTTCACTGCCGATTGAACTGAAATAGAT
The DNA here is from genome assembly GCA_035578175.1 of Catonia carolina. NCBI lineage: Eukaryota > Metazoa > Arthropoda > Insecta > Hemiptera > Achilidae > Catonia > Catonia carolina. The sequence continues at coordinate 27,970,865 of JAQMRL010000011.1, forward strand.
GTTGTTGGATTCATCCCCTTTCTATGAAGCAGTTGGAACTAGGGATACTAAAGACGTACGATATGAAATGAAAAATGTTGGGGATTTAATTCTTGGAAACCCTTCCATGATTTTCTTCCACTTCTCAATCGCACCCTTATTTTTGTTATCAAAAGGCTGTGCAATGTCCGGGCTTTTCTTAATAATTTAATGTCCTGAGATCTGACAATTTAGTATACTAGTATATTAGCATATTAGTATGAAAAGCATATTAGCTTTTCATGGTTGATGAGCTCTGCTGTTCCACACGTTTAGACCAATCAGAACTTTTGCCAGCGTTGTCAGATTGTACCTGACAAACATTACGCGCGCATGCGTATACGAACCGCAACAGTTCACTCTCGTCTTGCATCTCGTACTGAACACATCGATTATAGAGCGCGTTAACGTGCAATTGTTGTTGTTTAGGTCATCAGCTGAAAAGCTGGTTTGAACCTGTTGAGGTTTTACTAAGTAAAACGAGGAGTGAGGTGGTTTACCATTGCCTTCCTCACTGAATGGAAAAGTATGCTTATCAGTATGCCAGGCCCTCTGAAAAGCACATATTTTCCACTCTGCAAATGACACCTTCACTTCATTCACCACAGGGTCTGACTGTATAATGAAATTCATTACTCTCAGAGGAGATAACTCTGATTAGTGTCTTTTACACCTCTACCTCTTCTGTTCTTAAATGATTCAGTCATTTAATTGGCTGACCATGTGATAAGAAGCAGAACTATTTATTTTAGCCCAGCAAAAAACAGATTGAAAGTAAATAGTTTGACTCTCCACCTGTCTGTTATGGGCAATACTTTATAATAATAATCAGCTGATTGTATGTTTATAGGTTATAAATTGTTATTGAAAGACCAAAAAAAAATGGCCGACGAAATATTCAACAGAGCTACAAGAGCAAGTGTTGGCAACGTTGCTGACAAGTCATTGGCTAGCTATAAAGTGGGTAGGGGGCAAGGCATACGTTCAGAGTTCATCAGCCGTGAAAAATAGTATATCTTTAAACCACTGGACTTACCTCTACGATTTTGTTAGTCATTTAAATTTTTTTTTTCATCTTTTCTACTTCAACTCCTAATCATCAGCATCTCATAATTGGCGTCGTTTTTCATCTTTACCATCGTCATTGTCATCTCCAACTTCAACACTTTGTGTTTCGAGATGTTGATTCACGGTTCATCAAGTTTGATTTTGTATAGATATATTTTTTGTTTCTTCACAGTTTGGTCTTTTTCAAACACACTACTGAGTGTCGTTTGTATTTTAATTCTAAGGACATTACTCAGATTTTCTCATATTTGCTTAGAGTTATTGTATTTATTAACTGATTGCAAAGGAAAAACTATATTGTTAAAAAAAAATCTGGTGTGAAACACTCACACAACTTTCTCTTGCCAATGCAAATAATTAATAATAAACCTAACATTATTAATAAAATATTAGAAATAAACAAAAAACTAACCTCAAAAACATAACCTTATTTTAATCATGAGTGAATGACGGAAAATGACAATCGAACTCAGTTTGGCTTAAAAATACGGAAAATCACGCTTTCACGCTAAACTAGGCTCTGTAGAGAAAAATGTTTTAAACAAAAGTTGTAGATCTTTTAATTTTCTATAAATTTAATTATATAGGTACACTTTTGTCGTAAAATGCATACTAAGACCGAAATGTTAAAAAAATCGATTTTTCTCACGTTTTCGTGAGAAAAAAAAACAGAAAATCGCTAATTACCGCTAAACTAAGCGTTATACAAAAAATTGTTTGAAATAAAAGTTGTAGAATTTTACATTCTCTATAACTTTTATTATATAACGTTTTGCGCTAAAATGCACATTAAAGCCGCAATCTTAAAAAGAAAATGTTTTTACGTAAAAACAGCCTCAAGCAGAATTTCAGCAAACATGGCGCCTACCCTATATTGTAGAGCATAAAAAATGTAGTAAACCAGGCGATTTTTTAAAAAAATCGTAGGACTAGTTTTTGAGAAAATCGCAAAAAAGTGAAAAATTACACGAATAAACTACTACTTCCGGTTGACCGATTTTGATGAAAATGTATACTTATAAATACTTCCGTTCTTGAGATATTCTGTTCACACACAGACACACACACAGACCAATCGCTAAAAACATGTTTTTTGGGTTCAGGGGGTCTGAAAACGTATAGATCCGGTGAAAACTCGATTTCTTAAAATCGACATGAAAACAATACTTTCCTTCCTATGTATTCATATAGCCAAGAGAAAGTAAAAAAAACAGTATACTTTACCATGTAGTTGCATTGATTGAGACTCAGCAGTTTTATACAAATGGTGCCTGGCTTTGAGTCCTATGGTATAATATAGTACTATACCAGACGTATAGCACTGTTTGAGTCCTGATGAGAACAATTATGGTGCTTTGGTTGAGACCAATGTTATAGTATACCGTACCTTGATTGCGCTGGCTTTTCACGTACGTATTATCTACTAAATTTGACTTTTTAGCAGTGCTCTCCATCTATTGGATCTTTGTTACTTTCTCTTGCCTATATGAATATATAGGAAGGAAAGTATTGTTTTCATGTCGATTTTAAGAAATCGAGTTTTCACCGGATCTACACGTTTTCAGACCCCCTGAACCCAAAAAACATGTTTTTAGCGATTGGTCTGTGTGTGTGTGAACAGAATATCTCAAGAACGGAACATCGTACGAACTTGAAACTTGAAACTTAAGTTACGTACCACTACCGGACTCGACACGAACATTTTCATCAAAATCGGTCAACCGGATGTAGTAGTTTATTCGTGTAATTTTTCACTTTTTTGCGATTTTCTCAAAAACTGGTCCTACGATTTTTTTTAAAATCGCCTGGTTTACTCAATTTTTTATTCTCTACAAGATAGGGTAGGCGTCACGTTTGCTGAAATTCTGGGTGAGGCTGTTTTCACGTAAAAACGTTGTTTTTTTAAGATTACAGCTTTAATATGCATTTTAGCGCAAAACTTTATATAATAAAAGTTGTAGAGAATTGAAAATTCTACAACTTTTATTTCAAACAATATTTTGTATAACGCTTAGTTTAGCGGTAATTTGCGATTTTCTGTTTTTTTCTCACGAAAATGTGTGAAAAATTGATTTTTTTAAGATTTCGGCCTTAGTATGCATTTTACGACAAAAGTGTATATAATTTAATTTATAGAAAATTAAAAGATCTACAACTCTTATTTAAAGCATTTTTCTCTACAGATCCTAGTTTAGCGTGAAAGTGTGATTTTCCGTTTTTTAAAGCCAAATTGAGTTCGATTTTCATTTCGCGTCATTCACTCATGATTAAAATAAGGTTATGTTTTTGAGGTTAGTTTTTTGTTTATTTCTAATATTTTATTATTAATGTTAGGTTTATTGGTAATTATTTGCATTGGCAAGAGAAAGTTGTGTGAGTGTTTCACACCAGATTTTTGTACTACAAATGATGTTTTCTTTGTATTTTGTTTATCCCTATCAAAATGGCGGACAACGCTTCAACTCAATCTACGTACAAGTATAGTATACTATACCTACGGGTCTCTACCAATGCACATCACTACTGATATGCCAGGACTCAACCAAACCAACCTTCAAGTAAAGTGTACTATACCGTTGGATTTCAGTATATGCACCCAAAAAAATACCTAAGGTCCCAAGAGGTTAAAATTCTTCATGTAAGGAGTCCATGTTCAATTTGTTGTTGTTTAGGTCATCAGCCAAAAGGCTGGTTTGAACCTGTAGAGGTTTTACTAAGTAAAACGAGGAGTGAGGTGGTTTACCATTGCCTTTCTCACTGAGTGGAAAAGTACGCTTATCAGCATGCCGGGCCCTCTGAAAAGCACATATTTTTCACTCTGCAAATGACATCTTCACTTCATTCACCACAGGGTCTGGCTGTATAATGAAATTCATTACTTTCAGAGGAGATAACTCTGATTAGTGTCTTTTACACCTCTACATCTTCTGCTCTTAAATGATTCAGTCATTCAATTGGCTGACCATGTGATAAGAAACAGAACTATTTATTTTAGCCCTGCAACAAACAGATTGAGTGTAAATAATTTGACACTCCACCTGTCTGTTATGGCAGTATGTTCAATTTATCAATCCTTAAAAGTTCCGCAGCTTTTTGCAAATGGTCGTAATTTATTGATCGAACAAGGTTGAAAATATGGTACAGAGCCTGTCCCGGCGGGACATTTCAAATTTTCCCTGAAATATGGGACGTCCCAACACTACCAAGGAGTAATGTTACAAAACGGCTCCAGATAGTTGCGAAACACCCGGTATATATTTATTATAGACACATACGTCATAGCGCCGTCCAGAATTTTAAAACCGAAGAAGTAGATGGGCGATTGTAAAGTAATTTGTGTTCTCAGCGGGGGAAAACAAACTGACATATATCTCTAGCATTGGTAAAAAAAGCAACTAACAGATATATATATATATATATATATATATATATATATAGTTATATAAATATTCCGTCAAGCTTGTCGGTGGGAAGGGTGATTTTGTTCGCAGCAATGATAACACATGGGGAAAATGGTGACTAGCGCATTCCCCCAATGACACGCGTCAAACTACACAACACTGACCTTTAACCTTATGTCCTCTTCTTACTCTACCCCTCCTCCCTAATACCCAAATTAAAAAAATCTATTATATTTTTTTATTTTGGCCCTCATCTCAGTGTTATCCATTCTTTCGTTATACGTACCATTTAAGACATGACAATGATTCATCGTGTCGTAATGTCTCTTCAGATTGTAATCAACAATACTTTAATGACGGATCAATGTCTTAAGTCTCCTTTCTCTATGGGAAATATATTTTTAATTAATCGAATTATATTATAATTATTAATTATTGTAGACTAGTAATGATGTCTGTGCTTAATCAGATCTAATATTTAATTATATCGAGTCTGGCATATTGTGGGTGGGGGGGGGGGTTGAGTTTCTAACCTATTAAAATAGAAAATATTGTTTTCATATCGAGTATTCACCGGAAATACACGTTTTCAGCTTCCTGAACTCAAAAAAAATGTTCAGCGATTGTGTCTGTGTGGAAAAAATAGCGTATAACTTGGACAATTCGAATTGGCACAAGCCGCTTCGGTGTTTATCTACTCCACTCTTCGCCTCTCGCCATGCAATGACGGTACAGTCACAAAAGTATATAATCGGTACTGTAATGTGCAACTCATGCACGATCACTACGCTTTGTTTTCACTGTTGTTCTTAATAATTATCTGTCCGATATATAATGATATATCTGCCCATAACAGACAGGTGGAGTGTCAAATTATTTACACTCAATCTGTTCGTTGCAGGGCTAAAATAAATAGTTCTGTTTCTTATCACATGGTCAGTCAATTAAATGACTGGATCATTTAAGAACAGAAGAGGTAGAGGTGTAAAAGACACTAATCAGAGTTATCTCCTCTGAAAGTAATGAATTTCATTGTACAGCCAGACCCTGTGGTGAATGAAGTGAAGGTGTCATTTACAGAGTGAAAAATATGTGCTTTTCGGAGGGCCCGGCATGCTGATAAGCGTACTTTTCCACTCAGTGAGGAAGGCAATGGTAAACCACCTCACTCCTCGATTTACTTAGTAAAACCTCTACAGGTTCAAACCAGCCTTTCGGCTGCTGACCTAAACAACAACATATAATGATATGACTAATATTTCGTTTTCGTATATGATTTTCTGTTCATTATAATATATATTCAGACAAATTTGTTTAATTAGTTGCGTGCGTCTGTAGAGTATAGTTTAGTGAGTTTTTGCAGTTTAGTTCTTGTAATTTATAATTTAAATTTTTACTGGAACAAATTAAATACCTACATATTTTAAAATTAAATAATTATTTGTAAGTTTGTCCATTGTAATAAAGAAACTGTGTGTATATGTACAGCAAGAGTTGTGCCAGTTCGAATTGTCCACAGTATACGAGGTTAAAACTTCGAACTTAAGTTAGGTAAGTTCCAACAAGGAGACCCAACACAAACATTTTCATCAAAAATTGTTCCTACGATATTTTTTTTAAAATCATTTCATTTATTTTATTTTATTTATTATACAAGATAAGGTCATATCTGCTGAAACTCATGGTAAGTTGTGCTCTCGTGGTAAAAAGTTGGTAACGTGCTCGCTTCTCATCATGCGGTCTTGGGTTCGAATCCCATTCAGTCACGGCATATTTTCATACGTTACAAAAAATCATTTCATCCTTCACCGTCTGCATTAGCAGTAATTTCAGAACAGTCGGACGTTAGACCAAAAAAAAAATAAATAAAATAAAAAATTGCCTTTCTTACTGAGTGAAAAAGTATGCTTGCCAGGGCCTCTGAGAAGCATCTACTTACAAACCTGCAAATACCTTCACTTTATTCACCACATGATCTGGCTGTATAATGAAATTTATTACTCTGAGAGGAGATAACTCTGACTAGTGTCTTTTACACGTCAACCTCTTCTGTTCGTAAATGCTTCAGTCATATAATTGGGTGACCATGTGATAAGAAACAACTATTTTGTGTCTCTGTGGAACTAGTGGATTGAGTACAAATAATTGTGTATTAAATATAGATAGATTTGCTTAAAATGTTATGAATAGGAGTATTAAAAATGTAAGTTTTGTTATTTGTACGTCTACTGTTTTATTGCATATTTCGTTGTGTCTCCAGTCAATCCGGATTTTTGATTATTTGAATTGCTTCCGGTCCCAGTTAGTTCGGATAAACGAGGTTGTACTGTACATCTAATTTTTATAGTACTTCTGTTACCATATTTAAATACGTCATTAGTTAATTAACCTCTGTCAGTACAAAAAGGGTACGAGCTCCTATGCTTGTCTGTGCTCGAAAAAGGTTACATCTTGTAACCTTCACTCAGTCAGTCTAGTTGGATGGATTTTATTGCGTTTTAATTACTATTAATAAATGAGTGTAGCCCTGTGGAGAGTTAATTAAATATATGTTCTACTCGTCTGGACGTACGTACATTAGTATGTAATATTCCCCTCCGTTTGATGACTTTTATTACTCATTATATTTATCGTTCAGAATAAAATAGTCTAATTCTTTTTTTGGTGTTTTTATTTCTGTTAAATGTAAACAGGGTGTTTACAAACGCCAGTTAAATCACGTTTACCTTTTAATTGACTAGTGATATAAAATGTCCAATTCCCTCTGCTTGTTTAGCCCGGTAATCTAAGCGCATTTTTTGGCTTTTTGTAATTTAATCATTCATTTGGTTTTTAAGTTTGGCGCGCACGTTCCTGACTGCTATCTAAATGACTTGTCGAAAACCCCTTACTCTGACATAAGGTTCGTCCGTCGTTTTAAATTATCGTCATTTACTACGCATTGGCGTAGTTGGTAACGTGCTCGCCTCTCATCATGCGGTCTTGGGTTCGAATCCCATTCAGGCACGGCATATTTTCATACGTTACAAAAATAATTTCATCCTTCACCGTCTGCATTAGTAGTAATTGCAGAACAGTCGGACGTTAAACCAAAACAAAAAAAAAACAAAAAACATTTACATAGTGAAATGTAATTTCAGTTGAACACTTCGGAGCATTTAATACGCTTCTTGTGTTTTCAAATTTCTTATTTAAATTTCGTAAATGTTGCCGAGTCGGTAACGACACACCTGGATACTTATCACTAAATTCTTTCAGTACTTTAGCAGTATTTTTATGATGCTTCCACCACAACTGAAGCATATAATTTCGTTGTTCAGTTCTAAACATTTTAAAAGTACAGTACCGTTACGAAGGAAAAAATAGTAACTAAACGGAGATGTACCTCACTCTAGCCACTTTTACAGACAACAAATGAATGTTGTACGTGATGCTGCCAACATTACACTATTACCAACTTATCAAAATGAAATATCCTATCTCATGGGGAAACCGATATATGGGCAACCCGGTTTATTTATATAAGCAATAGCCCTCGCTCTCTCACTCGTTACTTATGTCTTATTCCTCAATAATACTAAATAATAAACTTCTATTGTTTTGTCAAATAATTTGCAGTATGTGACATGTTAAATTTTGGATTAGGGACTGGGAAAGTTATGCTACAGGACTGAACGCAAGAAGGCGATGACCAACCAGTCACTTGGAGTGGTCAAGGGAAACTGTGGAAACCATTAACGCAAGGAAAGTCATATCTATTGCTACTTAATTACAACAAAATGTCTGATTTTCTTCACTAAATATTTACTTTCACAAGTCATCTATTTGACTATTTCGTATCGATTAATTGACAATTTTTAAAATAACCGAAACAATGAAACTATAACTAATTTAAAGAAAAACTAATATTCATAAATATACACTGAAGTCACGAGATTGCCTTTGCGTCTGGATGGGCTGTGAGGAAGGGAAGTAAAAATTTGACAGTGCTGCCAACCTCAGTAGTGAGACACTACTCGTACATTTCACTACCGTGCAGTTTCTACATACATTTTGTAAGCTGTAGTTTATTCCGAGAAAATGTTTTCTTCATAATCCTTTTTAAAAATAAATGTAACCTGAAATATTGCTTGTAGCTTAGGCCTAATTACATGACTAGATATGTTTGATTTACTGTAATTACCAGCTACCTTATTCCATTGAAACAACATTTTTTTTACGAATGAATCGCCTTCTTTACTATCGCTGTCACCGGCGTCTTCACTATCAGTCGCACTAGTATCTACCTAACAGTTTCCTTTTTTTACCAGGTGTCAACAAAACTGTTGAAGAATAGCTTCGTCACTTCTTTAATTTCCTTTTTACTTTCTCTTGCCTATATGAATATATAGGAAGGAAAGTATTGTTTTCATGTCGATTTTTCGAAATCGAGTTTTCACCGGATCTATACGTTTTCAGACCCCCTGAACCCAAAAAACATGTTTTTAGCGATTGGTCTGTGTGTGTGAACAGAATATCTCAAGAATGGAACATCGTACGAACTTGAAACTTGAAACTTAAGGTACATACTACTACCGGACCCGACACGAACATTTTCATCAAAATCGGTCAACCGGAAGTAGTAGTTTATTCGTATAATTTTTCACTTTTTTGTGATTTTCTCAAAAACTGGTCCTACGGTTTTTTTAAAAATCGCATCATTTACTCAGTTTTTTATTCTCTACAAGATAGGGTAGGTGTCATGTTTGCTGAAATTCTGGGTGAGGCTGTTTTTACATAAAAACAAAGTTTTTTTAAGATTACGGCTTTAATATGCAATTTAGCGAAAAAATTATATAATAAAAGTTGTAGAGAATTTAAAAACCTACAACTTTTATTTCAAACATTTTTTTGTATAACGCTTAGTTTAGCAGTAATTAGCAATTTTCTGTTTTTTTCTCACGAAAACGTGAGAAAAATCTATTTTTTTAAGATTTCGGCCTTAGTATGCATTTTATAATAAAAGTGTACATAAATAAATTTATAGAAAATTAACAGATCTGCAACTTTTATTTAGAACATTTTTCTCTACAGAGCCTAGTTTAGCGTGAAAGAGTGATTTTCTGTATTTTTAAGCCAAACTGAGGTTGATTTTCATTTTGCGTCTTTCACTCATGATTAAAATTAGGTTATGTTTATTGGGGTTAGTTTTTTGTTTATTTCTAATGTTTTATTACTAATATTAGGTTTATTATTAATTATTTATATTGGCAAGAGAAAGTTGTGTGAGTGTTTCACACCAGATTTTTTATATGTCGAATTGTGGAAAGAGAAACATCACAATAGTTATCCACTCGCTCATGGCTTTTGTAAAGAGGCATGGAAAGGTATTTTTGTTTAGCTTCAACTTCACAGCGTTTTAATACACTGCGTTTTTAGATTTCGTACAGTATTGTGAATAGTCTGCCCACGTTTTCGAGAAATTAACATTTCTGTTTATGGTAACAAATAGTTATATTCGTACAGTTAACCTAAAAAACGTTCCACGAGAAAATAGTATATGCTCTTGGTATAGTATAAGTTTTTGTTGGACTGAAATTAAAGCAGTCGCTCATCCGCACTGATGCTTTTCCCCCTTTACCCCTCGGTGGAAACAAAGGCAAACTTGTGACTCAAGTAACTATAAAGATAAAAAAATAAAAACATTTATCAATACATTTAAAACAAATTGTATTTATTTATTTTATTTATTTATTTATTATTGCTAAAAACAAGTACAATGAATCTTATCCTATCTTATTTCCTTGTTCTTTAGGTCATCAGCCGAAAGGCTGGTTTGAACCTGTAGAGGTTTTACTAAGTAAAACGAGGAGTGAGGTGGTTTACTATTGTCTTCCTCACTGAGTGGAAAAGTACGCTTATCAGCATGCCGGGCCCTCTGAAAAGCACATATTTTCCACTCTGCAAATGACACCTTCACTTCATTCACCACAGGGTCTGGCTGTATAATGAAATTCATTACTTTCAGAGGAGATAACTCTGATTGGTGTCTTTTACACCTCTACCTCTTCTGTTCTTAAATGATTCAGTCATTTAATTGGCTGACCATGTGACAAGAAACAGAACTATTTATTTTAGCCCTGCAACTAACAGATTGAGTGTAAATAATTTGACACTCCACCTGTCTGTTATGGGCAGCTTATTTCCTAATACCCGCATAGGTCTAGCCTGTGACTTAATCTGTGTATACTTACACAAATCACAAGAACAAAAAAAATATCTATCTTATGTGATATCTTATGAAATAGGTATCTTATGAGTGTATGTGTGTGTGCGCGCGCGCGCGCGTGTGTGTTTGGTATGCCGTTTCCGTTTAGAAAAAAATATGGCGTGAAACACTCACGACTTTCTCGTGCCAATGTAAATAACGAAGGTTAACCTGTGTTTAATTATGAGTAAACAATGTAAAATGAAAAACACACTAATTTTAATCATGAGTGAACGATGGAAAATGAAAATCTACTTCCTTAGTACTACTACTTAAAAGCACGGAAAATCAGCAATTTGTCGCTTAACTTGGCTCTGTGGAAGAAAATGTTTGAAATAAAAGTTGTACATTTTTTTATTTTCTATTACTTTTTTTTATTTACATTTGTCTTAAATAACGTATATATTAAGTTAAACCGAATAGATGTTAAAAGATCCATTTTTTTACCGATTTTGATGTACAAACCTGTCTTTTTTTCTTTTATGACCACATAGTCATGATCACTAGTCATTTTGGATGGTTCTTTTCAATTTCTCTTCTTACTGTTCCAAAATTGTTTCATATTTTCTGATCTTATTTTCCTTAGTTCATCTGAACAAACCCCAATTGTGCGTTTGACAGGTTTGGTGGTTAATCGAACTTTGTGACTTCCCATTTGGTATCTATACCAAGGTGTACGTTGCGTTAGGTCCTCCATGGTTAGGTCGAGTTCTTTTATGTCCTTCTGAATTTCTCTGAGCCACGTTACTATAGCTTTTTCAGATTGAGCGGTAAGAATTCTTGTTCAAAATTTAAATACAATAATAATGACAAATTTAGATTATAATAATGACAAAATAAACCTCGATAAGATTTATTTTGTAATTGTTTAAAAGGTTAAAAGATTTTCTGTGCACGCTGTATAATGTTTAGGCTTGTATATTTGTATGAATGTTGTCGTAAGTAGCTCATTAAATAGCCATTATTTTTCAAATACTTTATTTAATAAAATATTTATTGTTAATTTTATGGTACGGTATTTTTATTACCTAATAAAAATAATAATGTTGGCCGTTGTATTTTTGGTATGCCGTATTTTAATAATGTACTGCGGTTCTCGGTTTAGTACGGAGTAATGCGGTTGTAAATACTTACGTATTCCGATAGACGGATAACGCAGACATCGCGTGCAGTTTTCGTCTGTGTTAATTGTTTTCTTTTATTACTAATAAAGTAGATTTTATGTAGAGTAAATTAATTTCATTGAAATAGTATAGTTCCTTTATGTAAAAATGTATCTTTAATATTTGGTCCTTGCATTTTTAAACCGTTCCGTAATATAGCCATTGTTTTAATCAGGTTAATATTATAGTAAGTAGCCTACGTAAAATAAAAGGTGAAGCCTGTTTTTGAAACCGCATATCTCACTTAGTCTTCTTCTCCTTCTGCCTTTCAAAGATTAGGCATCTCTGCCTGTTCCGAACCTCTCAAATCTGCTCATCTCTTTCTCGGGCGTCCTCGTTCTCTCCTGCCCTCCAGCTTATAGCCGGAGCTTAGGTATCCTATCCTCCCGCATTCTGTTTACCTACATTCTGTTACTACAATCTTTGTTGACTACACCACGGACTAGCTAAATTCAGGCCAAATCAATTAAGAAATAACTTTCAGCGAAAAGCAGCTAAAAAAACTTGGGTAATTTTAGTTCTGGTTGTTTATGAAATGTTCAGTTCCGGAAAACATTTTTCTGCCCAGTGACTAGCACATTTGCTGATGACAATAGTAAAAAACGAAAATGCAACATTGAAGCGAATTGAGCAAGGGCGACTTAGTAATTAATAATGATAATTATGCGAAATAAAGTTTTTGATAATTATATTGCTTAGTTATATTAAAATTAAACCGTATTAATTTATTATACGTAATACAAGTCTCACGGTTTCTTCTCAAAAACTCTTGACGTATTCTTATTCTGAATATTTTTAGACTAGTTATCTTTTTTGTATTTAAATTTGTTGGTTTGTTTGTTATTAATTAGTTTTGTTCCAGTAATCATACTTCATGCCACAGTGATGTGTTATTGTAAATAATACACTAAGCAACTCATTATATACTCTACGTATTTCTCTCTAAGAAAAAAGAAAAACTTATTTACCGTAACTTTCTCAAGTATTTTTACGGTGAATTTAGTTTATCGGTTGAATTATTTCTTTTTTTAAATATTATAAATTACAGAAAAATCTAGAATTGTTTTTAATTTATTCTCTAGCTTGTTTTATTTTTACGTTTAATTTAGTAGCCCATTTATTTTTCTTTTCTTTTTTCATTATCTTTTCTCATGTTTGTATTATTTTTACATATATTTGGTAATTAATACATATTAATGTTATTTTTTCAAATTTAAATAATTTTTATCTTTAGTATAGAATTAGTTGAACTTCCATAACTCGAATTTTGTATATTTCGAGAATGATATTTGGTTCAATTTCAATGAAAAAAAGTTTAAGTTAATTAATAAAATATGTAATAGCCTAATTGTAGTAGTAGTAGTAGTAATTGTTGTAGTAGTGAAGTGCAGTAAGTTAGTTAGTGTGTAAGTTAGTTTCAGTTAAGTTTAAATTTAATTAATTTGTACAGTGCAGTAAGTTAGTTAGTGTGGTGGTGTAGTAAGTTAGTTTAAGTTAAAAGTTAAGTTAAGTTTGAGTTTAATTAATTTGTGTAGTGCAGTAAGTTAGTTAGTGTAGTAAGTTAGTTTAAGTTAAAAGTTAAGTTAAGTTTAAGTTTGGTTAGGCTAAGTTGTTAAGGTGTTTTTGTTCAATTTGGTTTTTTTTTTTTGGTTTGGTTTGGTTAATCCAGTGGTTCCCAACCCGTAGAAGTCTGCGGACCACCACTATCTCTACCCCTTATCCTAAAAGGAATACAGAAGTGTCACAAAATAAAAATTTTTAATTCAATACCTGATAGTCATCGGGTGTATTCAACCCACATCTCGTTCAATGAACATCGCTTTCAAAATTCCTCATTAATTTGGCAATTTTTTTTATATGTGTTGACGGACTCTCCCGCGAATCACCATTTGGGAACCAAATAGTTTTTTATTTACAATTATTTTATTATTGTCGTATCAACATTTTTAGTTTTTAGCGATTCAATTACATAATAAAAATAAGAACATAACAAAGGATTACAATGATGCACGAGACTTTATGAAGTCGATAAAAATCTAAAAACTACATAAATGTCACAGAAAAATGTTTTTCTACATCAAAAGAGACTTTATAAGTGAATTACAAATAATATTACATAATATATTATAAAAATAACGGAAAACATAGAGTTAGTTGAACAATAAAAATATGTTGTAAATGGTAAATACGAGGCTGGATGCTCAAAAAATGCCCGTGGGAAGTTAAAACGCCGTACAAACATGAAACAGCGAGCACCTTTGTTTTCGTCAGAAAAACCTACTTAAACGAATCGCCACGAACACGTTGTGAGCACCGTCCAAATATAACGAACAACTTACTCGTGTCGTGCTTCGCTCGAGCAGGTCTGTACGCAGCTTTAAGGTGCGGTTTCGTTTGTGCGATCGTCGCATAGGTTGGGTAGTTCGTTTGTGCAGTGGAACGTGCGAGCGATCCAAATGCACGTCCCGGTTATCCGAAACGTCAAAAAATACTCAGTATTTGAAATGTAATTTTTCTACAAATAACTAAAACAATAAAATATAAATAATAAATACTGTAAATTATATTTCTTTACCAAAATACTGTTTAAAACAAACTGAGCTGTAAATTTTAACACGTAAAGTATGCCTACATGACATTCAGCGCTGCAGACAGGATTTTTACCGATAACATGATTATTTTCCTTGGAGCGGTAGCCTACTCTACTAGGCCTACTCTTTATTTTGGCTGGATCACCTTTGCTGCAAACATTCAGTTAGTACTGTATTGTGGTTGAATGGGTATGGTAGTGTCTTAACCTTCATGTAGTTTTCATTTCGTTTTGTGGCTAATAAGTGTTACGTACTGGTAGTGGAAGTGAAATGATATTTAACGATGTCGTGTAAACGTAAACGCGTGGTCAAAACCATTGAAGCGACGCCCACTGATGTACTTTTAGTTAAACGTTGGCGGGACATTTCGGTAAGAAAACGAATGGAAAATAAAAACTAAAAAAATTTCTGACTTTTCAAAAAAAGAAAATGTACGGAAAATATTTGACAATTAAATCGTACGAATAAAAGTAGTATTAGAACACAGTAATTTTTTTTACAATAAAACACCATTTTATTGTTATTTAAAAAACCCGGCTTATCTGAAATCGGCTCACCGGAATTATTTCGGATTAGCGGGAGTTTACTGTATCTATTAGACGATGAAAGAAAGTTTGAAGGTTCAAATAGTTGTAGTTTTTCTGCAGCTAATTCAATGAGTTTGCGTCATCTTCTTTGGAAAAACTCATTTTCAACTTCCAGACGCATGCGACTACTGCAGGTAACTGGTTGCCAAAGCAGTCGATGCAGCCGACGCATGCGATCTCTTGTGTCGGACGCATAAACGGAACCACTTCTTAAGAAATCCATTTGATGAGTAATTGCTGCATGCAGTAATCGCATGCGACGATCGCACAAACGAAACCGCATCTTTAGGTTTACAATGATGATATACAATTGAACGATTCATTAGCTTAGATGTTTTTATATTATTTTATATGAATTGCATTTTTTACTAAAATTTTCTTTTAGGCCTAGTATTAAAAAACTTTATAAATTCTAGTGTTTTTAAATAGTGTGCGTCATTAACGCAATGTTTGTAAGTATTCGGTAAGTGAAATTGTCTCCGTATAGTGTTCAAGTTTGCCAATAACTTGTTTGTTTTTAGATATACACATAAAAATATCGAAAATAAAAAGTTCATTGCGTTCGAATCTGTTAATTAAATCCAACTTATTGTATCTGATAAGCCTTGTAAACGTATAATCACTATTGTCCAGTAAGTTTATAGCGAGATGATTCGGATGTCCGTTTAGTGTGTGTTCGTATGTTTTGCTAAACCGTGTAATTTCCTGTCTTAATGTATGTCGTTATATATATATATATATATATATATATATATATATATTGTTTCGTATGTACCATGGTATCCTAGTGATGATCGTAAATTTTTTTTTGAAAACGTTTAAAATGTCATTATTGGTATTTCTTGTTGTTCCTCAGAGTTGTATCCCGTACGTCCACAACGGCTTGAATATAGACAAATATATGACTGAAAAAATTAAGAACAGAAGAGGTAGAGGTATAAAAGACATTAGTCACAGTTATCTCCTCTAAGAGTAATGAATTTCATTATACAGCCAGACTCTATGGTGAATGAAGTGAAGGTGTCATTTGCAGGGTGCAAAGTAGATGCTTTTCAGAGGGCCGGGCATGCTGATAAGCATACCTTTCCAGTCAGTGAGAAAGGCAATTGTAAATTACCTCATTTTTTGTTTTACTTGTAAAGCCTCTAGAGATTCAAACCAGCCTTTCGGCTGATGACCTAGATAACGACAAACCTTAACTATCGATATCTGCTATTTTAGAATCTGAATCAAATAAAAACAACTCATATCCGTAACCGACTACGCACTCTCATTTGAAAGAACAAAAGAAATTATAAAATTTTTTGA
Source organism: Catonia carolina (assembly GCA_035578175.1). Classification (NCBI taxonomy): domain Eukaryota; kingdom Metazoa; phylum Arthropoda; class Insecta; order Hemiptera; family Achilidae; genus Catonia; species Catonia carolina. The sequence goes on from JAQMRL010000011.1 coordinate 27,987,248, forward strand.
CAGAACAATTTATGTAAGGAACCGAAACTAAATAATCTTATAAGGTTCCTTTAGATTTAACTTTAAATTACTGTAGGAGCATGTTGACAAGGGTACCATGTTTAATTAGATTTAACACGAAATAAAACTATCTTGAATTTTCCTTTGTTTTCTTTTTTAGTTCAAAGAAAATATATCTAGGAAATTAATGTAGTATAAAAGTTAGTTAAGATTACATTCAAACTGAACTTTTTAATTTTTACTTTCTTTTGAAAGAAAAAAATTGTTTTATCAAAAATCCTTGTTATTTTTACCTACGTACAATGGTTTATTCAATAAAAATTTTAATAACTAGATTTATTTTTCAAAGTTGAAAGCAATAAAACCGCGAGTTTTTAATGTGACTTTTTGCGTTGAAATCGTAAAAAAATTTAAATTCCTTTTCTTTACATTTTTATTCCACTTGCATAAATATGCATATTATTTTAAATGTTCCTTATTTAGTAATCTTGTATTACTTGTGTACCTAATTCGTTCGTTTAACTTTCCCGTTTTCTTATCTTCATAACGTTTTTTGTTCTGTTTCACGTATTATTTTTTTCTTTTCAGTTTGTTGCGTGTTTACTTCAAGATTTTTGTTTTAATAGTCAAATAAACTACTTCTATTATCAGTGTTTTATTTTGTTTTGTTTTTTTCTCTATTCGTTTAACGAAATTAAAGTTAAATAAAAATATAAACAAAGTCACCTTCGTTTATAGTATTTGTTAATTTAATAGGCGGATTGTTGCGGTTATTTATTACGGCACGTTCTTTTCCACTAGGCATTTAAATATCTGTTATGAAGATGCGTTTTGAAACAGCTTAAAAGTTATCTATCTAGGTGGACTATAATCGCTACAAAATTAATCGAGCTAGGCTGATTAAATAGATATACAGTAGTACCCCGTTTAGCGCTTGAGATGCGCTCCGCAGCCGTCGGGCGCTAAACGAAACAGCGCTGTACGGGGTCGAGCGATACGTAATCGGTTTCCGTACAACGCTCGTACTGCAGTCTTCATAGTACAGTAATCCCTTGGTATCCGCGGGTTTCGGTTATCCGCGGACTTTGTCCGTGGGCCTGAAACCTTAAAATACGTACGTAATCTCACATTGTGTACACCGTACTTGGTGGGAGGTGGGGAAGTCATACAATTCCGAAAACATGTGTCACCCTACATGTTTGAAATTTTATAAATTTCAAACACCAGTGGAGGATGAAATTTTAGAAATCGTTTACGACGTGAAGAGTGAGGGTTTTGCTCAAATCGACCACCTGGACATGGAAGAAATGATCTAAAGCCATGACCAGTAACTAACAGTGGAGGAGTTGGAGGAACTGATGACACCCCAAAATGAGATATCCAAGCAGCCTTAGAGGAAGACGAAGATTCTGACGATCCTGAAACGAAGCCAAGCATTTCTTCACAAACCATCAACGAGATCCTCAGCATGGCAACGCAGTTCGCTGGTTACGTGTTGGAGACGGATCCCGTCATGGAAAGGGCCCTTCAATTCAAAAGAGGACTCCAGGAGCTGATGATACCGTACGAAGTAGTCCACAAGGGTTTGAAAAGAAGAAGCAAACAGCCATATTTCAAAGCTATTTCAAAGCAACTTACATTTTTTATACGTACAGTACTGTATTTATTAAATATTCGTAGATAATAATAATGTTCCTAAAACTATTAAACACTTAAAACGACTACCAGGACTTTTCCTTCAAAACCTAACCCCCATCTTTTCGTTCATAATATAAGGTATCATTATCCGCGGTTTTACGAACCGCGGTAACCATCCGGAACGTAACCCCCGCGGATAACGAGGGATTACTACATATATGTTTACTGATTGTTTTTTTTTGTTTTATTTTTGGTATTTCTTTTTTTTTGTTTGTATACTTTTTTATTTATGGGGTTCAAATACTTATTTATAAGTACAGTATAATAAAAACAACAAATTAAATACAGCATATCAAATTTTATATTGAAAATACAAGACACAGACGTTACACATTAAAGAATGTGCCAGCTACAACACATTTCTGTACAAACCTCTGATGACCTTGAAGGCTTCATAAAAGCGTTTTAACGAATCAGCGCTAAACGGGGAAGCGTTATGCGAGGTATTACTGTAAGTGACGATTCATATAAATTAATATTGTTGTTGTGACATCAGCCGAAAGGATTGTTTGAACCTTTAGAGGCTTTATGTAAAACGAGGATTGAGGATTTACCATTGCCAACACTCGCTGAGTGGAAAAGTATATCTTATCAGCATGCCGGGTCCTCTGAAAAGCATTTACTTTCCACCCTGCAAATGACACCTTTTCACTTCATTAACCACAGGGTCTCGCTGTATAATGATGAAATTCATTCATCTTAGAGAAGATAACTCTGACTAGTGTCTTTTAAACCTCTACCTCTTTTGTTCTTAAATGCTTCAGCCATATAATTGCATTACCATGTGATAGGAAACGGAACTGTGTTTTGTAGCCCTGAAACTAGCCACATCGAGTGCTAATAATATAACCTTCCATCTGCCTGTTATGGACCAGATTAATATCAATATTAGGAAAACATGGAGAGCACATGGAGTTGAAATCACAACTAAAAAAACTGGTGTGAAACACTCACACGACTTTCTCTTACCAATGCAAATAATTAACAATATAACGTAACATTCGTCATAAAAACATTAGAAATAAACAGAAACATAACCTTATTTTAATCATTAGTGAAAGACGCAAAATGAAAATCAACCTCAGTTTGGCTTAAAAATACGGAAAATCACTCTTTCACGCTAAACTAGGCTCTGCAGAGAAAAATGCTTTAAATAAAAGTTGTAGATCTTTTGATTTCCTATGAAATCAATTATATAGCCTACACTTTTGTCGTAAAATGCATTCTAAGGCCGAAATCTTTAAAAAAATAGATTTTTCACACGTTTTCGTGAGGAAAAACAGAAAATCGCTAATTACTGCTAAACTAAGCTTTATAGAAAACAATGTTTGAAATAAAAGTTGTAGGATTTTAAATTCTCTACATGTTTTATTATATAAATGTTTGCGCTTAAATGCATATTAAAGCCGCAATCTTAAAAAAAAATTTACGTGAAAACAGCCTTCTCCGGCCACCATAAAACACATTTCAGTTCAACTTCTTGTGTCTTTAAAATCATTTCAAAAAAATCATCCATCATCATTGTTTATAAATCATTATTATTATAGTTTATTATCATCATTGCGCCACATTCCTTGTATAATTTCACGCCAAAATCGGTCACTGGATCGATTCACATTCACGCCGTTCCTCAACATTTATGTCGGCCGCCTTGGCTTAGTTGGTAACGTGCGCTCACCTCTCATCATGCGGTCTTGTGTTCGAATCCTATTCAGGCACGGCATATTTTCATACGTTACAAAAAGTCATTACATCCTTCACCGTCTGCATTAGCAGTAATTGCAGAACAGTCTGACGTTAAACCAAAAACAAAAAAAAAATGAACCCGCCCTTTTGTTTATGAATGGTCACCCGCCCATTTATATTACATAGACTATAGTACTTTGTTGTTTTTTTTTTACTTTGTATTGTATTGTTGTTGTAGGTGTACTGAATTTATTTATTTATTTATGTGTCTGATACCTATTTAAATTTATTTTTATTAGAACTGTTAAATATTCATACGTTTTAATGTGGTTGATAAGTTTTCCCCTTCTACCGAATTATGTTCTTGGGAATGTTAATAAATTTCTTTACTTAACTTTTTACTGTTACATGCCATAATAGTTGTTTTATGTGATCCTTGTTATTTTTATTATTACGTTTTGTTATTTGTTTTCTTGTTTTATTATGTAAAATCAGGATATTTAGGTTATTGATTTAGTTGTTTCTCGTATGGTTAATTGCTGGCATTGTTTTTACTGTTTCTTGCCTGTATGAATATTATAGGAAGGAGGTAGGTATTGTTTTCATTTGGGTATTGTTTGTGTGTGTGTGTGTGTGTGAAAAAAATATCTCAAGGATGGAACATCGTACGAAGTTGAAACTGGAAAGTTAAGTTAGGTACTACTAGAGGACCCGACACGAAAATTTTCATCAAAATCGGTCAACCGGAAGTAGTAGTTTATTTGTGTAATTTTTCACTTTTTACGATTTCATCAAAAACGGCTCCTACGATTTTATTTTAAATTTGCCTCATTTAATACATTTTTTATACTCTACATGACAGGGTAGGCGCCATGTCTGCTGAAATTCTTGAAGAGGCTGTGCTCTCGTAGAAAATAATTGATTTTTGAGATTGCGGCTTTAATATGCATTTTAGCACAAAATTGTATAAAAGTTGTAGAGAATTTAAAAACCTACAATTTTTATTTGAAACATTTCTTTGTATAACGCTTAGTTTAGCGGTAATTAGTAATTTTATGTTTTATTTTTTTTTTTGAAAATCTGAAAATGTCTATTAGGTTGTAGTGCTTTCTGGTAGAAGAAGGTATCAAATGATCTTAACATCTTAAAAGGAGACTGTACTTTGTATCCCGCCAATGTTAAATTTGCTATTTTTCGGTACATTTTTCATAGGATTGGTGAAAGTTACGAAAATGAAACTTTATACACTTATAGTTGTAGAGTGGTTTTAGCTCCTGACATTTTTCGATTTAATCTGTTGGACCATAAAGTTTTTAAAAGAATAACGAATAACATAAAACAATTTCATTTGTTTCTACGTTTTTGCTTCAACTATTTTATTTTTATCACCTGAGGAAGTAAAAACAATGTCGGTGAATGTGGATGTACATGATAATTAACTGGTAAAAATTTCAGCCTGGTAGGTTTTTGAGAAAAACCTACCTAAGAGTTAAAAATCTAAATTTATGGGGAAAGGCACAATTGAGAAACAAAATGTACACAAACAAGTTTAATTTCCCATCAACAGTTGGTTAGAAAGCTGCACCAACAATAAAAATAGTGAAGCAGGTATTTTTAAAAAAAAACTAAAATTCGTTTTGCACTAAAACGAGCAATATGAAAGTGTTGTTGTTGTTTAGGTCATCAGCCAAAAGGCTGGTTTGAACCTGTAGAGGTTTTACTAAGTAAAACGAGGAGTGAGGTGGTTTACCGTTGCCTTCCTCACTGAGTGGAAAAGTACGCTTATCAGCATGCCGGGCCCTCTGAAAAACACATATTTTCCACTCTGCAAACGACACCTTCACTTCATTCACCACAGGGTCTGGCTGTATAATGAAATTCATTACTTTCAGAGGAGATAACTCTGATTAGTGTCTTTTGCACCTCTACCTCTTCTGTTCTTAAATGATTCAGTCATTTAATTGGCTGACCATGTGATAAGAAACATAACTATTTATTTTAGCCCTGCAACGAACAGATTGAGTGTAAATAATTTGACACTCCACCTGTCCGTCATGGGCAGGTATAAAAGTATAAAGTATAAAAATGATAAAATATTTGTTCTTGACGACATGTTAACTTTTTAGGATAAATCTGATAAAAACTTAAATTTTTTCATGAAAATAATTTTTTGTTTTAATTTATTGTTTTTGTGGTAGGTTTAGGTCTAAACTATTGAAAAACATAAAAAATTGAAAATCAAAATTTTCAGTCAAAACCGTCTTACAGTCTCCCCTTAATCCTCTACAAAACTTAAAATTAAGCTGTACATAATCCGTTCATCCCCAAGTATATCCGTAAACTGTAGATGTACATTCTATGTCATCTATGTAACTAAGTATGCACTTAACGCCTTCAGTAATCTCAAAAAATCTGGTGTGAAACACTCACACAACTTTCTCTTGCCAATGCAAATAATTAACAATAAACCTAACATTAATAATAAAACATTAGAAGTAAACAAAAAACTAACCTCAAAAACATAACCTTATTTTAATCATGAGTGAATGACGCAAAATGACAATCGAACTCAGTTTGGCTTAAAAATACGGAAAATCACGCTTTCACGCTAAACTAGGCTCTGTAGAAAAAAATGCTCTAAACAAAAGTTGTAGATCTTTTAATTTTCTATAAATTTAATTATATAAACTTTTGTCGTAAAATGCATACTAAGACCGAAATGTTAAAAAAATCGATTTTTCTCACGTTTTCGTGAGAAAAAAAACAGAAAATGGCAAATTACCGCTAAACTAAGCGTTATACAAAAAAATGTTTGAAATAAAGTTGTAGAATTTTACATTCTCTACAACTTTTGTTATATAACTTTTGCGCTAAAATGCATATTAAAGCCGCAATCTTAAAAAGAAAATGTTTTTACGTAAAAACAGCCTCAAGCAGAATTTCAGCAAACATGGCGCCTACCCTATATTGTAGAGCATAAAAAATGTAGTAAACCAGTTGATTTTAAAAAAAATCGTAGGACTAGTTTTTGAGAAAATCGCAAAAAAGTGAAAAATTATACGAATAAACTACTACTTCTGGTTGACCGATTTTGATGAAAATGTTCGTGTCGGGTCCGGTAGTGATATGTAACTTAAGTTTCAAGTTTCAAGTTCGTACGATGTTCCGTTCTTGAGATATTCTATTCACACACACACACACACGCGCGCGCGCACACACACACACACACACACACACACAGACCAATCGCTAAAAACATGTTTTTTGGGTTCAGGGGGTCTGAAACGTATAGATCCGGTGAAAACTCGATTTCGAAAAATCGACATGAAAACAATACTTTCCTTCCTATACAGGGTGATTCATGAAGTTCTCCCCCCACTTCTACAGCACATTGTACTAGTAAAAATAATGAAAAAATGTTATATAAACATAGGTCCGAAAACGCTTCGTTAGCGAGTTACAGCTAGCGAAAGTTTCGCCTGGATTTCAGTTCACCAGGTGAAATGAGGTCTTCCTGGAATTGTGGTAAGGTAGATTAAGGGGCGAATTCAATCATTTCTTATGGTTTTTGATCTGATAAATTGAATAAAACAGGTCCCAGATCTGTAAGTTAAATAGTTTTTAAGAAAACCAGTGTCAAATGCAAAAAATGGAGTGAAAAACTTATTTTTTCATCTTTGGGCAAGGATAACTGTGTTATTTCACCAAGAAACAGTTAAAAATTTTCAATAAAAAATGTAGAAAATTTTATTCTGAACAAACCGGTGTAAATAAAGTACACAGAAAGCGAATAGTTTTTGAGAAAACCAGTGTCAAATGCAAAAAAATGGAGTGAAAAAAACACATTTTTTCATTTTAGTTTTTCCGGTTAATTTTACTTTGTACTCTTATGAATAAAAACTCATTTAATCAAACATCTATTCGCTTTCTGTGTACTTAATTTACACCGGTTTGTTCAGAATAAAATTTTCTACATGTTTTATTGAAAAATTTTAACTGTTTCTTGGTGAAATAACACAGTTATCCTTGCCCAAAGATGAAAAAATAAGTTTTTCACTCCATTTTTTGCATTTGACACTGGTTTTCTTAAAAACTATTTAACTTACAGATCTGGGACCTGTTTTATTCAATTTATCAGATCAAAAACCATAAGAAATGATTGAATTTGCCCCTTAATCTACCTTACCACAATTCCAGGAAGACCTCATTTCACCTGGTGAACTGAAATCCAGGCGAAACTTTCGCTAGCTGTAACTCGCTAACGAAGCGTTTTCGGACCTATGTTTATATAACATTTTTTCATTATTTTTACTAGTACAATGTGCTGTAGAAGTGGGGGGAGAACTTCATGAATCACCCTGTATATTCATATAGGCAAGAGAAAGTAAAAATAAGTTTTTGAAAAAATTTACTTAGCACGTTTATCCACTCTGCTCTTCAACTAGCTTCAATTTTTTTTATCAAAGTCAAAATGGATGTTATACTCGTAATTTACAGTAACATTAAATATAATAACAGTACACGTTATTATTTTGTAATGTATTTATTTATAAAATAATAAAAAAAGAGATGAGCCCAGGAAATCAGTACGCAACTGCATGACGTCACTTCCTGTAACATTGTCAACACCATTGCTACCTTCCGACAGACCTAAACAATAATGGTTAAACGATTTGTACCTTTGACATTATTGTCTTCTAGATTACCTAAAAGAATTACGAATAACACCTAAACTAAACTGTCCGTATTGTATTTTTTTTTAAAAAAGATAAATTTATTTATAAATCATAAACGCAGAATAAACAGGATATTTAAATGGACGTTGTAAAGAAATATTGTCGGGAAGTTTGTCATTATTTAATGTAAAATTCTTGTTTTTTTTAAATATAAATATATATTTCTAGGTTAGAGAACGAATTGTTCGTTTCCTTGAGGTATTTGTATTATTATTATTATCAGGTTAATTCGACAAATTACTTTGTCGTTCAGTGTATTTTTACGCCTTTGTAAATAAGTCTTACTTAAATCCAGTTTAACTTTTACTAAGCCGTAATTTTAAGTCGTTTTGCTGTTTATGGTTCTGTTGTAAAATTTCATGCACCGTGAAGATGATTTTGTTATATCCCGCTGGTAGAAATGTTTAATTTCAAACGAATGAACGACTTAGTACTTTTTTACTTGTATTTTTACGTTCTCTTGCCCTATCTATATAAATATAATAAGGAAGATAAGTATTGTTTTCATGGCGATTTTTCGAAGTCGTATTTTATATAGGGAAGAATGTTTTATACAGGAAGTTCACACTGAAAGTTCATTATGGGAAAATTTCTCATAGTCTTCTTCTTCTGCTCCTCCTCCTTCTCCTCCTCCTCCTCCTCCTCCTCCTCCTCCTCCTCCTCCTCCTCCTTCTTCTTTTTTTTCAGGTACCTATTTGTTCCGAATGTTGGCGACCACCATAGCAATTTTCACTTTGTTCGTTTCAGTGCGAAATAGCTCTTCTGAGCTCTTCCCAAACCAAGTTCTCAGAATTGGAAGCCACGACACCCTTCTTCTGCCAGGTCCACGTTTTCCATGCATTTTCCGTGCAGAATCGCTTGTAGTAACGATTATCGTGCGGAATGACTCATGATATTCTTCACAATAAACATTAAAAATTGAGGTATGCAAGTATTTTTATGGAATTCGGTTGGGATAATTAATTGTCAACCTCTGAAATCAATATAATCCGCATTGTTGGGACTAATGAAACACCTATATTAAAGTAGATTCAAAAACAAGACGTTTTTCTAAATAGTACACGAATTTTTTTTATCTAAGGTAAACCAAAAGAAATCTAAAAGAAGACAAAATTATTTTAATGGTTCATTAATGAGATAACATGAAATAAAAGAAGAACGAACAAGTACTTGCAACTATACCACACACGTCAAAATATATAAACTTACCTACCGAAGAAAGCACGGCAGAAGATTTACGGGTCGTTTAATTACACTTGACATTAATAAATAAATAATAAATACTTTTATTACTACTGCCTACCATTTTAAACTTGACATTAAAATCCACACGAATCGTTTAACGAATGACTACAAAACAGGGCTGTTTCTGTTCGTAGAAATACATACAGGGGTTCAATAACTTTCTATCTCTTACGCATGTTACTTTAAATTCATTTGTTTACTGAAAGGCTTGCTGTTTAGTAGAGGAACTTAATTCATTATTGACTTTTCTTATCCATCCTTGAATGCTTGATCAAGAAGAGGTATTGTAATAAAAATTTGCTGACCAATCCGTTTTCTATAGACGAGTGCGGTAATGTGGACCCCTATTTTTGTTTTGCACTATATTTCGTAGAAGGTAGTACTTTTAACTATTTTTATCTGGAAAATCTTTGAAAATTAGTTACTAATAATTGTAATTAGTTGCAATACATATCAAATTAAATAAAGTTGACTTTCTGATATTTTGTGTCGTATATGTACTAACGTATTCGAACAAGAATGGAGGTTAACGTGGACCCACCGAGCCACTTTACCCTCCCGGCACAACATTGTATCGGGTAAAGTGGACCGGGCCACTTTACCCGTTGTAAATTGGGTGTACACCTGATTTGAACAAAAAGAAGTATAATAGAGATTTATAACGGAAATAACAAATAATGTTACTATTTAAGTTGAAAATGAGAAATACATGATTGAGATTACATTTTATTATAAAGTGGACCCGGTCCATTTTACCCGATGTCCGCCATCATCTTGAGGTTTGTGGTTATTTTAAGACCAGTATCGCATTGAATGAATTAAGTGACATAATATTATAGTAAATCCATTCTTAATTGGATATCCTTGAAGTATCCATTTTTAAACGTTTCCTAAAATCATCAGGACTTCTGTAGACAATTCCAGAAATAAATTATCCGAAGCGCCCTGAGTTTTTCGACGAGAAATCCATTGGCGCATCCAGACTTTCATCTTCTTTCTTCCATTTTTCTTTAATTTACACTGTTCTAGTAATTCTTGAATAATGGCTTGTCGAACAATTTAAATGCCCGTACGCAGTGCGACTGTTTTGATCGGCATTTTTGTACAAACTCAATTAGTCACCTGCTATTTTCATCGATACAAGTAAATGGGGTGGCGATGCGGATTGTTGAGGCTGTTTGGTTAGCACTGGCCGCACGGCAGAAATCGACCTAGTGTAAATCCCGCATAACCGCCGTCATCGCTCGGGCGATGTTCGCAGCGGTCCTTCAACCGAGCGTTGCGCTCACCGGATCGCGACGAAGGCCTGCTACTGCGACGCACCACTGCGAGGGAAGAAGACGACGCCTCCGTCGTCCAACGGAGGCGTCATCTTCTTCCCTCACCCTCGACCGCCACGACGACTACGACTGGCTCTTCCCGCCTAGACGACCCTTAATCGCTTAATCACGTTTAAATGTTTCCCCACCCCACTTAATGTCGCTATCCGATTACACTGCGGTTATTTTTCATAAAATTCTATGGAAATATCTCATTGTTAATCGAGGTACAATTTAACTGCTCGACTAAATAAAATAACCAAACCAAAAAAAATAAACCAAAACTAAACAAAAACACAATAAAAAAATAAAATAAAAATAAGTAACCATATAAAATTAATAAAATAAAAAAATTATTACTTAAAAAATAAAATAAATATTATTAATAAAATTAATCACCAAATAAAATTAACTTTTTTTAACATACACTTTAATATTTAAAAATTAATTAAAGCTATTTAAACAAACGAAGAGAAATAAAATAAATCTCGACTACTTTATGGAAATTTAAATAGAGCAAACATTAAATAAAAAACATCAACAACAACATTACAAAGCAGATAATAAATAGCTTTAGGGGTAATTTTTATTTAGAATAGGATTTAAATAATTGGGTTGATGTTGATAGTGGTGGAGGGGTTAAAAATAAAAATAAGGGATGAAATATACGGTGGTTGATATTAGGATCAGCATAAAAATTGTATATTTAAATAACCCTGTTATAAGTGGTTATGTGATTCGGTTATAAAAAAGGGAAGACGGGGGTGGGTTGGATGGATTTCAATGAGAGGTTTTGGAAATGTTAAGCTTATTTGTTATGGGTTTCACTGTAGAGGTTTTAGGTTTTAATTTTTTTTTTTGAAATAGCACATCATCATGATGATTGTGGTGAATGGTAGACAAACACGTTGATAATGTAGGCGACATGATGTTTTCAATGTAATTTTAATCTCGGTTGAAACCAGAGGGCAATATCATCAGAATTAACAGAAAAACAAAACGTCCAAAAATTATGCAGCCAACGAAAAATGATTTCGTTAACGTGAATGCTGATGGAGAAGAGAGATATAATTATTAGGGGGTGTGAGAGAGTGAGAGATGTCGGTAAACAGAACACAAACAGACAACGAACCACTAGACATTAAATAAAAAAAAAAAAAACGTACAAGAGTTGGTACCATATAGCAGTAGTACTGGATTTAAAAAACAACACTCGTTGTTTTCTAGAATAACAGAAACGACAGACGGAATCGAGCATAAGCCCGCATATAATTCAACAAAATAATGGCCAACAGGAAGAGCTCGGATACGGTTTGCAAATGGTACGGGAGAACAGAATTAAAAATGCTATGGAAAGAGGAATATTTTGTATCTGAAAATGCTTCAGCCTCTCTGAAGTACATAGCTTGTTTTATTATAACAACAACAACCGGGAATAAGCCATCAACGCTCTTAAAAAATCCATAAATAAAACGTAATGTTGGAAAAAACCCCAGCCCTCTTCTACCACAATATACAGAGGACAGATCTCCGTACGAAAAAAATACATTGTTACTGATCCAAACGACACGCGCGACAGTAGTTTTCTGCTACTGACACTCGTCAAAATAATGCGTCATCGGCTACTCCCTCTTTCACCAAAACTCATCCATCCATCGCCAAGCGCAAAACTATTAACATTAATCCCTTGCTTCATCTAATTTAACCTATTATAGTTCTCGTATTCGTTTACACGAAACAATTTGTCACGAATAAAAATAAAGTAAACCTTCCATTCAAATCAATTCATTCGGTTAACGATAAATCGAATTGTACAACAATCGATATGGCCCGTAAAAATACAAAATCTGGTGTGAAACTCTCACATGATTTTCTCTTGTTAATGTAAATTATAAAACATTATAATCATTAGTAAATAAATTGCCAATTCCATGGCTTAGTGACTACCGCGTTGTAAAGCGGAAGATCTTGGGTTCGATTTCCGGCCAGGGTCTGGAAATTTTAACACGTTAGAACCCACCGTTACAGCACCGAAATCCACAGTAGTCGCTAATGACCAACCTGTTGACGCGAATTTAAATAAATTTAAAAAAATTAGTAAACAATTAAAATAAACGATTACATCCGGTTGACCAATTTTCATGAAAATGTTTGTGTTGGGTCCTGTACCTATAGTGGTACCTAAGTTAAGTTTCAAATTTTAACTTCGTGCGCTATTCCGTTTTTTTTCTGTCGCACACAAACAAACACACACACACAAATCACTGAAACATGTTTTTTTTTTGTTCACGGGGCTCGATTTCTAAAAATCGACATGAGAACAATACTTTCCTTCCCTATATGGCATTCATATAGGGCAAGAGAAAATAAAAATTTCTTTCTCGTATTATTTTTTTACTTTTGACGTTCTCTTTCGTCGTATGCTTGTATTTTACATGTTCTCTTGTGTATTTTACATGCTGTGTGTTACAACGTTTTTTATTATCCCTAATGTGTATACATTGCAATCTGTTCAATTTAGAACAATAAGCAACCCCATGACCCAATGAGATGAGGATGATATGTATGACGTGTAAATGAGGAGTAGTCTTGTACAGACTCAGGTCACCCATTCCTGAGAGAGTATAGATAGTATAGATAGAGAGTATAGATGGTTAATTGAACCCCAACCATCAAAGTACACCGGTAACCACCGTCTAGCATTCGAATCCATATAAAAGTAACTACCTTTACTAGGATTTGAACCAGGAACTTTCGTCTCCGGAAATCAGCTGATTTTGGCGACAACTTTACCTCTAGACCAACCCGGTGGGTCAAGTGTTACAACTGTGCGTAAACTGTTTGTAAATACAAAACAACTAATGTATACGTCCATAGAACATGCAGTTGCAGTAGGGTGGTCGACCCGCTGCAATCTCTTCCCTATTCGTGGACGGTTGGGAGGAGCTAGGCATCCATATTTGCCGCTGACTATCCGTTGTCATGGCAACCCGCTCGCTTAGGAAGAGAAGCGGGGGACACCCGTCTAACTCTTCACTTGGGCATTTATTACATATATTAAGGCTATTATAAGGTCTATTTAAAACATTACAAAGCACTCTTAAGCAGATACAATCATTTTATGTGCTTTTTAAACGACACTTCTTCATTTATTATGAAACAAAAAAAAAATCTGTTGTGAAACACTCACACGACTTTCTTTTGCCAATGCAAATAATCACCAATATAACCTAACATTAGTATTAAAATATTAGAAATAAACAAAGAAATTAATCTCAGAAAATATAACCTCATATTAATGAGTGAATGGTGCAAAATGAAAATCAACTTCAGTTTGGCTTAATAATACGGAAAATCACTCTTTCATGCTAACTAGGCTCTGTAGAGAAAAATGCTTGAAATATAGTCGTAGATCTTTTAATTTTCTGTAAATTTGATTATATAGGTTACACTTTTGTCATGAAATGTGTACTAAGGCTGAAATCTTAAAAAATTTTATTTTTTACGGATTTTCATGGAAAAAACAGAATATCACTAATTACCGCTAAACTAAGCGTTATGCAAAGAAATTTTTATGATAAAAGTTGTAGGTTTTTAAATTCTCTGCAACTTTTATTATATTCATTTTTGCGCTGAAATGCGTATTAAGGCTGCAATCTTAAAAAAAAATTTTTTACGAGAAAACAGCCATTGAAAGAATTTTAGCAGGCATGGCGTCTACTTTATTATGTAGTGCATAAAAAATGCAGTAAATGTGGCGATTTTTAAAAAACATCATAGGAGCCATTTTTTAGAAAATTGCAAAAAGTGAAAAATGACACGAATAAACTACTACTTCCGGTTGACCGATTTTGATGAAAATGTTTCTTGACGAATTCTCTAGTGGTATCTAAATTAAGTTTCAATTTTCAACTTCGTACGATGTTCCGTTCTTGGGATATTTTGTTCACACATACACACGCACGCACGCACGCAACCAGAGAGAGAGAGAGAGAGAGAGAGAGAGCGATCGCTATAAACATGTTTTTTGGGTTTAGGGGGGTTTGAAAACTTGTAGATGCGGTGAAAACTCGGATTTCGAAAAATCGATATGAAAACAATACTTTATTTCCTACATTCATATTGGCAAGAGAAAGTAAAAATAATTATAACAGGGATTATACTTATTTTTTCTGTGAGAAATAAATCTGGATACTATCAAGAAAATAGGTGAAGAGGCTCTTCACCTACTTCCCCTGAATAGTCTCCGCTAATCGAGATCTGACATTCTTTTTTTATCTTGTTTTCTTAGCGTTGATATGTTTGAAGTTTAAAGCAGAGGAATATTGAATAAAATAAGTAAAATATGATTATTATTTATTAAGCAGTGTTTTTAATACATGACTGTTGTTTATTGGAGATACATGCATCCTTTAAATGCCTGAAGAAATGCGTCAAGGTTAATCTTACGGATGACCATTTCTATACAGCAAAATGAGAATCCTTGACCAATATATGCTTCACTGAATTGTATCTGGAGGAAATAAGAAGTAGGTTAAAAAAAAAACGAGAAATTCATTTATCATAAATATTATTAAGGAAGTGTAATACAAAAATAAAATAAAGAGACATATTTATGATTTTTTAAAGATTTTTTTAGTTCACGGTTAGTGTATTATGTAAATTTTATTTGTTTTGGTTTTCTCAAGTTTCTGTAGGTTTGTTATTGAGGTGAATAATTGGTGACTTTTAGTTAGTCATTTTCTTCTCAAACCAAATCACTCTGGCCTCCTCCATTGGCGTAGTCAATAGCGCGCTAGCCTGTACAAAGCGGAAGGTCCTGGGTTCGATTCCCGGCAAGGTTCTTGAAATTTTGATACGTTGAAACCTACCATTGCAGTAACGAAACTCACATTTTTCAGTAGTCGCTAATGACCAGCTGTTGGTGCAAATTTAAATTAACGTAAAAAATTCACTCTGGTAAACTTTTTTTTTTAGCTTTTATTTGATATCGGGAACTGTACATTGTTGACAACTACCCAATTTGATCGCTGCTTTTTGCTGTACTTTTTTTTGACGTGGATTAGACATGAGTTTGAACAGGGACCCCCAGTAGAGTTTGTTTGTTCATGGATGGCTGTCAACTGGTCACCATACAAAGTCGCTTGCCCAACCGGTGTTACTTAACAAATAATAGCGACTTTCTACCAGCTGACTGACTGGGCTGGCCCGAAGGCCTTCTGGTAAACTTAAAACAGATTCTTAATTGTAACAAACCTCCATTTAATTCACAGTATCTTGGTAGTTGTTTGGCGAAATTTAATTACAAAATAATCTAGTGGAAAATACTCACACGATTTTTTCTACCTAAAGTAAATAATTAAAAATTTAATTTTTTTACATTTCCTTGAAAGACCCATGTGTCAGTTTCCCCATTAATTAGGATATTTTGTATCAATAAATTTGTAACATTGTTACGTTGGCAGCAACCACGTGTAACATTAATTATTGTTGTCCGTTATAATGAGGTGAGCCTCTAAGCCATATTTTCCATCTTTACTCCAAGTTCTTCACGAGGGTGATCCCCCATATAGGCGATTGGAATTCTGTGAGACAGTCGCTATCCGTCCAGAAATATAAATGTATATGTAGTAAATACGGTAATAAAAGTGGTTAAAGAAAGTGAGAAAGGATATTAAGAAAATTAGAATAAACCGAGAAAATGTAATGAACCGAACCAAATTCTGACGACTAATTGTGAATTTTAAGAGATTCCATGAAGAGCAAAAACAGAAGAAAAGAGAAAAACGTAAAATGAACGAGTGCTCAGAACGTGGGCTGCAAAAGAGCACGTGGTCTAAAATTGGCACTATACGAGGAAAAAATGTATAATAGCCTAACTGTTGTCGTAAAATGTACACTAAAGCAGTAGTCTTAAAAAAAATTAACATATTTTACCGATTTTAGAAAGGATGGAAAATCAGTAATTGACGCTGAACCAAGCGTTGTAGAAAAATATCCTTGGCAAAAAAGTTAAAGGTTTTTTAATTTCCTACAAAACTAAATTGTGTACACTTTTGCCATAAAATGGTATTAAGGCTCCAATCTTTAAAAAATGACTACGAAAGGACTGCCCCCCTACGAATATCAGCAGACATAGCGCTTACCCTATCGTGTAGAGCAAAACAGCAAATGAGACGATTTAAAAAAAAATCATTTCAGCTGTTTTTGAGAAAACTGCAAAAAAGTTAAAAATTTCACGAAAAAACTACTATTATTAGGCTACTACAACGGTTGAACGATTTTGATGAAAATTTTGATGTCAATTTTGTGAATTTTGATGTCAGGTTACGGTGACGTAACTTAAGTTCTAAGTTGCAACTTCGTTTGATACTCCGTTTTTTGAGATATTTTGTTCACAACACACAGGCCAATCGGGAAAAACAAGTTTTTTGTGTTCAGAGGGCCTGAAAAACGTGTATTTCCCGTGAAAACTCAATCAGGTAAACAATACTTTCCGTCTCTTAATTCTTGTAGAGCAGTAAATAAAGGGATGGCAGTGTTTGCCACTGCCACCCCTTTTTACTTTCTCTTGCCTGTATGAATATATGAGAAAGAAAGTATTGTTTTCATGTCGATTTTTCGAAATCGAGTTTTCACCGGATCTACACGTTTTCAGACCACCTGAACCCAAATAAACACGTTTTTAGCGATTGGTCTGTGGGTGCGTGTGAACAGAATATCTCAAGAACGGAAGATCGTACGAACTTGAAACTTACGTTTAAACACCACTACCGGACCCGACACGAGCATTTTCATCAAAATCAGTCAACTGGAAGTAGTAATTTATCCGTGTAATTTTTCACTTTTTTCGATTTTGTCAAGAACTGGTCCTACGATTTTTTTTAAAATCGTTTGGTTTACTAAATTTTTATGCTCTACAAGATAGGGTAGGCGCCATGTTTGCTAAAATTCTGGGTGAGGCTGTTTTCATGGAAAAAATTGTTTTGTTTTTAAGATTGGGGCTTTAATATGCATTTTAGCGCAATGATTTATATAATAAAAGTTGAAGAGAATTTAAAATCCTACACGTTTTATTTCAAAAAGTTTTTTGTATAACGCTTAGTTTAGTGGTAGTTAGCGATTTTCTGTTTTTTTCTCAAGAAAACGTGTAAAAAATGGTTTTTTAAAGATTTCAGCCTTAGTATGCATTTTACGACAAAAGTGTATATGATCAAATTTATTGGAAATTAAAGTCGTGTAAGTGTTTCACACCAGATTGTTTTTAAAAGATGTTGAGTTATTTTCCCGTGTGAACCATATTATCTTATTCGAAAAATATTTTACTTGGTAAATGCACAATGGAAAAACTCTGTTAAGTTTGCATCGTTGGATAATTAATTTACAAAAGATGATTTTGGATGAAAATTCTCTCGTAATTGTCAAAGTAAATCATGTCAGCTTCAATAAGCTTTATTGATACGTGTATTTCAGTTAGGGAGTTATGAAGAGTTGGTTTTTGAATTTACTATCGATCTATCTACGCATTATCTGTACTTTGTTTACTAGCCGATACTTGACTTAAAAAAGTGGTTACTCTTCTGTTATTGTTATTAATATTATTATTACTTTAGGGATAAACGTGTAGGATTTGGAGTGGTTAAAAAAAGAAAGAATGATAGGGACGGATGTTTTTGTGGTAGGGTTCAAGTTGAATTAGAAATAATGCCCGAAGGGTACCTCTCATTAAGAGGAAGTCGTTTGTGGTTCGGCTGCAGCATTTTTTCCCATCTTTGTAGTGGAGTACTAAAGGGTGCTTCGGTATGATGATGTTTAATAGTGACTGGGGTAGGGGATGTTTATGGTTTTTAAGGCTTGGTTATGGGGGATGAATCTAGGAGTTTTTTTTATATATATATTTCAGTTGAAGGGCGTCACGGCGCGGCGGTTGTATACTCTCTGTGTAGCAACGCTATTAGGACGACGACGCCAATTACAGACGCGTGTACTTGCACACGCGCATATTCGACGTCGGTTTTTTTCATCCCTTGTTGTTTTATGTACTCTCCTAGACTCTTATGTATTCTTTGTTGACTTCCATTAATACACATGTTTCCTTCCGTAACCTTCTGTATCTTTTATTTCTTTCTATGTAACCTCTTTTTTCTTCTCCCACAAAACCCCTAATTTTTCCTTTTGTTATTATGACAGCCTTTTTAGTTTTCTTTTTTCATTTTTAATATTTTCCTTTTATATATGAAATACTCAAACCTATAATGGTCTTCTTTTTTGTCACAAACTATTTTTATTTTATGAACGTTTTATTTAGCGTAGGCCTATTATTTTTTATTTTTAGTGTCTTGAGCTCTTTCTGTGTTTGGAAACATGCAAAAGCCTTCACTGACTGATTGACTGACTCACTCAGTTACTTTAAAATTATAAATTAATTATTTCCAACGTAAATTGTAATCGAACGTTATACATTTTTATTACAATAATTCTTTATTTGCCAAAACATAACTATTTTTTACACTGGTTTTTTTACTTTCTCTTGCCTATATGAATATATAGGAAGGAAAGTATTGTTTTCATGTCGATTTTTCGAATTCGAGTTTTCACCGGATCTATACGTTTTCAGACCCCCTGAACCCAAAAAACATGTTTTTAGCGATTGGTCTGTGTGTGTGTGTGTGTGTGTGTGTGTGTGTGTGTGTGTGTGTGTGTGTCTGTGTGTGAACAGAATATCTCAAGAACGGAACATCGTACGGACTTGAAACTTAAGTTACATACCACTACCGGACCCGACACGAACATTTTCATCAAAATCGGTCAACCGGAAGTAGTAGTTTATTCGTGTAATTTTTCACTTTTTTGCGATTTTCTCAAAAACTGGTCCTACGATTTTTTTAAAATCGCCTCATTTACTAAACTTTTTATTCTCTACAAGATAGGGTAGGCGCCATGTTTGCTGAAATTCTGGGTAAGGCTGTTTTCACGTAAAAACATTTTCTTTTTAAGATTGCGGCTTTAATATGCATTTTAGCGCAAAATGTTATATAATAAAAGTTGTAGAGAATTTGAAAACCTACAACTTTTATTTCAAGCTTTTTTTTGTAAAACGCTTAGTTTAGCGGTAATTAGCGATTTTCTGTTTTTTTCTCACGAAAACGTGTGAAAAATCGATTTTTTTAAGATTTCGGCCTTAGTATGCGTTTTACGACAAAAGTGTATATAATGAAATATATAAAAAATTAAAAGATCTACAACTTTTATTAAGAGCATTTTTCTCTACAGAGCCTAGTTTAGAGAGAAAGAGTGATTTTCCGTATTTCTAAGCTTAACTGAGGTCGATTTTCATTTTGCGTGTTTCACTCATGATTGAAATATGGTTATATTTTTGAGGTTAGTTGTTTGTTTATTTCTAATGTTTTATTACTAATGTTAGATTTATTGTTAATTATTTATATTGGCAAGAGAAAGTTGTGTGAGTGTTTCACACCAGATTTTTTTTATTATTCCTAATGTGTGTACGTACGTTGCAATCCATTCAATTTAACAATAAGGAACCCCATCACCCAATGAGATGAGGATGATAGGCTATGTATGATGTTTAAATGAGATTTAGTTTTGTACAGACTCAGGCCGACCATTCCTGAGAGAGTATGTTTAATTGAACCCCAGCTATCAGAGTACACTGGTAATGGTTTATTAAACAGCTGGCTAACGGTGACGATTTTATTCCTAGACCAACCCAGTGGTTTTTTTTTACACTGTTGTTTAAAAAATAATAAACAAGTAGAACATTTACGTAACGGACTTTAAGAACTCCCTATGGAAAAGCGTACAGTGAGCGAATTCTGAAGATGTGAGCTGCAAAAACAGCTTCCAGAAACGTTTAAAGTCACCTCACGTGGTCTAAAATTGGGCCTATACGAGATTGTTATACCATCAACGATGTTGTTTTTACAATTTCATGTATCTTATAATTTCTTCCCGGAATTTTTACCTTTTCTTGCTCTATATGAATATATAGCAAAGTATTGTTGGTATTTCGATTTTTCGAAATCGAGTTTTCACCGGATATATACGTTTTCAGATCCCTTGAACCCAAAAAACATGTTTTTACCGATTGGTCTGTGTGTAAATAATATAACTCAAAATTGGAAAATCGTACAAAGTTAAAACTAGGAGTTTGACCTATGTACCATTAGGGGACCCGACACGAACATTTTTTTATCAAAATCGGTCAACCGGAAGTAGCGGATTTTTCCGTGCGATGTTTCACTCTCTGAAATTATTAAAAAACCGCTTTTACGATTTTCTTTAAAATCGTCTCATTTACTAATATTTTTATGCTCCAGAAGATGGGGTAAGCTATATGCTCCTGAAATACGTGGGGGTCTTTGCTTTCGTTTTAAAAAATGGAGTTTTTATGATTGCAGCCTTAAAGTACATTTTAGGGCAAAACTGTATTATAATAAATTGTAGAAAATTGAGAACTTAATTTTCAAGTTTTCTTTCAGCGTTTTTCCTACAGAATTTGAAAGTAGTGTTGATTAGTGATTTGTCTTATTTTGCCTAATAGAACAGAGGTTGATTTTCATTTAGCGTTATGCTCTCATGGTTAAAATTAGATTTTTTTCCATAATTTACATTGGTAAGAGAAAATCGTGTGAGTGTTTGACATCAAACGTTTGTTAATATTGTAAGAAATGTTACTTAAGAATAATGTAACCCTTTCGATTACAGTATTATTACTCCGGCCACATTAGCGTAGTTGGTAACGTGTTCGCCTCTAATCATGCGGTCTTGGGTTCGAATCCCATTCAAGCACGGCTTATTTTCATGATATGTTACAAAAAATCATTTCAGCCTTCACCGTCTGCATTAGCAGTATTTGCAGAACAGTCGGACGTTAAACCATAAAAAACCCTCTGGATTGGTCAAGAGGTCAAGTCTTCCCCGCGAGTCAGCTGTTAAACAGCTGATTTCGGAGACGAAGGTTCCGTGGTTCAAATCCTAGTAAAGGTTCTATACGCCACCGAACTAAAGACTGCAGATTAGATCTAGCCAATAACAGCCAAGGTCGGGTGTGAGGTTGCCCCTTCGCTAAGTCACACTCTGTTCCACTCAACTCCAGTTAACTTTTTGTTAGGCTGTCATCTACAGCGGGAAAATAACGTGACAACGCAGGATAAGATTAACGAAAGTCAATTGGCTCTGTGCTGTGATCTAGGTCACTATGCTCCGTCTTCATCTGCAGTCTCCAGTTCGTTAAGCTATTGTTCCTAAATCCTAGTAAAGACTTCTACGACCTACCTGGGTCTTAGATAGGTCGTGGAACAGTATTAGGTCCTAGATCGCAAATCCTAGTAAAGGTCCTTTTAATTAAATGAACTGATTAGTCATGTATCAATAAATTTGAATATAGAATTTACCCTTAGAGCTCAAACTAGTTTTTCTTTATAGTTAAAAATGAAGTTAATTATACTGATTTGTATACTAGACAGTGGTTACCGGTGTACTTTGATTGTTGGGGTTTAATTAACCATACCCTCTCAGGAATGATTGGCCTGAGTCTGTACAAAGTTGCACCTCATTTAAACCTCTTGCACATCATCCTCATCTAATTGGGTCATGCGGTTGCTTGTTGTTCTTAAATTGAAAGATTGTAACGGACACACATAAGGGGTTAAAAAAAGAATAGGTGTAAAATTTTTGTAACCCAATAGGTATGTCCACACTCGTGTGCTTTCTTTTTCGACTTTCGATTCGACGGCGCATGCTCTTAGAGGCATGCCACCTTCCCGCACTCGTTTGAAGAAATTTATCTAAAAAAAAAAACAAATATTTTTGAACAATGCACTAAATTTTTTTTTTTTCTCTTTAATTCTTTATTTACAACTGTAAAACGTTACAACAAGCAAATGTGATGATTATCATAATAATGTAAATGACATGATAGGCATGAGAGGGGTAGGGCCCCCATTGGTGCCTCCCCAAGAATGAAATTTGTATATCAAATTAGCAGGTCTCTACTCCAGCGTCTTTTAAGGCGTCTAGGGGGATTATCAGGTAAATGGACGGAGGAAAGTGAACGCACCAGGGGGTTCTCGTGTTCGTGTGACTTGTCGTGAAAGCGTTTGTATAGGTATTCAGTGGAATTTTGTACAAGTGGTGTTTAAATTAAAGTTTGAATTTGGTGTTTGAATTTTGGTGCACTAAATTAAAGCCTGTTCTTTCCTGCATTGAATGGTTTGATTTAGATGTTTTTATTTAGAAATTAATTGAAGATAACTCCAGCAATTTACGCAATAAAGTACTCAGTTTTTAGCCGGTTTTCCGTTAATGTGGTTTTTAAACGTCCGTTACTCCGTCCAGGCTTTTCATAAAAATCGGTGTTTAAGTACGTTCAAGTTCAGAGTTTCTTTTTCTATAATATGAATATTTTAAAAGATAAATCTCATGTTCATTTTTAACATGCCGGCCATTTTTTAAAAAAGTGCTTTTTTGGCTCCACGTAAAGGTAGGGAAATGATTTTTGGACTGAACCATGTATTTTCACAACGGTATTATGTCAAGCAAAGCATTTATTTTTTAAAATAAAAACATCGTTAAATTATTCAAAATGAGCTACGGAATGAGTTGCAGCAGGAAAAACACAGAAGTTTGTTTTTCTAAACGACTATTCTCGGAGCGGAAACCGCTATAGAGCTCAGTTTCCTCTCAAGAATTTTAGAGACTAATAGAATTTTGTATTAACACCACATATCTATTTCTAATTACAAATGCAAAATACGATACATGGCACAATACTGCTCTAAAAATGCATGGTTCAGTCCAAAAATCATTTCCCTCTCTTTACGTGAAGCCAAAATACACTTTTTTTTTTAAAAAAATGGCTGGAATTTTAAAATGGAACATCAAACTTCTATTTTAAAATGTTCATATTGAGAAAATTCTGATCTTCAACGTACTTAAACGCCGATTTTTATGAAAAGCCTGGACGGAGTAATGGACGTTTAAAAACCACATTAACGGAAACCGGCTAAAAACTGATTACTTTATGCGTAAATTGCTGGAGTTATCTCCGATTAATGTCTAAATAAAACCATCTAATTCAAACCATTCAATGCTTTAATTTAGTGCATTGTTCAAAAATTTTATTATGGTTTTTTTTTTAAATAAATTTCTTCAAAAGAAAGCGGGAAGGTAACATTGCCTGTAAGCGCATGCGACGTCGAATAAGATAGCGCACGAGTGTGAACATGCCTATTCAAAAACATATACCTTTATTATACTATTGATGCTTACATGCACAAATTATGTTGGCTTTTGTAATTTTTTTATTAAATAAAATAAAGCATTAGTAAAAATTAGTAAGGTACTGAAATAATTTGAATAAATTAACCTTTTGTTTATGCACACCGTTAGAACTGTTAATGTAAGCGTCTCCGCACTTTCAACCACTTAGAACGTCGTAAATATTGTAAAAGGCAGGAAAATTGGTGGTGAGGTTGGTTTACCGGGTGAGGTGGGGAAGAAAACGGCGAAAGAGCCAACCAACAGGCGCGGCGGCATCTTTACAAGTTTAACCCGTGCAGTGCGTATCGCGTAAACGGAATAACACTGTAGTAGATGGAGTATAAGCTACTCTCTTCTGCGGTGCCTATACACAAAAGGGTTATACTATAAACAAGCACTTCATTAATCCCACAGGAGATATTTCTCCCTCTTATTATCACCACCACTCTCTCTCTCTCTCTCTCTCTCTTTCTCTCTCTCTCTCTCTCTCCTTCCCTCACACACTTTTTACTCCTGTACCCTCTTTGAACTTATATCCATTTTCCCCATCCACAAATTCGCCATCTCTCTTAGGCACCGTTGTAATTATTTATTTCAATTGTTCACCGGCGTTCGTCTGTCCGTCCGTCCGTCCCTACATACGCACACTTTTTGCGTTCGTGCAAAAACATTCTCTGAGAATACAAAAGTTTGTTGCCGTTGTTATTGTTATTGTTATTTTGTGTTATACTAAGTGTGTCTCTGACCATTACTCATACATGATCTCCTTTCTTGTTTTCTTTTTATTAACCCTTTCAGTGGCAAAGTCCGGAAAACAGGACGTCGATATATTTTACTTAGTGAAAACATCCGATTTACCGGACTTCCGTAAATTATACATAAAGTGCCAACGTCCGGATAACCAAAAATTTACAAAAAAACTTTTAAATAAAAATTAATGGAATAATGTATTTTGAAAAACCACCTCTTGGCGTAGTGACTAGCGCTCTAGACTGCAAAGCGAAAGGTCCCGGGTTTGATTCTCCGCTAGGGTCTAGAAATTTTAACACGTTAAAACCACCGTTAAGGTACCAAAACCCGCAGTAGTTGCTAATGACCAAGCTGTCGATGTGACTTTAAATAAACTAAAAATAACTGTTTTGAATATTTTTATTGTTACAACTATTTCTTTTTTATGAACATAATAAAAATTAATTTTTAACAGGAAATTTTATTTGTCTGCAACGTTGAAATTTTGGTTGGCAATGGCAGGCTTACGCCTGCAAGTTTTCGAAATAAGGGCTGGCACTTTTTGTACTGCCCCTAACAGACAGGTGGAGTATCAATTTATTTACACTCAATCTGTCCAGTTACAGGGCTAAAATAAATAGTTCTGATTCTTATCACATGGTCAGCCAATTAAATGATTGAATCATTTAAGAACAGAAGAGGTAGAGGTGCAAAAGACACTAATCAGAGTTATCTCCTCTGAAAGTAATGAATTTCATTATACAGCCAGACCCTGTGGTGAATGAAGTGAAGGGGTCATTTGCAGAGTGGAAAATCTGTGCTTTTCAGAGGGCCTGGCATGCTGAAAAGCGTAATTTTTCACTCAGTGAGGAAGGCAATGGTAAACCACCTCACTCCTTGTTTTACTTAGTAAAACCTCTAAAGGTTCAAACCAGCCTTTCGGCTGATGACCTAAACAACAACAACACTTTTTGTACACTGTTTCGGCACTGAAAGGGTTAATATTTTTTTTATCACCAACCTAATTATTCTGTGTTATCTTTTATCAATTTTTTGTTTGTTATTTGACTTCCTATAGTAAATCGTATCTGCCCATAACAGACAGGTGAAGTGTCAATTTATTTACACTCTGTCTATCCGTCGCAGGGCTAAAATAATTAGTTCTGTTTCTTATCACATGGTCAGGCAATTGAATGACTGAATCATTTAAGAACAGAAGAGGTAGAGGTGTAAATGACACTATTCAGAGTTATCTTCTCTGAAAGAAATGAATTTCATTATACAGCCAGACCCTGTGGTGAATGAAGTGAAGGTGTCATTTACAGAGTGGAAAATATGAGCTTTTCAGAGGGCCCGGCACGCTGATAAGCGTACTTTTCCATTCAGTGAGGAAGGCAATGGTAAACCACCTCACTCCTCGTTTTACTTAGTAAAACCTCTATAGGTTCAAATCAGCCTTTCGTCTGATGACCTAAACAACAACAACAGTAAATCGGATATTATTGATTTTACCAATATGAAGCGAATTTCCGCAGATTTACTTAAATCTCCATCACTCTGTATAAGAAATTTCAAAAATTAAGACTGATCTCTGGGCACTGCTTAGTACCGGGCAAAGGTTTCTGGAAGAGGACCAGAGGAATAAGAAAAATATCTAGGCGGGCCAACAAAATTTATTTAAACGAAATGAAAATTACTTTGTAATTTCTCTTGCCTTATATGAATATATAGGAAAGGAAAGTATTGTTTTTACGTCGATTTTTCGAAATCGAGGTTTCACCGGATGTACACGTTTTCAGGTCTCGTGAACCCAAAAAACACGTTTTTATCGGTTGATCTGCGCGGGCGCGCGTGAGTAAACAAAATATCTCAAGAACCAAGTATCATAAAAGTTGAATCTTAAAACTTAAGTTATGTACCGCTAGGAACCAGACACTAACTTTTTCATCAAAATCGGTAACCGAAAGTAATAGTTCAAGTTGTTGGTAACAGCTGAAAGGCTGGTTTGAACCTCTAGAGGTTTTACTAAGTAAAAACGAGGAATGAGGTTGTTTACCATGCGTTCCTCACTGAGTACAAAAGTAGCGTATGCTTATCAGCATGCCAGGCCCTCCGAAAAGCATCCATTCTGCACCCTGCGAAAGACACCTTCACTTCATTCACCACAGGGTTTGGCTGTGTAATGAAATTCATTACTTTCAAAGTAGATAACTCTGACTAGTGTCTTTTACATATCTACCTCATCTATTCTTAAATAGTTCAGTCATATAGTTCATGTGTAATAGTTCACGTGGCTGACCACGTGATAAGAAACAGAACTATTTTTTGTTGGAACTAGCAGATCGAGTGCCAATATTTTAACACTCCACCTGCCTGTTATGGGCGAAGTTTTAAGTTATTTATACAATTTTTCACTTCATTTTCTCAAAAAAACTGCTCCTACGAATTTTTTTAGTCGTCTCTTGTACTAAATTCTTTATGCTCTACAAGATAGATTAACCGCCATGTCCGCTTAAATTCTTGGCGGGACGGGGGTGTTGCTGTCGTGGTAAAAGTTGATTTTCTAAGATTGGCGGCCTTAATATGCATTTTAGGGGAAAAGTATAGCTATAGTTAAAGTTGTAGGAAATTAAAAAACCCATAACTTTTATTTTAAACGTTTTCTTCTACAACGCGTATTTCAGCGTTAATTAGTGTTTTTCTGTATTTTTTACTATCAAAACCGGTAAAAATTGTTGTTTTTAAGATTCTGGCCTTTTTTAAGCATAACGACAATAGTGTATGTTTAAAAGTTTATAGGAAATTAAAAACACTACAGTTTTTTCAGGTAGGCTATTCTTTTCTACAGAGCTTGTTTAGCGTCATATATTGATTTTCCTGATTTCTAAGTTCTACCGAGGTTGATTTTCATTTTGCGTCTTTCATTCATGATTTAATTTAGGTTATATTTTTTGTTTATTTCTAATGTTTTATTACTAGGATTAGGTTATATTGCTCGTTATTTCCAATGGCACGAGAAAAACGTGTGAGTGTTTCACACCAGATTTTTTTTTTAAATTGCAATATTATCTGCAGTGTCTTATCAAAAATAATATAAGTTAATTATTATAGTTTGACGTTTAAGGAAGAGAAATTGAAGTCCCGCTTGTGATTAAATTATGTTTTATTTCCGACTGTTGTAGAGATATCAAATTGTTACACTAACACAGATATTCGTTGTTTAGAACTATCCTTTTGTGTTATGTAGTATAAGTAGTCTGTTAGCAAACATTAGAAAGAACATTCGTTTAGATGCCATAAGCTTGGTGATGATGATGATGACGAAAACGTTGAAGTAATAAATAGATTGTGCGTCAACAAACGCTCAAACTCAGCGGGGGAAGAATCCTATGTTACTTTTTTATATCTTTATTTTGGCACTACTGTTCGCTGTACCATGTAACACTTGTGTCGATTTTCTAGTGCGACGGTCGGTCGTTTATTTTAATTTACAGTGAATAATTTTATTAGATTTTTTTTAACTTCTTAAATTCTTTATCACAGAATGGTAAGATATTTATCGTGCCGTGATGACATGTATATTTTTTAAAAAGTTATTAATTAATTAATTTTAATTTATTTATTATTTTTGTCTCGTTTTAATTGTTTTCTTAACATTTTAATTATAATTTTATTAGGTATTTATTTTGTAAATATTACATATATTATACTTAGATATAATATACTATAAGTTATAGTCTATATGTATATCTTTTTTTGGATTTCTAATTTTAGATCGTAACGCACTTGTTCAAATATAAACCGTTTAAAATTTAGTTTGTTATAATAAATTATGTTCGTATTCAGAAGTGATCTGCTACTCTTCCATTCGCTCGCCTCGCTTCAAATACATAAAATTGTATTATACTGAAAATTTTTGAATAAAATATAAAAAAGTATCTCTTTAAAGGCTTATGCATATATACGCTGTAATTTAGCGCAGTGTATTTGGAGAATATTGTGAATTGAGAGCAGCGGCCACTATTCAGGTGAAGAGCCTCTTCACTTATACGAGGTGTGGCTATTAAATAACGAGACTTACTTTGTTAAAAAATTTATTTTAATTTTATACATAATCACTTATTGTCACCTTCAATATACACTCCTTCTCTATCCCTACAACGCTCCATGCGAATTTTCCAGTGTTGGAAACAGTGCTGGAAGTCATCTTCTGTCAGCTCCTTCAGGACACGTGCCCCTCAAAAATGTTTGAAATGAAACTCGCAAAAATGTTTGTACTGACACTTTGTACGCGATTGAAAATTATCCAAATTTTTTGTGAACGATAATAACATGTGATTAAATGTGGTTTTTTACTCATGATCCGGAAACGAAGCGCCAATCCATGCACTGGAAGAGCCGAATTTCACCGAGAGCCAAAAAAGCTCGCATGAGCAAGTCAAAATTTAAAGCAATGATGATTGTTTTTTTAATATCCATGGGATTGTGTACCTTCACTGGGTTCCTGAAGGTCAAACAATTAATCAATATTACTACCTTGAGGTACTTTCTAAAGTACGTCAAAGAGTAAGGAAAAAACGCCCCAAAATGTGGAAGGACAAATCATGGGTTCTCCACCGAGACAATGCGCCAGCTCATTCCGTGTTATCTGTCAAGAGGTTCCTAGCCAAGTACAGGATTTCAGTGTTAGAACATCCATCTTATTCACCAGATCTTGCACCATGTGACTTCTACCTGTTCCCTAAGGTGAAATTGCATTAAAAGGGACAAGATTTGAGATTGTGGAAGCTGTAAAAGAGAAAGCGGCACGTGTCCTGAAGGAGCTGACAGAAGATGACTTCCAGCACTGTTTCCAATGATGAAAAATTCGCATAGAACGTTGTACGGAAAGAGAGGAGTGTATATTGAAGGTGACAATTAGTGATTATGTATAAAATAAAATTTTTTACAACGTCAGTCTCGTTATTTAATAGCCAAACCTCGTATTCTGGGTAGTAAGTCCAGAGTTATTTCTCTCACAAAATAAGTATTTTCTTTAACATTTATTTTTTGTTTTACAATGAATGAAGAAGTGTCGGTCGTGTAAAAAGGTACATAAAAGTCTTTTATCTGTTTGAGTGCTTTCTAATGGTTTACATATCTTTTAAACCAATTGGGCCGGCCCGTTGGCGTAGTGGTTAGCGCAACTGGCGGAGTCTGAGGTTCGATTCCCGGTCAGGTCTAGCATTTTTTTCACCACTCATTTTCATTATCATCATTATCGACCGTCTGTATTAGCAGAAATTGCAGAACAGTCAGACCAAAAACCAAAAAAAAAATAACATAAAACCAAAACAATAACATAATAAATAGCTTTCGTAATGGCGTTAATATACGTAACAAAATCCCTAGTGAAGAGTTAGACGGATGCCGCAGCTTCTCTTCCTAAGCGTACGGGTTGCTGTGACAACGGATAGTCAGCGGCAAATATGGATGCCTAGCTCCTCCCGCCCGTCCACGAATAGTGAAGAGATTGTGGCGGGTCGACCAGATTACTACACCTGCAAGTTTTATGTACATTCTACGTTAGTTGTTTGTATTTTCGGTGTAACACAGTTGTTTTTTATGTGTGTGTATGTTTTTTCAACTCTTCACCTAGGTATCTTTAAAGGCACGAGCCGCCATTGATTGAGAGGTAAAACTTAAAGAGTCAGGTGTGGAAAAAATTAAATTCAGAAATAACTCCCTGGAAATTCCTCAGACTATGGAGGAAAGCATAGGGGACATGGTAGAACTCGTGCATTTTGCTGAGAACCGCGGAACAGACATGCGCACTAGGAGCCGAAAGTTCAGTTCCTTGTCTTTCCTTTCACGTAGTCACGTAGGCATACGTAAACAACCCCGTGCTGAATCGTGCACAACATTAGGATTTACCATTTACGAAACCCCTTAGTTTAGCACGAGCCATACTGTACTGCATGTAGCGCTGTAACCGCAACATCTGTTTCACAGCTCACAGCAAAATGCAAAAGCTATACCCATAATTTTCTTCCTGTGCATCAATCCATCAATTTGATTTCAGCACCTCTGTTATACCTCACTGAATCAGTCAGAGATAGCTTTACAGCCTATCTTTACATTTTCCTAACTTCGTTCGCAGTTCTCTTCGAATTTTTTTCTAACTTCTCTCGCCGTTAATTTTCACAATTTTACTTTATCTTCAATTTTTCTCCTTCCCCTACCCTTCCTCCTGCTTCTTCTCCTTTCCCTTTCTCTCCTCTTGCTTCTCCTTTTCCTTCTACTGTTTGTCTATAACTTGATGGCCTCCCGTAGAGAGGAGCAGAATCGGTCCGCTACTAGCCTTCTCAATAACACTTCATTATGTACCAATTCCAGTGTACTAGTTAGTAGTAGTACATAATGAAATGTTATTGAGAAGGCTAGTAGCGGGCCGATTCTGCTCCTCTCTGCGGGAGGCCATCAAGTTATAGACAGACAGTACTTCTTTTCCTTCTCCTCCTTTTTATCTTCCTCCTCCTTCTTCTTCAGCTCCTCCTCCTCCTCCTCCTCCTTCTTTACGCGTCATCTAATGCAAGAAGTTCATACATAAAAATCCCTTTCATGAGACGACGCGTCTCTTGGCTAGTGGCAATGTTTTCCAAAGAAATTGTAAGAGATGTAGCTCTCTTAGCTTTCATAACAAAGAAGAAGGCTTACCTTACACCTAAGCCAAAAACCCATTAGTGATTTCTATATCTACTCTTTAAGAGGAATCGAATGACACTATTTTTGTTTCCGAATTCCGACTTTGATTCCTTGACTTCCGGTCGAAACCGGAACTTCAAAGTCAAACCAGGCCCACTAACTTTTTGTTTAGATTACCAATCTAAAAACCGTTTGTTCGTATCTCATGTAGTTTCTAACATCTGGATGTGACGGACGAACGGATGTTGGAAAATTTGAGATGATGTTAAAAATTGCCACCAGTAACTACTTTAGATACTTCAACTCTGAATAAGTCAATGGAGCTCACCGGAACCACGTTCTCAAGTTGTTTGGCCAGGTTATGTGTCTTCTACCACGACTTCTCTTGCCCATCATTTTCCTCTGAATTATTACGTGGAGTAAACCGTACTTCTCACCTCTTATCACATGACCCAAGTTTTGTAAATTTCACATTTTTTATGATTCTTACAACCTCTTTCTTTTTCTATATCATTCTGAAAACACTCTCAATTGAGACGCGATCCATCCAGCTTTATAGGTCTTTGGTAAGTATACTTACCACTGGCAATAAGGTCGATTTTGTAAAAGAATAAGCTATACCGTTGAACCCTCTTAGCATTTTATGGTTTTATAGATGTTCTCTTGTAAGTAGGCTATCCACATTTTGAAATTAGTGCGCAGCGACCATTTGCTTCATGAGTTACACGAATGCAGTAAGGATTCATACCAGGGTACGCAACCGTGTTGTTTTGTTGTTATTTTTGTACTGTGCTTAGAAAATTCGATTTTTTATGGGAAATCAAGCATTCATGCTAATTTTAAGTGGAGATAAGATATTCTACATTTTTATTTTGTTATATAATACTACAAGTTGGTTTAATAAGCATTCTTACCACTAAAAATTATGCGATTCCCATTTCAATAAACTTTCCTAGGTAGGTATACTTACCAGGTCTTAACATAAAAAAAGAAGAAATATGTTACTGTTCTGGCACTAGAAATACATTATTCAAGTCCCTATAAAACAAAATTTAATTTTTTTTAACATCAATATTTTTCTCCGTAGTACTGCCGTATAAACGGTTAACTTTAAACCTTTCCATACGATCACATTTCAAAAGCCTCCAGTTTTAGTTTTGCACGCCCCTAACATTGAGAAATTTATTCACTAAGTTATGATTATAATTTTTCTAACTTTCCTGAGAAGTTGTTTAGTTTTGTACATCAGACTTCTTAATCTTGAGAATTGTTACAAAGTGGTTCCAAATTCTAATCGAAATTCGCTGTTAAAGTCCATACAACGCTTTTGTTGGTAGGTTTATGTTATAATAACACTCTAAGCGATATGTTGAATTATGAAACACGTTATAAAAAAAGAATTAAAGAAAAGATTAATGAAGTGTTTATTGTAAGTTGCAGCGGGTGGTTTATTTATTTGTTTATATCTTGATTTGTTCATTTCTTAATACTAATAGTAGTAATAAAGTAAAGATATCTGTTTGTATTATAATAATATAATATTGATTGGTTTGACCTGACCTTTCCAGTCTGTTTATTATTACTATTACTATTAACTAAACTAACGCAGTTTGAAAGACAAGTAGACATCAATCAAACCAAACATTACTTTTAAATTCTGTTTCATAGACTGAAATATGAATGGTACCTACTCCGGTGGCTCCTTGTACTGTGTTTGTTTATATAATATACACATCACTATGTTTGGTATACTGTGATTCTGTATCAGTCACTTATTAACTGAAAATATGAATATGGTAAAGTTCTTTTTAAAGAATTTCAAAAAGAAAATTTTCGTATAAAGTTTTTGATCTGAGACTGTAACCTTGCTACGGATTTGGATTTTTGTTTTGTTTTTGGTGGCAATTTTTGAAATTGTTATCTCATTTTCGTTCGTCCGTCTGTTACACCCAGATTTCAGAAACTGCAAAAGGAAGCAACAAACGGTTTTCGGATTCGTAATCTACACAAAAAGTTAGTTTGCCTAAATTACGGAAGTCCGGTTTCGACCGGAAGTCAAGAAAAATGAAAGTCGGATTTTGGAAACAAACAATAATAGTGTCGTCATTTGATTCCTCTTAAAGAGTAGATACAGAAAATTAATGATTTGTTTGGGGGGGCTCCTAAACTCCCCTAACCCCACCGTCAACACCCGCTGGTCGTAAGGATGCGAGGTGGTATAGTAGAACAGCACTGAGAATATCGCCTCAGTATACTGCACCATTATAACTTAACATAGTCATTCTTTCTTCACTACAAAATAGTCAGCCGCCGAGCCCAACATACACCACATAGACACGAATAACATAAAACAACATAAAGATCACGCAGTATTTACAGCCTTCTTTCACAGTATCCTGTATAGTTTTTCTTTAATTTTACCATCACTGTGAAACAAATCTGCCTCTCCATTTATTTCATTTGCTGTAGCTATACATCTATTGATTGGAGCTTTCATACTAAATATTACACTATATAATACTAGTTTTCATACTTAAATTTTCTGTACACAGAAATCTGCCCATAACAGGTACGTGGAGTGATAAATTTTTTCCACTCAATCTGTTAGTTCCAGGGCTATAAAAAATAGTTCTTTTTCTTATCTCATGGTCACATGATTAGGCTTATACGAGTACTACTAACAAATTACAAGTAGTCTACTTCAGTTAAATAAGTACCTCTGTCTAGTATTCAAATCCGTATAAAAGTAACTACCTTTACTAGGATTTGAATCAGGAACCTTCGTCTCCGAAAATCGGTTGTTAAACAGTTGATTCTAGTACTTAACCACTGGACCAACCCTGTGGATTTTTTTGTAGAAAATATATATACCAAAAAGCCTTAATTTTGGATCGGATATGTTTTTCTAGATTTAATACTATAAATGAATTACATTTGAATAAAACACATTCATACCGTAAACATTTTTGAAATGGAAATTTTTATATTATATTTTTAATCATTTCTAGTCAGGAGTTAAATATCCACGAAGCTTTTCTGTGAAGTCGGTCCACTTGATTTTTATTGTTCTACGTCCAACTGTTTTGAAATTACTGCTAATGCAGACGTTAAGAAGGGTGATGGATGAAAAAAATGCGAGATCTAACCGGGAGTTCTGGCATAGAAACCAGTTTCGTTTACCACTACACCACGAGTCAGCGTCCAAATGTTGTTGATTGACATTGTTGTAAATGCAATATTATTAGGTCTATTAAAATTTAATGCTAAGATTATGGTTTATGTAATGCCTGTAATATTGCTTGCTAACAGTTGTTTTTTTGTTTTGTTTCAGGAAACACCGGATAGAGATGAAGAAGATTCTGTGTCATTAACATCGGTAAGTTTAACAATCTGTTTTATCTTGCTGTCAAGTAGTTTTGAAAATTTCATTTTTTTCACTGAGAAATACTTATTTACTTATTTAAATATTTTAGAAAAATACTTTATTTACTTTTACAGTTGTTAGCTAAGATCGTCTTTTACTTTCTTTCGCACTATATGAATAATTGACTTTTTAAGAAAGGAACGTATTGTTTTCATGTCTATTCTTCGAAACCGATTTATGCCAGAAATACACATTTTCAGGCCTCCTAGAACCCAAAATCATGTTTTTAGCGGTTGGTGTGTGTGAGTTTTTAAAAAAATTTTAAATTCTCCAAAATGCAGGTTTTTAAAACTATAGCTTATAGAACACATTTCATTTGTCTGAAAATTTCTCTTGAGATATTCAGTGCAAACCGTTTTCATACTTAAATATTCTGTATACTGAAATCTGCCCATAACAGGAAGGTGGAGTGGTAATTTTTTCCACTCAATCTGTTAGTTCCAGGGCTATAAAAAATTGTTCCGTTTCTTATCTCATGGTCACCCAATTATATGACTAAACTATTAAGAACAGAAGAGGTACAGGTGTAAAAGACACTACTAGTCTGAGTTATCTCCTCTCGAGTAATGAATTTCATTGTACAGCCAGACCCTGTGGTGGATGAAGTGAAGGTGTGATTCACAGGATGGATAGTAGATGCTTTTCGGAGGGCCTGGCATGCTGATAAGCGTATTTTGCCTCTCAGTGAGGAAGGGTAAATCTCCTCACTACCCATTTTACTTAATAAAACCTCTTCTAGTGGTTCAAACCAACCTTTCGGCTTATTATCTAAACAACTTTCATAAATACGCGTATATTGTTTAAAAAAATCCCTTTCGTGGGACGACGCGTCTAATGGCTGGTGGTAATTTTTAAAAAGGCTTACCTTTGACCTATGGTAAAAACTCTTGGTGATTTCTGTATCTGCCCTTTAAGAGGAGCCGAATGGCACGATTTTTGTTTCCGAATTCCGACTTTGGTTTCTTGAATCCGGTTTCGGGTAACTTCCGGTCAAAACAGGAACTTCAAACCCAATGATTTCTGTATCTAGTCTTTAAGAAGAATCGAGTGAAATTTTTTTGTTTCCAAATTCCGATTTTGATTTCTTGACTTTCGGTCGAAGCTATTTTTTGTTTTCAAATTCTGACTTCGATTTCTTGACTTCCGGATTTACACCACTTCCGGTCGAAACTGGAACTTCAGACCCAATGATTTCTGTATCTAGTCTTCAAGAAGAATCGAGTGACACTTTTTTGTTTCCAAAGTCCGACTTTGATTTCTTGACTTCCGGTCGAAACTATAACTTCAAACCGAATGATTTCTGTATCTAGTCTTTAAGAGGAATCAAATAACACTATTTTTGTTTTCAAATTCTGACTTCGATTTCTTGACTTCCGGTTTTGGACCACTTCCGGCCGAAACGAACTTCAAACCGAATAGTTTCTGTATCTAGTCTTTAAGAGGAATCGATTTTTTTTTTTTGGTTTCAAATTCTGACTTCAATTTCTTGACTTCCGGTTTTGGACCACTTCCGGCCGAAACCGGAACTTCAGGCTCACTAACATTTTGTGTAGCTTACGAATCCGAAAGCCATTTGTTGCTATCTCTTGTAGTTTCTGGTATATGGGTGTGATGGACGGACGGCAAGGGAAAATGATAGATGACAATTTTAAATTTTAATTACCACCTATCACATTTCTTGTCTAAATAATACCTCTTGAGATATTTATTGTAAAGCTGTTTCCAAACTTAAATTTAAAATTTTGTATACAGAAATATAATTAAAATAATCTTCTACTTAAAACTGGACGTATTTCGTGTAAAATTTATTATTGAAAAATCATAAATTTAAATTCTACACTACAGACAACGGTATGATTATCATAAAATAACTTGACCATTGTTGATTTTATTATATCGGCTTATTATAATCATGTACGTATATAAAAGTGAACACATAAGCTACATAGAAGGAACGCGTCGGTTTGAACACTTAACCAAGATCTAGTTTTAGTATTGTTGGAAAAAAATGATCGTACCCCCAGTTAGTAAGTATTAAGATAAAACACTAGTTATTTGTTGAACACGATGCGGTACTACCACGTACAAGATATGCTTTAACTTACGCTATACCTAATACTGAGATAGTATAAGTGGTTTTTTAAGTAGTAACCGCTACTATATAAATGCCACATATGATTATACGTCCACTAAATTGAGTAAAGCAACCGTCCCTTGCTCGCTTGCTCGGTCAACTTAATAAATCCGCTATTATTATTATTATTATTATTAGCGGATAAATAAATTGATGCCTTTCAACATATAGCTGCTGATTATTATCGTCGTTATTATCACTATTATTATTTTTATTAGTCAACCATACACTGCGTGTATAAAAATCCATTAAACGCTACCTCACTTTTGCCGTCCTTTATGTTTCATGTTCATTCATACAGCGTGTACGAAAATTAATTGCTTTTTAAATTGTACAAAATTCTGAACTGTTGACTGAAGTACGAGGGAAGTTTAATAATAATTAACGAAACTAATATTGTTGTAGTTCATTGAATTATAATGAAACTTTCTTACAATCACATCAAAAAATACTGCGAAAAGCAGCGATCTAACTGGGGGGTTGTCAATAAAGTACAGTTCACGATGACAAATAAAAACGTTGCAATAAAAGGTAAAAAATATTGTGTCACCGGATGGCGACATTAAGTAGCGAGTTGAAACCTTTACATTTTGGTGGCCCTGAAAAGGGCCGTTTAAGCGGTGGGTCGTCGTCGTCGTGGTGGTCGGAGGCTGGGCGACACCCAGCCTCCGAGCCTGTAGTCGTTCAGCGGAGAAGTCATCTTCTTCCCTCGCAGTAGTGCGTCGATGGCTGTTTCGTCGGGTCCCGGTGGGCGTAAGGCTCGGTCGAGAGACCCCCTGTGGGCATCGCTCGCGTCAGCGGGTGATGACGGTCCGGTCGACGGGTTACGGTGACGGGTCGGCGAGCGGAAGCATCATCTTGTCTCTTGATTAGTCCTTCGCTGGAATCCGGTAGCTGTGTGCCAATGGTAGAAATCTTGTCTGCTGTCTGGATCGGAATTGAATCTTTCGGCTCAGTGTAGCGCTCTTTATATAGTTGCCAAGAGCGCTGTGGTAGAGGGCGGTTATTGGTATGGCCTTGATGACAAAGGACTCTGTCGGTACGCACACAAGCCTACCGCCCCTCTCGGAACTATTGGCGGCTCCCTCTGTCACTACGTCAGAAGCTTTGATAGCCGGCAGCACAGTACCTAATCAAAGGGGGCGACGGTGACTGTAGATAATTCTAAATGATTGACTGAAATACATGGGACGTTCAATAATTAATGAGGCAAATTGTTGTAGTAAAAATCTTTCAAATCCTTTCAAAATAAGATTTATTTGAACTTCATTACATAATAATCAAATTACAATATTTTTTCAGTTTTAGAGTAATTGAACAAAACAATTTTGACCAATTTATTAGTAGAAATTTGTTGAAAAATGCTTGAATTAATATAACGATTTAAATAACTAAACTTTTAAATGATTGCACAAAAATACAAAGGATGTTAAAATATCCAGTTTTTTTAATACGATTCATGCAAAATCAGTTAAATCATACGTAAAAGAAATTTTAGTTAAAAATATTTCTCAACAAAAAAATTATTGTATCTTCCAGATAATACATTTTTAACTTGAAATAACAATGCGTACTTAATTTATTTGGTGAATTATTTATTCAGTGAAATCAACAAATTTCATTATAAATGTTATATGCATTGCAAAACCTATCTACGTAAAGGTCTACAAACCTACTGAATAATAGATTAATGGAAATCTTATTTGAAACACTGACACGACTTTCTCTTGCCTATAAAGATAATAAACAATATCAACATAATCAATATTTAATTATGAGCGAATGACGCAAAATGAAAATCTATCTCTGTTCGACTTAAATGTACGAAAAATCACTAATTGATGCTTAACAAAGCTCTGTAGAGAAAAGTACTTAAAAGTTGCCGGTTTTTTAATTTCCTATAACTTTGATATATATTTTATAGTAAAATGCATAAGGCCGCAATATTAAAAAATCCCATTGTTTTACCGATTTTGGTGTAAAAACACAGAAAATGACTAATTGACGCTAAACTGAGCGTTGTACTAACAAAATGTTTACAATAAAATTGCAGGTACGGTAGCCTATATTTTCATACGTTGCGAAAAATAATTTCATCCTCATTACGCGTAGTTACACCCCAACGTCGTCGCTAATGACCTTGCAGTTGATGCGACGTTAAATAAATAAATAAAACTAAAAAAAAATTGCAGGTTTTTATAATTATCTTCTACTACTTAAATTGGATACATTTTTACCCTGAATGCATGGTCAAGGCCGGATTTAACAGGGGTTCAGAATTTTACTAATAACTCAAAATTTAAATATGCTACCACTCTGAAATTTCGTACGTACAACAACACAGAAGTTTATATTCCGGCGTAATCTCAAATAAATCGGTCCAGGGCTGTTTGAGTTATAAGCCTTTACATGCATCCGATCTGTTGCAGCAACAAAAAAACCGGCTTTTTTTCTTCTCGTCCTGATATCGCAAAATTAAAAAAAATAAACGCTAAAAATATAAAACTGACATGGAACAACGCAGATTGAAATCAGCTAAATTTTGGTGTATAGCATGTTGAAATTGAACAAGCGGTTTTTAAGAAACAAGGCTCCAAACTCGGGTATCTGTAATAAAGAAGTCGACAGTAGTGTCTTTACATCTCTACGTCTGCTGTTGTTAAATGAGTCGGTTATATAATTAGCTGAGCATGTGTAAGACACTTTATTTTTATGGCAATAGTAATTTTATGTCTATTAATGAAAATTTGTCCGTTTTTCTACGTTGGCAACAGAAAGTCACGTGAGTGTTTCACACCAGATTTTTTTTTTTACTTTCTCTTGCCTATATGAATATATAAGAAGGAAAGTATTGTTTTCATGTCGACTTTTCGAAATCGAGTTTTCACCGGATCTACACGTTTTCAGACCCCCTGAACCCAAAATACATGATTTTAGCGATTGATCTGTGTGTGTGTGTGTGTGTGTGTAAACAGAATATCTCAAGAACGGAACATCGCACGAACTTGAAACTTGAAACCTAAGTTACATACCACTACCGGACCTGACACAAACATTTTCATCAAAATCGATCAACCGGAAGTAGTAGTTTATTCGTGTTTTTTACTTTTTTACTTTTTTGCAATTTTATCAAAAACTGGTCGTACGATTTTTGTTAAAAATCTCCTTGTTTACTAAATTTTTTATGGTCTACCAGATAGGGTAGGCGCCATGTTTGCTGAAATTCTTGGTGAGGCTGTTTTCACGTAAAAAACTTTTTTTAAGATTGCGGCTTCAATATGTATTGTAGCGCAATAATATATATAATAAAAATTGTAGACAATTTAAAATTCTACAACTTTTATTTTAAACATTTTTTTGTATAACGCTTAGTTTAGCGGTAAATAGCGATTTTCTATTTTTTTTCACGTAAACGTGTGAAAAATCGATTTTTTAAAGATTCGGCATTGGTATGCATTTTACGACAAAAGTGTAATTATATAATCAAGTTTATAGAAAATTAAAAGATCTAGAACTTTTATTTGAGAATTTTTCTCTACAGGGCCTAGTTTAGCGTAAAAGAGTGATTTTTCATATTTTTAAGCCAAACTGAGGTCAATTTTCATTTTGCATCTTTCACTCATGATTAAAATTAGGTTATGTTTATTGAGGTTAGTTTTTTTGTTTATTTCTAATGTTTTATTTCTAATGTTAGGTTTATTGTTAATTATTTGCATTGGCAAGAGAAAGTTGTGTGAGTGTTTCACACCAGATTTTTTTTTTAAATTTAATTCTCTACCGACCTTCTGTCCGTTTTATACTAGAACTACGTTTTGTATGCACTATTAAAACTCAAAAATAGACGCTTGTACGTTTGCCTTGGAACAGATTACTTTAAAAGAAAATCTCAACGTCTTCGCAATTACTTCCCTTACTGGAAATATTTTTGTAGGCTAATAAAAATAATGATATTATTTTATTAGGCTATAAAATTTAATTGGTTTTTATGAATTTTCTTATTGCCGTAATTAAACTACTGTTGAGTGTGTGTCGTCTAGTAATACGTTTAGAAATAGTTCCGACTTATTTAATTACACTAGTTCTTTCAAGTGGCCTGAATTATCACTGTCACTACGGCTGTTAGCAATGTATGGTGACAAGTTTTATTGACTAAACGAAGTAAAGGTTGTTGAAACGTTTTATGATGTGTGTTTGTTCAGCACATACAATAATATAAAACTTTGCTATAGTTATAGATGATGAGTCACGAGATTGCCTTTCCTGTATAAATGGGCTGTGAAGAAGGTAAGTGAAAATTTGACAGTGCTGCCAATCTCAACAGTGAGACACTACATTTCAATATCGTGCAGTTACTACACAGATTTTGTAAACTGTGATTTATTACCGAGAAAATGTTTTCTTTAAAAAGTTTATAAGAAAAAGTCTGACTTGTGTAGCCTATAGTTTAATTACATGGCCAGAAATATTTAATTTACTGTAATTACCTTATTCTATTGGAAGAAAACCGTCTAGGAATGAACCGCCTTTTTTGGTATCGCTATCACCGTCTAACTAGTATCTATCGAACCGTTTCCGTTTTTACCAGGTGTCAACAAAACTGTTGAAGAATTATTTCTTCACGTCTTTAAATTCCTTCTTTATTTTTCAAATTGTGGAAAGAGAAACATCACTGTAGTTAGCCACTCGCTGCTCGTGGCTTTTGTTTAGAGGCAGGAAAAGGTATTTTTGTTTAGCTTCAACTTTACCACATTTTATTACATTGCATAACAGATTTCGTTCGGCACTGTGAATAGTCTGTCCACGTTTTCGAGAAACTAACATTTCTGTTTACGATAAAACAGTTATATTCGTACAGTTAACCTGCAAAAGGTTCCGCGATATACCGTATATGCTCTGGGTATATTATAAGTTGTTGTGTTTGTTGTACTGAAATTAAAGTAGTCGCGCATGCGCGACTGACTATTCACAGCGCCGAACGAAATCTAATATATATATATATATATATATATATATATATATATATATATACACATATATGATAATGAACAGCCAAAACAAAATAAAATAAAATATAAAACTCACCTCAGAGTATTATATCATTTCTAGATCTTTCGTCTCCCTCGGAGACATCATCAGGAATTTAAAAAACACTTATCACACAAAACATAAAACATTAACACAATAGTGGTCGTAGACCACTTCAATTGTTCAAAACAATAGCTATCCTACATCAAGCACCATTCCGCGCGCGGTTTATTCGGCCGAATGACGGTATAATCATTTTGTACCTAGTTTTATTCCTTATCTCGATTAAGTACAATTTGAAATAATTTATCATTATCAAATGCTGTCTGGCTTTTCATTAAATTAATCTTTTTATTTTTAAATTTATAAATATAATATTTCTCCAACTGCCATAATTTGTTACTATCGAAACATATTTCCAAAATTTCCAAATTATTTTCATGACTGCTTATTTTATGCCCTTTCGTTAGCAGATGTTCTGCCACATTAGACTTTTTACATTCCTTTTTTAAATAAGCAGCATAATAATGCTCAGAAAATCGTTTATTAAACGATCTATTCGTTTTTCCGATGTAACAAAAATTGCAGTCACTACAATTGATTTTATATATGCCCTGGCAATTATATTTGTCATATGATTGATTTGTTATTGTGTAATGTTGGCAGATACCTGGCTATTTTATTAAAAGGCTTATAAGCAATTTGGACATCTGTATTACGGAAAGCGTTGGACATTATATCGGTCATGTTATTCATATATTTTTGTGAACCAAACGACCTTTTTCTGGCGGAGTTTATGCTAGTTAACTGGGTCAGCTGTTTACGGTTGTTTTTATTTTTGTATTTTTTAAGCACTCTGCTGAATATTTCTATGTTATAATCATTATTTACTGCCATGGCTTTTAAATGTTCAATTTCAGTATGAAATTTTTTTTTCATTACTACTATACACGAATGCTCTGTGTAAAACATTAATGTTTTATGTTTTGTGTGATAAGTGTTTTTTAAATTCCTGATGATGTCTCCGAGGGAGACGAAAGATCTAGAAATGATATAATACTCTGAGGTGAGTTTTATATTTTATTTTATTTTGTTTTGGCTGTTCATTATCATATATGTAGTGGTGCAAACAAAGGAAAATAATGTTTAATAAAATAATATATATATATGTATATTATTTATTTATATATTTATTATATGTATATTTTTAAACTTATGTTACGGTTACGGAAAGAACCTTTTTCTGTAGGTAGAGTATTATGCAAATAAAAATATGCACTGCATTCATGATTAGAATTAAATTACCGAGTGTAAACGCACTGTTAATACGATACAAAGTTTTCCTTTAAATTAACTGAACTGTTTTTGTAACAATCGCTATCATTGGTTGCTGTACTCATATTACTGGTCCACGTTTATACGCGTGCTGCACGGAACCATCGTTCATTGTACAGTTGCATTCGCTGTTTTCCATTTATGGTGAATTAAAATGAACTATGCAACCCTTTATTTCTTCTGTTGCGTTTCACCCCTTCTCTTTCTTATTCTTATATTACAGTATGATCAAAATTGTTGTACGATATTCATGAAATATGCTTCCGTGAATTAGGTATTAAGTGGTTTGTTATGGTTTTAAAGTTTTTTTAACATTATACGGTTGATCTGAGGAAATTTTAAGTGATTAAACTTTTCCTTTTCTTGTTTGTGTCTTGTTTGATGCAGTTCTCCAAGCTGTTTTATCTGCCGCAAGTCGTTTCATATCTACATTCCTGCAACACCCTGCATCTTTTGTAATTTGCTTTAAATATTTTTAACTTTTGGCTCCTCCTACAATTCACTCCCTTAATATTACCCTCCGTTATTTGTAACCCAATACCTGGTTGTCCTAAGATATGGCCCAATTGCCTATACCTTCTTCTAGTAAGATGTTTCCATATACTTCTTATTCCATCCACTCGTCTAAGAACCTCTAAATTTCTTACTTTGTCCGCCTACCTAATCTTTAACACTGTCCTATAACTCAACTTTTCAAAAGCTTCTACCCTCTTACTTTCTACAGCCCTTACCGTCCACGTTTCGTTCCTGTATACACTCCAAACATACTGAACATACGAACTTGCACATATGTTTGTATGTTTAAACACTTTGTTTGGAGTGTGTATGTTTGTTTGTGGAGTGAACACTCTAAACATACAAACATACGTACAATGTGTGTATGATTGTATATTTAAACGCTGTGTTTGGAGTATGTATGTCATACATACTCCAAGTGCCCATAAAAGACAGGTGGAGTGTCAAATTATTTACACTCAATCTGTTCGTTGCAGGGCTAAAATAAATATTTCTGTTTCTTATCACATAGTCAGCCAATTAAATGACTGAATCATTTAAGAACAGAAGAGATAGAGGTGTAAAAGACACTAATCAGAGTTATCTCCTCTGAAAGTAATGAATCTCATTATACAGCCAGTTCCTTGGTGAATGAAGTGAAGGTGTCATTTGCAGAGTGGAGTGCTTTTCAGATGGCCCGGC
Source organism: Catonia carolina (assembly GCA_035578175.1). Lineage (NCBI taxonomy): Eukaryota > Metazoa > Arthropoda > Insecta > Hemiptera > Achilidae > Catonia > Catonia carolina. The sequence goes on from JAQMRL010000011.1 coordinate 28,031,744, forward strand.
ATGCTGATAAGCGTACTTTTCCACTCAGTGAGGAAGGCAATAGTAAACCACCTCACTCCTCAAGTAACTCTCTCAGTAAGTCACTCCTTAGTAAAACCTCTACAGGTTCAAACCAGCCTTTCGGCTGATGACCTAACCAACAACACATACTCCAAACATAGTGTTTTAAGAATGTTTTCTAATCTGTAAATCTGTTTATAGTGAGTACGCTGTTTTTCATTTCAAAGACCCTTCTAGCTTGAGCAATGCGGCTTTTCATATCATTTATGCTTCTACCATACATTGTTTGGCCTATATAATTTTACATTGGAACGGTAATACAGTGGGAGACGATTAACTTTAAATTTTCTTAATATTATTTTCCTCACATTCTCAGAGTTTTCTCGACATGTTGTATTTTCCTCACAAATCTGTAACTTTGTTACTTATGTTTTCTATACGTGTTGTGCATATTATTTAATACGTTTTGCATAAATTCTTCCTTATGTTTGCCTTTGAACATAGTTCTAACTAAGTAAGTAATGGTAATACGCTTTATGAATTGCTTTGCCGGTTGGTTTATTCGTACTGTGCTTAGGCCTATACGTTCTGAAATATATACGATTGTATACACGCTATTGTTGTAGTGTACAAGATAGTGTGAGTTGAAGAAGGAAATTTATCGAGTCAGTGTTACCAAACGAGGGGAATTCATTACTTACTATCATACAATATTTTACCCATAACAAGTAGGTGGAGTATTAAATTATTTGTTCTCAATCTGTTAGTTCCAGGGCTACAAAAAAAAATAGTTCTGTTTTTTATCCCATGGTCAGCCAATTATTACTCTAAAGCATGTACGAACACAAGAGGTAGAGATGTAAAATACACGAGTCACAGTTATCTCCTCGGAGAGTAATGAATTTCATTATACAGCTAGACCCTGTGGTGTTTAATTTAAAATTATACTATCCTTTGTTTTCTTGCTTCGAATTTAGATATTTGGCTTCTGGAATATTTATTTAAAATTTTATATTTTCTTCTTATAATTTATCTTGATATATTTAGTTTTTGATTTAGAATAATTTAAATTTAAATTAGAAATTGTTTATTTTTGATTATTATTTAAGACTAGCCAGCCCCGTCGCGGCTTTGCACGCGAAAAATGGTGTAATCACTTTTCAGCAGTTCTTGCTTTTTGAAGTTTTTATGCTTTTGAAGATTTTCTTCCTAGTGACGTTTTTTTGATGGCATTATTAAAAATGGAAAAAATCAAAAAAACTACAAAAAATTGTCAAAACCAAAAACTTAAATCTACGTTGAATAAAATATAAGTCAAAATAAAATATCAAAGCAATTGATCACTCACCAATTAAAAGAAAATTAAAACAAATTAAAGAAACACAGAACTTTACTTTTATAAAATACTCAACAATACAAAATCGTATCTACATAATAAAATACAATAAAATTATCATGTGATGTTGTCACCAGCTGATCCTTACCATCACGTCGCTATTTACTAAATCATATGACTTTATTTGTGACAAATCTTTATTTGAATCACATCAGCTGGTTTAAAAGCAGCAGATTATCAAACCTTATAAAAGTTTTAATGTAGGACATAAACGTTATTTTCAACCCTTCAGGGCTAACTTTTTAAGGGTTTTTATAGCCTAAATCTTGCACCGGCATCATAGTTACAACATAAAAATAACTGCATAAAAATTCGTTCAGTAATTTAAGAGATAAAGGGGAACATACGCACACACGCACACACACACACACACACACACACATCGAATTTTATATCTATGTATAGATTATTTAAAATTATTTCCTTGAATTTTCAACAATTGTTTTGTTAAGCTGTGTCTTAGATCAACGATATACTGGAGCATAGACTGCTATTCTATAACTAACAATAAACCAGCGTTTGTAAATACTAGTAGCTAGTACGTCATAGTTTGAATTCAAAAAAAAGTTAACCAAAATTCATTGGGATTTACTTCATTCTCGTGGTTATTCTCTGTGAGAGACAAGCTTAATAAACCTAACGATATAATTTATAAATTCATGTTAGTACTATACCAAAATTTCGATGTCGTTTCTAATACATACGAAAACACTGCTGGAACGCTGGACTTTTATTTATAATTCCAGATATTTAAATGTTAACCGACTGAAAGATTTACGTAGCAGACAGATTTTGGTGCCACTATTTCATTTAAAATGAAGAAGGATTAATCGCCCCACACATTCATATGTTGCTCTGTTTCTTCGCCACCCACAATCTTTAATATTCCACTAATATTTTAAATGGTGTACTAAAACTATACCGCACTCATAAATCCATCCATATTGAGTTATTGTATGGAGTCATTTTAGTTTATTATAAGTCCGTTAATAAATGTTAACCTCCATTTTGAATCTGGTTTATTTAATTTATTTGCGTAAATATACCGAACAGTTATTAATAAATTTATTATATTATACTACTATAAAAATAATATTAATAAATTTTATTAGTTTTTAAAATTTATATTTCATAACAGGTGGGTATTTGTGTGTGTTGGTTACGTTATTTTATGCGTATTTCATTTTCGTTAAACTGTATGGTTCTCCTTCTTGTTTTTTTTGTTTTTTAATTTATTTTTAGTAAAAAAAATTTTTTTTTTAATAATTTTCTCTTGCCTATATGAATAGATGGGAAGGAAAGTATTGTTTTCATGTCGATTTTCCGAAATCGAGTTTTCACCGAATCTACACGTTTTCAGACCCCCTGAACCCAAAAAACATGTTTTTAGCGTTTGGTCTGTGTGTGTGTGTGTGTGTGAACGGAATATCTCAAGAACGGAAAATCGTACGAACTTGAAACTTAAGTTACATACCACTAACGGGCCCGACACAAACATTTTCATCAAAATTGATCAACCGGAAGTAGCTGGTAGTTTATTCCTGTAATTTTTCATTTTTTGCGATTTTCTCAAAAACTGGTCCTACGATTTTTTTTAAAGTCGCCTGGTTTACTAAATTTTTTATGCTCTACAAGATAGGGTTGGCGCCATTGCTGAAATTCTTGGTGAGACTGTTTTGACGTAAAAAATTGTTTTTTTTTAAAGATTGCGGTTTAAGATTGTGGTTTTTTTAATATTCATTTTAGCGCAAAAATTTATATAATAGAAGTTGTAGAGAATTTAAAATTGTACAATTTTTAGTTTGAAAATTTTTTGTGTAACGCTTAGTTTAGCGGTATTTAGCAATTTTCTGTTTTTTCTCACGAAAACGTGTAAAAAAATCGATTATTTTAAGATTTCGGCCTTAGTATGAATTTTACGACAAAGGTGTATATAATCAAATTCATAGGAAATAAAAAGATCTGCAACTTTTATGTAAAGGATTTCTCTTTACAGAGAAATCCTATTTTCGTAGTTTAGCGTGAAAGGGTGATTTTCCGTATTTTCAAGCCAAACTGAGGTTGATTTCCATTTTGCTTCTTTCATTCATGATTAATATAAAGTTATGTTTTTTGAGGTTAGTTTTTTGTTTATTTCTAATGTTTTAATACTAATGGTAGATTATATTGATCATTATTTGCATTGGCAAGAGAAAGTTGTGTGAGTGTTTTACACCAAATTTTTAAGCTTGTTATCTCTTTCCAAATATTGTTGTACTCTTTATTTGACACCCTGTATAAAACCAAATCATTTACGTGGTACCTTCGTGGACGTGTTGTTATACACTAGATATATTTCTAGTTAACATGTTTTTAATTTCATCCTAACTAGAGGCTGTAGTAGTATCTTTATTTAATTCAAATTATATATAAAAGACAAAATATTTTTATTTGTTTTTTTTTTAATATATTTTTGTCATTTACTTTACATGTTATGTTCGTCTCCTGTGCATGTATATTTATTTGAATCGTAAAAATACATGTTAACATTTAATATTTTATGTTAATTACATTTGTTTACAATGAAAAATTTAAATATTTATTTTAAAATACAAGTGTAAGATTTTGTAGTTAAATTTACCGGTAGTATGTTGTCTGGTATGTACAAATTTTATCTTGTTTTTATAAACAAAATTAAAAAAGTGAAGTGTGCCTTACAAAAGCGGAAACATGATGAGTCATTTTTTGTATTTTTTTGGTATTACTGGGTAAATTTGTAAAAAAGAACGAACAGGATGATTCACGATGAACACCATGTTCCTGGAATATCAACTTTTAATGTTTGTAATGATTCATACTACGGTAGGTGCGTAACAAGACCTTTGGAATGTGAATATTGTAACACTTAGAACTAAGATTCTTTCGGAATCTGTGTATGACAAATAATACACTTTTAACAATTATTTTATGCAGACGAAACTGCTATTTTATCTGAATCGCACGACCCTGTTAGAGCGTCAGAATTAGTACATACACACTTAGATGCTATCAAAGATTGGCTCCGGATGTGGAAGATTAAACTGAACACTTCTAAATCACAACAGGTAACTTTCACTCTTCGGCCTGTTGATTGCCCAAATTTACGCATCAATGATACTAGGCTTACAGTTACAAAGTTAGGTACCTTGGTTTAATACTTGACAGACGTCTCACGTGGAAACCACACGCTGTACACATCAGAGTAATCTCAGACTCACGGTTTCGTACGTTACTCGCTACATCTACACTTAAAAGTCATCTTCTATAAATCATTAGTACGACCAATTTGGATATATGGTAAACCAATTGGAGCCTATCACAATACAACACTGAATATTCTTCAAAGACACCAGTCAAAAGTACTTAAAGCAATAATAAACGCACCTTTTTACGTAAACAATCGTACTCTTGACAAAGACCTGAAAATACCAACGGTTCGAGACATTGTCAACGCAACATACAACCCATTACACACAAAGACACATAAATCCAAATGTCCGATCTCTTTCAACTAGCGATCTCCCTGTTAACAGACGACTGAAACGAAGGTGGAATAGGGATCGTCTCCGACCACCATAAAAAAGCATTTCAATTTAATTTGTCATGTCTGTTTCATTTCATAAAAGAAAAGAAAATCGTTTCATAAGAAAAAAAAATCATGCATCGTAGTTTATAAATCATTATCATTCAAAATATTGGCACCACATTCCTTGAAACATTTCACACCGAAATCGGTCACTGGATCAATTCACATTCACGTCACTTTCCCGCCATTCCTCATTCATTCCATCTCATTTACTAGTTGTGCTTTAAAAAATTGTAGTTGTAAATAAAAATAAAGTTGAAGCCAAAAAAAAAACAATTATTTTATTAACAAGATTGTTGTTTAGTTATTAAGCCGAAAAACTTGTTTGAACCTATACAGCAGTGATCTCAAACTCGTAGCCTTCAAAGAGCCACTTAAAAATTTTACGAACACATGGTGGGCCGCATAATTTTGAACAACATTTATACAGAGTTGCCTCAAAGTACAGGGTAGGCAGTACAAAGAGATTTTTTTCTTCGCAATCAAAATAACATTTTTGTATTCTATAGGCAACTTTTATTCAATTTAGTGTTATAATTTATTAAAAAATGTTTTATATTCAATCATCAACTACGAGTATTTTGATGTAGGTATAACAACTATAATTTTTAACATTGAAATTATGAGGATTCATTGCTAAAACATTAGTTTTAGCAATGCATTAGTTTCCGGGACGCATGTGACCCCTGGCCGCCTGTTTGAGGCCGCTCTTCTAAAGGCTTTACTAAGTAAATCGAGAAGTGAGGTGGTTTATAGTCACTTGAGTCACGAGTTTGCCCTTTTTTGCAACGAGGGGTAAAGGAGGAAAGCATCAGTGCGCATGCGCGACGCTTTAATTTCAGTACGACAAACATAACAAGTTATACTATACCCTGAGCATTTACAGTACATCGCGGAACCTTTTCTAGGTTGTGTTGTTGTTTAGGTCAACAGCCGAAAGGCTGGTTTGAACCTGCAGAGGTTTTACTAAGTAAAACGAGGAGTGAGGTGGTTTACCATTGCCTTCCTCACTGAGTGGAAAAGTACGCTCATCAGCATGCCGAGCCCTCTGAAAAGCACATATTTTCCACTCTGCAAATGACACCTTCATTCACCACAGGGTCTGGCTGTATAATGAAATCCATTACTTTCAGAGGAGATAACTCTGATTAGTGTCTTTTACACCTCTACCTCTTCTGTCCTTAAATGATTCAGTCATTTAATTGGCTGACCAATTGATAAGAAACAGAACTATTTATTTTAGCCCTGCAACGAACAGATTGGGTGTAAATAATTTGATACTCCACCTGTCTGCTCTGGGCAGACTTTTCTAGGATACTGTACGAATATAATTGTTTGTTACCGTAAACACAAATGTTGGTTTCTCGAAAACGTGGTCGAACTATTCACAGTGCTGAACGCAATGTAATAAAATGTTGTGAAGTTGAACCTAAACAAAAGCCGTGAGCGAGCGGCTAACTCCTGTGATGTTTTTCTTTCCACAATTCGAAAAATAAAGAAGGAACTAAAGGACGCGAAGAAGCTATTCTTTAACAGTTTTGTTTACACCTGGTAAAAAAAGTAAACGGTTAGGTAGATACTAGAGAGACCGATAATGAAAACGCCGATCACAGCATTAGTAAAGAAGACGATTTAGTCGTAATTAATAACAGTAAATCAAACATTTGTAGTCATGTAATTAAGCTATAGGCAATATTGCATGTCATATTTATTTCTTATAAGGTTTATGAAGAAAACATTTTCTCGGAATAAACCACAGCTTACAAAATGTATCTAGAAACTGCACGGTAATGAAATGTTCGAGTAGCGTTTCACTGTTGAGGTTGGCAGCACTGCAAATATTCCACTTCCCTTCCTCACAGCCCATTCATACGCAAAAAGTAATCTTTTGACTTCAGTATCTATACTATGTCTTCCTCACTGAGTGGAAAAGTACGCTTATCAGCATATCAGTCCCTTTGAGAACCATCTACGTTCCACCCTGTAAATGACACCTTCACTTCATTCACCATAAGGTCTGGCTGTATAATGAAATCCATTACTCTTAATGGAGCTGACTGTGACTAAATTCTTTTACACCTTTACCTCTTCTATTTTTAAAATACTTCAATCATATAATTGGCTGACCATGTGATAGAAACATAACTATTTTTTTAGCCCTGGAACTAGCCAGTGCAAATAATTTAACAATCTCAGTTGTGGTCAAAGATTCCTTTAGTAGTTGTTAATGAACTTTTGGTTCCGTCACTGCTTAATGAAAAACAAATGTCCCTTACGTTTTATTTATTCTTGAATTATTTTGTTTTGCAGTTGGGTTCAAAAGGAAAAGAGTGGCTGGTTAAAGCGTGTCAAAGTGATTATCAAGCACTCGCAAAAATGGCTTCAGAGAATCATCTACTTCCCAGACTCAAGGTGAGTTTAATTCGCATTTATGACTTATATATCCGCTTTGTATGAAGTTACTTTTATCTAGAAGACAACGGATGTTGTATTAGATTTTTAGTTTGTTTTAATAAATGGTTTTTAAATTCTCTCTGAAGGTTTAAGTGGTTTTTGTATTTTATTTCAGGATTTATGTCGTTTGTTTTCACATTTTCAGGTTCAGTCTATTAAATAACATTAAAAATTGTTTATGTTTTTAAATTTATTCGAATTTGTTAAATTCTGAAAATGTTGTGTTGTTTTATTTTATTTTATATAATTCACTTAAAATGTTTAAATTTGCGTATGTCAGTTTGGTATGTTTTATAGTTATATTAAATTAGTGACAATCTTGTTTTAAAATATTTTGTTAACTGTATGTTATGTTAAAAAAAACTGCGAATTGTAAAATCTCGTGTTCGGTTTCCCGGTAGGGTCTGGAAGGAAATTATAACACATCAAAACGCACTGGTTCGTTAGGTATATAGCTACTATAATCCCGTTTATTTTCACAATTCCTTATTCTACGATTTTCTAGTCCAGATAAATCCTGCCACTAGCTTTGTGTTCAGTGGTAAGGTTCTCGCCACCGTTTAACAGCTGAAGGTTCGTGGGTCAAATCCCAGTAAATGTTATTTTATAGAATTTGAAGAGTAGGTAGTACTTTCTGATGTACTTTTATCGTTAAGGCTGAATTAACCATACTCTCTTAGTCTGTACAAGACACATCATCCTCATCTCATTAAGTCATGGGGTTTCTTATTGTTTTTAATTGAATAGATTGTGTATACACATTAGGGGATTTAAAAAAAACAACAAAGTTTTATGTCTTTTCTCTTCCGTGTTTTTGGGGAACTTCTATTACTTTCTCTTGCCTAAATGAATACTATATAGGAAGGAAAGTATTGTTTTCATTTCGATTTTTCGAAATCGAGTTTTCACCGGATCTACACGTTTTCAGACCCCCTGAACCCAAAAAACATGTTTTTAGCGATTGGTCTGTGTGTATGTGTGTGTGCGCGCGTGTGTGTGTGTGTGTGTAAACAGAATATCTCAAGAACGGAACATCGTACGAACTTGAAACTTGAAACTTAAGTTAGACACCACTACCGGACCCGACACGAACATTTTTATCAAAAACGGTCAACCGGAAGTAGTAGTTTATTCGTGTTATTTTTCACTTTTTTGCGATTTTCTAAAAAACTGGTTTTACGATTTTTTTTAAAAATCGCCTGGTTTACTAAATTTTTTATGCTCTACAAGATAGGGTAGGCGCCATGTTTGCTGACATTCTTGGTGAGGCTGTTTTCATGTACAAAAATTGTTTTTTTAATATTGCGGCTTTAAAATGCATTTAGCGCAAGAATGTATATAGCTTAATAAAAGTTATAGAGAATTAAAAATCCTACAACTTTTATTTCAAACAATTGTTTTGTATAACGCTTAGTTTGTCGATAATTAGCGATTTTTCTCATTTTTTTCTCACGAAAACGTGTGAATAATCGATTTTTTTAAGATTTCGGTCTTTGTATGCATTTTACGACAAAAGTGTATAAATAATCTAATTTATAGGAAATTAAAAGATCTAAAACTTTAATTTAGAGCATTTTTCTCTACAGAGCCTAGTTTAGCGTGAAAGAGTGATTTTCCGTATTTTTTAGCCAAACTGAGGTTGATTTTCATTTTGCGTCTTTTACTCATGATTAAAATTAGGTTATGTTTATTGAGGTTAGTTTTTTGTTTAGTTCTAATGTTTTATTACTAATGTTAGATTATATTGTTAATTATATTTGCATTGGCAAAAGAAAGTTGTGTGAGTGTTTCACACTAGATTTTTTCCTTTCCAAACCTACATTGTTAAATCTCTTTATTCCATCTATAAAATAGTCTACCGTAATTTAATGTGTGTCCTGAGTGTTTGAATTACCCAACTCGCCTCTCAAATATACAAGACAAAATGTAGTACAATCGTTTCTTAAATGTTTTATTTTTAAATATCAACACACACACAACCAACAGGGATCACACCAATGATATGTGTTTTTATCAATCTTCTAGAACTTGCGCTTAGTTAGTGAATAACGGAAGTTAGTCAGTGGTTGAAGGATTGTAGAATATTCGTTTCATACGCCAACTATTTTATAGAAGTAATAAGTTAAAGAAGAGGGGGTTTTTCGAAAAGGGTTTGGGGTTTCACAAATGTCTGAATTGTAAGAGATGTCAAATGTCTTTGATACGCCTCTATCCCGACAACTGATAACACACCCTTTCGTCGTGAATTTCATTAAATTCTCTCTTCCTATTCCCGATTCACCCAACTCCCAACAATCGTACTATTGCATTGGTTGGTTGGTAGCTAGAACCGCGGTACATTTCTCCCATCAGTCCAAAATAAATTACGTTTCTCTCTCTTTCGCTCTTTCTCTCCCTATTTGAATATTTATAAGATTGTTACAGTTTATTACCGAATGTCTGTAGTTTCGTTTTGTTCTACTGGCGTCGGCGTTGCCATCGAATCCGCACCACTTTGTTCGTTCATTTGTTTGCTCTTCAGAATTAACTAATTCAAAATTCCACCCTTAACGATTCTCCAACTAATCTATTATCAAACATTAACATTATTGAAGATTTATTTAAATATATCCCAGCTTTATTTTTATCCAACTTTATTAATTTTTTACCCGTAGCCGTAAATTGGGGGTGGGTCGTATTAGGGTGGCTCTGTTGCCACCCTAATATGACATGAAAAATGAAAAACGTATCCTAATTTTAATCAGAAATGAATGACGCAAAAAGAAAATCAACCTATGTTCGACTTACAAATACCGAAAAGTACTAATTGACGCTGAACCTAGGCTCTGTTGTAGAAATTGCTTGAAATATAAGTTGTAGATTTTTTCATTTCCCATAACTTTAATTGTATACACTTTGGACGTAAAATGCATACTAAGGCCATAATATTTAAAAATCACATTTTTTACCGATTTTTAAATTCTACAATTTTTATTATATACATTTTTGCGTTAAAATGCATATTAAGGCCGCAATCTTAAAAAAATTATTTTCTACGAGAACACAGCCTTTCCAAAAATTTCAGCAGCATGGCGCTTACCCTGAGCGATTTAAAAAAATCGTAGGAGCCGTTCTTGAGAAAATCGAAAAAAGTGAAAAATGAAACGAATAAACTACTACTTCCGGTTGACAGATTTTGATGAAAATGTTCGTGTCGGGTCCTCTAGTGGTACGTAACTTAACTTTTCAGTTTCAACTTTGTACAAAGTTCCGTTCTTGAATTATTCTGTTCTCACACACACACGTGCGCGCGCGCACACACACACACACACACATACATACACATCAATCGCTAAAAAACATGTTTTTGGGTTCAGGGGTCTGAAAACGTGTACTCGTATATCCGGTGAAAACTCTCTTTCGAAAAATCTACATGAAAACAATACTTTCTTCCTATATATTCATAAAGGCAAGAGAAAGTAAAAATCACATTTTTTACCGATTTTTATTAATGAAAAAATACAGAATATGATTAATTGGCGCTAAAATAAGCATTGTACAAAATCATGTTTGAAATAAAAGTTGTAAGTTTTAAAATTTCACACATTTTTAATTACATGCGCCTTTACCCTTGAATACCGGCCGCATTGGCGAAGTTGGTAACGTGCTCGCCTCTCATCATGCGGTCTTGGGTTCGAATCCCATTCAGGCACGGCATTTTTTCATACGTTACAAAAAATCATTTCATCATTCACCGACTGCATTAGCAGTAATTGCAGAACAGTCGGACGTTAAACAAAAAAAAAATTTACCCTTGAATGTAAATTAAAGCTGTAATCTTAAAAAAACCGCACGTAAAGTTTCAGCAGACATGGCGTTTACTCTATTTTGTAGAGCATAATAATGTAGTAAATGTGGCGATTTAAAAAAAATTCGTAAGAGCTGGCTTTTAGAAAATCGCACGATTAATCTATTTACTACTTCCGGTTGACCTATTTTGATGAAACTGCTCCTGTCGTGTCCACTAATGTACGTAACTTCAGTTCCAAGTTTCAACTTCTAACGATGTTCTGTTCTTGAGATATATTGTTCGCACACACAGATCAATCGCTAAAAACATGTTTTTTTCGGTTCGGGGGCGTAAAAACTTGTATATCCGGCGAAAACTCGATTTCGAAAAATCTACATGAAAATTATACTTCATTCCCATGTATAGGGCAAGAGTAAGTAAAAACCGTACAACTTATATGTCAAGCATTTGTTTTTTTTCTACAGGGCCTTGGTTAGCGTCAGTTATTTCTCGTATTTTTTATTCGAACAGAGGTTGACTTTCATTTTGTGTTATTCACTCATGGTTAAAATTGGTTATGGCCGCCTCCGTGGTGAAGTGACTGGCGCGATATCCTACAAAGCGAAAGGTTCCGAGTTTGATTCCCGGCTAGCGTCTTGAAATATTAACACTTTAAAACCCACCGTTACTGTACAGTACCGAAACCCACTGTAGTCGCTAATGACCTAGCTGTTGATGTAACTTTAAATAAACTAAAAAAAATTAGGTTAGGTTTTTTTTATTTTTTTATTTACACTTGTGACATGCCAACTTCCAGAATAACAAGAATAACCACGTTCGCAGATGATACTGTTATATTAGCAGCTTCAAAAAGTTGCATTGAAATTACCCAAAATTTACAACACCATGTGAAAATTCTTGACACATTGTTTAATAATTGGCGAATAAAGGTGAATGCTACAAAAACAAAGCCAAGTACTTTTACTCTCATGAAACAAAGCTGTCCTGCTGTTTTCTTGCGCGGTCAACCTTTTCCGCAAACCGATTCAGTTCGATATTTCGGCCTGTACATTGACAGATGCTTGACCTGGAATAGACAAGTTAAAATAAAACGGCAGATTGGATAACAGATGAAAATATTATTTTCCTTGATATCGTGACAGTCAAAACTCCCACTTCATTTAAAACTACAGTTATATAAACTTTTCTGAAACCGATTTGGACTTACGGTGGCCAAATTTACGGCGCAGCAAAAAATTTCACACTACAACGAATTCAACGATTTCAATCCAAATTATTCAGACAATTAACTGACGCACTCTTTTAAGTTACTAATCACACATTGTATAACGATTTACGTGTTCCATACATTAACGACACATTTTATCACATATATTCTCGGTTTAAACGCAAACTTGAGTATCATAAAAATCATCTCATTAGAACGCAGACGCAACTAAAATCCGCAACGCAGACTGAAACGACGATGAAGTAGAGATATCATAGTGCAGTTGTAAATTCTATCAATTTATTATTCAAAATTAATCCACTGTTGGAGTAGCACTATTGAGTGGCGGTCTCCTTAATGTCAGAACGCCATTTTTTATTTTGTAAATAACGTCACATTCACTGGTTGTATTTTGTACAGTGTGAATAAATTAAGTAAGTTAAAAAAAAAATGTTAAGTTTTTCGTATCACATAGTTTACTAATAATGAAATATAGCACTCACGAAAAATATACTTTTATAGGGACCTTTATAGGGACTTTATAGGGCTCATGTTTTATATGTATTTTTATTTACATTGGCAAGAGAAATTCGTGTGAGTGTTTCATGAATTATATTTAGAACATGAGTGAGTGCAATACGGAGAAACGTAAATATAACTGTTCGTATAGGTTATATTTTCATGTAGTTATTACGCCCAGTAAATCTTTAAAATTCAAAGCATTTATTTAAATTACATTCTTATCTTAATAGGTAGGATTTTAATTAAATTTACTAGATTAAATTTAATAGTACTGTAATTACGGTATCATTTTTATTTGAATTCTTCAGTTGGAATAGAAAAAAAAAACTGTAATTTAATTTATTTTTATCTTCATTAAACGCCCGTTTTTGTTCATACTTTATGGACGTTTTCAATTAAAAGGCTATTTTAATATACAGCGTCGGTTGATACTGTCCGGCTATTTATTAGAACCGTCCCCTGTACGTTTTGTATTTTTATTTATTTTAATGACACTGATTTAAAGCCGCGTTTTATTAGTTATATAAAATATAATAAAATAAAAAAAGAAAGGAAGTAAAATAAACAAAAAAAAATCATCTGAAAGGAGACTTGAAATAATGCTAATATATGTAATAGCCGTACGACAATCACCCGAGTAAAAAGGTAATGAAAAATCAAGTCGACTTTTTAAGTATTTAACTTAATTGTCAACTTAACGCGCGGAATTCTGTTTGTATATGTTCCGTTCTTTCTTTCATGACTCGATGCTGGTTGTTAAAAGATAAGAAGGCTTTTTAACAAGAGTTCGCTCTTAAATGTTGGGCTCTCCGTATAGTTTTATTGAGGGTTAGCTCTTTTTAGACTCGTTTGTTTTTCTACTTGCCGTGCTACATTGCTTGCCGTTTATTCGTGGTACTCGGTGTTCATAAAGTTATTCGTTTTGTATTTTTGTTTTTAAAATTTATTAGGCTGCTTCTTCCAATGTGTAAGAAGTTAAGTTTCCGATCAAGAAGTTCTTTTGTGTTTCTCCGTTATTCAGGTAATCACCCAAAAGCCTGGTTTCAGCCTCTAGAGGTTTTACTAAGTAAATCGAGGAGTAAAGTAGTTTACCTATGCCTTCCTCGCTGAAAAGCATCTACTTTCCACCCTGCAAATGACACCTTCACTTCATTTACCACAGTGTCTGGCTGTATAATGAAATTCATTACTTTCAGAGGAGATATCTCTTGACTAGGGTCTTTTACACCTGTACGTCTTCTGTTCTTAAATACTTGTCATTTAATTGGCAGACCATGTGATAAGAAACGCAGTTCATTTTTTGTAGCCCTGGTACTAGCAGATCGAGTGCAAATTATTTTAACTTCCACCTGCCTGTTGTGGGCAAAATATTGACTTACGCAGCAGTTGAGCCTGTAGAGGTTTTACTCAGTAAAACGAAGAGTGAGGTAGTTTACCAGTGCTTTCCGCACTGAGTGGAAAAGTACGCTTGTCAGCATGCCGGGCCCTCTGAAAAGCCTCTACTTTCCATCCTGCAAATGACGCCTTCACTTCATTTACCACACCGTCTGGCTGTATAACAAAATTCATTACTGTAAGAGGAGATTACTGTGAGTAGTGTCTTTTCCACCTGCACTTCTTCTGTTCTTAAAAGCTTCAGTCGTACAATTGGCTGACCATGTGATAAACAGAACTATTTTATGTATCCCTGGAACTAGCAGATCGAGTGCAAACAATTTAATACTCACCTGCCTTTTATGGGCAAAATTATGACTTAACGTTGAAGAAATTAAAGTTCTAGAGTTGTATAGGTCTAGTAGGATAGACGAAACGAAATAGAATTGGAAATTATATAATTATGAAACAATTGGGTATGGACAAACTGAAAAAGAGAGTTGGATAGATTATGTTTTGCCATGTCAGTAGGATGGAGTAGGACGGACTGAATAAAAGGATGCTGTACTTGCTGATAGAGGGAAAGACTTAGAGAGACGTGATTTGGTTTAGTTATGGATGAATTAAAAACATGCGATGCTAACACAGGTGGAGAGGAGTTGCATTGGGCCCGATTGGACGGACTCTGGAACATGGACAAATTGGTGATAATGATTAAGTTTTTGGTTGGTTAAGATCTAAATTTGTTGTTATTTTGTTAGTCAGCATCCAGAAAGCTAGTTTAAAAATATTTATAGTTTAATAATTTCTGCCCATAACAGTCAGGTGGAGTGTTAAATTAGTTGCATTTGATCTGCTAGTTCCAGGGCTACAATAAATACTTATGTTTCTTATCATATGGTCAGCCAATTATATGATTGAAGCATTTAAGAACAGAAGGTGTAAAAGACTGGTCAATAGTTATTTCCTCTGAAAGTAATAAATTTTATTATACAGTCAGACGTTGTGGTGAATGAAGTGAAGGTGTCATTTGCAGGGTGAAAAATATATGCGTTTAGAGGGCCTGACATGCTGATAAGCATATTAATGGCTCAGTGAATAAGGCATGTTAAACCACTTCACTCCTCGTTTTATTTAGTAAAACCTCTAGAGATTCAAACCAGCTTTTCGGCTGATAACCTAAACAACAACAGATTCATTTTACCGGCACGTGAAATTTATTTATTAATCCTGTTATTATTAAAACAAACTCATGTAATTACATACTTAATTTTCATTTCTTTTTTTATACAATATCAATGAAGTGGACTTGACTTCAACTAAAGCGGTGATGAGCTGGGCATTTTGCAAAAATGGGGTCGGATACATGAACCAAACTGGACACGAATGGTATACACAGTGAAGTTACGAGATTGCCTTTTGCGTATGGATGGGCTGTGAGGAAGGGAAATGAAAATTTGACAGTGCTGCCAAACTCAACACTGAGACACTACTCGGATTTCACTACCGTGCAGTTTTACATACATTTATTAAGCTGTGGTTTATTCCGAGAAAATGATTTCTTCATAAACCTTATAAAAATAAATGTGATCTGTAATATTGCCTATAGCTTAAGTACATGACTAAAAAATGTTCGATTTACTGTGACTACCAAGTACATTATTCCATTGGAACAAAATTTTCTACGAATGAATCGCCTTCTTTACTATCGCTGTCACCAGCGTCTTCACTATCAGTCTCACTAGTATCTACCTAACCGTTTCCTTTTTTTTACCAGGTGCCAAAACAAAACTGTTGAACAATAGCTTCTTCACATTTTTAATTTCCTTATATAATTTTTGAATTATGAAAAAAGAAACATCATAATAGTTAGTCACTCGCTCATGGCTTTTGTTAAGAGGTAGGGAAAGGTATTTTTGTTTAGCTTCAACTTTACAGCATTTTATTGCAGTGTTTATTAGATTTCGTTCGGCACTGTGAATAGTTTGCCCACGTTTTCGAGAAACTAACATTTCTGTTTACGGTAACAAACAGTTCTATTCGTACAGTTAACCTGCAAAAGGTTCCGTTATAAGATCTGGGTGTAGTTTAAGTTGTCGTGTTTGTTGTACTGAAATTAAAGCAGTCGTGCTTGTGCACTAATGCTTTTCCTTCTTTACCCCTCGCTGCAAACAAAGGCAAACTCGTGACTCAAATAACTAAACCCAATATTTCAAAAAAAGAAGAAAGGTAGACCGCACACGAGATGGAGGGACAATGAGACCAGTGGTCATCAACTAAATTTGATCAAGGTCCATTTTAAATTTTGATAAGGCTACCAAGGTCCCGGCCAACTTTTTACTTACCCCTAACTTGCCGACTATAAAATTTAGGCATGGCAATCATGCTGAATCTTAATACTAATTATTTATTGATTTCAAAAATGTTTAAAATTTAATAACGGTTCAAACTCCTCCGTGTACGGAAGTTGTAGTTTTTTGTGTTTTATAGCGCGGCGCTACCACGAGTTGATTCAGGTTAAAAATGTGGCCAAACTCTCTTCAGAGTATGTTGGTTATATATTGTGTTGACATCACCAGTTGCTTTCAGCATGCACACTGCCTAAACGTAAAAAATTTCACATCATACAAAAAAAGTTATTCTCTAGATCTCGCGGCCCCCAATAAATGAGTCGCCGGTCCACCGGTTGGTCACCCCAGACGTAGGCTTTTTGTAAGCAGTTTGTTGCATGAGGCACCTCATAACAGAAGTACATGGAAAGAAATTTGGAGAGGCCCAGAAATGATTTGTTCTATTTTAGTGCTTTAAATATAAATTTAAAAACAAAGTGAGTCGTGGATTAGTACCGGACCACAAGAGAGTAGAGAACAGGTGGCAGGATTCGATTCCTGTGGAAAACAAATGTTTGCAATCGCAGGAACTAATCGAGAAATGAGGTTGTGAGAATGGAGCTGGATGTTTGCAGACTATTTAAACTGATAGAGGGGGCACATAGAGAGAATGACTGAGGGAAGGATCCCCCTCAATGTTATGGAATACAAACCGGAAGGCAGGAGAGATGTTGGGAGGCCACACAAGAGATGGAAATAATTCAGTAGTTTTGTTGCTGTTGTGAATTGGATTAGACGGGAGACTTATCCTTGATTAAGAGAAGAAGATCAATAAAATTAAATTAATTTATTTAAAGTCCCATCAACTGCTTGGTCATTAGCGACTACGGTGAGGTATGTAACATTAACTGTGGGATTCGACACGTGAAAATTTCCAGACCCTGGCCAGAAATTGAACCCGGGACCTCCCCGTGGCAGGCCAATGCCTACGGAGGCGGCCAAAATCAATATTGTCTCTTGGATTTTTTTTCATTGAACAGATGGTTAGTGCTCTTGTATTCCATAAGGTGTACGGTGTATCTTTAAAGTATAATGGAAGCAGAGGGTAAACTTTCTGTACCAAGTACCTAAAATGCTTTTGATATAGTTATATAAAAAAAAGCTATATCAAGTGTTATACAGATACACTTGCTCTAGAGGTCTCTCTCTGCGTGAAACGAAGGACGAATATTTTTTTCAGAAAACTGGATTTCTATAATAACTCCTAGATAAACGATTTACCACTCGCCTGTATACTTAATCAAAGTGAACTGAATGCATGACACAACCTGCGTGAGGGAAATTGTAAAGAAGTTCCCTTCTAGTCTCTTCATCTCTTATTCCTAATACTGCCGATTAAATCGAGATACTGAAGTCACGAGATTGCCTTTCGGACTGAAATTAAAGCAGTCGGGCATGCGCACTGATGCTTTTCCCCCTTTACCCCTCGTTGCAAACAAGGGCATACTCGTGACTCAGGTGACTACTTTGCCAATTATTGTGCAACGATTTTTTGATCACCCTGCGCATTTAACCCCCTTCCACCTCCGAAACGTCCACCACATTATCAACGCCCGCGCGTCAATATATGTATATATATATTCTGTTTTAAATAATCTAGAAAGACGGGTCCATCACTTTTATTCGGATTTATATTCTAT
Source organism: Catonia carolina (assembly GCA_035578175.1). Classification (NCBI taxonomy): domain Eukaryota; kingdom Metazoa; phylum Arthropoda; class Insecta; order Hemiptera; family Achilidae; genus Catonia; species Catonia carolina. Next base: position 28,050,121 of record JAQMRL010000011.1, read on the forward strand.
ATACAAACACACATTTATTTGTATCCGTTTTTTATTTATTTATTCATTTATTTGTCGGTTATGTTTTATATAACATCATTTATAGCCGTACCTAACCAAGAGAAGTTATTATAGAGAAACGATTACTTTTCCGCGCGCTCATGTAGGTCTGTCCTGCTGAATATACGTCTACATAAATTTTATAATACCCTCATTATGTACACTGGTCGTACTTATTTATTTATTTATTTATTTATGTTATTAACCTATCTATCTACTGACCAATTCTTTTAACATAATTATGTAAAGATAAATTTTATGTTTGTACTTTTTATTATTTATTGTCCACATTAAAAATAGTATACAAATTTATGTAATGATGTAATTAATGCTATTAATGTAATGTTATTTATGTCTTTAAAAGGATTGCTTGTTTATTTATTGGTTGGATCTAACGTCGCCCTGTAAATTACTGCTTGTTTTCCCTGCGTGCCCTATTCTATAATGAAGGTTGCCGGTTATCATTGATGATGTCTTCGCCGAACAGACTTCATTTCGGGAAATTATAATATTAATAATGTTAATTTTTTAGTACAAAAATCACCAATACTGAGACACACACACAAACACACACACACACACACACACACACACACACACACACACACACACACACATACAGAGAGAGAGAGAACAATAGCTAAAAACATGTTTTTTTGGTTCAGGGGGTCTGAAAACGTGTAGATCCGGTGAAAACTCGATTTCGAAAAATCGACAATAAAACAATACTTTCCTTCCTATATATTCATTTTGTTGTTTAGGTCATCAGCCGAAAGGCTGGTTTGAACCTGTAGAGGTTTTACTAAGTAAAACGAGAAGTGAGGTGGTTTACAATTGCCTTCCTCACTGAATGGAAAAGTACGCTTATCAGCATGCCGGGCCCTTTAAAAAGCACATATTTTCCACTCTGCAAATGACACCTTCACTTTATTCATCACAGGGTCTGGCTGTATAGTGAAATCCATTACTTTCAGAGGAGATAACTCAGATTACACCTCTATCTCTTCTGTTCTTAAAATGATTCAGTCATTTAATTGGGGTGACCATGTGATAAGAAACAGAACTATTTATTTTAGCCCGGCAACGAACAGATTGAGTGTAAATAATTTGACACTCCACCTGTCTGTTATGGGCAGATTTATTCATGTAGGCAAGAGAAAGTAAAAAATGTGGAAGATGCTTGACAATCTTACGTAAAAAGATTTTTTGACACATTCCTGACATGGAATATACGCTAAATTCGTTGTATCGATTCGCAGAAAGATTATTTTGAAGGTGATGGGAGATGGTATTATCAACTCTTTTCTCTAATAATATTAGTGATCTAGATTTATGGCTCGGCAAAACCATCCCTTGTAGCTCGAATCCAACGATTTCAGTCCAAGACTCTCCGACGTATAATAAACGCTCCTTCCTACGTATCGAACGCGACTCTTCACGCGGACTTACATATACCTTATGTCTCAACGATTCTTTCTACAGACTTTATCTCAGATTTAAGGAGAAACTGTTCAACCACTGGAACCCCCTTATACGTGATCTAGACATTGAACATCTCCCAGGTAATCCTCCAAGGCGTCTACGCAGACGATGGAGCAGAGACACTATAAGGTAAACTATATTGGCTACGTACGTACACAATTTTCAAAATTTAAAGAAGTATATATAAACAAACATCCCTAAAATCCTGGAGTCTGTAGCAAATTAGAAGACTGGATTTCTTTAATTGAAGGAACAGGCGTACCACCACTAATCACATCAAGTAAAAATATGGTATAGCAAGTAATGGTATCAACCTAAATCATTTATGTGTGAAGGTGAATATAATGATGTTTTAAGCTTGTTTACTTGTCTATGATAAAAAAAATAAAGTATGTAGGTATTTTTAATGACTATTTAAATATTTTATATATCTTTTAAACATGATGAACAGTAAATCTAAAGTGATTAAAAATTTAATTAAATAAATAATGTAAATCAACTGTGTTTGAATTCGGCTTCATGTTCAAAAAGGTAGTGCGGTTAAATTTCAGCCAATGAGATTATAATTAATAAATATAAATACGCGAGTGAAGGAACAATGGAACATGGAAGGTTAATGGAGTTGTTGAATATATAAATCAACGAAACCATTTTTTATTTGAGGATGGTCTCAGATCATCAAGAAGAGTACATGAAATAAGGACCTCCAACAAGACAAATCTACCGACGATTAAAAGTGAACAGCATGGACAATCATTGTGGTAAAACATCACAAATTTAACATCTGTTCGATTAATATTACTAAAAAAAAGAAAGGAATCAAAACATAAATATTTTATTTGTATCTTTTTCTAAATTCTGTTTGATTAAATTTTGTTTTCTCAGCATAACCTTAAAATTCTGTTTATTTTATTTAACTCCATTTTTGGCTAGCTTAAATTTAGGGAAGTTAATTATTAGGAACTGTGGCACCTTACAAGTCCTGTCGCTGGGTGGTGTTCTCCTTGAAGTACTTTAATTCATAGTTATAGTTTTATCATTTTCTCTAGTTGTCAAATTGTACAGTTGTGAAATTTCAATAAAATACAGTAATCCCTCGTTATCCGCGGGAGTTACGTTCCGGAGGTTTACCGCGGTTCGCAAAACCGCGGAGAATGATACCTTACATGAACGAAAAGATGGGGTTAGGCTCTGAAGGTAAAGTCCTGTAGTCGTTTTAAGTATTTAATAGTTTTAGGAACATTTTACCATTATTATAATCTATGAATATTTAATAAATACAGTACTGTACGCATAAAAAATTTAAGTTGCTTTAAAATAGTTAGTTATGGCTCTTTGCTTCTTCTTCTTTTCAAACTCCTTGTGGACTTCTTCTTATGGTATCATCAGCTTCTGAGTCCTCTTTTGAATTGAAGGGCCCTTTCCATGACGGGATCCGTCTCCAACACGTGGTCAGCGAACTGCGTTGCCATGCTGAGGATCTCGTTGATGGTTTGTGAAGAAATGTTTGGCTTCGTTTCAGGATCGTCAAACAAAGAACTGTACGTACGTACGAAGAAGTTAGACTGACACACAGAGGAAAACGTACGGAGAAATTACAGTATGATGCCTGGGCGTACGTATGGCGGTGAGGGTCGGGTGTTACTGGCGGGGCCCGGTACCCGGTGACGCGCTCACTACGTACAGTACGCGGAAATCTAGCTTGGCTCATGGCGGCCGTCGCCTTACTAGTATGTGACAACATGATACGGACGCCAAAAGATTTATTCAAACATATGTTTTCAGAATTGTATGACTTCCTCACCAAGTACGGTGTACAAGGTGAGAAAACGTACGATTTTAAGGTTTTAGGCCCACGGAGAAAGTCCGCGGATAACCGAAACCCGTGGATGCTAAACCCGCGGATACCAAGGGATTACTGTAGTTAAAAAAAAAAAAAAATTAGTGGCCTAGGTAAGCAAAAAAAAAGAAAGTTATTAAGCCTAGTCCGGAAACTTTCTGATAGCACCTCGTGTATAAAGTATATTATTTAATAGGTTATACTGACCCAAAGATCTGTACATATAGGCCTACCATAAAGAAAGGCCTGTATGACTATTATTATGTAGGCATAAAATAATAAGATAAAGAGCATAAATAAATGTAAGTTAACGCAGCATGGTGAAAACAAATTTAAATTTCAAACGATTTTATTAGGTCATATATGTTTGAATATTAAAATAAAACGGCGATCCGGGTACAAACACAGCACATAAAATTCAATATTCATTGTCGGGTCCTACTGTTTTTATGTTATTTCACACACATATACACACGCACTATGATAATGTAACGTAATTATTTTATAGATAAAATATTTAATATATTGTCTCTGGTAAAACTGTTCTTCTAATAATAGCCCCATAATTTGCTGGGATTACTAATATTTGTTGTAGCCTCTAAATTTACGCCTTTTGACAACGTTTCTGTTATGAATTCTTTTACTGGTCAATTCTGTGAATACTGTATCGATGTTTCCTTTTTTTTATTTTTTTATTTATGTAACCTGGATCGCAAAGTGGGATCTTTTGTTGAAATTCCTTGATTTTTTAGTTAACACTAGCTAAAGTGCCCGTTTTCGAACGGTTTCCTTGGTGCCGTAGATGGTCGGTTGGGGTACCGAGTTCGATCCCTGTGAGGTCTGATATTCTTTAACTATTCATTGTTATCTACCTCCTGTCAACGTCAGCATTATTATTTATGAAAAAAAATTGTTGAACGTAAAATAAAGCGAGATCTTGGTGTTTTTAAATTAAGATATGGAGCGCTTTATTATTTTCATAATAAATGAAAGGTAAATCACAATAGGAGCACCACGATGGTGACCACTATTAAGACGACTGATTCATTTTTACTTTCTCTTGCCTATATGAATATATAGGAAGGAAAGTATTGTTTTCATGTCGATTTTTCGAAATCGAGTTTTCACCGGATCTATACGTTTTCAGACCCCCTGAACCCAAAAAACATGTTTTCAGCGATTGGTCTGTGTGTGTGTGTGTGTGTGTGTGTGTGTGTGTGTGTGTGTGTGTGTCTGTGTGTGAATAGAATATCTCAAGAACGGAACATCGTACGAACTTGAAACTTGAAACTTAAGTTACATACCACTACCGGACGCGACACGAACATTTTCATCAAAATCGGTCAACCGGAAGTAGTAGTTTATTCGTATAATTTTTCAGTTTTTTGCGATTTTCTCAAAAACTGGTCCTACGATTTTTTTTAAAATCGCCTCATTTACTCAATTTTTTATTCTCTACAAGATAGGGTAGGCGCCATGTTTGCTGAAATTCTCGGTGAGGCTGTTTTCACGTAAAAACGTTGTTTTTTTAAGATTACGGCTTTAATATAAATTTTAGCGCAAAAACTTATATAATAAAAGTTGTAGAGAATTTAAAAACCTACAACTTCTGTTTCAAACAATTTTTGTATAATGCTTAGTTTAGCGGTAATTCGCGATTTTCTGTTTTTTTCTCACGAAAACGTGAGAAAAATCGATTTTTTTAACATTTCGGTCTTAGTATGCATTTTACGACAAAAGTGTATATAATTAAATTTATAGAAAATTAAAAGATCTACAACTTTTGTTTAGAGCATTTTTCTCTACAGAGCCTAGTTTAGCGTGAAAGCGTGATTTTCCGTATTTTTAAGCCAAACTGAGTTCGATTGTCATTTTGCGTCATTCACTCATGATTAAAATAAGGTTATGTTTTTGAGGTTAGTTTTTGTTCATTTCTAATGTTTTAATACTAATGTTAGGTTTATTGTTAATTATTTGCATTGGCAAGAGAAAGTTGTGTGAGTGTTTCACACCAGATTTTTGACAATGTGACCGAAAAATGGTGTATAGGGTACTGGTGGAATGGGTAGGTAGGTAACTGACTCAATGAATACGGGTTTTACCGGCGCGTAGGCCGGTGTTTATTGTTCCGTTTATTTTGTATGTTAATATTCTAAAAATATTGATTAATTTTGGTTAAATTGGTAATATCTCCGTTGTTATGCGTGAAAATGAAAAACTTTACATATTCAAACTTATTCATCTTTAAACGTTTCGTAATTTAGATTATATATAACATTTTTTTGATACATTGACTTTTAACGGAGATATTCGTAGTTTTTTTTGTTTACCCCTCCCTCTGAACTCCCCCATCCCTTTGTGATATTAAAAAAATGTATAGCCTATTTTCATTTCGATTATGTCCAGAACCTAGATACCGAAATTCATTGAATTTTGTTCAGCGGTTCGTGCGTGATGCCGTAAGATACAGACAACAATTCAGCTGAACTTATTTTTGGTGTTTACGTGGTGCATCTGGTGTAGAAACAAAATTTGGGGCATTTTGAAAAATTGTACTGACAAAATCGCAATTTTATTTGTGTAGATTTTCAAATTCAGCACTAAATTCTGAACAATTTAATACCGAATTTATTTATCATACACACACCATGATAATGTTAAATAATTAGCTTATTTTACATGTAAAATATTTAATATATTATCTCTGTTAAAACTGTTTTTCTAATAATGGCCTTATATTATGCTGGAATTATTGATATATGTATTTTTATACCAGTTGATAAAGTTGCCTGTATTGAATTCTTTTGCTGGTAAATTTTGGTGGAAACTGTTTCGATGTTTCCTTTTTTACTTTTTTATGTGTCCTGGATCGCAAAATGGGATCTATTGTTGAAATTTCTTGAATTTTTTTAGTTAACATTTTTAAATTTAGCTCTAAATTCTGAACAATTTGATACCAAATTGATTTATGGTATACACACTAGGATAATGTTACATAATTAGCCTATTTTACTGATAAAATATTCAATGTATTACCACTGTTGAAACTGTTTTTCTAATAATGGCCTCATATTATGCTGAAACTATCAACTTTGCCAATTTTCCGTATTGTGTTTTCCAGTGACGCGGTGCTGTTTTTGATGGTCGTTATGTATTTAGTTTTCTTAAGTTTATGTATTGAGTACATTTGTTAAACTATTTATGTTCAAACATAAACGGTAGAGTTTATTTAAATATTGCCACTTTCTTCAAATGTTTTTATTTATTTAATTGTAAAATTTTGTGTACGGTCTCATTATCCGAATAATTTTATTATCCATACTCCGTCGGTTATAGTTAGTTCGAATTATTGACACTCGTACTGTAATAATATAAATAAAACCAGAATGATAATGTACCACTAATAAAACGAAAAGGAAAAACGAAATGAAGAAATGAAGACATTTTCTTTTCTTATGTTGTGTCTTAATTTTGATATCTTCATTACTTCTTGTTACAGTTCTGTATTGGTAATCTTCTTTTCTTTCCTTTCTAATCTATCATTACGAACAAGAGTTTGGTTTATTTCACACACAATGTTGTTGGATTATTATGACTGTTATTATTATTATTAGTACTATGTTATTACCTCGTTAGTTTCACATGATTCAACTCTTAATAACGGTAGTAAATGTGTTTCTTTTTTTTATCCTCGCCATCATTTCTGTGTAAATTACTTTTTAACTATTTCTTGTTTTCACCGTATCATCCGAACAATATTCGTAATTCACATGTGTAACTAAATGTAATTTAAAGTTTCCGTAAGTAATGACTATAGTCTTTGTTATTTCGATAGGCGGGTGATCATTGAAATCAGAAATGAGTAAAAAACTTTGTTGTCACCTAAAATAATCATTGTATATTTTATTTGCATATATACAGTATTTTAATCCCTAATGTGTGTCCGTTGCAATCTTTCAATTTAGAACAATAAGCAAGCCCATGAACAAATGAGATGAGAATGTTGTCTGTGGCGTTTAAATGAATTGTAGTCTTGTACAGACCGATGCCGACCATTTCTAAAAGAGTATGATTAATTGAAACCCAACCATCAAAGTGCAACAGTAACCACTGGCTAGTATTCAAAATTGTATATTTAAATCTGGTTCTGTTGTTGCTGTTGTTTAGGTCATCAGCCTGTAGGCTGGTTTGAACCTGTAGAGGTTTTACTAAGTAAATCGAGGAGTGAGGTGGTTTACCATTGCCTTCCTCACTGAGTGGAGAAGTACACTTATCAGCATGCCAGGCCCTCTGAAAAACATATATTTTCCAGTCTGCAAATGACACTTTCACTTCATTCACCACAGGGTCTGGCTGTATAATGAAATCCATTACTTTCAGACGAGATAACTCTGATTAGTGTCTTTTACACCTCTACCTCTTCTGTTCTTAAATGATTCAGTCATTTAATTGGCTGACCATGTGATAAGAAACAGAACTATTTATTTTAGCCCTGCAACTAACAGATTGAGTATAAAAAAATCTGGTTCATTGTATTTAAAAAAAAATTATTCGTTCTGAAAATAGGCTACACAGTTCGACCGAACGCATTTTAGAATTTTTACTTTTCTTGCTGTATGTAAAATATTGGTAAGGAAAGTATTGTTTTCATTTCGATTTTTCGAAATCAAATTTTCACCGGGAATCCACAAATCACGACACTAAAATTACACAATTAAAATATTTATTGTTTCAGTGATGTAAACCTCCTCCTTATGTAACGACAATCACAGGAATTATTTATCTATTAATCTTATAATTCATAATTTATCCCATTCAGGCACGGCATATTTTCATACGTTACAAAAATCATATTTTATCAAGTCGGTTCAGCAATAAGTTCCCACAAATCTATAACAATCCTCATAAGAAGAACAAAAAAATATCTATTTAAGGATGTTTTATCCAAATTTTTTAAAATGTTTTTATAAAATTCCATTTGTTATTTTATAAAATATTTAAAAAATAAATATGACGTTTTCTTTCTAATTATACAAATATCTATGTAAAATTACACATTTGAATCTTTGTCTTTTTTATAAAATGTCCTGGACTAATGTATTTGAATCAAATAATTTTTACTTCAGTGGATGATTTGAAAAAAATAGCCTATATAAATAATCATAATAATAAAACTTTCTGCCCAGAGCAGACAGGTGGAGTGTCAAATTATTTACACCCAATCTGTTCGTTGCAGGGCTAAAATAAATAGTTCTGTTTCTTATCACATGGTCAGCCAATTAAATGACTGAATTCATCTAAGGACAGAAGAGGTAGAGGTGTAAAAGACACTAATCAGAGTTATCTCCTCTGAAAGTAATGAATTTCATTATACAGCCAGACCCTGTGGTGAATGAAGTGAAAGTGTCATTTGCAGAGTGGAAAATATGTGCTTTTCAGAGGGCCCGGCATGCTGATAAGCGTACTTTTTCACTCAGTGAGGAAGGCAATGGTAAACCACCTCACTTCTCGTTTTACTTAGTAAAACCTCTGCAGGTTCAAACCAGCCTTTCGGCTGTTGACCTGAACAACAACAATAACACTTTATTTCCATATTTTTTCACAATAATAGTTCAAACACATTTTTACGTAAGCTATAAATTCATTTACAATGTACGAGGTGGAAGAAATTGACCTACCCAACTACGGATAAAAGCCATGTCCTACGGTAGGTGTTCTCTTTCATTTAGTAATACAGTACAAAAGAGATTCAAAAAATACGCTAGCGTTGAAATCAATGACATGCTTACAAATAAATACCAGTTCTTAACATGTGATCTGACCTACCAATTTGTACTACTACAAGTTGGTTAAATAAAATTATAAATTGGATGTGAACCGGATGGCTAGGTTATTTTATATGTGCGTTTATTTGGCGTAACGAGTTGTACGGTGTTATTGTATTGTATTTTTTATGCGTGAAAAGATGGTATGTAGGGTTACATTTTTTGTCTGTATTTTCACTTGCAAGTTGTAATTTTGTATTTTGTTGTTGTGTATGCTCGGGGATGGTGGATATAATGGAAGAGAGGGTGGTATTGTTGGATAATGTAGAGTACGGTACTTAGATTAGAGGTGAAACATTTTGGATAGACGGTGGATAAAGGCGATAGTGAGTGGTCCGGGGGGGAGGGGTTATAGAGGCGCATTGTTTTTCCTATAACCGGGAGCAGCTCTGATATTAATTAGAGAACCAGCTATCCCCCGTCTGTACTCTCTCCCCCTCTTATTCCGGTACATCGGATCCCCTGGGGGCTTTAGCTCTTGTCCCCAGATCCTCCCCAAAACCGATGAAACTGATTAGACCCGGTGTTGATTTAATTACGGGACACTGTAAATTGGCAGCCCCTCGCTCGTTTCATCCCGACCCGAACCACTCCGCCCTCCGTCCTGCCGAACTTCGCTGGCCGATTGCATATTCATCAATTGTCCCCTATATAGGCCGCCGACGCCGCGGCTATCCGAATGGACACGCCTTCTCCGATCCATCCGTCTCTTTCTACTCTTCTTTCGTTCTCTCTCAAAATTTCTCTCTCCTCCTCCCCGATCCGTTCACGTGTTTTCGCCAGCGGATTAAATAGATAGATTTACCTTCCAATGTATACAAATAAGGATTAGCCCATTTGCAACATGGGTCTCATCGGATATCTCTTGGGCGGTACCAGTTGTTTCCTAACCATCCCCTCCTGCCCACACCCGACTGCGTCCTCTCAATTTATGTTCATCGTTTAGACTTGGAGATTGAAATTACGTTCTGCTATCGTTTACTTCTTTGATCTACACCTTTATTATTCACTCAATCCACATGTACACATTCTAAAATATACCAAAACACAAATTAACTGACCAGTGTTTAGACTTCACTTGCAATTCCGCCCGGATTTATTACTCGTACTGGTAACACAATATGGGGAAAGTTACGTAAAATAAATTAATAATCTTTCAAAATGAGATATCTATAACAGAAGCTTATTAAGATTGCAGATTGTAATCGCGATCATTTCTACACTTAAGCACTTCGCCTTTTAAATACTAGTGTAATAGTTAGGAGACTTAAAAGGACAAATCCTGTTGATTTAGTGAATTAAAATAAATATTAAAAAGAACTATAAAATATTAATTCTGTTGTCATAATCTAATATTATTTTTAAGAGGCAGAACATAGGAGTGATTCTTGGTAAAACACAAAGTTAACTATGTGCTCACTTACCATACTTTTTTGTGGTCAATAATTTAAAGAATAACGAAATGTTTTTTTTTTGGTACGTACGTTTTTTTTAAAATTAAATATTCAAATTTTAGAAGAATCCAACTAACTTTTGTAAAGTTTGTGTGATTTTTATGCGCCCTGAATTTTAAGAGTGTTTGATATATTTAATTGTTTACAGTTACTTCAATATGCATTTTTGAAGCGATAATATGTAAGTGAAGCAATATACCTTTCCACAAAATTGATAAGCCACAATCACAACACAAGAACAGAATTTGAAATTATTGTAGGCGCGGTAACGGAGTGCGGGACATCTAGCAGATAAAATCCGGTATAAGTAAAGGGTGTTTTTTTTAGAGGTATAGAACTTTTAAGTTGGCAGTACTGATTTCCATGGCGGCCATTTTGAAAACTGTTTTGTAAATTTATGTTCAGTTTGGTTTGCCATTTTATAATGAATAAACTGACGCCTGAACAACGCTTGCAAATTGTGCAAATTTATTTTGAAAATCATGGTTCGGTTCGTGAAACTTATCGCGCACTACGTCCGTTTTATGATCGACATAATCGTCCATCAGAGCATTTTGTTCAATGATGAAGCCCATTTTTGGTTGAATGGCTACATGAATAAACAAAACTGCAGCATATGGAGTGAAGGTAATCCTCGATATATTGCTGAGAAGCCTTTACATCCAGAAAAAGTGACTGTTTGGTGTGCTTTATGGGCTGGTGGAGTCATTGGTCCTTACTTCTTCAAAAATGATGACGGGCAGAATGTTACAGTCAATGGTGACCGCTACAGAGCCATGATCAATGACTTTTTTGTTCCTGAATTGAATCGCCTTAAAGTTGGAGAGCTGTGGTTTCAACAAGATTGTGCAACATGTCACACAGCGCGTGCCACAATCGATTTAATGAAGGAAACGTTTGGTGAACGCATAATTTCACGTTCTGGACCTGTAAATTGACCTCCAAGGTCGTGCTATCTAACACCGCTGGACTATTTTCTGTGGGGATATGTGAAGTCGCTAGCCTATGCCAATAAGCCACAAACAATTGACGACTTGGAAGGCAACATTCGCCGCGATATTACCAATACACGGCCCCAAATGCTGCAAAAAGTGGTCACAAATTGGACGTCTCGATTGGACCACGTCCGAGCCAGCCGCGGCGGCCACATGCCGGAAATTATTTTTAAATAAAAATGGCAAATAATTATCTATAAAATAAAACCAATTCCTCGTCAATTGTTCAATTATTCTGTGTTTTATTTCATTTTAAAGTTCTATACCTCTAAAAAAACACCCTATACTAGGTGCTGAAAGTACCGAGTACTTTGTATCAGTACCCTTTCAGTACCAGTAGTAATTGGAACATTAGAATCCTGTTTTGACTTCAAGACGAATACATTTTATATGAAAATTAGATTGGTTGTTGCTTCTGTTTGTTTATTTGTTCAAACAACTTGTTTGATGTTTGAGTAACAAATTTCAACACTTTATTTTTTTTTCTTCGTCGAAAACGGAAATGTTGTTTGTTAATGAACCTGCATTGACATATTATACGGATGCTTATTTATTTTTTATTAGTTTTTAATAACAAACGCCTACTAAAAATATATTATATTTTTTATTTATGAATATATATTGGTTTATTAATTTTTATTAATGTATTTCAGTCAGTTTATTTATTTTTATTTATTTGTTTTCCGCTCGGATCTAATTTATTTGTGGAGAATCTTATAAATATTATAATTTCGTTATTGATAGGTAAATATTATCTGTAAATGATTAATAAGAAATGGCTACTATATTGTGTGTAGTTTAATCGAATGGGGAAAAAGTTATACCCTCAGGTGTTGTTTTCTGAAATTATAAAATATGATTTTAGTTTCAAAATGAGAAAAGAACGAAGAAATTAAGAATTTGTATCAACAAGTAGTTCTAGTTATAAAGATTTGTAATTATTTATTGTAATTAATGGATAAATTTTAGAAAGGTACAATATCTAGGGACACATAATCGGGAACGATCAAAGGTAAAGTTCTGTTGCAGCTTATCATCCTAAATCAAAATAGATGGATGCGGAAAATAGTTCCGGGATGCCGTCGCATATCTGGGCTGCAAAAGCTCATAAAGTGGTTTGGAAGAACATTTACAGAGCTCTTTCGCATAGCTGCAGACACGGTGAGGTTTGCCATTACGGTTGCTGACATCTGGAACGGATAGGCCCTAGAAGGAGAAGAAGAAGATGAAGGAAAAGAAAAAGGAGGAGCAGGAGGAGAAAAAGTAGGGGGCGGAAGAAAAATAGAAAGTGTTGAGGAGGGAAAGAAGAAGGAGGGGAGCAGGAGGAAAAGGAGGAGAAAAGAATAGGTACGAGAAATTGTAACAGTATTTTTTCTTTAGAAAGTATTGTAACACCAACAGAGCTCTTTCGCATAGCTGCAGATAAGGTGAGGTTTGCCATTACGTTGCTGACATCTGGAACGGAAAGGCCCAGAAGGAGAAGAAGAAGACGAAGCAAAAGAAGGAGGTGGAGGAGGAGAAGAGAAAGAAGGAGGAGAAAAAGGAGGAGGCGGAAGAAAAATAGAAAGTGTTGGGGAGGGGAAAAGGAGAAGGAGGAGGAGCAGGTAAAGGAGGAGGAAGAGGAGAAGAAGAATGGATACGAGAAATTGTAACTGTGATTTTTCTTTAGAAAGAACTTCTTCTTACTGTTATAGTGCGCCGACTCCGTTACTGAAGATTGGCCGTAACACTTCCAAATCTCTTTCTATCATGAACCGCCCTCAAAAGTGTGTGCTTGTTTAAGTTTGTCCAGTCTTTAATGTTCTTCTACCATGAGAATTTCCTTCACCTAGCCCTGCGCTTACCATCAACTTTACCCTCGAGAATCAGTCTGAGAAACTCATACTTATCATCCCGGTATATATCACCCAGGCAGACAGACTTTCTTCTTTGGGTTATGCCTATCAACACACGGTCTACACCTATACGTTTCAAAACATAAACGTTGGTAACATTACCGGAGCATTATTATAAACGATGCATGAACTGCGTATTCTAAGTTCATGTTTCCACATTGTATAGCAGGACAGAGTAGATGGTATGTCTTCGCAAACGTATATCTTACAGGAACTGAAATTGTGTTGTTAACAATCATTCTTCGTGTTAAGAAATGCGTCCCTAGCCATTTCATTTTTATTACTGGCTCCAAATCTACTGTATTCTAATCCAATTACCGAAATATTTAAATTTCTTAACTTCTCATTATGGTGATCTTTAAATTAAGTCCGATCAAGCGTGAAGTAGGCCTACCTTACTTACCACTGTCACCTTAGTTTTTAGGGGACTAATTTTTATATAGAGACCATAAAAAATTTAGTAAATGAGGTGATTTTTAAAAAAATATTCGTGGGAGCCGTTTTTGAGAAAATTGCAAAATAGTGAAAAATCGCACAAATAAATTACTATTTCTGGTTGACCGATTTTGATAAAAGATATATTCCTTTCGGGTACTTTAGTGGTACCTAACTTAAGTTTCAAGTTTTAATTTCGTACGCTGTTTCGTTCTTGTGATATTTTGTTCATACGCAGACCAGTTGCTAAAGACATGTTTTTTTTTGGTTGAGGTAGCCTGAAAACGTGTTTTCCGGTGAAAACTCGATTTCGAAAAATCGACCTGAAAATAATACTTTTCTTTCCTCCATTAGGGCCAGAGAAAGTAAAAATAATGATAATCCTGAGAACAACAAATAATTTAAATCATAATCTAAAGCAAGAACTAACTCCTGATGAATTCCGATTACTAGTTGTAGATAACCGAGTCCCAATCCCATTTTTGACCGAAGTACGAATTTCATCCTCAGATGTTGTCCATTCGTGAACAATCCCGTCAATCGGAAAAATCGTAAAAATAGATGCAATTCCAGGATGATTTAATCAAATTAGATCAATAAAACCTGGTTTATTCTTTGGTTTACTTTAGTATTTGTATAACTGTTTTAACCTAAACATAAATAAATAGCCTGTTAAATAAACAGCAAGAGTTGTTGAACAGAAGTCATATTTAACAAAAAGATGGACAATAATTTGTATTTGAACATGGCTACTGTATTCACGAGAGAGTTGTTCAATCAACTACAAGAAATATTACAGAAGTTCCACCGGCGGCTGTGTTTTGTCGAATGATTGTTTAGCTAATCAACAGCCATTTATTTCTTTGCTTCTAGTTCGGTTGTTTATTTATTTTTAATTCATAAATCGATACGTATTTATTATGTGGTGTAAAATGGTGACGATGGAGTAAAGGATATATACAGGGTGTTTTGTAAAAGACTTCTACTAACGTATGGGATGGGATTCAGGTTGTTAAAATAATGATAAAATTTTATCTGGACGTATCCACTCTAATCTTGCTTCGTTTTCAATTTTTCCACGAATAGTATTGTACCCAACAGTAGCTATACTTAAAAAATAAAAATCTGGTGTGAACACTTACATGATTTTCTCTTTTCTATATAAGAAAGGACCAATTTTGATGAGCAGTATGTGTAAGGTACATGAATAATGTTCACGTAATAATTGTAGAGTTGTTATTTTTAAAAAACGTTTTTATCTGTACCTTTACCAAATACCATTAAACATACATTAATACCAATAATACACATTAATACCACTTCTCACATTACACACATAACACATACACGTGTATACACATACACATATTACACATTACATGTTATACACATTACACACATTAATACTACTAAATACAAATAAATAATAAAAAATAAATAATAATAATAATAATAAGGATAGGATAGGCTAACAAAAAGAATAATTGAATATATTACAAAACTTAAAATTTCAACACCTTGGCTGGACGAAATTCGTAAGGACCTAAAAAGCGCAAATATACATCAAACTGAAATTTTTAATAAAAACTTATTCCGTCACAAGGTAGACAAGTGGAAAGTTTCAGAGCCCTCAAGAGAGAAGCAGTTTAGACCAAAGTGGTCTGAAAACCGCAAAAAAGCTTTCTCGGAAACAATGAAGGCCTACTGGACCAATAAGAAAAACAAATGACGAAACTGAGTCATGATGCTTAACGTCTTCTATCCAAGGAGAATTCGCCAATAATAATAATAATAATAAATAGTGCTACTAAAGATATAATACCATAACAAAGTAAATTCAGAACGACATATTTCTTGGTTTAGTTTTGTAGAAAACATTTAGCTACCGTACGTTACAAAATATTTCAATTTTAATTTCAGTGAGCAAAATAAAGAAACTCATGAATTTATGCGAAAGTGAAGCATAAAAAAACAGCTTGAACTAAAACTTTTAGGGTTTTCAATTTTCTGTAACTTTGATTATTTATAAGTTTTTACCCTAAAATGTAGTATAAACGGCTTAATCTTAAAACAAACATTTTTTTATCATAAGGAAAAAGCCCCTTTCCATGAATTTCCACAGATATTTCCCTGTCTTGCGCACACAAAATGTATATAAATAATGCGATTTTAATCAAGAATCGTTGGAGCCGGTATTTAAAAAACTTGGAAAAATATGAAAAGTCGCACGAATAAACTAATTTTTATTGACCGATTTTATGGAAATGTTCCTGCCGGGTCCATTCGTGATACTTAGGCTCCAATTTCATACGATTTTCCGTTTGTGAGATATTTTGTTCAGACACGCATACACACACTAACACACTGATCAATGGACAATAAATGTTTTTTTTATTTTAGCGGACCGGAAATCATGATTTCTATTAAAAACTTGACTTTACGAAAAATTGGTATGAATACAATGTTATCCTTCCTTAAATTGCATGTTTGGCAATAGAAAGTACAAAATGGCAGATAGTCGATAGACTAAGCGTTTTCAGACGTATTTTTCAGTTTCTTTTGATTTATGGAACCACCTCTTGAAATCTTAGAGCGCTTTTCGAGACCCACCTGTGCCTACTATCAAGATTTTTTTTTTAAATCCCTAATTTGTGTACGTTGCAATCTGTTCAATTCAGAACAATAAGCAACCCCATGACCCAATGAGATGAGGATGATGTGTATGACGTGTAAATGAGGTGTAGTCTCGTACAGACCCAGGTCGACCATTCCTGAGAGAGTATGGTTAATTAAACCCCAACCATCAAAGTACACCGGTAGCCACTGTCTAGCATTTAAATCTGTATAAAAGTAACTACCATTACTAGGATTTGAACCAGGAACCTTCGTCTCCGAAAATCAGCTGTTACTCAGCTGATTTTGGCGACGACCTTACCTCTAGACCAACCCGGTGGGTTACTTTAAAGATGAATTAAAACTTTTTTTACCATTAATGTAGGTATTTGTACATTGCAATCTATTCAATTTAGAACAGAAATCAACCCCATGAGACAATGAGATAAGGTTGATATGTTTAACTTGTAATTTGATGTGTAAGTTAGTTGTTTTAAATGTGTGTATTTTACATGTTTGTCACACAGGTTGTAAAATGCACACTTACACACTGTGCATACGTATGTGTAGTTCACATTTTTACTTTCTCTTGCCTATATGAATATATAGGAAGGAAAGTATTGTTTTCATGTCGATTTTTCGAAATGGAGTTTTCACCGGATCTATACGTTTTCAGACCCCCTGAACCCAAAAAACATGTTTTTAGCGATTGGTCTGTGTGTGTGTGTGTGCGCGCGTGTGCGTGCGTGCGTGCGTGTGTGTGTGTGTGAACAGAATATCTCAAGAACGGAACATCGTACGAACTTGAAACTTGAAACTTAAGTTACGTACCACTACCGGACTCGACACGAACATTTTCATCAAAATCGGTCAACCGGAAGTGGTAGTTTATTCGTGTAATTTTTCACTTTTTTGCGATTTTCTCAAAAACTGGTCCTACGATTTTTTTTTAAATTGCCTGGTTTACTCAATTTTTCATTCTCTACAAGATAGGGTAGGCGCCATGTTTGCTGAAATTCTCGGTGAGGCTGTTTTCACGTAAAAACATTTTCTTTTTAAGATTGCGGCTTTAATATGCATTTTATCGCAAAACGTTATATAATAAAAGTTGTAGAAAATTTAAAAACCTACAACTTTTATTTCAAACATTTTTTTGTATAACGCTTAGTTTAGCGGTAATTTGCGATTTTCAGTTTTTTTCTCACGAAAACGTGAGAAAAAACAATGTTTTTAACATTTCGGCCTTAGTATGCATTTTACGACAAAAGTGTATATAATTAAATTTATAGAAAATTAAAAGATCTACAACTTTTATTTACAGCATTTTTCTCTACAGAGCCTAGTTTAGAGAGAAAGAGTGATTTTCCGTATTTCTAAGCCAAACTGAGGTTGATTTTCATTTTGCGTCTTTCACTCATGATTAAAATTAGGTTATGTTTATTTCTAATGTTTTATTACTAATGTTAGGTTTATTGTTAATTTTTTGCATTGGCAAGAGAAAGTTGTGTGAGTGTTTCACACCAGATTTTTTACTTTTTCTTGCTTATAAAAATACATAGAAAGGAAAGCATTGTTTTTATGTCGATTTTTCAAAATCGAGTTTTCACCGGATATACACGTTTTCAGACCTCCAGAACCCAAAAAACATGTTTTTAGTGGTTGGTCTGTATGTGTATGAACAAAATATCTCAAGAACGGAACATTGTACGAAGTTGAAACTTGAAACTTAGATACTACTACCGCACCCGACATGAACATTTTCATCAAAATCAGTCAACAGGAAGAAGTAGTTTATTCCTGTCATTTTTCACTTTTTTGCGATTTTCTCAAAAACGACTCCTACGATTTATTTTTAAAATTGCCTCATTTACTACAATTTTTATGCTCTATAAGACAGGATAGGCGCCATATCTGCTGAAATTCTTGGGGAAGCTTTTCTCTTGTAGAAAAAAATGCTTTTTTTAAGATTGCGGCCTTAATATACATTTTAGCACACAAGTATACTAATGAAAGTTGTAGACAATTTAAAAATCTACAACTTTTATTTCAAACATATTATGTGTAACGCTTAGTTTACCGGTAATTAGTGATTTTCTGTTTTTTTTTTCGTGAAAATCCGTAAACAAAAATCTATTTTTTTAAGATTTCAGCTGTAGTATCCATTTTACGACTAAACTGCATATTATAAAATTTATAGGAAATAAAAAAGATCTACAAATTTTTTCAACATATTTCTCTACAGAGGATAGTTTAGCGTCAAAAAGTAATTTACCATATTATTAAGCCAAACTAAATCACTCTTGGTGAAAATAATGTTATTTTTTTGTTTATTTCTAAAATTAGGTTATAGTGTTCATTATTTGCATTGGCAAGAGAAAGTCGTGTGAGTGTTTCACACCAAATTTTTTTTTTTTTTTGCTCTCGGGAGTCTTGCGAGAATACTTATCGGTATGTACTATTTTCTCGGTTTTTTGCAACTGTTCATCTATTTTTGAAGTATTTTGGAGACGCGACATGTTCCTGGACATAAAATTGGCGAATGTCTTCCAACTTGAAGATCACTTTATTGCCCTGAAACAGTCCCTTAAGTTTATCAACACTTTGCGGAACATGCTGTATTTATGGTTCGGAAGAGAATGTATTGTTATAGTAGTAGTACTACTAGTAGTAGAAGGGAGCTCGTTAACGCGAAAGTCACCGGAGGCAGAATGCCTATCCCATTCTATCCTGTGGTACATTTATATAGGTACACGCGGTACGGTATTTTCAGCTGGTTTTAACTAACTCGGTTACACCACTTAAACGTCGCGTCGTATATGTTTGTTTATTTGTTTTATTATACTCGTATGACCGGCCGGGATCAACCGCGAGGAGGCGCTTTTCTGACCATATATATCTCGATTATAATTTCTACCGTACGTTTCCCTCCGCCTCTCCATTCTTCATCACCATCTCCATCTCTTTCCATCGCACATTGCTTTTCTAACAAAAGTACCACTACTACTGCAGCAGTTCATTCGTTCTGGACGACATTAAACTTCATTTGCAATTTTAATTCCTGTTAACACCTTGACATATGTTGTGACTTTAAACCACCCCTCCTCTCTTCCACAGTATCCTTTTACTCCTCCGTCAACAACTCTTATAACCATATACTACATTACCGAACCAACATATATATATATATTTATACATTTAGGTAACCCTCACCAAACTCCCCCCCAATTCCCCCCAAAACCACCTATTTTACATCTACACGTATATTTTGGTTACCAACAACGATGACCCTTCTCTTTCTCTCTCTCTCGAAATATGCCTTAACAAACATTTTGTTTATATCCTAAGCTTGACGTTCCCTAAAATATATTTATTTTACTTTGAAGTGATAATAAATATAGTCGATGTATGTATCCCTCAGGATACGTTTATTATATTACTAGAAACACCTCGCTCGTTTCGTTTTGCGTTTATAATTTTTTCCTCGTAAAGAGACAATTTTTGACCGCGTAGGTGACTTATGTGACATGTCTCGAAGCTCTTTCGGAGCCCGTATTCTCAGTTTTCGCTCTCTGTAGGCTTTTTTGTCAGTTAACTATTTTTGCGATCGCTAAAACTGTACGAACTTACAAAGAATTGTTAGGCAAAAATAGACCCAAACTGTGAAAGAAAAAGTCATGAGTTATTCATCAGTTCAGGTCTCCAGCTCACACTGCATTATCTGTCAAGATGTTTCTATACCCTTACGAACTAGAGACTGCAGATGAAGGCAGAACGTAGTAACCTATATCACAGCACAGAGCCAATTGACTTTCGTTAATTGTATCCTGCGTTGTCACGTTGTGGTTCCGCTGTGGATGACAGCCTAACAAAAAGTCGCTGGAGTTGGGTGGAACAGAGTGTGACTTAGCGAAGAGGCAACCTCACACCCGACCTTGGTTGTGATTGGCTAGATCTCATCTGCAGTCTTTAGTTCGTTTAGGTATAGTCAAGTGTAACAATTATCCATCTTACCCTGGCACCACGTGACTTTTATCTGTGCCTCTGC
The DNA here is from genome assembly GCA_035578175.1 of Catonia carolina. Lineage (NCBI taxonomy): Eukaryota > Metazoa > Arthropoda > Insecta > Hemiptera > Achilidae > Catonia > Catonia carolina. Next base: position 28,070,744 of record JAQMRL010000011.1, read on the forward strand.
ATTAAAATGTGCAAGATTTCAGACCGTTGAAGCTGTGAAAGAAAAACCGGCACGCGTCATGAAAAGGCTCACAGAACAATATTTCCAGTACTGTTTTAAAAAACGAAAAATTTACATGGAGTGGTGAAGGTATAGAAGAGGGTATTTTTCCCCTTATTTGGGACCAAGTGAGGTGACTTTAGAAGTTCCTGGAAGCTCTTTTTGAAGCCCGCATTCTCAGCGTTCGCTCACTGTAGGCTTTTCTCCTTACTTCTGTCCATGCGGTTTTCTATTTTGGCTCTTAATGGAAGCCCTTAAAGTCCGTGATTAGTTTTTTTTAGTTTTGAGTTAACATATTCGAATTTAGCACTAAATTCTGAACGATTTGATACTAAATTTAGTTTTTTTTTTGTACTAGGTATATAAAAATGAACCTTTGGATGTACTTTTTCAAATGGTGCATTGTTTTTTTTTTAAATTCTGACTTTTGATATTGCCCAGAATTCTCTTAAATAGTGCCTCCTCCCCTTCATTATTACTTCCGCAACTGGGTCGTAAGATGGCTAGACGTTTCTGGAAACTCTTTTTGCAGCTCCCATTCTGAACATTCGTTTACTTTAGGCTTTTCTCCTTTCTTCTGTCCACCTGGTGTTTTATTTTTGCTTTTAATGGAACCTCTTAAAGTCCGTAATTAGTTACCTAAATTTGGTTCGGTTCGTTAAGTTTTCTCGGTTTATTCTGGGTTTCTCAGTATCCTTTCTGATTTATTTAAACCATTTATCCTACACCGTAGGTCTATGGTTAATGTCTTAAAAATTTTTCAACCGGTTTCCATCCATTCCATACAGGTGTCCGTAAAATTTTAATTTCCTTTTTATAATCGTTTCTGTTAATCGTTCATTTTCTTTGAACAGTCTGTTCTTCTCAAGGTAGAGAAGTATTATGTAAGAGAGATTAAGTACTGTACTTCTACTGGTTGATTTTCATTTTGCGTCATTCACTCATGATTAAAATTTGGTTATGGTTTTTATTTTAGATTGTTTACTAATGGATAAGACAACCATATATTTTAAACGCAAAATCGCTTTCAATGTATTTTAAATGGTTGTTCTATTAACTCCTAAATACAGAGTTGTACCGAACAGGTTTTTATAATATTTACATGGTTTTAAATCGTATCCTTTCCTGATTGGCCCAAAATTTCTAAATTTGAAATTCATGCAAATTCATTTACTTCATTTTACGAAATAAAAGTTTAAATTTCGTTTACAACGTAATGTACTGTAATGCGGTTCTCCCACATTTACCCCCTCCGTAGCCATATTCCATAAGCATACAGGATTTGAGCACCTCTCTTCTCATTGTAGAACACACTTAGTCGGTGGACATTGTGTTAATATTGTTTTATTCAAAGTTTTAGTTTAAAACCGTTATTTTCAGGACGAAACTATCGTATTACTGTGCTTTAGTCGTTATCACCGTTTTTCTAGGAACGGTTATGTTTGTTGTTAACTTAAGGGGACTCGGACTCGAAAAAATGAATTTAACAATTTAAAAATGGTTTTAACTGTGTTACACAGTTTAAATTTAGCGCTTTCGAATGGTACTAAAATCACGTTTGTACAACTAGAAAGTTTTTTTTGTTCTTACAAAAACTCGTCATGTGAATCCTGAATCCTGGTTGAGAGGGCCAAGAAGCCCTATGATGGCGACATCGTGTTAAGGAACACCTGGTCGCTCGGGGAACAATATAACAGAATAATTGCAACCTCAAGAAATTTAGGGGGAATTTTATAGTTTAAATAGGAAATAGGATTCTGGTTCGTGGGACATTGGAACTGGGACTTGAAAGGAGGTAATTCATTTTTATAAGTTATCTGTGGAAAATTTAAAGTAAGGGACAAGTGGGTTTAAGAGCGGCTCTTTTATTTTATTTTATATTTCGTCATGTGAAAATTTTCCTGTTTTCGTAAACAAGTCATATTGTGTACAAGATTTTTAGTTATTTTGTCACTAATTTTTATGATATATTTTAGTATTTCTCTTTCAATCTAGAAGCCACTTTTGTTTGTAAAGTTTAGGTTATGCAATTTATGTCGCATAAATTACTTATTGCAGTCCTGCTCGTATGAAGCAGAAATGCACTAAGAAAGTACGTTTTTATATAGAAATGCGTTTATAAATCAGAATCATCGTTTCCAAAAAACTGTGTTTTTTTCATACAAAAGACCTGTTTTCTCAAGAACCAATAAAGCTTTTTCCTCTAAATTTTAATGGCACATTCCTTACATGTATTTACATCAACAGACGGGGGCATTTGACGTTATTTTAATTTATAAAAACAATATAATTTTTTTTCCATAAAATTTCAGTTTTTTGAGTAGGCATTAGTGGAAAAATGTTTAAAAAAATTAATAATCTATATATTTTAAAATGACTCCGTCTATCTGTCAAGAACATATCAGTGAGTAACTGGTTAAAATTTTCTGGCTATAGATAACGGAGAAAACGGGTCAAACATTATCATAGGCTAAGATAGCAGTTCCGACTCCCTTTAAATCATTTATTCAATGGGAACCCAAAAACACTGTGCGAATTTATTCGCACTGGTCCTCTATGCTAGTAGGTTATTATATTATTAAAGATGGAAGTGGAATATGGGACTTTTTAAAATGCGTAACCCGGAACATTCGGCTAAGTAGTCGCGTAGAATACTTACTGAACCTTGTAGATTACACTTAAAAGTTTTATTTTTCATTCTGTTCGTTATTTTGTAAAGTTGTTTACGAGTTTAATGTTGTATAGTGTTGGTTTACGAGATTTTAAAACAGTGTGTTTTGTAATTACATAAGTGCGACATATTCACCGCGGCTTTCGAGCAGGTGTACGTTTGAGTAACACCGACTACAAGGTACATTACATACGTACTTTCTTCATTGCAGGTTTCCAGTAAAACCTTAACAATACTTAAGTACAAGCCCTTGTGACGTTATAATATACAATAAAGTTTAATCCGACCTGACGAAACTTTGTGTCGTAATTTGGGGACCGTACCTCTGAGCGCAACTTTCGGGCCCTTGTAATGTTCGAAATAAAATCAGTCTTAGAAGTTTATTGTACTATAAAACAGTTCTTAACTAGCAAAGTTTTGCTTCAGTTATTGTTCGGTATAAATTGGTAACCTGAGGGCTGCTTTTCCGTACAATGTTAACCAACTACACTCCCTCCCGCCAACCGCTCCTTAACCCCATTTTAACTTCTTAACTTGCTTCTTCTTAATTTTCCACCTAATTTATCCCCTTTTACTACCTTTTATAATAACTTCTTGTTACTTATTATTTTCAAATTAAGTGAAATGTTATGAATTTTTCTCGCTAATTGGGATCATTTTGATCATTTTTTAATTTTTCGTGAACATTTCCATTATACGCTTTAGTAATTTTCGTACCCGTATGGATGTGTTTATAAAACGGAGGAGAAAATTTATTCTGCTTAAATTTAGTTTCATAACTCCTTGTCAGAAATCTTGTTTACTTATTTAGTAATACACGTATTGATAATGATTATCTTATCGTTAATTTAAAAGATTTTTTTTTTTTGTATTTAGGGTGTCGTCATTTCAATTATATCTGTGGGTAATTTTAATCCTATACGACGCTTTTTGTTTTTTTAAAATGAAACTTCGCCCATAACACACGGGTAGAGTGTTAAATTATTTGCATCCATCTGTTAGTTCCAGCACTACAAAACTTAGTTCTGTTTCTTATCAAATGGTCAGCCAATAAATAGTAAGACTGAAGCTTGTGTCACCGGATGGCGATATTAAGTGCCAAACCTTATCTGTTTGGTGACCCTGAAGAGGGCCGTTTATGTGTGTGTCCGCCGAGGCGGATAGAGGTGTTTGATGGCCCTGAGAAGGGCCGGTGTTAACCTTAATGAGTTGGTCCTGAGAAGGACTGTTGTGCCGGTCTTGAAGGAGACCGGTGTTGGCAGCGCGTGGCTGCGACGAGAGCCGTGGCTCAGGTTGATGGCCCTGAGAAGGGCCGGTTAAAACCTTATATATTGGTCCTGAGAAGGACCTTGTGCTGATCTCGAAGGAGACCAGCGTAGGCAGCGCGTGGCTGCGGCGACGGCTGCTGCAAGTCCCAGAGCATCTTCCTTCTTTATCTCGTGGATGTAGTCGGTCGATCTTCATCGGAGATGTAGAGCGTAATGACAAGCGGCTCATTGGACTGCGCTTATATAGCTACTGAGAGCGCTGTGGTAGGGGGCAGTAAGTCGCTCGGCCTTTGGCAACAAAGCCCTCTGTCGGAACGCAGCCAAAGGTTTGTCTGTGCGCCGCTAAAGGGCCTACCCCGCCGACAAAGGCCGGAAGAAGTATTGAAGGCCGGCAACACAGCAAATGATTAATTAGAAGGGGTGGCGGTGACCCATGTAAGAACAGAACAGGTAGAGGGTTAAAAGACACTAGTCAGATCTTCTCTGAGAATATTAAATTTCATTATACAGCCAAGACTGTGTGGTGAATGAAGTGAAGGGTGTCATTTGCAGGGTGAAATGAATATGATTTTTAGACGACCTGGCATGCTGATAAGGATACTTTTCCATTGAATGAGGAAGGCAATGGTAAACCACGTCATTCCTCGTGTTACTTAGTAAAGGCGTTAACTCTTTTTATACCAACGGTCTGACAGTTCCTCAAATAATCGAGTCGCTTCTAACACTTTCATCACTTGACTGGAACATGGTAGAAGAAATCGAAATAAAAAAAATTTCATTCGTGGCAATCCATTAACCTTGTTCAATATATGCCACGTCATACAATATTGCCCATAACAGGCAGGTGGAATGTTAAATTATTTTCACTGGATCTGTTAGTTTTAGGGCTAAAAAAAATAGTTATGTTTATCACAGGTATAATCCAGTTGTAAGATTGAAGCTTTTAAGAATAGCAGAGGTAGAGGTGTAAAAGACACTATGGAGAAGGGGTTATACTCCTCTAATAGTAATGAATTTCATTATACAGCCAGATCCTGTGCTGAATGAAGTGAAGTGTCATTTGTAGGGGGATAGTTGATGCTTATCAGAGGGCCTGTCATGCTGATAAGCATACTTTTCCACTCAGCGAGGAAGGTTATGGTAAAAACCACCTCACACCTCGTTTTACTTAGTGAAGGCTCTACAGGTTCAAACCAGCCTTTCAGCTGATGACTTGAACAATACAATTCATACAATACTCAATTTCGTGTGATTAATAATTTTTTCCCTTAAGCTATTTGTAGAATATCACGTAAAATACTACTGTTATTAAGGGGAGACTGCTTTTTGTATCCCACCAATGTTAAATTTGATATTTTTAGGTTTTCAAAGGATTGATAAAAGATAAGGGAATAAAACTTTACTCATGTATAGTTGTCGGATGTCTTTAGCTACTGACATTTTTTTTTTCAATTTAATCTGTCGGACCATAAAATTAAATGCCCAGAACGGGCAGGTGGAGTGTTATTTTAATTGCACTCTATCTGTTTGGTCCAGGGCTAAAAAAAATAGTTCTGTTTCTTATCACATAGTCAGCCACCTATATGACTGAACTATTTAAGAACAGAAGAGGTAGAGGTGGAAAAGACACTAGTCAGAGTTATCTCCTCTGAGAGTAATGAATTTCACTATGCAGCCAGACCCTGTGGTGAATGAAGTGAAGGTGTCATTTACAGGGTGGAAAGTGAGTGCTTTTCGGAGGGCCTGGCATGCTGATAAGCATACACTTTCAACTCAGTGAGGAAGGCAATGGTAAACCACCTTACTCCTCGTTTTTACTTAGTAAAACCTCTAAAGGTTCAAACCAGCTTTTCGGCTGTTGACCTAAACAACACACATAAAATTAAAAACAAAATAACGAATCACATAAATTTTTTACAAATTTATTTTCTACGTTTTTTCATATTACTACGTAATTGTTGGAGCATTTAAGGAAGTTATAAAAATGCCGGTACATGTGCGTGCACAAGATGAATAATAACTGGTAAAAATTTCAACCCAGTAGGTTTGATGGTTTTCGAGAAAAATGTACCTAAAATTTTAAAAACCTAAATTTACGAGAAAATTGATGGTTTTTGATGGTTTGATGGTTTTCGAGAAAAATGTACCTAAAATTTTAAAAACCTAAATTTACGAGAAAAGGCAAAAAACAAAACGTACGAACATAAGTAAATTTTCCATCAATAGTTGGGCAGAAAGATGAACCAACAGCTGAAAATGTTAAAAATAGTGATGCAGATATTTTAAAAACTAAACTTCCCTTTGTTTTAAAACGATCAGTATAAAATTATGAAAAATATTCGTTCTTGGTTACATGATAAATTTTTCTGGGTAGACCTGGTAAAAATTTAATTTGTTCATTAAAATAATGTTTTTGACGTAATTTAATGCTTTTTCTTGTAGAACTAGGGCTGAACTATTGAAAAACATAAAAAACCCAAATTTTCAGTCATAACCATCATACAGTCTTTACCTTAATGTCACAATACTTTTGTCATCCGCCCTGACGGAACAATATCTTCTGGTACAGTCAAACTATCGTAATGCTACTGTAACAGATTATTAAGACATTTTCAAGTACAGTTGAGCCGTTCTTAGTTTGCTCCTACTGTCAACAAACCTAAGCCACCTCCTACAGGGTGCACGCTAGAGTCTGCGACTTTACAGATGTCGTATTCCTATTAAGTTAACTATTTTTTAAATTATAAGTACTTAAAGTACTGAAAACATCAGTCATGATATGATGTAGGCCTAAAAATTTCATTTATAAAAATACTTTTAAAAGTATTTTGTATTTAAATACTTATGAAAGTATTTTGTTGTTACTTTTTAATCAGCGTGTACACATTATAGGTGATAAAACTACCAGTGTTTTCTATATTAACTACATTGGTAACTATTTCATATCACACTATACAGACCTTTCATACAGATTGTTAAAACACGATGAATGGCTGTACCATTATTGTCGAATGAATGTTTTGTGAAATAAAATAGTAATAATAGTAATGAAATTTTTTCATAAGAAAAAACTCAAGAAGATTACATGGTGAATTAAGCCATTTCCATCTTGTTTGATAATGATGAGTCAACCATTACAAAATATAACCACTGTAATATCAATCAATCTAGTAGTGCGTACGTAACTTGTGAAAGGACAAAACGTGTTTTTTTTTTATCTATACGTCGACATTATTATTCCCATAACAAACAGGTGGTATATTAAATTATTTGCTCTTGATCTGCTAGTTCCTGGGCTACAAAAAAATAGTTCTTTTTCTTATCACGTGGTCAGCCAATTATATGACTGAAGCATTAAAGACAGAAGAGGTAGAAATGTAATATACACTTGTCACAGTTATGTTCTGTGATTGTCGCTTCCTAATGAATTGTACTTTATTACGCTATAAGGTATTGCTGTACTCTGATATTTAGATAAGATACGCTCGTACAAAGTTGGACGTTTAAATCTTGTGTAACATTTTTTGCGTTTCACATCGTATAACTTTTTTCATTCAACGACGACATAATTTGTTTTATTATTTTGTTATAACATATAGAATTTTATCTATAATTATACATTATAAGTGTTAGAAGGAAACAGAAATAATAAACGAATTTAAAAAAATCACTGATGCTTTCGTATTATGTTATTCAATAGGATTTAGTAAATGAGGTGTTGTGGCGCGGGGTCGATATTTTTAGTTAGTGTAGTAGCGCTCAAACTCTCATATGAAATACATTGCTTATGGACTTCCGTACTGCATTCTGAACGTGAAATGAACTATAGAGTGGGCTGGAAACTTTTAAATAAATTAGGTATTAGCAATTGCATTTAAATAAACCACCATTACTACTCGTATATTACTTACTACACTACATTAACCGATGCTATGATATTTATTAACGCTATATTACCCAATACTTATATTAATATAAATTCTGATACATTAAACAATTATATTTCAATAAACTTAGAAAATGTTTTAAAATAATTTAGAAAAAAACTTAAAGTTAGAAAATTTTAAATGTTAAATAAAAAATTAATTAACAATTTATTATTCTCGGAGGCATCATGAGGTTTGCCAGTATTTAAGAAAATCCTCTGGCCGCGTTACGAGCGCTGCGCACTGTAACCGTTTCGACGAAGAAGACAAAGATAATGGCATTTATGGGGAAGGAGCCAGTCAGAAGTAAAATTGTAATAGATAATAATATTTTGGAACAGATCTCCCACTTTCAGTATCTAGATTGCAACATTACGTACAAACAGGATAAAGATGCTTACAATAAGATGCACCGATTTCAGAAAATATGCGGAACTATCCACCGCACTTTAAAAAAATAGCACCAGCAAAAACACGAGGTTGAGATTTTATAAAACATTAGCAGTGCCGACTCTACTCTATGGCAGTGAAATTTGGGTGCTATCAAAGCGAGAGGAGTGTAGATTGCAAGCATCTGATATGAAATTTCTTCCACATACATATGGATGTAGTAGAGAAGATCGTTACAGAAATACCGAGATAAGGAAAGAACTCAACATCTTCTCTATAAACAGCAAGGTATCCCAGAACAGAATGCAGTGGTTAGAGCAAGTAAACAGAATGCGGGAGGATAGGATACCTAAGCAGACACTGGGCTACAAGCCGAGGGGTAGGAGAGAACGAGGACACCCAGAGAAAGAGATAAGCAAATTATTATAGAGGTTCGGAACAGGCAGAGATGCCTAATCCTTAAAAGGTAGAAGAAGAAGAAGATTATTCTCCTCTTTGATTACCTACATTTGAATATTAGTGACAATTTTGACAGTAGTCTCTCTTCCTGTATCTGGTTATCCATTTTTGTATTTCTTTATTAAATTTTATAACCGTTAGATTTTTTGGATGGTTCGGCGGGAACATCTTAGTAAAGAGAAACTGTAGTTCTCTCCGATAAGAGTAGATCTCTGTATCGTGTGCAGTATCGATGCCTACTATTTTGCTTGTTATTTATGATTACTTGAAGTTTTCTAATTATTTATTTCACATACAGTTGCCTTATATCCATAACTTTAAATTATGTAAATAAAAAAGTACTAATAACCTTTTACTCCAACCTCAACATTTTTTATGATGATGCTGTATTGTTTAATTTTCTTTATTATTTAGAAAGTTAACAAACATCGTAAAAAGTTCTTATAAAAAAGAAATTATTTTTCAAAACAACTTGTGCATATCTCTCTCCGATGTTCAGCACATGTTTTCCACATTTTGTGCAGGCTGTTTTAATTTTTCTATCTCTTGACCTGGGACAAATATGACACCTAGACTGTTTCGGAAGTTTTGGAAAGTTATCCATTTAATTTTTTTTCCCAGTATTTGCTTTTCTATAACGAACCAGCTGAATAATGAACCTATTCTATAATAAACCAACTTCGCTGGCCGCATTGGCGAAGTTGGTAACGTGCTCGCCTCTCATCATGCGGTCTTGGGTTCGAATCCCATTCAGGCACGGCATTTTTTCATACGTTACAAAAAATCATTTCATCATTCGCCGTCTGCATTAGCAGTAATTGCAGAACAGTCGGACGTTAAACAAAAAAAAAGAACCAGCTGAACTATTTAAGAACAGAAGAGTTAGAGGTGTAAAAGACACTAGTCCGAGTTATCTCCTCGGAGAGTAATGAATTTCACTATACAGCCAGGCCCTGTGGTGAATGAAGTGAATGTTTCATTTGCAGGGTGGAACGTGGGTGCTTTTCGGAGGGCCTGGCGTCCTGATAAGCATACTTCTTTAACTCATTGAGGAAGGCAATAGTAAACCACCTCACTCCTTATTTTTACAAAGTAAAACCTCTAGAGGTTGAAACCAGCCTTTTGACTGTTAACCTGAACAACACACCTGTATTATTGTGAATAATACATTTAGAATTGAGTCAACGTATTTTCGTTTTTGTTTAAAATCGTTTTAGTTTCATCTCGTAATCCTTTACCCTTTTTCATTCGATATACTGTGTAAAAGAAAACATCTTTTCCCTATTGACGGCAACACTAAATAAGAACGTTTAATATAATCTGGTACAGATATTATTTGACATTACTAATCCAACGAACGCTACATCACTTTTTACTCATTGGTAAACGTAGCATAGGCCTATAAAATGTGATTAATACAACATTACAAGTTGGTTGTTCTTTTTCTTGGCTGGTTTGTTGGTGTTGTTACACTCTGTAATAAGAAACTATAGGCTACCTATATTTATGCTTATGCTTATAGCATATATATATCATAGTATCATTATCTTAGTATACTACAACTAATGGATAAAACCATTAACTTTAACATTGTATATAAAATTGTATGCTTTTCTGTTTCTAACCTTATGCCATTACAACTTAACTACTGTTTCTATCTTTGTTTACAAAACGGTACAATAATTAGATTTGTTGTTTGATTTTTATAACACTTCTTCAATTCACTTGGAAATCATTCTTTCTTATCGTTTTAGAAATTTAAAAATTGTAAGGTGTTCTTTATGTTGCTAAATATGAATTTTAATTTTATGTAATTATTTATTTATTCGGCTGTTTGCCCTTTTTTGAAAATGTTGTTTAAGTCGTTCTATCTTAGGTGGTTATTTTGTTACACGTTAATATAATTTGAAATGCTCATAGAAAATTATATATTAATTAGATTAATTAAAGATACTCAGATAGATTAGTACTACTTAGCTTTGTTTAATGAAATCCAACTAATTAATGTACGTTAAATAATATGTTTTATGACAATTGTAAGATTGATTCAGGCCTTTGGCCAATTACATAAAATACACTTCGCTTTTTGAGCTCTAAATTTAAAGTCATCATATAAAGTGTTTCTTCTTCATAAATCAATATTTTAACCCTAAGGGCAGTAGTACGGGGGAAAATATGTTGTAAGATGTTAAATTTTGCTTTAGGCCTACAGGGACATGAATAATGTATTTCTAGTGCCAGGAGGGTAAGATATTTCTTTTTTTTTATGTTAAGTCCTGGTAAGTATACTTACCAAGTAATGTTTATTGAATTGGGAATCACATAATGTTTAGTGGTAAGAATGCTTATTAAAACAATTTGTAGTGCTACATAACAAAAAAATGTGTAGAATAACTTAACTTTATATTAACATGAATGCTTGCTTCCCCGTAAAAAACTAGAATTTTCTAAGTACTGTACAAAAGTAACAACAAAACAACACAGTAGCATACTCTGGTATGAATCCTTACCACATTCGTGCAACTCACAAAGAAAATGGTCGTTGCGCACTAATTTCAATATGTGGATATCCTACTTACCAGAGAACATCACTATAATACCATCAAATGCCAATAAGCTTCAACTTCATAGCTTATTCTTAAATAAACTCGACCTTATTGCCAGTGGTAAGTATACTTACCAAAGACCTATAAATGGTTAAACAATGATTATTTATAAACAATTATTAATGAATTATGATTATGAACAAAAATATTTAACACACAATATTAAAATAATTAAAAATTATAATTTAAATTACTGTAAATGTAATTTGGTTTAAATAATCTTCTCAACATTTTAATGAATAAACATTTCATAGGTACTACACAGTTCTACCCCTACAGTCTTCAACCGAAAGGCTGGTTTGAACCTCTAACGGATTTTCTAAGTAAAACGAGGAGTGAGGTTTACCATTGCTTTCCTCATTGAATTGAAAAGTAAGCTTATCAGCATGCCAGGTCCTCTGAAAAGCATCTACTTTCCACCCTGTAAATGACACCTTCACTTCATTCACCACAGGTCTGGCTGTATAATGAAACTCATAACTTTCAGAGCAGATAACTGTGACTTGTGTCTTTTACATTTGTTAAATCATATAGTTAGCTGACCATGTGATAAGAAACAAAACTATTTTTTTGAAAAGCATCTACTTTCCACCCTGTAAATGACACCTTCTCTTTATACCCACAGGTCTGGCTGTATATTGAAACTCATAACTTTCAGAGCAGATAATTGTGACTAGTTTTACATTTTTACATTTTACATTTTACATTTTTTAAATCGTATAATTAGCTGACCATGTGATAAGAAACAACTATTTTTTGAAAAGCATCTTTTTTCCACCCTGTAAATGACACCTTCTCTTCATTCCCCACAGGTCTGGCTGTATAATGAAAATCATAACTTATAGAGCAGATAACTGTGACTATTGTCTTTTACATTTTTTAAATCATATAATTAGCTGACCATGTGATAAGAAACAGAACTATTTTTTGAAAATCATCTTTTTTCCACCCTGTAAATGAATGACACCTTCACTTCATTTTCCACAAGGTCTGGTTGTAAAATGATGAAATTCATTACTGTCAGAGGAAATAACTCTTGACTCTAGTGTCTTTTACACCTCTAAATCTTCTGTTCTTAAATCTATCAGTCATATAATTGGCTGACCATGTGATAAGAAACAGAAATATTTTTCGTAGCCCTGGAATTAGCAGATCGAGTGCAAATAATACAACATTCCACCTGTCTGTTATGGGCAAATGTAACATTTATTGATGAGATTATTCTTACAGAGTACTAAATGTGTTTTTTACATGAATAGTATTTCAGTATTCTTCCAAATTTAGGCAGATTATTATTGCACCTTAGATACATGGGTGGTATTGAAATGACTAAAATAATAAAACAAAAAATAAAACGAACAGATGTAGGTGGTAGACCTTTAAATCTTTGGTCACAGTGGGGTTGTTTGGGGGGGAATAAAAACTTTCATACTAAAATCGTAAATGGCGTCTACCTGTGATAGATTCATTGTTCTTAATCCAGGTTTATGACGTTCGGTGGCGCCACCCTCACCTCACAAATACCTCACCTCGAATACCATCCTATTATTTTCTTCATGGGCGCCTGACCTTAAAAATTATCAACATCATTGTCTCTTAATTTTTTTTTTTTTTGCCTTCAAATATACATTTACTTATCGGGAGTTTTATTTCACAATTTGGTCGTCTTCTGTTACAGAATCGATAGAAATCAGAACAACTGTCGAAAATGGTTTTTAAGGTTAATCTGACAATCTTTTTCAGGGTTTTAAATACCCATACTTTTATTTGTTTTTTTTAACTGTAAATCTAGACTTATATTTTTATATTTTTTGTTAGTGATTTTGTTAAAGATTTTAAGATGTAATGGTAATAAAATGGTCTCGTTTTATTACGGAAGTTTAATATCTGATTGATCTGAAATAAATTATTTTCTAATTTATTACATTGTAAATTAATAAAATTGATTTATCAAGTTCTTCTTCTTCAGGTGCCTATCCGTTTCAATAGTTGGCGACTATCATAGCAATTCTCCCTTTGTTCGTGGCACTGTGAATTAGCCTCTTCTGAGCTCTTTCCGAACGAAGTTCTAAGATTAAGTAGCCACGACTTTCTCTTCTACCAGGTCCACGTTTACCAGAGTATATTTTCCCTTCAGAATGGCTTGTAATAACGAATATCGTGAGACATTCCGCATGATCCGCTTTTTCTTTAACAGCTTCAACAGTCTGAAATCTTGTTCGGTTTAATTCAGATTTAACCTTCGGGAACAGATAAAAGTCATATGGTGCCAGATCAGGCGAATAAGTCTAACACTGGGATGTAGGCTAATACTTAGACTACGTACACATGAAAGTGATTGCAGTAGCGCGTGAGCGAGGTACATAGAATTGCACGAAGCGTACACATTCAAACGCGCGATTTGGCCGACTGCGCGATCTATCGCGTGAGTCGAAGTTCTGGCTATTGTCGCGCGACTACCGCGCGCTTTCAAGTACATTGTTGTAAATTGCTTTGTATATCTGATCGCGCGTTTTGAAACTAGTAGTTGTTTTTTGTCTCCGTTTCTATTCCGTTATTTCGGTATTGCAAATATAATCATCAAACAAGCGCTGTACGAAATACAAAATGGACACCGTACAATTTGATACAGAACGTTTCATAGACAAAATAGCGAGAAGGCCAGCTCTCTGGAATGTACAAAGTTCAGAATACAAAAACAGAGAAAAAATAAAATTTTGGGAAGAAATCAAAATGAAATCAAAATGGTGGAGAAATCAAAATGAAATCAAAATGGTGGAGAATTTTGGGAACTGTTCAGTGAAGATGGCGATTATATGGAAAAAAGAAAGTTGTAGGCAGGTGAATATTTTTCACTCATATCATCTCATCATATTGGGTGAAATATCGTCTTTTATTGACTGTAATAAAGCATCAAAAGTTTGTGTGGACATTCGGAAGTTATCGAAGAATTTCGTTTCATATTCCCGTAATTTTGGATACAGTCTTACAAATAAACTATGCGTTAGTTTATCTCGTAAAACTGGATACCCAAAATTCCCTGACTTTGCCTGCGACGTCGATATCTATTGTAACAGAGCCACAAACACGCTACCTCTTCAACTTCCATTTTTGTAATGAAACGAACTTCCCAGCAATGGACAGCTGCGCTGTGTACCGTTTTCTTTTGCAATTGCGCGTTTTACGCTGAATGTCTATACTCGTCTGTTTTTGCCATCGCACGATTAATGCGACGTCAGTCGCTTCATGTGTACGAGCCCTTAGCTACAAACATCTTGAAAGAGAATACAGGATGAATTAGTAAGCTGTTCTGATGAAGAACCCGTGAATTCTTCTTCCACAATTCGGGTCTTTTTTGCCTTACCCGTTCGTTGACAATTCCTACAGATTCTATGATTGTAAGAATAGTTAATCGCCGCTACAGTCATATCGGATCTGATTTTACCGATTGTTTTAAAATACTTTTAACCGTTTTTGACGTGCGAGCGTGGCCCGGGCGTGCGTCATCGTCAACGTCTTATCGCCCATATTGGAAACGCTTACCCACTAAAATCTCCGCGGAAGTGATTCAGTGGTAGATTCAATGTCGTATACTTCTTTTAATTAAAGATAAAGTTCAGTAGCGGTTTTCCAAGTTTCGTATGAAATTTCACGATATTTCGTTGTGAAAGGTTGATTTTTTATTAAGCGTCACTCACTCATGATTACACATTGGTGATTTTTTAAAAAATTTACATTCGGAAGAGAAATTCATGTGATTATTTCACACTACAGTTTTTATTTTTGATGACTAATGACTAATATTTACTGACCAAAATTTCTAGTATTCATAACATATTTTTTTAATAATATTAGGCTATCAGATGTGCCATTTTTTTTAAAATTTAAAACGCTTTATCTATGACTCATAATTACAAAACCTATTAACCTACAAAATAATATACATAAATCTTGTATTTTTAAATTTATATACAAGTAAATTCAGGTCGTCAATTAATGGTGTACCTACGTTATTAAAAAAATACTATATGACCTTTAAAAATTCATTATTATTATTTTGATTACTTTTATTATTAATACTATATAACCACCCGAATTATTTTTTTATTAAGTTATTCTTTTTAATTATTTTATTAATAATTTATGTATCGATCATAATCTGGGATCTTATATTAGCTACATTTTCAATTCGAATAAATATTGTAAATTACAATACTGTTTGTATTGAGCCAATCAACAGATCTGTCCACGTTTAAAAATATATTAATAAAAATAAAAGAAGGAAGGTTAGGTATTGTATATCATTCATTGTAAAGTAAATTGTATTGCGGTGTACTACAATACATAAAATAAACTAATAATCGTTTTGGCCTATTGATTTTTAATTTATCACTTTGTATTCGATACTTTCTCGTTTCGTTTTTAAAAGAAACCCTTATACTAAAATAAAACAAATGAGCTGATGATGATGATGATCAGAAACTAACGAAATGGGAGGAGTTGGTCGGACGGATGAAGGTGGAACCAACCGATCGGACAGCGCAGATAAACATGAAGTAAGGGAGCTTCTGTCTTCTCATTTCCCTATCCGATTATTTCTTATTAATATTCGGCTAGGTACAAACGAACGTCGTTTTGAGCAGATTTTTTGTAGTAAGTCGAGTGTTTGTGTGGTCATCGCTATCATGTAATTTTCCGAAAATTCCTTCAAATCTTCATTGATCCACAAATACTCGTGAATTCTTGGATACAATCATGTGCCATTGAAAACTTTGTTAAGAGAACGCACCAAGATTACAACGCCAGGTGAATTCAATCCCAAAGGATCATGTCAACCAAGTATGAACCATTGTAACGGGTGTTTTATTAAGGACGCAACCCTTATTATAAGAAGATAGAAGTAATAGGCCTACATCGGTAAATTTTCTGTCCCCCAATCGGTATGTTGGCAACAGTGTACTCAAGGCCAACTACCTAAGACAGCTAAAATGTCGACAGTTAAAATAGCGAGTAAATCTTACAAATGTGTGCAACCGGTATGGTTACAGCAGCTTGAGTTTATTCCCCTTGAGCTGTTTAAAATTTTATTCCTCATCACTAAAATAAAAATGATCCAACAATTGAATACCATTTTGTTCAACCAAAGATCGAAACCACCGACAATTATATAATCGTTTCTGATGGTCTGTAGCTTTCAGTTCATGAGTTACGCCAACGCGATAAGGATACAAATGTAACTTTTTCGTAGCTCTGAAAACAGTAGTTAATGTTACCCCAGCTTGCGATGATAATCTTCTTAGCGATTTTTTAGCTGATTGAGTCAAACGATTTCTCAAATCTTCGAGAACTTCCGCTATTAATTTTGTTGGCTGGGGAGGTGGTTTCTCATCGAGTACACTCCCAGTTCTACGGAATTTATTTATCAAACGCAATATTGACGATTTATTCGGAACGGCAGAACGGGGAAATTTCAACTGAAACTTATATTGCACACATTTGTAAGATTTACTCGCTATGTAAGTCTCTACAATAAACACGCGTTCTTCCTTGGAAAAAACCATTGCTGACACAGCATAACGAAACGACTGTTGTCACCACACTAATGCTTGACTTGAACATTTTAACTGTCTTAGGTAGTTAGTCTTGAGTACACTGTTGCCAACATACCGATTGGGGGACAGAAAATTTACCGATGTATTACTTCTATCTTCTTATAATCAGGGTTGCGTCCTTAATAAAACACCCGTTACTTCTCATACTTCAGACATTTTTGACAACCTCTTAAATGAAAATTTTCAACACGAACTACTAATTTAAATTACCTTCTCAATACACAGACCTGCTAAAGAGTAACTTTCCTTTATTACAACTTCAAAATTTGAATTTACTCGAGAAATAACCATGAAAGACAAAATCTAGTGTGAACACTCACACGACTTTCTCTTGGCAGTGTAAATAATGACCCATATAATCTACATTTGATCATGAATGAGTGGCTCAAATATCTCTCGCAAAACCTCTGTGGAATTTAAAAATATGGAAAATCACTTAATGTGTATGTAATGAGTGTCTGTGTGAACAAAATATCTCAAAAACCGATTATGATACGAAGTTAAAACTTGGAACTTAATTATTGCTAGAGGGGACCCGACGTGAACTTTTTCATCAAGAACTTTGGTCAACCGGAAGTAGTAGTTTATTTGTGTTATTTTTCACTATTTTTTTTAATTTCTCCTAAACGGCTTTTTTGATTTTTTTTAAAAATTACCTCATTTACTACATTTTTATGCACTACAAAATAGGGTGTCTTTTGAAATTTTTTGAGGGGCCTGTGCTCAAGTGGTTAAAAAATGGTATTTTTAAGATTACGGACTTAATACGAATTTTAGGGCAAAAGTGTATATATAGTTAAAGTTGTAAAAAAATTGAAAACCCTGCAACTTTTATTTCAAACATTTTTTTCTACAACTTCAATAGTAAAAAAGGGATTTCCTAATATTGTGCCCTTAGTATGAAACTGTGAACGTTAGTGTGAAATGTGCATTTAGCGACAAAAAAGTATACGTATTCAAAGTTAGAGAGAATTAAAAAATCGACAACTTTTTTCAATAATTTTTGTTCTTTAGAGCACCGTTTTGTGTCGTTCATTCTTGATTAAAATAAGGTTATGTTTTTAATTTGACATTGTTTGTGATTCGTTGACATTGATGATTAAACAAAGGTTATATTTTCATTATTTACACTCGCAAGAGAAAGTCGTGTGAGTGTTTCACACCAGAGTTTTTTTATTTGGATTTTTTAGCTCGTGTGTTCATGCCATGTTCCCTAAACAAATATACAATCTAGAAACATGTTTGCGCATGTAATATGATAATACTATATTTATACTGCAATAAAATTAATGTTTTTTCATTAACAGTTCATGATGAATTGATAGTAGATTGTTAATTGGGGACCATGTTAGTTGTTCACATTGGTTTTTAGTAATGGAATATCAACTGCTGCCCATTTAAACTGTTTGTTCCTTGTATCGTATCATATCAAATATTGTATACAGTAGTAAAACCACTTGTAATGGGTGTTTATAAAGTTTCCAAACTGATCAACATCAGAAAGTTAAAATAAAAATAAAATGGAGTAAAAGTAAAATAAAATGGTGTGAAAATCTCATACAAATTACATTTGCCATCTTAAATATTGTAAAAAATCATCTAATTTTCATCGTGAGTTAATGACGCAAAATGAAAATCAACCTCTGTAGAAATTAGAAATACGGAAAATCACCAATTGACACTAAACAAGGCTCTGTAGAAAAAAACTGTTGAAACGTAAGGTGTAGCGTTTTTAATTTTCCGTAATTTTATTTATAAGTTATACACTTTTGTCATAAAATGCGTAGGTTGTAATTTTTAAAATATCCCATTTTTACACAGATTTTAATGAGAAAAACACTAAAAATCACTAATTGATGCTAAACTAAATGGTGTACAAAAAAGTTGTAAGTTTTTTATAAAAAATCTACAATGTTAATTATGCATATTTTGGCCCTAAAATGCATACTATTAAGAACGCAATCGTAAAAGAAAACATTTTTTACCATGAGATATCAGGGACTCCAAGTATTTCAGCACACATGGGGTTGACCCTTTCTTGTACAGTATGTAAATGTAGTAAATTAGACGGTTTAATGAAAAATCGTAGGAGCCGTTTATGAGAAAATTGCAAAAAAGTGAAAAATTTCACTAATAATTTACTACTTCCGATTGACTGATTTTGATGAAAATGTTCGTATACGTAGTATAATCCTCTCGTGGTACAATATATGTTCAAAGTTTCAACTTCGTACGATATTTCGTTTTTGTGATATTTTGTTTATTCACACAAAAACTTATTGCTAAAAACATTTGAGGGGGGTTCAGGGGGCCTGAAACCTGTATTTCTGGTGAGAACTCGATTTAAAAAAAAATGAAAATACTATACTTTCCTATGTATTCATTTAGGGCAAGAGAAAGTAAAAATGTAATTTTCAGAAAAGGACCAAATACTAAAATGGACATGCTACCAACATTTGTAAAATTACGTGAATGTTTAAATTCATGAAAATATTTCTGGTTGTGATAAAAACTTGATTTTATTACCACTGGAAAGCAACCTTCTTCTACCTGTACGTTCTTCTGCTTAAAGTTCTCCTATCGGAAATCGCAAACATCATCATTATCCGGACCTTATTCGCTTCTGGACGGAACAGTTCCGTAGACTATAACTGCAGCCAAACTAGTACCTCAGACTCTAGCCAGGATGCCCTACGTCTGCCAAAGTTTCATTTGCGCCTTTATCTTACATTGCATGATTAATTGTATTGCAAGATTAATTGTAAGATGTGATATTTAGGATCTCTAATTACATGTCCGAGATAATGCAGTTCAAGCTATTTGTGGTACCATTAATAGGACACTGGGTAACAGAGCTAGAACAGAGACAGTACTGAAGTTCTACAAGGTAATGGCAGCCCCAGTCCTTCTTTATGGAAGTGACTCATGGGTTACCACAAAACGCCAAGAAAGTAGGATCCAAGCAGCTGAAATGAGGTTTTTAAGAAGGGTGAAAGGCTGCTCAAGGCTGGATCTAATACACAACGAAGAAATTTAATACATAACGAAGAAATTAGATCAGAGTTGGGTGTATTTAGCTTGAATGAAAAAGTGGAGGAGTACCGGAATCAATGGAGGCAACATTTGGAACGGATGCCAGAGGAGAGAATACCTCTCAAAGTGACGGAATATGTTCCAGTTGGAAGAAGGGAGGTGGGAAGACCTCGAAGAAGATGGCAGTAGTCGAGATGTACGGGTTGGAATGTCTCGTGTTTCTGTAGACGTGCAGGATGGTTTGTGAGCTCGGAACAGGCTTATGCCTCATCCTTGATAGTAAGAAGAAGATGATGATAGTACAGTTTTCTCTTCTTTACCGTTTACCAACTCTATCTGTATACGTTTATTTAAATCTAAACATCAGGTTTTCCCCTATTTTCCCAAGTCAGACTCTCTTTAAATCCGATGGGGGGGACACCAATTTATTCAATGTACCCTTCCAAAGTGCAAATTATGTACACGACTTTGAACTGAAACCGTTTTTTAACTTTTTACACACCTTGTGTAACGGAGGAAGCGGTTATGCGTTAACCATACCCAAAGCTACCACTACTTCTACTACTATTACTACTACTACTACTTCAACTTCTAATAATAATTGTGTAGATAGTAAATCATAAAATGTCTACAGAAACTCATTTGGCATCTCTCTATCCGTTTCATATTATTTGTAATTGGACGTTCGATTCGATCTACAGGTTTATATCGATATTTAAAACAAGCAAACAACTTATTATCGATATATTGTAATAATAATAATAATAATACACTATTTCTTAATTAATATTTACCTTCTTTGTAATAACGTTTGTTTATTTATTATTCACGTTTAATTGCTTTGTCCAATCATCTTGTGAATTTTTTATTACAAATTACTTCCATTCGGTTAGCGAATCAACTGCTTCTCTCTGTATATATTATATGTATTTTCGAACCCTTTTACAATCAGTAATTTATTTTTTTAGTTATTCATTTGTATTATTTGGTATCTTGTTATTTAAATATTTTATTGTTATTAATATTGTAAACAACTTGAAGTACAAATCTTTTTCAAATATTTGTTTAAATAATGTTTTATTTTTTTGGATTTATAAACTGGGTGTTTGAAAAATGTGTTACTTCTTTTTACTTTCTCTAATGTCTTTTATGATTATGTAGGGAAGGAAACTATTGTTTTCATATCGATTTTTCACCAGAAATACACATTTGTAGGACTGTTGTTGTTTAGGTCATCAGCCAAAAGGCTGGTTTGAACCTGTAGAGGTTTTACTAAGTAAAACGAGGAGTGAGGTGGTTTACAATTGCCTTCCTCACTGAGTGAAAAAGTACGCTTATCAGCATGCCGGGCCCTCTGAAAAGCACATATTTTTCACTCTGCAAATGACACCTTCACTTCATTCACCACAGGGTCTGGCTGTATAATAAAATTCATTACTATCAGAGGAGATAACTCTGATTAGTGTCTTTTACACCTCTACCTCTTCTGTTCTTAAATTATTCAGTCATTTAATTGGCTGACCATGTGATAAGAAACAGAACTATTTATTTTAGCCCTGCAACGAACAGATTGAGTGTAAATAATTTGTAGGACTCTGAACTCAATAAAAACATGTTTCTATCGATTGATATAAAGTTTGTGTGTGAACCAGTGGGAGCTCGTGATTTCAAAAATAGGTGAAGAGTTAAAAAACTGAAACGAATTAGTATACTAATAAGTATCCGTGAGACTCCTGGAGTAAAAATTGCAAAATACACGCACAAAAAACAACCGTTTGATACCGCTAATACAAAAAAACTGACGTGCACGTACATAGAACTTACAGGTGCTGTAGGCTGGTCGACCCGCCGCAATCTCTTCACTATTCGGCGACGAGTGGAAAGAGCTACGCGTACATATTTCCCGCTGACGTCTCCGTTGTCATGGCAACCCGCTCACGCTTGAAGAGAAGCGGCGGCCATCCCTCTAACTCTTCGCTTGGCCATTTATTCCTTTTTTTTTGTAATCTAGTTTATGTACGTTGCAATCTGTTCAATTCAGAACAATAAGCAACCCCATGACCCAGTGAGATGAGGATGATTTGTATGACGTGTAAATGAGGTGTAGTCTTGTACAGACTCAGGTCGACCATTCCTGAGAGAGTATGGTTAATTGAACCCCAACCATCAAAGTACACCGGTAACCACTATCTAGTATTCAAATCTGTATAAAAGTAACTACCTTTACTAGGATTTGAACCAGGAACCTTCGTCTCCGAAAATCAGCTGTTAAACAGCTGATTTTGGCGACGACTTTACCTCTAGACCAACCCGGTGGGTTCACGTATATTTAAGTGCTCTAAGCAGATGCAATAATTTTATGTACTTTTTTACTTTCTCTTGCTTATATGAATATATAGGAAGGAAAGTATTGTTTTCATGTAAATTTTTCGAAATTGAGTTTTCACCGGATCTACACGTTTTCAGACCCCCTGAACACAAAATACATGTTTTCTTTTTGGTGTGTGTGTGTGTGTGTGTGTGTGAACAGAATAACCCAAGAACGGAACATCGTACGAACTTGAAACTTAAGTTACATACCACTACCGGACCCGGCACGAACATTTTCAACAAAATTGGTCGACCGGAAAGTAGTAGTTTAGTTTTGTGTCATTTTTCACTTTTTTGCGAGTTTCTCAAAACGGGTCCTACGATTTTTTTTTAAAATCGCCTCATTTACTACATTCTTTATGCTCTACAAGATAGGATAGGCGCCATGTCTGCTGAAGTTCTTGGTGAGGCTGTTTTCTCGTAAAAAAATTGTTTTTTAAGATTGCGACTTCAATATGCATTTTAGCGCAAAAATGTATCTAGTAAAAGTTGTAGGGATTTTAAAATTTTACAACTTTTATTTTAAACAGTTTTTTTTGTACAACGCTTAGTTTAGCGGTAATTAGAGATTTTCTTTCTCACGAAATAGTGTAAAAAAATCGATGTTTTAAAGATTTCAGCCTTGTCATTTCACAACAAAAAAGTATAATCAAATTTGTAGGAAATTAAAAGATCTACAACTTTTATTTAGAGCATTTTTCTCTACAGAGCCTAGTTTAGCGTGAGAGAGTGATCTTCCGTATTTTTAAGCTGAACTGAGGTTGATTTTCACTTTACGTCTTTCACTCACAATTTTACACTGGCAAGAGAAAGTCGTGTGTCTTTCACGCCAGATTTTTTAAAAATTATAACAGAAATAATTTTTTTTTAAAATCATGAAGAATCAGTTTTGATTTTATGGGTTAGGTCAACAACCGAAAGGCTGGTTTGAACCGCTAGAGGTTTTACTAAGTAAAAACGAGGAGTGAGGTGGTTTACTATTGCCTTCCACACTGAATTGAAAGAGTATGCTTATCTGCATGCCAGGCTTTCCGAAAAGCACCTACTTTCCACCCTGCAAATGACACCTTCACTTAATTCACCACAGGGTCTGGCTGTAAAGTAAAATTCATTACTCTCAGAGTAGATAACTCTGACTAGTGTCTTTTACACCTCTAACCTCTCCTGTTCTTAAATAGTTCAGTCATATAATTGGCTGACCATGAGATAAGAAACAAAACTATTTTTTGTAGCCCTGGAACCAACAGATCGAGTGCAATTAATTTAACACTCCATCTGCCCGTGATGGGCAATTTGATTTTATATCAATTAAAAATGTTGCCATGGCAACGAAATTAACATGAATCATTCAAAAGTATTCTTAAAAGATACACTTGTTAAATATTTATTTTAGATTCATCTTCAGGCGTGATTTTTTTATTATATAATTTAAATAAGCAAGTCGCTGTTTTTTTTTTACCATTGTAAATAATATGATTCTCGTTTTATAAAATATTTACATATAAAACCGGTAGCCTTTCTTTACGTCATATTATTCATTCATAATTAGATTCTTTCTTAATTTATAATATGAAATACTGTAACCCGTGTATATGAAATAAACTTGGGATATGAAATATGGGTTTCGTTAATACCTAATTATTAAATGCCTTCAGGCTACTTGTTATCCTACCAATGTGTTCTAATATTTACATCAATTTAATTCCGTTTTCAATTTGTATTTATATGTATTCACTTCTGTATTTCGTTGTATTATTATTATTATTTTTTTTTTATTAAAATGCTATCAACAGATTTGTGTTCTTATATATACTAATTTATCGCAATTACAATCTGAGATTTACAAGGAAATAAATCGGTTAATCAACTTGGTGTTCATGAAAAATTTTTATTGGTCAAATGTTTATTTATTTATTTAATTACATTAGATTGTTTACAACAGGCCAAAGTGGCCCAATGATAGAAACAATATTAGATATAAAATAAACAGTAAGTTATTACAAACTAAATCACAATTGCACAAATATAAATTAATGTAGGTACTATAATTCTCATAAACTAATACAGAGAGAAAAAAAGTACCTAACTTAATCGGGTAGAGAGAGCGTCAATATGAAAACTTTTGTCTGCAAAAAAAGCTTACAGCAGCCTCTTTTTCATTCTCCTCAATTCTCAAAACAACCGTTTGATTCTTAATTCATTGATTATTATTTGATTCTTCTTCTTATTTGATTCTTAAATCATTGTTATCAATCTCTAAATCAAAAGCTCGAAACAGAGCGAAATTTCCCAGTCGCCGGTCCTTTACACAGATATCGGTAAAATCTCGGACACATGCCTAAAGTCCGGACTGTTCAGGCCAATCCAGGACGTGGGATAAACCTATCTATTCAGCATCTTTTTAATCTCCTTCGTGGATTTTGTGATAGTTGTATCTGTGACAATGTTTGTATCTTTGGTTTCGTGTGATTCATTAATTTTGAATGGAGAGAGTGTAGAATTTGTTAACGGTTGAGTACACTGTATCTACGTTGAAGTCTTGATGTATGATAGAATTTCTTACTCTTGAGTTTCTTAGTTGTATGATAGAGTAGTAGTAAAGCACGTGTGATTAAACGTAAAAATTTGCTTTGAAATGTGATTTAATGAAGAGCAAAACAGAACACATGGTGGACGGAAGAAAGGAGGAAATAGCCTACTACAGTGAAACATGTTGAGAGAGTTAACTACAAAAAGAACTTCCAGAAACGTCTAAATTCAACCACGTGGTATAAATTTGGTCCTATTCGACAAAAAGATTGGCGTTTAATTTTATCTTGTTGTTTAGATCAACAACCAAAAAACTGGTTTGAACCTCTAGATGGTTTATTAAGTAAAACGGGGAGTGAGGTGATTACCTTCCTCAATGAGTGGAAAAGTTTGCTTATCAGCATCCCAGGCCCTCAGAAAAGCACCTAACTTCAACCCTCCAAATGACACCTTCACTTCATTCACCACTGGGTCTGGCCGCATAATGAAATTCATTCCTCGGGGAGATAACTCTGACTTTTGCACCTCTATCTCCTCTGTTCTTAAATGCTTCAGTCATATAATTGGCTGACCACGTGATAAGAAACAGTTTTTATAATCTTGGGACTAGCAGATTGAGTGGAAATAATTTAACACTCCACTTTTTTGTTATGGGCGGAATTTTATTTTGTCATCCCTTAAAGTTTGATGTTCACAACAACGCCGGTAATCCGAAGTAATAGTTAAAGTAGCCCAAAATGGACCTGAATTGGGCATACAAAGGTAAAAGTTTTAATGTTTTTAAACAACTCTCGTTTCATTTACAAGTTCTGTACTCTCGCGGTAATACCAATACGTAATATTATATCAGTTATCAGTTTTGACAATTGAATTGATTTTAATCATCCCTGATGAAAACGCGAGTTGCAGAATTTGTAATTATTACCGTACCATGTTGACTTTAGTAATTTTGTTATTTAACGTTTGTTTGTTTTAAATAACGGTTGTAAACAATAGGTGGTAACCGTTAATTGCTAGTCGGCTTGATTCTGTAATTTTAGTCAGTATTTGAAATAATACAGGTGGCATTTGTGTCATCATAAACTATAGTATTATTATTGTTTTCCTTTGGGATGTTCACGGATTTAGTTGGAATTGGAAATGTACAGTAGATTTTATTCAGTTTTTCATGTGGATTTTATCTTATTTTGAATCAATCAGGTCAGGTCATTACAGCGACTACTTTAAACTATTATTGTAACAACTTCAACGATGAGTAAACCTTCAACAAGTAAAATAAGTACTGAAACAATGTAGCCAAACAACAGAAGGAATTGAGGAATGGTGAATCGTGTACCCATCTTTCAGACTGTAGCCGGGAATCAAATTGGAAACCTTCTACTTTGGAGCCAAAACTCTGTAAAGCTATTTCTAGGTGATGCAGTGGTCAATGCAACTGGCTTCTATGCCAAGGATCTCAGTTTCGATTCTCGGTAAGTTGCGTCAATTACGAGTATTATCACTCATTTTCGTTCGTCATCCTTCACTGTCTGAATTAACATTAATGTGCCTACCTTTCGGATATAAAAAGGAAAACATTGTAATTCAGTATAGTTTGTATCGTTCCGCTCATCCTCGGAAAACTATGTATTTCTTTTTTGTCAATATCAAAAAGCTCTTCTTCAAAACTAACTATCCACATCGTGGCGTAGTATATACCGCACTAGCCTACTAAGCGGAGGTTGCGGGTTCGATTCCCGGCTATGGTCTGGAAATGATTATGTATCAAAACCCATCGTTACCGTTTCTTAACCCACCGTAGTCGCTAATGGCCAAGCTGTTGATGCGACTTGAAAAAAATATGTTTGAAAGAATTATTTACTCAAAATGAAGTATTAAGAAACATTTACACCTGTTTTTTAAAACTTTTACGCTAATTTTATAAGTATACAGCTATAAAAAATAAAATCAATTAATTCTTGTAATGAAAACTTTCTGTAAAGGGTAGAATTTTATAGTTAATGTAAATAATATGCAAATGTTTTGATCGTATAATGTTTATCAGACAAGATAACCAAATTATTTTCAATTTTGATTTTTACTTTCTCTTGCCTATAGGGTAAGGGAACTAATTCTGGATCGGGCACCAGTAACGGATCATCATCGCTGTTCCGGTAGTAAGACAAACTAACGTTAGATGGCAGTGGTAGACTAGTTCGAATACACATCCTGCTTGGTCTGGCAGCTTTCGTTACTTGTAAACGCTTGTGTATAGATCAGTGAGATTATCGTTTCATTCTTTGTGCTGATTTTTCAAGGAAAATTAAGGTACGTACTTTATAATTAACATAATTAATTACCTAATAAACGTAGGAGAATGATTTTTTTGCTAAAATAAAGCTCAGATAATGTAGTTTTATATCATTACATTGCTCGTTTGATATTTTGATTTGTAACGTCTATGCGGGTGGGATGTTTGGCGCCCTTACCCGACCTCCATACTGTCCATAAAAAAAGTTGTTTTCTTCATGCAAACTTATCATATTGTAATTCTTATCATTCTTTTTTGTGTTAATTCTTTATTTCTAGTTAAATATATTGCTATTTAATAGAAAATTAAATTCTCTTCTAATTTTACTAGCTATTGTCTACAACCCCAGCTTGGAAAAAATCGGTAACAACTGCCAACATTATCGGTGGATTTAGAGGTAGTGGGGTTTG
This sequence comes from Catonia carolina, assembly GCA_035578175.1. Lineage (NCBI taxonomy): Eukaryota > Metazoa > Arthropoda > Insecta > Hemiptera > Achilidae > Catonia > Catonia carolina. The sequence continues at coordinate 28,098,347 of JAQMRL010000011.1, forward strand.
GCCAATAAATCCTGCGGCAATCAAGTCTCATCGTTTAATTGACTGCGGTGATGTCTCAACTTCTGATGCGATTGAAACTGATAGCCTTTCCAATCAGGAGGCTCAGCCAGGTCCATCTAGTGCTACTGAACCTGCTGCTGAAAAACCGTCTCCAGTAATTCAAGTAATACGCGATCTATTGAAACCAGAAACAGTAACAACAAAACAGTCCAAACGTATCACAACAACACGATGTGTTACGTCAGATGAATTTTTTAAAGAGATGGAGGAAAAAGAAAGAACGAATTCAACCGAAAAAGAGGAAGGTACACTTGAATGGAGAATTCAGTTCCGATAGCGATCAACAAGACATCGAAGATGGCGAAACAATGGATGAAAACTTGTGCACTGAATGTGGTGGACGGTACGAAGATGATTTCCAAGGAGAAAGTTGGATTCAGTGCTACCGCTGTAAACGGTGGTATCATCAGATGTGCCAAAATATGAAAAATAATGCACGACCAAAAAAGTTTCTTTGATTGAAATGTAAATAATCATTTTATAGTAGTAGTTGTTTAAAATCATTCTTTTATAGTAGTTTAAAATTCTCAAATAATGCTTGTAATATTTTTTTTTCAATAAATGTCTTAAATTTTAATTAGTTTCTTGTGTACTAGTAGTAACAAATAAAAAATGTAATCCGTAGTTAATAGCTTTGCAATTAAACATATTTTTGAATAAAAACACAAATAACGTATCAGAAAATTTAAAAAATCAATTATATAAAACATATAAAGAGCATTAAACATTTCATAAACCCAAAAACGAACTCTGATCCGCAATTAGTTCCTGTCACTAGTTATGGATCAGTCGATTTTTTCGTTTTCCCAGACAATATAGACACAAGCGCCATCTAGTATGTCAGTTTACAAGTTCTATACATATGCCACATGAATGCAGAAAGCTATTCTCCAAGAGATCCGCAATTAGTGCCTAGGGTCTAGTTTCGGATCAGAAGCAGTTTAACACATTACGATCAAAATGTGACACTTAGATAAAACAGATCCAATGTTAAATGTTTACATTTTCATCAGTAGACATTAAATAAAATATTAACAATTAAAACACCACTTTATTACAAGAAGGAAGAAAGTTTTATTAGTTTAATGATAATGTGATCCTAAATTAGTTCCCTTACCCTATGAATATATTTGAAGGAAAGTATTGTTTTCATGTCGATTTTTCGAAATCGAATTTTCACCGGATCTACACGTTTTCAGACCTCCCTGAACCCAAAAAACATGTTTTTAGCAATTGGTCTGTGTGTGTGTGTGTGTGTGTGTGTGTGTGTGTGCGCGCGCGCGCGTGCGTGTGTGTTTTTTGTGTGTGTGTGTGTGTACAAAATATCTCAAGAACGGAACATTGTACGAACTTGAAACTTAAAAATAAAGTTACATAACACTACCGGACCCGACACGAACATTTTCTTGAAAATCGGTCAACCGGAAGTAGTAGTTTATTCGTGTAATTTTTCACTTTTTTGTAATTTTCTCGAAAACTGGTCCTACGATTTTTTTAAAAATCGCCTGGTTTACTGAATTTTTTATTCTCTACAAGATAGAGTAGGCGCCATGTTTGCTGAAATTCTTGGTGAGGCTGTTTTCACGTAAAAACATAGTTTTTTTAAGATTACGGCTTTAATATGTATTATAACGCAAAAATGTGTATAGTAAAAAATGTAGAGAATTTAAAATTCTACTACTTTTATTTCAAACATTTTTTTGTATAACGCTTAGTTTAGTGGTAATTAGCGATTTTCTGGTTTTTTCTTACGAAAACGTGTGAAAAATCGATTTTTTTAAGATTTCGGCCTTAGTATGCTTTTTACAACAAAAGTGTATATAATCAAATTTATAAATTTATAGTAATTTAAAAGATCTACAACTTTTATTTATAGCATTTTTCTCTACAGAGCCTAGTTGAGCGTGAAAGAGTGATTTTCCGTATTTTTAGGCCAAACTGAGGTTGATTTTCATTTTGCGTCTTTCATATATGATTAAAATTAGGTTATATTTATTGAGGTTAGTTTTTTATTTATTTCTAATGTTTTATTACTAATGTTAGTTTTTTTGTTACTAATTTGCACTGGGGCAAGAGAAAGTTGTGTGAGTGTTTCACACCAGATTTTTTGTATACCATTCAAGAATTAGTTCCCAGGACCTGTTCTAGCATCCACCTACCCATTGGTCACTCCTGATCTCGCCTTGCAATTGCTACTTTTCCTGTGACCTTTGACCTGTCTAGGAACCCAATGAGGAAAAATTCTACGAATATCATTAGTCCATTACCGGTGGTACTCCATAACTACCTCTTTAAGAAAGTTATTTCAATTTTTAGGCTTAAATTCTTTTTCACTTAGTTTTAAACTCGTTTATATTTTTAATTCCATTAAAAAAGTAAACGTATTTTCACCTCCCAGATAAAATATTCGATAACTAAATTCGGGTAACATTTTCAAACTACCTGTTCTAGCATCCACCAACCTACTGGTCGCTCCTGGTCACGCCTTCCAATTGTTACTTCTTCTGTGATTTTTGGCCAGTCTAGGAATCCAATGAGGAAACATTCTACGAATATCATTAGTCCATTACCGGTGGTACTTCATAACTACCTCTTTAAAAGAAAGTTATTTAAATTTTTAGGCTTAAATTCTTTTTCACGTAGTTTTAAACTCGTTTATATTTTTAATTCTATTAAAAAAAGTAAACGTATTTTCACCTCCCAGTTAAATAATTCGATAACTAAATTTGGGTAACATTTTCAAACTATTAAATTTAAAAAAATGTATTAATAGTTTCTAGCCAATACGATTTGTTGTGAGTTTTTTCTGTTTTTAAGAAGAATTTTGAATGGGCTAAGATCCAACGTTAACATCATTAGTTATGCTCATAAGGGCTTTTTACTCAAAAGAATGTAAAAAGAAAACATTGACCACCCTTAATACTGATCAGGGGTGGACACTTTTGCAGTCTGGAGTCTGAAAATAAACATTTCTTAACATATAATAAAAATGTCCATTCTGATATCTTTACGAGTTTTTTTGGCGACATCCAAAAATAAAAATGTTATAGTTTTAGTTTTAGTTATTTAACTATATTTCAATCATTTGTAGTTTTACTAATAAATTTAAAGTGACTTAGGGTTTTAAAAGTGGACTGTTTATTTAATTTTAAGTTTTTGTCTTTTGAAAATCATTCTGGTAGGCATTATGTAAACACTGAGGGATATATGTACCGTAACAGACCGTAGTGGTCAGTCGGAGGGAACGTTTACCAAAAAGCTGCTGACACTAGGTGTTTATTTATTTATTTTATTTTATTTTTATTTTTTGCTGAATTGTGAGACCATTTAACATAACATACTTTAACTTGGTGTAGAAAAGATTTTCTAAACAGTTTCAATTTTGTAAAGTTGGCAGCTGATCTTGTAATTTCAATAAAATCAGTTTTATTTTCCTCTTGTTAAAACTAAGCCTTACTGTACTGAACTCCCTGTGAAAGTTTTAGTTTTAGAATTTGAGTACTAAACAGTGGTTACCGGTGTTATTTGATAATAATTTTGGGTTCCCGTACTCGCTCTGGAATGATCGGCCTGATTCTGTACAAGACCACATCTTATTTTACACATCATATCTCATTGGGTCATGGGGTTGTTTATTTTTCTTAAATTGAACATATTGCGATGCACACACTTTGGTGTTGTGTTTACTTCGTCAGCTTAAAAGGTTGGTTTGAATTTCTAGAGGCTTTAGTAAGTAAAACGAGGATTAAGGTTGTTTATCGTTGCCTTCCTCACTGAGAGGAAATTTTATGCTTTGAAATCATCTACTTGCAACTATGCAAATGACACCTTCACTTTTTTCATAATATTGTTTACTAATTAGATTTATTAGACTGTAGAATGTATTTTTTCAGATATTGTATTTTCTTTTAAAATGTCATTGATTTTAATCCTAGCGTAGTTTTTAAATCGCTTTTGTACTGTTGCTTTGGTTAACAGCCGAAAGGCTGGTTTGTACCTATAAAGTACAAACCAAGGCTGGTTTGTACCTATAAAGTACAAACCATAGTAGAAAATAAATAAATAAGTCTTTCTTTTTCTCCACTTCACGGATTAGGCAGCCTGTTCCTGAAACTACCTTCCTCTCGGAAGACCAACGCCCCTTCGACCATTTGGCTTATAATTCATTGCCAATTTAGGCAAACGACTTCCCTTCATAAATAAAATAATTTTAAATATTAATACGAAAATAATTGTTTCAACTTAGCTTCAATTGTAATCATTTTAATGATAAAGATGCTCAAAATAAAAATTGTAAAAAAGTGGTATTTAATTCAAATTATTGAAATTTTTTCAAGTGTATAAAGTAAATTTTAGGTAGTTGTAATACAGGCTGTTTGTTGCAGGGCTAATTAAATGACTGAATCATTTAGGAACAGACGAGGTAGAGATGTAAAAGACACTATTCAGAGTTATCTCCTCCGAAAGTAATGAATTTTATTATACAGCCAGACCCTGTGGTGAATGAAGTGAAGGTGCAATTTGCAGAGTTGAAAATATGTGCTTTACAGAGGGCTCGGCATGCTGATAAGCGTACTTTTCCATTCAGTGAGGAAGGCATTGGTAAACCACCTCACTCCTCGTTTTACTTAGTAAAACCTCTACAGGTTCAAACCAGCCTTTTGGCTGATGACCTAAACAACTAAGTAAACGTTGAATTGTAGACTATTTCGAATTATGGAAGTTGTAGCGACCACTGTAGATTATGGAACGGTGAGTTTTAATATGTAACAATTCCTGGATTCTGACTGGGAATCAAATTCGGGATCGTATAGTAAATGATTTTTTTCTCCTTTAAAAAGATTTTTATTCGTTTATCACACCATAAAATTTAAGGTTGTGTATTTGTATAATGTTAATTTGCTAACATCACCACATCAATAAACCAATTTAAAAACAGTAACAAGTAAATAAATTCCACAACAAACTACGTCCCTGTGTGTGAGTGTGAGTGTGTGTGTGTCAGAGTGTTTAAGGAGAAGGATAGAAATAGGGTGGCGCCAAGAGAATCTACGATTGTATGTGCGTGTGTAGTTGTGTGTATTATATTGAATAAATAAAAATACTGCATACCATCTTGGTTATTCAAGTCTGTATATCACGTCGTTCAAGACAACCCTATCAAGTTTGTTTTTTTTTATTATTTAACTAGTTATACTCTAGTGACCCTATCCTTCCTATACCATCCTGATCGTCCTTTATAGAGGCCTTCCTATACTTTTATATATTTACACCCACTTTTTTCTCTCTATCATTTACATTGCGTTTCTTATTTATTAAGAGAGACTTGACTTCAACGCCGTCCTATCCTTTTTCCCTTCTTTCCTTTCCTCCCTGTCACTGAGTTCATTCATTCTTTTGTAAGGTACTCATAAACACTGGGTGGTTCAAAAGATTTAGAACAGATAAATATATCGGTTGTTGTTTGTTTAGGGGTTGGCAACCCTGCGCCCGAGAATTATCTTAGAAGTTTTGTTTCCGGTATTAATAGGCCTAATTAATAAAGTTTTAAATATAAAATGTAATTCCGGTTCGTATATTTGACCGGCTGATAAACATACATCGGGAAGCATTTTGGATTGAAGGGTGCAGTTACTGGTAGACACTTTCAAATTCACCATGTTATTTATTTTGATTAAATTTATTAAGTATTTTCACTTTTATGTCAAACATTTTTTGTAAACTCTTAGATTAGCGGTAATTAGCGATTTTCTGTTTTCTTCTCACAAAACGTGTAATAAAATCGATTTTTTTTAAAATTTTAGCCTTAGTATGCATTTTACGACAAAAGTCTAGTATGTCATGAAATTTATAGGAAATTAAAAGATCTACAACTTATATTAAGGACATTTTTCTCTACAGAGCCTAGTTTAGCGTGAAAGAGTGATTTTCCGTATTTTTAAGCCAATCTGACGTTGATTTTCATTTTGCTTTTTTCACTCATTAAAATTAGGTTACGTTTAATTGAGGTTAGTTTTTGTATATTTCTAATGTTTTATTGCTTAGGTTATATTGTTCATTATTTGCATTGGCAAGAGAAAGTCGTGTGAGTGATTCACACCAGATTTATTTTTAGGATAATAATGTTAACTAAAAAAGTAGGCACAAAAACAAACATTTACTTAGAACTGGATCCTGCGATTTCAACATCTGTACCATCGGTTTTTTTTCATGCCCTGGAATTAGACGGGTGTGATATCCCTCAGATATTTTACATGGAACACCTTATCAGTTTTAATTTTACGTAAATGTCCACACGAGATATCTTTGAATTATTTTTTAACGGTCTAGCATCACTAAATCATTCTTTTTTTTTCATCAGTCTCTCGACTGGTTTGATGCAGTTCTCCAAACTGTTCTATCTTCGGCAAGTCATTTCATATCTACATGCCTGTAACATCCTACATCTTTTGTATTTGCTTTAAATATTCTAAACCACCGGGTTAATCTAGAGGTAACGTCGTCGCCGCTAGTCAGTTGATTTTCGGAGACGACGGTTCCTGGTTCAAATCCTAATAAAGGTAGTTACTTTTATACGAATTTGAATACTAGACAGTGGTTACCAATGTACTTAGATGGTTGGGTTTCAATTAACCATACCCTCTCAGGAATGGTCGGCCTGAATCTGTACAAGACTACACCTTATTAACATATCATCCTCATCTCAATGGATCGTAGGGGTTACTTATTGTTATAAATTGAACAGATTGCAACGTACACACATTAGTAATAAAAAAAATAATAAAAATAAAATAAATAATAAACAAAATATTCTAACCTTTGCCTCCCCCTACAATTCACGCTCTCAATAGTACCCTCCATTATTGATATACCAATACCCGGATATATACTTATTTTTCATCCACTCGCCTAAGAACCTCTAAATTACATATTTTGTCCACCCACCTAATCTTTAACTTTTTCCTGTAACACCAAATTTCAAAAGCTTCTATCCTATCCTTTCTACAGCCCCTATCACCCATGTTTCACTCCCGTATTATGCTACACTCCAAACACAGTGTTTTAAGAAATTTTTCCTAATCTGTTAGTCAATGTTTGTAGTCAGTAAGCTGTTTTTCTTTTCAAAGGCTTTTCTAGCTTGAGCAATTCTACTTTTGATATCACTTGTGCTTTTACCGTCCTTTGTTATTTTACTCCCTAGATAGCATAATTCCCCAATTTCTTGTACGTTTTTGTAGCCTACTTTTAAATTTCCCATCTCTTCTAAACCACTCTTGCTGCTGCACAACACTTTCGCTTTGTTCTAATTTTCATGAAGTAATCCTTTCTCATGATCCCATCCATTCCATTTAAGAGATCCTCTAGTTCTTTCTTTGTCTCGGCCAATACTACTTTCAATGAGTAGCACTTAGTAAGACTTTAAGAGTGTAGGTAGGGCTACGTTGCCTGCCTATAAGTTGCCTACTTTACTCAATGAGATTTTCATAAACGGTATATTTTAAATGCGCTGTGCTTTTAAGTGTTTATGTTACAGTTTAGATTTGCTCCTACTGACCAAAAGGTTGCTGATCCCTGTCTAAAATATTTACTAAGTAAAACGAGGAGTGCGGTGTTTAATTAAATTACCTTACTCACTGAATTGAAAAGTATGCTAATCAGCGTGCCAGGCCGTATGAACAGCACTTATTTTCCACCCTGCAAATGACACCTTCACTTCATCCGCCACAGGGTCAGGCTGTTCCTTGGGGCTGGACGAGGACGCCTCAATTGAGTCCAATACTACTTCTTCCATCGTGAGGGAGTGAACATGAGTTTTTCTGGCCGCCTTGGATAAAAAAAAGGGTCAGGCTGTTTTATGGAACTTATTTCTTTCAGTGGAGATAACTCTTGACTAGTGCCTTTTACACCTCTAATTCTCTTCTGTTATTAAATATTTCCGTCATTTAATTAGCTGACCATGTGATAAGAAATAGAACTATTTATTGTAGCCCAGGAACTAAAAGATTGAGTGTAAAATTTAACACTTTACCTGTCTGTTATGGGCAAATAAATCTATAAAAAAATTAAAATTGATTAAAGACTTGTTTTTACCCGTTGGCGTATTAAGGTAAACCAAATACATCAACATAAGTTACGTTACGACGTCAAACTTGTCCACCCGTGGTGTTGAATTCCTTTCACATCCCCTAGGCGAAATTGGTACGATGTCTTGGCTTGAGGCTGAACAGTCGACTAACTTGGATGCATTATCTGTGTACAAAACGTTTCGAACTTAATTGCTGCCAGAAGCTATTCTCTCCTTAATTAATCGTCGATCAAAATTGAACCTTCGTTCCAAAATTTACATCTACAAAAATTTTTTGAGACCAATCTGGATTTAAGGTGTCCTGCTCTTTGGAGCAGTGGCAGAGAGTAATTTAAAGTCGATCCAGGCCTTTCAATAAAAATTGGTTCTTGTGCTCCTTTTTATGTAAGCAGTAAAACCCTCCATAACAATTTAAAAATTCCAGTAAAAAAATTCCAATAAAGGAAATAACGCGTCCTTCTATAGAAAATTTTATATATAACCATCCAAACCAACTGGCACGTGACCTAGATAGAAGGTACTTTCCAACTGTACGACGTAAAAAGCAAAAATGGAGCAGAGACCTCTTGATCTGAATAACGGACAACACCCATAGTTCTAAAAAAAGAATGTGCCACTGAGTACCTATTCTCCTGAAAGTAAAATTTCCCACCGCCTGTTAAATTAAATATCATACGCGGAAATTGTACAGCTTTTTGTACAACACTGTAATAAAAATTTAAGACAAAAAGAATGGATTTTTAACGCTGATATAAATAGATGTAGTACATTAAAAGCCAAATAGCAAGATTTCTCTTATTAACAATCCCTTCTACCTTCTCTTCTGTGTGTTGCCAAAATCCTAATGAGATAACATTCGATTTTCTATTAATAAAATTTCTGTCTTGTTTCCAATAAGTTACCACTGCCTTTAAAATTAGCAAGATATGCTCTAATGGTTAAGTGTTAACTCCTCTGTTCTTTAGATGTAAATAATTTTAACTCCTTATAATAATTAGGTACTGTTTTCCTCTAAATAAAATTCAAGAAAGTTTTTGAAACTTTTAGACCGGGTTGGTCTAGAAGTAAAGTCGTCGCCGGGAGTTATCAGCTGTTTAAACAGCTGATTTTTGGAGACGAAGGTTCCTGGTTCAAATCCTAGTAAAAGTAGTTTCTTTTATACCGATTTGAATACTAGATAGTGGTTACCGGTGTACTTTGAGGGTGGGGGTTTAATAAACCATACTCTCTCAGGAATGGTCGGCCTGGGTCAGTACAAGACTACACTTTATTAACATATCATCCTCATCTCTTTGGGTCATGGGGTTGCTTATTGTTCTGAATTGAACATGCAATTACACAAGTTAGGAATAAAAAAATAGTTTTTTTGATGTATTTTTTATTACACTCCACCCTACGCATACAAAATTTCTTGAAATAAATATTACTCCCTTAGCCATTTCTAAAGCATCTGTACAATATTGCAGTATTTAATAAACAAGCTTTTGCCTGTGGAGAACGGACTGCCTCGTTACAGCCTGTAACGTTCACCTTAGGTGGCAATTTGTTACACTTTATCTAAAAAGTTCGTAAGAAAGTATGTAAATAAAATGATTTTAAATATTATAATATTAAAATAATGAGTTTAACTTTCCTTCGTTTTTAATCCTTTTATGGTTAAGATTTTGAACTTATCCTAATATTTATTTTTGTAAATTACATAAAAATATATTATCTTCTTCTGATAAATAAATTATTTTTTTCCCTTTTGAACTTATGTAACTATGAAAAATGTTAAATAATTTGCCTTACGCGGAAATAATTAAAAATTTAACTCAACGCTTAGCGTTCCAGAATATGAGTATTTTAAAAGTTCTTATTACATTGGGGACGCGTTTATCCGGAATTCGTTTATCCGATAGTCCGGCTTGTCCGAAACAGGTAAAATATTTTAATTTTTTGTATTTGATTCATATTTAAATAATAAATACTACTGTACTGTTCTGTAAAATAAACTTTCATCAAATGTACTGTATATGTTAAGTGTATAGTATATCTAAAGATGTGTGTGTATAGAAGGCTACAGTTATTGTAAAGTACAGTACAGTACTGTTGTGCACTGTTTGTTAGTGATAGAGCCGCTCAATAGAGCTTAAAGCCCTAGATCTTCAAGAAGGAAGCACAAGTGTGTAACAGACTATTTCAAAAGAGAATAGGCGTAGGCCAAGATTTTTGTATTCATTCTGTATTGCATTCCATACATCGATAATTTCTTACTGTAAATAACGTTCCTATGTTATTTTTTTATTTTTATTAAATTTCTGTTCTTTGATAAAGATGTACGGGCTGGAGTGTCTCGTGTTTGTGTAGACGTATAGGATGGTTTGTGAGTTCGGAACAGGCTTATGCCTAATCCTTGATAGTAAGAAGAAGAAGAAGAATGTTCTATTTCAACTGTTTAAGGAAATAATAGAGTTTCAAGCGGGCATATACTATATAATTTTGTGTTCTGTATTAGATGAAGGAGTAAAAATCACCTTGTTCATCTAGAATGAAAGACTATCGTTTCAATAACAGTTAACTCTAGTAATAAACATTAACTGTCGTCTCTAAAAGCTATTGTGACACTTATCACTAAGGTCCGTTTCGGGATCTAGGTTATAAAATAATTAATACACTAAAGTTTACAATTACAAATATTTATTACACTAAAAGATTTACAAAATAAATAATAAACAATAAATTACTTAGTAATTTACTTAGCACTACTTACAATCAATTTTCTAGAATACACATACAAAATGAAACTGAATACACAAAAACTGAATTTAATATAGATACACAATAACTTTTCACAATACACACACCAACAAGGACAGTACAACAATCGTTGACCAACACAATGCTCGGAACGCGCCTGCTTTACGTCCGATGGTCACTCGTCAAAGATCAAACGAATACTAACTCACTGACCGCGCTCGGGGGTCTATTTATATACGGGGAATTCAAAGAGACTTCTGGAACGACGCGCAGATTCGATCAATAATCTTTTTTTATTAGTTCTCGAAAAGTCATAACTGATGTAAACAAGTAACAAAAGATCTATTGTTAATGGGAACTGTTACAGGTCCCTTTCAAAAATAGTTGTACAACAATACCCGACCTTTTATCATACACAATAGCGCAGTTATTTCAAACAACTTTCATGAATAGGCATACTTTTATTGTCCTATTGTCACTTATTGTTACTATTTCACTCTATTATCATCCTCTCTTTACTATTTTCATGAATGAAATTCTAGAAATTACGCGAACCATGTTTTCTTCGATATTGTCACACTATTATTAAGAATTTCTTTAAAAGATTCTCTAATGAAAAACTTTATCCTTTATTATTGAAATACTGTTCATACATTCTCAAAGGAAACAGAATTTTTATGGATGAAGGAGTTGTAAATGCGAAGGAAGGTTATAAGAAAACTGATATAGAAGAATAATGTTGAAACTTAAAAGTATATAATTTGATGTAATGTAGGTACCAAAATAAATTCGGTCAACAAACTCACAAAAAGTTGGGAGCCTTCATATGTTTTTATCGCATTTTCCTCAAACTATAATTTTGTAACAACAGCTTCATCTACTAAGGTCTTCAATTAGTTGTTCACTAACTTCTTACACATCCAGTACACGTTCACCGTTTGTGTTAAATTGTTTGTTTTATTAAATCCTATATAGTTATCTTTTTGTTATCTTTAATATTGCATGTCTTTTAATGTTTCTTCGATGATTTATTTTATTATGCACGTACGTACATACGGTGTTTCGTTCTATCCAGACGCTCGGGAAATATTTAAACGTTTCCTATCGTGTTCTTCACTTATTAAACCTGCTACCAACCTTTTCAACAGTAAGTTATACGTGGAAATTAATAGTTAAAAAAAATATTTCTCAGCTAATAGCCTTCTTGACATCTTCTGTTCCAAGTAAATTGTATACCTCGTTTGTTATGTGATTTTTAATTTTCAATTTTTCATTTATTTATTTATTGAGGACTATAAAACGTTTGTAGGTAAAAAATCTCAAGCGAAATAAAACGATGTTTTATCAGTATTTTATAAACAACTATAGTTTTGTTAGCTGTGTTTTATATTAGTCCGTAATTAGTTGTCTGAATTTTGTTTCGGTTCATTAATTTTTCTCATTTTATTCCAGTTTTCTCAGTATCCTTTATGACTTCGTTAAACCATTTTTCCGACCCCTTAGATTTATTGTGTAGTGTCTTAAAAATGTTTTGTCAACCGGTTATCATCTATTCGGACAAGTGTTCGTAAAATTGTAATCTTCTTTTTCTAATCGTTTCCATTAATTGTTAATTTTCTTTGTAGTTTCCGGTTCAGCCTCGTAACCTATATTGTCAGTTTACTTTCTTCAGATCCATTATCATGCGAAAAATCATATTTTTCTGTTTCTCTTGGACTAGCCTTCCCGGTCATTATAAGGCTGTTACTCGCGTACAAACACAAAATGGTTTTGTTGTTTAGGTTATCAGCCAAAGGCTAGTTTACACCTGGTTAGGTTTTACTAAGTAAAACGAGGAGTGAGGTGTTTTACTCATAGCCTTCCTCACTGAGTGGAAAAGTACGCTTATCAGCATATGGCTGGCCCTCTGAAAAGTACATATATGGTATGGAGCTGACTTGTTTGCTAGTGCGGGATGAAGGGCAAAGGGGACTGGCGACAATGAGACAAGACGTTGTCATAACAACGGTTGCTTTCAATCCACATGGCGATGTGTGTACTGTACATTCTGAAAATATTTACTCTTCATATTTGTCAGTAGTTACTGTGAGACTATTTATAAACCTATTTATAGCCTATTTATAAACAAACACTTAAGTCTATTTATAAACAAACTGATGTAGAATACAACACTCTGTAGTAAAATATTAAAAACTAATACATTTTTTTACTTTATTAGGCTATTGTAATAAAATATTTTTGTACTACAGTAGTTATTCGAAATGGTTTGTGAGTAATATTTTTAGAACAGCGCGTACTAATTGTATTATTACTACTACTAGGGTATAGGAGGAGGGAAATTGTACAATTAAGTGAGCTCCCATCTATATTTTCCGCTCTGCAAATGACACTTTCACTTCATTCACCACAGAGTCTGGCTTTATAATGAAATTCATTACTTTCAGAGGAGACAACTCTGATCAGTGCCTTTTGCACCTCTACCTCTTCTGTTCTTAAATGATTCATTCATTTAATTGGCTGAACATGTGATAAGAAACAGAACTATTTACTTTAGCCCTGCAACGAACAGATTGAGTGTAAATAATATGACACTCCACCTGTCTGTTATGGGACATAGGTTTTGTCACAGTATTATTATGTCTAATCTTGGCTTGTCTTGAGTGAGATTTCTTCTTATACAATAATGGTGAGTTCCTTCGAGTGCACCGGCCATCTTTCCTCACCTGTTTTGGTTCGCTTCCTTTTCGCTGGTCTTCGGTTGTATTATCTCCCCTCCCCCGAGATACTTGAAGCTATCGCCTTTTCCAATTCGTGCGTATTTTGTCTTCAAGTGACGCGGATTTATGCCTGTTATGATGTGTTATAATAAATACATAAATGAACATAAAAAATTATCTAATACATACGTGTACCTTAATAAATTTGAATACATTGGTAAAATTTATTGACCGATCACGTAATTTTTTGCAATATATTTTAGTACGTAGCTACAGTGAATGAATAAATTATCATAAAGTACACCCAGTTCAATCCTATCTTTTAAAAACTGTAGTCTTGCTCTTTATAATGCATTAATAAAACTTGATTTAAATATTCCTGTAGTTGTCAACATTCTTTAACGTATTACAATTACGAACTGCGTGGTTTTACATATTTATAGTACCTACCATACATCTATTTTACGTATGTTTATTATTTTATTACATCTGTACGTACAAGTAATTACACCTTTGCTTCGTACAGGTGATACACCTCGCATCTACGGAATTCTTACTTAGGGAGGAGTCTACATTAAAAAAATATTTTTGCAAAAAACACTTTTACGCTTTCGACAAAATTCTAAGTTTATTTAATTAATCATTTGTTTTATGGTATTCCTTAGGAAAAAACAATTAAAACAATGTAATAGCTAAGTCAAAATTTATTTTGTAAAAATTTCTACGTTTTTAAGTCTATTATATCTAGTTGAAAAATATAAAGAAGCCTATATTTATATATGGACGGTCCATAGGAAAAGGGACTTTATTTTCACCCAAATCAAAAGTGAGGTTATGATTGTTTCTTACAAAAAATTTAATGCTGAAAACAATGGTATTTTTACTTGTTTTATCGTCATTTATAAAAAATTTACAGAATTTTTAAAATGAAGTTTAATAAACAGTTGTTTTCGGGAAATTGTAATTAAAGTTGGTTAATATTTTAGTAATAATATTGTTTAATTAAAATTTCTACTAGTATTTTTTTTTCTTGTGTTCGTCAGATATCATGTCACTTATGTAAAATTTTGTCCTGAATCCATTGATGTCTTTGAATAATTTATATTTCAAATAGTTGAAATCCTGTAGCAGATTTTCTGAGATCATGTCAAAATTGTAAAAATTCGCGGACGGGCAAAAAAATTGAAAAATGTTATTGTAATTTTAACATACAAAAACATTGTTGTTGTTTAGGTCAGCAGCCAAAAGGCTGCTTTGAACCTGCAGAGGTTTTACTAAGTAAAACGAGGAGTGAAGTGGTTTACCATTGCCTTCCTCACTGAATGGAAAAGTATGCTTATCAGTATGCTGGGCTTTCTGAAAAGCACATATTTTCCACTCTGCAAATGACACCTTCACTTCATTCACCACAGGGTCTGGCTGTATAATGAAATTCATTACTTTCAGAGGATAAAACTCTTATTGGTGTCTTTTATACCTCTACTCTTCTGTCCTTAAATGATTCAGTCATTTAATTGGCTGACCATGTGATAAGAAACAGAACTATTTATTTTAGCCTTGCAACGAACAGATTGGGTGTAAATAATTTGACACTCCACCTGTCTGCTCTGGGCAGACAAAAACATTACTAAATAATTATTTTTCTTTTTACAAATTGAAAAATATTAAAGAAATTAATATTTTTTTTACGTTGACTGTTCTGCAATTACTGTTAATGCAGACAGACGGTGAAGGATGAGTTGATTATTTGTAACGTACGAAAATAAGCCGTGCCTGAATGGGATTCGAACCCAAGACCGCATGATGAGAGGCGAGCACGTTATCAACTACGCCAATCGGCCAAACTAATCTAAAAATATATAAATATAATGATTTTGGAAATAGGCCTAAACTAAAAATTTATATTCTGAGAATTTTATTGGTTTTCTTGTTAAGTGTGGAGACACCAATCTTGACTATTTTCTTGGAAGGATATTCTCCAGTGCTTTTCTGCTTTTTTCATGTTTTGATACAGAACTTTAGTTTTTCTTTTACATATCCAACAGAAAAGGGATCTAAACTTCACCAGTAAGAAATACATTGGTGAAGCTAAAATCAGTTTTCCCTATTTGACATAGTGTCTGTTTTTGGGAATTTGATTAGGTTTAAAATTCAAAATAAAATAGAGTTATACGCAGAAAAGAATAAGTAATATTTTATACAGAAAATCATTTTTGACGTAATTTCAGTTTACGTAATTTTAGGAGAGTTTTGCTCTCCTGAAATTTTGCTTAGTAAAGATAAGGTGTAAAATTCGTATGGACGGTCTCGTATACTCGTATTTCATTTTTCAGAAATCGTAACTTTTAAACTATTTACAACATTGCTTTTTAAATTATTCAAAATTTCGTTCTCTTGGGACCCTTGTACATAAATGAGTTAGGCTAAGTCTTTTTAATATTTTGATGACAGATTATATTATTTATTTCTTGATAATAATGTTTTCTATTTTAAGAAAAAAATTTAAAAAATTGAATACAAAGAGTATACTCAAATCATACTTGGCACTCTACAGTGAAATTTTCCTTCAATTTGACTCCAATTTCTTGTGAGTTAACCAAAGTACACCAAAATTATGATGTTTGAAATAAAAATTTTATGTTAAAAGAAAATCTGGTGTGAAACACTCCCATTACTTTCTTTTACCATTGTAAATAAAGAAAAACATAACGCAAGTTTAATCATAAGTGCATGACGCTAAATGAAAATCAACTTCCGTGCGACTTGAAAATACGGAAATGCCTAATTACTAATTGACGGTTAAATAAGCTCTGTAGAAAAGAATGCTTGAAATAAAATTTTTAAATTTTTTTCGATTTCTTTGTACCTTTTGCCTTGAAAAGCATATTTTAGGCTGCAATCTTAAATATAACTTGTTACCACAAGACCACAGTCTCTCACCACGAAATTCAACAGTATGTCGATCACCCTATCTTTAAGTGGTCAAAAAATGAGGCGATTTTAAAGAAAACCGGAGGAGCAGTTTTTGAGAAAATTATAAAAAAGTGAAAAATTGCACAAATAAACTACTACTTCCGGTTGATCTAACTTTCAACTTGCTAAGTTCCAACTTCGTACAATATTACGTTTTTGAGTTTTTTTGTTCATACACATACGCACGCACGCCAATCGATAAAAGAACATGTTTTTTTGGGTTCAGACTGCCTGAAAACGTGTATCTCCGGTGAAAACTCAATTTCGAAACATCGACATGTAAACAATATTTTCCTTTTATATAATTCTGTTATAGCGCAAGATAAAGTGAAAAAGAGGAATAACCAATAAAACGTTTTCAGATATAATTTTCGTTTCCTTTGATGTAAGGTACCACCTCCTCCTGAATTCTAGGAACATTTCGAGACCACCCTGTGAATAAAACTAGTGCACATATTATTTAAACAAATAACTACATACATGTTTTATTTAATTAGAAATTACAATAAAAATAAAATACATTCTACATATTTGTATTACATAGTTTCTGTTACAAGTAACAAGATAAATAAACAAAAAATGTAATTGATTTCAAAACAAATAATACACTAGTTAACAGAACACAAAAATAAATAAACCATAACCGAAAACATGTTCTTCAAATTTATCGAATGAATTAATAATTCAATTTTTATTCAAGTTGCGTACGGAAAACAACTTATATAATTATGTAATCATAAATTCATATAAGTTGGCTGTCGCCTTGAAATTATTTATATAAAAATTATTACTTGTTACTTTCTGGTGTTTCGCTGACATTACGGTTTCACTGGCAAAATCGTTTAGTTATTAAGGAAGCCGTTTTTTACTTTCTACCATATGATTGCCCATAAAAGGGAGGTGGAGTGTTAGATTAATTATTTGCACTCGATCTGCTAGTTCCAGGGCTACAAAAAATAGTTCTGTTTCTTATAACATGGTCAGCTAATTATATGATTGAAACATTCAAGAACAGAAGAAGTAGAGGTGTAAAAGACACTAGTCAGAGAGATTACCCTCTGCTGAGGGTAATGAATTTCGTAATACAGCCAGATCCTGTGGTGAATGAAGTGAAGATGTCATTTGCAGGATGGAAGGTTAGATGTTTTTCAGAGGGCCTGGCATGCTAATAAGCATACTTTTCCGTGCAGTGACGAAAGTAATGATAAACCTCTTTGCTCCTTGTGTTACTTAATGAAACCTCCAGCGGTTCTAATCAACTGATGACCTAAATAACATATCCTTTTTCTTTTCAAACTTTAAAATCGACAAAAAAATTTTTGAAAAGCCGTAAAGCGTAGCGAACGGGGGTAACTATTATTTTATTCCACTGATCGTTGGAATTGTTTTCAATATTCACTCAGCTCTGCTATTGACTAGATGCGTATTTCTAGTTACAGAAAATGCTTTGCGCGGTCCATCCCAAAAGCAGGAGATAAATCGCCTGTAATTAAAATTGTATTTAACCGTAATAATTTTTATGTTAAAGCATTAAAAAACTACACACAAGAAACATCAAAGTAGCGTAATAGGTACTGTGAAAGATGCAGACATACGAGGTGGGGCTATTAAATAACGAGACTGACGTTAAAATTTTATTTTTATTTTATGTCCTACATAATCACGTATTGTCACCTTCAATATACACTCCTTCTCTAACCCTACAACGCTCCATGCGAATTTTCCATTGTTGGAAACAGTGCTGAAAGTCAAATCTTGTCCCTTTTAATGCAGATTTAACCTTAGGGAACAAGTAGAAGATAATAACATAATCATAATAAAATAATAAACTTTTAGTTTATCAGTTTTATCTTGACATGTCCTATATTCCCTGTAGAGTCTACAGGATGCAAACAAAGTTAAATAAGGTACATTCTGTAATATTTCTATACACAATGCTGTATGACCATAAAAAAGAAAATATTTGTGAGTTTCAAACCAACGGGGGTTGCTTGTGTAGTAATATATCAAGGTGATTTAGTATGTTTATAATTGCAGAAACTGAGATTTCTTGTAATGTCTAATTTAAAGCTGATACACTGCCATAATTTGTTGCAGTAATTAGCGAACGTCTCTGTGAAGAAAAAACGATACACACACACACACACACACACACACACACACATGAATTAAACCTTAGTTAGGGTTGTTGATGTTTATTAGTAAAGACATATATGAGATCCAGTGGTGATACGCCCAACCTGACACATGTGGGTGTCGTTAACGCCACAATACCACACGTTAAGCGCCACCCTACGTCCTTAACTTAAGACTAATGGTTCCATGGATACGTTAACTATGTTTTTATGGTGGTAGTAGTAGTGGTGGTGATGGTGGTTCATACACGTGATCTAACTATAACAGAATTTGAAATGTGTGACAGATGAGGGCGGGCGTGTTACCAAGTATATTAGATATAGTAGATTCTTCAATCTTGAAAACATACATGTTAAATAATTATGTGTTTCTTTGTTTTAATCTATTTATATCTAAGTATATAGTACAGTGGAGCGTCAGTTATCCGAACTGATTGGGACCAGAGCGGTTCTGATAATCATATACTTCGGATCATCAAATACGCTAAATACTGTGATTTGATACACTATTATAACAATAAAACCTAAATTTTTAATAGGTTAATAAATGCAAACATAAACTTTAGTTTAAAAAAACACTAATTTATCGCATTATTTTGCTATTTATTGCAAATATAGAGTACTAAAAGTTGTAAAAATGAACGGAAAATTACAGAATTTCTAAACTAAATAAATTAACAAAATAACCTACGTTAAATCCTTTATGAAATATTTTTTAACCCATTTGTGTACGTACCAAAATGATTTTTTAAAAATTTTAAAAAAATTGATTTTAAAATGATTTTTAAAAAATCTTGAATTCCTTTTTCTTTTTTTTTACCAACACTTCAGCGGCATTTAATTCAGGCTTGTGTTCGCACGTAGCATTGCATTTTCTAGGGAAGTAAAGGCTACTGCTTGAGTGAACATGTATTTTTTTCCATCGATGGCGGTTCGGGTGACTGACGTTCGGATAATAGACGCTCCTTTGTATTTATATTTTAAGTATATTTATATAAACAAATGGTAATATTTTAGAATATCAATTTTCAAAATTTAATTTTTTAAGCGTCCGTACAGATTTTGAACTAGCTTAGGACATGTGCTACCAGTTAATGTAGGATTATAATTGTACGGTGTCAACGGGAAAATGGATTGACAGTTTGATGTCTGATTTCATATTGACCCTTAGACGGTAAACACATAATATTAAATTTTTCTTGTTGAAATTTTGCAAATTTTTTATTTAACAAATTTTTAAATCTTAAGTTTAATAGTGGAGAAGTAACCATCCAAGCACTTAAAAAAGAAATGGAAAAGATCTGGGAAACTGAGAAGATTCCTTGTGAATGGAAAACGGTACCTGATATAAGGAGGCAGAACGGATCTTAAAAAATTACTGCTGAATTTCCCTTTTTACCCGTGATGTACAAAATACTATCCAAAGCACTTTTGACTTGACTGAAGAACAAGTAGATCAGAAACTGGGTGAATGTCAAGCCAGTTTCAAGAAAGGATCCTGCACAGAACAGATATAGGACCTAAAACGAGTTCTGGAAAGTTATATTTCAAGAAATATTTTGGTAGTGTTTATTGATTTTAAGAAAGCTTACGTTCATCGACTGAGAAATGCTATTGAATATTGTAAAAGAATTTGGTGTGGACATCAAAACAACCAGCGATCATCAAGGAAACGTTAACACGGACACGATGAAAAGTAAAATATCTAGGTGAAATCTCGGAAGAGTTTTAAAATTATAACAGCCATTAGGCAGGATGATGGACTGTCACCGGTTCTTTTTAACTGTGTTGTGGAGAAAGTTATTCAGGAATGGGAAATGGAACTTACCAATAAAGGATTGTTAAACTAAGTGCACATTAACGGATCAAAGAACAGTATAAATTATCTTGCTTCTGCAGACCATTTAGCTATCGTTTCTAGGAACACGGAAAGGTGAATAGAACAAATCAACGTGTTAAAAGACAAGCAAAGAAAGCAGGACTACAGATTTCCTTCTAAAGTTACCTCACGTGGTATATAAAATTGGCCCTGTACGTAAAAAAAGTAATAAACTCTCAAGAGTTATTCCGTTCCGATATAACTAAATAATCCGCTTTGTTTCAAAAATTCATGTCTTTTTTCAAACTCTAAAACGGTCGCTAATCTTCTTTAATTCCTCTTGTCATTTTTAATCTCCTTGTGAGATCTATGTAGTTTGTGCATTCCTCTAATAAATGCAGTGAGGGCTATTTCACGGTTTCCAAAAATTTGATCTATCAGCACCAGAGAAATCGTTACCATGAATCCAAAGGTGAACATTGTATGTTCAATTGAAGCAATGTTAAAATGATGTCCGTCCTTATAGTTATTTTTATGTATGAAAGTTCTTTTTTTGGCTGTTATTTTTTATAGTTTGCCATTTTATTACTTTGACAGGTGATCGGGAGGCCATCTTGTAGTAACGAACCACCAATACACGAGTGAACAAAATGGGCGGTACCAACGCTCCAGACATTTTCTTACTCGCTAATAATTCCTAAATACGATATTTGTTAAATTTAGTTAAACTATGTTATAACTCTCTTTATAAACCAAATATTTTTTAAGATTAACTAAACGAATTCAGTAGTGAAAATCCAGACTGGCATCAGAACTTCTTGTCCTCGTGACCTACCGAAACCTATCTATTGCGGATGATGGGTCACGTCCAAGCATTGCAACAGAAGTTAAATTTTACAAATCTTTTTAAATATTTAATTTTTAAACGTACCGTTCTATCATTTTTAGATAAATAATAATTTTGAATACTGATATAAGTCAGTTATAAAATCCCGGGCAGGCGACTGGAGGCCATTTTGTAGTAACGACCTCCCCCCCCCACCTATGCGTGTAAACGGAATTGGCGGTACCAACGCATCAGAAATATTTATACTTTCGAACTATTCCCAAATATGTAATTTGTTAAATTTAGTTAAACTATAGACTATAATATTTCTTTATAAAACCAAATATTTTTCAAGATTAACTTAACGAATTTCGTGGAAAGAACCCAGACTGGGATCAAAACATCTCGTCCTAGTGATCTATTGCAGATGATTGGTCACGTTTAAGGATTGAAACAGAAGCTAAACTTTTATAAATATTTTCGTACTTTAAAACTTACCATTGTATCATTTTTACACATAAATAATAATTTTGAATACTGGTAAAAATCAGTTGTAAGACGCCGGGCAGGAGATCGGGAGGGCCATCTTGTTGTAGCGGCCCACCGATACGCGAGTTAACCGAATCGGCGGTACCAACGTTCCAGACATGTTTTCTACTCACCAACTATTCAAACAATTTGTATATTAACAAATATGAAATTTGTTAAATTTACTTGACTTTATTACAACTCGCTTTATAAAACCACATATTTTTCAAGATTAACTTAACTTAACTTACCCACCGGGTTGGTCTAGAGGCAAAGTCGTCGCCAAAATCAGCTTTTTAAGAGCTGATTTTCGGAGACAAAGGTTCCTGCTTCAAATCCTAGTAAAGGTAGTTACTTATATACAGATTTGAATGTTAGACAGTGGTTACCGGTGTACTTTGATGGTTGGGGTTCAATTAACCATACTCTCTCAGGAATGGTCAACCTGAGTGTACAAGACTACACCTCATTTACACGTCATAGACTACATATCATCCTCATCTCATTGGGTCATGGGGTTGCTTATTGTTCTGAATTGAACAGATTGCAACGTACACACATTAGAGATTACAAAAAAAAATTAACTAATTCAGTGGTGAGAACCCAGACTGGAATCAGAACATCTTGTCCTCTACCGAAACTCATGTACTGCAGATCATAGGTCACGTACAAGCATTGCAACAGAAGCTAAACTTTTATAAATCTTTTGAAAATCGAATTTTAAAACGTACTCTTCTGTCATTTTTACATAAATAATAATTTTGAATACTAGTCAAAGTCAGTTGCAAGATACCGGATAGGTGACCGGGAGGCCAACTTGTAGTAATCATCCATCGATGCGCATGTTATGCGGATGGGCGGTACCAACACACCAGAAATACATTTTACTTAAAAACTATTCCGAAATATAAAATTTATTAAATTTACTTTGCCTATATCATCCAGTCACATAGATTAATGGTTTTAACTAATGTTTTTGTAAGGTTTGTGATGACCTTATATTTTGTCATGTGTTACGTAATATCTATGACAGTTATTAACAGCCCTTAAAGGTTGTCTCTGAGGATTCACTACCGGAAGTTTCTTATGGCTCTTCTTGATGACAGATGAAAATGTTTTATTTCCTTTTCGTTTTGGTTGCATTCTATATGTTAGTAATAAAATCAGTGGCAATTTTAGACCAAAGTAAAAATGTGCAGATGTTTAAAATTTATTACTGTGAATTTTAATTTACTGCTCTTGAGTTAATATTTAAGGCAGTATTTAGGTCGTTTGCCCATACAGGTTGGTGGAGTGTTAAATTGTTTCCACTCGATCTGCTAGTTTCAGAGCTACAAAAAATAGTTCTGTTTCTTATCACATGGTCAGCCAGTAATTATATGACTGAAGTATTTAAGAACAGAAGAGATAGAGCTGTAAAAGACACGTCATTTTTACTTTCTCTTGCCTATATGAATATATAGGAAGGAAGTATTGTTTTCATGTCGATTTTTCGAAATCGAGTTTTCACCTGATCTACACGTTTTCAGACCCCCTGAACCCAAAAAAAACATGTTTTTAGCAATTGGTCTGTGTGCGTGTGCGTGCGTGCGTGCGTGTGTGTGTGATACCACTACCGTGCTCGACACGAACATTTTTCATAAAAATCGGCCCACCGGAAGTAGTAGTTTATTCGTGTCATTTTTCACTTTTTTGCGAGTTTCTCAAAAAACGGCTCCTACGATTTTTTTTAAAAATCGCCTTACTTCCTACATTTTTTATGCTCTACAAGTTAGGGTAGGCGCCATGTTTGCTGAAATTCTTGGTGAGGCTGTTTTCACAGAAAAAATTGTTTTTTTTAAGTTTATGGCTTTAATGTGCATTTTAGCGCAAAAAGGAAATGATAAAAGTTGTAGAGAATTTAAAATCCTACAACTTTTATATTAAACATTTATTTTTTTATTAAACATTTAAGCCAAACGGAGGTCGATTTTAATTTTGCGTCTTTCACTCATGATTAAAATAAGGTTATGTTTTTGAGGTTAGCTTTCTGTTTATTTCAAATGTTTTATTACTAATGTTAGGTTATATTGGTCATTATTTGCATTGGCAAGAGAAAGTTGTGTGAGTGTTTTACACCAGATTTTTTTTTTGTTTTGTTTTACGTCGTGACTATTTTGCAATTACTGCCAATGCATACGGTGAGAAAGATGATCCAATGCAGAAGTAGGATAACTAGCATTTTATCATCCTCTTTTTTTAACTTTTGTTATCGGGAACTGTACATTATTGACAACTACCCAATTTGATCGCTGCTTTGCTGCATTATTTGACGTGAATTAGGCATGAGTTTGAACAGACACCCCCAGTAGAGTTTGTTCACGGATGGCTATCAGCTGGTCACCATACAAAGTCGCTTGTCAAACTGGTGTTACTTAACAAATAATAGCGACTTACTACCAGCTGACTGACTGGGCTGGCCCGGAGGCCCTATTTTATTTAGATACTATATTTTTGGGGGGGAAAGTTATATCCATATCCGCGGTACATTGAACGTCGTTATAGCGGGGTAGTACTGTAATAGGAAATAAAGAAACCTGCAATTGTAATTAAATATTAGTTTACCGTCAATTAGCGATTTTCCGTATTTTTAATTCATAAAAGTTCGTCATTCACTTACGATTAACCATATGTTATACAGGGTGATTCACGAAGATATGAAGAAACTTTGGGAGCCCATTGTACATGTAAAAATAATGAAAAAAGTTTATATAAACATGGGTCCGGAAATGCTTTGTTACCGAGTTACGGCTAGCGAAAGATTTCCCCCGGATTTCAGCTCACCAGGTGAAATGAGGTCTTCCTGAAATTCTGGAATTCTCGAATTGAATCGTTTCTTATGGTTTTTGACCTGATAAATTGAATAAAACAGGTCCCACAACTGTAAGTTAAATAGTTTTTGAGAAAAACAGTGTCAAATGCAATAAAATGGAGTGGAAAAAACACATTGTTTCATCTTGTTTTTCCGGTTAATTTTACTTTGTACTGTTATGAATAAAAATTCATTTTATCAAACATCTATTCGCTTTCTGTGTACTTCATTTACACCGGCTTGTTCGGAATAAAATTTTCTACATGTTTTATTCAAAAATTTTAACTGTTTCTTGGTGAAATAACAAAGTTTTTCTTGCCCAAAGATGAAAAAATATGTTTTCACTCCATTTTTTTGCATTTGTCACTGGTCTTCTTAAAAACTATTTAACTTACAGTTCTGGGACCTGTTTTATTCAATTTATCAGATCAAAAACCATAAAAAATGATAAAATTTACCCCATAATCATCTTACCAAAATTTCAGGAAGACCTCATTTCACCTGGTGAGTTGAAATCCGGGCGAAACTTTCGCTAGCTGTAACTCGGAAACGAAGCATTTCCGGACCCATGTTTATATAAACTTTTTTCATTATTTTTACATGTACAATGAGCTCCTAAAGTTTCTGCGTATCTTCGTGAATCACCCTGTATTATGCATTATTTACATTGATAATAGAAAGTCGTGTTAGTGTTTTACACCAGATTTTTTTGATTTTTTGACTGAACTCATGAATTCTTGTGTTAAACTAATGCGACAAACTTTATGCTGGATTTATCGATCTATCATATTTGGTACAGAATGAATTTTAGCCCCGAAAATGATGCTGCAGGATGGAAATTGGTTCTCGTGTAATCCCTCCGCGGGCAAAACAGAACAAACATAACCATGTTTACATTCCCTTTAGGCTGCATTTCCACCTGCACTTCTCTAGTTATACCTCTGCCTCATCTCCTGTCCGCCATTACTCCCTTTCAGCGTAATCCTCTATTACAAATACTGTGTAGGCCTCCTACATATTGATGCGTGGCTTACCATCCTATACCCCCCTCCCACCAACCACTCGTTCTATCAACATGCTTGTTCAATAGAAATCTTTTTATTAGTTGAGGTAAATTTTATTTGAATAATTACCTACATCCATTCATAAGTTTAAAAAAATTAACTTTAAGAAGACCAAGTTAATGGTAATTACAAAATTACCTCAAGATCTGAACCATGTGAACCTGACAGTGGCAGGCACCCCAATAGAGAATGTATCGGCATATAGATATTTGGGAACATGGATAGAACAATCGGGTAACCAAACAAGAGAAATAAGAACGAGGATAGAGATAGCCAGATCAACATTTGTGAGGATGAAGAAGTTATTTGCAAGTCGGGATATCAACATGGAACTTAAGATTAGGATGCTGCGTTGTTACGTTTTTTCCACGCTCTTGTATGGGGTTGAAGCATGGACCCTCAAGAAGAACCACATCGACAAACTACAAGCATTCGAGATGTGGTGTTACCGTAGAATGTGGCGTATTCCCTGGACGGATTAAGTTAGTAATGCCGAAGTGCTGATCCGTATGCAGAAGAAATTTGAAATCATTAACACCATAAAAAGAAGAAAGCTTCAATATCTGGGTCTCATAATTAGAGGACAGAAATACAAGCTTCTTCAACTGATAGTCCAGGGAAAGATTAGTGGAGGGCGGAGCATCGGAAGACGCCGTGTGTCCTGGCTAAAGAACCTGAGGGATTGGTTTAACTGTGGCAGTGTTCAACTGTTCAGAGCTGCAGTCGACAAGGTCCGGATTGCTGTGATGATAGCAAACCTCCGATAGGAGATGCACTATAAGAAGAAGATTCATAAGTTATGTAGGAAATTTTATTTTGTATTTTCTGCATACAGTAGTACTATTGTAAAGTGTTGTTTAGGTCATCAGCCGAAAGGCTGGTTTAAACCTCTAGAGGTGTTACTAAGTAAAATGAGGAGTGAGGCGGTTTACCATTGCCTTCCTCTCTGAATGGAAAAGTACGCTTATCAGCATGCCGAGCCCTCTGAAAAGCACATATTTTCAACTCTGCAAATGACACCTTCACTTCATTCACCACAGGGTCTGGCTGTATAATGAAATTCATTACTTTCAGAGGAGATAACTCTGATTAGTGTCTTTTACACCTCTTCCTCTTCTGTTCTTAAATGATTCAGTCATTTAATTGGCTGACCATGTGTTAAGAAACAGAACTATTTATTTTAGCACTGCAATGAACAGATTGAGTGTAAAAAATTTGACGCTCCACCTGTCTGTTATGGGCAATTGTAAAGTGATCCAATCAAATATTATTGATTTTTACTTTCTCTTGCCCTTTACGAATATTTATTTATTTAGTTAAATATACACCACAATTTATTACTATACTAAGCTATATAAGAGGTGTAACTATTAAATAACGAGACTGACGTTGTAAAAAATTTTATTTTTATTTTATACATAATCCCTTATTGTCAACTGCAATATACACTCTTTCTCTATCCCTTCAACGCTCCATGCGAATTTTCCATTGTTGGAAACAGTGCTGGAAGCCATCTTCTGTCAGCTCCTTCAGGACACGTGCCGCTCAAAAATGTTTGAAATGAAGCACGCAAAAGTGTTTGTACTGACACTTTGTACGCGATTGAAAATGACCCAAATTTTTTGGAAACGATAATAACATGTGATAAAACGTGGTGTTTTTACTTATGATCCTGAAACGAAGCTCCAATCCATGCACTGGAAGAGCTGAACTTCACCGAGAGCTAAAAAAGCTCAAATGAGCAAGTCAAAATTTAAAGCATTGATGATTGTTTTTTTTTTTATATCCATGGGATTGTGTACCTTCACTAAGTTCCTGAAGGTCAAGCAATTAATTAATATTACTACCTTGAAGTACTTTCTAAACTACGTCAAAGAGTAAGGAAAAGACGCCCCGAAATGTGGAAGGACAAATCATGGGTTCTCCAGCAAGACAATGTGCCAGCTCATTCCGCGTTATCTGTCAAGAGGTTCCTAGCAAAGTACAGCATCTCAGTGATGGAACATCCACCTTATTCACGAGATCTTGCACCATGTGACTTCTACCTGTTCCCTAAGTTGAAATCTGCATTTAAAGATACAAGATTTGAGTCTGTGGAAGCTGTTAAAGAAAAAGCGGCACGTCTCCTGAAGGAGCTGACAGAAGATGGCTTCCAGCGCTGTTTACAACAATGGAAAATTCGCATGGAGCGTTGTAGGGATAGAGAAGGAGTGTATATTGAAGATGACGATAAGTGATTATGTATAAAATAAAATTTTTTACTACTCAGTCTCGTTTTTTTTTAATAGCCACACCTCGTACATTACAATGTATTACTATACTAGCTATATACCGGTGTCTCACGAAGAGGTTGCTATTTTTGAATTCATATGCCAGACGTTGTTAGTGTTTAGTGTTTAGAGACCTGTCTTTAGTGTTTAATTTAGTGATTTTCCGTATTCTTAAGTTCTATTGAAGTTGATTTTCATTTTACATTGTTTACTCATGATTGAACATTGGTTATATTGTTCATTATTTCCATTGTCCAGAGAAAATCGTGTGAGTATTTCACCACCTTTTTTTATACGCATCTCAATATTTATATAACAATAAATTCGGATATTAAACTTATTCCAGGTTTTTTCGGGATTAATAATTACATCAACGGATGAAATTATAAGTTCATAAACAAAAATTTATTATAATCATTAATTGTTCAATTTGATGTGAACAAATTGAATGTTAAAATTATCTTCTTGATTTTTGTTAACATGTTTAAATGAACAATAACGAAGTGTTTTACAAGTTAATCGTATCCGAGGACATATTACCCAACTAACATATGTTTTTGTAAGAAGTAGCAATAGCTGTTTCAGTAGAAGGAGGAGTTTCCTTCACCATTATTTGTTCTGTTGTCTGTTAAACATTATTAGTAAGTTATTAATGTATTGGTATCCGTTTCTTAAACATTTTTTTGCCAACTTTGTCAACTGAGAAGGTCAAAACAGAAAGGAGGACATGTTCTAGAAAAAATATATAAATGGTGATGTCTAACGAAAAACCTATAAACGTAGAAGATTTATTTGTGCGCCCTTTTCCTAGGCGCCACCCTGGGGTCTTCCCTTCCTTAAACAGTCAACTCTCTTTTACAAACCCCCATCGTTTTTACTTTTAAAAGTTTACCAATTAGAACGCTCGGACACCTCTCTGATTTATGTTTCAAATCTTCCATTCACTTCCTGTTGTACTTGCACCAAACTAACAAATGGTTGGATGTTCCCATGTATAAAATTATAACTACAAAATGATACAGGATCAGTTGGTCAAACTTAAAATCAAAAACTTCCTTTTCTGTTCGATTTCAATCAGATTAAAAGACAACCAGTTTTGATTTCCACTCACGATAATGTCAAAAGTAAAAGTATTGGGTTCCGTTAATTTCATCCTGTCTCAACTAACGTGTATTCTATTTTTTTGTTTGTTGTTAATAATGTGTATCATGTCATTCAATAGTATGAATTATCGAATGGATGTATCGATTTCTCATTCAGTTTTCGGATTTGTCCCTAAAATATTTTAGTCTATTAATAATTTGTAAAATATAGTTTGACTCCGGTTAAGATCGTCGGTTTTAAAGTAATTTCAGCTATTAAGTAAAAATCTGTCATGAAACATTCACACAACTTTCTCTTGCCAATGTAGATAATGAATAATTTAATCATAAATGAATGACGCAAAATAAAAATCAACCTCTGTAAAACTTAAAAATACGGAAAATCAGTATTGCCCCTCTAAACTAGGGCCTGTACAGATAATTATTTGAAATAAAAGTTGTAGGTTTTTTAATTCGTATAACTTTGTTCATATACACTTTTGTCATAAAATGCAAGCTTTAAAGGCCGCAATCTTAAAATATCCCATTTTTCTACCAATTTTGATGTAAAAAAAAACAACAAAAATCACTATAATTTTCGCTAAACTAAGCGTTGTATTAAATGTTTGAAATAAAAGTTGTAGATATTTAAATTTTCTAAAACTTTAATTATACAGGTTACACTTTTGCCCTTGAATGCATATTAAGGCCGCAATTTAAAAAAAAGTTTTCTACGAGAGCACAGCCTTCCCAAGAATGTTAGCAGACTTGGCGCTTACCCTATCTCGTAGTGCATAAAAAATTAGTAAATGAAATGACTTTAAAAAAAATCTGGTGTGACACACTCACACAAATTTCTCTTGCCAATGCAAATAATAACCAATATAACCTAAAATTAGTAATAAAACATTAGAAATAAACAAAAACTAACCTCAAAAAACGTAACTTATTTTAATCATAAGTGTGAAAGAGGCAAAATGAAAAACGACCTCAGTTTGGCTTAAAAATACGGGAAATCACTCTTTCACGCTAAACTAGGCTCTGTAGAGGAAAATGCTTTAATTAAAAGTCGTAGATCTTTTAATTTCCTATAAATTTGATTATATAGCCTACACTTTTGTCGTAAAATACATTCTAAGGACGAAATATTAAAAGATCGATTTTTCACACGGTTTCGTGAGAAAAAACAAAAAATTGATAATTATCGCTAAAGTAAGCGTTATACAAAAAAATGTTTGAAATTAAAGTTGTAGGATTTTAATTCTCTACATTTTTTATTTTATAACTTTCTGCCCTAAAATGCATATATTAAAGCCGTAATATTTAAAAAAAATTTTTGCGTGAAAACAGTCTCACCAAGAATTTCAGCAAACATGGTGCCTACCCTATCTTGTAGAGCATAAAAAATTTAGTAAACCAAGCGATTTTTTAAAAGATCGTAAGACCAGTTTTTGAGAAAATCGCAAAAAGTGAAAAATTACACGAATAAACTACTACTTCCGGTTGACCGATTTTAATGATAATGCTTGTGTCGGGTCCGGTAGTGGTATGCAACTTAAGTTTCAAGTTTTAAGTTCGTACAGTGTTCCGTTCTTGAGATATTCTGTTTACATGACACACACAGACCAATCGCTAAAACCATGTTTTTTGGTTCAGGGGGTCTGCAAAACGTATAGATCCGGTGAAAACTCGATTTCGAAAAATCGACATGAAAACAGTACTTTCCTTCCTATTTATTCATATAGGCAAGAGAAAGTAAAAAAGGAAAATGTAGTAAGCTGGGTCACATTATGGGTGGACGAAGAAATGAAATACTTCACTTAATAGGCCCTAATACAAGGCAAGATTCAGGGAAAGAGGATTGTGGGAGAAGACGAATTTCTTGGTTAAAGAATCATCGCATTGGTTTCGTTGTACTTGAGCTTAGCTGTTCAGAGCTACGGTGTCCAAGATCCGAACAGCTGTCATGATTGTCAACCTCCATTCGGAGAGGGCACAAGAAGAAGACGAAAAATAGCATAAAGTACAGACAAAAGATGTACGTAATGGATGTAAAGTGGATATGACAACTCGTTCGTAAACCTTACTGAACATTATAAAATGTAGTAAGGACTTTGTTTTTCATATTAAAACTCGCTTCTAAAACATTATTCATAAGAAAAGATAAAAACTCGGTAATTAATTTTAATTAACCCTAATTTTTCTTTCTTTTTTTGATATTACATTTTTACATTTATGTTATTTTTATACACAAAATCTTTTTAACATATACTGCTTTTCTTTAAAATGTTTTTTTGGTTTAAATGTACAATATGTTTTCTTATTATCATTGTACATACTTTTAAAGGATAATTACATCTTAATAAATGTTCTTCATGTTACATAAACATTTTCCTGTTGTTTGTTGTTATTTAATAATATACTTAATTGTCCGTGTTTGTTTTTTGTTTAAGATTCCCTTGTTTTTCATTACTTTGCGTTCATTTTGAACGGAAAATGTTTACACTGCTTACTAAAAATGTTCTTGTGTATATTTGTTATACATCCTACAAGATTTACTTAGAATATCCACAAAAAAACTTACGTTATTTAGCCCGTCAACGTTCAAATGTATCCAACAGCTGCCCTCTAGCATCACACACCAACTTAAAAAGAAATCTAAGCAAAAATACTATTACAAGTAAAAGCTCTTGTGAGAAGTAGGCATGTTTCTCTGTCAACTTCTAATCTTACTTTGTGTGTTTGTGTTTTTGTGTGTTTTCTGGTACCGTGTTTTTCATTCGTTAAAGTTTGTTACTGAAATGTTATGTGTGTTGTCGCCGTATGTCAACTTCATCCCCCTCTTTGTCTTAGGTAATTCTCTTAATACATCAAGGAACATTTGACTTTTTGTTTTATTAATTTTATTCATCCCTTGGACATCTCTCAAAGTAAAAGACATCTACATTTATACTTTAATTTAATGCTATTTTAAGTTTTACATGAGTCAAGAATTTATAAAAGATAATGTTAACATTTACTATAACAAATTATCAAATACTTTTTTCATTAAATTTTTTTTTTTTTTGAATTTGTTGCACTCTTATTTAATTAGTTTTGAGTTTTAAATCGTATCGTGTTTTATATAAGTAATATGTTTTTTAATCTTTTCTTTCAGAGCCCTTAACAGACAGATTGGGTGTCAAATTATTTACACTCAATCTGTTCGTTGCAGGGCTAAAATAAATAGTTCTGTTTCTTATCACATGGTCAGCCAAATAATTGACTGAATCATTTAAGAACAGAAGAGGTAGAGGTGTAAAAGACACTGATCAGAGTTATCTCCTCTGAAACTAATGAATTTCATTATACAGCCAGACCCTGTGCTGAATGAAGTGAAGGTGTCAATTGCAGAGTGGGAAATATGTGCTTTTCAGAAGGGCCCGGCATGCTGATAAGCGTACTTCTCCATTCAGTGAGGAAGGCAATGGTAAACCACTTCACTCCTCGTTTTACTTAGTAAAACCTCTACAGGTTCAAACCAGCCTTTCGGCTGATGACCTAAACAACGACAATTCTTTCTGTGTCTTGTAAAATGTGATTTGATTTTTTAACCTATATTTAGCGGGTATGAATAGATTGGAGTAATTAATTTACATTCTACTTTTAGTTTGGTACGGAATTTTCTTTTTCTAGTTCAACGATTGCCAATACAGAATTACTAATTGGTGTTCTTCATCTTTTTTCTTTCCTCATTTAGCCTCTTGTTTAAGTCAACAGCCGAAAGGCTGGTTTGAACTCCTAGAGGTTTTACTAAGTAAAAACGAGGAGTGAGGTGGTTGACTATTGCCTCCCTCACTGAGTTGAAAGCGTATGCTTATCAGCATGCCAGGCCCTCCGTAAAGCACCCTCTTTCCAACCTGCAAATGATACCTTCACTTCATTCACCACAGTGTCTGTCTGTATAATGAAATGTATTACTGTCAGAGCAGATTACTCTGGCTCGTGTCTTTTACATCTCTACCTCTTCTGTTCTTATAGTTCAGTCATATAATAGACTGACTATGTGATAAGACACAGAACTATTTTTTGTAGCCCTGGAACCAACACATCCGCCGGCCAACTACGCAGGCCGCATTGGCGTAGTTTGTAACGTGCTCGCCTCTCATCATGCGGTCTTATGGTCTTGGGTTCGAATCCCATTCAGGCACGGCATATTTTCATACATTACAAAATATCATTTCATCTTCACCCGGCTGCATTAGCAGTAATTGCAGAGCAGTCGAACGTTAAACAAAAAAAAATGGACCCAACACATCGAGTGCAATACTTAGACTAATACTCCACCTACCTGTTATGGGCATATCATAGACCCTACCAATTCCTTTATAACGTTGACGTGACAGTTAGATACCACGGCCGGACCCACATTTTCGTCAAAATCGGTTAATCGGAAGTAGTAGTTTATACGTGAGATATTTTCTCTTTTTTGCGATTTTCTTTAAAACTGCTCCTGCAATTTTGTTCTAGAAATCCCCTCATTTACTACATTTTCTATTCCCTAAAAGAAAGGGTTAGCGCCATGCCTGCTAAAACTTTTGGGGAGTCTTGTGGTGATGAAAGTTGTTTTAAGATAGCGGCCTGAATATGCATTTTAGTGCATAAGTGGATGTAATCAAAGTAGTAGAACATTTAAAACCCTTTTTTTGGCAAAAAATTTTGTACAACGCTCAGTTTAGCGGTAATTAGTGATTTTCTGGTTTTTTTTAATGAAAATCTGTAAAAAACTGGTATTTTTTAATTGCAGTCGTTACTATCCATTTTACAATCACAAAAGATCTTTTAGGTCGCGGTGAGGAGGGGCTGCAGAAGCCTGAACGCCCTGGTTGTAAAGAAGAAAAATCCATTTTACAATAAAAGTGTTTACAATCAAAGTTGTAGAACGTTTAGAAACTTACAACTTTAACTTCAACTGTTTTTTGTACTACGCTTAGTTTAGCATCAAATTAGTGATTTTCTGTTATTTTTTCATCAAAATCTGTAAAAAATGAGAATTTTTTCGTCTTCTTCCAACCGAGGATTAGGCCGCATCCTGTTCGGAACTCACGAACTATAACATATATCTTCATCTTCTCCTAGGTCTACCGACATCCCTTGTACCTTTTGAGGCATACCAGTGCGCCTACTTAGATATCCTGTGATCTGACATCCTTGCCATGTGCTGTCTCCAGCTTTGGCGATAATCCTTTATATTTTCGTTCAAGTTGTAAATATCCAATTCTGACCTGATTTCCTCATTCTTTATTTTGTCCAAGCCTGTACGCCCTTTGTTCTTCGAAGAAATCTCATCTCTGCCGTCTGGATTCTGCGCTCTTGGGTTTTTTTGTTGGCAATGCCTCACTTCCGTACAGAATAACTGGAGCTTCCATAACTTTGTAGGTCTTAAGTTTTGTGTCCTTTCTCGCTCTATTAAAAAAAGAAAACAAAATCGTGACCCTGGTATGCATTTTACAACAGAAGTGTAATAATCGTTGTAGAACATATAAAAGTTTAAAACTTTTATTTTAAGCATTTTCTCTACGGAGCCTAGTTTAGCGGCAATTACTGATTTTCGTATTCGTAAGTTGTACTTAGTTGATTTTATTTTGCATCAATCACTCATGGTTAAAATTAATTAGGTTATATTTTTCATTTTACATTGTTTACTCATGATTTAACATAGTTGTATTGTTGATTATCTACATTGGCAAGGGAAAGTCGTGTGAGTGTTTTATACCAGATTTGTTATTTAACTAACTACCAAAAAATATAATTTGTTGAACTTGTTAAATGTTTGTGCTTTTCATCGTAATTACCAGCCATCAAAATTTACTGATTTCTGCTTATTTACTCATTTCAAGAACCTTGGTCTTTTTGACGTTGATATCTATACGATTTCTAATCCAGCTTCTATTGTTTGTAAAAGAAACTAATTCTATTGGTTGAAATAAAAATTAATACTATTGGTTGTAATATTAAATAATTCTATTGGTTGCAGTATAAACTAATTATGTTGGCTGTAATATAAACTAATTTTATCGTTTGTAATAGAAACTAATTCTATTGGTTGTAATATAAACTAATACTATTGGTTGTATTATAAACTAATTCTATTGGTTTTAATATAAACTAATATTATTACTATTGGTTACAATAGAAACTAATAATATTTCCTTTGTTGCAGGTATGTCAAGATACGTATATTATAACGTTTTCAGTACTCTTCATTAGTAAGTGATTACTTCTTCTATTTTATTTATAGTTTGTTTCATTTTGGGAAGAAAGTTTTGGTGTTTCATTATTGTTAGGATATCGTTAAATTTAAAATTAGTGGTAAGCTTTCGTGAGATTTTAGTTAAGTGCAGTCCATTCTAAATAGCATGATGGCAAGTCTCTGAATGGTAGTAACTTTTCGAAATAAAAAGTCCCTGTTCGAAACTAACATTTCCCTTTTAATTATTCTTACAAAATAATAATACTACAAATCTTTGTTTTAGAATGTGGAAAATCGTATCGAACTATACTATGCATTTTACTGGCATTTGTTTCATATTTCTTTATTGCTACAGAGGATGATTTTCATTTAACATTATTCACTCGTGATAAAACATAGGTTATAAATGGTATTATTTACATTGGCAAAAGAAAGTCGTGTGAGTGTTTAACAACGGGGGTTTTTTTTTTTTTTTAAATAGACTACAATTTTCAAAATCGTTTTTGTTTTGTACATTTCATAAGACAGTATAGGAGAAATTTTGCCCATAACCGACATTTTTTTTGGGTTAATGTCCGACTGTTCTGACGTTTAACGTCTGACTGTTCATAACCGACAGGTGGAGTGTTAGATTACTTGCACTCGATTTTCTAGTTCTAGGGCTTCAAAAATAGATCTTTTTCTTATCTCAAGGTCAGTCATATAAATAATGTTTTTTTTATATTTTTTTTATTATTAATATTATTATTATGACAAGAATTATTTAAGAACAGAAGAGGTGGAGATATAAAAGACACGAGTCAGAGTTATCTCCTCTAAGACTAATGCATTTCATTATTACAGCCGGACCCTGTGGTGAATGAAATGAAGATGTCATTTGCAGGGTGGAAATTAGATGCTTTTCAGAGGGCCTGGCATGCTGATAAGCATAATTTCCCACTCAGTGCAGTAAACCACCTTTCCTCATTTCTTCCTCGTTTAACTTAAAACCCTCTAAAGATTCAAACCAGATTTTCGGTTGATGACCTAAACAACACAAGTTCCTAAAACTTAATTACATACGATTGTGTTCTTGGGAGCACAGCTCCCAAGAATTTCAGGAGACTTACCGCTTCTCTTAGTTGTGCAGCATAAGTATGTAGTAAATGAGGCGATTTTTAAAGAATACTAGCCGTTTTTGAAAAGATTACAAAAAAATGAAAACTTGCACGAATAAACTACCACTTTCGGTTGACTGATTTTCATGAACATGTTTGTGTCTCCTTTTGGTACCTAATTTTAGTTCGAAGTTTCAATTTCGTAGGTACTCTTCATTGTTATTTTCTCGAGATATTTTGTTTCAGCTGATGACCTAAACAAACACAGGAAGAATATAACTCGTTGGAATTTCAGCTTCGCCTTGTTATTTTGTTGAAATACAATGATCATTCTGTTAGTAGAGATATTTGGCTCTAATACACAGTAAATAGATTTTTTTTAATGATTTGGCGCTTACAAAGTAAGTTAAATTTCAACGTCCAATGAAAATTTAGAATTTGTCTTAGGGATTTGTCTACGTCTAATTATCTGTGGTACACAACACTTTATGTTTTTTGATAGGTGTCGTCGCAGACTTAACACTAAACGACATTGACATATATTTTACACGTGTTCGCGTGTCATTGTAAAAGACAAGTTTATGCGCCACTCAAATCCCTCTCTGGTTTTTAACCGAATGTTTTTTCACGTCACTCTTACCTCATCACCCATATCAGTACTCTGTTGTAATAATAGTAGTAAATTTAAATGGAACAGAAGCGCCACAAATCTGGGACGTGTTCGTCTCGTTTCTACTCTTACTTATGTTATTATGTAAAAGAGATTATTGCAGTAACGCTTTCATATGCGTTATTTACCGTTAAATCTTCTCTAACGCTATAATATACGCGTGTCTTTTTCATCCCTGGAACCCCCCTCACTACGCGTAAATTATACACCCTTCATACTTTGAACAACGTTACATCCCTTTCTTCACCGTCATTTGTAATTATTTAATTTACTATTTCAACCAGTCTAGTATATATTCTCCCTACGAACCTTCTACCAATTATCTATTTTTTCATCGGTCTTGTTTGTCTTATTATTTCAAGTGAATTGTGTAATTGATGTCCCTAATAATTTTATGTACATTTCCGGAATTTGTTGACATGATTTCTGTAACTTCGCTATTAAATATATTTTTCATGTTGCATGTTGGAGTTAAAAAGTAGAATTTATGATTTTTGTTTTCTATTTTATAGGGAATATTATAACTATACTTTTGATGGATTTATAAGAATAAGCGATGTAAACATTTTTAACGATTTTTACTTTCTCTTGCCTATAGCCTATGAATATAAAGGAAGGAAAGTATTGTTTTCATGTCGATTTTTCGAAATGGAGTTTCCACCAAATCTACACGTTTTTAGACCCCCTGAACCCAAAAAACATGTTTTTAGCGATTGATCTGTGTGTGTGTGTGTGTGTGTGCGCGCGCGCGCCTGCGTGTGCAGAATATCTCAAGAACGGAACATCGTACGAACTTGAAACTTAAAACTTAAGTTACATACCACTACCGGACCCGACACGAATATTTTCATCAAAATCGGTCTACCGGAAGTAGTAGTTTATTCGTGTAATTTTTCACTTTTTTACGATTTTCTCAAAAACTGGTCCTACGAAATTAAAATTGTCTCATTTACTACATTTTTTATGCTCTACAAGATAAGGTAGGCGCCATCTCTGCGGAAATTTTTGGTGAGGCTGTTTTTTCGTAAAAAAATTGTTTTTTTGATATTGCGACTTTAATATGCATTTTAGCGCAAAAATGTATATAATAAAAGTTGTAAAAAATTAAAAATCCTGCAACTTTTAGTTCAAACATTTTTTTGTATAACGCTTAGTTTAGCGGTAATTAGCGATTTTCTGTTTTTTCTCACGAAAACGTGTGAAAAATCGATTTTTTTAAAGATTTCGGCCTTAGTATGCATTTTACGACAAAAGTGTATGTACTCAAATTTATAGGACATTAGCAGATCTACAACTTTTATTTAGAGCATTTTTCTCTGAAGCCTGTGTAGCGAGAAAGAGTGATTTTCTGTATTTTTAAGCCAAACTGAGGTCGATTTTCATTTTGCGTCTTTCACTCATGATTCAAATTACGGTATGTTTATTGAGATTAGTTTTTTTGTTTATTTCTAATGTTGTTTTACTAATGTTAGGTTTATTGTTAATTTTTTGCATTGGCAAGAGAAAGTTGTGTGAGTGTTTCACACCAGATTTTTATGATTAGGCGCAAAAAAATTTCGTTTGTCCATCCGTACAACCTAATCAATATGAAAAACCTGAGAACAGAAAGAGAAAAAGAAAGAAAAAGTGGGAACTGTGACAGCATTAGGTTCCCAGTAGCCTATCTAGTGTAATATGTAGATCCATACGTCAAGTGTACACAAATAACTGACTAAAAGACATTAAAATAAAATACGTACGACTAAAATTGTTATGAAAAAGTCAACATGTCAAGTCAGAAAAGAATGTATTAACAAATAATTTACCGTATTATAAGTCTAAAATAAAGTCAACTCTAAAGTAAACATAGGTCGTCGTCTGTGGTACGAGTCGTCGAGTGGAAAAAGCTAACGAATGATGAATAATTATTAGAAAAGGAAGAAAGAAGAGGCGGTGAGGAAGAGATAGATATGTTGTACGATGTACGAGGAGGTTTAAAAGTTAGTAACCTGACAGAACAGTAACATTCAAAATAAACTGGCTAATTCGTTGACAAGTAACGAGTGGTTTCAAAAAAAAATTAAATCTGTCTACTGGGTGTCCATTAAATTTAAGTCCTGGAATTTTTGAAAAATTATGTTTTTATAAAAAAAAAAAATCTGGTGTTAAGCACACACACAACTTTCTCTTGCCAATACCAAAAATTAGGAATATAACCTAAAATTAGTAATAAAATATTAGAAATAAACAAAAAACTAACCTCAATAAACATAATCTTATTTTAATCATGAGTGAAAGACGTAAAGTAAAAATCAACCTCAGTTTAGCTTTAAAATACGGAAAATCACTCTCTCACGCTAAACTAGGCTCTGAAGAGAAAAATGCTCTAAATAAAAGTTGTAGATCTTTTAATTTCCTATAAATTTGATTATACTTTTTTTGTCGTAAAGTGCATTATAAGGCTGAAATCTTAAAAAAAACGATTTCTTTTACACGAATTCGTAAGAAAAAAACATAAAATCGCTAATTACCGCTAAACTAAGCGTTATACAAAAAAAAAGTTTGAAATAAAAGGTGTAGAATTTTAAATTCTCGACATTTTGTGTTTAATACATTTTTTGCGCTAAAATGCATATTAAAGTCGTAATCTTAAAATAAACACTTTTTTACGTGAAAACCGCCTCTCCATGAATTTCAGTGGGTATGACGCCTACCCTATCTTGTAAAACATAAAAAATTGAGTAAACCAGGCGATTTTGCGATTTTTGAAAAAATCGTGGGACCCGTTTTTGAGACAATCGCAAAAAAGTGAAAAATGACACGAATAAACTACTCCTTCCGGTTGACCAATTTTGATGAAAATGTTCGCGTCGGGTCCGGTAGTGGTGTCTAACTTAAGTTTTAAGTTTAAAGTTTGTACGATATTCCGTTCTTGAGATATTCTGTTCACACGCGCGCGCGCGCGCACGCACACACACACACACACACACACACACAGACCAATCGCTAAAAACAAGTTTTTTGGGTTCGGGGGGGTCTGAAAACGTGTAGATCCGGTGAAAATTCGATTTCGAAAAATCGACATGAAAACAATACTTTTCTTCCTATAGCCTAGCTATATTTATATAGGCAAGAGAAAGTAAAAAAAAAAAATAATGAAGTCCCCATTTTATTACATTTCAAAAACGTTTCTGTTGTCCATAAAAACTG
This sequence comes from Catonia carolina, assembly GCA_035578175.1. Taxonomy (NCBI): domain Eukaryota; kingdom Metazoa; phylum Arthropoda; class Insecta; order Hemiptera; family Achilidae; genus Catonia; species Catonia carolina. The sequence goes on from JAQMRL010000011.1 coordinate 28,138,685, forward strand.
ACCTTAAAACAATAGCCTATTAAAAAATCTGTTGTGAAACTAACACAACTTTATCTTGCCAATGTAGGCCGGCCCGTTGGCGTAGTGGTTAGCGCGACTGGCTTATACGCCGGAGTCCCGGGTTCGATTCCCGGTCAGTTCTGGCATTGTGTCATCACTCATTTTCATTATCATCATTTTTCACCGTCTGCATTAGCAGAAATTGCAGAACAGTCACACGTAAAACAAAACAAAAATTTCCTATGTAGATAATGAACAATATTACCTGTGTTTTTAATCATTAGTAGACAAAGTAAAATGAAAAACAAAACAATTTTAATCATGAGTGAATGTCGCAAAATGAATATCAACCTTTGTTCAAATTAAAAATATGGAAAATCACTAATTGGCGCTAAACTAGGCTCTGTAGAAGAAAATGTTTAAATAAGAGTTGTAGATGTTTTTTTATAACTTTAATTATAGTTTATACATTTTTATCGTGAAATTCATACTAAGGCTGCAATATTACAAAACTCAGTGTTCACCGATTTTGATGAAAAAAATACAGAAAATCAGTAATTGACGCTAAACTAAGCATCGTACAAAAAAGTAGGAAATAAAAGTTGTAGTTTTTTAATGTTTTACAACTTTGATTATACGAGTATACACTTTTGATCTACAATGCGTTTTAACACATTCAGTGCTAGAGACTCGCCTAGCGGTTTCTGTTTGTTATCATTTAAAGTAACTCCGTAGTGACACCGCCTGTCGGATATCAGTTTTTTACTTTCTCTTGCCTATAATGAGTAAATAGGAAGGAAAGTATTGTTTTCATGTCGATTTTTCGAAATCGAGTTTTCACCGGATCTACACGTTTTCAGACCCCCTGAACGCAAAAAACATGTTTTTAGCGATTGGTGTGTGTGTGTGTGTGTGTGTGTGTGTGTGTGTGACCAGAATATCTCAAAAACGGAAAATCGTACAAACTTCAAACTTGAAACTTAAGTTACATACCACTACCAAACCCGACACGAACATTTTCATCAAAATCGGTCAACCGGAAGACCATTCCTTAGAGAGTAAGAGTATGTTTAATTGAAACCCAACCATCAAAGTACACCGGTAACCACTGTCTAGTATTCAAATCCGTTTAAAAGTAACTACCTTAACTAGGATTTGAACCAAGAACCTTCGTCTCCGAAAATCAGCTGTTAAACAGCTGATAGCAGCGACGACGTTACTCCTAGTCCAACCCGGTGGATAAGATAAGATTAAAGACAAAAATTGCCTTATTTAAACTTTTGTAGACCCCGGGTACTTGAAAAAATGAAAAGTGGCATAAAATTGACTCAAATGAGATGAATAACTATTTTTATTAGGACGGTTGTGGTGTTGCCTCGTTCTGGTATTCATAAACTTTTGATCGTAACGTCACCCTTTCAGTCGAAAAGATTTCTATAAGCGCGTAGTGCGTTCTTAACACTTTTTATTCACGTCACTGGACGTTTTTTACTATTTAAATCACTAAACGAGAGGGATGAACGTTTATGTCATCTGAATACTGCGCCATCTGTCTGTCGTTTAACTAAACTAACTAATCTTCTTTACGAATTCTCTTTCAGTCAACCTTCTTAATGGTCTCTCTTTTCTTAACATTTGTATTATTTTTTTTATTTAAATATTAAAGAATATTCATGAAAATTCTTTAAAAAACGAACTTTTGAGTTTTTATAAAAATTTAAAGTGACCCTTACATAATTTTATTCTTATTTACATTATCCCGTTTTTTCTCACTCGTTTGTTCCTGTGGGAACTATTTTAATTCCAAAGACTTTTGTTATGTTAAAGTAAATATCTACCTCTGTAAACGTTGGTAAAACAATCTTTGTTATTCTGGTAGGTATTTAAAAATTTATAATAATGGAATTGTGTTCACACACTTGTAAAATTGTAACCTTTTTACATAATTCAACCTTTTTTTTTGTTTAGTTTCGTTATAATTTGTTGTTCGTTTCGCTTCACCAAGTGTTTATTAATTTAGAGTTGGTGTATTTAAGTGATCATTTTTGTTGATAATAGAAAATTTATAAATAAGAAAATTAGTGAATTCAAATTTTATGTGAGGGGATAGAGACTGGTTGTTTTAATAAAATTATTTTCAAATTTGTTTGATAGATTGTGTATATACACTTTAGATTGTTGTGTCATATGGGCCTCATTATTTTTCATTAAGAACTTACCCAATTAACTGACAGACGATCAAGACTATTTCAACATACAAAATTGTTACTATACAAATCTGTTTTACCTAGCAAGATCCAAAAGTTACAAACCTTTCAATTGAAATTTCTCCCACGTTTTAATGTTGCACCTTACTAGTGAGCACCAAATTTAATAGTTCGTTGGTTTTCCCTCGTAAAGGGCATATTTTAGACCACGTGAGGTGACGTTAGACGATCCTGGAAGCTCTTTTTGCAGCCCACATTCTTAGAATTCGCTCACTACAGGCTTTTCTCCTTCCTTCTGTCCACCTGGTGTTCTACTTTGCTCTTTATGGAAGCTCTTAAAGTCCATAAATAGTTATCAACCGGTCGTCATTCATTCTATACATACATCCGTAAAAATTTTAGCCTTCTTTTCCTAATCGTTTATTTTCTGCTTAACGCCTGTTTTAATTTCAAACTCATCGGAGATTTCTTATAGAAATTTTACTTTTGATCGTGTCGGAGTTAATATTTATTTATTTAATGGTAGTCGTCGATTTGATGGGACTTTCTCCCCAGCTTGCAGTTTGCCCCAAAATTTGCTGTGAAAGAAGTATTGTAATCATATTTAGTATTGTAAACATTTTCACACCCTTGAACACACGTATGTTATTGATGATTGCCAACTGTAACCCATTCTTACATAGATTCTGATATCTTTTTATTACGAACTATACTGATATCTTTTTTGTAACGAACCTTATTGATATGTATGTATTGTTTTTAATGATACATAATACATTTAGGTAATATTTATTTTGCTGTTTATAAAATACTAACAAAATATTTGTTTTTTATTATTAGTGGTATAATTTTTTAAATGTATTTTGAAAGACAATGGATTTCCTGGGGTTTGTTTTTGATTTTGTATGTGATTTTCTTGTTGTACTTTGATAACACATGCACATATATATAAAATACAAACGCATAATTTATTTTAAATGTTTATATTGAATCCATTCATATATTTTCCATTCATTCAATACTTCTTCTTAACTCGTTTTAGGTTAGCTATATGAGTTGTATGAATATTATCATAGTTATCAATCAGTTTTGTACTATTGCCAAAAAAATAAAATAAAATAAAAAATAGTAACATAATTCAGTAAAGCGATTTGTTTGAAATAAAAATGTTTGTGTACGTTATAACGGGTTTATTGTTTAGTCAGTAGGCGTTTTTCAATTATTGAATTCTTCGTGTGTAACTTTTGAAATTTAAATTGTTGTTGTTGTTATTATTTGTAAATTTTTTGTTGATTGATGTTTTCAACCCACATAAATTGTAGTTGTTGTAAATGGGGGTATCGTTGTTATCTTTAATCTAGAATTCATTGACCAGTATCGTTTATCGTTTCTATTGAAGTACGTGCAATTTTTTTTTAAATTACCTCATCTACTACATTTTTGATTCTCTAAAAGATAAGCGCCATGTCTGCTGAAATTCTTGATTGTCTTGTCATAAAAAAATGTTTTTTTTTTAAGATTGTGGCCTTGTTTTTTTTATATAATCAGCCGAAAGGTTGGTATGAACCTCTAGAGGCTTTACGATGTAAAATGGGGAGTAAGGCTATTTACCATTGTCTTTCTCACTGAGTGAAAAAATATTTATCAGCATGTCGGGCCCTCTGAACATCATCTACTTTCCACCCTGCTCATGACACTTTTACTTCATTCAGCACAGGGTGTGGCTGTATAATGAAAATCATTATTCTTAGAGGAATAACTCAGACTAAAGAGTTCCTTTTACACCTCTACCTCTTCTGTTCTTAAATGCTTCATTCATATAATTGGTTGACTAAATGATAAGAAACAGAACTATTTTTTGTAGCCCTGGAGCTAGCAGATCGAGTGCAAATAATTTAATACTCCACCTACTTGTCGTGGGTAAGCCTGAATATGCACTTTAGGGAAAATTTATGTTTAATTCAAGTTGTAGGAATTTAAAGAATCTCCTACTTTTATATCAAGTATTTTTTCTACAACGCTTAGTTTAGCGTCAATTTAGTGATTTTCTATATTTTCCTTATTAAAATCGGTAACAGAAGGGATATTTTAAGATTTCGGTATTAGTATGCATTTTACGACAAACATATAGTAGGCTAACTACAGTTAGCCTATAGGGAATTAAAAATTTTACACTTTTTATTTTAAGAATTTTTCATACTGAGCCTAGGTTTGTATGAATCAGTGATTTTTCGTATATTTTCAAGTCGTACAGAGGTCGATTTTCATTTGCGTCATTCACTCATTAAAAAAATTAGGTTTATCTTTTTCTTATACTTTGTTTACCCATGATTAAACACGGGTGTTACGTTTCGTTATTTACATTGGCAAGAAAAAATCGTGTGAGTGTTTCACACCAGATTTTTTTTTATTTAATCCCTACTGTGTGTACATAGTACAAAGTACATAGTACGAACTTTTCAATTTAAGAACTATAAGAAACTCCATCACCCATTGAGATGATAATGTGTAAATTGATGTAGTCTTGCACAGACTCAGGCTGATGATTCCTGAAATATGGTTAATTCAACCTCTAAAGTAAACCGGTAACCACTGTCTAGTATTCAAATCCATATAAAATTAACTATAGTCACTTGAGTCACGAGTTTGCCCTTGTTTGCAACGTGGGGTAAAGGGGGAAAAGCATCAGTGCGCATGCCCGACTCTTTAATTTCAGTGCGACAAACATAACAACTTATACTATACCCAGAACGTATACAGTATATCCCGGAACCTATTGTAGGTTAATTGTTTGTTTCAGAAAAGTCGTTTTTTTCGAAAACGTGGTCGAACTATTCACAGTGTTGAACGAAATCTAATATGCAATGTAATAAAATGTTATGAAGTTGGAGCAAAACAAAAATGTCTATTCGTGCCTCTTAACTAAAGCCGTGAGCGAGCGGTTAACTACTGTGATGTTTCTCTTTGCACAATTCGAAAAATAAAGAAGGAAATTAAGGACGTGAAGAAGCTATTCTTTAACAGTTTTGTTGACACCTGGTAAAAAAAGGAAACGGTAAAGTAGATACTAGAGAGACTCATAATGAAAACGTCGATGACAGCAATAGTAAAGAAGGCGATTTATTCGTAATAACAGTAAATCAAACATTTCTAGTCATTTAATTAAGCTGCAGGCAATATTACAGGTCATATTTATTTCTTATAAGTTTTATGAAAAAAACATTTTCTCGGAATAAACACAGCTTACAAAATGTATCTAGAAACTGCGCGGTAGTGAAATGTACTAGTAGTGTCTCACTATTGAGGTTGGCAGCACTGCAAGTATTCCACATCCCTTCCTCACAGCCATAGAACTCTAACATAGAGATAGAGTTCATTAGAACTCCAACATTAGTTAGAGTTCTATGCTCACAGCCCATACATACAGGCATACATAAAGGCAATCTCGTGACTTCAGTATCTATACCTTTACTAGGATTTGAACCACGGAACCTTCGTATCCGAAATCAGCTGTTATACAGCTGACTCACGGCAACCACCTTACCCCCTAGACCAAATTGGCGGGTTATAGATGATATTTTACAATGGATTAATTGGTGTAATCATCCCACGACAAAGATCTCTCTAGTGGCACTTCCATCCTTGTTCATGTTCTAGGATATTATTATGAATGAAAAAGTTATTTCCGTTTTTTTTACCGTTTAGTTTAGGTATTTAATTAATTTTTATTGTGATAAAATTAATTGAAATGAAGTAGTTATAAAGTTGAGTAAGTTAAGTCGTAAATTTTTTCCATCTTGTTCGAGTTATTTAATACGTATTACACTCGGCCGTAATAAAATTTTGAAAAAGAAAACATAAGAAAATTCATTGCCAGGCTAAATCGATTTGTAAGTTTTGTTTTGACAACAAGACAGACAGTTATGTGAAAGAATAAGTTAGATAAAAGCTGTAACATTTTATTTCTGGCATCAAAAAGATAATTATATGAAACGACGCGCCACAAGATATAGCCTACTTGCTCCTGTTCCAGCATCCTCCTCTCGGTTTCACCATCTTTCTTACTGTTAAGCACCTGTCCCTACATTCATCATCACTGTTCATTTCTTCCCCTCTCATTTACCAAACAGTTACTTAAGTTCTACTGGGTGTCAACGAAGTATTGAACCTTTTAAACAATTTTGTAATTTTTAACATTTTCTTCTTCACTTCAAGATGCAAAAATCGACACAGAAATTTACGGAATAGGGCAATTTTTAGAGGAAAAAACCTGGAGTGATCTTTGGGGGAGAGAAAGTAAAGAAGATACGTGAACCCCACAACATTTAACTACTTACGAAGGAAAGATCTGAAGGAATGAAGAGATTGTGGGAGAAAATATACTACGCGAGCATAACATGAAGTAATTGAAATATTGATTTGGCTCTCTTTAAAGGGCTATTCGGTGAAAAAAAGGAGGTGTTTTACCATAATTTTCCTCCCATTGTGTTTTAAAATCTTCTCCTTCTACTCCTTCTCCTCCTCCTCCGCCTGCTTCTCCTACTTGTCCTTCTTCTCCTCCTACTTCTCCTTCTTTTCCTCCTTCCCTTCTTCTTCTTTTTCTCTGTCCCCTTCTCCTTCTTCTTTTTCTTCACTTAATGGATTAGGCAGCTCGGCTCGTTCCGTAAACCATCTCCTTCTTGCCCGTTCAACACTCGTCTTACCGGTTTCTACCGGTCCCACTCAGTGAGGAAAGCAATGGTAAACCACTTCACTCCTCGTTTTACGTAGTGTCCCAGGTTCTTACAGATCAATAAATTTGAAAGCCTTTTGTTTTTGAAATTCAATTTGTTTATTTCACAATTTGGAAATAGAATTTTGAGAACTTTTAAAACACAATTAAAAACTTTAAAATCCTTTAAAACTTATTTAAAATATTAAATTCTTTTCTTTTCGCAAATCTTCCAAAAGTATTATTTACAAGTATTAATACAAATATCACTAAATTAGTATATTATCAAATTATCGAAAGTATTTGTTTTTAAAAAAACTTGTATATAACGTCTCTCCTTTAAAAGTTTTAAATGGAGTGAGTTCAACAATCCAAATTATGAATTTCATAAAATTGTTCTTTTTGTTTGTTTTTTACTTCCTCTTACATCTTTTAGATCAAAATTAAAATTTTCCTTTTACATCTGCAGTTGAGATCATCTGATGTGTGTGTGTTGATGCTGTAAAGTTATGTTTATGTTTACGTTAGAATGTTATGATTGTGTTTATACTGTTTGTTGTGTGTCTGTGGAGATGTCTCATATTACAATCATTACAATCTTCCCCCCCCCCCCCGGAGAGTAAACTGAAGTACAAAGGTATGTGTATACAAAATAATGGGAGTGAGTGCTTAAATGAAAAAGAGAAGGTGAGTATGTAGCAGTTGTCGGCCTGAGATGGTAATACTCATTCATTCGGGGCCCCTTTCAATAAAACATTCAAATAACATGCAAACAGCACAGTTTACATTTTTGTTACAATCATCTCAAGCTCGAGTATCGCAACAGACATCACCAAAATAAATCCGTATGAAAATAAATTATGTAAATTATGAATAAATTATGTAACTTTTTTAAGGTTAGAGATATGTTCTTTAGTTATTTCTCCTCCAATAGTCTTACGGAGTAAGGCTGTAACTGGAGTAGAGAAACCGATGATATACAAAGGTTCAGACCATCGATATGCCATTTTCGCACAAATGTTTTTCCGTTTCGAACTTACGGGGTGAGTTTTAAGTAAAACTTTGTCTCCCACCGAAAACGGATTGGGGTGGCGTGTAGCATTATACCGGCGCGCCATATCATGATGGGATTTAATTAGTTTTCTTCTAATATCACACATCATGTTACTGGAACGTATAGGATTTCTATGGAGGATATCTTGGATATTCCATGCTCTATCCAACGGTGTTTGAGCTGAAAAAGTATGTAATATGTCAAATGGACATTTCCCATGAGCATTATGTCGAGCCATATTAAAGGCTAATTGAAACCAAAAGAGAGATTTGTCCCAAGTTGTTTGAGTCGTTGCATGATATGCAATAAGGATAGACCTAAGATTTCTATTTAATCGTTCGGCGTGGGATGGTTGAGGATGATATGGTGAGAGGGTGGTTCGTTTTATGCCTAGATTGAAACAAAAGTTTTTAAACATTATGGAATTAAAATTTTTAGCGTTATCTGTGACAATTAACCTTGGAATGGAGTAATTTTGGAAAATACGTTTTAATTCATTGACAATGGAGGATGTGTTAGTGTTTCTTAATGGAGCTAGCCATGTAAATTTTGAAAAACTATCCACTACCACTAGAATATATTTATAACCTTGGTTGGTTTTTGGCAGACTACCTACAGTATCAATAAACAAAGTGTCAAATGGCACTGTTGGAACTCTGGAACTAAGATTTCCCCATTTATAATTTATTCCAGGTTTACTACGTTGGCAGGTGATACAAGCATTCACTTTTAAAGGAATATCTCGATATATAGCTGGCCAATAAAAATACCGTGTAATTTTGTGTATGGTTTTATCCACACCTAAATGTCCACCGATTTCGGACTGATGGAAGTATTTAAATACTAAATCTTTTAAGGATTCGGGAAGAACGATTTTGGTTGGGTTATTATTTTTATCTTTTAGACATAGGACACCTTTAGATAAACAAAATTTATTATTCATTTGTTGTTTTTGTTGAAGGATAAAGGTATCCTGTTCTTGATGTTGTCTTAGATCTGTAAAAGATAGGGGGAATTGAGATAATAAGGTATTAATATAAGATATATCTTTTGAGATATCTTCGTTATTTAAATCGTACATCCTTGATAATGCGTCAGCTACATTATTATCCGAGCCACGGATGTGATTAATTTTAAATTTAAAAACAGATAATCTAAGTAGCCATCTAGCGAGTCTACCTAATTGCTTTGGTCTGGAAAGAAGCCAGGCTAAGGCTTGGTTATCGGTTTCCAAAAGAAATTCTCGATGTGTTAAATAAGTTCTAAAATGATCTGTCGCAAAAACAACTGCAAGACACTCTCGTTCATATGCAGAAAATTTTCGTTCTGCTTCTGTTAATGTTTTAGAAGCGTATGCTATGGGTTTTCTAAATCCTTCATGTTCCTGAAGTAAGACAGCTCCTAGACCTGTATCAGACGCATCCGTCTGTAAAATGAAAGCTTTGGAGAAATCTGGTATTGCCAATACTGGGGGATTAGCAATTGCCTGTTTGAGATCTTCAAATGCAATTTTTTGTGAGTCTCCCCAGATAAACTGAGTGTTTTTACGACGTAACTTATTTAAGGGTTCTATTCTATCAGCGTAATTTTTAATAAATTTAGAGAAATAATTAATCATACCACAATATCGATGCACTTGTTTTACCGAGGTCGGTTGTGGATACTGTAATATTTTTTGCGTCCTCGCTGGATCTATAGAAACTCCTTTGTATGATAAGGTATGCCCAAGGAACGGTATTTCATTTACAGCCAATGTTATCTTATCGGGATTAACTGTAATACCAGCTTTCCGCAGAATTGTCAATACTATTTTAATATGTTTGACATGCTCTGTAAAACTTTTAGAATATATTAATATATCGTCCATGTAATTAAATACAAATTTATGTTTAATATTTTTGAATAATGTATTCATAAGACGTGTTAAAACTTGTGCACCAGTCGAGAGACCAAAAGGTAATCTGACGTATTCGTATAAGCCATCCGGTGTGCAAAATGCGGTGATTTGACGAGATTTTTCTGTCAATGGTATCTGATGGTACGCTTGTGCTAAATCCAAGGTACTGAACCAGCGGGCATTAGAAAACCATTGAAAAGCATGATTTATATTCGGTAAAGGTTGGGCTTCTGAGTCAATTATTAAGTTGACTCGGCGATAGTCTACAACTAAGCGACTTGTACCATTCGGTTTCGGAATTAAAAAGGCTGGAGAGGAATAAGGTGAAACACTTTCTCTAATTACCTTGTCTTTTAATAATTTGTCAATTTGGTTTTTCATTTGGAGCGTTTTTATCGGATTTAATGGATAGGGCCTAGATTTTATAATTTCGCTATTCTTTAGTTTAATATCATATTTTAATATGTGGGTACAACCTAATTTAGTTGTGAGTACATCAGGAAATTTCCTACATAAATCATTAATTGTATTTTTAATGTATTCACTTTGTTCTATGTTGTTAATTTGTTCGGGATCTAAATTGGTTAGAGAAAATTGTTGATTTTTTGCCCAATCAAAGGTTATGAAAGATTTCGAAGCATTGAATATTGCGTGGGTTTTTTGTAAGAAATTCATTCCGAGTATTATTTTATGGTGTATTTTTGTTAATATTTTAAAATTAATTTTCCACGATATGTTGTGAAGAGTAAGTTTAACCCATATCTGTTTATTAATTCTTAGAGGAAAGCGATCAGCTGTGAGGCAAATTGTGTTAATGTTTTCTTCCTTTATAATCGCTTTTTTAGTTTTTAAAAATGTATATATTTGCTGATTAATAATATTATGAGTGGAACCAGAATCAATGAGAGCGTTAAATATATTATTTTTGATTTTTACCGATAAAGCTTTCAACGTATAATTACAGTTCAACGTGTTTCCTTTTAACCTTGAATGTTTACAGGGATTATGTTTACAAACAGATTGTTTGTCCGTGTCCAAGCCATGTGATGTGTGTTTGTAAAGATTCAGTTTTTGTGGAACATTATTATTTTCTTTTTGCTGTAAAATTTTACAATTACTTTTGATATGACCTAACTTATGACAATAAAAACATTTTAAGGATGTTGCAGGCATTTGTGATCTGATTTTGCAAGTATTTTGTTTACTTTGGTTAGGTACCACGCTATTCACATTATTTATTACACTCGTATCATTTATTTTAGATAAACCAATATCATTAAGGGTCCTAGCATAAACTCTTTCGTAGACATATGAGTCTAATTTATTGAAATCTTGTAAATTATTAGGTTTGCCGATTATACCTATGTGCGTGGCATACATTTCATTTAAACCGGTTAAAATTATATTGATTAACTCACCTTCTGTCAGATCTAATCTTAACACTTCATGGTTTTCTAAAATTTCTTTTATATATTCAGTAAGAGTCTCTGTTTGTGACTGATTTCGGTATAACAATTTGAGTTTTAATATTTCTTTCATTTTTGGTGTGATTAGTTTGCTTACCAAATCTCTATGAAATTGATCAAAATTATGATTATTTTTAATAGAATTTTCAAAAATTTGTTCAGTGAATCCAGTCATAAACGGAGTCAACAATACCAAAGGTAAATCTACTGCATAACGTTTTTGTATTTGTTTAATAATTTTGATATTTCGTACTAGCATGTCAATATCACGTCCATCAGTTATAGTTAATTGTTTTAATTCGTTTTCAATTGGATTTGCAATTTTCGTCCAATTAAAATTTAATTCACGATGAAAATAAGCAGGATTATGATTACCTACTGCATTCGGTACTAATATGTCAGGAGTTTCGTTTCTAGGAACAGGATTTTGCATTACTGGGGAATGTAAAAGATTAACATGATCAACATCAAGATTTCTTTGTTGATCAGGTAAAAAATTATTTCCTAAATGTACGTCTTCAAGGTTTATGTTATTTTGTTCAAAATTAGGTTCAATTTCGAAATTTTGTAACCTATTGAGTTTCCAAATCTCAAATCCTTCTTTTAAATTTTGAAATCCTACGAGTTTATCTGGTTTGTTGGGTAATATGAATGTTAATAGTTTGTTAAGCCTATCATCAAATATTTCGGCATTATACCTTTCTAATTCAGTTAAATTCTCTATGTTTCGTAACCTCGCTAAATAATTTTGACATTCCGTCAGTTGTTTGTCTATGTCAAATCTGTGTAGTGTAGTTAAATCAATTTGGCGTCCGTTATCTAATAGTTTCTGTAGTCTTTGTTTTTTTTGTCTTATGTTTCCTGTAGTCGTGCTTTTTCGTATGCGTAGTTGGAAGTTAATGTTTATCTCGTCTAGTTTAGTAGGGTCAAGTATTGGTGCTACGTCTCTATTCATGTTTATACCTGTTTTGTTTAATGATGATGATTTTTTTTTAAATGTATGTGTTAAATCACTTACCAGATGATCTCAATGTATTTGCCTACCCAAATTATAAATTAGTTTGTAAATTTTTTAGAAGATTTGGTTTATTATTTTTGTTTGATTAATTTTTATTTTGGTGAATTTGATTCCGGTTTGTTCCTTTTCTTTTATTATAGTTTCCTTCCAATCTTGTCCAATCTTGTTCCAATCTTGTTGTATTGATATTTTTGTTTCCTTTCCTGAAATTGTCTTGAAATTTATGTTGAAAATTGATTATGCATCCTGGTCACGGCACCATTTTATTGTCCCAGGTTCTTACAGATCAATAAATTTGAAAGCCTTTTGTTTTTGAAATTCAATTTGTTTATTTCACAATTTGGAAATAGAATTTTGAGAACTTTTAAAACACAATTAAAAACTTTAAAATCCTTTAAAACTTATTTAAAATATTAAATTCTTTTCTTTTCGCAAATCTTCCAAAAGTATTATTTACAAGTATTAATACAAATATCACTAAATTAGTATATTATCAAATTATCGAAAGTATTTGTTTTTAAAAAAACTTGTATATAACGTCTCTCCTTTAAAAGTTTTAAATGGAGTGAGTTCAACAATCCAAATTATGAATTTCATAAAATTGTTCTTTTTGTTTGTTTTTTACTTCCTCTTACATCTTTTAGATCAAAATTAAAATTTTCCTTTTACATCTGCAGTTGAGATCATCTGATGTGTGTGTGTTGATGCTGTAAAGTTATGTTTATGTTTACGTTAGAATGTTATGATTGTGTTTATACTGTTTGTTGTGTGTCTGTGGAGATGTCTCATATTACAATCATTACAATCGTAAAGGCTTTAGAGGTTCAAACCAGCCTTTCGGCTGATGACCTAAACAACAATAACTCCTGCTTTTCACTAAAAATTAAAAAATACTGTGTAACATAAAAATATATATACATTATAGACCTGCTATATAAAAGCGTAATATTATTCGTTGAAAATTTCATTTATTGACCAGAGATTAAGCGTAATAAGCAGAAAATAAGCAGAGCCGTGCGTATAAAATACATATTTATCTACACTGTTAATAGTTTTTTCATACGTAGCCTACTTTAGTATGAATGTTGGACTGCTCGGATGCCAAATATAGATTTCTCAGGAGAATATAGAAAAACATGGAAGACATTTCCAACATCAAGCGTGTTGTTGTTTAGGTCATCAGCCGAAAGGCTGGTTTGAACCTCTAAAGCCTTTACTACGTAAAACGAGGAGTGAGGTGGTTTACAATTACCTTCCTCACTGAGTGGGAAAGTATGCTTATCAGCATGCCGGACCCTCTGAAAAGCATCTTCTTTCCACCTTGCAAATGAAACTTTCACTTCATTCACCACAGGGTCTGGCTGTATAATAAGATTCAATACTCTCAGAGTAGATAACTCTGACTAGTGTCTTTTACACCTCTATTTCTTTTATTCGTATGCTTTAGTCATATGAATGGCTGACAATGTGATAAGAAATAGTACTATTTTTTTGTAGCCCTGGAACTAGCAGATCGAGTTGAAATAATTGTAACACTCCACCTTCTTGTTGTAAGGAAAATGACGTCATAAAAAAACGTTCATTAAGCAACATTTTAGACCCACCGGGTTGGTCTAGAAGTAAAGTCGTCGCCAAAATCAGCTGTTTAACAGCTGATTTTCGGAGACGAAGGTTCCCGGTTCATATCCTAGTAAAGGTAGTTACTTTTATACGGATTTGAATGCTAGACGGCTAGCATTCAGATTGCTAGACGGCTAGTACTTTGATGGTTGGGGTTCAATTAACCATACTCTCTCAGGAATGGTCGACTTGAGTCTGTACAAGACTACACCTCATTAACACGTCATACATATCATCCTCCTCTTATTGGGTCATGGGGTTGCTTATTGTTCTGAATTGAACAGATTGCAACGTAAACACATTAGGGATTATAAAAAAAAATTAAGCAACATTAAAAATGAGCGTATTGGATTTTACTCTACCTACTTGATTGACACCCGGTAGGCTACTTCTTTGTGCAGCCTAACTATTTATTTTAAATACTGTTTTAAAGTTTATTTAATACATTTCAACTAAACGTAAAACTAATAAACTAGTTGTTACTATTTTGATTATTATTATTAATATTTTTACTGAATATTCTTTGATATTTTTCATACTAAATTTTTTGATCTTGTCGTTAAAGTTCAATCGTAAACTTTTCACCCCACAATTAACTAACCTTCAAACGAAATCTTTATGTGCATATTACTAAATTATCCCCTCGTTAATACATTTAAAATTTTGTATCAGGTTATGTACTAAACTGTTTCTTTTTCAACATTAAAATGACAACTGTTAGATCTCTTTAATGTTACTTTGTACTTATGTATTTATTTATTGTTGGTTTTTATTGTAGAATGTTTCTTAGATGTCCGTTTTAATTGATATTTATTTCTTCTTTTGGCTTTATTATACGTGTTCGTTCGGAAATAAAGTTATTTTTACATTTTTAAGTTCCTACCAAGTGTTTTTAGTGGCGGTTTTTAAAAGTTTTGTAATAAACATATGGTCACAAAATATTTATTTTTGGTTGTTCAATGTATTTTATGGTTAATTTTAGTGTTTTATTGTCTTTCTCAGTTTACGCATTTTGTTCAGTATATTGAATAAGAAAGTGGTTTTTCATCCCTAATGTGTCTACGTTGCAATCTGTTCAATTCTGGCAATAAACAACCCTAATGAGATGAGAATGATTTCTGTGACGTGTAAATGAGATTCACCGGATATACACGATTTCTGGCCCTCTTGAACCCCAAAAAAAAGATTTTAGCGATTGGTCCCTGTCTGTGTGTGAACAAAATATCTTTAGAACGGAATATCGTAGAAGTTGAAACTTGGAACTTAAATTAGGTACCAAAAGGGAACGCGAACATTTTAATCAAAATCGGTCAACCGGAAACAGTAGTTAATTCGTGTAAATGTGTTACTTTTTGCAATTTTTCTCAATAACGGCTCGTACGATATTCTTTAAAAAAATTTTAGGGACTTTGCTCTCGTGGTAAGAATATTTTTATTTGAGAATGCGGCTTTGATATATATTTTAGAGTAAAATGTTTTCTGATTAAAGTTGTAAGAAATTAAAAAACGCTTTTACAACGCTTAGTTTGGCGTCAGTTAGTGATTTTCTGTATAGTAGCTTCTTCACGTCTTTAATTTCCTTTTTTATTTTTCCAATTGTGGAAAGAGAAACATCACAGTAGTTAGCCACTCGCTCACTGCTTTTGTTAAGAGGCAGGAAAAGGCATTTTTGTTTAGATTCAACTTCACAGCATTTTATTACATTGCATATTAGATTTCGTTCGGCACTGTGAATAGTCTGCCCACTTTTTCGAGAAACTAACATTTCTGTTTACAATAACAAACAGTTATATTCGTAAAGTTAACCTACAAAAGTTTCCGCGATATACTGTATTTGCTCTGGGTATAGTATAAGTTGTTATGTTTGTTGTACTGAAATTAAAGTCGCGCATGCGCACTGATGCTTTTACCCCTTGTTGCAAACAAAGGCAAACTCGTGAGTCAAGTAACTATACAGCTTGCCATCACTTGGATTCTTACCTCGGAGAATAAAAATTTGGCAGCAGCAGCTAACGGCGGAAATCGTTACCTAACACTTCTCAGTGACATTGCTGTATTCTGGGAGTTACATAAATGTAAATAATCAACATGAATTCATGTTAATTGTTTAATACACTATTAAAATTTTTTTGAATTTATTTGTAAATTTTTTATGCATATGTAACCTGAGAGTGGCTGTCGGTTTAATGCTCAGGTACCAATTTTTTCAACAGTTATTACCTTAAAAGCGTGTTAAATATTTTGAAGAAACTATCACAAAAAATTTACTTTTAATGATGAATTTCTTAATTAATCTTAATAAACCCCCTTGCAACGTTTAAAAGACAAATGTGTGAAACGTTAATAACGAAATTATTATAATCATCACAAATTACACAATAAAATTGTTATTTATTACCGACATGTGGTTATATATATTTTTTTATTACATTTAATTTTATTACATTATCAACATAATTAATAAGACATAAAAATGAAAATATTATAAATTTATATTGTTTTCCCCTTTCCCATTCATTGTTTCTCTCTTACTCTCTTTTGAAAGATGTGGAGCAGCTGTTTTAAAAAGTATCGGCAATAATTTACGATGTTGTAGTTTATTGTTATGAAGAGTCATGTCTCCTGTGGTAATAATAAATACAGAGAAGCTACTTTTTTTAACGCAACTTAAGCCCTTAAACGACTGACTTAAACAATCCTTATTAAATGCAATTAGTATCGATAGTATTCTGGTATCGTTTTAATATTATATTATTAATAATTTATAATATACATTATGTAATATTGTTATTATTATTATTAATTTCATACCATATGCGAATACTAAACATTTCAAAAGTTTTTATGTTTTCAACTTTTATGTTGGTATTACTGTTTTTTTTTAAATATTTATTACTTTATATATTATTTTCAAGGTCATAATTTTTAAAATATTGTTGAATTTATTGTATCTTTTTTATGATGATTTATATTTTTACAAGTTACAGTATATCGATTTTTATGTGGTTGTTCGTAATTTTATGTTTTTTGTTTGTACAGCTAATTAGTTATGATTGTTCATTTGTTTTGGGGCTATTTTCAGGTTTTTAAGTTTTCTTTTATGCTTAATTATGTAAATGACTGGATTATCTACTGATAAAAAATAAATGAAATTTTTGTCATGTTATGTTTAGGTGTTTAACCGAAACGCTGGTTTAAACCTCTAGAGGTTTTACTAAGTTAAACGAGGAGTGTTAAAGTTAACCTAATGTGGTTTAACATTCTCTTCCTCACTGAGTAGAAAAGTATGCTTATCAGCATGCCAGGCCCTCTGAAAAGCTTCTACTTTTCACCCTGGAAATTGCACCTTCACTTCGTTCACCACAGGGTCTGGCTCTACAATGATAAAATTCATTGCTCTCAGATGAGATAACTGTGACAAGTGTCTTTTACACCTTTACTTCTTCTGTTGTTAAATGGTTCGGTCATATAATTGGCTGACCATGTGATATTTTTATAGCCCTGGAACTAACAGATCGAGTACAAATAATTAATACTCCTCTTGGCTGTTATGGGCAAAGGTTTTCGTGTCGCTGCGAAAAAGTTCCACCAAAGTAGCTCATGCAATTTTAAAATTAGTTCTGCGATAATGAGGTAACTCTGTAGAATGTTTGGAAGTGTTTTGAGCGATTTAAATGCGGAAATGAGTCAACTGAAGACGAGCAAGGGTCCTTCGGCCTCAAAAACGGACTAAAACTTGCAAAAAGTGGGAAAACTGGTTCGTTTAATTTTACGATTAACGAAGATTAAGAAATACCGAAGAACTGGACGTCTCGTCCGTGTAAAGTATTTTAAACGAAAATTTAAAAATGAGAATGAGTGCGAAATTTGCTCCCACATTTTTGACGCCCCTTGCCTCACCTCACTTCTGATCCGCAAATTTGTATGACCGAAAAACGATTCCTGTCCATCCACATCCGTTTTATTCTCATCATTTTGCACCATGCGATTTCTGGCTTTTCCCAACAATAAAGGGTGGGTGCGTGGGTATGTGAACAGAATAACTCAAGAACGAAACATCGTACAAACTTGAAACTTACGTTAGACACCACTACCGGACCCGACACGAACATTTTCATCAAAATCAGTCAACCGGAAGTAGTAGTTTATTCGTGTAATTTTTCACTTTTTTGCCATTTTCTCGAAAACTGGTCCTACGATGTTTTTGAAAATCGCCTGGTTTACTAAATTTTTTATTCTCTACAAGATAGGGTAGATGCCATGTTTGCTGAAATTCTTGGTATGGCTATTTTCACGTAAAAAATTGTTTTTTTTAAGATTGCGGCTGTAACATGCATTTTAGAGCAAAAATTTATATAATAAAAGTTGTAGAGAATTTAAAATCCTACTATTTTTATTTCACACTTTTTTTTGTATAACACTTAGTTTAGCGGTAATTAGCGATTTTTACTTTCTCTTGCCTATATGAATATATAGGAAGGAAAGTATTGTTTTCATGTCGATTTTTCGAAATCGAGTTTTCACCGGATCTATACGTTTTCAGACCCCCTGAACCCAAAAAACATGTTTTTAGCGATTGGTGTGTGTCTGTGTGTCTGTGTGTGTGTGTGTGAACAGAATATCTCAAGAACGGAACATCGTACGAACTTGAAAGTTGAAACTTAAGTTACATACCACTACCGGACGCGACACGAACATTTTCATCAAAATCGGTCAACCGGAAGTAGTAGTTTATTCGTATAATTTTTCAGTTTTTTGCGATTTTCTCAAAAACTGGTCCTACGATTTTTTTTAAAATCGCCTATTTTACTCAATTTTTTATTCTCTACAAGATAGGGTAGGCGCCATGTTTGCTGAAATTCTCGGTGAGGCTGTTTTCACGTAAAAACGTTGTTTTTTTAAGATTACGGCTTTAATATAAATTTTAGCGCAAAAACTTATTTAATAAAAGTTGTAGAGAATTTAAAAACCTACAACTTCTGTTTCAAACATTTTTTTGCATAACGCTTAGTTTAGCGGTAATTTGCGATTTTCTGTTTTTTTTCTCACGAAAACGTGAGAAAAATCGATTTTTTTAACATTTCGGTCTTAGTATGCATTTTACGACAAAAGTGTATAGAATTAAATTTATAGAAAATTAAAAGATCTACAACTTTTGTTTAGAGCATTTTTCTCTACAGAGCCTAGTTTAGCGTGAAAGCGTGATTTTCCGTATTTTTAAGCCAAACTGAGTTCGATTGTCATTTTGCGTCATTCACTCATGATTAAAATAAGGTTATGTTTTTGAGGTTAGTTTTTGTTCATTTCTAATGTTTACTAATCAAAACAGTTTTGCCAGTTTTCTAATGTTTAATGTAATACTAATGTTAGGTTTATTGTTAATTATTTGCATTGGCAAGAGAAAGTTGTGTGAGTGTTTCACACCAGATTTTTTGTTTTATTCTCACGAAAACGTGTGAAAAATCGATTTTTTTTAAAGATTTCAGCCTTAGTATGCATTTTACGACAAAAAGGTATTATAACTTATAATAAAATTTATAGGGAATTAAAATATCTACAACTTTAATTAGATCATTTTTCTCTACAGAGCCTAGTTGAAAGAAAGCCTAGCGTGAAAGAGCGATTTTCCGTATTTTTAAGCCGAACTGAGGTTGATTTTCATTTTGCGTCTTTCACTCATGATTAAAATTAGATTATGTTTATTGAGGTTAGTTTTTTGTTTATTTCTAACGTTTTATTACTAATGTTAGATTGTATTGTTAATTATTTGCTTTGGCAAGAGAAAGTTGTATGAGTGTTTCACCAGATTTTTTTGTTTGTTTTTACACCCTAATGTGTGTACGTTGCAATCTGCCAAACCAACCAACAAACGAACCTGGTGGGTCAATATCAAAGTGAACCGGAAAATGTATTTGATGGAAAATTTTCAATAAAATCATTGCGGTTTGCGATAGAAATTTGTATTTATTTACTCTAATGTTATTATAATTAATTCTTTTATCCTTTGAAATAACCTAATCATAAATTCTAAACTGGAATGTTGTGTCCATTTACAATCGTCTGATTTATAACAAGCTTATAAAATGTATTTTATTGTATTTAATTTTTTAAAGTTATGTTTTAGCGAATCTAATTGATGTTGAAACAACATATTTAACGTCCTAGCCGTTACTTTTCTTGTTCTGTATTAATATTAATAGTACATTCTTCTCAATATCTTGTAAATGGCGTTTTTTTTACGACACAACTTGTTTGGAAATGTCATATACATGAATTATTTATTTAGACTGTAAAATAAAATAAAATATAATATTCTATATAGCAGCCAACTTTGGTTTTATAAATGAAATTTATAAATATTTTCGGTCTGTAATACTGTAACGTCCATCCATTGTAATATTGTCCAGACTTATTATAAATATATTTTATTTTCTTTGGCGATTGTTTGGTGCCATAAATTTTAATATTATTTAATGCAGACTTTACAAATTTCAAACCAGTTGTATTTGTGATGTATACACTATATACAGTTTTTATAATTAATTGTAAATTACCGTATTTGCCGGTGTATACGACGCACTTTTTATCCTTCAATAACTCGTAAAAAACAGGGTGCATCATATACGAGGTGTGGCTGTTAAATAATGAGACTGACATTGTAAAAATTTTTATTTTTATTTTATACATATTCACTTAATGTCACCTTCAATATACACTCCTTCTCTATCCCTACAACGCTCCATGCGAATTTTCCATTGTTGGAAACCGTGCTGGAAGTCATCTTCTGTCAGCTCCTTCAGGACACGGTCCGCTTTCTCTTTTACAGCTTCCAAAGACTCAATTCTTGTCTCTTTTAATGCAGATTTCATCTTAGGGAACGGGTAGAAGATAATAATGTGATAAAACGTGGTTTTTTACTTATGATCCGGAAACAAAGCGCCAATCCATGCACTGGAAGAGCCGAATTTCACCGATAGCCGAAAAAGCTAAAACTAGCAAATCAAAATTTAAAGCAATGATGATTGTTTTTTTTATATCCATGGGATTGTGTACCTTCACTGGGTTCCTGAAGGTCAAACAATTAATCAATATAACTACCTTGAGGTACTTTCCTACGGTTACTTTTACTACGTCGAAGAGTAAGGAAAAAACGCCCCGAAATGTGGAAGGACAAATCATGGGTTCTCCACCAATACAATGCGCCAGCTCATTCCGCGTTATCTGTCAAGAGGTTCCTAGCCAAGTACAGCATCTCAGTGTTAGAACATCCGCCTTATTCACCAGATCTTGCACCATGTGACATCTACCTGTTCCCTAAGGTGAAATCCGCATTAAAAGGGACAAGATTTGAATCTGTGGAAGCTGTAAAAGAGAAAGCGGCACGTATCCTGAAGGAGCTGACAGAAGATGACTTCCAGCATTGTTTCCAACAATGGAAAATTCGCATGGAGCGTTGCAGGGATAGAGAAGGAGTGTATATTGAAGGTGACAATAAGTGATTATATATAAAATTAAAATTAAATCTTTTACAACGTCAGTCTCTTTATTTAACAGCCACACCTCGTTGAAGTGATGGGAATTTTCTGTAATTGTTTTAATGTTAACTAAGTTATATAGCATTACAAAAATCAAAGTACTGGATATTGTTACAATCATAACGCTATTCAACTGTCTAATTACCGACTTGTCTAACCTTATTCGGAAAAAGTATTTCCGTGGTAAAAATTCCTAGAATATCATAATTCAGTATAAGAAGACATGGTTTTACCTATTGACAACGAGTTAACAATCAATTGCGGTATACTTTGACATAACTGATTGTCTCATCGCTGTCTAGTTTAGTCATTTCTTTTGAAATGCCATTTAATGGAAATCGTTCTCGCTTCATGCGTCTGTGATAGGTAGGTACTAACTGTTATGCCCTTTTCACAAATGGAATACGAGGTGTGGCTACCAAATAACGAGACTGACATTGTAAAAAATTTTATTTTAATTTTATACATAATCACTTATTGTCACCTTCAGTATACACTTCTTCTCCATCCCTACAACGCTCCATGCGAATTTTCCATTGTTGGAAACAGTGCTCGAAGTCATCTTCTGTCAGCTCCTTCAGGACACGTTCCGCTTTCTCTTTTACAGCTTCCACAGACTGAAATCTTGTCCCTTTTAATGCAGATTTCACCTTCGGGAACAGGTAGAAGTCACATGGTGCAAGGTCTGGTGAATAAAATGGATGCTCTAACACTGAGATGCTGTACTTGGTTAGGAACCTCTTGACAGATAACGCGGAATGAGCTGGCGCATTGTCTTGGTGGAGAACCCATGATTTGTCCTTCCAAATTTCGGGGCGTTTTTCCTTTACTCTTTGACGTAATTTAGAAAGTACCTCAAGGTAGTAATATTGATTAATTGTTTGACCTTCAGGAACCCAGTGAAGGTACACAATCCCATGGATATCTAAAAAAAACATGAGTTAAGCATATGAGTAATACTGGTGTAGCTTAAAAAATAGTACGTAATAATTAGCTTAAAAAATAGTACGTAGCTTAAAAAATAGTGCGTGTAGCTTAAAAATAGTGTTACGTAATATTGATATTTTCGTGTAGAAAGTTTTCAATATAGATCTTTTTAAATCACTTTTTTAACAATAAAAATATCTTCGTACACGTTTATTGTATTTTTTTAAAAAATCAATACGTATGCAAATTAAATTCCCATTTTTTTTAAAAACGTAAAAATGTTATTTTCTCTCTTGTCCTATATGAATATATTAGGAAGGAAAGTATTGTTTTCATGTCTATTTTTCACTGAAAATATACATTTTCAGGCCCCCTGAACCCAAAAACCATTTTTTTACCGATTGGTCTGTGTCAGCGCCGTTTCCCTCTAAATTAATTTAGAATATTTTTTTTCTATCTAGTTTTTGTCATTGACCTTTTTTACCATGTGTTTTTTAATTTTTATTTTATTATATATTGCTGTGTGATTTTTCTCGTTAAAAACCTAATAAACATCGCATGCGAAAGTTCGTTGTTTTAATTGCATTTATTGTAAGGGTTTTATTAATTTTTAACTTGTAGTAATTAATCTACTTGATAAAAATGCAAATGGGTAAAGAACTTTAAAACTTTTATGGAAGTTCTAAATGTAAAAATTAAGTAGTACATATTTTACAAATACTGTCAAAATTTAATGCTAAGAACGTAATTCTCTTAACAAAAAGGCAACTCTTATATTCTTCCGTATTTTGGCCAAGCTCTCCATTATGTTTTTTGTAAAACATCGTATTTATGCAACTTATGGGACAAGAGGGCTACAAAAAAACAATAGTTCTGTTTTTACCATATGGTGTCAAGCCTATTGTATGACCGGAATATTTGAGAGCAGAAGAGGTAAAGGTGTAAAAGACACAGTTATTACGTCTGAGTATAATTAATTTCACTATACACCCAGACTCTGTATAGTGAATGTAGTGATGGTGTAATTTACAGGGTGGAAATAGTTGCTTTCCGGAGAGCCTGGCATGCTGATAAGCATTCTCTTTCAACTCAGTGAGAAAGGCAATAATAAAATACATCACTACTCGTTTTTACTTAGTAAAATTTCTAGAGGTTCAAACCAGCCTTTCGGGTGTTTACCTAAATAGCAAAAGTCGCTAATTGTCGAACAGTTGATAGATTTTAATTAAATAAACGTAAAAAAGTTGTAGTTCATTTTTTGCACACTATTTACATATTATAAAAGAACTTAAGAAGTGTATTAAAATGTATATACAAACAACATTATGTTAAGCTAATTGGTGATTTGTGCACAGTTTAAATCCACGTTTATATATACTGGTATATAAATAAAGAAAGAGGATAAATAAATAAATAAATCTGAAAATAAATATTGGTGGAATGGAGCAACGGCAGAGAACAGAATGAGATGGTATGAATAAGTATGGAGACAGCAGAAAAGGAATTAGGTATGATAATGGGGGAGATACACAATCCATCATGGATGGATGGATGCAAATAAATGCCTATTCAAAGACAATGGATCTCATCTCCTCCTCCTTCCCCTCTCAAAACATACACACACATGTTTAAAATACAAGCGTTATACTCCTCGGGAACTGTCTAGAAGCAGTTCTTTCGTTCTCCTATATATACATACACCATACGTAAGTCTGCCATCCGTAGCAGACGTCTATAAATTATTTCGTTATACCCAGTCGTCGGCTCCGCGTAATCGCTATACTAATCGTATATAAAAGATATTGTCTTTGTGTGTTTGTGTGTAAGAGGCGGAGGAGGGCGCGCGCACGTTTTCATTATTATACCTATACCGGGTGTCCATTAAGTCTGAAAACGGCTGAATTACAGAAAAGTGAGCGTGACTAGGTGACCAGAATGACTTTAGTTGCTTGTTGCACCAAAAAAACTATTCTGGGTGATATTTGAAAATTTTGTCCGCCATATTGGATTTAACTTTCTTAATTTAAATAGGATGATGGTCATATGATACATGATTTCTATCTAAAATTTCAAAATAAATTCAATGGCGAAAACCGAAACCGGAAATCGATATCTTTTTTCGTTTTTGAGATATTAGCTACCATTCAACTATCCAGATCGGGGCAGAACGGTCATTTCTCCCTCCTCCGTCTTTGAGCCTACATAGACAATTTAGGTAGCAAGTGAACGACTACACATAAGATTATTGAAAATAATAAGTTTTTTAATATTTCCACTCGTTTATAAATAGGAAATTATTGTCATTAAGAAATACGGAAAAACAATTTAACGGCTGATTTACTGCATTATAAAACTACAGTATTTAATTTGCTACCAGTTAATACTTAAGTTATTGTTATTTTTGTAAAAATGTTAGTGTTTATAAGGAACTAATTGTGAAAATGAGTTACATCATTGAAAATAAAATTACCAAATGTTTCTTGACTCAGAGTAGTTGTTCAAAGTGGCCTCCTCCTACTTATTGACAATATGATGTACGAGCGTAAAAACTAGTTACAACATTACAAATGAATTCCCTTGGGATTCCAGCAGATTCATTAAGAATTCTTTGTTTGAGTTCATGCAGACTGTTAGGTTTCATTCTGTAAACTTTGTTTTTTAAGTAACCCCAAAAGAAGTAGTCTAATGGACTTAAACCAGGTGACCTCGGAGGCCATTCAATTGCGCCTCTCCTACCAATCCATCTCTCTGGGTAGGTATCAGTAGGGATCTTCAGGTAAACAAATCCTCCGTTCTCAAAATCTTGTCTGAAAACTGTATGAAACCTTACAAAATTCTATTTTGTAAATTTTGAAAATTTTATTTTCAATTATGTAACTCATTTTCACAATTAGTTCCTTATAAACACTAACATTTTTACAAAAATAACAATAACTTAAGTATTAACTGGTAACAAATTAAATACTGTAGTTTTATAATGCAATAAATCAGCCGTTAAATTGTTTTTCCGTATTTCTTAATGACAATAATTTCCTATTTATGAACGAGTGGAAATATTAAAAAACTTATTATTTTCAATAATCTTATGTGTAGTCGTTCACTTGCTACCTGAATTGTCTATGTAGGCTCAAAGACGGAGGAGGGAGGAATGACCGTTCTGCCCCGATCTGGATAGTTGAATGGTAATATCTCAAAAACGAAAAAAGATATCTATTTCCGGTTTTCTTAATTTAATGTTTAAGTTTTCTTAATATAATGAGATAATCTATTATGTAGTAAAACTTTTACTTAATTATGCGTTATCTCATTAAATGTGTGTTTTTCGAAATGATTTTATAGAACAAAAAACATGCGAAATACTTTGTTTTATAAAAATACATCATATCCGACAAGTTTCAGTTGCTCAAAAAACATTAGATGTAGCCTATGTTTTGTGAAATGGTTTTACAATCCGCATATTGCTCCTCTATGCCGGAGGCCATCAAGTTACAGACAGACAGTACCTACTCCAATATCTTACGTGTCCAGCCAATCATCGGATAACGAATCTTTGTCTAAATAGTAAATTTAAGTAAAAAACCATGAATGGAAATCTTTTATACCATCTCCGCGGGCTAACGGTTAGCGACGTTTAGTCGTTAGCTGTTTCAGGCACAAAAAAGTCGTCAGTGTTTTCATGTAGATTTTTCGAAAACGAGTTTCCTTTTTGCGATTTTCTCAAAAACGGCTCGTACTACATGTTTTAAAATCACCTCATTTACATTTTTTTACGCTCTACAAGATAGGGTCAGCGTCGTGCTTTTCTGAAATTCATTGAAGGACTGTGCTCTCGTGGTAACAAATTGGTATTTTAAGATTGCGGCCATGATATGCACACCTGATATTTTACAGCAAAATGTTTATAATTAAAGTTATACTAAATTTAAAAATCTACGTTTTTCAATCAGTTTATTTCTAGAGTCTAATTTAGCGTCAATTAGTGATATTCTGTAATTTTAAGTTCTAGAGAGGTTGATTTTGCGTCTCTCACTCATGATTAAAATTTGGTTGTGTTTTTCGTTTTACATTATTTCACTAATCAATAAATAATGGTTGTATTTTTCATTATTTACATTGGCAAGAGAAAGTCATGCGAGAGTTTCGCACAGTTTTTTCACTGCGAACTCCGATTAACTTTAAAAATTTAACAATCAATAAACCATAACAGAATTTATAACAACCAATAAAAACTATATTCAAATGAATAAATAATAAATAAATCGGTAAATGTATTAAAATAATTTATTCAAACTGTATTCAACATAATATTGCAATCACCTGTTATTTAGTATATTCATGTAGAATAACCTTATAGATTCTATTACATGTTGTAAAACAAAATTTATTGATGTACCTATACGTATAATAAAATGATTGACCAATCATGTTGGAGTAATTTTTATGATACGAATTTACATGCCGTGCAATTGTAAATTGTTTAATTCAAATCACCGGTCGACATTGTTCATATTATGTACTGCAGTAACGTGCATTATTTTTCAGCGTACAAAAATCAAATAACGGTACTAATAAATGTTTTGCCCATAATAGGAAGGTTGAGTGTTAAATTATTTGCATTCGATCTGCTATAATAGTTCCAGGTCTACAAATATTTCCAACCTGCAACTGACAACTTCAACTGACAACCTTCAACTGACCTGAAATTGTTCTATCTTAGCACATGGTCAGCCAATTTTTTTTTTTAATTGAGTGATGATGCCTAGATAAGCCTTGGGCTTGTGCGTAGGTAATGATATGTGGTGATTTACAGATGAAAAAATGCCAGACCTGACCGGGAATCGACCCGGAACCCCGGCATAGTAGCCAGTTGCGCTGACCACTACACCACGGGCCGGCCCAAAGATAATTATATGACTAAAATATTTAAGAGCAGAAGAGGTAGAGGTGTTAAAGACACTAATTTGAGTTATCTTCTCTGAGAGTAACGAATTTCATTATAAGTATATCCAGACTTTGTGGTGAATGAAGCGATGATATCATTTGCAGGTTGGAAAGTAGATGCTTTTCAGAGGGCCTGGCATGTTGATAAGCATAGTTTTCCAGTCAGTGATATGCCAAATGTAAATAACCTCACTCTTCGTTGTACTGTAGTAAAGTCTCTAGAGGTTCATACTATCCTTTCGGCTGATGACCTGAACATAATAAATGTTTAGCTAGATATAATAGTTAGGCCTACACATGCAATAAATTATTTGTTAATTAAAGAAGCTGTAACTAAAATTAAATGATAAAACAAAAGGTAAAAAAGTTTACGGGAAAAGAATTCATTTTATTCGATTTCCAGATTATCTTAACAGGCATTGGGAAGAAAATAAAGCAGAATTTTGGAGTACCTAAGAAAAGTTATGGTGGTACATCTTGAAATCCACCTAAAGCGAAAAAATCTGGTGTGAAAGACTAACACGACGTTCTCTTGCCAATGTAAATAATGAAACATATAATCTATGTTTAATCATTAGTAAACACTGTAAAATGAAAAAATAACGTGATTTTAATTATGAGGGAATGACGCAAAATAAAAATCAACCTATATTCGAATTCAAAGTACGGGAAATCACTCATTGGCTCAAAATTAGACTGTAGAAAAATGCCTGAAATGAAACTTATACATTTTATTAATTTTCTGTAATTTTAATGGCAGACACTTTTGTCGTAGAATGCATACTAAGGCCGCACTCTTAAAATCTCTTATAAACATTATCTATTATCGTATAGAAATAAGAAAAAATTTCAGTAAATGTGGCGAATTTTTTAAAAAAATCGTAGAAGCCGTTTTTGAAAAAATCGCAATAACTATTACTACTTTGACTACTTCAAAAATTATTGATAATAATAATAATAAACTACTACTTCTCGTACTGTTTTGATGAAATTTTTTTGTCGGGTCCCCTTGTGGTTTCTAACTTAAGTTACCTACATTTTTCAACCTCGTACGATGTTCCTTTTTGAAATATTTTGTTCACACACACACACACACACACACCAATCGCTAAAAACATGGTTTTGGGGTTCAGTGAGCCAGAAAACGTGTATATATCCGGTGAAATTTCAATTTCGAAAAATCGGCATGAAAACAATACTTTCGTTCCCTTCATTATATTCATGTAGGACAAGAGAAAGTAAAAATTTATCGCGAGGTTCTTGGGTTTACAGAAGTGGCATGAATTTTTTTAATGTTTCTTTTTATTAGGTTGTTTAGGTCAGGTTTCGATTATGTTTTTTGATTGGTTTTGTTCCATTGAGCCTTTGATCGACTAGATAATAAATAATTAAACGACCTTAAAATAAGCAACTTATTTCGTATCGACGTAGGGGGTTTCCGCTGTAATATGTTCACGATTAAAACAGATTTAATTCAATTATAGATTAAGAAAAGGCAAGCATGAAGACGTCAACTCGGTAAACAAGATTGGGCAGTACGATCGGGCAAAAGGACTAATAGGTTACAAGCCGGTGGTGGACTGTGGACCGGGCACAAAATTTATAGTCTCCGATGAAGATGGAAGATTAAAGTCTGGGAACTGGAGACCAAATTTGGACGGTGGGGGTCTTATTGTGGAGGAGTCGGGGCGGTTATTCCGCTTACGCTAGATGGCAGATAGCAAAAGAGTTGCCCTGCGTATTATGCGATGCGACTCCGTCCCAACGAACCTTGTTGCTTCGACTTTTTCTTCTTCTTTTTCATCTTCCTACTCTTCGTTCTTTTAATGCAATCGACAAACGTTTTGTTTGTTTGTTCGTTCCAGTTATATTAAACAAACTCATTGTTTGTACCATTTTATATTCTTCTTTTTGGTCGGCTTTCCCTTCGGTTAAACCAACAAAACTATCCGCTGGAAGATATACCTTCCTTTCTTCTTCTTCTTCTTCTTCTTCTTCTTCTTCTTCTTCTTCTTCTTCTTCTTCTTCTATTTAGAGACTTTGGACCGCCGAATCGAGCAAATTACATACAACTCTACCGAAGTTTACGTTCAATTTGCATGCATTATTGATCGTACTATCTGATTAGCTCATGACAATTCCATTTAAAAACCCCTTCCCCATTATTCTTTTCCCCTCTCTTCATTTTTTTACTCAATTCTTATATTTTCATCTCTCTTTCTTTCTTTTTACTTTACCATCTGCATCCGAACTATATCTTATTCAGTGAAGACAAAAGACTTAAGGAATCTGGTGGAAATTTTATAGGAATTCTAAACTGTCTGGCTCCTGCATAACGTATATCTATGTTCACCATTTAGTTATGTGTTTCTTTTTATTTCTTTAACCTCTTGTTATTAGGTATGTATTGTTTTATCAGTCAGTTTGTTATGTTGTTGTTGTTGTTGTTGTGTGCGTAATTACAGTTAAATATATTTGCTGTTTATTATTAATTTAATGTTATTTTAAACGTAACTGATTGGTCTAAAATGGTAGTCATCGCTGCGACCCAGCTGTTTTACATCTGATTCTCGGAGACGAAGGTTCTGTTGCTCGCTAGTTTTTTTTTATTCCTAATTTGTGTACGTTGCAATCTGTTCAATTTAGAACAATAAGCAACCCCATGGCCCAATGAGATGAGGATGATGTGTATGACGTGTAAATGAGGTGTAGTCTTGTACAGACCCAGGCTGACCATTCCTGAGAGAGTATGGTTAATTTAATCCCAACCATCAAAGTACACCGGTAACCACTATCTGGTATTCAAATCCGAAGAAAAGTAACTACCTTTATTAGGATTTGAACCAGGAACCTTCGTCTCCGAAAATCAGCTGTTAAACAGCTGATTTTGGCGACGACTTTACCTCTAGACCAGGTGGTCTTCAACCTTTTATTATTTAAGGGCCAAATTATTTTCATGGAGGACTTGGAGGGCCGCATTGATTAATCTCATATATATAGGCCCGTATACATGTCTATATACATATATTTACATTATATACATATGTGTGTGTGAATTTTGTCTCAGGTTAAAATAATTGACATGACTTTGTTATAACATTTTATTTGTTGATAACTACATTGAACATCAATATTCAATACAATATAGGCCTACTTGACTTATATTTAAACATGTTATAAAACTCCCATAAAGCTGAAAACATCAAATTTGTGACTTTTGTAGTTCAGTGAGAAACTTGACATTGTTTCTCTTTTACTAATCTGTCAACATTGGCTTTTATGTCAGATGTGGAAATTCGAAGGGAATTCTCTAAATGAGTGTCAGAAATACGGTTTCTCAGTTTCGATTTCACGTTCTTCATTCTTGAAAATAGCTGCTCACAGATGTAAGTGCTGCCAAAAAGAGATGCTGTGGCCAGAGCATGAGATCTGATTGCTGGATATCGATCACCTTCAACATACAATGAGTAAAACTCCAGAAGTCCAAAGTTTTTAAATTTCTCCTGTAAATCGCTATTGCACTGAAAGTCAATAAGTTCCATTTGTATATTTCCGGAGTAGTCTTCCTCATTAACACTGAAAGGAGCACAAAAAAGCTTCATCATATTTTTATTTTGCTCGAAGTCTAAAAACCTGTTGCTAAACTCTTGTTGTAACATGGAGAGTGCTTCACTGAACTTTTCTTTGTTTTGAACTTCACATTGTGACAGTGTTGGAAAATGTGTGAAGTCGCCCTGTAGTACTTGATTCTTCCACAAACTAAGTTTCCTCTCAAACGCCTCAACTTGATCAAAGAGGTTGTGTATCATAGCATTCTTCCCTTGTAGCCTAATATTCAAGTCATTGAGATGCATGGAAATATCCGTTAGGTACCCAAAATCAGCCTTCCAACTGGGATCTTTGAAGTAGTGAACTGCCTTTCCTTTACTCTCCATGAACATGTAGATTTCTTCTTTCAAATCAAAAACCCTTTTTAAAACCTTTCCTCGACTGAGCCAACGAATCTCTGTGTAATAAATTACATCACCATACTCTGCATTCATCTCCCTAAGGAAGGTTTGGAATTCTCTGTGGTTCAGTCCTTGTGATCTAATAAAATTCACAATTTTAGCCACATCTTTAATGACATCTTTGAAACAAACACTTTTTGCACACAAATTTTCTTGATGGATAATGCAATGGTATTGTATGAACTCTTTATTTTCATTCGCATCTTTTCTAATCAGAGCTACAACACCTTCATTCTTTCCCGTCATTGCTGGGGCCCCATCAGTTACAACGCCGCTCAAGTTATCCAGATTTAGGCCAAACCGGTTTAAAGTTGAAGTCAAAGCCTTGTAAATATCAGTGCCTTTAGTAGTGCCTTTCATTGGAAATAGTGCTGCCATTTCCTCGGTAATAGAGAAATTTTGATCGATTCCTCTAATAAAAATGGCTAACTGAGCTGTATCTGTAACATCAGTGCTTTCATCAAGCGCTACTGAATAAAAAACGAACTTTGAAGCACGGTCTTTAAGTGAGATTTCAATATCCTGAGATAGCTCCTCAATTCTTCTGGCAACTGTGACCCCAGATAAACTAACCTTTGAAAACAAATGTTTTTGTGTCGGGCATAGGATTTCAGCTGCCGACTCCATACACTGCTTTACAAACTCGCCATCTGTGAATGGCTTTGATTGCTTAGCAATTTGTTCAGAAATGATGTAGCTAACTTTAACACTTAATTCACTTTCGGCGTTTTGCCGAGCAAACGTAAATTGTTGGTTCTCGAGTTTTTTCCTTAAATCTCGCACCTTATCCAATCTAAACTGACCTTGTACTGCGTCCATCTTGGAAGAGTGCTTTGTGTCATAATGCCGCTTTAAATTGAACTCTTTCATTACGGAGACAGACTCATTACAAACTAAACAAACTGGTTTGTTTTTTATATTTACAAAGAAGTATAGATCAGTCCACTTTTCTTGAAACACTCGGCACTTATCGGTAATCTCCGTTTCTTACACGACGCCATTATTCACTAAACGACTAAACATAAACAAACATTCACTTGCGAGCAGACAACAGACTGAGACAGTGTCACTGGCGCGGGTTGCGATGCTACAAGTGACCTTGAGCGTCAGGGTTGCCACACGTGCTCTGCCACTTAACGAATTCCCTACTACGGCCGAAGCGATTGGCCAACTTCAGTGCTGCAATGTCCTCCTATTTGTTTGGAAACAAAATCATTCGGCGGGCCACAAAAATATAGACGGCGGGCCGCAAGCGGCCCGCGGGCCGCGTGTTGAAGACCACGGCTCTAGACCAACCCGGTGGGTACCGCTCACTAGTAAAGGTAGTTTTATGAAGATTTTAATACTAGACAGTGAAGGAAGAGGATAGAAGCTTTTGAAATGCGGTGTTATAGGAAAGTGTTTAAGATTAGGTGGGTGGAAAAAATAGGTAATTTAGAGGTTCTTAGACGAGTGGATGAAAAACTAAGTATAAGGAAACATCTTACCAGAGCATATTTTAAGACATCCAGGTATTGGTCTGTCAATAATGGAAGGTTATTTTGAGTGAGTGAATTGTAGGGGGAGGCAAAGGTTAGAATATATAAATCAAATTACAAAATATGTAGCGGGTTACAGGTATGTAGATATGAAACGACTTGCGCAAGGTAAAGCAGATTGAAGAACGGCATCAAACTAGTCGAGAGACTGATGACAAAAAACACATCATCCTCGTCTAATCGGGTCGTGGAGTTGCTTATTGTTCTTAAATGGAACAGATTGCGTTAAACACAAATTAGGGATTTAAAAAAAAATAATGTAACCCACTGGATTGGTCTAGTGGTTAAGTCATCGCCTGATAAAGTCAACAGCTGATTTTCGGAGGCAAAGTTTCTGTGGTTCAAATTTTAGTAAAGGTAGTTACTTTTACACGGATTTGAATAGTAGATGGTGGTTACCGGTGTACTTTGATAGTTGGGTTCAATTAACTATACTTTCCCAGGAATGATCGGTCTGAGTCTGTAGGCTACAAGACTACACCTGATTTACGTGTCATACACATCATCCTCATCTCATTTTGTTATCGGGTTTATTCATCTTAACTGTTCAGTTAACAGCGTATAAATATTAAAGAGATAAAACAAATTAAATTTGATTTAGTTTGGTTAACTTATTTTTTGTAGTACGTATTTACAGTATTTACTAGTATACAGTATTTCTGTATACTACATTTCAGTATTGTATACAGTATTTCTGTATAAATAAATTTCTTGTATTCGATTCTAAAAAGATGTTGAACGTCTGTTTTATCATTAGTAAACAACGTAAAATTAAAATCATAATCCAATTTTAATCATGAGTGAATGATGCAAAATGAAAATCAACCTGTTTTGTTTAAAAATACGGAAATTACTAATTAACGCTAAACTATGCTCTAGAAGAAAATGCTTGAAGTAAAAGTTGTTTTTTATTTATTTTCTATAACTTTCATTATAAATGCACATATGAGTAAAGTGCATAATAAAACCGCTATTTCAATAAATTCCATTTTTTATAAATTTTGGTGAACAAAATACAGAAAATCACTAATTCGCTTGAAATAAAAACTGTAATTTTTTAAAAGTTCTATAACTTTTATAATATACTTTTGCCTTAAAATGCATGTTACGATCTAAATCTTAAAAAACAATTTTTTTCCAACGAGAGCACAGGCTCAAGAATTTCAGCAGATGTTGCGCTTACCTTATCTTGTAGAGCATAAAAATTTTAGTAACCGAGGCAATTTAAAGAAAATCGTAACACCTATTTTGAGAGAATAGGAAAAAGTGAAGACCGCACGTATAACTACAACTTCTGGTTAACCGATTTTTATAAAAATGTTCTTGTCTGGTTCTCTAGTAGTACCTGAGTAAAGTTCCAAGTTTCAACTTTGTACTATCTTCCGTACATGTGATAATTCTGTTCACATACATACACACACAGACCAATCGCTAAAAACATGTTTTTTTTTGTTCAGTAGCCTAATAACGTGTATATCCGATGAAAACCCGATTTCGGAAAAGCGACGTAAAAAAACCTTTTCTTCTCTATTATATTCATATCGGGCTAGAAAATTTAAAAAAACTTTAAATTTAGCAGGGGATATTCCGTTTACCCAATAGTATGTTGTTAAACTGTGAAGGTACCACATATCCCTTGTAATCTACATGACTGAATTTATCCATTTCACTTTCATCCACTGAGCTTTTCAATTTTGTTCTGAAATCTCTCTACGATTCAGCCATTACTCTTATTAGCCGTACCCTCAAAACTGTGCACCGTACATTCTGGCTGGCTTAAAAATCATAATGTAGACAAGAAATTTACGTTGAAGAAGGTATATTTTTTTATGTTTACATTGACAAGAGAAAGTCATGTGAATGTTTTACACCAGATTTTTAACTTTATGTTAAAACATGCAAAATGTATGAAAAATCTCATGAATAGTCTGTTGTTTAGGTCAACAGCCGAACAGCTGGTTTGAACCTCTAGAGGTTTTACTAAGTAAAAACGAGGAGTGAGGTGGTTTACCTTGCTTTCCTCACTGAGTTGAAAGAGTGTGCTTATCAGCATACCAGCCCCTTCGAAAAGCATCCACTTACCACCCTGCAAATGCCACCTTCACTTCATTTAACCCAGGGTTTGGCTGTAGAGTGAAATTCATTACTCTCAGAGGATGTAACTCTGACTAGTGTTTTTTACACCTCTACCTCTGCGGTTCTTAAATAGTTCAGTCATATAATTGGCTGACTATGTGATTAGAAACAGAAATATTTTTTGTAGCCATGGAACCAATAGATCGAGTGCAATTAATTTTATACGCCATCTGCCCGTTATGGGCAAAAAAACGTGTATATCCGGTGAAAACTCGATTTCGAAAAATCGACATTATAAAAACACTTTCTTTCCCTATTATATTCATATCTGGCTAGAAAAAGTAAAAAAAAAACATAAAATTAAGCAAGGGATTTTTCGTTTACTCTCTAGTATTTTGTTAAACTGAGAATGTAGGCCTACAACATATCTCTTGTGATTTACATGAGTAAATTATCCACATTTCAACTTCATCAATTACTAAAACTCAGTTTTTGAAAATAAAGGTTAGGTATACTGCACCTTCATCCACTGAAATTTTAAATTATGTTCTGAAATCTCTTTACGATTCCGAGATTACTCTTATTAGCCGTACACTCAAAACTGTGGCTTAAAAATCATAATGTAGACAAGAAGTTTGCGTTGAAGAAGGTTATATCTTTCATAATTGACATTGGCAAGAGAAAGTCGTGTGAATGTTTTACACAAGATATTTAACTTTATGTTAAAAAACATGCGTATGAAAAATCTCATGAATGGTATAAATTCTTAAAAATCCGAATTCAGTTGAAGAAAGATTATCGGCTGATAAACACGAATGATTAAAACATTTCTGTTCGTATCCTCTTGTTATGCAAAGGAAATTACAAGAAAGGGATATTTTAAATTGGTAGTCGTCGTACAAGCAGCCGGTAGGATGATAGGCCCTTTTAGTAAAGGTCTATTCTCTTTCTACTGATGTAACTACTGTATACGGCGTCCTCCTTTTCAGAGGAGAGCGCAGAGTCGTTCTACTTCACCCGTGGAAGAACTGCGCCGTTGTGTAGTTCCCCTTACGTTTATGAGAACGGCCACAAATCCCCAGTATTACTACATCTCGACAATGGTTCCAATTAGCTTAAAATAATGAACATGTTTTTAGTTCCCTTCTCCGTCAAGATATAACAATGGAATAGTACACCGACTGTCCTCCAGGCATCCTTGTCTCTTTCACTCACTCAATCGTACCCTCTTTCTCTTACTCATCTAAAGAGAATTTAGATCTACATTTCTCCTCTCTCCTTCTTATTATTACTTTCTCTTCTGTACCTACCTCATCCTCCCTTTTGTTACCGCCCCTTTCCACGGATTACATTGCTCTTCATTATACAATTTGCATACATCCCCCTTCTCTCCGCCATCATTACCTTTTTCTTAAACTTTACCTACCCCTTGTACTCTTTTGATTTTCACTCACCCTCTTGTAAGGTATTTTCCAACCCCTTCCATATATAAAACCTATTGTATTTTTATTCTGTAATTATGTAGTAAATACATGAATTTAACTTGTTAATCTTCCACTTTCAGTATCTAGGTTGCAACATTGCATACCAACAAGATAAAGATGCACCGATTTCAACAAATAAGCGGAACTATCCACCGCACTTTAAAAAATAGCACCAGCAAAAACACGAGGTGAGATTTTATAAAACATTAGCAGTGCCGACTCTACTCTATGGCAGTGAAACTTGGGTGCTATCAAAGCGAGTGGAGAGTGGATTACAAGCATCTGAAATGAAATTTCTTTGACATACATATGGGTGTAGTAGAGAAGATTGTTACAGGATACCGAGATAAGGAAAGAACTTAACATCTTCTGTATAAACGACAATGTATCTCGAACAGAATGCAGTGGTTAGAGCATGTAAACAGAATGCGGGAGTATAGGATACCTAAGCAGACACTGGGCTTTAAGCCAGAGGGCAGGAGAGAACGAGGACGCCCGAGAAAGAGATGGGCAGATTTGAGAGGTTCGGAACAGGCAGAGATGCCTAATCGTTGAATGAAAAATCGATTTTTTTTTTTAAGATTTCGGCCTTGGTAGGTTGAATTTTACGACAAAAGCGTGTATGATCAAGTTTATAGGAAATTTAAAGATCTACAACTTATTTAAGCATTTTTCTCTACAGAGCCTAGTTTAGCGTAAAAGAGTGATTTTTCGTATTTTTAAGCTAAACTGAGGTTGTTTTTCACTTAGCGTTTTTCACTCATGATTAAAATTAGGTTATCTTTATTGAGGTTAGTTTTTTGTTTATTTCTAATGTTTTATTACTAATGTTAGGTTATATTGGTAATTATTTGCATTGGCAAGAGAAAGTTGTGTGAGTGTTTGTCACCAGATTTTTTATTTTTCTTATTTTGATTGATCATACATTTTCATTTTGTCTCGTTTTAGCTCCAATACTACTATTTTGGATCTGTTCTTTAATTCCATCAATATTGACTTTAATTCTTCGATTGTTATGTTTGATATTAGGAACACATCAACTTCAAGCATATTTTAAATTGTCCAGCTTTTTCCCATTATTCATAATCTTCTTGTCGTCCCAGTGGTTTGTTCTACCGTTCGCTCCTTTATTAATCTACATACAACCGTGTAGGAATTTTATTTTTGCTTCCCCATAATTTTTTCACTGTTTAAGTCTACCTGTAACACGGTATTCCATGTATGAATCAACGGTGTGGTCATCGTAACTTGTTCTTTTGGAAAATGCATTTCATATTTTGGTACCGAATTAACAACGTATGCACCCTGTTTACAACAATAGTAACTGTGCGACATCACTAAATGCAATGTCACATATTCAACTCCCGTGTCGTTCCATTGCTGATGGGTTAAAACTCTGTTTTGTGTTAATATTACATCTGAATTCAGCGAGTCCTTTTTATGTTCGTACAGAATGATAATGTAAATCTGCATACAAACATTTTATTTTGTATGACCTTTTTCGAATTACATTATGACAAATGATGATGACGTACAATATTATTTTTTAACGCTCTAAAATGTTTTTATTTTATTTCAGTTTTTTTTGTTTATGTTTTTTAATTACAATTTTTGACATCGTTTAATAACATTGGATGTCTATCCCCCTAGCGTTTCATAGTAGTACATATATTTAATGATGTTTATTCCCTAAAGTTATTTTGTGTTTTGAAAAAAAAAAATATTTTGGTTAAGTTACAAAAAAATAAAATTCCCGAAAAAATGTCCTGTTTAGAATGTATATATGTCTTCTGTACTTACATAGCTGAAAATTTTGCTGGATGTAAATATTGTTGTATGTTATACAGGCCGTTGTCAAATAACTAGCGTAAAACATTTTTTAATACTTTTTGAGTAAAATTTTTTTAATTAAATTCTGCCGCTTCCGTAGCGTAGTGGTAGCGCGCTAGTCTACCAGGCGGAGGTCCCGGGTTTGATTCCCAGCTGGGGTCTAGAAATTTTTAAAGGTAAAAACCTACCGTAGTCGCTAATGACCCACCTGTTGACACGACTTTAAAGTAAAAAAATCTGGTGTGAAACACACACAACTTTCTCTTGCCAATGCAAATAATTAATAATAAACCTAACATTATTAATAAAATATTAGAAATAAATAAAAACTAACCTCAAAAACATAACCTTATTTTAATCATGAGTGAATGACGCAAAATGACAATCTAACTCAGTTTGGCTTAAAAATACGGAAAATCACGCTTTCACGCTAAACTAGGCTCTGTAGAGAAAAATGCTCTAAACAAAAGTTGTAGATCTTTTAATTTTCTATACATTTAATTATATACACTTTTGTCGTAAAATGCATACTAAGACCAAAATGTTAAAAAAATCGATTTTTCTCACGTTTTCGTGAGAAAAAAAAACAGAAAATCGCAAATTACCGCTAAACTAAGCGTTATACAAAAAATGTTTGAAATAAAAGTTGTAGAATTTTACATTCTCTACAACTTTTATTATATAACGTTTTGCGCTAAAATGCATATTAAAGCCGCAATCTTAAAAAGAAAATGTTTTTACGTAAAAACAGCCTCAAGCAGAATTTCAGCAAACATGGCGCCTACCCTATATTGTAGAGCATAAAAAATGTAGTAAACCAGTTGATTTTAAAAAAAATCGTAGGACTAGTTTTTGAGAAAATCGCAAAAAAGTGAAAAATTATACGAATAAACTACTACTTCCGGTTGACCGACTTTGATGAAAATGTTCATGTCGGGTCCGGTAGTGATATGTAACTTAAGTTTCAAGTTTCAAGTTCGTACGATGTTTCGTTCTTGAGATATTCTGTTCACACACACACACACACACACACACACACACACACACACACACACACACAGACCAATCGCTAAAAACATGTTTTTTGGGTTCAGGGGGTCTGAAAACGTATAGATCCGGTGAAAACTCGATTTCGAAAAATCGACATGAAAACAATACTTTCTTTCCTATATATTCATATAGACAAGAGAAAGTAAAAAATATAATAAGATACCATCTATACTATATTTCAATGTTGATGAGCTCTGAACGTACGCATTGCCCCCCCCCCCCTACCCACTTTATAGCTACCCAATGACATACCAGCAATATTACCAATACTTTCGTAGCTCTGTTATACGAGGGTTATCCAGAAAATAACCTCCGTTTTGAAATAAAAAGTAAACGAGTGAAGATACAAAAACTTTATTATATACATATTAAAACTACATTTTTTCTCCATTTTTCGACATAGTCGCCAAACAGATTCAAGCACTTGTCTTACCTTGGAACAGTCTTTGAAATACCCTCTGCATAAAAATCTGCCGCCTGTGAATGTAGCCAACCATTCACGGCGTTTTGAATCTCTTCGTCATTGGCGAACCGCTGAGATGCAAGCCACTGCTTCATGTTCGGGAACAGGTGAAAGTCACTAGGAGCCAAGTCCGGGCTGTATGGGGGATGATCGAAAACGTCCCATTTAAACTTGGCCAAAAGTTCATTTGTTCTTCGAGCTGTATGAGGGCGAGCGTTGTCATGCACAAACACAACACCTTACTTATCTTACTCGTTGATTTTATGGAACGTGGAACGACCATCACTTCTGCTGTCTACTGTGAAACTTTAAACAGACTAAGAAGAGCGATCCAAAACAAGCGTTGTGGCCTTCTGACACGTGGTGTGTTTGTGCATGACAACGCTCGCCCTCATAATGTAATCAGAATGTTGTAAATGTATAGAACTTCCATCACTCTACGCCGCGTGCTCAGACTCTGAAGCCCATAGAATGAGAGGGCATCCTCATAGTCATCAAATTTTCTCTCAGATCTACATTCCAACTTGAATACGTCAATGAATATAACGAATATAATGAATATATATCTTAATATCCAACAATGAACATAACATGTTATGAAATAACATTTGTTAAGTTTAAAATTAATCTTTTTTGCACACTCTCCAGTTTCTTTTCTGTGACGTCTCTTCTATAGTTCCATACCGTCGAACAATATTCGAGGACAGGAAGCACAAGGCTCTTATAAAGTCTAAGTACTGACTTCTCAAATTTGAAATCACGACTAATCTAAGCTATGAGTCGTAACTGTCTTCGAGCTTTTGAAGCTACTTGCTCACGGAATAAAAGCTTGGAGTCAAAGAACACACCAAGGTCCGTAGTGCTGGTCTTTCTTATGATCTTATCATGACCAAGGGTGTACTTGTGTACATAGCTCATCGTTTTTTTTAGAATATGTCATATAATATAGAAATTACTATAATACCTATGTATCGTTAGTGATGTAATTACAATTTCTAATTTTGTGTACACCGACCTATATTGTTATCTCTTCGAAGAAACAAATAAATGAAACATAAATTTAATTATATATAAAATATATATACAGTATATCGGATCCACATAAATTAAATCGACAATCGTTCAGTAAAAGGTGAAGGGCAGAGTGAAGGAGGAGGCTACCGACCCAAACCAATCTTGTATCGCATATTAATAACTGAATAACAAACAATTCATGCGTATGATACCATCAATATCATCTGAAGTTCTAAACCACCCATTCTCCCATTCATTATTATTAGTTCGTTTCATTTCCATTCATAAATACTAGTATAGTTTAGGTTGTAGAGAAAACCAATCACGGGAGGTCACGTACCATGTGTAAAGTACCCATGCCTATGTTAACCATCGTGTTTATTTGTTTAGGATATCTGGGCGGACACATTTACCCCAATCATTGTAGTACCTAACGGGTGTCGAAAAAATCTTTTACTATTTAAAAGTTTGTATTTTATTTAACTGTTTAACAGGAAAAATTAAATTATTTTATTAGTTTCTCTTGTCCTGTATGATGTAAAAAATAAAAGTATTGTTACCGTCGGCCCTTTTGATTAAGTGCTGTGCTACCGGCTATCAAAGCTTTCGACGTAGCGACAGAGGGAGCTGCCAATATTTCCGAAAGGGGTGGTAGGCTTTTGGCGGCGTACCGACAGAGACCTTTGTTATCAAGGCCGAGCCAGTAACCGCCTCCTACCACAGCGCTCTCGGCGTCTATAAAAAGAGCGCTCCACTGAGACAGACAGCAGACAAGACGTCCACCACGGCACACGGCTACAGAACTCCAGCGACGACTAATCGACGACCGCGCAAGAAAGAAGATGATGCTTCCGCTCGCCGGACCGTCATCGCCCGCTGACGCGAGCGATGCCCACTGCGGTCCCTCGACTGAACCTTACGCCCACCGGATCCAACGAAGCAGCCATCGACGCACTGCTGCGAGGGAAGAAGATGATGTCTCCGCTGGACGACTACACACCGTGTCGTCCAGCTCCTCGACCGCCACGACGACTACCACCGACGCTTCCCATCAAGACTACGACTGCTTAAACGGCCCTTATCAGGGCCACCAAAAATTAAAGGTTTTAACTCGCCACTTAATGTGGGTGGTAGGCTTTTGGCGGCGTACCGACAGAGACCTTTTGTCATCAAGGCCGAGCCAGTAACCGCCTCCTACCACAGCGCTCTCGGCGACTATAAAAAGAGCGCTCCACTGAGACAGACAGCAGACAAGACGTCCACCACGGCACACGGCTACAGAACTCCAGCGACGACTAATCGACAACCGCGCAAGAAAGAAGATGATGCTTCCGCTCGCCGGACCGTCATCGCTCGCTGACGCGAGCGATGCCCACTGCGGTCCCTCGACCGAACCTTACGCCCACCGGATCCAACGAAGCAGCCATCGACGCACTACTGCGAAGGAAGAAGATTATGTCTCAGCTGGACGACGACACACCGTGTCGTCCAGCTCCTCGACCGCTTTGACATCGACTACGACCGACGCTTCCCATCAAGACTACGACCGCTTAAACGGCCCTTTTCAGGGCCACCAAAATGTAAAGGTTTCAACTCGCCACTTAATGTCGCCATCCGGTGACAGTATATACGTAAAAACTAAAACGTCTTGAATTCAGAGAATTTTTAGTGATGGTGTTTTTCTTATTTTTTAGAGTGGGGTTTTCTTATTGAAATTATTTTGCTATGACTAAATCCTTTGGTCATATTGTATTTGTTTTGTCTTTTGATTTGTAATTTGTAATAGTGTGTAAATTTGTAATTAGGAATGTAACAAACTGTTTAATTCAGTCCAGAACAAAAATAAAATGTTACGTATTTCAGATTTAAAGATAATTGTTGTACGAACAGGCGTACTGATCTTTCAACTTATAAAATATAAATATAAACCTGAATAAAATTAAAATTTTTTTTTTGAATTTAAATAATATTATTTCATGAATTTATTTCAGGCCTGTGGGGTGGTCACTTTCAATATTTCTCTTTAAAATTTTTCATAGATATATATTATTTTTAATAAAACACTTCTGGTTTCAAGTGAAGAATTTCTCTCTTCACTTATGTTAATCTTCTAAAAGGATTATTATTTTCTATGCAATGTTTCTTGTAGCCTTTGTTTATGTAGCCTACATGCCCATAACAGGCAGATGGAGTGTTAAATTTATTGTACTCGATCAGATAGCTAGAAAAATAGTTCTGTTTCTTTTCACACTATCAGCCAAATAAATGACTGAAGAATTTAAAAACAGAAGAGGTAGAGGTGTAAAAGACACTAGTCAGAGTTTTCCTTGTGAGAGTAATGAATTTAATTATACAACCGGACCCTGTGGTAAATGAAGTGAAGGTGTCATTTTCAAGGTGGAAAGTAGGTGCTTTCAGACGGCCTGGTATGCTGATAAGCATACCACCCCTCAGTTTACTTAGTAAAGCCTCTAGAGGTTCAAACCAGCCTTTCGACTGATAACCTAAATAAACCACAACATAATGTTTTTGGTATAGGGAAGGAAAGTATTGTTTTCATGACGATTTTTGGAAATTGAATTTTTACCGGAAATACACGTTTTCAGGTCCCCTGAACCCCAAAAAAACTCGTTTTTCCGATTTGTGTGTGTGTACTAAATATTTTAAGCACGGAGTATCTTACGAAGTTAAAACTTACAACTTTAGTTGATACCGTAAAGCGGACAAGAACATTTCCATCAACATCAGTCAACCGGAAGGTGTACGTAGTTATCCGTACTTTCTCTATAATGCTCCTGCGATTTTTAAAAAAATTGCCTCATTTACTAAAATTTTTGTGTTCTATATGGTAGGGTAAGCGTCGTGCCGGCTGAAATTCTTGGGGCCGTACTCTCGTTGTAAAAAATGTTTTGTTTTTAAGATTGCGGCTTAAATTTTATTTTGGACAAAAGTGTAGCTGTTAAAGTAGAAGAGTAAAAAAATTATTTCAAATATTGTTTCTACACCGCTTAGTTTAGCGTCAACTATACTATTTTC
Organism: Catonia carolina; assembly: GCA_035578175.1. Classification (NCBI taxonomy): domain Eukaryota; kingdom Metazoa; phylum Arthropoda; class Insecta; order Hemiptera; family Achilidae; genus Catonia; species Catonia carolina. Next base: position 28,182,562 of record JAQMRL010000011.1, read on the forward strand.
GCCTGTCATCGTGCGGTGTTGGGTTCGAATCCCATTCAGGCACGGCATATTTTAATAGGTCTACGTTACAAAAATCATTTCATCCTTCACCGTCTGCATTAGCAGTAATTGCAGAACAGTCGGACGTTAAACAAAAAAAGAACAAAAATATGTATTATTTTCAAAGTTGATGAGCTTTGATGGTAGACCTACGCATTGCCAGCAACGTTGCCAATACTTTTTCTCGTAGCTCTGTTATATATTTCGTCAGCCATTTTTTCTTTTTTTTGGTCTTTCATTATCAATATTATAACCAATGAACATACAATCAGGTTATTATATTATAAAATTATTGCATGTTAACGCGCTCTATAATCGACTTGTTCAGTGCGAGATGCAAGACACGAGTGAGCAACCGTAGCTCGTATACGCACGCGCGCGTAATGTTTGTCAGGTTGAAACATTGGTACAATCTGACAACGCTGTCAAACGTTCTGATTGGTCTAAACGCGTGGAACAGAAGAGTCAACTAATCAACGGTGAAGAGCATTATTGTAATTTTCTGTATTTTGCTCATTTAAATCGGTAAAAAATGGGATTTTTAAGATTTCGACCTTAGTATTCATGTTACGAAGTAAGCGTCTATAGTTTTTGAAAATTAAAACACCTATAATTTTATTTTAAGATTTTTTTACAAAGTTTAGTGTTAATCAGTGATTTTCAGTATTTTTAAGTCGAACGGAGCTTGATCTTTACATTGTTTACTCATTGTGGAACATTAGTTTTTTAATTATTTACATTGGCAAGAGATAGTCTTGTGAGTGTTGTACTTCAGATTTTTATCGTCAAAAATGCAGCTTCATGTGCTGTTATTAATATTTTTAAACATGACAATTGAAAACTTCTACACTTATAAACTTACATTCTTTCAGAGTTTCTTGTAAACTAAGAAACAGCAAGCGGTTGATCCCCTACTGAGAGATACAGAAAACTGAAAAATGTATGCCTCTAGCTCGACACTTGGCGCTCCTTATTCACTTATTTATACTATATTCTATTTTCATAGCTTTGTAGATTATTATACTTTCTAGCAATTGTTTGTTATTATTTTTTGTTTCTATCAGGAAATTACCAAGAAATAAGAGTGAACATTTTACTCCGCATCTTACAATAGTCCTAACTATCGGTGTTACTGAAATTGAACCGTTATCCATTTTTAGATTCTGTCTATAAAATAATAAAAATTTGATGTGAAACACTCACACAACTTTCTCTTGCCAATGCAAATAATTAACAATATAACTTAACATTAGTAATAAAACTTTAGAAATAAACAAAAACTAACCTAAAAAAACATAACCTAATTTTAATCATGAGTGAAAGACGCAAAATGAAAATTAACCTCATTTAGGCTTAAAAATACGGAAAATTTTTCTTTCACGCTAAACTACGCTCTGTAGAGAAAAATGCTCTAAATAAAAGTTGTAGATCTTTTAACTTCCTATAAATTTTATTAAATACCTTTTTTTCGTAAAATGCATAATAAGGCTAATTTCGTGAGAAAAAACAGAAACCCGCTAATTACCGCTAAACTAAGCATTATACAAAAAAAGTTTGTGATAAAAGTTGTAGGATTTTAAATTGTCTACAACTTTTATTACATACATTTTTGCGGTAAAATGCATATTAAAGCCGGCCGGTTCCCTTAAGCTTTTTGTAAAAGGAATTAAGGGATCTCCTTCTAGTTAATGACAAAAGCCCTTTATTACCCGAAATATTACTGTACATATTTACGTACATATTTAATGTACATATTTATTTCAATCAAAAAGGGATCAACCTTTTATATTTCTTGTACACCCTGTACGTATATGTATTTAATATTAAATACATAATACATAAAGAAATACAAACAACAGCATATATAATTCATTAGATCTGTCACCGGTTAACGCAGCTACTAATTGGACCCATGGCTGCCTGCCTTTCTTTACCTGCTTCACTAAATCATGGCCGAAAATTAAAATCTTCTATCTTGTTGTTTTTTCGTTAAAGACTACATAAATATATTTATATTTTTATATTATATACTTCAGATTTAATCTCAGAATCTCAGAATGAAAACGAAACGACTCTTTATGTTTCTACTTATTTTTGTTTTTTTTTTTATTTTATATTTAAAGAAACGGTATGTTATTTTGTTGAATTTATTATTTTCAGTATTAAAACGTAGCGTAGGTTAAATTTTAGCTTCTGTTTTCTTTCATTCATAATTTTATTCGTTTTTACTAAGGCAAAAGTCCTCGTAATAGCTCATTATATATTTTTAACATTGTATTATTGTAGATGTTGTTTCGTCGGATTATGTTACCAAATCTTGTAATTTTTGTTTCTTTTTTCGTTTTTCTGTTCTTTTTTTTAATCTTTGATGTAAAGTGGTAGGTGGACATAAAAATTTAATTCAGTCTCGTATACTGTAGTAATTTCTTTGACGTAAATTTTTACGTTTCATTTTTTCTTTATATTTTATTTTTTTGTTCTTGTTTCTGTGCGTACGTTGTACGTTTGTGTAGCGTACGTTTTCTTTTATCTTTTCAGAATTGTAGTAAGATAATTTTAACGTTAATGAATCTTGTTTTGTGAATGTGGTTTTTGTTATGTGGTACAATATATATACAATCCTTTTATGTTGTTATTGTAGTCTTTATCTCATACGTACTTGTCTGTATCAACCGTCTTTGTAAAGAACAAAACTGTATCATTAGGCCTGTTATTAAAAAACTTAAATTTTGTTGTGCCTATGTACTTTCCTCTGGTGTCATTAAATTCTCTCAACGCATCTTATGGATTTACATGTTCTTTAAGGTAGTGTTCTTGTTTAGGTCATCAGCTGAACGGCTGGTTTAAACCTGTAGAGGTTTTACTAAGTAAAACGAGGAGTGAGGTGGTTCACTATTGGTGTCCTCACTGAGTGGAAATTATGCTTATCAGCATGCCAGGCCCTCTTAAAAAGCATTTACTTTCCACCCTACAAATGACACTCTTACTTTATTAACTATAGGTCTGGGTGGACTAGGTGTGGCTATTAAATATCGAGACTGACGTAAAAAAATTTATTTTAATTTTATACATAATCACTTATTGTCACCTTCAATATACACTCCTTCTCTACCCCTAAAACGCTCCATGCGAACTTTCCATTGTTGTAAACAGTGCTGGAAGTCATCTTCTGTCAGCTCCTTCAGGACATGTGCCGCTTTCTCTTTTATAGCTTCCACAAACTCAAATCTTGTCCCTTTTAATGCAGATTTCATCTTAGGAAACAGGTAGAAGATAATAATATGTGACGAAACGTGGTTTTTTACTTATGATCCGGAAACGAAGCGTCAATCCATGCACAGGAAGAGCCGAACTTCACCGAGAGCCAAAAACGCTTGAATACGCAAGTCAAAATTTAAAGCAATGATGATTGTTTTTTTATATATCCATGCGATTCTGTACCTTCGCTGGGTTCCTGAAGGTCAAACAATTAATCAATATTACTACCTTGAGATACTTTCTAAACTACGTCAAAGAGTACTGGATAAACGCCCCGAAATGTGGAAGGACAATAGTGGGTTCTTCACCCAGACAATGTGCCAGCTCATTTCGCGTTACCTTCAAGAGGTTTCTAGCTAAGTACAGCATCTCATTGTTAGAACATCCACCTTATTCACCAGATCTTGCACCATGTGACTTCTACCTGTTCTCTAAGTTGAAATCTGCATTAAAAGGGACAAGATTTGAGTCTGTGGAAGCTGCGAAAGAGAAAGCGGTACGTGTCCTGAAGGAGCTTACAGAAGATGACTTCCAGCACGAATTCCAACAATGGAAAATTCGCATGGAGCGTTGTAGAGATAGAGAAGGAGTGTATATTGAAGGTGACAATAAGTGCTTATGTATTAAATACAAATAAAATTTTTTACAACGTCAGTCTCGTTATTAAATAGCCACGCCTCGTATAATGAAATTAATTACTCTTAGAGGAGATTACTGTGGCTAGTGTATTTTTCACCTTTACGTGTTCCATTCTTAAATGCTTCATTCATATAATTGGCTGATCATGTGATAAGAAACAGAACTATTTTTCGTAGCCCTGGGACTAAATAATTTAACCCTTCATCTGCCTGTATTGGGCGTATTAAGGTAGTAAGGACTTTTTAATATAAACAAAATAAACTTATTTATTAGTAAAATAGAAAAATCTGGTGTGAAACACTCACACAACTTTCTCTTGCCAATGCAAATAATTAACAATAAACCTAACATTAATAATAAAATATTAGAAATAAACAAAAAACTAACCTCAAAAACATAACCTTATTTTAATCATGAGTGAATGATGCAAAATGAAAATCAACCTCAGTTTGGCTTAGAAATACGGAAAATCACTCTTTCTCTCTAAACTAGGCTCTGTAGAGAAAAATGCTCTAAATAAAAGTTGTAGATCTTTTAATTTTCTATAAATTAAATTATATACACTTTTGTCGTAAAATGCATAGGCCTACTAAGGCCGAAATCTTAAAAAAATCAATTTTTCACACATTTTCGTGAGAAAAAAACAGAAAATCGCAAATTACCGCTAAACTAAGCGTTATACAAAAAATTGTTTGAAATAAAAGTTGTAGAATTTTTAATTCTCTACAACTTTTATTATATAAAGTTTTGCGCTAAAATGCATATTAAAGCTGTAATCTTAAAAAAACAACGTTTTTACGTGAAAACAGCCTCACCCAGAATTTCAGCAAACATGACGCCTACCCTATCTTGTAGAGAATAAAAAATTGAGTAAACCAGGCGATTTTTAAAAAAATCGTAGGACCAGTTTTTGAGAAAATCGCAAAAAAGTGAAAAATTACACGAATAAACTACCACTTCCGGTTGACCGATTTTGATGAAAATGTTCGTGTCGCGTCCGGTAGTGGTATGTAACTTAAGTTTCAAGTTTCAAGCTCGTACGATGTTCCGTTCTTGAGATATTCTGTTCACACACAGACACACACACACACACACACACAGACCAATCGCTAAAAACATGTTTTTTGGGTTCAGGGGGTCTGAAAACGTATAGATCCGGTGAAAACTCGATTTCGAAAAATCGACATGAAAACAATACTTTCCTTCCTATATATTCATATAGGCAAGAGAAAGTAAAAAAGTAAGTACCCAACGTACGATTTTATAATTAGGATGTACGATTATTTCTGGGATGGATAAAGTTAATTTCAGATTCTTTACACAATTTTCTTTGTATTTATTTTTTTTTAATTTCATAAATTATTAATTCTAGATAAAAATATTTCAAAGTAAATGAAACTATCATAACTTCTCTTTCAGTTTTGTTTTGCGTTCACGTAATACTATTTTCTGCCTTTGAGGAATCCATTTAATGACATCTGGTTTTAAAATTTAAAACACGTCTACATGTTATTCCTAGACAAAATTAACATAAAATATTTGAAAAATCGTTTATTAATGATTTAATAATACCAATGGAATTTTGTGTATAAATTATTATACCTGTTCGTTGTAATGATTAGATATCTATTTATTTACATATATCGATTGGTCGATATAATTACAGTCGTAATCAAATAGATATTTCGGTTATTATCGATATTTTTGGTACAATTTTTTTTTATCAATGTGTATACGTTGCAATCTGTTCAATTTAAGAACAATTAGCAATCCTATGACCCAATGAGTTGAGGATGATGTGTATTACGTATAAATGGGATGTAGTCTTGTCCAGACTCAGGCCTACCATTTCTGAGAGGGTATGGGTAATTAAACTTAACCATCAAAATACACCGGGAACCACAGTCTAGTATTAAAATGTGTATAAAATTAATTTTGTATGAGCTATCAAGTTTTTTTTTCTGTAGCCCTGTATGAATGGGTAGGAAAATACTATTTTTCATGAAAATTTGAACTTGTGCTGAAATTATCACCTGTGTTGAAACTTGGAACTTTGGTTAGGTACCACTAGGGGACCCAAAACGAATATTTTTATTAAAATTGGTCAACTGGAAGTAGCTGTTTTTTTGTGTAATTTCTTATATTTCTGGTTCTCTTAAAAACAGCTCCGAAGGGGTTTTTTTTAATTGAATCGTTTACTACATTTTTTGTGCTCTACACTGTAGGATTAGCGGGATTTCTACTACAATTGGTGTGTCCGGGGCATGGGGTGCTCTCATAGCAAAAAAAAAGAAAATTTTTAAGATTATGACCTTGATATTTGAGTAAAAAAGTGTATAATCACGGTTGTAAAAATTTAAAAACCGAGTTTCATCTACCGTTAATTAGTGAGTTTCCGTATTTTTAAGTCGAACAGAGGTATTTTAATTTAGCGGCGCTCATTTATTATTACTATTAGATTATTTTTGATATTGGTTAGAGAAAATCGTGTGATTGTTTCACACTACATTTTTAATTAGAGATGCTGTTGTGGTTGTCGTGGTTCTGGTGATCCGCTGTAAGGCTGGTTTGAACCTCTAGGGGCTTTTCTTAGTAAACGAGGAGTGAGGTGGAATACAATTGCCTTCCTCACTGATTGGTTAAGTAGGCCATGCTTATCAGCACGCCAGGCCCTCTGAAAAAGCATCTACTTTCTACCCTGCAAATTACACTTACTTTATTCACCATAGAGTCTGGGTGTATAATGAAATTCATTACTCTCAAAGGAGATAACTGTGACTAGTGTATTTTACACCTCTACCTCTTCTGTTCTTAAATGTTTCAGTCATATAATTGGCTGACCGTGTGATACGAAAAAGAATTACTTTTTGTAGCCCTGGTGCTAGCAGATTGTGTGCAAATAATATAACACTCCACCTGCCTGTCATAGGGAAATATTTAAGAACAGCAAAAAGTCTAAAGAAAACGTTTTTACATGCTATTGGTACTCACGAAAAATTTCAATGTTGGAGTTATAATCCCTATCATTCTACTTAAAAATTATTTAACCCTTACAGTGGCAGAAGAAAATTGTGAGTTACTACCGAAAAATGTCAGCCTACTTTTGTGCGATTTGTAGCATTTAATATATGTATCCACAACATGGCTATTTTTCAAGGTATCTTAATGATTTTTTAGCTTTGTTCATAATTAATTTTGATCTTGTATGGCATTCAACTTTCTTGCAATTTAAAAATAAAATGATACGTAGACATTTTTCTGCCCATGACGGACAGGTGGAGTGTCAAATTATTTACACTCAATCTGTTCATTGCAGGGCTAAAATAAATAGTTCTGTTTCTTATCATATGGTCAGCCAATTAAATGACTGAATCATTTAAGAACAGAAGAGGTAGAGGTGCAAAAGACACTAATCAGAGTTATCTCCTCTGAAAGTAATGAATTTCATTATACAGCCAGACCCTGTGGTGAATGAAGTGAAGGTGTTGTTTGCAGAGTGGAAAATATGTGCTTTTCAGAGGGCCCGGTATGCTGATAAGCGTACTTTTCCACTCAGTGAGGAAGGCAACGGTAAACCACCTCACTCCTCGTTTTACTTAGTAAAACCTCTACAGGTTCAAACCAGCCTTTTGGCTGATGACCTAAACAACAACAACAGACATTTTTATGAAAATTTTCTTTTTCAATTTAAAAAAATCACCCTAAAATTTATCAATTTCACTTAGGCCTATATCACTTTAAAGCCAATTTAATTTTGCAAAAATTGCAAATTATCATTTATGTATTGCACAAAATAAAAATACTGTTTTTTAAATTAATATTTATCAATTACATTCATAAGAAAACTCTTGCGGGGCTAAACTAAATAGTTCTGTTGGCTAAAATAAACAGTTCTGTTTCTTATCACATGGTCAGCCAATTAAATGACTGAATCATTTAAGAACAGAAGAGGTAGAGGTGTAAAAGACACTAATCAGAGTTATCTCCTCTGAAATTATTGATTTTCATTTTACAGCCAGATCCTGTGGTGAATGAAGTGAAGGTGTCATTTGCAGAGTGGAAAATATGTGCTTTTCAGAGGGCCCGGCATGCTGATAAGCGTAGTTTTTCACTCAGTGAGGAAGGCACTGGTAAACCACCTCACTCCTCGTTTTACTTAGTAAAACCTCTTAAGGTTCAAACCAGCCTTTCGGCTGTTGACTGAAACAAGAAAACTCTACATGTCTTTTTTTTCAATCTACATTTCTTAGTTATTATTTTCATACGTTGTTTATAAAAATTGAGTGAAAAATAAAAATTATATACATTTTTTAGTCTTCGTACTAATAAAAGGACGACACCGGAATCTTTCTGCTTGAACTGCTGACGTCCTAATATTAGGACGCTGGCTCTGCAAGGGTTAAGTAAAACATGATTGAATTGCCTGTAGGCTGTATGAAATGATATGGTTTCCTGTAAACTGTTTAATTTGTCAGATAAAAATAGATTTATAAATTAATGCTCTGTTGTCCCATCATCCTATATTAATTACTAGTGATGTAAAAGTATCATTATCATTGATTATTTATTTAAGTATTTTATAATAATACTAATAATATTTTTTATTGAAGTAGATAATATGATCATAATAAGAGAGAGTGGTGAATGAATACCAAATCATCGATTAATCGATAATTGTTTTATATTAGTTTGAAATTGAATCGAGAATTGAATATCGAATGGAACAAACGAACGAGCGGATGGGCCGTTTGCTACTTGGGAGTTCCATTTGATTGTTAGTTGTTCACTCTAGTTCTCTCTCGCTCTCTGACTGTTTCTCTCTCCTCCCCCTGGGTTGTGCCGTTTCTCTACTGTAGGCTACATGATGCTATATAGTATATAGTGCTGTAGATGTATATACAGTAGAAGCGAAACGTTGTGGTGTCGCGAGAGATTTACTGGCAGGCTCTCTCATTAGCATCGACAACCCGGTTTAATTAGTGCCAATTGGAATTACATTCATTACTGGGTGATTTAGTGCTTAAACTCCCCCCCACCCACCCTCTTCTTCACCAAAAACCATCCCTCTATTCAATACTATAAACTCTCCTTCTCCTTCTCCTTCACCTATTTTCTCCTAAACCTCTTCTACTTCTTCTTCTTTATCCTCCACTTGTTAACCTAAAACGTCTTTCTCTTAAAAAACGGCTCTTATGTTCGTTCGTTCCTTAAACTTTATCTTTTTAACACATTGCTTATCTCTCCATAAATGGTAACTACATTCCGTAAAATGTTCACGAATTTTTAAATCGTTGCTTGTATTTTATTCGCTCTTTCTTTGTTTTCATTCCGTTATTTTTTTAGAATATTTCATGTTAGTGTTTCTAATAAAATTTAATCTTGCTCTGTTTAAAAAAATATATATTATGTTTGTTTTTTTTAATTTGTTAGTGAAATTCTCAACTGTTATGGAAGGCACCATCCATTAGCTATGTCCACACTCGTGCGATGTCGCATGCTACATCGCATGCGCTTAGAGGTATGCCATTTCACCTGTCCGTACTCGTTTGAAGAGCTTTATCTAAAAAATAAACATACCGAATATTTTTGAATACTACTCTAAATTAAAGCCTGTTTTTTCCTGTGTTGATTGGTTTGACTTAGATTATTTTAACTTGAAACTACTAAAGTCGGAGATGCAGCAATTTACGCATAAAGAGTACTCAGATTTTAGCCGGTTTTTCGTTAATGTGGGTTTTAAACGTCCGTTACGGTCCTAGCTTTTCATAAAAGAACGGCGTTTCAGTAAGTTGAAGATCAGAGTTTTCTCTATAAGAACATTTAAAAATAGAAGTCTGATATTCCATTTTAAAATGCCGGCCATTTTTTTTAATGTGTATTTTGGCTTCACATAAAGAGAGGAAAATGATTTTTGGACTGAACCATACATTTTTACAGCAGTATTGTGCCGTGTATCGTATTTTGCATTTGTAATTAGAAATAGATATGTGGTGTTAATAAAAAAATCTATTAGCCTCTAAACTTCTTGAGGGGAAACTGAGCTCTATAGCGGTATCTGCTCCGAGTATGGTTGTTTATAAAAACAAACTTCTGTGTTTTTCCTGCTGCAACTCATTCCTTAGCTCATTTTCAATTATTTAACGATGTTTTTATTTAAAAAATAAACACTTTGCTTGACTTAATACTGTTGTGAAAATGTATGGTTCAGTCCAAAAATCATTTCCCTACCTTTACGTGGAGCCAAGAAAGCACTATTTTAAAAAATGGCCGGCATATTAAAACGGAACATGAGATTTAACTTTTAAAATATTCATATTATAGGAAAAACTCTGATCTTCAACGTACTTAAACGCCGATTTTAATGAAAAGCTTGGACGGAGTAACGGACGTTTAAAAACCACATTAACGGCAAATCGGCTAAAAACAGTACTTTTTTTTGCGTAAATTGCTGGAGTTACTCCGATTAATTTCTAAATAAAACAATCTAAATCAAACCAATCAATGCAGGAAAGTACAGGCTTTAATTTAATGTATTGTTAAAAAATATTCGTTGTTTTTTTTGAGATAAATTTCTTCAAACGAGTGCGGGAAGGTGGTATGCCTCTATGCGTATGCGACATCGCACGTCGAATCGAAAGTTAAATAAGAAAGCGCACGAGTGTGGACATACCTATTCTCATGTATTTGTTATTTATTTTATTTGTTATGTCGTATAATTCTGAAATAACCGGAAGTTAGAAAATTCGCGGTAGTCAGCCAAGTAAGGATTTTCACATTTACAATGTATAAATTACAAAATTTTAATAAAACTTGTTTGAATACTAATTTTTATAAATTAAACATATTTTTTTCATGTCGTCTGGCTTTTACTGTCATAAATATTGTAGGTTTGAAATATTCTACAAGAAAAGGTGATGTAATTACTGTTGTCAAGCAAGGCGCCTACATACTTGACGAGGATTGGTGGGTCACAGCAGGGGCGTGGTAGGTGGTGGGTTCGGAGGCAGTCGTTCATATTGACGTGGAGTAGTTTTACACTGAAGCTTATTGGTTAATTAAATACTTAGTTTCCAACGGTATTTTCATCTTGTACTACTACTGATATTTTCTACATTTAAAAGTAATTGTATATATAAATGTAAAATATAAGTAGTCATTCATATTTTCTTTTTTAACCGTACACAAAGCTTTGTTACACTTTTGAGTTTATCAAAGTCCTGTTAACCCTTTATAGGGCAGTACTACGGGGGGGGGGGAATATACATGTTGTAAAATGTTAAATTTTGTTGTATTCGGACTTGAGTAAGGTATTTCTAGTGCCAAAACACTAAGATATTTCTTTTTTGTATGTTAAGCCTTGGTAAATAGTATACTTACTACTTTAACGAAGGCTTAACATAAACGTTCCTTGGTAAGTAGTATACTTACCTTCTTCTTCATGAAGCATCTCCATTACGAAGGTGTGCTAGCATCATGGCAATCCTGACCTTGGAAACTGCAGCTCTAAATAGGTCGATGGATGACAAATTAAACCACTCACGCAGGTTCCGTAGTCAGGAGGTTCTTCTTCTTCCAACCGATCGTTTGCCCATAATCTTTCCCTGGATGACAAGATGAAGGATTTCATATTTTGGACCTCTCAAGACATGGCCGAGGTACACCAGCTTTCTCTTCTTGATTTCGATCATCACTTCCATTCCCTTCTGCATCCTCCTTAGGACTTCCATGTTTGTGACTCTCTCTGTCCAAGATATTTTGTGCATCCTTCTGTAAACCCACATCTCAAAGGCCTCAAGTCTTCTTTCACATTGCCTGTTGGTAGTACAGGCCTCTGCACCGTAGTACAGCACCGGAAAGATGTAACATCTCAGCACACGAATTCTCAAGTCCAGACTCAGATTGTGGTTGCACAGCATCCTCTTCATTTTCACAAATGCGGCCCGGGCTCTCTCTATGCGGATTTTGATCTCAGTAGAGTAATCAAGGTTACTGTTCACCGTCATACCAAGATAGCTGTACTTCATAACTCTTTCCAACTGCTCTCCCTCCACATACAGGTGTTCGTCATGTGGGACCACATTCTTGGTGATGACCATGCACTTTGTCTTCCTTGTGTTGAGGGTGAGACCAAAATGTTGGCTGGCTTCAACAACCTTATTCAGGAGTGCCTGGAGATCCTGCATTGTTCCAGCCAGCAAGACTGTATCATCTGCATAACGTAAATTGTTGAGACGTATGCCATTCACCCGAACTCCTCCAACCTCCGTGTCAAAAGCTTGTCTAAAAATTTCTTCAGAATAAATGTTGAAGAGAAGTGTAGAGAGCACACAGCCCTGCCTAACACCCCGTTTGATGTCCACTGGGTTAGTAAAGGCATCCTGCACGCGAACAGTTGCTGTCTGGTTGAAGTACAGGTTGACAATTATCCGGATATCTCTTGAGTCAATATTTTTACGTTTCAACACTTCTATCAGTTGGTTGTGCCTGACTTTATCAAATGCTTTATTATAATCAATAAAACATGCATATATGTCCTGGTTAACATCCATACAACGCTGCATGAGGACATTGTAAGCAAACAGCGCATCTCGCGTACTGAATCCATTTCTGAAACCAAACTGTGTGTCTGAGATATCTTCTTCCAGCTTTAAAAATGTTCTTCGATGTATAATTTTCAAAAAGATCTTTAGTGTGTGACTCATCAAGCTGATTGTTCTGTACTCATCACATTTTTTCGCATTCTGCTTTTTTGGGATAGAAACAAAGGTTGACTTGAGCCACTCAGTCGGTATTATTCCCGTGCAATATATTTTGTTGAACAAAGCTGTGATTGTGTCAAGGTGTTCCTCCTCAATCAACTTGAGTACATCTGCGGGAATCTGATCTGGACCCAGTGCTTTACCATTTTTTGATGAATAAATTGCTCGCTGCACCTCTACTTTCAGAATTGGTGGGCCAGTCTCCTCTTCCTCTCTCTCGCCCATAGTCTCCTCTCTTTCATCCTCAAACAAAACTCTTATATAATCTTCCCAAAGTCGCAACTGATCTGCCATGTCCGTCACAATGTGTCCATCCTTATCCGTTAGTATATATGCTTTCTGTTGCCTTCCTGTACCGTTAAACTCCTTGATCTTCTTGTGGAGATTGTGCAGATCCTGTCGTTTCTGCAGTTCCTCAACTTCCTCACATCTCTCCCTCACCCACACTTCTCTAGCCCGACGACATTCCCATCTTATTCTTCTCCTCAGCTCACGATACTTGTTCTGATCCTTCGACTTCATCAGCCTTCTCTCCTCCATGAGCCTGACTATTTCGTCAGTCATCCAGTCCTGTCGCTTCACTTGTTTCTTTGGCTTTAAGTACTCCTGACATGGTTCCAGCACTGCCGATTTGAAGCTTTCCCACAAAAACTCAGGCTCCCTTTCAATTCCACTGTCCTCTCTCATCCTTGTCAAATTCTCATTTACTTTTTGACAGACCATTCCCCTCAACTTGACATCTCTCAAATGCCTTGTGTCAATCATGGAATCATGCTGGCGCTTCTTCAATCTTTTCAGCCTCACCCTCACTGTTGCCATCAGCAGATTGTGGTCAGAGTCCACATCCGCTCCAGGGTAGGTTTTGCAATTTCTCACCGAGTTTCTATACCTTTGCTTGATCATAATGTAGTCTATTTGATTTCTGACTATACCTCGTGGGCCGTCCTGTGGTGATTTCCATGTATATCTTCGGCGCTTTGGATGTTCAAAAAGAGTATTGGTAATCACCATTGAGTTTTCTTGGCAGAATTGGTGGAGGCGTTCACCTCTGTCATTGCGCTCACCAAGACCATACTCCCCCACCCACTCATCCCTCTCACCCTGTCCAATCTTTACATTTAGATCTCCCATGACTATTGTAATGTCTCTGCCTCTTGTTAGTTTCAGAACCTGTTCCACATCTTTATAGAAGGCCTCCACTTCTTCTTCCTCTTTCTCTGCCGTTGGAGCATACACCTGAATGAGGTTGAGGGTTCCACAATAGGCCTCCAACTGGAGCAACATCACTCTTGAAGAGAGAGGCACAAAATTCTTTACTGTTTGTTTCACAGATCCATCAACCATGATGGCCACTCTTTGATAGTGTCCAGGATCATCATTCCCAGAGAAATATATTGTTTTATCCAAAACTCCCCTCTGTCCACTGCCTGACCATCGTGTCTCACTGATCCCCATGATTTTGATGTCCAATCTCCCCATTTCCTTGGCAACATTAAAGGCTTTTCCCTCATCATACATACTATTCACACTCCATGTACCAATCCTCACGTCCTCCCGCAACAAAACATTCTTCTTGGCAACACTCAAAGCCGCCCTCCCCGGAGACCCGATTGGAGGGCTTGAAACTCCGGAATATAATTTAGTTCTGAATTCTGCCATGATTGCTTTACTAGAGAAACTCTAGTGAGTCTTTAATGTGGTGGGTTCCCGTTACTTACCACATTCCTACGCCGTTGACCATTTACTGGTTCATCCGCCTTTGGAGCCAATTTCTCAACTCCAGGACAAAGGAGTGCCCTACCACCTCATCCAGCTCATCCGCCAAGAGCCGTTGGCCAGTAAGTGGGGGGTTACTTATACCGGCAATCACTCGGTTTTGCTGATGTTTGGTTCGCCCCGTCTTCTACGGTAACCACCATATCTGGTGACCATTCCCCTATCCACCACCCAGGGAGGCGCCTGATGGGTGACCAGCTCTAACTCCACATAGGTCTACCAACTAGTATACTTACCAAGGAACGTTTATTAAAATGGGAATCAACATGATGTTTAGTGGTAAGAATGCTTATTAAAACCACTTGTAGTCTTATATCACAGAAAAATGTATAGAATAACTTATCTCAACTTTATATTAGCAAGAATGGTTGTTTCCCCGTAAAAAACTCGATTTTTCTAAGCACTGTATAAAAGTAACAACAAAACAACACGGTTGCGTACCTTGGTATGAATTATTACCACATTCGTGTAAGAAGCAAATAGTCGCTGCGCACTAATTTCAAAATGTTGGTAGCCTACTTACCAGAAAACATCTATAAAATCATAAAATTCCAATAGGGTTCAACTGCATAGCTTATTCTTAAAAAAATCGACCTTATTGCCAGTGGTAAGTATACTTACAAAGACCTATAAAGGATTAATCAGTAAGTAAATCTACTCTGGGTTCCAAAATATTCTCATCTAACTTTACCGCTATTATGATATCTGTAGCTAATAGAATTTTAAAAACTTTAAACTTTACGTGTGTGGACAAAAAAAAGAAATTGCTTATCATGTTTATCGTTTAAGGGTCTAATGCTTTTAAAATCCTTTTGTTCCTCCTAAACGTAGTATTTAATTACTGTATTAAATACCATTACGATAACAATTCCAAATCTTATCTTATTTTTTTTTTTTGCCATAAGTAATACAATTGTGGGCAAGAGGGAGGTGAGCAGAGCTGCAAAGCTGCAAATATATAAAGCAGTGTTCTTGCCCACACTGATGTATGGAGCAGAAAGCTGGGTTACTTTGGACAAGCATAGGAGTAGAGCCACTGCGGCAGAAATGCGGTACCTCAGAAGAATAGTGGGCAGGAATAAGAGAGACCGAATTAGGAATGAAACAATAAGAGGGGACCTGGGAGTACGACCTGTGAATACACTGATAGAAGAAAAACAATTGAAGTGGCTGGGACATGCTAGTAGAGCGGATGAATCGAAGAAAATAAAACAATTCCTGGAAGCAAAACCAGAAGGACGCCGACCGAGGGGCAGACCACGACAGAGCTATCAAGAGTACATGGAGCGGTTGGGGGAGGCTCGAGGAAAAGACTGGCAGCGGATGAGGAATATGATGATGGACCGAGGTATCTGGAGAGGATGGATCGAGGCAATGGCACACCCTACGCTGAGAGGCAGAAGGGGCAGATAAAGAAGAAGAAGAAGACGATAACAATTTACAACTGGCTTTCAACCCGCGACAATAATCAAAGATTTCACCCGAAATTCAGTCAGCCCGGTGAAATTGGTGAAATTAAGAGGAAACTTGGTGGTATAGATACTGAAGTCACGAGATTGCCTTTTGCGTATGGATAGGCTGCGAGGTAAGAAAGTAAAAATGTGACACTGCTGACAACCTCAACAGTGCGACACTACTCGTATATTTGACTACCGTGCAGTTTCTATATAGCATTTTGTAAGCTGTGGTTTAATCCGAGAAAATTTTCTTCATAAACCTTATAAGAAATGAATCTGTCCTGTAATACTGCCTATAGCTTAATTACACGGCTAGAAATGTTTGATTTACTGTAATTACCAGCTACCTTATTCTATTGGAACAAATTTTCTACGAATGAATCTCCTTCTTTACTATCGCTGTCACCGGCGTCTTTACTGTCAGTCTCACTAGTCTACCCAACCGCTTCCTTTTTTTACCAGGTGTCAACAAAAATGTTGAAGAATAGCTTCTTCACGTCTTTAATTTCCTTCTTTATTTTTCGAATTGTGGAAAGAGAAACATCACAGTAGTTAGCCACTCGCGTATGGCTTTTGTTAAGAGGCATTGAAAGGCATTTTTGTTTAGTTTCAACGTCTCAGCATTTTACTGCACTGCATATTGCATTTCATTTAGCACTGTGAATAGTCTGCCCACATTTTTCTTAAACTAACATTTCTGTTTACGGTAACAAATAGTTAAATTTGTACCGTTAACCTACAAAAGGTTCCGCGATGTATAGGCTATGTTCTGGGTATAGTATAAGTTGTTATGTTTGTCGTAGTGAAATTAAACCAGTCGCGCATGCGCACTGATGCAGTTCCCCCTTTACCCCTCGTTGCAAACAAGGGCAAACTCGTGACTCAAGTGACTATATCTTGTTTCTTTTTAAAAAAAATGAATTAAATATATATGCCAGAACTATATCTCACGTAGTTTTTCTCTCTCTTCGTCTGTGCAGTCCCGTTCCATCGGAGGTCGGAAATCATCATCGTTATGCGGACTCTATTCGCTGCTGCGCGGAAAAGTTCCGTATTACTGCAGCCTAACCAGTCCCTCAAGTTTTTTAACCAGGATGCCTACGTTTGCTAATATTTCGCTTGCCCTTTTTTCTTCTTCTACATGATTAATTGTAAGATGTGATATTTAGAACCTTTAAATCACGTGTCCAAGATATTGAAGGTAAGTTTTTTCCCGTATAAGGCCACTTTTAGACCACATGAGGTAACTAAACGTTTCTGGAAGCTCTTTTTGCAGCCCACATTCTCACCATTTACACACTGTAGGCTTTTGTTTTTTTTTCTGTCCACCTGGTGTTCGGTTTTCAAAATTTGTACTGCATGATCTTGCTTTCAACGTGTAAGGATTTAAAACTCTGAAAACAATTAAAAATAAAAGTAAAATAACGTTGGTGTTAGTCATTACCTAACATTACTTAATAAAGTTGCTCCCCATTTCGTCCAATAGGAGTTCCCGTCTGGCTGATGAATTAATACCACAAGGTATTAGAAGTTTGGGACGGCCGATGAAACGTTGAAAGGTCCAGTTCCAAGAACGTAGAATGTATAAGGCGGTTGGCTTATACTCGTAAGGAAGAAAAGGAAGAAGAACTATAGGCCTAAAGGTCTTAATTTAGTTTTAAACATTCAGGATATTTAAATTTCTACGTACCATGGTTTTTTGTTGTAATAGTTCCTACCCTAATGTATCGACTGAAACCTTTGTAGAATTTTTATGGTCGAGTTTCTTTCTGTTCCTTAGACCTACACCCAATATGTTCAAATTTGTTTTCTTATTGCTTTATAAATGACAATTTTATTCGTTAATATTATCAGTTACTTAAAAGTTTTTCCTTTTGTTTCAGGTACAGATGCTGTTAATTTTTTGAGCTTTCTTTGACGTAATGAGTGAGTAGTTATAGCATAAGATGTGTTTGTATGGTAATAGAATATGTAAAATCTGTATATTTTCCTGATTCATCTGATACAATAATAGTCATGTGTAGCTATAAATGTAGTGCCTGATTTTATTTATTTATTTATTTTTTTTTGGTTTAACGTCCAACTGTTCTATAATTACTGTTAATGCTGACGGTGAAGGATGAAATGATTTTTTGTAACGTATGAAAACATGCTGTGGCTGAATGGGATTCGAACTCAAGACCGCTTGATGAGAGGCAAGCGCGTTACCAACTACGCCAATGCAACCGGCCTGAAGTTTAAAAATGTAGTGCCTTGGAGTTGTAATTTAAAATAGACAACTCTATTAAATAGGTCGAGGGACAATTGGTCTTTACAGCGGACTTCATGGCGTGCAATATACTAAGTATTCGTACAAAAGGAGTATAAGTTAATTTTGTCGACAGAATGATTGGCCGGCGAGTCGCCTGAAAGGCGGAATCTTCAGTTCATTTAATAAAGATAAGAAAAGAACAGTTTTAAGTGTTATCAAAGTAAACATTAATATAATAGATTTATGATTTACGGCAATAAGAATTACAATGTTGTTTAACAGCAGTCGCAAAGTAAATTGTACAAGATGCAGATCTCTATTCCGAGTGGATTTCACTCTGTTGCAGATTCACGCGTCTTGATAACATTAATGAACAGTTAATCGTTTAATTAATTACACCGTGAATTATTTAATTAACTTGAAATTTGTTTCTATTATTCTTAATTATACCAATGTGCTTTTTGGTCTTCTTTCTCTTGAGATTTTTTTTAAAAATTTCTTTGAATTGTCTAAAATCGGTCTTATGAATTACTAGATGCCCATCCCGGCTTTATCCGATTATAATTTTGTTTTATATCAATAATTTTTAAAAGTATTATAAATAAAATAAAAATAAAATTTTCTGATTTGGAAAAATCGGATAAATATATGTTATACGAGGTGAGGCTATTAAATAACGAGACTAACGTTGTAAAAAATGTTATTTATATTTTATACATAATCACTTATTGTCACCTTTAATATACACTCCTTCTCTATCCCTACAACGCTCCATGCGAATTTTCCATTGTTGGAAACAGTGCTGGAAGTCATCTTCTGTCAGCTCCTTCAGGACACGTGCCGCTTTCTCTTTTACAGCTTCCACAGACTCAAATCTTGTCCCTTTTAATGCAGATTTCACCTTAGGGAACAGGTAGAAGACAATAACATGTGATGAAACGTGGGTTTTTACTTATGATCCGGAAACGAAGCGCCAGTCCATGCACTGGAAGACTTCACCGAGAGCCAAAAAAGCTCCAATGAGCAAGTCAAAATAAAGCAATGATGATTGTTCGTTTTTTTTATATTCGTGGGATTGTGTACCTTCACTGGGTTCCTGAAGGTCAAACAATTAATCAATATTACTACCTTGAGGTACTTTCTTAAATACGTCAAAGAGTAAGGGAAAAACGCCCGGAAATGTGGAAGGACAAATCATGGGTTCTCCACCAAGACAATGCGCCAGCTCATTCCGCGTTATCTGTCAAGAGGTTGCTAGCCAAGTACAGCATCTCAGTGTTAGGATATCCACCTTATTCACCAGATCTAGCACCATGTGATTTCTACCTGTTCGCTAAGGTGAAATGTGCATTAAAAGGGACAAGATTTGAGTCTATGGAAGCTGTAAAAGTGAAAGCGGCACGTGTCCTTAAGGAGCTGACAGAAGATGGCTTCCAGCACTGTTTACAACAATGGAAAATTCGCATGGAGCGTTGTAGGGATAGAGAAGGAGTGTATATTGAAGGCGAAAATAAGTGATTATGTAGGCCTATAAAATACAAATGAAATTTTTTACGTCAGTCTCGTTATTTGATAGCCACACCTCGTAAATATTTGGACACCTCCACCGAGTTTCAGAAATCTACTTTGTCCGAAACTTAATAAACAAAAAATATTGGTTTAATTCAAAAAAAAAAATTAAATGGATTAAATATTGAATGATAATGCTTATTAGTAATATTTTGTAAGACGTTCTTGTTCGTCCCTTTTTTAACACCAACTAAAAGCATCCTCGTACTTTATAGCTTGAGTATTTACATAACGCATTTAGTGTTGTGAATTGCGATGTAGAAATCAATTCTGTTTCTTGTATTGTTATTATGGAAATTTTAATTCTAGTATAAAACTGAATTTTTAATGTATTTGCTTTACAACGTTATCATTTCAAAAATTTACAAGAAAAGAAACTGTAAGCAATTAAAGGGGAGATTGGACTTTGTATCTCGGTAATGTTAAATTTGCTACTTCTAGGTACAATTTTCATAGGATTGATAAAAAATATGAGTATGAAACTTTACACACTTATAGTTTTCTAGATACTCTCGTTTTTTGAGTTTAATCTGTTGGACCATAAAATTTAAATAAAACTAATAACATAAAATGTTTACTAATTTTTTGTTCTACTTTTTGCATATTAATAATTTTTGGAGAACCTGATAAAATCAAAAGCATGTCGGTACATGTGGATGTATAAGATGAATAATGGTAAAAATTTCAGCCTGGTAGGTTTAGTTAGTTCTGAGAAAATGTACCTACCTAAATGTTAAAAATTTCAATTTACGGGAAAAGACATAAAACAGGAAAGCACAACTCAAAAACAAAATTTACACAAACAGCGGAGAATATTAAAAACAGTGATTCAGACATTTAAAAATTTCAACTAAAATACTCAAAAATCTGGTGTGAAACACTCACACAACTTTCTCTTGCCAATGTAAGTAACCAACAATAAACCTAGCATTAGTAATAAAACATTACAAATAAACAAAAAACTAACCTCAATAAACATAATCTAATTAATCATAGTATATGAAAGACGCAAAATGAAAATCGATCTCAGTTTGCCTTAAAAATACGGAAAATCTCTCTTTCACGCTAAACTAGGCTCTGTAGAGAAAAATACTCTAAGTAAAAGTTGTAGACCTTTTAATTTTCTATAAATTTGATTACATACACTTTTGTGATAAAATGCACACTAAGCCCGAAATCTTAAAAAAAATCAATTTTTCACACGTTTTCGTAAGAAAAATACAAAAAATCGCTAATTACCGCTAAACTAAGCGTTATACAAAAAAATGTTTGAAATTAAAGTTGTAGAATTTAAAATTGTCTACAACTTTATACATTTTTGCGCTTAAATGCATATTAAAGCCGTAATCTTAAAAAAACAAAGTTTTTAAGTGAAAACACCCTTACCAAGATCTTCAGCCAAGATGGCGCCTACCCTATCTTGTAGAGCATAAAAAATTTAGTAAACCAGGCGATTTAAAAAAATAACGTAGGACCAGTTTTTAAGAAAATCGCAAAAAGTGAAAAATTATACGAATAAACTACTACTTTCGGTTGACCGATTTTGATGAAAATGTTCGTGTCGGGTCCAGTAGTGGTATGTAACTTAAGTTTCAAGTTCGTACGATGTTCCGTTCTTGAGACATATTGTATACACACACACAGACCAATCGCTAAAAACATGTTTTTTGGGTTCAGGGGGTCTGAAAACGTATAGATCCGGTGAAAACTCGATTTCGAAAAATCGACATGAAAACAATACTTTCCTTCCTATATGTATATTCACATAGGCAAGAAAAAGTAAAAAAGAGCAGTATAAAATTATGAAAAATATCCGTTCTAGGTAACATGATGATAATTTTTCTGGGTACACCTGATAAAAACTTAATTTACTTAATTTTTTCATTAAAATAATTTTTTGACGTAATTTAATGTGTTTCTGGTAGATCTCGGTTTAAACTGTTGAAAAACATGAAAAACCCGATTATCGAAATCATCAGACAGTTTCCCCTGAAGCTCCTTACTTTGTTTATGAATTTATAAAAGCGTGTTGTATATCAACAATTAATTAAGATTTTCAAGAATTGATTATCTTATAATGTCGGTAATATTCACTCATATATAAGTGAAATAAGTATTAGTTTATTTTTCCGTGAGGTATTTCTCAGACGATTTGTACAATTAATCTTTCACATTTAAACCGTTGTACCGATTAATTTTGAGGCGTGAATGTGATTAGTTAGTTCCATTTGTTTGATCAAAGGAAGGGTCCAGCCAGTCAGTCGATCAGGCCTTTAACAGAGAGAGAGAGAGAGAGAGAGAGAGAGAGAGAGAGAGAGAGAGAGAGAGAGAGAGTGAGATTAAGTATGCGTGAGAGAGAGAGAGAGAGAGTTGGAGAGGTTAAAGTTGCCGGGACGTAAAGCGCGGGGTTGACAAATGCGGTGAGTAGGCCAGTCGGGAATGCACGGTGCATCTGTATGGGTTACGTAAACAAGCAAATGCACTTATCTCCTGAGTTGTAATGTATGGGGTACCTTCTATAACCCCCGTCCACTGGTATGCCAAGGTTTCTTTTCCACATCTCTTTCATTTTATTCTCCATCTTTTTTCATCCTGTACTTTATCCCTTATCCCATCTATTTCTCTCTTCCTCTCGCTTTCAGATTATCGCCTTTTTCGTTCGTTCTTTCTTTCTTTGCATATACATACATATACGTACACACACACACACACACACACAAATCAGTATAAGGATTTACAGTCTTAAGTCTTACCCGGTTGTCGCCTCATAGCATTTGTTCTTTCACCCCCGTCCATACAAATAAACCACGTACGTTTTTTCTTAACTCTTACAATCACTAAATTCTTCTTTTCCCAGTTGTTGTTTTTATTTTAACTTTTTCTAAACAACTTGTTTTTGATTCTATATTTATACTATCTACGTATATAGATTTTTCTTTTAAATTCACTTCAACTAAGCTGTCTTTCAGTTAAATTCCTTTTTCAAAATGTATGTTTAAGTACGTTCTTGAAAAAATTAGCCCAAAAGAATTTTTTCTTCCACCGGATTGGTCTAGAAGTAAAGTCGTCGCCGCGAATCAGCTGTTCAATAGCTGATTTTCGGAGACGAAGGTTCCTGCTTTAAATCGTAGTAAAAGTTGTTACTTTTATACGGATTTGAATATTAGAAAGTGGTTACCGGTGTACTTTGATGGTTGGGATTCTATTAACCATACTCTCTCAGGAATAGTCGGCCTGGGTCTGTACAAGACTACATCTCATTTAAACATCATACATATCATCCTCATCTCTTTGGGTCATGGGTTGTTTATTGTTCTAAATTGAACAGAGTGAAATGTACACAAATCAGGAATAACAAAAAAAATTCCGGTACCCCGGTCCCGTAAGTGAGCCCGTAATCAGTAGGTGGAGTGTTTGTTAACTTATTTGCATTCGATCTGCTACGAAATTTATTTCAAGGGCTTCGAAAAATAGTTCGGTTTCTTATCACATGGTCAGCCAATTACATGTTGTTGTTTAGGTCAACAGCCGAAAGGCTGGTTTGAACCTCTAGAGGTTTTACTAAGTAAAAACGAGGAGTGAGGTGGTTTACCATTGCCTTCCTCACTGAGTGGAAAAGCACGCTTATCAGCATGCCGAGCCCTCTGAAAAGCACATATTTTCCACTCTGTAAATGACACCTTCACTTCATTCACCACAGGGTCTGGCTATATATAGTGAAATTCATTACTTTCAGACGAGATAACTTTGATTAGTGTCTTTTACACCTCTACCTCTTCTGTTCTTAAATGATTCAGTCATTTAATTAGCTGACCATGTGATAAGAAACAGAACTATTTATTTTAGCCCTGCAACGAACAGATTGAGTATAAATAACTTGACACTCCACCTGTCTGTTATGAGCAGCCAATTACATGACAGAAGCATTTAAGAACAGAAAAGGCAGAGGTGTAAAAGACACTAATCAGAGATATCTCTTCTGAGAGTAATGAATTTCACTATACAACCAGACTCTGTGGTGAATGAAGTGAAGGTGTCATTTGCATGGTGGAAAGTAGATGCTTTTCGAATGGCCTGGCTTACTGATTAACATACTTTTTCACTTAGTGAGGAAGGCAATGGTAAACCACCACACTCCTCGTTTCACTTAGTAATTCCTCTAGAGCAGTGATTCTCAACCTGGGGGTCGTGGTGATATTAGGTATAAAGGGGGGGGGGGCTCGCGAAACAATAATGAAATCATTTAATTAATCATTTTATGAGAAAAAATAATTTATTATAAACTTACTTATAAAAATTTTACATGCAATAAGTACACTTACTTTCAAAGAAAAGAAATTAATCATTAATTAATTATTAATGTGATGGTTGCTTTTGTTTTCATTTAGAATTTTCCTCATACGTGAATCTTCGTTAGAAGCATATAAAAGTGAATTGTTCTCGAGTGACAACATACGATTCCTATTTTATTTTTTAGAGCAACCATAGAGGAAACCCCTTTTCACAGAGATAAGACGTGGAAAAGGTTATCATATATTCCATTAAAAAAGGTATTCCATTTTTACTGTCTGTATTTTCTTTAATGACGTAAAATTAGTGCAGTTTGATTATATAATATTTAAAAAAAACATTTTGCAATTATAATTACAGTTAAAATTCAATTATTAATAGTAAGACTTTCTATTATTATCGGGGGAGGGGGCTCGCGAAATATTAATTTTATTAATTTTTTACTATTCGGGGTCGCGGAGCAAAAAAGGTTGAGATCACTGCTGTAGTGGTTCAAACCCTTTAAATGCAGATTTCACCTCAGGGAACAGATAGAAGTCACATGGTGCAAGATCTGGTGAATAAGGTGGATGTTCTAACACTGAGTTGCTGTACTTGGCTAGGAACCTTTTGACAGATAACGCGGAATGAGCTTGCGCATTGTCTTGGTGGAGAACCTATGATTTCTCCTTCTACATTTCGGGGCGTTTTTCCTTACTCTTTTACGTACTTTAGAAAGTACCTCAAGATAGTAATATTGATGAATTGTTTGACCTTCAGGAACCCAGTGAAGGTACATAATCCCATTGATATAAAAAAAAAAACAATCATCATTGCTTTAAATTTTGACTTGTCATTCGAGATTTGTTAGCTCTCGGTGAAGTTCGGTTCTTCCAGTGCATGGATTGGCGCTTCGTTTCCGGATCATAAGTAAAAAACCACGTTTCATGATATGTTATTATCTTCTACCTGTTCCTTAAGGTGAAATCTGCATTAAAAGGGACAAGATGTGAGTCTGTGGAAGCTGTAAAAGAGAAAGCGGCACGTCTCCTGAAGGAGCTGACAGAAGATGACTTCCAGCACTGTTTCCAACAATGGAAAATTTGCATGGAGCATTGTAGAGATAAAAAAGGAGTGTATATTGAAGGTGACAATAAGTGATTATGTACAAAATAAAAATAAAATTTTTTACAACGTCAGTCTCGTTATTTAATAGCCACACCTCGTATACATATTCATATAGAGCCAGAGAATGTCAAAAAAATTGTAAAGTAGTTGGGTCTGATCAAAACATTGATATTTACGGAATCCATATAAATAAGTAATATTTTTATGTAGATAATACCTGCAGGCTGACGTTCTTTTACGTTCTAACCAACTATGGCAATTGAATATAAAAAGGTATGGACATCAGTTAAGATGTGAATAAACAGAAGTGAATGTTTTAAATAGATAAAGATGGAAGAGCGTATGAGCGAGGGGGGTGAAGGAGGGTAAGTTCAAATGATGATAGTTATCTTTAAAACTGGGCATTGTGCTCAACGTTCCTTCCAACAGATCTATGGCTTAATTACTAACAGTACCATCGCTGTAATACAGTGGATTTAACCGCTGCGCCGCGCCGATATTTATCTTACAACGGCGTATAACTTATAATAAAGTTAAGCATTAACTTAAATTGTAATCTACCGCCAACTTTCATGCGTATTACAAATAAATAAATAAATACATAAACACAATCGTCTTGTATCAATGTATCTACTTGTATAAAAATAAAATGTGTAATGGCATAGGGGAAATATTTTCACTTGGTAATGTTGTTTCTTGAGTATAACTTAAAAAAATATTACGTAAATGATAACAATTTAAGACAAATAATGATGACGATTTTGATGATTAGCTACATGAATGTAAATTTTTATGCCCGTAACAGACTGGTGGAGTCTTAAATTATTTCCACTCAATCTGTTAGTTTCATGACACCCAGAACCCAAAAAAAAACCTGTTTTTAGCGATTGGTGTGTGTGTGTGTGTGTGAGAACAAAATATCTCAAGAACTTGAAACTTAAGTTAGATACCACTAGAGGACCCGACACGAACATTATCATCAAAATCGGTCAACCGGAAGTAGTAGTTTATTCGTGTAATTTTTCACTTTTTTGCGATTTTCTCAAAAACTGGACCTACGATTTTTTTAAAAATCGCCTGGTTTACTAAATTTTTTATGCTCCACAAGATAGGGTAGGCGCTATGTTTGCTGAAATTCTTGGTGAGGCTGTTTTCACGTAAAAAATGTTTTCTTTTGTGTAAGATTACGGCTTTAATATGCATTCAGCGCAACAATTTATTCAATAAAAAATGTAGAGAATTTAAAATCCTACAACTTTTATTCCGAACATTTTTTTATAATGCTTAGTTTAGCGGTAATTAGCGATTTTCTGTTTTTTTTTCACAACAAGGTGTAAAAATGTATTTTTTTTGAGATTTCGGCCTTAGTATGCATTTTATGAAAAAAGTATATATGGCCTAAACAAATTTATAGGAAATTAAAAGATCTACAACTTTTTTTAAAAGCATTTTTCTCTTTAGAGCCTAGTGTAGTGTGAAAGAGTGATTTTCCGTATTTTTAAGCCAAACTGAGGTTGTTTTTCATTTTGTGTCTTTCACTCATGATTTAAATTAGGTTATGTTTATTTAGGTTAGTTTTTTGTTTATTTCTAATGTTTTATTACTAATGTTAGGTTTATTATTAATTATTTGCATTGGCAGGAGAAAGTTGTTCGAGTGTTTCACACCAGATATTTTGAGTAATTTTTAGTTTATTGCTTGAAGTTTAACCAGAAAGATTTTAAGGTTCTACGTACCATAAATTGAATAAGAAATACATAAACAGTTAAAAATAATTTTGATTTTTTTTTAAATTTGATAAAGGAAATAAAAAATACTAACGATGAATATCGAGCTAGAGTACAATATAAGAAATAAGGTTATTGTATGAGCTCAGCACTTTCCGCGCTATTAAATATACATTTTCTGCCTTGTTAAAGAATACTTAACTGAACTTTTTCACCGGTTAAAAAGAGAATAAACAAACAGATTGCCGTATTACTCTATTTATGTGCACCTCTCTAAACAATTTTCTACTGACAGACGTAATAAATATCAACGTACCATATTTCCGGAGATTTAATATGGAAAGGTTAACTGCTATTACAGTAGATGTACGGTCGGTTGGTGTGTTCTTCTATTACACAGTAATGCGTTTGGTAATAAAGTTGTTTTAGGATGATTATCAAATTGTTTTTACTTTTTATAAATTATATTAACGGCGAGAGTCTGGGTTTAAAACTCAAAAATGTTTTCGTAGTAAATTAATTTTATTTAGTTAAATAAACATTACAATTATTACTAAACCAACCTGTATACAATATTGTTTACTAAATAACAGTTTACTTATAGCCTAAGCAAAAGCTTCTTCACAAAGAGTTCTGACGCGCTTAGGAGTATACAAAAATAAATATGGCCTATCTAGATCTGGGTCTATCCCTACAACGCTCCATGCGAATTTTCCATCGTTGGAAACAGTGCTGGAAGTCATCTTCTGTCAGCTCTTCAGGACACGTGCCGCTTTCTCTTTTACAGCTTCGACAGACTCAAATCTTGTCCCTTTTAATGCAGATTTCACCTTAGCAAACAGGTATGATCCGGAAACGAAGCGCCAATCCATGCACTGGAAGAGCCGAACTTCACCGAGAGCCAAAAAATCTCGAATGAGCAAGTCAAAATTTAAAGCAATGATGATTGTTTTTTTTTATATCCATGGGATTGTTTACCTTGACTGGGTTTCTGAAGGTCAAACAATTAATCAATATTACTACCTTGAGGTACATTCTTAACTACCTCAAAGAGTAAGGAAAAAACGCTTCGAAATGTGGAAGGATAAATCGTGGGTTATCCACCAAGACAGTGCGCCAGCTCATTCCGCGTTATCGGTCAAGAGGTTCCTAGCCAAGTACAGCATCTCAGTGTTAGAACATCCACCTTATTCACCAGATCTTGCACCATGTGACTTTTACCTGTTCCCTAAGGTGATATCTGCATTACAAGGGACAAGATTTGGGTCTGAGGAAGCTGTAAAAGAGAAACCGGCACGTGTCCTGAAGAAGCTGACAGAAGATGACTTCCAGTATTGTTTTCAACAATGAAAAATTCGCATGGAGCGTGTACGGATAGTGAAGGAGTATATTAACGGTGTCGATAAGTGATTATGTATAAAATTAAAATAAATTCTTTTACGACAGTCTCGTTATTTAATAGCCACACCTCGTACGATTTACAAAAATATAAAACAATCGTTAAATGTGCTGCTATCTAGGAATAAATAACGAAACTTAACATAGAATCAAATACTGTATTGTAGAGAGTAAAAAAGATACAGAAACAAGTTTACAAAATTGAATTACACCACAGGAAATTAATTTAGAAAAAAACAAAACTAAACAAATATGGTAACCTACACTATTATGTGCATAATATATTTTGCGACGAACTCCACGCTGAAACAAACGTCAAAGTATTATTATTATTATTATTTGTATTAGATATTTGATACAAATTAAAAACTAAAAAATTCAATCAATTTAAAAATATTAATTTACTGATAAAGATCTTTGAAAAGGTTAGTTGAATATCTGTTTGTTATTTGAACGCATATAAATTTTGTTATTAGCTTCATGGTAGGATATTTGTTTTGTAGCCAACCCTATGCCTAGGCCTACATGATATATTTTTTTTAATTGACCCGTTACGTCATTCAGTTGTTCGTTTTTTTTTGTAAGACCGAATTGATGACTGTTTATTAGATAACACTTAAATTATTGATTTATTATTTAATTTAAATGTGATGTGGCTCCAATAAATAAAAAAACCTTATATGGCACACTGTAATAAAATACCTGTAGATTAGAGAAAGCAAAAATTATCCTTCTCTCTAAATTGTTCAAGGTTCCCGGAAAAATTGTTTAATTCATTCAAGCCCACAATGGTGTGACGCACTCTTAAGTTCTAACAGAGTTGGCATTCTGTTAAAATTAGGGAAACACTGATTTTACCGCGAGTATATCACCAATTCGGATTCAGGAACCAACATTCAACGATACTGTATGTACACCAGATTACAGATGTTATCGAAAGGGCCCTCGAAGATAAAAAGTCTGTTCTGCAATCTTCCTTGATGTTTCTCAGGCTTTTGATAAGGTTTGGCTGAAAGGTGGAAAGTAGGCCTACTCCCCATGGTCTACAGTTAAATACTCGAATCTTGTACCGCAAATCGTTCTTTTCGAATTGGCCAAGAAAACGCATATTTGACAACTTTTGTATCTCTTGTGCACTAGTGATATCTCTACATTTAATGACCGAAAAGTGGCAACTTTTGCGAATAGTACGTTTGTTTTAGCTATCTGTACAATTGAGAAAGAATCAACTTTTAAGCTTCAAGATGCTGTGAATCAAGTGCAAACATGGGCAAAAAGAAAATATAAAATTAAATCAAATGATTCAAAGTCTGTTTATGTAAATTTTGCAAATTAAAAAAAAATTCGTAAACTGTCTATAAAGATACCTAAATATCTAGAAATGACGCTCGATGTAAAACTTCGCTGGAAAGAACTGTTAAACAAAATAGACAAGAACTCGATCAAATTCAACAAACTTTTACTGTTTACTCGGTAGGAAAATCGGCAGTATCGACTTTACTTATAACAATCTCCTAAAGTATAAACCAATATTATAACCCGTATGAATCTAAGGAATTCAGTTTTGGAGATGTGCAAAAGCTTTGAACCAACTAATTATACAAAAGTTCCAAAACAAATTTCTCAGAAACCTTGTCAACGCTCCCTGGTATCGTAGAAACGACGACCTACACCGGGGCTTGAAACTGAAGAACTATAGACCATGTGGATGAAGAGAACATTGGAAGGCCATGGCGAAGATGGCAGTAATTAAATTATGAAAAGTGTGATAAATCTCTAAGAATTTAATTATCAAAATAAATAGCTATTCGCTGAAGGCAGTAAAAGTGTTTTCGAAACAGGCAGGGGTCTAATCCTTGATAGCAAGAAGAAAAAGAAAATCGGTAAAGAAGGTGGGATGTTTTAAGATTGCGGCCTTAGCATCCACTTTATAACTATAGTGTAGACTACATACTCAAATTTAGGCCTATAAAAAATTAAAAACCCTACAATTTTTATTTTAAGTAATTTTTTTCTACATAGTCTAGTTAGTGTCAATTAGTGATTTTCCGTAGTATGTATTAGTCTTGCAGTGGTTGATTTTCAATTTTGCGTTATTCACTGTGATTAAAACACTTATGTTTTTCATTTTACATTGGCAAGAGAAAGTTGCTTGAGTGTTTCACACTACATTTTTTTAATATGTAGCGCTCCACGTGCAGATTTACCAGCAACCTTTCGTTTTGTTCCTAATTCCTGATTAATCCAGAAAAAGAAAAAGTACGTAAGTCATATGTCTGCTGAAATTAGTGGGTGGGCGGGTATGCTTTCATAGTAAACA
The DNA here is from genome assembly GCA_035578175.1 of Catonia carolina. Classification (NCBI taxonomy): domain Eukaryota; kingdom Metazoa; phylum Arthropoda; class Insecta; order Hemiptera; family Achilidae; genus Catonia; species Catonia carolina. The sequence goes on from JAQMRL010000011.1 coordinate 28,213,152, forward strand.
AAGGTTTTTTTTTAAGATTGCGTCCTTAGTATGCATTTTTCGAGTACAGTAGTGTATATGAAACTAATACAAAAGTTATAGAAGATTTAAAAAAATATAGGCCTATACTTACAATTTTTATGCAGTTGTTTTTAAATTGCTTAGTCGTCCATTGCATCAGTGATAGTGATGTAAGTCGATTTTTGTTTTGTTTTACTTCCAGATGTTTTGCAATTACTAATTAATTAATTAATATTAATAATGTGTCACCGGATGGCAATATTTAGTAGCGAGTTGAAACCGTTTATTTTTTGGTGGCGCTGAAAAGGGCCGTTTAAACGGTGGTCGTCTTGATGGGAAGCGTCGGTCGTAGTCGTCGTGGCGGTTGGAGGGCTGAGCAACACGGTGTGTCGTCGTCCAGCGGAGGCGTCATCTTCTTCCCTCGCAGTAGTGCGTCGATGGCTGCTTCGTCTGATCCGGCGGGCGTAAGGTTCGGTCGAAGGCTTACGCTGTTGGGTCGGCGAGCGGAAGCATCATCTTCTCTCTTGCTTCGTCGATTAGTCTTCGCTGGAGTCCGGTAGCCGTGTGCCGATGGTAGATGTCTTGTCGATGTTGTCTGTATTGAAATTGAATCTCTTGGCTCAGTGTAGCGCTCTTTATATAGTTGCCGAGAGCGCTGTGGTAGAGGGCGGTTATTGGTCTCGGCCTTGATTACAAGGCCTCTGTCGGTACGCCGCCACAAGCCTACCACACCTCTCGGAACTATTGGCGGCTCCCTCTGTCGCTACATCGGAAGCTTTGATAGCCGGCAGCACAGTACCTAATGAAAGGGAGCGACGGTGACAAATGCTTAATGATAATTAATTTTATTAAATTTTTATTAATTTATTTTATTTTTGCTTAATTTTATTAATAATGCTTTGTAATTTTATTAATTGTAATTAATAATGCAGACGATGAGAAGGGTGATAGATAAAAAAATTAATGATGAAAAATGCCAGGCCTTGACCGGGAATCGAACCCGAGACCCCGGTGTAGAAGCTATTCGCGCTGACCACTACACTAAGGGCCGACCATTTTTATGTCGAATAGATGTTGATTTTCATTTAGCGTAATTCACTCATAGTTACAATTAGGCTATGTTTTTTTATTTTCATTGTTTACTCATAAAATTCAATATGGGTTATATTGTTCATTCATTTACATTGGCAAGAGAAAGTTGTGAGTGTTTTAAACCAGTTTTTCCCTTGTTTTAATTCAGAAGACTAGGGACTGGGCAAAAAATTAAAACCATGTAATGTAGTAAATTGTATGAACATATTAATTGTCTTGAAGGGAATAAATACTGAATAGTAAAGTTATTTGAAATCTACATCTTTAGCGTTATAAATTTGTTTGTTTTCTTTTGAACACGATTTCTTAAATTGGTTTGTTAATTTGAATGTAATACATAAGAAACTACATGCAACTGATAAAGTTGTTAAAGAAGCTTATACATAATTCTGATGACATTAGATAGGGCTAAACCTTTAAGTTCGCTTTGCATACACACACACACACACACACACACACACACACACACACACACACACACACACACACACACACACACACATGATTATAATGAATGTTGTAAGATACCACGTAAACATGTGTATCTTACGTTCCATTACGTTTGTTTAAATACACGTAAAATACGTGTATTAAAATATACGTGTATAAATTCAAATAACTAACAACTGGAAAACAGATTTCTTGAAATTTTTTCTAAATAATAATAAAAAAAATAGATATAAATAAATAAAATAGACATTTTTACTTTGAAATGAACAATAATGTTGTGTTGGACCGTTTGCTTATTTGTGTTCATGTTACTCCTGTACTGAGAGACGCGACGTACTTGATCTTATCTGATATGTTATGTAGTTAGTATATAAAGTACACTCAAAGGATAATACCTAATCTCAAATGCACATCCTTTTAATCTCGTCTCCTCATTTTCTTCATCTTTTACCCTTTTATCATTTAACCTTTCTCCCTCCAACGTACTTCTTTTGTATATAAATTAAGTGTGTACAGTTTTTACTTTGGTTGCAAAGGGTGTCATGTCTTTTAAGGGAGTAGTCAACCCAGAAAATGAAAATCAAAACTTCTGGCTATAATTTATCATTATTTATTTTAAATGAAAGAGTAATTTACTAGTAATGATCTACCATTTGAACCAAGCCAAAAAATTAATTACAGCTCCTAATATAAGGGTGAGGTTGGAAAAGCGGGCTTTTGCGGGGAATCAAATATCTCAGGAACCAAGAAAAATATCAACATGATTCTTATGCTACAAAATACTGAAAAATTCTTTCTATTATCTGTTGTATGCGCTTGTATGTATTTTTCTTACAAGAAATTTATTGAAGAAAAACCAGATTTTCAAAAACATTTATTTTACGTATTCACAAATGATTTTTTAACTAAATCCCTATTAAGGTTTTTGTAATAATTATTCCACAGATAATAGAGCAAGAAATTATGAAAACTTGAAAAAAAACATCATCCAAATATCTCCAATACTAACCAAAATATTTAATTCCCAAGAATGTAAAATCATGTAAAAACCACATTCCCGGAAAACTTGAAAGTTGAAGGAATAATTTCACTCGCCTTGCTAGTGAGCTTTATTTTACACAGATGTTATTATAATTTTATGTCAACGTACAAAGTAAACAAATGTTGTGATTCAGAAAATTTTAAACTTAAAATAAATGCAAAAAACCATCGAAATTTAAAAAAAAAATCATCTTCTTGAGTTGCCTACCCCTTTTGGCGAGACTGCATGATAATTTTTAACTGAAACTTTCGGTTTTTATGGTTTACAATAGTTTAGGCCTAGATCTACCAGAAACATTAAATTGCGTCAAACAAATTATTTTATTGAAAAAATTAAGTTTTTATTAGGTTTACTCAGAAAAAGTATCAGGTCACCAGAACAAATGTTTTCCATAATTTTATACTCTGCTTGTTTTAGTGCAAAAGGGAATTTTAGTTTTTTTTAAACATCTCCATCATTGTTTTTAATATTCTCAGCAGTTACTTTAGCTTTCTAATAAACTGTTGATGGGAAATTTACTTGTTTGTGTACATTTTCTTTTGTTTTTGCCTTTTCCCGTAAATTTAGATTTTTAACACTTAAATACATTTTCTCAGAAACCATTAAATTGAAATTTGAAATTTTTGAAATTTTTACCAGTTATTTATCTTGTACATGTACATATACTGACATTTTTATGACTTGCTAAGATGCTCAAAAAGTGAGTAATACATAAAAAACTTTGAACAAAAATTGTAAACATTTTATGTTGTTCGATATTTCTTTTTACTTTCTCTTGCCTATATAAATATATAGGAAGGAAAGTATTGTTTTCATGTCGATTTTTCGAAATCGAGTTTTCACCGGATCTATACGTTTTCAGACCCCCTGAACCCAAAAAACATGTTTTTAGCGATTGGTCTGTGTGTGTGTATGTGAACAGAATATCTCAAGAACGGAACATCGTACGAACTTGAAACTTAAAACTTAAGTTACGTACCACTACCGGACTCGACACGAACATTTTCATCAAAATCGTTTAACCGGAAGTAGTAGTTTATTCGTGTAATTTTTCACTTTTATGCGATTTTCTCAAAAACTGGTCCTACGATTTTTTTTAAAATCGCCTGGTTTACTCAATTTTTTATTCTCTACAAGATAGGGTAGGCGTCATGTTTGCTGAAATTCTGGGTGAGGCTGTTTTCACGTAAAAACGTTGTTTTTTTAAGATTACAGCTTTAATATGCATTTTAGCGCAAAACTTTATATAATAAAAGTTGTAGAGAATTGAAAATTCTACAACTTTTATTTCAAACAATTTTTTGTATAACGCTTAGTTTAGCGGTAATTTGCGATTTTCTGTTTTTTTCTCACGAAAATGTGTGAAAAATTGATTTTTTTAAGATTTCGGCCTTAGTATGCATTTTACGACAAAAATGTATATAATTTAATTTATAGAAAATTAAAAGATCTACAACTTTTATTTAAAGCATTTTTCTCTACAGAGCCTAGTTTAGAGAGAAAGAGTGATTTTCCGTATTTCTAAGCCAAACTGAGGTTGATTTTCATTTTGAGTGTTTCACTCATGATTAAAATAAGGTTATGTTTTTGAGGTTAGTGTTTTGTTTATTTCTAATATTTTATTAATAATGTTAGGTTTATTATTAATTATTTGCATTGGCAAGAGAAAGTTGTGTGAGTGTTTCACACCAGATTTTTAAATTTTATGGTCCAACAGATTAAATTTAAAAAGTGACAGTAGCTAGAGAAGCTGGATAACTATAAGTGTGTAAAATTTCATTTCCTTATTTTTTACACATCCATTGAAAAATGTACCTAATACTGTAGTAGCAAATTTAATATTGGCGGGACACTAAGTACAGTCTCCCCTAAAGTGTTTTCCTTTTGTTTACTAGCAACACCCAATCACTTCTTTTCGGTACTGAAACACCGCAGTAAGTTTCTGTCGAAATTTACAAATATCTGATAAACCATTTCAATGATCTTCCACTATTAAATTTTAAAAATCTGGTGTTGAAACCAAAATCACACGACTTTTTCTTGCCAATGTAATTATTGAACAATATAATATATTTTTAATCATGGATCAATGACGCAAAATGAAAATCAACCCCGGTAGGATTTATAAAACGGAAAATCACTAATTTTTACGTTAAACTAGGATCTGTAGAAACAAATTCTTGAAATTGAAGTTGTTGGTTTTTTAATATTTTATAACTGTAGTTATAGTTTTTTTTATTGTGAAATGCGTACTATAATTACTAGCAGAGGTGTGACTATTAAATAACGAGACTGACGTTGTAAAAACTTTTATTTTAATTTTATACATAATCACTTCTTGTAACCTTCAATATACACTCCTTCTCTATCCCTACAATGCTCCATACGAATTTTCCATTGTTGAAAACAGTGCTGGAAATCATCTTCTGTCAGCTCCTTCAGGACACGTGCCGTTCAAAAATGTTTGTACTGACACTTTGTACGCGATTGAAAATGACCCAATTTTTTTGGAAACTATAATAACATGTGATAATGAAACGTGGTTGTTTTACTTATGATCCGGAAACGAAGCGCCAATCCATGCACTGGATGAGCCGAACTTCACCGAGAGCCAAAAAAGCTCGAATGAGCAAGTCAAAATATAAAGCAATGATGATTTTTTTTTTTTATATCCATCGGATTGTGTACCTCCACTGAGTTCCTGAAGGTCAAACAATTAATCAGTATACCTTGAGGTACTTTCTAAACTACGTCAAAGAGTAAGGAAAAAAGGCCCCGAAATGTGGAAGGACAATTCATGGGTTCTCCACCAAGACAATGCGCCAGTTCATTCCGCCTGTTCTGTCAAAAGGTTCCTAGCCAAGTACAGCATCTCAGTGTTAGAACATCCACCTTATTCACCAGATCTTGCACCATGTAACTTCTACGTGTTCTCTAAGGTGAAATCTGCATTAAAAGGGACAAGATTTGAGTGTGTAGAAGCTGTAAAAGAGAAAGCGGCACGTGTCTTGAAGGAGCTGACAGAAGATGACTTCCAGCACTGTTTCCAACAATGGAAAACTCGCATGGAGCGTTGTAGGGATTGAGAAGGAGTATATATTGAAGGTGACAGTAAGTGATTATGTATAAAATAAAAATAAGATTTTTTACAACGCCAGTCTCGTTATTTAATATCCATACCTTGTATACAAGAAATTTATAAGAAAACTAAACGTTGGCAAAATCAAAATTATGTAAAATTAATTTCTATGAAGGTACAATAGATAAACAACAGCAATTCATAAAATTAATGGAACCTTAACAAATTTGAACGTATTTGTCGCAAAACTATTACTTTATTACCGTACATAGCACCTTCATTTATATGTTTTTCAATTGTAAAATTTATGACATTTAACTGTTGTAGTACCTAACTAATTTTACAAGACAAAAACATAATATATTTAACAATAACACTTTCACGTCAAAATATACAAACAATTAGTTTAGGGTTAAAATATAACAACAAAATTCGAATAAAAGGGGAAAATATGTTAAAGGGTTGAACCTACATTAATATAAAATGGATAAATTAAATAAAAGTTTACACAATACATGATTATACGTTATTATTTTCATATTTTAAAATCAATTGCATTAAGAAGTAAAGTATTGTGATAGGTTTATCATTTATATTCATAAATACATGTTATTGTAAGTCTCCTATTTATAATATTATATCTATATATATTTAAATAACAATTCCATAATGAATTATATAATATATAAAACCATGTACAGAATAATATAACGCAAATATTGTAAAACAGTATAATGTGCAATAACCATAAATGTGAGTGACAGAAAACTTGACGTACAGACAGATAAACTTGTCCTTTTAAAAGATGACATCCACAACTGACTTGCCGTACATTGTTATACGTCATTATCGTGACAAGTTAATGATAATAATGAGAAAAATAATGACAGTTGATCTTGTATATCATATTGTATTGTATTGTGTTGTGTATAATTAAAATTTGTATCGGTGGGTGTATGTATTTAATATTAGTATTATTATTAATATGGGTTTCGATTAAACGGAAAATATAATGGAAACCGAGGATGATACCCTCGTGTCATGTGATATTTGATAACATTTTGTAATATTATTTTTACATATAGGCGTAGTAAATATAATATTATATTATATAGGGTGGCCCATAAGTTAGTTTGCAAAAATGCGTTTGGTTCAATAAATAAAACTAAATAAATGAAAATACAACTTTATTTTTTTTGTTTAGGTCATCAGCCGAAAGGTTGGTTTGAACCTCTAGAAGTTTTATTAAGGAAAACGAGGAGTAAAGTGGTTTATAATTGTCTTTCTCACTGATTGGAAATGTATGCTTATCACCTCTGAAAAGCATCTACTTTCCACACTGCAAATGACACCTTCACTTCATTTACCACAGGGTCTGGCTGTATAATGAAATTCATTATTCCCAGAAAAGGTAACTCTTGACTGGTGTCTTTTATACCTCTACCTCTTCTGTTCTTAAATACTTTAGTCATATACTTGGTTGATCATCTGTTAAGGAACAACTATTTTTTATAGCACTGGAACTATAGCAGATCGATTGCCTGCTATGTTCAAACAACTTTATTATCAACATGTAAATACATATAGAGGTAAGTGAACTTACAAAAGATGTTCGAAGTGGTTTCAATGCTATTTTTATGCATCGCATCTTTTCAACACTGATTTACTGGGTAATTTTTTTCAAAAATCTTCCGGGACTGTAGGTTTTCAAATTTTGACTGGATCCGTTCCTCCAAATGTTCAACATCTTGAATCTTGACGGGATAAACCTGATCTATTTTTTAGTACACACCAGACTGAAAAATCTATGGATGTGACATCTGGCGAAGGTCGTTCAGTAGTGCTCCGTTTGCCAATCCACTCTTCAAAGTTTTCATTTAGAAATTCACAATGGCTCCATAATGCGGGGGTGTTTCATCTTGTTGCCGTACTTTTCCTTAACTGCTCAGTACTCAGATTACTGTCTGTCTATATTTTGATGGCCTCCCGCAGAGATGAGCAGAATCGGTCCTCTACTAACCTTCTCAGTAACACTTCATTATATACCAATTCCAGCGTACTATTTAGTAGTAGTACATAATGAAATGTTATTGAGAAGGCTAGTAGCGGGCAGATTCTGCTCCTCTCTGCGGGAGGGCATCAACTTATATAGGGTGATTCAAAAAGAGCGCCGGTTTTGATATATCAAATTAAGAGATTTATTTTATTGAAAAACTGAAAATAAATACATCAACAAGTTCATCTTTCCTTCCGATTTCATGTATGAAAAATGATGTCATGCATGTGTTCTCCTCTACTGCGCTGGCACGCATCAACACTGTCCATGAAACTGGATATTACTGCACGACAAGTTTCGACTTCCATTTGCCCGACAACCCGTCAAATTTCCTCCTTCAAGTCATTGATGTTTCGGGGTTTATTGGCATACACCAATGACTTCAGATGACCCCAAAGAGGAAAGTCACAAGGCGTCAAGTCACACGACCTTGGTAGCCATTGATGGTCGGAATTACGAGAAATGATGCGATCCTGGAACCGTTCACGGAGCAACAACATTGTTTCTCGTGCAGCGTGACAGGTGGCACCATCCTGCTGAAACCACAACTCGTCAATGTCCATTCCATCCAAATGACGCCACAAAAACTCCCTAATTTGCTGGGTTAACAGCCACACTGTCACGAACCAACGCAACGTTCTGCTCAGTTTGGCCAGAACGACGACGTCCAGAACTTTTAAGGTCGACTGTTGAACCCGTCTCAAAAAAACTTTTTCATGAGCCTGCGAACTGTTGATTCATTCGGTGCTTCATTACGTCCTAGAGTACCGCGAAGTCGCCTGACAGTAGCCGCATAACTCTCTCCACTCTGGTAAAATGTTTTGACGATTAACACTCGTTGCGCAATAGTAAACTTCTCCATGGTTAGACACAGACTGCGAGAGTAGGTACTACACTGCGAACAAGAGAAACTACAACTGAATCGTCAATCGGAATGTTCTCCAAAATAGAAATGTGGTCAAACAATGTTGCCAACCGATAAACAAAAATTTATACCAGCCGTTTAAAAACCGGCGCTCTTTTTGAATCACCCTTTAGACAGACAGTACTGATATGTAATGAAGAGATGAACCCGGGACTCAATGTGGGTAATGCGCTGCTGCCACCATAGTACGTACATTTCTAAAAACATGCAACTGTGTAGTATATATAATTTATTTTTTGCTTCTTCTTTGCAACACTTAATAACATTTAAAATAACATTCCGTTCCGCACTTTGAATTGTTTTACCCTGCTTTCGAACGGTCGACATAATAAACTTATAATACACGGATAGATAACTAATTTATAACAACACTACAGAGTAATGAATAAAATGTAAAGAATTAAAATGAAAAAAAAACGGAATGATTTTTAACGAATTAAAATACTGTCATTTGTATAAATGTAGCATAAAACGTAAAAACAGAATAGCTAAATCAAAACAATATTTCCTGTATCACTCATTGCGTAATAAAATAAGGACTGTGTATTCCAAAGAACTACGAGTGTTTTTCTATGTTTCAGGGCTGATGAGCCCTCTACCCACTTCATAGCTAGTTAATGACTTGCCAATACTTGCTCTCGTAGCTCTGTTATATATTTCTTCAGCCATTTTTTTGGTCTTTCAACAATAATTAAAACCATTTTTACAATTTGACAACGCTGGTAAACGTTCTGATTGGTCTAAACGCGTCCAACAACAGAGCTCATCAACCGTGAAAAGCATTATCGTATGTTTTCAGGATTGTAATTGAGAAACTCTGCCCATAACAGACAGGAGGAGTGTCAAATTATTTACACTCAATCTGTTTGTTGCAGGGCTAAAATAAATAGTTCTGTTTCTTATCACATGGTCAGCCAATTGAATGACTGAATCATTTAAGAGCAGAAGAGGTAGAGGTGTAAAAGACACTAATCAGAGTTATCTCCTCTGAAAGTAATGAATTTCATTATACAGCCAGACCCTGTGGTGAATGAAGTGAAGGTGTCATTTGCAGAGTGGAAAATATGTGCTTTTCAGAGGGCCCGGCATGCTGATAAGCGTACTTTTCCACTCAGTGAGGAAGGCAATGGTAAACCATTTCACTCCTCGTTTTACTTAGTAAAACCTCTACAGGTTCAAACCAGCCTTTTGGCTGATGACCTAAACAACAATTGAGAAACTAAAGCATGCGCAGTAGATTATTCCCCTCTTACACTTCGTCTCAAACTAAGTTCATTTCGTGACTAACCATCAGTCCTCCTGTCAACTGACTTTTGGGTACTACGCACTAGTCAAGTTCACAATACCACTACGCTAGACAAATCAGTCTAAAGGTTGCTAGTGACAACTGACTTATGGGCCACCTTGTATAAAATACATAGAGATAGATGTGTTGTTAGTTAAGCAAAGAGGTTACGATGTTAAAATGTCAAATCCATTTTGTTAACCGAGTTGGATCTACTCACCCTGAACCTCATACGAGTGTGTTACGAAGCAAAATCATTCGATCCAGATATTTTGTTTGACATTTTCTACAGAATTGACATGCGAAACTCGTTCAATTCACCCTTTATTCAATTCATATATTATTCAAATCGTCTATTTAATATTTAGTACTATTATGTGTCACTATGGGGTTAAGATTTTGTTACAGTATAAATGTGTGTACAGAAAATGTGTTGTAATATTGGTTCTACGTTTATGTGTCTTTCAGTTATCATCAATAACACATAAACACATTTTATACATATATCTATTTCTATTATAGTGTAAATTCTGTGTCCGGATTTGTTCAGATAAAAACCGGTACGAATAATCAAAAATTCTGGGTATTTTGGAAATTTGTTGCTGTTTTTTATGATTTTTAACACATTTTCTGTCACCTTTATCTACTTTTCGTATATAAATTGAAAAATTACTAATATTTGGGAAAATTTTTAATACCTGAATTAAAAATGTAGTAGTTCCAGAGAAAAAGCAATTAAGGTAGTTTGTAGAAGACGTTTTTACCTCTCATCTCTTTAACGTAACATTTTATTGTTTTGATTATTTTTTTATGTAATAGTTTTATTTTTTTTACATTTATAATGAATATTTAGATAGATGGATGGACAAAATAAGTAATTTAGAGGTTCTTAGACGAGTGGATAAAAAAGAAGTATATTGAAAAACCTTACCAGAAAAAGGGATGGGCAAGTGGAGCATATCTTAAGACATCCAGGTATTGCTCTATCAATAATGGAGTGTAATATTGAGAGAGTGAATAGTAGGGCAAAAGTTAGAATATATAAAGCAAATTACAAAAGATGTAGGATGTTACAGGTATGTAGATATGAAACGACTTGCGCAAGATAGAACAGCTTTGAGAACTGCATCAAACCAGTCGAGAGACTGATGAAAAAAAATATTTATGTAAAATATAGTACTATGTTTATTATACATAATAAACAAACATAATATGTTTAAAAAAATGATTTCACTTAAGTGGTTTCATCCTGAAGGTTAATAATTCATTTTTCTGTACGACGCTCAGGATTTAGGATTTATACAATTATTTTTTTCCAAATTGGGCTAAATTTTTGTTCTTTCTGTCCAATTTTTTTTGTGCGACGCATGAGAACGAAGATTTTTCGACTTTCTGTCTTGATTTTTTCCTGAGTTATAGTAAATTGTTGTTCGTTCTTCGTGATATTTTTCTAAATTGGACGAAATTGTCGTTGTTTCTGTGAATTTTTGTGTACGACGATTTGGGTTGAAAATTTTTAGGATATTTTTTGTTCAATTTTTTTGTAAATTGGACTAAATTTTCTTATTTCTGTACATTTTTAATACGCAGAACGAAAAAGCTTCTTACGATTTCTTATGTTATTTGCTCCAAGTTGTTCTTTTGTGAATTTTTTGTTACTCCTTAGAAAAATGTTTGTTATTGGGAGAGACGGAAAGCTTGGTTGAATAAAAGGGGTAAGAAACAACAATCGTTACACAATGTCGATAGTTGCCACCTCGTGGCCCAATGGTATAATAAGTTAGATTTCGTTGAATTACTAAGAAAAAGTTAAGAAATTACCAGTTGGAAGAGGCGAGCACGCCTAATCCTCAATACTATTTATGAAGAGATTGATTAAGGCTGAAAACTAACGACTGGGTTTTGTTGTTGTTTAGGTCATCAGCTGATAGGCTGGTTTGAACCTTTAGAGACTTTACTAAGAAACCGAGGAGTCAGGTGGTTTACCTACGCCTTACTCACTGATTGGAAAAGTTTGCTTACCAGCATGCCAGGCCCTCTGAAAAACATCTACTTTTCACCCTGCAAATGACACCTTCACTTCATTCACTACCGGGTCTGGCTGAATAATACAATTCATTACTCGCAGAGGAATAACTCTGACTAGTGTCTTTTACACCTGTACCTCTTTTGTTGTTAAATGCTTCAGTCATATAATTGACTGACCATGTGATAAAAAAATATAACTATTTTTTGTAGCCTTAAGTGCAAATAATTTAACACTCTACCTGCCTGTTATAGACTGGAATTTAATTTTGTCGTAATGTGTTCAGTTTTAATTTCTTTATTTACTGTATTATTTTTTATTATCTGGAAAAATTAGTTCGGATGAATAGGGTTCGTGTAATGAAATTCCCACTGCATTAAAATTATAAGAAAACAATATTATGACACACCCTCGAATACATTGGACCATTTCATAAGCTTTCAATACCTACGTTGTTTGTCGGTTGAAACGCAGACAAAGGGTTGTAAATTGAGTTTGAATAACGGACAGATTTTGGTTTTGATTTCGGTTGCTGCCCTACTTATCAATAACCTACTGTCGTAGTTTGAAGGGAATTTGAATTAGGTACTTAAAAGTGGGTGGGTATCTGCCCTAGCGTAGGTATCAAATAACGCGATTCCCCTTCCGTGTGATGTGACCATCAAAATTACTTAACTTAGGTCTGTGAGGTCAATGACCTGGCTACAAATATAACCATTATTATTGTTATGATTGTGTGTTAACCCCAGGGTCAATGCACTTGATTTTCATAAAAGCATTTCCGTATAGTTATACTTACAATACAAACCAAAAAGAGAAACATTTTTGATAGTGCAGTACTTATCAGTCTTGCCTATAACAGGCAGGTGGAGTTTTAAAGTATTTGCACTTGATCTGCTAGTTCCAGGGCTACAAAAAAGGTTGTTTCTTATCACATTGTCAGCCAATTATATGACAGAATCATTTAAGAATAGAACGGTACAGGTGTAAAATACACTAATCAGAGTTATCTCCAGCCGCATTGGCGTAGTTGGTGACGTGCTCGCCTCTCATCATGCGGTCGTGGGTTCGAATCCCACTCAGGCACGGCATATTTTCATATGCTACAAAAAATAATTTCATCCTCCATTGTTAACAGTTACACCCCAACGTCGTCGCTAATGACCGTTGCAGTTGATGCGAGGTTAAATAAATAAATAAACAATTTTATTGGGAGTTAAAAGATCTACAACTTTTATTTTAAGCATTTTTCTCTACAGAGCTTAAAGTTTAACGTCAAAGAGTGATTTTCCGTATAATTAAGCCAAACTGAGGTTGGTTTTCATTTTGCACCACTCACTCATGATTAAAAAAGGGTTATGTTTTTTGAGGTTAGTTTTTTTATTTATTTTTAAGGTATTACTGCTAACATAGGTTATATTGTTAATTATTTGCATTGGCAAGAGAAAGTTGTGTGAGTGTTTCACACCAAATATTTCCTATTTGTATAGCTTTTATTTTCAATAACTAAATTAAAAAATAAATTATAGATCTTGGGTGCGATAATATGATTTTTCCAAAGTTTCTTAGCTGTTATTATTAACGTAAACAATTTGTTGGGTATAATAAAGTAAATATTCTATGGAAATGGTTTTCCCTTAATGGTATGTGACATCTGTGTCCTGCATTTAGATCTTCAACAGAAGTTATATACAATTAATGAAGTTAATTCGGATAGTTTTGTTTTTAATAAGTGAAATGCACCTGGCTGGTTATTTAAATAGTTATTATTGTTTATAAAAAGCCAGCTGTTGGTTGTCTTCGCCTATTAACGTCACATCTTACCTTCTTGTTTCTTCATCTTAATTTGCCTGTCTGTATTAGTATCGAATTTCTAAGAAAGTGTTAATATTAAGAATATATTGTGACAATATCGAAGACGAATATGGTTCAAGAAATTTCTAGTACTTGATTCATAAAATGTTAAAAGAGTAGATAATAGAGTGAAAAAGTAACAATAGGGTCAGTTATAAAAGGATACCTGTTTATAAAGGGATTTTAAAAGGATCTTTGTTGTACAACTATTTGTGAAAGAGTGGGTTGATTACCTGTAACACCTTCTATTGTTACTTGTTTACACTTCTTAGTTATGATTTTTCGAGAACAAATAAAAAAGATTATTGATCGAATTTCGGTGTCTTTCGAGAATGCTCTTTGAATCGCCTATATAAATAGAACCCCGAGCGCGGTTAGTGAGTTAGTATTCGTTTGATCTTTGACGAGTGTTTATTGCGTGAGCTATCGGCACTCGTTGGATCAGGTCAACGTGTCCCGGCATTGGTTAACTATTGTTATATCGTCTATTCGTATATGTGCATTGTGTATTCAGTTTCATTGTGTATGTGTATTCTATAAATTGATTGTAAGTAGTGCCAAGTAAATTATTAAGTTATTTATTGTATTACTTCATTATAATTAGTTTAATTTTTTACTTTCTCTTGCCTATATGAATATATAGGAAGGAAAGTATTGTTTTCATGTCGATTTTTCGAAATCGGGTTTTCACCGGATCTATACGTTTTCAGACCCCCTGAACCCAAAAAACATGTTTTTAGCGATTGGTCTGTGTGTGTGTGTGTGTGTGTGTGTGTGTGTGTGTGTGTGAACAGAATATCTCAAGAACGGAACATCGTACGAACTTGAAACTTGAAACTTAAGTTACATATCACTACCGGACCCGACACGAACATTTTCATCAAAATCGGTCAACCGGAAGTAGTAGTTTATTCGTATAATTTTTCACTTTTTTGCGGTTTTCTCAAAAACTAGTCCTACGATTTTTTTTTAAATCAACTGGTTTACTACATTTTTTATGCTCTACAATATAGGGTAGGCGCCATGTTTGCTGAAATTCTGCGTGAGGCTGTTTTTACGTAAAAACATTTTCTTTTTAAGATTGCGGCTTTAATATGCATTTTAGCGCAAAACGGTATATAATAAAAGTTGTAGAGAATGTAAAATTCTACAACTTTAATTCAAACATTTTTTTGTATAACGCTTAGTTTAGCGGTAATTTGCGATTTTCTGTTTTTTTTTCTCACGAAAACGTGAGAAAAATCGATTTTTTTAACATTTCGGTCTTAGTATGCATTTTACGACAAAAGTGTATATAATTAAATTTATAGAAAATTAAAAGATCTACAACTTTTGTTTAGAGCATTTTTCTCTACAGAGCCTAGTTTAGCGTGAAAGCGTGATTTTCCGTATTTTTAAGCCAAACTGAGTTCGATTATCATTTTGCGTCATTCACTCATGATTAAAATAAGGTTATGTTTTTGAGGTTAGTTTTTGTTTATTTCTAATATTTTATTAATAATGTTAGATTTATTATTAATTATTTGCATTGGCAAGAGAAAGTTGTGTGAGTTTCACACCAGATTTTAATTAGTTTAATTTTTATTTTGTAAATCTTTTAGTTTTAATAAATACTTGTAATTGTAAACTTTAGTGTATTAATTATTTAATTACCTAGATCTCGAAACGGACCTTAGCGATAAGTGTCACGATATTAATTGGATACATTTGAAAAAATTGTAAAACACAATACTTTTCTGTTACAAAACGGTGTGACAATCGTGTTCTTTCAGATTTTCTTTATTTAAATTTAATTTACTTGTATACTTTTTTTCTCTTGCCTATATGAGTATATAGGAAGAAAAGTATTGTTTTCATGTCGATTTTAAGAAATCGAGTTTTCACCGAATATGCACGTTTTCTCAGACCCCCCTGAACCCACCCAAACTTGTTTTTTAGCGATTGGTCTGTGTGTAACTTAAAAGATGTAAGCCAACAACTTTTATTTTAACCATTTTTCTCTACAGAGCCTAGTTCAACGTCAAAGAGTGATTTTCCGTATTATTAAGCCAAACTAAGGTTGGTTTTCTTTTTGCATCAGACACTCATGATTAAAAACAAGTTGTATTTTTAAGGTTAGTTTTTTTGTTTATTTCTTATGTTTTATTGCTAATATTGTTCATTGCATTGGCATGAGAAAGTCTTGTAACTGTTTCACACCAGATTTTTATTTTATACATTAAACTTGGTCTATCTCAAGGGAATTCTTCTGTCTTCTCTTCCATGGTATAGGGCATGCAAAATATTGGTTCTTGCACCAAAATATTAAATTTTTTCATTAGGAAGCTGTGAATTGGATAAATAATCCGTAGCGTTGTATACGTCTTCCCAAGCTTCTTTTTTTACTTTCTCTTACCCTGTAAGAATATATAGGGAAGGAAAATATTGTTTTAATATCGATTTTACGAACTCGAGTTTTCACAGAAAATACACATTTTAGGCCCCTGAACCTAAAAAATGTGTTTTTAGGGATGTGTGTGTGTGTGTGTGTGTGTGTGTGTGTGTGTGTGTGCGTGCGCGCGAAGTTGAAATTCAAGTTAGGTACCAATAGAGGACCAACGCGATATTTTTCATGAAAATCTCTCAACCGGAAGTAGTAGATTGTTCGTGAGATTTTTCACCTTTTTTCAATTCTTTCAGAAATTGCTGCTACGATTTTTTTTAATCGCCGCATTGACTATTTTTTGTGTTATACAAGATAGGGTAAGTGCCGTGTTTACTGAAACTCTTGAGCTGTGTTTTCGTGGTATTTTTTTTAATTGCGGTCTTAATATACATTTAGGACAAACGTTTAAATAATAAAAGTTGTAGGAAATTAAAAAACCTGCAACTTTTATTTCAAGAATTTTTTTATAGCGCTTTGTTTAGCATCAATTAGAGTTTTCTGTATTTTTACAGTATTTTTTTTCTACGGAGGTTGTTTTCCATCAAGCGTGATTCACTCATGCTTAAAATTTAATTATGTTTGTCATTTTCTATTGTTTACTGGTGATTAACCACAGTTTATAATTTTCATTACTTACATTGGCAACAGAAAGTCATGTGAGTGTTTCACAACAAATTTTTCCTCAAATTTTATGTCTATTTACGGTGATAATTTTTCTATGAAATTTTATGAATAAATTGGTAAGTTTACATATTCAGGGAAAAAGTTAAGAAGCTGTAAATATCAGAAATGCAATATACAGAAAGAAAAACATATCAATGTGAAACATTTTAAGGAGTTTTAGATGAGGAAGAACTTTTAATATGATCCCCAGTGCTCGGGTTGCAATAAAATATTAAGATTAACTGATTATTTTAAATTTCATTGGATTACATTTTTGATTCGTTTTAATAAATTAGATGCAAATTTAAACACGTTTTAATGACAGTAATAAAATATATCATAAATATTATTAAAATGTAAATAGATAAATAAATAAATTAGAACTACTTAATTTAATTTCTAAAATTACTAGCATTTAGCCTAGAAAATAGTATACAAAGAAAATATGTTAATTTATTAAATACTTTTTCAGTTTATGTTCATTTCACGTGGCAGTCAATTTATTTTGTTGTTAAGATGTGCTCCTCTTCGTCGGTTTATTTAACTTGCGACTTGCGGAACAAAGTACAGAGAGGTTAGGTGGTTTGGAAATTTAGTGCTTACATTTATTACAGGGCGTTTACAAAGTTATTTCTGTGACGTTGTGTGAATTTTTAACGTTTAGGGGAGAGGAACCAAATATGGAGTACAATTTTCATTTTTTCATTTTTCTGGGTTTCTATGACGTTTTTGAAATTTCTTGAATTTTATATCAATAGTAGAAATAGTTTATTTCACAACTAGAAAATACAAAATCTTAAATTTACAAAATATAATTTTAAAAAAAAGTTTCTTTAGCGACATGATTTTTACAATTCACAAAATAGGATGTTAATATGGAATACATTGGGTTATAATTTGGAATACTTGGAATAGATACATAACTTGCCTACATAGTTTTTAAAGCACCTAAGTATTAGTCCAATCAGTTTATTCACAGTAATCGCAGACAAAATACAACCTTTCAGCACTAGTGCATTGTTCATGATATCAATTATTACACCTCGAGCATTGAATCCACTTTTCACCTTGACAAAACACGCTGTATTTGGTCTGTTTGAATCCGGTAGTTGTTTCTGTCGGTAGTATAGCCTAACCGATGGTGCCAGAATATCAGGATTTCCAACGTCCTGTCTGGAATAACACTAGTATTTCATAATAAGACCGTATTCCACATATGGCTCCCTTCCCCTATTCTTTTAATTATCCATTGGGTTGTTATAGTACGTAAAATGAAAGATGAAGCTTGTATTTGGAACCGCCTATCTCACCTACTAGCGGTTTCATAATCATAAGACACCCGAGTTTGAACCCTCGCATCTCCAAAACTATGAGTCAGATTTCAATATACTGTGACAATATTGAAGACGAATATGGTTCAAGAAATTTCTAGTACTTCATTCATAAAATAGTAAAGAGTAGATAATAGAGTGAAAAAGTAACAATAGGGTTAGCTATAAAAGGATACCTGTTCATAAAGGTTATTTAAAAGGACTGCGCTATTGTGTATGATAAGGTAGGGTCTTTTGTTGTACAACTATTTATGAAATAGTCGGTTGATTACCTGTAACACCTTTTATTCTATTGTTATTTGTTTACACTTCTTAGTTATGATTTTTCGAGAACAAATTTTTTTTTTTGTAATCCCTAATTTGTGTACGTTGCAATCTGTTCAATTCAGAACAATAAGCAACCCCATGACCCAATGAGATGAGGATGATGTGTATGACGTGTAAATGAGGTGTAGTCTTGTACTGACCCAGGCCGACCATTCCTGAGAGAGTATGGTTAATTGAACCCCAACCATCAAAGTACACCGGTAACCACTGTCTAGTATTCAAATCCAAATAAAAGTAACTACCTTTACTAGGATTTGAACCAGGAACCTTCGTCTCCGAAAATCAGCTGTTTAACAGCTGATTTTGGCGACGACTTTACCTCTAGACCAACCCGGTGGGTTGAGAACAAATAAAAAAGATTATTGATAGAATTTCGGTGTCTTTCGAGAAGGCTCTTTGAACCGCCCATATAAATAGAGCCTCGAGTGCGGTCAGTGAGTTAGTATCCGTTTGATCTTTAACGAGTGTTTATTGCGTGCTATGGGGGCGTTAGATCAGGTTAACGATTCCGAGGTATTGTTATACTATCTTATTGTGTATGTGCTTTGTGTATAATTGTTTGTAAGTAGTTCTAAGTAAATTATTTAAGTTATTTATTGTATTACTTCGTTATAATTAGTTTATTATTTATTTTGTAAATCTTTTAGTTGTAATAAATACTTGTAATTGTAAACTTTAGTGTATTCATTATTTAATTACCTAGATCCCGAAACAGACCTTAGCGAAAAGTGTCACAATACTTTACATCAAAATTTAGCTCATTTTATTCTGCGTTGACCCTTAATAGTGCTATATTTTTAATGTTGTTTAAAAATTGCCATATCGAGGTTGAAAGACAAAAAGACCCGGTTTTCTTGATACCGCAACAAATTTCATGCGTTTAGAGGCGTGCAAATCGATAAGTATTTGACCGAAAAGTTTGAAATTAACACAAAATAAAAAATTATATGCTTATAGCGTGTACGAAATTTCAAAATCGTAAGTTGTTTAAATTTTAATTTATTAACAATATTCTGAACCCTTGCTATCTCGGTAACCGCTTGATCTTTCGGCATGGGCAAACTATCGTTTTATTCAGCGTAAAAAACTTAGAACAGATATGTTTATAACATGAAATATTGATAGGCCAATGTTGTGGTATAATTTTTGGAATTTTGAAAAATAGACTGGGTAATGCGGAGGGTGGGTACTACTATCCATGTTGCCTGAATGTGATTGTCTACTTGACAATGCAGTCTGTCAATTCAGGTAGATAGTCCTACAGGATGTCACGTACACAAACTTGCATCATGGATAGTAGCGCCCACCCTCCGCAATACCCCGTCTATTTTTCAAAATTTTAAAAATTCTACCACACATTGGCTTGTCAATGTAATTAACATACGTGTACTAAGATTTTTACGCTGAATAAAACGATAGTTTGCCTGTAGCGAACGATGGAGTAGTTACCGAGATAGCAAGGATTCAAAATATTGTTAATAAATCAAAATCTAAATAACTTACGATTTTGAAATTCGTACACGCTGTAAGAATATAATTGTCTATGTTGTTAAAATTTCAAACTTTTCAGTCAAATACTTATCGATTTACACGCGCCTCTAAACGTATGAAATTTGTTGCGGTATCAAAAAACCGGGTCTTTTTGTCTTCCAACCTCGATATGGCAATTTTTAAACAACATTTAAAATATAGGATTATTATAGGTAAACGCAGAATAAAATGAGCTAAATTTTGATGTAAAGTATGTTAAAATCCGACTCATAGTTTTGGAGATGCAAGGGTTCAAACTCGGGCGTCTATAATTATGAAACCGATAGTAGTAAAAACACAAATATTTGACGTACGACTGTTTTTAAGCTTTTGTTATTTTATTTGCATAAATTACGAAGTACGGAAGTCTATTTATTAGTCATTTTCTAGCAATTTTCAGACAGAATGTGTGCCCGATTTTTAGCGCATTCGTCAGAACAAGTAGCACGATCAATTTTTAAAAGAAAAATATGGCGTTGGGGAGGAGTTCTGCATGTCTTCTAATTAATGTCAGCTAAAATTCAGCCTTTTAATACAAAAAAAGTAAAGGAATTAAATTTTTATAAAAAAAATATGTTGTTTCCCGATGGACGTAACGAGTTTAAACGAACGTTGTATCCCTTTATTTAATGAGGCAAAAAATTTCCAAATTTTCAAATTTATTGTTTTTTTTAATTTTTATGTTTTTTACTTGGTTGAAACACGCGGTTCAAAGCACAGGCTTCATCTTTCATTTAACTTACTATAGTGGTAAAGTCGTCGCTGCGAAATGGGGTATTTAACAGCTAATTTTTGGAGATGAAAGTACCTGGTTCAAATCCTAATAAAGCTAGTTAGTTTAGTTACTTTTTTACGGATTTGAATACTAGACAGTGGTTGCCGGTGTACTGTAATTTTTGGGGGTTCAGTTAACCATACTCTCTCAGAAATGGTCGGCCTGAGTCCGTACAAGACTACACCTATTTACACGTCACACACATATTCCTCATTTCATTGGCTCATTCTCGTGTAGGGTACGAGAATTTTCTGCCGCCCAGTACCGGAAATTTTGTTTATTTACACAACCAGACAGGTGAAAATGGGCCTCATCTGACATCATGATTATTGAATCGTTAGTTAAAATGTTCAGAATTGATTGTGCACATTCTCTTCGGTTTTGGAAATAATGTTGGTTTAGTTCTTGAACAGTTAGGATTTTATACGGATGAAAATGAAAATCCAAACGCAAAATTCTTCAAACACTCCGATCTGATATTCCTAGCACAGCTGCGTGATGTGCAGCAGGGCGTCGTGGACTTCTGGCTACTGACAATCGCAAAGCATCTGTGTTTTCGAAAGTACGAACGCTACGTGGACGGCCTGTAGGTTTCCGTTTTAAAGATGAAGCCATTTCTCTAAAATTTTTAACCCAACGGATTATTGCATTGCGACTGGGAACACTACCGTGTCTACTTACTCCAAACTTTGTACGGAAAAAACGCTGGGTTTTGACTACCGAGTAACCGTTACTAAAGCAAGTCTCTATGACGGAAGCACGACGTTGTGCGTTCCACGACTCCATTGCAACTGTAATGACATTGAGCCCGGGAATGAAAGTCATTGACCCGGTTCTCCTCACTCGCATTGTTGCGATGTACAGTCAGATCAAAAACCAACCACTTTTTCTGCCGGTCCCTTTATTATACACTTTTGTCGTGAAATACATACCAAAGCCGCAGTCTTAAAAACCCCAATATTTTACCGATTTCAATGAGAAAATATGGATAATCATTAATTGACGCGAAACCAAGCTCTATAAAAACAAATGTTTGTCCTTTTTTCGTTCATAAATGTTGTAGGTTTTTTTAATTTCCTACAACTTTGATTGTAGACTACGATTTTACCCTACAATGCATATTAAGGCTACAGTGTTATAAAAAAATGACCTCGATAGCACAGCCCCCAAGAACTTTAGAGGACATGGCGCTTACTCTGTGTTGCAGAACACATAAATAAGATACCCTCATAATGTAGTAAAACCATTTTTAAAAAACACCGCAAGAGCCATTTTTGAGAAAATCGCAAAAAGTAAAAATTTGCTCGAATAAACTATACTACTTCAAGTTGACCGATTTTGATGAAAATGTTAGTGTTGGATCCATCTGTGGGTAACGTAAGTTCCTAGCTTAAGTTCAAAGTTTCAACATCGTGTTATATTCTGTTCTTGAGAAATTTTGTTCACACACGCACGTGCGCGCACACAGACCAATCGACAAAACATGTTTTTTTTAGTGTTCGGGATGCCTAAAAACGTGTATTTCCGGTAAAACCTCGATTTTAAATAATCGACATGAAAACATAACTTTCCTTCCGTAAATAATCATTCATAGTAGAGCAAGAGAAGTTAATATAGTAAGTTAACAAAAAACTAAAGTATAGGTAATTACATTGTTGTGTTGTTTAGGTCATCAGCCGAAAGGCTGGTTTGAACCTGTAGAGGTTTTACTAAGTAAATCAAGGAGTAAGGTGGTTTACGATTGCCTTCCTCACTGAGTGGAAAAGTACGCTTATCAGCATGCCGGGCCCTCTGAAAAGCACATATTTTCCACTCTGCAAACGATACCTTCACTTCATTCGCCACAGGGTCTGGCTGTATAATGAAATTCATTACTTTCAGAGGAGATATCTCTGATTAGTGTCTTACACCTCTACCTCTTCTGTTCTTAAATGATTCAGTAATTTAATTGGCTGACCATGTGATAAGAAACATAACTATTTATTTTAGCCCTGCAACGAACAGATTGAGTTTAAATAATTTGACACTCCACCTGTCTGTTATGGGCATAATTAAATTTTTATCTATATATGTATAAAATTCGATGTATATGTGTGTGTGTGTGTATGTTCCCCATTATCTCCTAATTACTGAACCAATGTTCATGCAGTGTTTTCATATTGTGACTATGATGCCGGTGCAGGTTTAGGCTATTGAAACTCTTAAAAAGTCTTAAAAGCCTAAAGGGATGAAAATAATGTTTATGTCCTACATTAAGGCTTTTATGAGGTTAGATAATCTGCTGCTTTTAAACCAGCTGATGTGATTCAAATGAAGATTTGTCATAAATGAAGTCATATGATTCAGCAAATAGCGACGTGGTGCTAAGGATCAACTGTTGACAACATCACATGATAATTTTATTGTATTTTTATTATGCAGGTACGATTTTGTAGTGTTGAGTATTTTATAAAAGTAAAGATCCGTATTTTTTAAATTTGTTTCTGCTACATATTTAAAGAAAAGTGATTACACTATTTTTCGCGTGCAAGCCGCGACGGGGCATGCTATAGTCCATGTAATTTCAATAGAAGCTTGCACTGTAAACGTTCCCTCTACTTGCCTCCTCCGTTTATTCCAAGTAGTCAGCATATGTACTGGTTGTTAGAAAAGTATGCCTCTAAATTGTTACCAGTGTTTAATACTTTCGTATGAATTTAATTCTTTTAAAGTAATTCATTGTGTTTAATTGTATAATCCTATTTTAGTATCGATTGCATCTTCCGAAGAAATTTAATCCGAGATGACACAATGTCCGCACGCTCCATGAAAAACCTTCTACCGTCATTACATTTCTTGTAACTGTACCCCAAATTTTTAATTATTCTCCATGTAGACTTAACGGACCCCGTGTACCCAATTTTTTCTTCTAAAATTTTTCTAACTTTTTCGCATGTAGGGTACTCCCCACGTTCAAAAAACTCGGTTATTGTTCTGCGAATGCATTGCTCATCGAAACTGTCAACACTGGTGACCCATTTTTTGTGAGGTATCTTCTTATGAGGAGATGTAAACGACACGGATTGTTATTCATTGGTCCCACAGATTTTATTGATGGCAGCTGATGCAGCTATGTTCTCACGGGCTTCGGCACATATTCTTTGCTCAGTGCTGCGACTACATGAGCAAGCAGTTGCAGTCACTTCCTGGGTTGATAAAAACATTTCACGAATTGTTGCTTCAGGATAACTATACAGAAGTTCTTTAAAGTAATTATACACACTGTAAATAAAATTTTTAGATTGGCTCCGTAAATCACGTTTTTCACTCATCGTTGACCGGTACTGCGTACACTTTAATCTCTTGTGCACTGAACGGAAACTCAAACTGAACTGGTGAATTTATTTGTACTATAATATAATCATATACATTTATAAAAGACTGTGTACATTTTTATATATGTCTTTAAAATAGAAACAGCCTTACATTTTGTGTTGACAGTTATAAAAGCAAACACTGCAGAGTATAATATAATCTGTAATTAATTAACTAAAAGAATTGACATTCTGGTTTATAAAGTATTTTTTTGACATTAAAGTAATATATCAAAAAAAGAAAAAATTAAAAATAGGTAGTGATTTGTGCCTATTACTCATTTGTTTATAATCAAGAGTTTGGAAGTAGTAGTACGTTTTGCAGCACACTATACAAACTGCTGCAACCACCTAATTTGTGTGGGAGTGAAAATACTTATTACGGAAGCTTCTATTGAAATTACATGGACTGTAGTAAAATCTAAATTGTAAACGAAACTGTTGATATAAATTTTGGAACATCCTGTAAATTGTGGATACAGATAGGGCCAGCTAGGGAGCCAACTATAGCAGGTAAGTGAGATCTAATTAAACAGTACAATCATATAAATTACCATGAATTGAGGAGCAGGATTTCTATGTCAACTCTAGCACGCAGCTAAGGCTAATTTCAGATTTAATTGGGCGGACCCGTCTGCGGGGGTGGCATCCAGCCAATTGCCCTGGCACCACTGATATTACTATTATTATTATTATTATTACTATTTCTTTCTATCTTCGTATTTATCCTCTTTATCTTGCACACGTATTACTCTTTGTCATCCTCTTTAATTTTCAGCCCATTCTATTGCACACCTCTTTCTCTCTCTCATACGTTTTAACATCAGAGTCCAAACACTGTACCGACCGATATTTAATCCGGTCCCACCATGTATTATCCATGTACACCCCTTTAACTAACGATACACCATACAACTATAGACTGTCCAGGTCGTGGTGGATATTGCTTCACATTGTTCATCGGTTAAATCAAATCCCTACTATACCTTTATCAAAATGATAATGGTAATAACGGTTTACTGTTAGGTTAACCAATATCTATTTACTCCACCACCCATCTCCTTCGCCGTTCATATTACAACACACCATCCTATTCTGATGATAAACCTATTTATCCTATCTAACCACTTATTAGTTTTGTTATTATTATTATCAATGAACGCCCCTTATTTAATTAAAAATTATTTTATTTCTTTCTTTCTTAGTTGTTTTTAATACATATGTAATTATGTTTTTAATCGTTTTTTTTTTTAGTGCTTGTTTAGCCACAATGGACCACTTTTGTCAATTTGGAAGCTTTCAGTTTCTTTTTGGCTGCTTCTGAAAATTCCCTCTTGTGATACTCTCTTTTCTGTGTTGTAAGACGATGGTTGTGGTCTTTGATGACCTGTTTGTATTTGGGTGATTTTTCCGTTAGATATTTTTGAGTTAGCCCAAGTTCTTGTAAATCCCTTTTGATTTCTTTGTGCTACATGTATGCGTAACCAGCGTCCGTTTTTTGTCTCATTGCATCGTCAATTATTCTGCGTAAAAGTCCGGTGTTTGTGTATGTCCAAAGTACGACAACCATTTCTTGCGCATGGCCACTGTTATTGGTTCTATGTCTCTGTAGACTTGATCTTTAGGCAAAAGTCTGTAGTGATTGTCTACCTTGTGCTTCTGGTTTATGCAAGTTCTGAGTATTCTGCGTTCTACTTTTCTGCAGGTTTCCTTGATTCTTCCCCCTTCTATCCACGCTAGGGTTTCGCTGCCGTATAAGATTTTGGTTCTTTAAGTCGTTTTATAATGGTTAATTTTTGTGTTTACTGATTGTGATTTTTTTTATTGTATGTTTTAATCGGTTTATTATTTATCAGATTATTTTCTTCGTGAAATTTATTTATTTATTTGAATGTATTAGGTTAGTTAGTCTTGACTGATTGTTTCTTTAATGTTTATTATTTTGTTTTTTTTACCCATAACAAACACTAGTGTAGTGTTAAATTATTTTCATTCGATCTGCTAGTTTCAGAGCTATAAAAATTAGTTATGTTTCTTATCCATCACATGGTCTGACAATTATATGTCTACAATCTCCATTTAAGGATTTATTTTAGGATTTTTAGCATTTAAGGGGAGCACTATACCTCGAAAATCGAAAAAATCGGTTTTTTCAATTTTGACCAATTGCCTTCTGTAACTTTTTCTGTGTAATTACGTATAAAAATTATAACTGTACGATATAAATTACGGAATCTATGCAAATTTTCGTTAAGTAATGTTTTGACCAGAATTTCTATTAATTGAGTTAATCTGTGGAAACAATTAAGAGTTGCGATATTCAAAGAACACAGAAAGCTGAGAAGCCAATGGAAAGTGTGTCAAAAGAAGCAAGACAAGAGAAAAACACAGGAAATTATTTGAGGAAAAAGAACAGTCTGGTGAGGATCAATATTATGGTGCAGGCCGATTTCAGGATAAGTAAAACTTTACAGCTAATTTCCCACAAATTCACTTTTTTCCAAAAAGGTACAGTTTTCTCAAAAACTATTTGGCTTTGAAGGTTGAAATTTTTTAAGCATGTTTCCCAGTAGGCCTATAATTGTGGCATATGGTAATAGAATCATTACAGTATTATTACTAAATTCTAAATAAAATGAAATTTTATTTAGAAGAATTTTGAAAACTTGTACGAAAAATAATTAAATTGCTTTTGCATTTTTCAGAAAATATTCTCGAAATGGTATCGCTATCTCTATATTAATAATTCTAGTACCAGAGCTTTAAAAAGATGTCATAGAAAAGGCACCTAAAAAGAGGTGAATTTAACATGGGTTAGATAGGAGGTATCTTCTTCTTAAAGTTCCATCTCCTATCGGAGGTTGGATATCATAATGGCTATGGTCACTTTGCTGGCTGCCGCTCTGAATAGTTGCAATGAACTACAGTTGAACCATTCTCTAAGATTCCGCAGCCAGGAGATGCGTCTTCTTCCTACGCCTCTTCTTCCTCGGATCCTTCCCTGCATAATAATTCTCAGCAACTCATATTTTTCTCCTCTGGTTATGTGACCCAAATATTCTAGTTTTCCTGTTTTTATACTTTTCATAACTTCTAACTCCTTATTTAAACGTCGGAGCACCTCAACATTGGTAACCTTTTGGACCCACTGAATTTTCAATATTCTCCTGTAACACCACATTTCGAACGCTTCTATCTTCTTTATGTGTTGTTTCTTCAATGTCCAAGCTTCCATTCCATATAGTACGATAGAAAATACATAACATCTTAGAGCCCTCAATCTGAGAGGCAACTGAAGGTCTTTGTTTGTTAGCATTGTCTTCAATTTTATGAATGCTTGCCTTGCAGTTTCAATTCGTACTTTAATTTCTTTACTTTGGTCATTCTTGCCATCAACCCAGGTTCCCAGATATTTGTATGTCTCTATTTTTTCTATTTGGGTTTGCTCTATTGTTAATAGGAGGTATAGTGCTCCCCTTAAGTAGAGAAGAGGTAGAGGTGTAAAAGATACTAGTCACAGTTATCTCCTCTGAGAGTAATGAATTTCATTATTACTCAACCAGACCCTGTGATGAATAAGGTGAAAGTATCATTTGCAGGGTGGAAAGTAGATGGTTTTCAGAGGCCTGACATGCTTCTAAGCATACTTTTTGAATCAGTGAATGGTAAAACATTTCACCTTCGTTTTAATTAGTAAAGTATCTAGTGGTTCAACCCAGTCTTTCGGCCGATGACCTAAACAAGAAAAAGTTTAAGGAAGTCTGTTTATTATTTATTATAACTAGATCCCGAACGAACCTAAATTTAGGTGTTACAGTACGTTGGTGCGATTATATCTTTTTTCTTCTAGTAAAACGCATGATACTGTAATACAATTACCATTGAATATCAAGACAAATTTTCTTTTTTTTTTTTAAAGGAAGAAAAATTATGTTGCCTATGGGTTCGATTGATCGACAAAATTTATTCGGACAGAGTCTTTTATACTTTGCTTGTATTTTTAAATATTGTACAAGTTTGAAAAATGTTTTAACTTATTATAATTAATTCAGGATTTTTAAAATGCGCATGATAAGACCTTAATATCTGATGATGGTGATGGTGACGATGATCATGATGATGATGATGCAGTGGAAATTTAAAAATTTTTTAGTACGGGTGAGATTTTTGTTGCTCTGGGCTTTAAAACAACACATGATCTTAACATACCTAACTTTAGCTTCTGATCTTGCTACTTAATATGTATAACAATTTTACTACGTATAACCTACTAGGTGAATCAAAAGTTTGAAAACATGATTATTTTTATAAACTTTCACTTATAAAAAAAAAATTTGGTGTGATACATTCACACAACTTTCTCTTGCCAATGCTAATAATTAACAATATAACCTAACATTAATAATAAAACATTTGAAATAAACAAAAAACTTACCTCAAAAAATATAACCTAATTATAATCATGAGTGAATGATGCAAAATGAAAACCAACCTTAATTTGGCATAATAATACGGAAAATCACTCTTTCACGCTAAACTAGGCTCTGTAGAGAAAAATTATTGAAATAAAAGTTGTAGATCTTTTAATTCTCTATAAATTTGATTATATAGGCCTACACTTTTGTCTTTAAATGCAGACTACGGCGGAAATCTTAAAAAAATCCATTCGTTTACAGATTTTCATAAGAAAAAGAGGAAAACACTAATTACCGCTAAACTAAGTGTTATGCCAAGAAATGTTTGGAATAAAAGTTGTAGGTTTTTAAATTTTCTACAACTTTTCTAGTATATTTCTAATGCTATATAAATGTTCTATACCTTTACTAAAATGATGCGAATTTTTTAAAAAAATCGTAGGAGCAGTTTTTGAGGAAATTGCAAAAAAGTGAAAAATTAATCGAGTAAACTACTACTTCCGGTTGACCGATTTGGATGAAAATGTTCGTGTCGGGTCCTCTAGTAGTAGGCCTACCTAAACTCAAGAGTTTTAAGTTTTAACTTTGTACGATATTCTGTTCTTTTGAGATATTATGTTCAGACACATACCAATCGCTGAAAAACATTTTTTGGGTTTAGGGGGTCTGAAAACGTTATATCCGGTGAAAACTCGATTTCTTAAAACCGACATGAAAATAGTACTTTCCTTACTGTATATTCATATAGGCAAGAGAAAGTAATATGTGTTTTGCTCAATTCTTGATCTATGGTTAATGAATTCCAACAATATTTATGCTTCGTAATTATGTGTTGTTGTTGTTTAGGTCAACAGCCGAAAGGCTGGTTTGAACCTCTAGAGGTTTAACTAAGTAAAACGA
The DNA here is from genome assembly GCA_035578175.1 of Catonia carolina. Lineage (NCBI taxonomy): Eukaryota > Metazoa > Arthropoda > Insecta > Hemiptera > Achilidae > Catonia > Catonia carolina. The sequence continues at coordinate 28,242,680 of JAQMRL010000011.1, forward strand.
GGAGTGAGGTGGTTTACAATTGCCTTCCTCACTAAGTGGAAAAGTACGCTTATCAGCATGCCGGGACCTCTGAAAAGCACATATTTTCCACTCTGTAAAATAATGACACCTTCACTTCATTCACCACAGGGTCTGGCTGTATAATGAAATTCATTACTTTCAGAGGAGATAACTCTGATTAGTGTCTTTTACACCTCTAACTCTTCTGTTCTTAAATGATTCAGTCATTTAATTGACTGACCATGTGATAAGAAACAGAACTATTTATTTTAGCCCTGCAACGAACAGATTGAGTGTAAATAATTTGACACTCCACCTGTCTGTTATGGGCAGAATTATCTATTAATCGGATTTAATTGTCTCTATGGCTTTTGGGGATTGCGATCATACAGTCTCCCCTTAAAATTCGTAGCAAACGAAGTTATTTATAAAAAAAAAATTGTTGAAGCAGTTTTTGAGAAACTCTCAAAAAGTTAAAAAATCGCACGAATAAACCTACTTCCCTCTGTTGACCAATTCTGATGAAAATTTTTGTGTCGGGTCTTTGAGTGGTACCTAACCTAAATTCAAAGTTCAAAGTTCGTTCGACTAGCCTCTGTAGTTGTCCATTACAGGTAGATGGAGTGTCAAATTATTTGCACTCAATCTGGTAGTTCCAGGGCTACAAAATATAGTTCTGTTTCTTATCACGTGTTATGATAATTATATGACTGAAGCATTTAAGAACAGGAGAGGTAGAGGTGTAAATAACACTAATCACAGTTATCTCCTTTCATAGTAATGAATTTCATTATACTGCCAGACCCTGTGGTGAATAAAGTGAAGGTGTCATTTGCAGGGTGGAAAGTAGATGGTTTTCAGAGGGCCCGGCATGGAAATAAACATACTATTCTTCTGAGTGAGGAAGGCAAGGTAAACCACCTTACTCCTCGGTTTACCGACCTGACGACCTAAACACTATGTATTTAGATAAGGCAAAACAGAGTATGAAAGGCAAGTGGAATCAGTCTCCAGCGGGAGCTGAGAACGACTGTGCTAAAAAATTCTTTATCGTTGTTTAGGTTATCAGCCGTAAGGTTGGTTTGAGCCTCTAGAGGCTTTATTAAGTAAAACGAGGAACGAGATAGTTTACCAATGCCTTCCACACTGAGTTTCCAAGGCCCTCTGAAACTCATCTACTTCCACGCTGCAAATGACACCTTTTATACACCACAGAATCTTGCTCCATAATAAAATTTCTTACTCTCAGAGGAGATAACTCTACCTCTTATGTTTTTAATTATTCAGTCATTTAGTTGGCTGACCATTTGATAAGAAACAGAACTATTCTTTTAATCATTGTACTAACAGATTGAGTGTAAGTAAATTTAACACTCAACCTGCTTGTTTTGGGCACAATAAAACCTTATCCTTTTTGTATAGGCCTATACAAAAATGTGTAAAATAAATTTGGTGTGAAACACTCACGCAACTTTCTCTTGCCAATGCTAATAATGACCAATATAACCTAACATTAGTAATAACACATTAGAAATAAACAAAAAACTAACCTCAAAAAACATAACCTTAATTTAATCATGAGTGAAAGACGCAAAATGAAAATCGACCTTAGTTTGGCTTTAAAACACGGAAAATCACTCTTTCACAATAAACTAGGCTCTGTAGAGAAAAATGCTTTAAATAAAAGTTGTAGATCTTTTAATTTCCTATAAATTTAATTATTCACTTTTGTCGTAAAATGCATACTAAGGCCGAAATCTTTTAAAAAATCGATTTTTCACACGTTTTCGTGAGAACGAAACAGAACATTGCTAATTACCGCTAAACTAATCGTTATACAAAACATGTATGATATGTATGAATTCTCTACATTTTTTTATTATATAAATTTTTGGGCTAAAATGTAAAAGCCGTAGTCTTAAAAAACAATTTTTTTACGTGAAAACAGCCTCACCAATAATTTCAGCAAACATGGCGCCTACCCTATCTTATAGAGCATAAAAAATTTAGTAAACCAGGCGATTTAAAAAAAAATCGTAGTCCAGTTTTTGAGAGAATCGCAAAAAAGTGAAAAATTACACAAATAAACTACTACTTCCAGTTGACCGATTTTGATGAAATTGTTCGTGTCGGGTCCGGTAGTGGTATGTAACTTAAGTTTTAAGTTCGTACGATGTTCTGTTCTTGAGATGTTCTGTTCACACACGCACACACAGACCAATCGCTAAAAACATGTTTTTTGGGTTCAGGGGGTCTGAAAACATGTAGATCCGGTGAAAACTCGATTCCGAAAAATCGACATGAAAACAATATTTTCCTTCCTATATATTCATACAGGCAAGAGAAAGTAAAAATAATTGAAAGGTATTCTGAAAGTTTAAACATATTTTTCTATTAGCCTAACTTTTAAGTGAATCAAGTGTCCCCTAAACTTTTTACACGTCCTGTTCATTAATCTTTTAGTACATTTTATAAAGTAGCAACAACTCGTATCATAGCATAATTCATGCATTTACCCTATCATGTTAGAATGAACACTGTGTACCCTATAATTTTAGATTATAATCGCTTTACCTGTAGTAATTCTTTTTCTTTTTTATACCGTACACTGTAAACTAACGTTTTTCTTTACCTGTTCAATTTTTTTGTAGTAGGCACTTATTTTGTTTTATGTTTTATTAATGTTTTCAAATTTATTGTTATGGTCTTTTAAACAGTTCAATTTTCGTTCATAATTATAACGTTTCTGATTTGTCATGGTGTTTACAAATAGATTAATAACAGTTTTTGATTTAATAGTAATTTTCTTAACGTATTATTTCACAAAGGTATGGTTATTGTAAAGAAAATTGTTATTTTATATTTTTATTGAATCGTGTGTATATATTGTACCACCTAAACTTAGGTTCACTTGGGATCTGGGTTTAATTATTAATAAATAACTTAATTACAATTAATTGTTGTTGTTTAGGTCATGAGCTTAAAGGCTGGTTTGAATCTCTAGACGCTTTACAAAGTAAAATGAGGAGTGAGGTGGTTTATCTATGCCTTCATCACTACGTGGAAAATTATACTTTCAGCAAGCCCGGCCCTCTGAAAAGCATCTACTTTCCGCCCTGAAAATGATACCTTCACTTCTTTTTTTGCATCCAGTAGACTCCAAAAAGAAGTTAGGACATGTCAAGATAAAACTGATACACAAAAAGTTATTCACAATGATAAATTCATCACTTACCACCATAAATTTGTTTCTGCTACTGGTTACTTCAGTAGACCCTAGCCCAGTAGGCTTGTCATAAACCCCTTTGTATCAAATAGCACACAAAATTAAAGGTTTAACACAATGATAAATTCATCACTTGCCAATAATTTGTTTCCGCGACTGCTTAAGGGGAGACTGTGATGGTTTTGATTGAAAATTAAGATTTTTGGTTTCTTAAGATTTTCATGTTTTTCAATAGTTTGTACCTGGATCTACCAAAAAACATGATGTCAAACAATTTTTTAATGAAAGAAATTACCTTTTTATCAGGTTTACCCAGAAAAATTATCGTCACCAAAAACGAATATTTTCCATAAATTTTATACTGCTCGTTTTAGTGCAAAGGGAATTTTAATTTTTTTAAATATCTGCATCACTTTTTTTAATATTCTCAGCTGTTAGTTCAGCTTTCTAACTAGCTATTGATGGGTAATTTACTTTTTGTACATTTTGTTTTTGAACAAAATAAATTTGTTAATTAAAATTAAAATTTTTAACACTTAGGTACATTTTTCTCAGAAACCATTAAACCTATCGGGCTGAAATGTTTACCAGTAATTCACCTTGTACATACTAATATACCGACATTTTTATGACTTCCTTAGGTGCTTCAAAAATTAGTAATATGCAAAAAACTTAAAAAACATTTTATAAAAATGTTATGTTATTCGTTATTTTATTAAAATTTTATGATCCAACAGATGAAATTGAAAAAATGTCAGTAGCTTGAGAAACTCAACAACTATACGGATGTAAAGTTTCAGTTTCCTATCTTTTACCAAATCTATAAAAAATTACCTATAAATAGAGAATTTAACATGAGCGGGATACAAAGTACAGTGTCTCCTTAACTCAGTAGGTTTGTTATGAACCCCTTTGTGTTAAATAGTACACAATATCGTTTAATTAGAAGTTAAATACTTTTCAACCAAAAACGATTATAATATTATAATTTGCAGATTAGTTTTAAGTTTGAAGTTGAAAAAGCTCTAGAGGCCGTATTGTTATGGTAATGATGATACATGTTATTGTTACCTTTTCTTTTATCATAAAGGCAACCGTAATTATTTTTACCTGAAATTACCTGCTTTACTAATATAATAATACATTCACCACAGGGTCTGTCCGTAGAATGAAATTCATTACTCTTAGAGGAGATAACTGTGACTAGTGTCTTTTACACCTCACCCTCGTCTGTTCGTAAATTCTTCTATCATGTAATTGGCTGATCATGTGATAAAGAAACAGAACTATTTTTGGTAGCCCTGGAACTAGCCGATCGAGTGCAAATAATTTAACATTCCACCTGCCTGTTATGGATAACTACAGAGTAGCGTATATTAGTAATTTTCGTTTATTTTTTTAAGTCCAACTGAGGTAAATTTTAATTTGGCGTCATTCGCTCCCGATTAAATTTAGGTTATGTTTTACATATGTTACCCTAAATGCATTACTTTTACCCTAAAATGCATATTAAGACTGTAATCTTCAAAAAAGCCATCTTTTACTAATCAACGTTATGAAAATTGAAAAATCTACAACTTTTTTTATGTAAGTTATATTTTTCTACTATCGAGCTTAGTTTAGCGTCAATTAGTGATTTTCAATATTTTTAACCCTTTATAAGTCATTTGTAAGTATACTTACCGCTTGCAATAGGGTCGACTTTATTTATGAATAATCTATGCAGTTAAACCTTATTGGCATTTTATGGTGTTAAGGATGTTCTCTGGTAAGTAGGCTATCCACATATTGAAATTAGCGCGCAACGACCATTTGCTTCGTGAGTTGCACAAATGTGGTAAGGATTCATACCAGCGTACTGTACCGTGTTGTTTGTTTTTACTTTTATACAGTGCTTAGAAAATTCAATTTTTTTAAGGGAAAGCAAGCATTCATGCTAATATAAAGTTAAGATAAGTTATTTTACAATTTTTTTGTTATATAGTACTACAAGTTGTTTTAATAAGCATTCTTACCACTAAACATTATGTGATTTCCATTTCAATTAACGTTCCTTGGTAAGTATACTTACCAGGACTTAACATAACATCAAAAAAACAAATATCTTACTGTTGTACTAGAAATACATTTTTCAAGTCCCTGTAAAGCAAAATTTAATATTTTACAACATAGGGCTGTATATATTTCCATAGTACTGCCCTATAATGGGTTAAGTCCTACAGAGATCGAATTTAATTTTGCGTCATTGTCATGATTGGAATAAGGTTATGTTTAAATTTTAGTTTGTTTAGTGATAACTAAACTAACTTAAGTTATATTTCTCATTATTTACATTGGCAAGAGAAGTCGTTTGAATGTTTCACACCCGATTTTTACTCAAAAGCAGAATAGTTTGAAGTTTGAAGTTGAAACAGCTCTGGAGGCCTTATTGTTTATGATAATGATGATATATATATATATATATATGTTAGTGTTATCTTTTCGTTTATCATAAAGGCAACCGTAATTATTTTTACCTTAAATTACCTGCTGTACTATTAATAAACTCGCCCATAATAAAGTAAGATCTAATTAAAGACAATGATTATTATAATTATTATTATCAGAAAGTTTGTTGTAATAAATTTATAATTATAACATTACGTCGTCGGTGTAATTTGTAACAATATGTCAATATTTATTATAATTATAATGAAATATTGTTACATAAATTTGTTACCGAGCTGTCGTTTTTTTTATAAGTGAGTATATTATATTATAATAAATTGCTTCGAGCGATTTTCTTCCAAGAACGTTTGTGATAATAATGTCTCGGCCGATAATAAAATTGACTTGGCGTACACCATACGTAAGGTATTAAGTAAAATTGCCTGCAGTGATAGTTAAAGTCATCGTTTTGTGTTTTAACTTTGGTAAAAAGTTATTCGAATTTTGTCTTCACCAACTTTTATCATGACAAAGTTTTACTCGGTTTTGTTTTTATTCTAATTTTACATTGTGTACAATTCTTTCGGATTTAATTTGTGTCATGTCTTTCTTGTAATTCATAAATTGGCAATATTAAGCACAAATATGTTTCCGCCGTCTCCTTGGCTTAATTCCGCAAAAATAATATTTATTTACCCAAAAACTTTAACATGCGTACATAAAAATTTAACAGATAAAAATTATCTTTTAGCGGAGAAAGTTGGTAAGGAAGCAAAATAAAAAGAAAAAATTGGGAAACAGAAAATAGCTGAAGAAAGAAAGAATCTTTAAAATATTCTAAAAAACTGAAGAAAACAGCTAAGAAACCCGAGGACAACACTGCTAAAATTAATGTGCTTGAAGACTAGGATGATGAAAACGATGCAGAATGTTTATATTGTTATGGAAATTTTTCAAATTGAACTTCCAATGAGCGTGTTGGATCAAGTGCCCAGGATTTTATTTGTGGGTGTCGAGGAGAGACGATGGGTATTTATGCGAAAACTGTAGCAAAACTTATTTAACATCACTTTACTTTTTTTATAATGGGTATTTTTTTTAAATTTTTTGAATTTTACAAGATTGTGTTTTGTTAATGTAAATAAGTTAGAATTTCCTGAAAATAAAATGTTCTAATTATAAACCTGTTTTTAAATTTATTTACCACTTTTTGAATTATGTGGCAATTATGCTCTACCCCTTTGGGCATAATGGCCACTAGAGCACTTTTTAAGAAATTTATGATTTAGGTCTTTCTGTTTGTCCAACCACAATTAAAAAAATCTTACATGCTCTTGGATGGTTTATATCTATACGAGGTGTGGCTATTAAATAACGAGACTGACGTAAAAAATTTTATTTTTATTTTATACATAATCACTTATTTTCACCTTCAATATAAACTCCTTCTCTATCCCTACAACACTCCATGCGAATTTTCCATTGTTGGAAACAGTGCTGGAAGTCATCTTCTGTCAGCTCCTTCAGGACACGTGCCGCTTTCTCTTTTACAGCTTCCACACACTCAAATCTTGTCCCTTTTAATGCAGATTTCACCTTAGGGAACAGGTAGAAGATAATAACATGTGATGAAACGTGGTTTTTTACTTATGATCCGGAAACGAAGTGCCAATCCATGCACTGGAAAGCCGAACTTCATATCACATGGGATTGTGTACCTTCACTCGGTTCCTGAAGGTCAAACAATTAATCAATATTACTACCATGAGGTACTTTCTAAACTACGTCAAAGAGTAAGGAATAAACGCTCCGAAATGTGGAAGGACAAATCATGGGTTCTCCACCAAGACAATGCGCCAACTCATTCCGCGTTATCTGTCAAGAGCTTTCTAGCCAAGTACAGCATCTCAGTGTTAGAACATCCACCTTATTCACCAGATCTTGCACTTTGTGATTTTTACCTGTTCCCTAAGGTGAAATCTGCATTAAAATGGATAAGATTTGAGTCTGTGGAAGCTGTAAAAGAGAAAGCGGCACGTGTCCTGAAATAGCTGACAGAAGATGACTTCCAGCACTGTTCCAACAAGGGAAAATTCGCATGGAGCGTTGTAAGGATAGAGAATTAGTGTATATTGAAAATGATAATAAGTGATTATGTACAAAATTAAAATAAAATTTTTTACATCAGTCTCGTTTTTTAATAGCCACAACCTCGTATGTATTTATTATTGTTTTATCGTCGTATAGGGCCAATTTCAGACAACGTGAGGTGACTTTAGAAGTTTCTGTAAGCTCTTTTTGCAGCCCACATTCTCAGCATTCGCTCGTTGTTGACTTTTCTCGCATTGAGTGCAATTAATTGAACACTCCACCTGCTTGTTATGGGCACTATCTAGTTTAACAAAACAAAAATCTGTTCTAGAGATAGTGATTTCCTTCAAGATTCATTGTGTGAATTTGTTAACACGGGTCAGCTAATTATTGTATTGTAATCGATACATTAATTTTTGTTTCTAGTTAATAATAATAATAATAAAATCAATAAAAATAGTTTGGTTGTTTAGTTAATAAATAATTATTATACGGCTTAATTTATGAGGTAACAACAAAATGTTAGTTGTTGTATTCAAGTAAATAACATGTTGTGAAAATATTTTGTGGTTGTAACCCTGGTTGTTTTTTTTGTTGTTGATTGTTGCTCTTTGCTTGTTGATTGTTGTCCTCCTGTTCGTATGATTATAAATTATATATGTTATACAACCTATAAACACTTAAACATGTTGTACAATCAAGTACCTGTTGATTCCTTTTAAGTGGCCTTCTGGTATTAACCAACTTTTTAACTTCTTCCCATTCGACCAGTATTAACATTGTTATTATTATTAATATTTAAACACGGTGTATTTTATAATATTCTAACCTATCTCTCACTCGATTCGCTTGTGGATAATTGTAGTAGCTGCCTTCTTCGAATAATAGACGTTGTTATCCTATATTAAGAAATAAATCTTTTTCAATAATAGCTCAATTTTTTTAAATTATTTTTTTATATAAATTTTATGTTATTATATTTTTTAATCAAATGTAATTTTTGTTTAATATCTCTTAGTATTTATAAGTTCGTCTTAACTTGAGATGCATTTCGTATTGTAGATAAAAGTTAGCGGCGATTTTTCAGATGAAGTAGGTGAAGAGCCTCTTCACCTATACATGGAATAATATCGAGATTTATTTCATCACAAAATAAGTGAAATTACTGTTATAATTTTTTTTTATAATAAATGAGGTAGTCTGAGATCTTCTTCTTCTTCTTAATATCAAGGATTAGGCATAAGCCTGTTCCGAACTCACAAACCATCCTGTACGTCTACACAAACACCGTACATCTCGACTACTGCCATCTTCTTCGAGGTCTTCCCACCTCCCTTCTTTCAACTGGAACATATTCCATCACTTTTAGAGGTATTCTCTCCTCTGGCATCCGTTCCAAATGTTGCCTCCATTGATTCCGCTATTCCTCCACTTTTTCATTCAAGCTAAATACACCCAACTCGGATCTAATTTCCTCGTTATGTATTAGATCCAGCCTCGAGCAGCCCTTCACTCTTCTTAAAAACCTTATTTCAGCTGCTTGGATCCTACTTTCTTGGTGTTTAGTGGTAACCCATGACTCACTTTCATAAAGAAGGACTGGGGCTGCCATTACCTTGTAGAACTGACAATTAAGTAGGATGACATTTATGTAGTCTGACATTTAAGACGTAATTATACCCTTACGAAATCCTGTCCCGATCTCAGTAGGTAAGGTAGGCACACTGATTTCCTGAGCTGGTGATGAAAGAGATGAATGAAAGTGAGAGAGTGAGTGGTGGTCAGTGACAGCGAGAGAGGAATTAGGCTACGGTTCCTTTCCACGCCCCGTTGACAGCATTTTAATTTTTTTTTAACCCGACATTTCCCTTGTAGAATTATATAAACAGTTTCGAGGGAGGTGGAGGGTTGTTTGCTGATGTCGGATCGAGTGGCCAGGCGGCGGGTTTTTGGTTGGTTAGGCGGTTGCTGCCTCCTTGTGGTTGGACGAGGATGTCTTAACTGAGTCCAACACTACTGCCCCCATCGTGATGGAGTGAACACGAGTTTTTTCGCTGCCTCGGATAAAAAAAATACCCGAGGAAATGATTCAAAACAGAAAGGAAAAGAAAGTGTTCAAAGATAGTGAGCTTTGCCGACCGACTCCCCTTCGAGGAAAGAAAACAACTCAACGCTCTCAGAACGGAGAAAATGAGGGCCCCAGATCAAAAAAAAAATATGAAACTGGTATGAGAGCGATAGAGACAGTGGCAACATAACTCCGTATCCCGCTCTTCAAAGACATGGACATGGAATGACTCAAGTGCTCTAATTGGAGCGAAAACTAGAGAAGAAGAAGAAGAAAAGAAGAAGTATCATGTAAAAAAGTACATAAAATTATTGTATCTACTTAGAGCGCTTTCTAATGTTTTAAATAGCTCTTGTAATGGGCATAATATACGTAATAAATGCCCAAGTGAGGAGTTAAGACAGGTGGCTGTCGCTTCTTTTCCAGCGCGAGCGGGTTGCCATGACTACGGTGACGTCAGCGGCAAATCCGCACGCCTAGCTCTCCCCATTCGTCCCCTAATAGTGAAGAGGTTGACACGAGTCGACGCAGTCTACTGCACCTAAATTTCGATGTACGTGTACATAAGTTGTTTTGTATTTGCGGTGACGCACTGTTGCTTGTATGTGTTTATTTTACACGGTTTTATTCTCGGGAGTCCGCGGATACTTAGTATTATTAGTATACTTCACCTATTTTTGAACGCCACTAACAAAAATTTTTGTTCATTCTCCTTCTTTTTGATTTCCTCAAATATAAAATGAAAATAACTGAGTAATTTGCTAGAGGCTTTTCCTACTTAGGAAAGAAGAATGCAGCCAAGAATAATTTAAAAAATTTCGGTATACCAAACTTTGTTACAGATTAAATAAGTAGACGTTATTGTCCCGTAAAGTAATGTACATTATTATTATTATTATTTACGTTATGGCCTACAAGGGACCACGATTTCTCAGTTTTTCTTCTGTGCTTTCCTCTTCGCCCAGTATTCTTTCATTTTCTTGGAAAAGTCACGTTTTCGTTCTTCCGACCATTTAGGTCTTGATCTTTTACTGTCCTCTTCCTGGAGCACTAGTTTGAGTTTATGTCTGAGAGGTGTTCTTTGTATAATGTCCGTCTCCGTTATCTGGAGTTTGTTGCAGTCTGTTTTTATCTCTTTGAGCCATCCATCGGGATTTTTCAATTTTTCTTTGTAGTTCAGGATTTGTTTTGAGAGCCTATGTTCGTTCATTCTTACTGTGTGTGCGTAGAAAGCAATTCTTCGTTTCTTCATGATGGATGTGATTTTTTCTGTGTGTTGGTAGACTTCTTCATTGCTGCAGAGTCTATATTCTCCTTCTTTGTATTTGGGCCCTAAAATCTTGCGGATGATCCTTCTTTCTTTACGGATTAGTTTTTCTAATTTGTTTACTCCAAAAAACAAATTGGAGTAAAAATTTACCGCAGGAGATAGAAGGATAATAATAATAATAAAATACATTTTATTTCCTATTTAACAGATTACATAAACAAAACCAAGAGATACATATTACATAAATAACTTATTAATGCAATTACTATTTATACAAATTGAAAGTTATGGTTCGGTGGGAAGTCAACCTACCCAACTGTGGCGCAGTCATGTTCACCCTATCCGTACGCAAAAGGCATTCTCGTGGCTTACTATATACAGGGTGATTCATGAAGTTCTCCCCCCACTTCTACAGCACATTGTACTAGTAAAAATAATGAAAAAATGTTATATAAACATAGGTCCGAAAACGCTTCGTTAGCGAGTTACAGCTAGCGAAAGTTTCGCCTGGATTTCAGTTCACCAGGTGAAATGAGGTCTTCCTGGAATTGTGGTAAGGTAGATTAAGGGGCGAATTCAATTATTTCTTATGGTTTTTGATCTGATAAATTGAATAAAACAGGTCCCAGATCTGTAAGTTAAATAGTTTTTGAGAAAACCAGTGTCAAATGCAAAAAATGGAGTGAAAATCACATTTTTTCATCTTTGGGCAAGAATAACTTTGTTATTTCACCAAGAAACAGTTAAAAATTTTCAATAAAACATGTAGAAAATTTTATTCTGAACAAACCGGTGTAAATAAAGTACACAGAAAGCGAATAGTTTTTGAGAAAACCAGTGTCAAATGCAAAAAAATGGAGTGAAAAAAACACATTTTTTCATTTTAGTTTTTCCGGTTAATTTTACTTTGTACTCTTATGAATAAAAACTCATTTAATCAAACATCTATTCGCTTTCTGTGTACTTAATTTACACCGGTTTGTTCAGAATAAAATTTTCTACATGTTTTATTGAAAATTTTTAACTGTTTCTTGGTGAAATAACAAAGTTATTCTTGCCCAAAGATGAAAAAATGTGATTTTCACTCCATTTTTTGCATTTGACACTGGTTTTCTCAAAAACTATTTAACTTACAGATCTGGGACCTGTTTTATTCAATTTATCAGATCAAAAACCATAAGAAATGATTGAATTTGCCCCTTAATCTACCTTACCACAATTCCAGGAAGACCTCATTTCACCTGGTGAACTGAAATCCAGGCGAAACTTTCGCTAGCTGTAACTCGCTAACGAAGCGTTTTCGGACCTATGTTTATATAACATTTTTTCATTATTTTTACTAGTACAATGTGCTGTAGAAGTGGGGGGAGAACTTCATGAATCACCCTGTATATAAAGCTCTGAAAACAGTAGTTAAAGTCAGCGCAGCTTGTGATGATAACTTCTGAGTGATTGAGTCACACGATTGTTCAAATCTTCGAAACCTTCCGCGGTTAACTTTGTTGGCTGGGAAGATGACGTCACATCGAGTACACTGCCAGTTTTACGAAATTTATTGATCAAACTGAATTTTGTCGACTTATTAGGAACGGCAGAACGGGGAAATTTCAAGTAAAACTTATTTTCCTCACATTTGTAAGATTTACACGCTACATGAGTCTACAATAAATGCGCGCTCGTCCTTGGAAAAAAACCATGGCTGACACAACGTAACGAAACGACTGCTGCGACGACACTACTGCATGATTAGTACTGATTTGTAATGAAGAGATGAACCCGGGACTCATTGTGGGCGATGCGCTGTTGCTAGCGTTGTACGTACATTTCTAAAAACATGCAACTGTGTAGTATACAGGCATTCTTACCTTATTCTAGAGGCGCAAACTCGTAACATTTAAAATAACATTCCGTTCCGCACTTCGAATTGTTTTACCCTGCTTTCGAACGGTTGACATGATAAACTTATAATACCCAGATAGATAACTAATTTATAACATCACTACAGAATAATGAATAAAATGTGAAAAATTAAAATGTAAAGAAACGGAATGAGTTTTAACGAATTAAAATGCTTTTTTTTGTATCAATGTAGCCTAAAACGTAAAAACAGAATAGCCAAATTAAAACAATGTTCCCTGTACTACTCGTCGCCTAATAAAATAAGGACTGTGTTCAATTCCAATGAGCTATGAGTGTCAGTATGTTTTTAAAATTGTAATAGAGAAACTGGGCATGCGTAGTAAAGGGTGTTTTTTTTTAGAAGTATAGAACTTTAAAATGAAATAAAACACAGAATAATTGAACAATTGACGTGGAATTGGTTTTGTTTTAAAGATAATTTTTTGCCATTTTTATTTAAAAATAATTTCCAGCATATGTGGCCGCCGCGGCTGGCTCGGACGTGGTCCAATCGAGACATCCAATTTGTGATCACTTTTTGCTGCATTTGGGGCCGTATATTGGTAATAACGAGGCGAATGTTGCCTTCCAAGTCGTCAATTGTCTGTGGCTTATTGGCATAGACTAGCGACTTTACATACTTACCCCCACAGAAAATAGTCCAGCGGTGTTAGATCGCACGACCTTGGAGGCCAATTTACAGGTCCAGAACGTGAAATTATGCGTTCACCAAACGTTTCCTTCAGTAAATCGACTGTGGCACGCGCTATTTGACATGCTGCACCATCTTGTTGAAATCACAGCTCTCCAACATTAAGGCGATTCAATTCAGGAACAAAAAAGTCATTCATCATGGCTCTGTAGCGGTCACCATTGACTGTAACATTCTGCCCGGCATCATTTTTGAAAAAGTAAGGACCAATGACTCCACCAACCCATAAAGCACACCAAACAGTCACATTTTCTGGATGTAAAGGCTTCTCAGCAATCGTTGTTCAGGCGTCAGTCTATTCATTATAAAATGGCAAACCAAACTGAACATAAATTACAAAACAGTTTTCAAAATGGCCGCCATGGAAATCAGTACGGCCAACTTAAAGTTCTATACCTCTAAAAAAAAAAACACCCGTTAGATTGTTCCCCTCTTACACTTCGTCTCAAACAAAGTTCATTTCGTGACTATCCATCAGTACTTTTCAATTGTCTCAGGCAGTTGGCTTTAAGTACATTGTTACCAACGTTCAGGTTAGGAGACAGAAAATTTATGCGCGTATTACTTCCACCTTCTTACATACACTCAGTGTTAATACAACACCTTACCTTAATAAAACACCCGTTATTAACCATTTCTAGACTAATCACGATCTGTGTTAGAATATTCTCTCCTTCATAATAGCATGAATCTGACAATAATAATTACACATTATTAAACATTTCGAAATGATCGAATGTTAATTATATGTATAAAATAATTTTTAAACATAATTTAACTTTGCTTTAGTTTAGTTTAAAAGTTAAACATAATTCTTTTATATAAATATGTATTAAATCGTTTATGTTCATATAAATTGACTCCAATTTTTTATTTATTCTTTTTAATGGTTTATAAACTTATTTAGACTATGTTTTTCTTAATTATGTATTCAAATTTAGTAGTCCAGTTAATAAACTTTTTGAGTTTTATTTAAATTAACAGTAATTTAATCGTTTGGTCAATGTGATTTTTTTTTTAAAGAAATAATTATCTTTTTTCACCAATTTATATATCTGTAGTTATTTATATTGGTTTGTAATTTTGTTAATTGAACAAAATTTTAGAATGGGCATTGTGTGTTAGTAGTTGGATGTTTGGTACAGTTGTTTTCAATTATTATTTCTGTTATGATTATAATTTATTGTAATTATTATAATATTAAAAATATGTAGTAGTATTTTATGTTGTAGTTAAAGATATGTTAGGAATTATTATTTGTTATTATGTGTTAAAACATGTTACGGGTTGTATAAATTGGTATAACATTATAGATTAACTTTTATTAATTCGTTTTTTAAGTAACGTGCGAAAATGTAGAATTAAATTGTTTGAAATTCAGATCAGTTGAAGAAATTATAATATTATTCGTTTGTTGATTTTGTTATAGAATAAAATATTTTTAATTGGTTGATTAGTTTATGTAAATAAATCTGCGATAATGAAGGTTCCAAAGGAAGAGAACTCGGGCGGAATAGAGTTGGGAATGGCGAGATGAGCATTCACGCGAAATGAGAAAGTACTGTAAAATAAAGCAAAGAAATTCCGTAAGCTGAGACTATTTAACGTGTCCTTCAGTGACTGGTGTCGGAAAAATCCGCTATGAATTTGGAGCTGAAAAATACAGTACACAGTTCTAAACAGAAATCGATTACGTTTTTGATGGGTTGTTGTTGTTGAGGTCAACAGCCGTAAGGCTGGTTTGAACCTCTAGAGGTTTTACAAAGTAAAAACGAGGAGTGAGGTGGTTTACAAATGCCTTCCACACTGAGTTGAAAGAGTATGCTTATCAGCATGCCAGGCACTCCGAAAAGCACCCACTTTCCAACCTGCAAATAACACTTTCACTTCATTCACCACAGGGTCTGGCTGTATAGTTTAATTCATTACTCTGAGAGGAGATAACTCTTGATTAGTGTCTTCTACAACCTTTACCTCTTCTTTTTTTTTTTTTTTAACGCCCGACTGTTTTGCAAATTGCTGCTAATGCAGACGGTGAAGGATGAAATGAATTTTTTGTAACGTATGAAAAAATGCCATGCCCGAGTGGGATTCGAACCCAAGACCGCGTGATGAGAGGCGAGCACGTTACCAACATCGCCAACGCGGCCGGCTTTACCTCTTCTGTTATTAAATGCTTCAGTCTTATAATTAACTAACCATGTGATAAGAAACAGAGCTATTTTTTGTAGCCCTGGAATTAGCAGATCGAGTGCAAAAAAATTAACACTCCACCTTCCCGTTATGGGCATTAGATGGGTTATTGAACAAATAATTTTTTTGTCTTTGATTTCATCGAGAACGATACGCCACATATAGCAGTGGTCATTAACTAAATTTGATCAAGGTCCTTTTAAAATTTTGATAAGACTACCACAATCCAGCCAACTTCTTACTCAGATCTACCGTGCCGACTTTTAAAATTTAGATATGGTAATCGTGCTGAATTTTAATATTAATTGTTGAATTCAAGGTGAAATGTGCATTAAAAGGGACAAGATTTGAGTCTGTGGGAGCTGTGAAAGAGAAACCACGTGTCCTGAAGGAGCTGACAGAAGATGACTTCCAGCACTGTTTCCAACGATGGAAAATTCGCATGGAGCGTTGTAGGGATAGAGAAGGAGTGTATATTGAAGGTGACAACAAGTGATTATGTATAAAATAAAAATAAAATTTTTTACAACGTCAGTCTCGTTATTTAATAGCCACACCTCGTATATCAAGGCCATTACAAGGGCTATTAAAACATTAGAAAGCGCTCTAACCAGATACAATAATTTTTTTTCTTTTATACACGACACTTATTCATTTATTGTAAAACCAAAAATTATTATAACAGAAATTATACTTTTTTTCTGAGAGAAATAAATCTCGACTCTATCCAGAAATGACCTAAGTGAAGAGGCTCTTCACCTACTTCATCTGAATAGCCGCCGCTGGTAGGTGCTCCAGTGGTGAGCGGTGGGTATCTAGATTTGAAAACGTGGATCATTTTTAAATCGTTCGGACAGAAGCGTCAAACATCTAATTCCGTATGTCCACAGTAATTTCTGTGTTGCTAATCACTATTTTAAATGATTTCAACAAAAACCGTCGTGGGCTGGGAGAAAATACATAAAGAATGTATTTAAGAATGTGTTTAAAATATTTTAAATGTAAATAAGTTTCTGTTATACGATAAGGTAAATTGTGTATTTTTGAGAAAACACACGTATTCAAATGTAATCTTATATTTAATTGAAATATTGTAACTTATGTTTTTTTATTTATATTGTAATTGTATCTGTATTCAAATGTAATCTTATATTTAATTGAAGTATTGTATTTTGTTTTTTTATTTATATTGTAATTGTATATGAATTCAAAAATTTGTATTTTTTTATAAACCGACTTCGTGCTTTAAGTTTTATTCTTGTAGCAATAAAGTAATTCTGTTGTTGTTTAGGTCATCAGCCGAAAGGCTGGTTTGAACCTTTAGAGGTTTTACTAAGTAAAACGAGGAGAGAGGTGGTTTACCATTGCCTTCCTCACTGAATGGAAAAGTACGCTTATCAGCATGCCGGGCCCTCTGAAAAGCACATATTTTCCACTCTGCAAATGACACCTTCACTTCATTCACTACAGGGTCTGGCTGTATAATGAAATTCATTACTTTCAGAGGAGATAACTGTGATTAGTGTCACAGTACACCTCTACCTCTTATGTTCTTAAATGATTTAGTTGATTTAATTGGCTGACTATGTGACAAGAAACATAACTATTTATTTTAGCCCTGCAACTAACAGATTGAGTGTAAATAATTTGACACTCCACCTGTCTGTTATGGGCAGAAAGTAATTCTATTCTATTCTATTTTTGAGGAAACGTTATGTGATCATTAATTTCGTTTTCTTTTTCTTTTTGTTTCATGTACCTGGTCTGCATTTAACGTCAACAGTGTCCATTCACGGTAAGATTTTTAATATGGTTTACAATAAATTAACTTTGTGATTTTTGTCTTTCTTTAGTTCTAGTTGTATGTTCATATTGGTGCTTTTAAAACCACCTATACTATTTTTCAAGGGTGATGAGCTGTGAACGTATGCATTGCCCCCTACCCACTTTATAGCTAGCCAATGACTTGCCAGCAACGTTGCCAATACTTGCTTTTGTAGCTCTGTCAAATATTTTTTCAGCCAGTTTTTTTGTCTTTTAATAACAATTTATAACCTATAAACATACAATCAGCTGATTATACCTATATATATAGTAGGTATACTTTAAAGTTTTGCATGTTAAAGCGCTCTATAATCGATGTGTTCAGTACGAGATGCAAGACAAGAGTGAACTATTGCTGCTCTTATACGCATGCGTGCGTAATGTTTGTCAGGTACAATCTGACAACGCTGGCAAACGTTCTGATTGGTCTAAATGTGTGGAACAGCAGAGCTCATCAACCAAGAAAAGCATTTTAGTAAGAGTGTTGATAAAAGCCAAATTTGAACAAATTATAAGTACACGTTATGGTAGTTGGTATGTACTAAAACGATCCGTTTGTGAATGATGGTTTCTAAATTTTGCTAGTCAGAAAAAACTGGCTTCTACGCCAGGTGTCTCGGTTCGATTCCTGGTACGCCTGGTAGTTTTTCATCTATCACCGTTTATCGTCTGCATTAGAATTCGTGTGAAAACATGTAGAAGTAATACAAAATAAATTGGTTCCTAGAAAATTGCGTATGTGGGCCTGTTTTCCGTTCATCCACCTTACCGAAATGTCTGGAATCCAAAATTGGAATAATGTTGTTTTTTATGGTTTATAACTTGTGAAATTGAATATAATAAGACCCAGAACTGTATCCTTTAGTGGGTTACATGAAAATTGTAGTAAACAAAAATAATGTTTTCTTTAAATCCCTATTTTGCTTACGTTGCAATCTGTTCAATTTAAAAACAATAAGCAACCCAATGAGATGAGAGTTATGTGTATAACGTGTAAATGACCAGTCGTGTACAGACTCAGGCCGATCATTTCTGAGAGAGTATGGTTAATTGAACCCCAACCACCAGTAACTTCAGTCTAGTTCCCAAATCCGTAAAAAAAGTTATAATAGCTTTTCTTATAGGGTTTGAACCCACCAGGTTGGTGTAGTGATGATATCGTCACCACGAGTCAGCTGTTTAACTGCTGATTTTCGGGGATGAAAATTCCCTGGTTCCAATCCTAGTAAAGGTAGTTGCTTTTATACGGATTTAAATACTAGAAAGAGGTTACCGGTGTACTTTGATGGTTGGAGTTCAATTAACCATAGGCCTTCTCTCTCAGAAATGGCCGAACTGATGGGGTTGCTTATTGTTCTTATATTTAACAAATTGCAACCTACACACATCAGGGATAAAAACAAAACTAGGATTTGAATCACGGAACCTTCGTTTCCCGAAAAACAGCTGACTCACGGCGACGACGCCTTTACCACAAGACCGAACCGGTGGGTAAAATTTAATTTAAATTTAAGTGATTTGCAAATAAGATATGAGTTGTTTTGTTTTTATTCTCAATGTTTAATTGATTACAGAGACGTACGCACAGGAGACCCAAATACAAAATCATAAACAAATTGAAATATCACGTTGTCATAAATAAAAAAACTTTATAATTAGATTTGTAGTCGGTAGCAGTCAAAACGGTCAAAACATTTTTTATTTGCTGTTGACGTTTCGAAACAAATTTAATGAGCTTGACGATGATAAAGTGGTTGTTGGAAAATAAAAATTCATTGATTGACAGTTCGGACGGATTGTCTGATTCGTTTGTTTGTAATGCTAAATAAACGGTTATTAAAATAAGATTATATTTGAAGAAAGAAGCAGAAGTGTTTCTTAAGGCATCGTTCGAGTACCTGCTATATTAAAAAATAACTAAAATAGAAATGGTTTGGCTGTGCTACTCAATTATAAAAAAGTAGCTCGGATCAATCAATTTCAAGTACTAGAAAGCATTTGTTTAGTTGCTTGACCATTTTTGTTTTTTAAATCTGGTGTTAAATACTCACGCGACTTTCTCTTGCCATTGTAAATAATGAAAAAATGTAATTTCTGTTTAATCATGAGAATGACGCCAAATGAAAATCAACTTGTGTTCGATTTAAAAATTTCGAAAATTACTAATTGACGCCCTGGAGAAAAAATGCTTGAAATAAAAGTTGTAGGTTTTGTAATTTTCTACCACGTTTATTACATTGGCTACACTTTTCCTTTCAATCACTTTCCATTCAATCTTTTCGTTGCAGGGCTAAAATAAATAGTTCTGTTTCTTATCATATGGTCAGGCAATTAATAAATGACTGAATCATTTAAGAACAGAAGAGGTAGAGGTGTAAAAGACACTTAATCAGAGATATCTTCTCTTCTGAAAGTAATGAATTTCATTATACAGCCAGACCCTGTGGTGAATGAAGTGAAAGTGTCATTTTTGCAGAGTGGAAAATATGTACTTTTCAGAGGGCCCGGCATGCTGATAAGCATACTTTTCCACTCAGTGAGGAAGGCATTGGTAAACCACCTCACTCCTCGTTTTACTTAGTAAAACCTCTACAGGTTCAAACCAGCCTACAGGCTGATGACCTTAACAACACACACTTTTCCTCTAAAATTTACTTATAAATAATATATAAGGCCGAAGTTAGAAAAATTACTACAAAAGCACAGCCCTTACGAATTTCAGCAGATATGGCGCTTACCCTGTCTTGTAGAGCAGGGCGTTCAACCCTTAGACCGATATTTATTTTATTGTATTTTTTTATTTATTTATTTAACGTCGCATCAACTGCAAGTTCATTAGGGACGACGTTGGGGTGTAAGTGTGCGTAATGAGGATGAAATTTTTTTTTGTAACGTATGAAAATATGCCGTGCCTGAGTGGGATTCGAACCCAGGACCGCATGATAAGAGGTGAGCACGTTACCAACTACGCCAATGCGGCCGGCCCAATATTTTTATTGTTTACTATGTTTCAGACGAGTTAGACGGCTAAATTTCGGTGATTTTATTTTATAGTGCAACCAAAAAATTAACCTTTTAATAATTTCCAAAATGTGCCCCTGAAAGGTTAAAAAGTGTCTCAGTTAGTTAGCTAAAACTCGATGGAAATATTACTCATACTTAACTACAAAAATTACCTTTTAACCATTTCAAAAATGTACATCTTAGGGGATGAAAATGGTGTTCAACCCTTAAACCAATATTTATTGTTTACTAAGTTTCAGACGAGTTAGATGGCTAAATTTCGGTGATTTCATTTTATAGTACATCTAAAAAAATTACCTTTTACCAATTTCAAAAATGTACCCCTGAAATGTCAAAAAGTGTCTCCAACCCTTAAACTAATATTTTTAATTTACTTAGTTCCGGACGAGTTAGTTAGCTGAAACTCGGTGGAAATATTACTCATACTTCGACTACAAAAATTACCTTTTAATCGTTTCAAAAATGTACACCTTAGGGGATGAAAATGGTATTCAACCCTTAAACCAATTTATTGTTTACTTAGTGGCAGATGAGTTATAGATGGCTAAATTTCGGTGATGTTTGATAGTAAAACAAAAAAAATTACCTTTTAAAAATTTCCAAAATGTATTCCTGAAAGGTTAAAAAGTGTATCCAACCCTTAAACTAATATTTTTAATTTACAAAGTTCCGGACGAGTTAGTTGGCTGACACACGGTACAGATATTACCTATAGTGCACCTAAAACATAATCTCTTAACGATTACAAAAATGTACCGTAACGTAAAGGTTTGAAAACTGTGTTTAACCCATAAGCCAACATTTTTACTTTCTCTTGCCTGTATGAATATATAGGAAGGAAAGTATTGTTTTCATGTCGATTTTTCGAAATCGAGTTTTCACCGGATCTATACGTTTTCAGACCCCCTGAACCCAAAAAACATGTTTTTAGCGATTGGTCTGTGTGTGTGTGTGTGTGTGTGTGTGTGTGTGTGTGCGTGCGCGTGCGTGCGTGTGTACGTGTGTGTGTGTGTGTGTGTGTGAACAGAATATCTCAAGAACGGAACATCGTACGAACTTGAAACTTGAAACTTAAGTTACGTACCACTACCGGACTCGACACGAACATTTTCATCAAAATCGGTCAACCGGAAGTGGTAGTTTATTCGTGTAATTTTTCACTTTTTTGCGATTTTCTCAAAAACTGGTCCTACGATGTTTTTTAAAATCGCCTGGTTTACTCAATTTTTTATTCTCTACAAGATAGGGTAGGCGTCATGTTTGCTGAAATTTTGGGTGAGGCTGTTTTCACGTAAAAACGTTGTTTTTTTAAGATTACAGCTTTAATATGCACTTTAGCGCAAAACTTTATATAATAAAAGTTGTAGAGAATTAAAAATTCTACAACTTTTATTTCAAACAATTTTTTTTATAACGCTTAGTTTAGCGGTAATTTGCGATTTTCTGTTTTTTTTCTCACGAAAATGTGTGAAAAATTGATTTTTTTAAGATTTCGGCCTTAGTATGCATTTTACGACAAAAGTGTATATAATTTAATTTATAGAAAATTAAAAGATCTACAACTTTTATTTAAAGCATTTTTCTCTACAGAGCCTAGTTTAGAGAGAAAGAGTGATTTTCCGTATTTCTAAGCCAAACTGAGGTTGCTTTTCATTTTGCATCATTCACTCATGATTAAAATAAGGTTATGTTTTTGAGGTTAGTTTTTGTTTATTTGTAATATTTTATTAATAATGTTAGGTTTATTGTTAATTATTTGCATTGGCAAGAGAAAGTTGTGTGAGTGTTTCACACCAGATTTTTTTCTGTTTATTAGGTTCTAACGGGTGGCGCACATAAAAGTAGCCCCGTTAATAAAGTGCAACACAATTGAAATTAAATCTGTTTATTTACAAATACCAATAATTTTTTTTATTAGGTATTTTATTCAATAGTCTAATATTGTTACGTTATTACACGATATGTTGAAAGTGATCACCGTCTGCTTGTACACATAAGATAGCGCGGCGTAGCATATTCTGAAATACAGATTGGAGTTCAGGAGCTGTAATGGTGCGTATGACGTTCGTGATCGAGATCTTTAGGTTTTCAATGGATTTTGGATTGCTAACGTATACTTTATTCTTTAAATTTCCCCATAAGTAGTAATCACAAGGAGACAAATCCGGTGATCGCGGTGGCCATAATCCTAAAGAGATAGTCCTCTCATCGGTAAAAACACTACGCACACGAGCCAGTGATCTGCGAGATGTGTGACAAAGTCACCCCGTCTTGTTGGAAAAAAGAATATGTAATTTCGTGCGGTGCTAATTGATTAATAAATTGATCAAAAATCTGGTTAACAATGCAGGTTGTACACGGGAAGGGGAAAATAGGGGAAATTTTCCTTGACTCGGCATAAACATTATACAATCTCGGCTAAGTTACTTTCTCGGCTACTTTTATGTGCGCCACCCGATAGAATAGGTACACTGCTCAAACTCGGAGATGTACAAATCTATATACGTATCAGATTTTTTCCAAATCAGAAAATCTTATTTTTTAATTTATTTATAATTCTTTAAAAATTACTGAAAAAAAAACAAAATTATACCCGGGTGAATCCGGGACGGGCAGCTAGTATTATACAATATTAGATTACGTTCCTTATAATAATATTATGGAGAATTTTTTAAATGTAATAAGCGTTAATATTTTTTATTATATATTAATATTAGTCGACGAATGAATATTTTTAAATATTTTAAGATATTCCGTGCCCGATATTGATGATATCCTGCCAAAGGGGGAACTAAAAACCTAACCGGCTAACAATTTTCAAACCTGGATCTTTTCAGTATACATATTAAACATACCTAATATAGTAACAATGCGGACCGATATCATAATTGCGATGTGTATCAAAAAACATGTATTAACTTAAAAAAGAATAAAAAATGGTTTAAAAAGAAATAATATGCTAATTTTGAACCAGAAGCTAACCGACCGAGTTATAGCACATTTATAATATAGTACCTCTCCTTTTTACATGGCTATTATGTATTATAGTGCACGCCACGAAAGAAGTCCTCTGTAAAGACCAGTTGCCCCCTCAGCCAAATTTTTTTTCTTTTTTTTTCAATCCATAATGTGTGTACGTTGCAATCTGTTCAATTCAGAACAATAAGCAACCCCATGACCCAATGAGATGAGGATGATCTGTATGACGTGTAAATGAAGTGAAGTCTTGTACAGACCCAGGCCGACCATTCCTGAGAGAGTATGGTTAATTGAACCCCAATCATCAAAGTACACCGGTAACCACTGTCTAGTATTCAAATCCGTATAAAAGTATAGGTATCAGATGAGCTAATGTCCCATAGCCGAGCGAGTGAGAGGGAGATATGTGGCATTAACTACGCATGCGCTCAAAGGTCTTTACCGTTATAATCCAAATCTGAAAACATACTACAGTCGTTATCTTGCTTGTTAGTTTACTGCATGCATAAACGCTTGCTCACAACAATGAGTAAAATTAAAGACAATGTTATTGGAACGGCGCGTATGGCTTGTGCGAGTGAGAGCGTTATGCATTCTCTCACTCCCACGGCTAGGGGACATTAGTTCGTCTGAATACTGTAACTATCTTCACTAGGATTTGAACCAGGAACCTTCGTATCCGAAAATCAGCTGATTTTGGCGACGTCTTTACCTCTAGACCAACCCGGTGGGTTCAACCAAATTAATAGAACTTTCTATTTAAGGGGGCCACATATAGAAAAATTTGAAAAATTATGATTTAGTTTTTTGTTGAATAATTGTAACATTGTACTTGAAAATGTCCTTTCTAAAATGGTGTGAATATTTCTACGATAATTATAAATATTTTTTCCGTTCACCTCTACAGCCGGTTTAAATGCTGCTAATGTGTGTAAGTAGAGCTACTGTATTATGTATTTTAAATGGCTGCTTCCGAATATTAGGGATTTTTACCACATTTGTACCTTTTTCTCAGGACTTACCAAAAATATTTGAGTGACTTTTTTTATTTTTGTTTGAAAGATCCATTATTTATGCGTATTCTGAGCGTTTAAAAATTTTAATAGTCTATATTTAAAATTAATTTTATTATATTTTAAAATTATCACCTAAAGGTATTTTTGAAAAAGAAAAAATAGTAAAATAATTATACTTCATCTATTTAAACTTGCCCCGAACAGACAGGTGGAGTGTCAAATTATTTACACTCATTCTGTTAGTTGCAGGGCTAAAATAAATAGTTCTGTTTCTTATCACATGGTCAGCCAATTAAATGACTGAATCATTTAAGAACAGAAGAGGTAGAGGTGTAA
This sequence comes from Catonia carolina, assembly GCA_035578175.1. Taxonomy (NCBI): domain Eukaryota; kingdom Metazoa; phylum Arthropoda; class Insecta; order Hemiptera; family Achilidae; genus Catonia; species Catonia carolina. Next base: position 28,267,745 of record JAQMRL010000011.1, read on the forward strand.
AGGACACTAATCAGAGTTATCTCGTCTGAAAGTAATGGATTTCATTATACAGCCAGACCCTGTGGTGAATGAAGTGAAAGTGTTATTTGCAGAGTGGAAAATATATGCTTTTCAGAGGGCCCGGCATGCTGATAAGTGTACTTTTCCACTCAGTGAGGAAGGCAATGGTAAACCACCTCACTCCTCGATTTACTTAGTAAAACCTCTACAGGTTCAAACCAGCCTTTTGGCTGATGACCTAAACAACAAACAACAACTATTTAAACATTTCTTTTGCTCAAAATGTGAAGAACAGAATGACCTAAAATATTTTTTAAAAATTAAGTGTCTACCTTATGTAGTTTCTGAGAAAAAGGTACAAACTTTAACGTTGTGAATTACGGGGTAACGTAACCCCTTAAATCACAAGCCCATTTACGTATGTTTTTTTTTGTAATTTTAAATTCATATTCATGCGAGGATTTACAGCCCCAGCCGTATCTCGCTTCTTAAACACCACTCTCTTTGTTTTGCCAGTCACCATCGGAAAGCCGCCGCAAAGTCATTACCTCCTGCACACCATCCAACCACGTCACCTCCGGTCTACCCGTCCTTATTTTACCGTGTTCTTTCCTTGTTAGCCACCTACCATTGTCCATTCTCTCCTAATGGGCCAAACCATTTTAATTGCTTCCGGGATATGGTATCCGTGATATTTCCTTGAATTCCGATTCTTTTTCTAATTTCGGAATTCGATCGATGCGCGAAACACCACACCTCCTCCTCCTCCTCCTGAAATCCATCTCCATCGCTTTTAGGCGATCCTTCTGCCTCTTAGTCTATACCCACACTTCCGCATCATAGGTACACACACACTCTCCAGGATAGCAGAACCCTTCCATAAAATATCATTCCAAAGGACAGAATTTAACTGCTCTATAATCCTTCCCCCTGGCAAAATCTTGCTGTTTACTTCCGCTACACATGTTCCACTTCTATCAAATAAGACTTCTAGGTATTTAAATTTAAATTTTTAATTCATAAGTGTATATTTGGTACAATTCTGTTTCAAAAATGCATGGTTCAGTCCAAAAATAATTTCCTATATCTTTACATGGAGTCAAAATAGAAATTTTTTTTAAATGCCGCCATATTAAAACGGAAGTTCAGATTTTACTTTATAAATATTCACATTATTAAGAAAACTGTGATCTTTAACGTACTTAAAGCTCAATTTTTAATGATTGTGTAGCTTGGATGAAGTAACAGACGTTTAAAAATCTGGTGTGAAACACTCACACAACTTTCTCTTGCCAATGCAGATAATTAACAATTGACCTAACATTAAAACGTTATAAATAAACAAAAAACTAACCTCAGTAAATCTAACCTAATTTTAATCATGAATGAAAGACCCAAAATGAAAATCAACCTCAGTTTGGCTTAAAAATACGGAAAATCACTTTTTCACGCTAAACTAGGCTCTGTAGAGAAAATTGCTGTAAACAAAAACTTTAGATCTTTTAATTTCTTATAAATTTTATTATATACACTTTTTTCGTAAAATGCGTAGCCTACGTAGCGAAGTCGATTTTTTACACGTTTTCGTGAGAAAAAAAACAGGAAATCGCTAATTCCGCTAAACTAAGCGTTATACAAAAAAATTTGGAAAAAAAGTTGTAGGATTTTAAATTGTCTACAACCTTTAGTCTATTATATTTGCACTAAAATGCATATTAAAGCCGCAATTTTAAAAAAAATAATTTTTTTACGTGAAAACAGGCTCTCCAAGAATTTCAGCAGACATGACGCCTACCTTATATTGTAGAACATAAAAAATTTAGTAAGTGAGGGGATTTTTAAAAAAATCGTAGGACCCATTTCTGGGAAAATCGCAAAAAAGTGAAAATTACACGAATAAACTACTATTTTCGGTCGACCGATTTTGATGAAAATGTTCGTGTCGGGTTCGTTAGTGGTGTCTAACTTAAGTTTCAAATTTCAAGTTCGTACGATGTTCCGTTCTTGAGATATTCTGTTCACACACATACACACACAGACCAAACGCTAAAAACATGTTTTTTGGGTTCAGGGGGTCTGAAAACGTGTAGATCCGGTGAAAACACGATTTCGAAAAATCGATATGAAAACAATACTTTCCTTCCTATATACTCACACAGGCAAGAGAAAGTAAAAATTACACTGAACAGAAAACCGGCTAAAAAATGGGTAGGCCTACTTTTTGTGCGTAAATTACTGTATCCCTGACAAATTTTTAAATTAAACAATTTATGTCAAACGAATGAATGCAAGAAAGAACAGGTTTTAATTGCTGTAGCGTTTAAATTTTTTCGTTCGGTCGTTTTTGAAATTAAACTCTTTAAATACAACTGACTTCTTTCGTGGCGGGCACTGTAGTATTTGGTACTTGTATAAAATGTGTACTGCATTATGTTCTGTGAAGAATGAAGACTCCTGCTGCTGGTTTTATCATTAGTTGGCATATCTCTTTCATATTTGTTACATTATGGTTCACTAATTGACCGCACCTTTATAATTATGTGGGTAATTTAGTAAACGTTTCTATTTTTCACTGAATGTTTTATGTATTGTTAGGTCTGTAAATTTTATCTTTCGACCTTTATATGGTTATTTTTAAATTTCAATGAGGTTTCCGATTATGTTTCTTCAGCAATTGTAAATTTAAATACGAGGTGTGGCTATTAAATAACGAGACTTACGGTATAAAAAATTATATTTTTATTTTATACATAATCACTTATTGTCACCTTCAATATACACTCCTTCTCTATCCCTACAACGCTCCATGCGAATTTTCAAGTGTTGGAAACAGTGCTGGAAGTCATCTTCTTTCAGCTCCTTCAGGATACGTGCCGCTTTCTCTTTTGCAGTTTCCACAGACTCAAATCTTGTCCCTTTTAATGCAGATTTCACCTTTAGGAACAGGTAAAAGATAATAACATGTGATAAAACGTGGTTTTTTACTTATGATCCGGAAACGAAGCGCCAATCCGTGCACTGGAAGAACCGAACTTCACGGAGAGCCAAAAAAACTCGAATGAGCAAGTCAAAATTTAAAGCAATGATTATTGTTTTTTTTTATATCCATGGGATTGTGTACCTTCACTGGGTTCCTGAAGGCCAAACAATTAATCAATATTACTACCTTGAGGTACTTTCAAAACTACGTCGAAGAGTAAGGAAAAAACGTCCAGAAATGTGGAAGGACAAATCATGGGTTCTCCACCAAGACAATGCGCCAGCTCATTCCGCATTATCTGTCAAGAGGTTCCTAGCCAAGTACTGCATCTCAGTGTTAGAACATCCACCTTATTCACCAGATCTTGCACCATGTGATTTCTACTTGTTCCTTAAGGTGAAATCTGCATTCAAAGGGACAAGATTTGAGTCTGTGGAAGCTGTAAAAGAGAAAGCGGCACGTGTCCTGAAGGAGCTGACAGAAGATGACTTCCAGCACCGTGTCTAACAAAGGAAAATTCGCATGGAGCGTTGTAGGGATAGAGAAGGAGTGTATATTGAAGGTGACAATAAGTGATTATGTATAAAATAAAAATAAATTTTTTTACGCGTGTCTCGTTATTTAATAGCTACACCTCGTACATAGTGACTTGACAGTTTTTAGCGTAACTTTTTTTCATTGACTTAAAATGTTATTGTTGTTTAGATGATCAACCAAGAGGCTGGTTTGAACCTCTAGAGGCTTTACAAAGTAAAACGAGGAGGTGGTTTACCATGCCTTTTTCACTGAGTGGAAAAATATGCTTATCAGCATGTCAGACCCTCAGAAAAGCACATATAATCCACCTTACAAATGACACTTTTACTTCATTCACCACAGGGTCTGGTTGTATAATTAAAGTCATTACTTTCAGAGGAGATAATTCTTGACTTGTGTCTTTTACACCTCAACCTCTTCTGTTCTTAAATACTGTAGTCATATAATTGGCTGAACATGTGGTAAAAAACAGAACTATCTTTTGTAGCCCTGGAACAAACACATCGAATGCAATAATTTAATATTCCATCTCCCTGTTATGGACAAATACACAAATTAATGATAAAGAAAAAAATTAGTTATTTGTTAATGTGAATTTTTCATAAAACATTTGCTAAGTTAGGGATAAAAAATTATACAAATTATATTTAAAACAATTTCAGTCATTTATTAATATGAATTTATTGTTAAACATTTAAGGAAATGGAAAATGAAACTTAATACGGCAAAATCCCGTCACGTGTCGTTCACACTCCGTCATGGTGATTGCCCATCAGTATACGTAGACAACGAACCTCTCTCAAAAACAGATACGGTCAAGTATCTCGGTCTGACTTTTGATAAACAACTAACTTGGAGCACTCATATCAAACGGAAACGTTTATTACTGAATTCCCGACTTAAACTTCCCTACTTCACAAACGATCAAAATTACCAATTGCACAAAAATTACGCATATATTGTTCTCTTTTGAAACCTATGTGGACCTACGGGTCCCAAATTTACGGTTCAACCAAACCCTCTAACTTGCAACGAATTCAAGCATTCCAGTCAAAAATATTACGCCTTATAGAGCAAATGCACCTCTTTACGTTAGCAACTAAACCTTACATACAGATTTGAAAACACCACTTGTACAAAATTCCATCGAATACCTATACAAACGCTTTCACGACAAGTCACACGAACACGAGAACCCCCTGGTGCGATCACTTTACACCGTCCATTTACCTGATAATCCCCCTAGACGCCTTAAAAGACGATGGAGTAGAGACCTGCTAATTTTATATACAAATTTCATTCTTGGGGAGGCACCAACACCAATGGGGGCCCTACCCCTCTCATGCCTATCATGTCATTTACACTATTGTCATAATCATCACATTTGCTTGTTGTAAAATTTTACAGTTGTAAATAAAGAATTAAAGAGAGAGGAAAAAAATCATTTAAAAAATGAGGGATAAAAAATTACACAAATTTATGTATTAGAAAATTAGTAGTTATTTGTTAATGTGAATATTTAAAAAAAATACATCTACAAACAAATAAGCAGGTTACTGAAGTAGGCCTACCCTCTTACTGTAGTTCATTCTGTAGGCTATTCGTTATTGTAATAAGCCTTACATTAGTGTTGTAAAAAAACAAACTTGTAGCGTGATTTTTATTTTCAAGTTAAGCTACTACCATATGCACTTCCTCTTTTTAATACGTTTTACATGACTTCCTTATTTTTTTATCATTATTTTTTTTAAACGAAATAATTATAGGATTAGTTGTTGATTTTAATTTGCGATTTGAAAATTTGTAGGGCTTGTTTATTATGTTGAACATTATGTTTCACACGTAACTATTTAGCCTTACATCGTGTATACGCTAATGGTGACCGCAATCTTGTTGATCTTTCTGGTCAAATGTAGCCTTACTTTTTTACTTTCTCTTGCCTATATGAATATATAGGGAGGAAAGTATTGTTTTCATGTCGATTTTTCGAAATCGAGTTTTCACCGGATCTACACGTTTTCAGACCCCGAATCCAAAAAAAACATGTTTTTAGCGATTGGTCTGTGTGTGTGTGTGTGTGTGTGTGTGTACAAAATATCTCAAGAACGAAACATCGTACGAACTTGAAACTTGAAACTTAAGTTACATACCACTACCGGACCCGACACGAACATTTTCATCAAAATCGGTAACCGGAAGTAGTAGTTTATTCGTGTAATTTTTTGCGATTTTCTCAAAAACTGGTCTTTCGATTTTTTTTTAAATCGCCTGGGTTACTTTACTAAATTTTATATGCTCTACAAAATAGGGTAGGCGCCATGTTTGCTGAAATTCTTGGCAAGGCTGTTTTTACGTAAAAAATTAGTTTTTTTAAGATTGCGTCTTAATGTACATTTTAGCGCAAAAATGTATATAATAAAAGTTGTAGAGAATTTAAAATTCTACAATTTTTATTTCAAACATCTTTTTGTATAACGCTTAGCTTAGCGGTAATTAGCGATTTTCTGTTTTTTTCTCACGAAAACGTGTGAAAAATCGATTTTTTTTAAAGATTTCGGACTTAGTATGCATTTCACGACAACAGTGTAGCCTATATAATTAAATTTATAGGAAATTAAAGGATCTACAACTTTTGTTTACAGCATTTTTCTCTACAGAGCTTAGTTTAGCGTGAAAGAGTGGTTTTCCGTATTTTTAAGCCAAACTGAGGTTGATTTTCAGTTTGCGTCTTTCACTCATGATTAAAATTAGGTTATGTTTATTGAGGTTAATTTTTTGTTTTTTTTTTTAATGTTTGATTACTAATGTTAGGTTTATTGTTAATTATTTGCATTGGCAAGAGAACATTGTGTGAGTGTTTCACACCAGATTTTTCTTATAAATGTTATGTTATTGTTGTTTAGGTCATCAACCGATAGGTTGGTTTGAACCTTTAGATGCTTTACTGAGTAAAACGAGGAATGAGGTAGTTTACCATTGCCTTACTCACTGAGTTGACATGTATGCTTATCAGCATGCCAGGCTCTTTAAAAAGTATCCACTTTTCATCCTGCAAATGATACCTTCACTTCGTAATGTGCCATGGTTTCAAATAATTAACTGCCCTAAATTTAAGGTAGCCAAAAATGGAGTCAAATAAAAAAAACATAATTTTAAGATTATGCTGAGAAAAACAAAATTTATTCATACAGCATTTAGAATAAGATGCAAAACTGAGAGTTTAATTAGTAATAGCCTAAATTAAACATATTTTTTTAAATGTTTTATTTTATTTATTTTTTTATTCCTAATTTGTGTACGTTGCAATCTGTTCAATTTAGAACAATAAGCAACCCCATGACCCAATGAGATGAGGATGATGTGTATGACGAGTAAATGAGGTGTAGTCTTGGACAGACCCAGGCCGACCATTCCTGAGAGAGTATGGTTAATTAAACCCCAACCATCAAAGTACACCGTTAACCACAGTCTAGTATTCAAATCCGTATAAAAGTAACTACCTTTACTAGGATTTGAACCCGGAACCTTCGTCTCCGAAAATCAGCTGTAAAAAAGCTGATTTTGGCGACGACTTTACCTCTAGACCAACCCGGTGGGTTAAAATGATTTATGATTTGATTTGTTTCCTTTTTAAAGTAATTTTAATTATATTAAAATATAGGCATTAAAAATGTATTAGGAATTTAAAAAAAGGTTTCGTGGTTCAAATCCTTGTATAGTCGTGAGAAAGTGAGAAAGGAATTCCCCTTCCACTCCACATCACGTGTAATACTAGCCGAGCCGCATAACAACGGCAGCTTAAACCCTACTACAACTACTACTACTACTCTAATATTGTATACGCTATACTACTACTCTGCCTGATATTTTTAGCTATAAGAAATGAAAACCAATGATACACCAAGTCCCTCTTTCATTTCCCGCTCAAAAAACGTTGTTGTTGTTTAGGTCATCAGCCAAAAGGCTGGTTTGAACCTGTAGAGATTTTACTAAGTAAAACGAGGAGTGAGGTGGTTTACCATTGCCTTCCTCACTGAGTGGAAAAGTACGCTTATCAGCATGCCGGGCCCTCTGAAAAGCACATATTTTCCACTCTGCAAATGACACCTTCACTTCATTCACCACAGGGTCTGGCTGTATAATAAAATTCATTACTTTCAGAGGAGATATAAATCTGATTAGTGTCTTTTACACCTCTAAAAACGTTATCACGCTATTAATAATTTCACATCTTTGACAATGCAAAACTGACTTTTTCTGCCGACTTTTATTTTTTCCCCTATTTTCACTCATTTTATATGAATTCAGAACTGAACCGAGTCAACAAAAGGGTAAACAGCTTTGAATAATGTAAGACACTACATTAGAAATTAAAATCCGATAAATAGCAATGTAGTAAACGATAAAAATAAATACATGAGATTGAACAACAAAGATAGATTATAACATTTGTGTCGAATACACTTCACTTCAATAACTAACTAATTAATTAATTATAAATAATTAATCACTTCAATATACTAAGGTTAGAAAAAACTACAAAATTGTCAAGTTGCACTACTCACGTACACCCCTCTCCTTATTAAATGGACTTTTCCATACAAACTACTCCCACCAGCGTAGACTGGCTGAAGATACTATGACGTCACTTTTTCCTTTTACAGAATATTTTCACTATAACGGTAGTTACTTTTATACGGATTTGAATACTAGACGTTGGTTACCGGTGTACTTTGATAATTAAGGTTCAAAATTAACCATACACTCTTAATTATGTAAAAGACTACACCGCATTTACACGTCATACACATCATCCTTATCTCATTGGGTCTTGGGGTTGTTTATTGTTCTTAAATTGAACAGATTGCAACGTTCACGTATTATAGGTAAAAAAGTACTGTTGTTGTTTAGGTCAACAGCCGAAAGGCTGGTTTGAACCTCTAAAGGTTTTACTAAGTAAAAACGAGGAGTAAGGTAATTTACCATTGCCTTCCTCACTGAGTTAAAAGAGTATGCTTATCAGCATGCCAGGCCCTCCGAAAAGCACTCACTTTCCACCCTGCAAATGACACTTTCACTTCATTCACCACAGGGTCTGGCTGCATAGTGAAATTCATTACTCTCAGAGGAGATAACTCTGACTAGTGTCTTTTACACCTCTACCTCTTCTGTTCTTAAATAGTTCAGTCATATACGTGGCTGACTATGTGATAAGAAACAGAATTATTTTTTTTAGCCCTGGACCAAACAGATAGAGTGCAATTAAAATAACACTCCACCTGCCCGTTTTGGGCATAAAAAAGTACTACCTATACTAATAGTTTGTTCTGTTTTTTCTTTTGTTTCCGGTGTTTGTTCATTGAATGTCTCGTATGCGGCTGCGGTGTGTGATTTGATTCGATGCGAATTTATTTATCCACGTTGATGACTGTGTATGATGGACTACGACCCACGGATCCATTCTTCTACTGCCGTTAATGTTGCTGTTTGTGCTTTGTGCCGTTGTTGGGTGGTTCCACTGCCGTTAACGACCGTTTGCTGTGGATATGTTTGTGGCTGCTTCCTCCAACATTCGTCTTATCTTGTCCATGGCATCGTCGCTCTCCAGGGTGTAAGTATTTATTAGTTTTAGGTGCAGTCTAATCCATCATGTAATATGCCAACCGTCTATTCTCTTTTTTACCTTCCCCATTTACTTCTTACTTCCCCCCCCCCTCTCTCTCTCTCTCTCGTGTCATACAAGTATGTGTGATTTAAACACGCAGATTTTTTTTATCATATCAAACTGGTTACATCAGTATTTTAAAAACATTCTCACACGTACACTGAATTTTTATTTAACGATTTCTATTGCCTAATTCTACATTCTTCTTTTATCCCTTCCCTCTGTTTTATTATATATTTTGTTAATGTAAATTTATGTTTATTTTCCATTCATAAATTATTTTTCACTCCCATAACAGGCAGATGGAGTGTTAAATTATTTGCACTCGATCTGTCAGTTCAAGGGTTACTAAAAATTGTTGTGTTTCTTTTCGCATGGTCAGCCAATTATCTGACTGAAACATTTAAGAACAGAAGTGGTAGAAGTGTAAAAGATAATCAGAGTTATCTCCTCTGAGAGTAATGAATTTCATTATAGTGACGGTGTCATTTGCAGTGTGGGAAGCAGATTCTTTTCAGAGGGCCTGGAATGCTGATAAGCATACTTTTTCACTCATGTCAACAATACTTTCCTTACCTATAAGGAATAGATCGTGTAGGGCAAGAGCAGTGGTTTAGTGATTTTGTTGTCGTATCGGACTATTTATTCCAAATTTGGGCTACAAAATATCTGAAGCAGTTATACGCTTCGTTGTACGTACTTATCAAGCGAAGATGTATTAGGCCTACGTCCTGGACTTAGCATAAATTATTACACCCTACGGACTTAGTAGAAGGAAGAAGTTTAAATAAATCCTTTATACGAGATGTGGCTATTAAATAACGAGACTGTAAAAAATTTAATTTTATATATAATCACTTATTGTCATCTTCAATATACACTCCTTCTCTATCCCTACAACGCTCCATGCGAATTTTCCATTGTTGGAAACGTGGAAGTCATCTTCTGTCAGCTCCTTCAGGTCACGTGCCGCTTTCTCGTTTACAGCTTCCACAGACTCAAATCTTGTCTCTTTTAATTCAGATTTAATCTTAGGGAAGCAGATAATAACATGTGATGAAACGTGGTTTTCTACTTATGATCCGGAAACGAAGCGCCAATCCATGCACTGGAAGAGCCGAACTTCACCGAAAGCCAAAAAAGCTAGAATGAGCTTTTCTTTGTTTTTTTATATCAATGGGATTGTGTACCTTCACTGGGTTCATGAAGGTCAAACAATTAATCAATATTACTACCTTGAGGTTTTTTCTAAACTACGTCAAAGAGTAAGGAAAAAACGCCCCGAAATGTGGAAGGACAAATCATGGGTTCTCCACCAGGACAATGCGCCGGCTCATTCCGCGTTATCTGTCAAGATGTTCCTAGCCAAGTACAGCATCTCAGTGTTCACCTGTTCCCTAAGGTGAAATCTGCATTAAAAGGGACAAGATTTGAGTCTGTGGAAGCTGTAAAAGAGAAAGCGGCACGTGTCCGAAGGAGCTGACAGAAGATGACTTCCAGCACTGTTTCCAACAATGGGAAATTCGCATGGAGCGTTGTAGGGATAGTGAAGGAGAATAAGTGATTATATATAAAATAAAATAATTTTTTTTTTACAACGTCAGTCTCGTTATTTAATAGCCACATCTCGTATACGGATAAGATCATGTAGGGTAACAGCAATTACAAATGGTTTAGTGTTTTGTTGTCGTATCGGGCTATTTCTTCGAAATCAAGGCTACGAATTATCTAAATCAGTTATACGCTTCGTGGTACGTAGTTATCAAGCAAGCGAAGATGAATAGGCCTACGTCCTGGACTTAGCATAAATTATTACACCCTACGAACTTAGTAAGACGGAAGAAGTTTATATAAATCCTTTATATATATATATATATATATATATATATATATATTATTATTATTATTAATTCGTTGATCGACCGACTAAGGATCACGTTAAGCACTATGCATTTTGGTCTCTTCTTCTCAGGATGTCATTCCTCTTATCTGCCCAAAAAGCCTTCATTCGTTCGGAATGCTCCTTTCTTCTCTCATCCGTCCACCTCCCACCAGTACCCTCTCTTCTTGCAGATTGCACAGGCAGACTTATCCTTTTGTCATTTGTCTTCTGCCTAAATTTGTCTCTATCGTAAATGTCCTCTTCTTCAACTCGAAGTTTTTTTAGATCATCTTTAGTATTGATAAACCACTTCAAAGTAGTCTTAGCATTATCAAAGTTATTCAAAATTTTCTTTGTCAGTCTGTCATCGCTCATCCTCTTTATGTGCCCGTAAAATCGTGTTCTCCTTCTTCTGAAAGTCTCTGACATCTTCTCTACATGTTCATACAATTTGGTGTTTGAAACGTTTTTATAGGTATTGTGTTCTTCATCATATCGTGGCCCATAGATCTTTCTCAGAATCCTTCTTTCTCTCTTCTCGACATCTTCTATAAGTCCTTTATTTTCTGAGGTCAATGTCTCCGATGCATATAAAGGCACAGGCTTTACTACTGTTTCGTAATGTCTTAACTTTGCAGTTCTTGAGAAACATTTTTTGTTGTAAATATTTTTAGTAGCTAAATATGCCAGATCCAATTTCTTAATCCTTATATATATATATATATATATATATATATATATATATATATATATATATATATTTTAATCCCTATTGTGTGTACGTTGCAATCTGTTCAATTCAGAACAATAAGCAACCCCATGGGCCAATGAGATGAGGATGATATGTATGACGTGTAAATGAGGTGTAGTCTTGTAGAGACTCAGGCCGACCATTCCTGAGAGAGTATGATCAATTGAACCCCAACCATCAAAGTACACTGGCAATCACTGTCTAGCATTCAAATCCGTATAAAAGTAACTACCGTTACTAGGATTTGAACCAGGAACCTTCGTCTTCGAAAATCAGCTGTTAAACAGCTGATTTTGGCGACGACTTCACCTCTAGACTAACCCGGAGGGTTCTTTATATATTTAACGCATTCTTTTTAAAATTAATTACACTAATTAATTTTACCTAATTAAATTCTTTGCTAAAATTGTAATTCAAATAATATTACACATACATTTAAGATAAACGCTTATTTATTAGCTCACAATATTTTTTCGAAAGGATTATTTATCGTGTTTTGCTTTACCTCTTTCAAAAGTATGGTAATATTTTAGTAATTTTTATTACTAATTTAAATAATATTTATGAAAACTTATATAATTATTATTTAATTTAGTGTTGGAGAATAAAAATATCTGTTAATAAGAAAATAAAATTTAAAAAAATAAATATTAACTTTCTGGGTTGTCAGTATTAGTTAATGTTATTGACACTTGATTTTATTATTGAATAAGTTTTGTTTGATTTTTTAGAAAAACATTTTTTATTAGTATCTTAATCATACTTGTACGTTTACTAATGCATACACAATTCTGTATGCTTGTGAGTATAACATACTGGTTATTATTGTTGTCTTGTTACGGTTGTAGATTTTTAATTAAGTTGGGCTGTCCGAATTCAATATCAGATAATAGGTTGAAAATAATTACATATCCAAATTGTATATTGTGTATAGGCTACTTCTCATTTCTTTCCATTGATTTATTTATTTGTTTATCGATTTCTGTATTAACATTAAGTATAATCCTTCGGGCCAGCCCAGTCAGTCAGCTGGTAGAAAGTCGCTATTATTTGTTAAGTAACACCGGTTGGGCAAGCTACTTTGTATGGTGACCAGTTGACAGCCATCCCTGAACAAACTCTACTGTGGGTCCCTGCTCAAACTCATGTCTAATCAACGTCAAAAAATACAGTAAAAAGCAGCGATCAAATTGGGTAGTTGTCAACAATGTACAGTTCCCGATAACAAATAAAAGCTAAAATAAAGTATAAAATTTGGGTTTCAATTATCACGGGGTTAGGTTCAGCATTGTAATTACGAGGGCAGTCCAGAAAGTCTGTCACGTTTTGATATAAAAAAAACTAGGTACAAGAAAAAATATTTATTATATACATTTGAAAGTGCAACTAAAATGCTATTTTTCTACATAATCACCAAACAAATTAAGACACTTATCATAGCGGTGAACTAATTTTAAAATGCCGGGGTCATAAAAGTCTACCGCCTGTGATTTTAACCAGTTAGTCACACCCTCCTGCAGCTCCGCGTCGTCGTCAAAGCGCTGCGTCGCAAGCCATGTCTTCATTGCCGGGAACAAGTGATAATCGCTGGGCGCAAGATCCGGACTGTATGGCGGATGTGGGAAAACCTCCCATTTGAAAGCATCCAGGACTTCTCGCGTTCGATTTGCCGTGTGTGGTCGGGCGTTGTCATGCAAAAAGAGAATTTTTCCAGTCAACTTTTCATCTGCGGTTGTTTTGGATCGCTCTTCTTAACTTTTCAAGTGTTTCACAATACCTCGCAGAGGTTATTGTTGTACCACGTTCTAAGAAATCGATAAGAAGAACTCCTTTCCTGTACCGACCGTACTTCACAACTGGCGGGATTTTGAATTGCGGCACACATTTTAAATTGTTGTTGAAAAACAACGAAGAGCGACACAGACCTCTCGCTAGCACGGCTGGATAGCCACTGAACGGAGAAACGCCGCGGCACCAAAATGGCCGCGATAGCTCCGCTCTAGCGGCTACAACGCAAAACGTGACAGACTTCCTGGACTGCCCTCGTATTGCACCACCAATTTAGTTATGCTCACCACCACTTATGCATACCAATTTATTTATACGGATATCCAATAAAAGTAAAACGAGGAGTGAGTTTGTTTGCCATGCCTTCCTCACTGAGTGGAAAATAAGCTTATCAGCATTACAGGACGTCTGAAAAGTATCTACTCTCCACCCTGCAAACGACACCTTCACTTCATTCACCACAGGGTCAGGTTTTATAATGAAATTCATTACTTTCAGATGAGATAACTCTGACTAGTGTCTTTTACATTTCTACCTCTTCTATTCTTAAATGATTCTTTCATTTAATTGGCTAACCATGTGATAAGAAACAGAACTTTCTTCTTTAGCCTGGAATTAATAAATTGATTGCAAATAATTTAACACTTCACCTGTCTGTTATAGATCACTTTATCTGTGACTCGTACTTATAGATTTTTAATGAAAAATCATATACAATTGATCTTAAAAAAAACTTTTTTCAGTAATTAAAAAATGAGAATTTATAAATAATTACCTTCTTAAATTAGAATCCAATTAAACAAGAAAAAAATTGATGTCGCTAGAATTTTTAACAGAACAAAAGAATTTAAATGAATTTATACGTACATCTTGCCTTTTAATTGTCATTAATTTTATAAAATATTCTATCCATAATTGACGACGATAACACCTTCTGTCATTTCTTTTATTTTTCTTTAACAGGCGACAAAACTTCTGTTTCCTTTTTTTCATAGTTTTATCTTATTCATTTTAAATGTAATAATTACTAGTAAAACTCTTTCACTTTTGTTCTATCTATAGATATAGGCCTACTATATAACATGTTATTTAGAAAATTTTAATACATATACATTATACATTACACATATTGGTATCATAAGATATCCTGAGCACAGGAAGTGGCATATGTAATTAGTTTTCAAAATAAAATTCCAACTTAATGAGAAGAAATAAAACAAGAACAGTTGGTCCATTTTTGGATTATCTTGGACATTTTTAAAACGACTAATTGTAGAGTGCTCTATCTTTGAATTTTTTTTATCTTCTTATGTTTCATCTCTTGTTAAAAATAATCCAAATTTGTGTCCACCTTATCGGAATTGTTCAACTACTGTCTATCATTTATATCTTTAATCTTTTATGTATAACCATTTTTCCCAGATCTCTCTCTCTCTCTCTCTCTCTCTCGTACACAGATACACAAACACACATATGTATTAATCCATCTGTATTTTTGTATACCACATATCTTTCTTATTTTATATATTCTATTTTTTTTCACTAATGTTAATTTTTCCTGACCAAACTTTTTAGCTGATTTATAATATTCTTTTGAACAACTGACGTTTCTGAACTTGACTACTGCCAAAAATTCTCTCAATTAGTTCCGTTTTAACATTTCTACAAGGTCATTAATAATTCTCACAACGTTAGACCACCCGTTGGTTTTTTCTTCGTGATCCTGCTTATTTCATTTTATATCAACTTATTTATTTATGTATTCAAATTGTATATTTAATTCCCGTCGTCTAGTGATTGTTTGACAAATTTATTTATTTTATGGTTGGTTTTAATTGGATTTTTGTTTTGTAATGAAATGTTTATTTTTGGTTGTTTACATTTATCATTCGTTAATTGAAATACATTTTTTTACAGTATTTTGGCTTCTACAGTAGCTAAAGATTTTCTGGTTGAAAATGATATTGACTTAATTGCTTACTTAAACGGCCGTATCATCCTTCATATAAAATGTATTCTCTTTGCCTTTTTTTTAACTGTATAGCCGTGCGAACGATTATCTTTGTAAAGTACTACTAGTAAGTCCCCGCTTACTTAGTTTCACGGCAAAATAATCATAAAATGTTTAACTTCTCACATAACTTTACGCATTAAAAGTCAAATCACGATTGTACAAATAAAACCAGTTAGTACGGGAAATTGAAATTTTGTTGACATCAGTAAGAATCACCAATGTAAAGGAAGAAATACGACCTGAAAATAACTGAATTATGTTTTATGAGAAAAAAGTAGTTGAAATCGACTTCTTAAAAATATGGAAACTTACTAATTGACACTAAATTGGGCTCTGTAGAAAACAAATCGCTTGAAATAAAAGTTGGAGGGTTTTTTAATTTTTTATAACTTTATAAAAACCACGATTTTGGTCTTAAAACCATATTATTTTTGTTCACGAGAGCAACCCTCCCAAGAATTTCAGCCCCTATCTTATAGACAGAGCATTAAAAATGTAGTTAATGAAAATTCGATTTCGAAAAATGGCCATGAAAGCAATACTTCCGTCTCTTAAGTATTGTCACAGGGCAAGAGAAAGTAAAATATCGGAACTAATCGGATAAAAGCAAAACAATGAAAAATTTAAAATACCACTGCTAAACTGATATTTGTCGTCAAGTTTTAGGGTTTTTTATTTTTTTATAACTTTATAAAAAACATGCTTTTGGTCCCAAAACCATATTTTTTTGGTCACGAGAGCACAACCTCCCAAGAATTTCAGCTGACATGCCGCTTACCCTATCTGACAGAGCATTAAAAATGTAGTAAATAAAAATTCGATTTCGAAAAATCATCATGAAAGCAATACTTCCGTTTCTTATGTTTATTCTCACAGGGCAAGAGAACGTAAAAATCAGAACTAAGAAAAAATGAAAAATGTAAAATACCACTGCTTTACTTTTTTTTGACGTCAATTCAAAAAAAATGTATATTTCGCCGAATTAGAAAATTATCTCTTAATAAATATAGTAATTTTAACGTTTTGGCTGGTTTTTTTACGTAAGATTCAAAACACACATCAATTGCTAAACCTAATTTTTTGGGTTCAGGGGACTTGAAAACGTGTATTTCTGATGAAAAATTGAAATGGAAACAATACTTTATGTCCCTGTGTGTTCATACAAGATAAAAGGAAAGTAAAATGGGTAACCGGAATCAGTCCAGTGGGACTAAAACCGAACACGACTAAAACAACCCTTATCCTTTAAAATATAAAGATAATAATGTGCCCATAACAGGCAGGTGGAGTGTTAAATTATTTACACTCTATCTCCTAGTTCCAGGGATACAAAAAATAGTTATATTTCTTATCACATAGTTAGCCATAGTTATATGAATAAAGGATTTAAAAACACATTAGAGGCAGAGGGGTAAAAGACACAACCCAGAGTTATCTCCTCTGAGAGTAATGAACTTCATCGTCAGACCCTGTGGCGAATTAAATGTGTTACTTGAATTGAATGTGCAAAGTGGAAAGTAGGTGCTTTTCAGAGGGCCCGACATACCGATAAGCTTACTTTTCCACTCATTGAGGAAAGCAGTGGTAAACCACCCTCCTCTTCGTTTTTTTCTTTTATTTATTTATTTATTTAACGTCGCATCA
Organism: Catonia carolina; assembly: GCA_035578175.1. Lineage (NCBI taxonomy): Eukaryota > Metazoa > Arthropoda > Insecta > Hemiptera > Achilidae > Catonia > Catonia carolina. Next base: position 28,285,006 of record JAQMRL010000011.1, read on the forward strand.
ACTGCAAGGTCATTAGCGACGACGTGGGATGCAACTGTATGAGGATGAAATTATTACTTTCTCTTGCCTATCTGAATATATAGGAAGGAAAGTATTGTTTTCATGTCGATTTTTCGAAATCGAATTTTCACCGGATCTACACGTTTTCAGATCCCCCGAACCCAAAAATATGTTTTTAGCGATTGGTCTGTCTGTGTGTGTGTGTGTGTACAAAATATCTCAAGAACAGAACATCGTACGAACTTGAAACTTGAAACTTAAGTTACACACAACTATCGGACCCGACACGAACATTTTCATCAAAATCGGTCAACCGGAAGTAGTGGTTTATTCGTGTAATTTTTCACTTTTTTGCGATTTTCTCAAAAACTGGTCGTACGATTTTTTTACAAATCGCCTTATTTACTAAATTTTTTATATTCTACAAGATAAAGTAGGGGCCATGTTTGCTGAAATTCTCGGTCAGGCTGTTTTCACGTAAAACATTTGTTTTTTGAAGATTGCGGCTTTAATATGCATTTTAGCGAAAAAATATATATAATAAAAGTTGTAGAGAACTTAAAGTCCTACAACTTTTAGTTCAAACATGTTTTTGTATAACGCTTAGTTTAGCGGTAATTAGCGATTTTCTGTTTTTTCTTACGAAAACGTGTGAAAAATCGATTTTTTTAAGATTTCGGCCTTAGTATACATTTTACGATAAAAGTTTATATAATCAAATTTATAGAAAATTAAAAGATGTACAACTTTTATTTAAAACATTTTTCTCTACAGAGCCTAGTTTAGCGTGAAAGAGTGATTTTCCGTATTTTTAAGCTAAACTGAGGTTGATTTGCATTTTGCGTCTTTTACTCATGATTAAAATTTGGTTATGTTTATTGAGGTTAGTTTTTTGTTTATTTCTAATGTTTTATTACTAATGTTAGGTTGTATTGTTAATTATTTGCATTGGCAAGAGAAAGTTGTGTGAGTGTTTCACACTAGATTTTTTTTTGTAACGTATGAAAATGTGCCGTACCTGAGTGAGATTCGAACTCAGGAATACATGATGAGAGGTGAGCACGTTACCAACTACGCCAATGCGGCCGGCACCTCTTCGTTTTATTTAGTAAAGCCTCTTGAGGTTCAAAACAGCTATTCGGCTAATGACCGAAACATTAAGTATTATCTGATAATACTTGAATTTATGCCTACTTATATTCCTTACTAAAATAATAGGCCTACAGTAGGCTGTATAAGATAATTTCTAAAGATTATTATGATGTTCTAAGGTATGATGTAGTAGTAGGAAAATTGTTATTATTATTTTTTTTATTTTTTTTTTTTGTTGTTGTAAACCGCCGGGAGTGTACCAGATACGGTAGTCAATTTTTAGCGGCTGATTCTTGTATCAGTTAAAAGGTCGGTACATCACGTTTTGTTTTTAAAAAGATAATGTCATGAGACGAGGAGGAGGAGGAGGAGGAGGAGGAAGCAGAAGAAGTTACAAAAGATAATGGTCTGTTATAATACTATAACAAGGCTACCATTATTTTCATAATTATATCCGTTATCACATTTGGGATCATCCGTACCAAAAGATTTCAGATTGTACCGAATACTTGCACTGGGTGTATAAAACAAATTAACGTCGTCTCATTTTACTTGGCTGAAAATGTCGTGGGAAGAAAAATATTCATTTCCTATTAGTTTTTCGTACATCCTTTTCCATTTTGTGTCGATATGTTTCAAAAAATTATGTATGAAACAATTGTACGATTTTCTCCTGCCAATGTAAATTATGAAAAACATAACTTATATTTTACCATGAGTGAATCACGCTAAATGAAAATTAACTTCTACTGTACTTATGGAAAATCATTAATTAACGCTAAACTAAGTTCTGTAGAAGAAGAAAACTAAGTTCTTTAAAGTAAAGGTTGTAGGTTTTCAATTTTCTATAATTTTAGTTAGATTTGATGTTGTTATAAAATGCATACTAGGGTCGTAATCTTAAAAAAATCATTTTGTACCTATTTCAATGAGAAACTACGGAAAACCACCGACGCTAAATTAAGTGTTCAAGAAAAATGATGTGAAATAAAAATTGTTGGTTTTTATTTTCTACAACTTTCATTATAGCACTCGCTTTTTTTTTAACATGTGTATTAATGCTGTAATCTTTAAAATAACATTTTTATACCACGAAAGGTCAGCCTCCCCTAGAATTTCAGCAGAAATGGCGCTTACAGTATTTTGTAGAACACCAAAAATTTAGTTAATGAAAAAAATGCTAAAGAAAATCGTAGGATCCATTTTTGAAAAAATCGCACGAATAATCTACTACTTCCGCTTGACCGATTATGAAAATGTTTGTGTTGGGCCCCATTTTGGTAGATAATTTAAGTTCCAAGTTTCAACTTCGTACGATAATGGGTTCTTGAGATATTTTTTCACACCCACGCGCACACCAGTCCAATCGGTAAAAAGATGTTTTTTTATGGGGGTTCAGGGGGTCTGAAAACGTGTATTTCTGATTAAAACTCAATATTGAAACAATACTTTCTTCCTCTATACGTCATTATAATATAAATTACACGTCTAGTTCTAATTGTTATTTTCCTTGTACAGTTTTTCTCACCCTCTTATATTGTCCGTCTGCGAGTAATTTTCACTTTCTCTTGCCTATATGAATGTATAGGAAGTAAAGTATTGTTTTCTGTCGATTTTTCGAAATCGAGTTTTCACCGGATCTACACGTTTTCAGACCTCCCCAAACCCAAAAAACATGTTTTTAGCGATTGGTCTGTGTCTGTGTGTGTGTGAACAGAATATTTCAAGAACGAAACATCGTACGAACTTGAAACTTAAAACTTAAGTTATATACCACTAGAGGACCCGACACGAACATTTTCATCAAAATCGGTCAACCGGAAGTAGTAATTTATTCGTGTATTTTTTCACTTTTTTGCGGTTTTCTCAAAAACTGGTCCTACGATTTTTTTAAAAATCGCCTTATTTACTAAATTTTTTATGTTCTACAAGACAGGGTATGCGCCATATCTTTTGAAATTCTTAGTGAGGCTGTTTTCTCGTAAAAAATTTGTTTTTTTTTAAGACTACGACTTTAATATGTATTTTAGCGCAAAAATTTATATAGGCCTAATAGAAAATGTAGAGAATTTAAAATTCTACAACTTTTATTTCAAACATTTTTTTGTATAACGCTTAGTTTAGCGGTAATTAGTGATTTTCTGTTTATTTATTACGAAATCGTGTAAAATCGATTTTTTTTAAAGATTTCAGCCTTGTTATGCATTTTTACTAATGTTAAATTATATTATTAATTATTTTCATTGGCAAGAGAAAGTTGTGTGAGTGTTTCACACCAGATTTTTAATAAGACTATCCGGTCGACTTATTTTGTAGGTACAGTTTTCAGTGACACCCGGTATTTTTGATGAAGTAGGGGGTAACGAGGTATGGGGGAGAACAGAAAAACGAAGAAGCAGAAGAAAAGAATAAAATCTCAATTTCTTGGAGGATATTATATTATAATATTATTATTATAAAAAAACAGCCAGAAGAATTTTATCGTGGTCAAGAACAAGGAATGACCAAGTGTAAGACCAGAATAATGTAAATAAGGGAAGTTAATGGGACAGAGCCACGCTGCGCCTCTGAATAATCCCTTACCCAGTCTTTCATCACAACTGTTGTGTGTGCGTTTTTATAAAAGAGTAAAAAAACGAACGACCCCCTAATGTTCATTTTGTAAAACATGTCATAAAAATGTTGTTTATGGACAAGGTGAAGTCAGTCAGTTGTTTCCAACTTAAAATATTATACGCCCGGACTTCTTCTTCTTCTTCTCCTCTTCAATCCTCCACGCTTACATATTTATACACCGTATCGTATCTTTTTTAAACTTATTCTTTTACGTTCGGACTCATCTTGTTCTTAGCACGGCGCCCAATCCGATTCATAACCACGATAAGAGATTATATGACGGCATATTTCGCCGTATATTTTACAGTAGCTGTTGTTGCCCTGCTCCTTGAATACCCTAAGGATCATGTTATTCTCGTACTATTCCGCCTTTGTACTCTCCTACCTTTTATTATATATTTTAATTTTTTTATTACTTTTATGACAACGTTTCCGTTGCTTCTGTTTTATGTACTTCGTATGTTTTTTTATATTATTATTATTATTACTTTTAAAAATATAAGTAATACCTTAATTTGTGAACACTAAGTTTACCTACCATATAGCTTTGATTCTATTGTTTAGCTATAGAAAAAATGGTTACTCCGGGAAACATGTAGTTTTGTGAGCTCGTCTACCGGTTTCAATTTTAGTTTTCAATTTTTAAATAAATTCTTTTGTCTTGCATATTATAATATTGTTTGTTTTGTTTTTTATTTGTACATGTAATTATATAACAGCATATTATTTTTTTAATAAAAATGTCTTAGTAGTTTAATTAGTATTTAAGTAACTAACATGTAGTTGTAATTACTAACACACTAATAGATTACCGTAGTACAGTAGTTGCAGTAGTATTATGGACAAAGAAGCACTGATTTGATCTACCCTTGAACATGGGAAACCATAGTTGGGTGGATTAATTTCCTCACCGCAAATTAAAATAAATAGTTTTTAAATTATCAAAGTATAATTAAGGAAATTAACATTTATTATGTATTGATATTTATTTTTTTTAAGCAATGGGGAATAAATAATTATGAAATTTCATAGTTAACAAATTTTCCTACAGAAGAATATTAAAGATAACTAAAGTATTGTTAGTGTTTATAAAAAGTTTTTGGTCAACTTAAGTTGTTCTTATCACATTATCTTCATGGCACGTAATTTATATTTTTAGGTTTTTACCTTCTCCTGCTCTGCATGAATATATTATATAGGGAAGAACAGTATTGTTTTCATGACGATTGATTTAGCCCTTTATACGAGGTCTTTGGTAAGTATACTTACCACTGGCATTAAGGTCAATTTTTTTAAGAATAAGCTATACAGTTGAACCCTATTGGCATTTTATGGTTTTATAGATGTTTTCTGGTAAGTAGGCTATCCATATTACTTTCTCTTGCCTATATGAATATATAGGAAGGAAAGTATTGTTTTCATGTCGATTTTTCGAAATCGAGTTTTCACCGGATCTATACGTTTTCAGACCCCCTGAACCCAAAAAACATGTTTTTAGCGATTGGTCTGTGTGTGTGTGTGTGTGTGTGTGAACAGAATATCTCAAGAACGGAACATCGTACGAACTTGAAACTTGAAACTTAAGTTACATACCACTACCGGACGCGACACGAACATTTTCATCAAAATCGGTCAACCGGAAGTAGTAGTTTATTCGTATAATTTTTCAGTTTTTTGCGATTTTCTCAAAAACTGGTCCTACGATTTTTTTTAAAATCGCCTATTTTACTCAATTTTTTATTCTCTACAAGATAGGGTAGGCGCCATGTTTGCTGAAATTCTCGGTGACGCTGTTTTCACGTAAATACGTTGTTTTTTTAAGATTACGGCTTTAATATAAATTTCAGCGCAAAAACTTATATAATAAAAGTTGTAGAGAATTTAAAAACCTACAACTTCTGTTTCAAACATTTTTTTGTATGACGCTTAGTTTAGCAGTAATTAGCGATTTTCTGATTTTTTCTCACGAAAACGTGAGAAAAATCGATTTTTTAACATTTCGGTCTTAGTATGCATTTTACGACAAAAGTGTATATAATAAAAGTTATAGAAAATTAAAAGATCTACAACTTTTGTTTAGAGCATTTTTCTCTACAGAGCCTAGTTTAGCATGAAAGCGTGATTTTCCATATTTTTAAGCCAAACTGAGTTCGATTGTCATTTTGCGTCATTCACTCGTGATTAAAATAAGGTTATGTTTTTGAGGTTAGTTTTTGTTTATTTCTAATATTTTATTAATAATGTTAGGTTTATTATTAATCATTTGCATTGGCAAGAGAAAGTTGTGTGAGTGTTTCACACCAGATTTTTTTTAAATTAGAGCGCAGCGATTATTTGCTTCATGAGTTACACGAATGTGGAAGGATACATACCAGCGTACGCAACCGTGTTGTTTTGTTGTTACTCTTTTACAGAAATTCTAGTTTTTTACGGGGAAACAAGCATGCATGCTAATATAAAGTTTAGATAAGTTATTTTTCACACTTTTCTGATATACGAGGGGGTACCCAAAAGTAACCGGAATAGCATTGCCGTGGGTGGTGCTTGTGTAGTTCGCATTTCTGCCGCACAAACGTGTATAGCGCAAATCATTGCGAATTCAATATTCATCTGCAGTGATTGTTTTTGCTAACGCTGTTTTGTTCTTGTTTCGTTTTTTATGATTGCAAGTTTAAGTGAACAACGTGTAGCTGAGAAATTTTGTTTTCTACTCGGTAAAAGTTCTACTGAAACTGTTTAAATGTTGAAAACAGCTTAAAAATATGATGCTATGGGAAAATCTCAAGTATACGAGTGGTTTTCTCGGTTTAAAAATACCGACATGTCGATTGATGACAAACCTCGTTCTGGACGTCCATCAACTGCTTGAATCGACGAAAATGTTAAAAAATTCGAGAGCGAGTGCTCTCAGACCGTCGACTGACAATTTGGAAGTTTTAAAAAAATTGTGTGACAGTGTTCGTCAAAAAAAATCCGATTTGGGGCAGACAGGCGACTAGTTCTTCCATCACGACAATGCACCTGCACACATAGCCATCTCAGTGAAATATTTTTTGACTAAAAATGACATGGTTCGGCTGCCCCACGCACCTTACTCACCTGACCTGGCTCCGTGCGACTTTTTCTTATTTCCACGCATGAAAAAGGACATTAAAGGACACAGATTTGACAGCATTGAAACGGTCAGGAAAAAAACGAGGGAGGAGCTGTCAGCCATTTCTAAGGATGACTGCAAAAAGTGTTTCGAACAGTGGAAGCACCGGCGGGATAAATGTATTAGTTGTAATGGAGAATATTTTGAAGGGAATAAGGTTGTTTTTTTAAAATATAATGAAAATAAATAGCTTTTAAAAAATAATTCCGATTTCTTTTGGGTACCCCCTCGTATAGGACTACAAGTTGTTTTAATAAGCATTCTTACCACTAAACATTATGTGATTTCAATGAACGTTCCTTGGTAAGTATTGCTTGGGTCCCAGCTTCGTGTAGTTGGAAGGAATGCAGTGCGTTGTTATAGTAGTGGGAGAATGAATGAGTGTTAGTAGTGTTTCACAGCTGATGCATTTGTAGTGGTAGCGTGTACTAACTAGACTAAAAAAATACTCTTTATCATCCGGCGCATTAATTTAACAAATACCTACCGGGTTATTAATTTGGTCGGATTCATAATATTTAACTTACCAATTCATATCAAAATATGTAAATAAATAAATGTAATAAATACATACATACAAATATATTAAATACGGAAAGTATAAATAGGAATGTTTTGTATCAGAGTAATACAACAATCGTTGTCCCAGCATGCGTCACTCATTAATTATACCCCACCTGTACCCTTTGCCACGCAACTACACGGAGCTTGGAACCGCACAATATACTTACCAGGGCTTAACAAAAAAAAAATATCTTACTACTTTGGCACTAGAAATACATTATTCAATTCCCTGTGCAACAAAATTTAACATTTCACAACATCAGTCTCTCGACTGGTTTGATGCAGTTCTCCAAGCTGTTCTATCTTGCGCAATTCGTTTCATATCTACATACCTGTAACACCCTACATCTTTCGTAATTTGCTTTATATATTCTAATCTTTGCCTCCCTCTACAATTTACTCCCTCAATATTACCCTCCATTATTGATAGCCCAATACCTGGATGTCTTAGGATATGCCCCACTAGCCTATCCCTTCTTTTGGTAAGATGCTTCCATATACTTCTTTTTTCATCCACTCGCCTAAGAACCTCTAAATTACTTATTTTGTCCACCCACCTAATCTTTAACATTTTCCTATAACACCACATTTCAAAAGCTTCTATCCTCTTCCGCTCTACAGCCCCTATCACCCACGTTTCACTTCCGTATAATGCTACACTCCAAAATATATATATATATATATATATATATATATATTTCCCCCGTAGTACTGCCCTATAAAGGGTTAAGTCGTGGTTTTTTTACCGGAAATACACATTTTCAGAACCCCTGAATCGTAAAATCACGTTTTTACCGATCGGTTTGTGTATGTGTACATGCGTGTGAAAAAATAACTCAAGAACAGAATATTGTTTGAAGTTGAAACTTGAAACTTACATTAAATACCATTAAGAGACCAGACAAGAACATTTTCTTTGAATTTGTCAACCGAAAGTAGTATTTAGTTTATTCGTGCAATTTTTCACTTTTTTAAATTTTCTCAAAAACGTCTCTAACGATTTAAAAAAATCGGTTCATTTTTTATTTTCTACAAGATATGGTTAGCGCTATTATTCATATCTGCTGAAATTCTTGTGATGGAAGGGGCTGTACTCTTGTGGTAAAAAATGGTATTTTAAGGTTGTAGCTGTAATATTCATTTTACAGCAAAAGTCTACGTAATTACAGTTGTCGGGAATTTAAAAACCTACAATAATTTTTATATCAAACATTTTATATCTACAACACTTAGTTTAGCTTGAATTAGTAATTTTCTGTATTTTTCTCAATTCGGTAAAAAATTTGATATCTAAGATTTCGGTATTAGTATGCATTTACCAAAAAAGTTTATACCTATATTGTTATAATAAAATTTATTGGAAATAAAAAAATTACAACTTTTTATTTTTAACATTTTTTTCGATAGAGGCAATTTAGTGTCAATTATTAGTGATTTTCCGTATTTTTAACTTCTACAAAGGTTGATTTTCGTTTTGCGTCATTTACTCATGATTAAATTTAGGTTATCGTTTTAATATTAAATTATTTACTAATGATTAAACATGATTATATTTTTCATTATTTATTAAATTTGCAAGAGAAAAGTCGTGTTAGTTTTCCACATCCGATTTTTTACTTTCTCTTGCCTATATGAATATTTAGGAAGGAAAGTATTGTTTTCATGTCGATTTTTCGAAATCGAGTTTTCACCGGATCTATACGTTTTTAGACCCCCTGAACCCAAAAAACATGTTTTTTTTAAGATTACGGCTTTAATATGCATTTTAGCGCAACAATTTATATAATAAAAATTTAGAGAATTTAAAATCCTACAACTTTTATTTCAAACAATTTTTTGTATAACGCTTAGTTTAGCGGTAATTTGCGATTTTCTGTTTTTTTTCTCACGAAAATGTGTGAAAAATTGATTTTTTTAAGATTTCGGCCTTAGTATGCATTTTACGACAAAAGTGTATATAATTAAATTTATATTCTTGGTCCGAGATTAACTGAAAACGGTTATAGATTACAAAAAAATAACTCAGTTGAGCAACATTCAAATATTGTAACAGACATGAGGAAAAGACATCTTAAATTTTTTGGTCATATCATGAGGCTTCCTGATCATAGAGATACAAAAAAGATGGTAAAATATGTAGCTTCGCTTGTCAATGGAGGGGAATGGATTCGACACGTTAAGAAAGATCTAGTTCTGGCAAACATTACTGATAATGAAGTTACCAATCGAAATAGTTTTAGAACAAAAATTAATGAGTGGGAGATTATTCCAGAGGTTAAAATTCCAAGAGTTGGAACAAGATGGAGTGAGGAAAGAAAAGCTGATTTTTCTCAGAAAATGAAAGGCTGGTGGGCAAACAAGAAAAAACACCAAGTCCAATAATCAATGATCGTGAATAATGCTCAGCGTCTTCCACTTCGGGAGCTCTACGGCTAATAATAATAATAATAATAATAATAATAATATTAAATTTATAGAAAATTAAAAGATCTACAACTTTTATTGAGAGCATTTTTCTCCACGGAGCCTAGTTTAGTGAGAAAAAGTGATTTTCCGTATTTTTAAGTCAAACTGAGGTCGATTTTCATTTTGGGTCTTTCACTCATGATTAAAATAAGGTTATGTTTATTGAGGTTAGTTTTTTGTTTATTTCTAATGTTTTATTACCAATGTTAGGATTATTGTTTATTATTTGCATAGACAAGAGAAAGTTGTGTGAGTGTCTCACACCAGATTTTTACTAATAATGAAGTATAAATAGAATTATTATACTTGGTACTTAGTATAAATTAAATTAATTAGTTTCTTAATGTACTTTAAAAGTATTTTTTTAATTAAAGCAATATATTATTAATCCTCCCCCCCCGCGCCTGGTTATTGCAACGTTATCAGATGAGTATGCAATTTGTCTGTTTCTATGTTTGCATAATTTTTATTATTATATAAAATTGTTATGGTAAAAGTGCATTTTGATTAAGTGGTATGATTAATTTGCACACTCCGTAGGGGCTCCTTAACATTTTACTTTTGCGGATGTACCGGCACTAATTTCCTTTTCGTAGTTCCAGTTTGTTCTAGTGTTTAAAATAATTGTATGTCATGTTTTTTAATGTACGCAATAATTTTCATTTGTTTATTTCCTTTTTATTATGAAATAATGTAAACAATTATAATATGTAAGGTACTTTATTTACACATTATCTTTGTAATTTGTCATAACTGTAATAATTTCTGTTCATATTTTAAATAATTTTTCTCTTGCTATATATGAATATATAGAGAAGAAATTATTGTTTTCATGTCGATTTTTCGAAATTGAGTTTTCACTGGAAACTACACCAACCCACCGGGTTGGTCTAGAGGTAAAGTCGTTGCCAAAATCAGCTGTTAAACAGCTGATTTTCGGAGAAAAAGGTTCCTGGTTCAAATCCTAGTAAAGGTAGTTACTTTTATACGGATTTGAATGCTAGACAGTGGTTACCGGTGTACTTTGATGGTTGGGGTTCAATTAATCATACCCTCTCAGGAATGGTCGGCCTGGGTCTGTACAAGACTACACCTCATTTACACGTCATACATATCATCCTCATCTCATTGAGTCATGGGGTTGCTTATTGTTCAGAATTGAATAGATTGCAACGTACTGTACACATATTAGGAATTTAAAAAAAAAAACAACTGGAAATACACATTTTCAGGACCACTGGGCCAAAAAAAAAAAAAATGTTTTTAGCGATTGGCTTGTGTGCTTGTGTGAACAGCAAATGAATCAGTCAATTTAGAAAGCCCGTAGTCTAAGTCAAAATTATACATTGTTTTCTTTAGTTCATTTTGGGACCAACTAAAGACCATCCCTACAAAAATATCACGTAAGTAATTCCTTTTAATCAATATAACATTAATAAAAGGCTTGCTCTATTCCAATATTAAAAAACGTAAGTGGATGATCTTTTGAAAACTATATTTTCTAGAGCAGGGGTTCCCAAACTTTTTTGTACCACGCCCCCTTTTTTTGAAATGAAAGCTTCTCGCGCCCCCCTTAACAATAAATTGTATGGGCCTAGGAACAAAACAGAAACAAATAAGTATTACATTGAAAACAAAACATTTATTTTTGGGAGTGAAGGGGGGAGGCAGTGCTTAGAAAAGCTCGGTTGCTAAATGCGCGCTGTTGCCACATTGAATGGCTCACATTCGATTCTTTCAAGCCTTCGATTTCAAGTTTATATAGTAAAGTCAGATGTTACTGTGGTTTGTTTTAATTTTTTAAACATCATGGTTAATTTAGAATTTTACAAGGACTTCCTAAATTTAATATAATTTTACAAAGACTACCTAAATTTAGTTTAATATTCAACTTGTCTCGAGCCCCCCCTGACATGTCCTCACGCCCTACAGAGGGGGCGCGCCCCCCAGTTTGTGAACTAAAGTTCTAGAGGAAGAGGCTGTATAAGAAACACCTGAAGTCAAAATTTTAAATTTTTTGTTTTAAAAAGTGACATCTTTAATTTATAATATTGTTTTCTGATTGAAATGTAGTAAACGGTACCAGTTTTTTAATTTTTCTAAATAGTTTTTTATGGGCTTTCTGAAATTACCGATTCAAATGTCAAGAACGGAATATTGTACAAAGTTGAAACTTGGAACTTAAGTTTGGTATGTACCACTAGGGGACCCGACACGAACATTTTCATCAAAATCGGTCAACCGGTTTACCTACAGACACAAATACAGTATTACTTCAGCCACTTATGCTGACGATACTGCTGTTAAATTAGTCCATGAAGACCCACCTAATTCCTCTGAGTATCTGCAACATCTAAACACAATACAAGATTGTAGAATAAAATGGTGTATGAAAAAAAAGAAAACAATTCCTAAACCTATTTGGATGTGTGGAATCCAATTGTGAGGCTAAATCAATCCATCCCAACATTGAAATCCTGTAAAAGTTTCAGCCGAAACTACTCAGAATAATCACCACAGCATCACTTTAGTACATAACGAGTGACACATAACCCAGAGATTTACACATTTCTACAGTCAACAAAAAATCAACACACAGTAAAAATCTGGTGTGAAACACTCACACAACTTTCTCTTGCCAATGCAAATAATAAACAAAAATCCTAACATTAGCAATAAAACATTAGAAATAAACAAAAAACTAACTTCAATAAACATAACCTAATTTTAATCATGAGTGAACGACGCAAAATGAAAACAACCTCAGTTCGGCTTAAAAATACGGAAAATCACTGTTTTACACTAAACTAGGCTCTGTAGAGAAAAATGCTTTAAATAAAAGTTGTAGATCTTTTTATTTCCTATAAAATTAATTATATACATTTTTGTTGTAAAATGCATTCTAAGGCCGAAATCTTAAAAAAATCGATTTTTCACACGTTTTCGTGAGAAAAACCAGCGCTAATTAGGCTACTGCTAAACTAAGCGTTATACAACAAAATGTTTGAAATAAAAGTTGTAGAATTTTAAATTCTCTACAACTTTTAATATATACATTTTTGCGCTAAATTGCATATTAAAGCCGTAATCTTTAAAAAACTATGTTTTTACGTAAAAACAGCCTCACCAAGAATTTCAGCAAAGATGACGCCTACTCTATCTTGTTGAGAATAAAAAATTTAGTAAACCAGGCGATTTAAAAAAAATTCGTAGGACCAATTTGAGAAAATCGCAAAAAAGTGAAAAATTATACGAATAAACTACTACTTCCGGTTGACCGATTTTGATGAAAATGTTTGTGTCGGGTCCTCTAGTGGTATATAACTTAAGTTTTAAGTTTCAAGTTCGTACTATGTTTCGTTCTTGAGATATTCTGTTCACACACACACAGATACTGACCAATCGCTAAAAACATGTTTTTTGGGTTCATTGGGTCTGAAAACGTGTAGATCCGGTAAAAATCGATTTCGAAAAATCGACATGAAATAATACTTTCCTTCCTAAATATTCATATAGGCAAGAGAAAGTAAAAAAATACTAAAAAGGCTCAAATCGCATACAAATCACCTCGCCATCTCTCTTTTAGACAATTCAAACGAAACTCGCGCGCACTGAAACCAAGTCATCCTACGAACTTAATATTTAAAGCGACAAGACTTCACATGACTTAGACTACATCCACGAATTTCTCTCATGGGGGGGGGGGTTTCTACAATCATGACATTTATAACAATGAAAACTCGTCTAATCATTATTTTACTTTATAACAGATTGCAAATTTACTGTATTAAAAAATCTGGTGTAAAACAATCACACAACTTTCTCTTCACAATTCAAATAATGACCAATATAACCTAACATTAGAAATAAACTAACCTCAAAAAACATAACCTTTTTTTAATCATGAGTGAAAGACGTAAAATTAAAATCGACCTCAGTTTGGCTTAATAATACGGAAAATCACTCTTTCACGCTAAACTAGGCTCTGTAGACAAAAGTGCTCTAAATAAAAGTTGTAGATCTTTTAATTTCCTATAATTTGATTGTATACATTTTCGTCGTAAAATGCATAGTCTACTCAAGCCGATTACTTTAAAAAATCGATTTTTCACACGTTTTCGTGAGAAAAAAACAGAAAATCGCCAATTACCGTTAAACTAAGCGTTATACAAAAAAATGTTTGAAATAAAATTTGTATGATTTCAAATTTTCTACTTTTTTTAATATATAAATTTTTGCGCTAAAATGCATATTAAAGCCACAATCTTAAAAAAAACAATTTTTTTACGTGAAAACACCCTCATAAAGAATTTCAGCAAACATGGCGCCTACCCTATCTTGTAAAGCATAAAAAAATTAGTAAACCAGGCGATTTAAAAAAATCGTAGGACCAGTTTTTGACATACTCACAAAAAAGTGAAAAATGACACGAATAAACTACTACTTCCTGTTGACCGATTTGATGAAAATGTTCGTGTCGGGTTCGGTAGTGGTATGTAACTTAAGTTTAAAGTTTCAAGTTCGTACGATGTTCCGTTCTTGAGATATATTGTTCCCACACACACACACACACACACACAGACCAATCGCTAATAATATGTTTTTTTGGGTTCGGGGGGTTTGAAAACGTGTAGATCCGGTGAAAACTCGATTTCGAAAAATCGACATGAAAACCATTTTTTTCTTTCCTATATATTCATATAGGCAAGAGAAAGTAAAAATAAAAACGCAACATATGAAATATTTAGCCTAACCGAATATTTTTCATCTTGAAAACGAATTAAAAAATATTTTTCATCGTTATAGGTAGCTAATATAAAAATGTTTAACAAAAAAATATAATAAAAATCATTTAAAAACTTATAAAAAATGTATAACCAAAAGCAACATTGAAAAAACAAAGATAGTGATATTAAAATGAGTGATAGATATGTAATATGATGTGTGTGTGAGTGAGTGAGATGGATAATCGAATTAGACGGATAAACTGACAGACGGACCTAGCACTATTTTTTTTTAGGATGTGCTTTTTTTAAAAATATGTATAAAATTATAGTAAAAGATGTGATCTGTTCCGATATACGTAATAGCTGGTATGCAAAGTAGAAGGTTTATATCTGTTCGTTAGTGAGTTACCTTAAGGCACCGAACGGGAGCCCCACCTGTCCCTTCTTTTCCAACTTATTAAACAACTATAGTTATTATAATTATGTTAATACAGCATTAGGTTGATGTTATTATGATACCACACCGGCCGGCAGGCCGCTGTTCCTCCTCGGAAAGCTATCTGAACGCGCCCGCTTCGATTCCGTTGTATACTCTACCATCTTTCTCCACTTCTCTGCATCTTTCTGTTGGTAACTAACTGGATCAAACGCGTACGTCGGTTTTTACTTAATGCAATAAGATTAATACATTTAGGTCTACCGGGTGGCTTGTAAAAGTTTCCATCCATATTTTTACTTTACGAGGTATGGCTAAATATTGTAAAAAAAAAATTATTTTAATTTTATACGTAATCACTTATTGTCACCGTCAATATACATTTTTTCTCTATCCCTACAACACTCCATGCGACTTTTCCATTGTTAAAAACAGTGCGGGAAGTCATCTTCTGTCAGCTCCTTCAGACACGTGCCGCTTTCTCTTTTACAGCTTCTACAGACTCAAATCTTGTCCCTTTTAATGCAGATTTCACCTTAGGAAATAGGTAGAAGATAATAACATGTGATGAAACATGGTTTTTTACTTATGATCCGAAAATGAAGCGCCAATCCATGCACTGGAAGAGCCGAACTTCACCGCGAGCTAAAAAAAAGCTCGAATGAGCACGTCAAAATTCAAAGCAATGATGATTGTTTTTTTTTTATATCCATGAAATTGTTTACCTTCACTGGGTTCCTGAAGGTCAAACAATTAATCAATATCACTACCTTGAGGTACTTTCTAAACTACGTCAAAGAGTAAGAAATAAAGGCCCCGAAATGTGGAAGGACAAATCATGGGTTCTCCACCAAGACAATGCACCAGCTCATTCCGCGTTATCTGTCAAGAGGTTTCTAGCCAAGAACATCCACCTTATTCACCAGATCTTGCACAATGTAACTTCTACCTGTTCCCTAAGGTGAAATCTCCATGAAAAGGGACAAGATTTGAGTCTGTGGAAGCTGTAAAAGAGAAAGCGGCACGCGTCCTGAAGGAGCTGACAGAAGAAGACTTCCAGAACTGTTTACAACAATGAAAAATTCGCATGGAGCGTTGTAGGGATAGAGAAGGAGTGTATATTGAATGTGACAATAAGTGATTATGTATAAAATTAAAATATAATTTTTTAAAACGTCAGTCTCGTTATTTAATAGCCACACCTCATATCTTGCTCAGTTTAATGTTTAAATTAATATTGCTTAACAAATCAAAAGAATGATTGACCTGTCCACAACCAGTTACTACCACCCTTACGCTTACACACTATTATCGTAATTCAAAATTGGTCCCTTAACGACACTATTTTGAAAAAATAACGACCCGATTACACTTCCCATTCACAATTCAAGTACTGCTTCACTAAAATGATGCTCTTGTTTTTGTATTTGCGGTCTGATAGTTTCTCCAATACCCATAACAGGTAGGTGGAGTGTTAAGTCATTTGCACTCGATCTGCTAATTCCAGGGCTACAAGAAATAGTTATATTTCTTATCACATGGTCAGCCAATTATATGACTGAAGTATTTGACAGCAGAAGAGGTTGAGGTGTAAAAGACACTAGTCACAGTTATCTCCTCTGAGAGTAATGATTTTCATTTTACCCCAGACCGTGTGGTGAATGAAGTAAAGGTCTCCTTCGCAGGGTGAAATTAGATGCTTTTCAGAGGGACGGGCATCCTGATAAGCATACTTTTCCACTCAGTGAGGAAGGTAATTGTAAACCACATCACTCCCTTTTTACTTAGTAAACCCTCGAGAGATTCAGACCAGCCTCTCGACCTAAACAACAACAGTTCGACGCCCTTATTAGTACACTTTCTCCGTTTATTATTTTTTTTTGGAACTTGGTAGAAGGAATCAAAATGGAAACAAACATTTCTACTGTATTCGATTTCCGAGAATTCCTATTCGAAACATTTCATTCATCGTAATCAATTTTATCCTTGTTCAATACACACCACTTCATACAGCACATAATTTCTTACAATGAATAATTTATTCCCTTAGTTATTTCCAAAAGCAGTTATCTATTAACAAAATATAGGCTAAAGAAACCGGCCTTATACTGGATGGCATTATCGTATATGACTTCTATTGTCAAGGTACGAAGGTGTACTTTGAACGGTCGTTTGAACTCTGATCAATATTTGTCTGACAACTGACATTTTTCTTAACCTTGTTTTGAACTTTAGTATAGCCTACCTTGGACAATTCGAATTGGCACAAGTATTCTTCGCCCATCGCCATACAACGACCGTACAGTCACAAAAGTATACAATCGCTACTGTAATGTGCGACTCATGCACGGTCACTACGCTTTCTTTTCACTGTTAGTTGTTATTAATAATCTGTCAGACATAATTTATTTTTTTTTTTTTTTTAATTCCTAATTTGTGTACGTTGCAATCTGTTCAATTTAGAACAATAAGCAACCCCATGACCCAATGAAATGAGGATGATGTGTATGACGTGTAAATGAGGTGTAGTCTTGTACAGACCCAGGCCGACCATTCCTAAGAGAGTTTGGTTAATTAAACCCCAACCATCAAAGTACACCGGTAACCACTGTCTAGTATTCAAATCCGTATAAAGTAACTACCTTTACTAGGATTTGAACCAGGAACCTTCGTCTCCGAAAATCAGCTGTTAAACAGCTGATTTTGGCGACGACTTTACCTCTAGACCAACCCGGTGGGGTTCAGACATAATGATGTGGCTATTTTTTTTCATATGATTTTCTGTTCATTATTTATATTCAGACCAATTTGTTTAGTTAGTTGCGTGCGCCTGTAGAGTATAGTGTAGAGAGTTTTTGCAGTTTAGTTCTTGTAATTTATAATTTAAATTTTTACTGGGACGAGTTTAATGCATATTTTAAAATGAAATAATTATTTTTATGTTTGTAAATTGAAATAAGGTTGTAGACATTTGCGTACATTAAAATTTGCAGACCTTGTTGAAAGAATAGGTTATGGATATACAGTTATCCCTTGGTATCCGTTGGGGGTTACGTTCCGGAGGGTTACCGCGGTTCGTAAAACCGCGGATAATGATACCTTATATGAACGAAAACTGCCCATAACAGACAGGTGGAGTGTCAAATTATTTACACTCAATCTGTTCGTTGCAGGGCTAAAATAAATAGTTCTGTTTCTTATCACATGGTCAGTCAATTAAATGACTGAATCATTTAAGAACAGAAGAGGTAGAGGTGCAAAAGACACTAATCAGAGTTATCTCCTCTGAAAGTAATGAATTTCATTATACAGCCAGACCCTGTGGTGAATGAAGTGAAGGTGTCGTTTGCAGAGTGGAAAATATGTGCTTTTCAGAGGGCCCGGCATGCTGATAAGCGTACTTTTCCACTCAGTGAGGAAGGCAACGGTAAACCACCTCACTCCTCGTTTTACTTAGTAAAACCTCTACAGGTTCAAACCAGTCTTTTGGCTGATGACCTAAACAACAACAAGTGAAAATAGAACAATAATGACAATAAAGGTATGCCTATTCATGAAAATTATTTAATAGGATACTGCGCTATTGTGTAGGATAAAAGGTCGGCTATTGTAAAACTGTAATGAAAGGGACCCGTAACAAATTTTATTCTATTTACAAAAGACCTATTGTTGACTTGTTTACAACGGATTTTTCTAGCACTCACTTATAAAAGGTTATTTTTTTGTACTTTATCATCTGCTTTTTCTGGAATGATCTTTTTAAATGAGTATATAAAGAGACCCTCTGAGCGCGGTCAGGTTCAGTATTTCGTTTGATCTTTGACGAGTGGTTACGGTGCGTATTTCAGGTTACGTAACCGAGCATTGTAGTGATTCACGATTGTTATAATGCCTGATAGTTTGTGTGTGTATTGTGTAAAGTCTTTGTGTAAGTGTATTAAATTCAGTTTTTGTGAATTCAGTGTCATTTTGTATGTGTAATCCTATAAAATTGATTGTAAGTAGGCTAAGTAGATTATTAAATTATTTATTGTTTATTATTTATTTTAAGTAAATTATTAATTTATTTACTGTATTACTTTATTATAATTAGTTAATTATTTATTTTGTAATCTTTTAGTGTAATAAATATTTGTAATTGTAAACTCTAGTGGATTAATTATTTAATAACCTAGATCCCTAGGATCTAGTGGATTAATTATTTCACTAGATCCCTAGGATCTAGTGGATTAATTATTTCCTAGTGGATTAATTATTTAATAACCTAGATCCCGAAACGGACCTTAGATCCCGAAACGGACCTCACAATACGATATAGCAGTTTCTTCTAATTGTTATCCACCTTTAACTTATTAAAGGGAAATTGTCTACAGTATAATCATTAATGAAGTTGATACTGGTTTTTGTTCACCCGGTACAGCTGCTCTTATCCAAGTACTTACACATGTGTACAGTAATAGATAGTATACGATATAGCAGTTTCTTCTAATTTTTATCCACCTTTATTAAATAGAAACCCGCAACTTTGTCTTGAAATCAACCACCTACTTTACTACTACAATTTCTTCTACGGTCATCTAACTTTTAACTAACTTAATACGATGTCCCTTCCATTAAAATTAAATAGAATTATCTAACTCCCCGGTATAATTTAAATAATGAAAAACAGAAACACCTTGCGTCATCTAAAAATATAATTTCTTTGTCCACTTCTTCTTATTCATACCCGTAATTATTATATTCAAGCCGTGAAGTAACCTGAAAAAACTCCATCATTAAATTTAAATTGACATGTATTACAGAATTACTATATTATGTTGTATCTTAATTTTTTAAATCTATCTTTAATCATATATTTTTTTTAATCATATATATTTAAATAATTTAATTTTCTTTTGTAAAAAGCAACAGTTTTTCTGTTTTCTCGTATATGGCTAATTTTAGACTACGTTAGGTGTCTTAAGAGGTTTCTGGAAACTTTTTTGAACTCCTTATTCTCATAATTCGCTTACTGTAGGTTTTTTCTCCTTTCTTCTTTTCACCCGGTGTTCTGTTTTTGTTCTTCATGGAAGCCCTTTAACTCCGTAATTAGTTGTCTGAATTTGTTTCGTCTCATTAAGTTTTCTCGGTTTATTCCAGTTTTCTCAATATTCTTTCTGACTTCTTTAAACAATTTGTCCGTCACCTTACGTCTATTGTTTAGTGTCTAAAAATTTGGTCTGTCACTTAGTTCTCATCCATTCCATACACGTGTCCGTAAAATTTTAGTCTTATTTATCTAATTGTTTCCATTGATCGTTCATTTTCTTGTGCAGTTCTCTACCTCGTAACTTATATTGTCCGTCTGCTATCTTCGGACCCATTTTCTTGCGGAGGATGTTTCGCTAAAAATGTCTGTGCTTCTCTTAGACCAGCCTTCCCGGTTATTCTAAGACACTTAATCACGTAAAGACACACAGGTTTTATCATAAAATTCTAATGTCTAATCTTGGCTTTTCTTGAGAGTACTTTCGTCTTACACAAGTCGGGAGTTCCTCGAATAGCACCGGCCATCTTTCCTCGTCTGTTGTTGTTCGCTTCCTTTTCGCTAGTCTTTGGTTGTATTATCTCTCCTAGGTACTTAAAGCTATCAAATTTCCCAATTTTTATCCAAATTTTGTCTTTAAGTGACGCGGGGTTGGTTAGGCCTAATATTTGTTTTTTTTTTGTCATTGGGAACTGTGCCGTATTGAAAACCATCCAATTTGATCGCTGCTTTTCTCTGTATTTTTGACGTGAATTAGGCATACATTTGACCGGATCCTACAGTAGACTTTGTTTGCAGATTGCTGTCAGCTGGTCAATTTACAAAGTCGCTTGCCCAACCGGTGTTACTTAACAAATAACAGTGACTTTCTACCAGCTGACTTACTGGGCTGGCCCGAAAACCTGATGTTTGTTATGTATTTAGTTTTTTTGGAGGAAATCTGTAGTGAAACTACAGGAGGAAGTAGTTTCTTCTGTAAGTACTTCCTGTGAACTGAGAAACTACGTTCTCCTGTAGTTTCTCGAAGGAAATGTGTAGTTAAACTACAGGAGGAAATAGTTTTTCCTGTAAATACTTCCTGAAAACTAAGAAACTACATTCTCCTGTAGTTTCTCGAAGGAAATATGTAGTGAAACTACAGGAGGAAGTAGTTTCTCCTGTAAGTACTTCCTGAAAACTAAGAAACTACGTTCTCCTGTAGTTTCTCGAAGGAAATCTGTAGTGAAACTATAGGAGGAAGTAGTTTCTCGAAGGAAATCTGTAGTAATGAAACTTATTTAGTTATTAATCAAATAATAATTTGTTATACTAGTTAGTATAATATTCAGAAGTAAACAAAAATATCTAGAAGATATTATAAAGTATAAAATATGCATTCATATTTTGTGTGTACTACTTGAGGCGATATCTATCATCTAAACATTTTTTAAATACACCCTTTTAATGGATTCAGCATTATCTGTCTCTTTTTACACCCCCACTACTCTCTCCTCCCTTTTCTACCCCCTTTTTTGGTTTAATATTATAGTAATAAAAATTATTGTTATTAGACTATGAAAATAACGGTAATATAAAAGTGTAAAATACATTGTATACATTATCGTTTTAATTTTATTTTTTATTACTATTATAAAAAATACAATGTATTTTTAATTTGATAAAACGTTGTTAATTATTGACCAGTAGTTTTCTCAGGAAATTATTTTAGATTGATTCATATTTAGATAGTAAAATGTTTTAGGGTTGTTTTTCTAGAGTAGATATTATTATTATTACCGCCCTTTATTATTAAATCGTATGCATAATTTTTATAGTGTAATATAGAGGTTTTTTTTATTATTTCTTATAATAATTTATAATTCAAGTTATTTTTATAAAGAAAATTTAAATATTTATTAATCTATTTTGCATATTCGTAAGGTTAATTTCCTACCTTTAATCTGATATACCAAGTGTTTTAAATTTTATTAGTATCATACCGATCGGGCGGATTTTTTCTACGGTAAAAAATTCTCTGAAATATTGTTGTTACTTGTATTTAAAAGTTGTATCTTAAACCATTGTTAAGTTTCTCGTGAATTTTACAAAAGATTTTCGCTTTATTTTGTACGTATTACATTTTTTTTTTAATCCCTAAATGTGTACGTTGCAATCTGTTCAATTCAGAACAATAAGCAACCCCATGACCCAATGAGATGAGGATGATGTGTATGATGTGTAAATGAGGTGTAGTCTTGTACAGACCCAGGCTGACCATTCCTGAGAAAGCATGGTTAATTGAACCCCAACCATCAAAGTACACCGGTAACCACTGTCTAGTATTCAACTCCGTATAAAAGTAACTACCTTTACTAGGATTTGAACCAGGAACCTTCGCCTTCGCAAATCAGCTGTTAAACGGCTGATTTTGGCGACGACTTTACCTTTAGACCAACCCGTTGGGTTGTATTACATTTTAGACCGATTTTTTTCAATTGAAAATCAAACGTAAACAGAATAAAACATTATTTTCAAAATAAATGTTTACGTTTAATCACATTATAGTCTCTGCTGTGGAAGAAATTATCATACATCGAGACATCAGTTTCAAAGGCGAACTGATACCAAAGCAGTCGCGCATGCGCACTGATGCGTTCCCCCTTTACCCCTCGTTAAAATCAAAGGCAAACTCGTGACTCGAGTATCTATACACACAGTACCCACGACCATTAAAAGATTTTACATTCATTCAAAAGATTCGTTTCCGTTAGAAGATTATTAAATCACACGATTTCAGAGATGCAAACATTTTCGCACCCATACCTATCACAAAATCCACGAAGAAACTAAAAATATGCTGGAACAGGGATCTTATACAGGGACCGGCAGAAAAAGTGTGGTTTTGAAATGAATAAAATAAATCAGAAATAAGATATACACAAAAATGTATTGATCGATTTGAAACATCATTTCGTGCCATTTTTTATTACAACACTTAAATTCTAAAATTCTCTTATTTTGTTTTAAAAATTATGTCAGTCAAGTGGTGACCCTTATTCTGCACGCATTCATGTAATCGTACTTGGAAATTACCCATTGCCTTCACAATCATGTCGTTCGGTATCGCCGCTATTTCATTTCGAATTGCTAGCTTCAGATCTTCAGTTGTTCGAGGCTTTACGACATACACTTTCGATTTCAAATACCCCCAAAGAAAAAAGTCACATACCGAAAGATCTGGGGAGCGAGCAGGCCATGAAAGGTCACCATTTCTTGAAATCACGTGTTCTGGAAACATTTGTCTTAACACATTCATTGACATTCTGGCAATGTGAGCAGTAGCCCCATCTTGTAGGAACCAAACATTTGCAGTGTCAACTTCACGACGTTGTAATTCTGGCGCAAAGAAATTATTTAGCGTTTGGACATAACGACTTGAAGTGATCGAAACTACTCGACCGTTCTCTTCATAAAAATATGGACCTATCACTCCGAATTTATCCACTGCGCACCAAACTGTCTCACATTCACAATGAAGTGGTTTTTCGTGTAGCCTACGAGGATTTTCTGCCGCTCAGTACCGGAAATTTTGTTTATTTACACAACCAGACAGGTGAAAATGGGCCTCATCTTACATGATAATTGAATCGTTAGTTTAAATGTTCAGAATTGATTGTGCACATTCTCGTCGGTTTTGGAAATCATGTTGGCTTAGTTCTTGAACGTTTACGATTTTATACGGATGAAAATGAAAATCCAAACGCAAAATTCTTCGAATACTCCGATCTGATATTCCTAGCACAGCTGCGTGATGTGCAGCAGGGCGACGTGGACTTCTAGCTACTAACAATCGCAAAGCATCTGTGTTTTCGGGAGTACGAACGCTACGTGGACGGCATGTAGGTTTCCGTTTTAAAGATGAAGCCGTTTTTCTAAAATTTCAAACCAAACGCATAATTGCATTGCGACTGGGAACACTACCGTGTCTAATTACTCCAAACTTTGTACAGAATAAACGCTGGGTTTTGACTACCGAGTAACCGTTACTAAAGTAAGTCTCTATGACGAAAGCACGATGTCGTGCGTTCCACGACTCCATTGCAACTGTAATGGCATTGAGCCGGGGAATAAAAGTCATTGACTCTGTTCTTCCCACTCGCATTGTTGCGATGTACAGTCAGATCAAAAACCATCCACTTTTTCTGCCGGTCCCTGTATAAAACAACTACGAGGGTTTTCCACTGGGTGATTTCCTCAATCAAAACGAAAAGAGGACGTTTAACTCTTACATCATAATTTTCATTTTGCTTCATTCACTCATGATTACAAATTAGGTTGTTTTTCATTTTACATTGTTCACTAATGATTAAACGTTGGTTTAATGTAGCTATTATTTACATTGGCAAGAGAAAGTCGTGTGAGTGTTTCACACCGGATTTACAAGCACTTCGAATACAGAGTGCCACCTGACATGAAAAAACATAAAATTTACCTATTCATTACTAATTACTCTTTATACTACTTTCTTAATGTTACGGGTCCGTCATTTTTGAAACACCCGTTATAGTATTAATACAGAATACAGATATTGATAAAGAACTAACTTTTTTTTATCTAATTGTCAACTTGTGTCATTAGAACTGTCTGTCATTCGGTTGTAAATGAAAGCAGCTTAGTATCGCTTGTCAACACCCATTTTAACATTTAGCTTTTCATTACGTTTCGGTTAACCCTCTTTTACGTTAATTAATGTTCTTTTTCGTAATAGATAAGATTATCTAGTAATACAGGCAGGCTTTATTTAAAAACTAGTCAACTATAAACACTGTTTTGGAAACTTAGCTTCATTATTTCGTAATGATAATTAATGATTGGCTGATTTTTCGTTTTGTGTTTTACTTTACGTTATCTGCGCTTCGTGTATAGCCAATTTTAGACCACGTAAGATGGTTTTCGATGTTTCTGGAAGCTATTTTTGCATCCTACATTCTCAGTATTCGTTAAATGCAGGCTTTACTTCTGTCTTTTATCCACCAGTTGTTCTGTTTTTGCTCTTCATAGAATCCCTTGTGTTGTTTAGGTCATTAGCCAAAAGGCTATTTTGAACCTGTAGAGGTTTTACTAAGTAAAACGAGGAGTGAGGTGGTTTACCATTGCCTTCCTCACTGAGTGGAAAAGTACGCTTATCAACATGCCGGGCCCTCTGAAAACCACATATTTTCCACTCTGCAAATGACACCTTCACTTTATTTACCACAGGGTCTGGCTGTATAATGAAATTCATTACTTTCAGAAAAGATAACTTAATTAGTGTCTTTTACACCTCTACCTCTTCTGCTCTTAAATGATTCAGTCATTTAATTGGCTGACCATGTGATAAGAAACAGAACTATTTATTTTAGCCCTGCAAGAACAGAGTGAGTGTAAATAATTTGACACTCCACCTGTCCGTTACGGGCAGAGAATCCCTTAAAGTCCATAATTAGTTATCTGAATTTGGTTCGGTTCATAGATTTGTCCGGTTTTCTCAATATCCTTTCTGACCTCTCTAAACAATTGAATCAGTAATTTCAGAAAGCCCATAAATAAAAAAAAAAAAAAAACTTTTGGAAAAATTAAAAAACTTGTAAGACTAATTTATATTTCAGTTAAAAAAATATTTAAAATATAAATTGTTCAGGGGCCTGTCCCCTTTAATATAAAATATACTTTGTCTTTTTAAAGACGAGCCACTTGTTTAAAAAAAACAATTGAAAATTTAGACAGGGGTACGGAGCAAAAAAGTTTTCAAAAACTCAAAATTTTGTTTTTCCCGCCATGTGATTACTTGATATTTTAGCTTTAAAATGAGCTATCATTCAGTGAATTCTGAAATACCAGTAGAAAATTTTCTACAATTTTTTTCGAAAGCAAGTTCAATGTGATTTTTATATCAACTGAAGTTGGTATGCGGTGCGCGACAACTATGCTAAACCTTGACAGTAAACGCATTCAAAATTCTGATCGTGTAATGAGTGAGCTTCAAAAAAAGGCAAGGCATGTTAGAGAACAAGCCAAAAGGAAACTATAAGAGGAGCTAGTACAGAAAAGAGGATCCAGATAATCCTGCTTATCCTGCTGGCATGTACTAATATATGTAAGAAACACATACATATTTTTGTTTCCTTGTTTCCCGAAAACAATCATTTTTGACACAAATGACACGTTTTCTCAGGAAGTGTCAAAGATATTCGCTTCAAATTTTCAGGACATAATATTTAGTATCTTATACAACTTTTAACATGATTGTTTTAAAATATAGGCTCTTGAACGTATTTTTCAGACTTACCAGTACAGTTACATAGCGACTATGATAAAAAATTTTAAAATGCTAATAAGGACAAACCCCTGTGTCTAAAGTTGTATTAAATATTGAATAATGTGCGCTGAAAATTTGGAGAAGTTATCTCTATTGGTTGGTGAGAAAATGGGTCAAACATTAACATGGCTGAGATAGGCGTTCCGTACCCCCTTTTAAGGTGTTTCTGAAATAAATTGTTGTAAAATGTTAACTTACGTTGTTGCCTGTGAAATGCGTTGTTAGAGCAGAAGAAAATTGTACTGTACAATACTAGATCTATTCATTCATTTATTTCAGTAGTTTACATTGTGACAAAATAGCTTTCTGCAATAAAATAAAAATTGAAATTCTTAACCTTAAGAAAGAAAAATGTTGATTTTCAGGCCTATTCACGTTCTTCATCGTTGTCATAAACAGTATTTATACATGTTAAAAAGATTTTTGCATAGAATCTTTGTATGGCCTCTTCCACTAAAAAGTAGAGCGTTAAGCTTCAAAACATCATCCACTTACATTTTTACTTTCTCTTACCTCTATGAATATATAGGAATGAAAGTATTGTTTTCATGTCGATTTTTCGAAATCGAGTTTTCACCGGATCTACACGTTTTCAGACCCCCTGAACCCAAAAAAACATGTTTTTTTCCGTGAGAAAAACACAGAAAATCGCTAATTACCGCTAAACTAAGCGTTATACAAAAAAATGTTTGAAATAGAAGTTGTAGGATTTTAAATTCTCTACAACTTTTATAATATAGGCCTAATTTTTTGCGCTAAAATGCATATTAAAGCCGTAATCTTAAAATCCAATTTTTTTACGTGAAAACAGCCTCACCAAGAATTTCAGCAATCATGGCGCCTACCCTATGCTGTGGAGCATAAAAAAGTTAGTAAACCAGGCGATTTTTAAAAAAAATCGTTGGACCAGTTTTTGAGAAAATCGCAAAAAAGTGAAAAATTACACAAATAAACTACTACTTCCGGTTGAGCGATTTTGATGAAAATGTTCGTGTCGGGTTCGGTAGTGGTATGTAACGTAAGTTTTAAGTTTCAAGTTCGTACGATGTTCCGTTCTTGAGATATTCTGTTCACACACACACAGATACTGACCAATCGCTAAAAACATGTTTTTTGGGTTCATTGGGTCTGAAAACGTGTAGATCCGGTGAAAACTCGATTATAAAAATTGACATGAAAACAATACTTTCCTTCCTATATATTCATATAACCAAGAGAAAGTAGCCTTATGAGTAATTTTTAGATTTTGAAACAAAAATTTGCGATTTGTTTAGATAATGAAGTCATCTACTTTATTATTTCTATTGTTCGTTAAAAAATCGTACAATTCAAAAAATTAAAATTTGAAGGACACATTAATTTAATTTTTGTTTTCAAACAACACTTCATTTTTACTTTAATTTTATGTTTATAGAAAATATCTTTTTAATAACTCTTTCGGACCTGGTGGTCATAATAATGGCCATGACTTACTAGCATAAATAGGGAAGAGGAACCAAATATGGAATACCATTTTCATTTTTTGATTTTTCTGAGAGTCGTTGACTTTTTTGAAATTACTTGAATTTTATATAAATAGTAGAAATAGTTTATTTCACAACGAAAACATACAAAATCTTAAATTTACAAATATAATTTTTTTTTATTAATTTTCTTTAGCGACATAATTTTTACAATTCACAAAATAGGATGTTAATATGGAATACACTGGGTTATAATTTGGAATACTTGGAATAGATACATAATTTGCGTATATAGTTTTTAAAGCACCAAAGTATTAGTCCAATCAGTTTATTCACAGTAATCGCAGACAAAATACAACCTTTCACCACTAGTGCATTGTTCATGATATCAATTATTACACCTGGAGCATTGAATCCACTTCTCACCTTTTTTATCTTCATTGTAATCACCTTGACAAAACACGCTGTATTTGGTCTGTTTGAATCCGGTAATTGTTTCTGTCGGTATAACCAATGGTGCGAGAAGATCAGGATTTCCAACGTCCCGTCTGGAAAAACACTAGTATTCCATAATAAGACCCTATTCCATATATGGCGCCCTTCCACTATATTTTGTGTAATAAACTGTATCGGTATTTAATATTTTTTCACAATTTTTGAACATCTTGCATCTCTTTTAAGGTGAGACTGTATGATGATTTTACTGAAAATTTCGATTTTTGGATTTTTATATTTTTCAATAGTTCAGACCTAGATCTACCAGAAAAACATTAAATTACGACAAAAAATTATTTTAATGAAAAAATTAAGTTTTTAGCAGATTTACCCAGAAAAATTATCATGTCACCAAGAACAAATATTTTTCATAATTTTATACTGAACGTTTTAGAGCAAGTGGAATTTTGATTTTTTAAAATATCTGCGTTATTTTTTTAAATATTCTTAGCTGTTGGTTCAGATTTCTAACCAACTGTTGATGGGAAATTTACTTGTTTGTGTAGGCCTACAACTTGTTTTTGATTTGTGCCTTTTTATTTTTGCCTGTTCTCGTAAATTTAGAATTTAAAATTTAAGTACATTTTTCTCGGAAACCATTAAACCTAGAAGGCTGAAATTTTTACCAGCTATTCATCTTGTACATGCACACATACCCGCACTTTTCTGAGTTCTTCAGATGCTCCAAAAAATTATTAATATACAATATTCCCAGAAAAAATTTGTAAAAGTTTTATGTTATTCATTATTTTGTTTTCAATTTCCTTCTTCAACAGATTATATTGAAAAAATATCAGTAGCTAGAGAAACTCGACAACAATTAAGTGTGTAAAGTTTCGTTTCTCTATCTTTTACCAATCCTATGAAAATTGTACCTGAAAATAGCAAATTTAACCCTGGCGGGATACAAGGTACAGTCTCCCCTTAAGTGATATAGGCCTACTGACTGAACTCTTGAGAAATTTGAGAATTTATAATGCAACCTATACAAGAATGATGGACTCCTTGTCTTAAAAAAACATTCTACAACTTTAATGAGATTACGGTGGGTTATGACGTGTAATAATTTCCAGACCTTATGCCGGGAATCGAACTCGGGATCTCTGCACGTCTGAATTTGTTGACTATTATATATAAAATCTTGGCAAGATTTTCTGTACTCTAGAAAATCTTCAAAGCATTTCATGATAAACATCTGCGTATTCATGACAGTAGCGGAACTGTGCACGTTAAAATTGTAGAAATGACTAATAAACATTTAATAAATATAAAAGCATAATAATTCGTATAATGAAAATGTTCAAAAATAGAATTAATAAACCGAGGAAAACATTTATAAGTTGTTATTTACTAATTTTACTGGTTTTATTGGAGGAATACCTACATAAAGAGTATAAGGGTGTTGCGCAGCTGCGCATTTCAACCAACTTTTATTACAAGCACCTGTCATTTCTGGTTATAAACTTACCGACGCCACTTTTTAAATACATAATATATCTATTTATTATTACCTAGCTATCCACACACGTTATAAAACTTCATGTCAAATGATGGACATGTGCGTACTTTACTATTTTTATATTTTTACTTTCTCTTGCCTGTATGAATATAAAGGAAGGAAAATATTGTTTTCATGTCGATTTTTCTAAATCGAGTTTTCACCGGATCTACAAGTTTTCAGCCCCCTGAACCCAAAAAACATGTTTTTAGCGATTGGTCGGTGTGTGTGTGTGTGTGTGTGTGTGTGTGTGTGTGTATGGGTGTGAACAGAATATCTCAAGAACGGAACATCGTACGAACTAGAAACTTAAGTTAAATACCAATACCGGACTCTACACGAACATTTTCATCAAAATCGGTCAACCGGAAGTAGTAGATTATTCGTGTAATATTTCATATTTTTGCGATTTTCTTACAAACTGGTCCTACGATTTTTTTTTTTTAAAACGCCTGGTTTACTAAATTGTTTATGCTCTACAAGATAGGGTAGGCTCCATGTCTGCTGAATTTGTTGGGAAGGCTGTTTTCACGTAAAAAAATTGTTTTTTTTTAAGATTTCGGCTTTAATATGCATTTTAGCGCAAAATTTTGTATAATGAAAAATGTAGAGAATTTAAAATTCTACAACTTTTTCGAACATTTTTTGTATAACGCTTAGTTTAGCTGTAATTAGCGATTTTCTAATTTTGTTTTCAAGAAAATGTGTGAAAAATCGATTTTTTAAGATTTCGGCCTTAGTATACCTGCATTTTACGACAAAAGTGTATAGGCCTATAATCAAATGTATAGGAAATTAAAAGATCTACAACTTTTATTTAAAGCATTTTTCTCTACAGAGCCTAGTTTAGCGTGAAAGAGTGATTTCCCGTATTTTTAAGCCTAACTGAGGTCGATTTTCTTTTTGCGTCTTTCACTCGTGATTAAAATAAAGTTATGTTTTTTGAGGTTAGTTTTTTGTTTATTTCTAATGTTTTATTACTAATGTTAGGTTATATTGGTCATTATTTGCATTGGCAAGAGAAATTTGTGTGAGTGTTTCACACCAGATTTTTGGGGTCTACTTTAGTATTTCCTTTTGTTACTTCTTCGTGTCTTTCTACCCTTATGTCAAAATGAAAATCTATTGCGATGGGGTCAAATTCTCCATGTCCAATAAGAAAGTACAGAGTGAGTAAGGGAGAAGGAAGGAGGAAGAACGAGACTAGAGAAATAATAAACAGGGATTGTTTTATACGTTGTTGTTGTTCAGGCAATCAGTCGAAAGGCTGGTTTGAACCTCTAGAAGCTTTACTACATAAAAGTGGAGTGAAGTGGTTTACCATGCCTTCCTCACTGAGTAGAAAAGTAGGCTATCTGAGGCCCTCTGAAAAGCATCGACTTTCCACCCTGCAAATTGTAACCGCCCCACTATCCACATCGATAGGTTGGTAGTAGGGGGCTAACAAAAAAACAAAAAAAGGAAGCGAAAATCACAAAAGACTCAGTTTGTTGTTGCATAGGAGTATAATTGCTTAAAAAAAACAATAGTGTAATAATAATTGAATGGTGCGATATCAAAATTAATAAATATTTTCAGAATGAATGGACCAACATTAATATTAAAAATATTAAAAAAAGACAAATTACACATGAACTAGTAATTAACAGTAAATAGCAAATTAGATGAAAAATACAAATTTTAAATAGAATTACTTAATAGCGAAGGTTTTAAGAGATCAAAAAAATTTTAAATTTTCTTTAATAATTATATCTTAGGCCTACCATGGCAGCATATTACAACAAATATAAAAAAATTAAATAAACATTAAACTAGATATAATTTTTTTTAAATGTTCACAAGAATCCATGTACTAAAATTCAAGTTATGTAAGATTACAAAAAAAATAAAAAAATAGAAAAATAATTTTAAATGTTTTTAAAGACACAAAATCAATTGAGAAACTTGTCCATTCATTAAGATTTTTCCATATCCGCACATGTTTATTTCTAGAACAATTTCCGGACACGCTTCAACAAGGTTTGACGCAGCAATAAAAGTTATCCCAAAATAAATACCAAAAATATATAAAAACACATACCGGATTGTAGATAAAACACTTTCCTGAAATTCGCTAGTAGGCCTACTTAGAAAGGTGAAATAAATCCGCAGGCCCATCCATCAAAGGTTGTGTGACCGAACGAACGACATTATTGCAAGTAAAGCGAATAACTTCAACAGGAATGGAGTTTAGTCACAGGCAAACAGATTTCCTGATCCGGGAATCGAATTGGATATATTTAGCGTCGGAAACCAAGGCTGTCCAGACGGATGGTTCTACAGTAGAATAATTCTACAGTCCAACAGTCCCACCATCGAAATAGTTCAAAACTCGAATAGTTCTAGACTTCAACAGTACAAGACTCGAACCCTGGACAGATAAATACAACCGACCATCGTCAAAAGAGAATAACAAAATTTCGATAACAAATAATAAAACGGTGACAAAAGAAACAAGCAAAAAGGATAAGCAAAAGGTTAGAATAAAAGGAAACAATGAATATTTTTACAGGTTGCGACAAACTAAGCAATTAGCAAAGCAACAAAAAAACAAATATAAACAAGTAGTTACATTCGTTTAAATCGCCCTACACCTTTACGAATAACCACATAAGGTAAAAAAATTTTGACTAATAATCAAATTGAAATTCAACATAAACGAGAGTGGAACCTGGTAAACGTAGCAAAAAGATTCAATCAAAATTTAAATATTCATATTACAACACATCAATCTAACGCAACCTCTAAAAACATTCAGTTTCAGAAAGCTAAAAGTAAGAACTAACCAACATTAAATTGGGTGACGTGAAATTCACTTAAATACTTTTACAAAAAACGATCCGGAAAAACTATAAAAAAATTTACGGAAAACTGATGAAAATAAAAAAACAAGCAAAAAGATAACGTTACAAGAATAATTTTTACGGATGAAAAAAAACATATTTGAAACGCCACAACAAAAGTAAACAAAAATCTTTTTTGCAAAAAGAATAAAATATAAAATCGGACACGCCATTTCAATGATTGAAATAACATCCGTACATTTTAACAACCAGACTAGTTCTGACAATCCTACGAGGAAAAAAGAGACATTAATTCAATTACAGAATTGAATAAGAATCAATCCAGAAAAGGTACAACGAAAAAACCGCCAGATCGCATCAGCTTACGGTAATTAAAATCGAAGTGAATCAATAGAATAACAAAAATAAAAATAGGCCACCGCAAGTACAAACAGCTGATGAGTAGTAAATAGCACAACCGTCGTAATACGAAATATGGTAAGAAAAAAGTAACGGCCTGCAAATCAGACGTTACAAAATGACACCTCCACTTCATTCACCACAGGGTCTGGCTGTACAATGATGAAATTCATTCTCTCAAAGGAGATAATTGTAACTAGTTTCTTTTACACCTCTACCTCTTCTGTTCTTAAATGCTTCAGTCATATAATTATTGGCTGACCGTGTGATAAGAAACAGAAATATTTTGTAGCCCTAGAACTAGCATATCGAGTGCAAATAATTTAACACTCCACTTATGGGCAATTTTATACGTTTTGAAATAAAAATAAAATCGAGTAGGCGGAAATTTGGATTTTTTTCTTGGAGTTACATATGTACACTCAAAATTAAGGTTACAAAAGAAACCTCCTTCCGGATCTCCCATATTCGGATTCGGTGAGGACGATTGGTGCCAATTTATCAGACGATCAGAAGGAATGCAGTGATTTTATCGTTGATGCAGTTTGAACACAATCTGCATAGTGAGGTTGGAAGTAACCTATGAAAGATGATGAAGAAACCGAAACTTAAAACTATTGACAAAGCTAAATACGCATTCTTAGTACAGAAACAAGCTACCGGTCAACCACTCGTCTTTTCTTATGCGAAAAAAATGAAATTTGTTTTATAAGAAATTTATTTTATTGTAATGTAAGCATAACAATTACATTAATCAATTAAATGTATTCATTAACTTAACAATAACTAATGATTGATTTAACATTGTTTCTTTCTTTTGTTTCATGTTGTTTTCGGCTTCTCCTGTTCAATTCAACAGTATGTAAGTACATTACATTCAACTAAAAATATTACTTTTAAAGATTTTTGGTGTTGGGAAAGCGTCGCAAATGAAAAAAATGAAGAAATGTTCGGAATTGATCAGGGTTTAAATAATGTTAAGCACAAAAAAATGTCCCATTTCTTTTTAGTAGTCACTTTTCAATGTTTCTTCCATACCTTATTGCAGGGGTCTCCAACCTTTTTTACTCAAGGGCCACATTGTAAATTTTTGGAGGAAAGGCGGGCCAGCAATATTTCAGGGCATAAAGTCTAGCCCCCCCATACACCCTCGAAGTTTTTTCTAATTAAGAGCTCAGTGGCGGTTTTTGAGATTTTCTTGCTTAGTTTTTTAAGTTGCTATATTTCCTTATAATATCTTTGTTGTTGGCTAACTAAAATTCTTTACGTGATTTTTAAAAAAAGCTGTGACCAAACAAATAATTATATTTGCTATAAAATAATATTTGTTCTGTAAAAGGAATTTTCAAGTAGGCTTAATGAAAACACAGGATGATACAAAACCGAATCTTTTCAATTTACTACAAAATGTACTTCATTGAATTTTAAAGAAAACTTGACAATACATGAGTTTACAACAAGTGTAAAGCTTAAAAGGAACAATTATTTTTTAGTGAGAATATTGCATTTGTTTGCCACTTAAAATTTCAGCCCATTTAGGGTCAAACAATGGTTGATCACTACTTGTTTACAGCTAGTTTTATACTTATTGAGAAAAGAAGTGGCAAGTGAGAGACGACTGTTGTACTCATTTTTAATGGTAAAAATGCTTGAAAGGAAATATATTATCAAATAAAAACTTTTTCTCAGTATGCTAGCTTTCCGCGGGCCGGAAAAAATCTGTTTGCGGGCCGTAGTTTGGAGACCCCTGCCTTATTGCTTGACTCAGAGAAGTAGGCCTACTTTATTATTACTCCATACTACTACCATCGTGCAATCTCTCCTTTAAACTAAAAACACTCAGTAACGTTATATTATCAAATTAAACTAATAAAGAACCTCACAAATCTTTCACCAGCCTTTTTACAAACGTGCCGAATTTTATTACAGTTAATTTTGTTAGCCGTCATTTAAGATTAGGTTAACAAATCGGAAGAAACGGCACCCGTCTGATCGGTAGGTAACGGTTTAAAAAAAAGGAAAATAAGAATACGGAACAGAGTTTGCGGTTTAGCTTACAATCGGATCATTTCTTGTTATCATCATGATCGTTATCCTTTTGTAAATCTTCCTTTATCCGAACCATCCTTTACAAGTTAGTGTCAATCCAATGATTTGTACCGGTGACAAATTGTTCTCTCTAACTGTTACCGCTTCATTCGGTTTTCTTTTTTATTATCCTCACCAATAATGATCAAAGATTGTTTGCCGACTATCTTTGATGATTATCATGTATTGTATATTTCAGTTATTTTTGTACCAATTTCTTCTTAAACGGTCTCCTTATACAGGGTGATTCACGAAGATATGCAGAAACTTTGGGAGCTCATTGTACATGTAAAAATAATGAAAAAAGTGTATATAAACATGGGTCCGGAAATGGTTCGTTTCCGAGTTACTGCTAGCGAAAGTTTCGCCCGGATTTCAGCTCACCAGGTGAAATGAGGTCTTTCTGAAATTCTGGTAAGGTAGATTAAGGGGCAAATTCAATCATTTCTTATGGTTTTTGACCTGATAAATTGAATAAAACAGGTCCCAGAAATTTAAGTTAAATATTTTTTAAGAAAACCAGTGTCAAATGCAAAAAATAGAGTGAAAAATACATTTTTTCATCTTAGGGCAAGAATAACTTTGTTATTTCACCAAGAAACAGTTAACATTTTTGAATAAACCATGTTAAAAATTTTATTCTGAACAAACCGGTGTAAAGAAAGTACACAGAAAGCGAACAGATGTTTGATTAAATGAATTTTTATTCATAACAGTACAAAGTAAAATTAACCGGAAAAACAAAGATGAAAAATTGTGTTTTTTCACGCCATTTTTGCTTTTGACACTGGTTTTCTCAAAAATTAATTTAACTTACAGTTCTGGGACCTGTTTTATTCAATTTATCAGGTCAAAAACCATAAGAAACGATTGAATTCGCCCCTTAATTACCTTACCAGAATTTCAGGAAGACCTCATTTCACCTGGTGAGCTGAAATACGGGCGAAATCTTTCGCTAGCCATAACTCGGTAACGAAGCATTTCCGGACCCATGTTTATACAGGGTCCGGCAGAATAATCTGACGATTTTGGAGGGTCAATAAAAAAGCACGATTCATAGTACAACAAAGTTTAATGGGTCAAATGAAAATTCAAATTATACAATTTTACTTACAGCATTTGAATATTTCATTTGAAAATTATGTCATCCAAATGTTTCCCATTGTTCCTCACGTACTCATTCAGCCTTACAAATTTTCGAGAATTACTTCACATGCTGTTTTGCGAGACGCGTAGTCATTTTCAGTAAGTTGTTGCACGAACATCATCTTGTACGAATGGAACTGAAGGTCATCATGAAGGATTCTTCTCACATTTGGGTCAGACATTCTTAGTGCGGCGGCAGCTGCATGCTTCACTACGGAACGCCGTGGAGACTGCGACACAGATAACCTTACAGCCTCAATGTTTTCAGAAATTCTCACACAACGCTTTCGTCCTGTTGGTTTCAGTTTCAAAGCAGACGATGTTAAACGAAAGTTTTTCACCCACAGCAATATCGTATTCCTACTTGGAACAGACGCGTTTCGGTTTAAATTAAAATGTCTACGAAATAAACGCTGCGTAGCAATAACAGAATCATTGTTTTTGAAATACGCTTCAACCACAAAAGCACGGTGCTCACACGACCAACTAACTCATGATGACAGCTAAAATGGTAGTATTAGCGCTACCCCGTAACAACTGTACAAACTTCCTGTTCACAGTGTTTCCAACATACCGATGAATACAAAATCGTTAGATTAATCTGCCGGACCCTGTATAAACTTTTTTCATTATTTTTACATGTACAATGAGCTCCAAAAGTTTCTGCATATCTTCGTGAATCACCCTGTATAACTGGAAATCTATTTACTTTTTGGTTGTTTTTTCATTGGATTATTTTCTATTAACGATCCCCCGCCTATTTAAACCACGTGTATTGTAAAATACTTTTTACATTTCCTCCATTCAAATTTGTTGTTGTTTAGGTCATCAGCCGAAAGGCTGGTTTGAACCACTATAGGTATGTAACCACACTCGTGCGCTTTCTTATTCGACTGTCCAACCATGAAATTTTTTCACCAATGACGTGCGATGTCGCATGCGCTTAGAGGCATGCCATTTCACCTGTCCGTACTAGTTTGAAGGGCTTTATCTAAAATAAACATTATTTTTATTCCTAATGTGTGTACGTTGCAATCTGTTCAATTTAGAACAATAAGCAACCCCATGACCCAATGAGATGAGGATGATGTGTATGACGTGTAAATGAGGTGTAGTCTTGTACAGACCCAGGCCGATCATTCCTGAGAGAGTATGGTTAATTAAACCCCAACCATCAAAGTACACCGGTAACCACTGTCTAGTATTCAAATCCGTATAAAGTAACTACCTTTACTAGGATTTGAACCAGGAACCTTCGTCTCCGAAAATCAGCTGTTTAACAGCTGATTTTGGCGACGACTTTACCTCTAGACCAACCCGGTGGGTTAAAATAAACATAACGAATATTTTTGAACACTACACTAAATTAAAATCTGTTCTTTCCTGCGTTGATTGGTTTGACTTAGATTATTTGAACTTGAAACTAGTCGGAGATGCAGCAATGTATGCATAAAGAGTAGCCTACTCAGATTTTAGCCGGTTTTCTGTTAATGTGGTTTTTTAACGTCAAATACTCAGTCCAGGCTTTTCATAAAAGAACGGCGTTTAAGTACGTTGAAGATGAGAGTTTTCTCTATATGAACATAAAATAGAAGTCTGATGTTCCATTTTAAAATTCCGGCCATTTTTTTAATGTATATTTTGGCTTCACGTAAAGAGAGTGAAATGAATTTTGGACTAAATCATGCATTTTTACAGCAGTATTGTGCCGTGTATCGCATTTTGCATTTGTAATTAGAAGTAGATATGTGATGTTAATAGAAAATTATATTAACCTCTAAACTTCTTGAGAGGAAACTGAGCTCTATAGCGGTATCCGCTGCGAGTATATTCGTTAAGAAAAACAAACTTCTGTGTTTTTCATGCTGCAACTCATTCCGTAGCTCATTTTGAATAATTTAAAAAAATTATTTAAAAAAGTAAACGCTTTGCTTGACATAAAACTGTTGTGAAAGTGCATGGTTCAGTCCAAAAATCACGACCCCAATTCTCTTATTGGTTGGTAAATTTGTATTGGGGTTGATTAGCTTCGCAAAGAATAAGTTATTCATCTCCTTTTCAATTCTTTGATTTGCCGATGAATGGATGTTTGGGGTGGAAAGTACACCCCTACCTAATCTGATTATTACAAAGGGTGTTTAATACGGTGGTTGATTCCCTTGTAAACTTGTTTGTCGGCACACTTCAGTCTCATTGTATGTATCTATAACAATATTTTTCAAAATATTTACGAGTTTTTCTTGTAGAAAAAATGTTTCCTCTTTTCTTTCTATTGACATCTGCTTTTCTATCTTCATTCAGCTTTTTCTTTATGTTGTTGTTGTTTAGGTCAACAGCCGAAAGGCTGGTTTGAACCTCTAGAGGTTTTACTAAGTAAAACGAGAAGTGAGGTGGTTTACCAATGCCTTCCTCACTGAATGGAAAAGTATGCTTATCAGCATGCCGGGCCCTCTGAAAAGCACATATTTTCCACTCTGCTAATGACACCTTCACTTCATTCACCACAGGGTCTGGCTGCACAATGAAATTCATTACTTTCAGAGGAGATAACTCTGATTAGTGTCTTTTTACACCTCTTCCTCTTCTGTTCTTAATGATTCAGTCATTTAATTGGCTGACCATGTGATAAGAAACAGAACTATTTATTTTAGCCCTGCAACTAACAGATTGAGTGTAAATAATTTGACATAGACTATGTCAATATGTCTTTATACATATGTTTATTCTCTTACTTTTTTTTTTTAATAGTATTTCCCGCATTATTTATAAAGGTCTACAATATTACATTACTATACAACGAAACTATCTTAAATTAAATTTTTCCATGACAATAAAAATCTGGTGTGAAACATTCACACAACTTTTTCTTGCCAATGTAAATAATGAACCATATAACGTATGTTTAATCATGAGTAAACAATGCAATATGAAGCACATAACCTAATTTTAATCATGTGTGAATGATGCACTATGTAAATCATCCTCTGTATAACTTAAAAATACGGGAAATCATCAATTGACGCTAAACTAAGCTCGATGGAAAAGAACTTAAAATTTTAAGTTAATTTTTACTTAGGCCTACCTTGCCGACTAAAAATTTCGATTTGGAAACCATGACGAATTTTAATACTAAAATGTTGATTTTTAAAAGGTTTGAGCAATAAAATAGTTTCAATTTTGCATCCATTTGTTGTCTGAACATTGGCTTTACGTGTATAGTACTGGACAGTTGATATTTTTCTTTTGATATTAACGTTCGAGAGGCCGTGAGTTCAAATCAAACGCACTACCTACTTAATTTTTTTATTTTTGTTAAATTTAATTTTATTAAAAATATTACTATTAAAAAATAATTTGATAACTTAATTAAATTAAAAAAATCGGTGCGAAACACACACGACTTTCTCTTGCCAATTCAAATAACTATTATCAATTTAACCTAAAATTAGTAATAAAATTTTAGAAACAAACAAAAAAAATAAACCCAATAAATGTATCCTAATTTTAATCATGAGTGAAAGACGCAAAATGAAAATCAACTTCAGTTTGGCTTAAAAATACGGACAATAATTCTATCACGCTAAGCTACGCTCTGTAGAGAAAAATGCTTAAAATAAGAGTTGTAGATCTTTTAATATCCTATAAATTTGATTAGCCAATACTTTTTTAACGTAAAATGCATACCAAGGCCGAAATCTTTAAAAAATCGATTTTTTTACTTGTTTTTGTGAGAAAAAAACAGAAAATTGCTAATTACCGCTAAACCAAGCGTTGTACAACAAATGTTTGAAATAAAAGTTGTAGAATTTTAAATAATCTACAACTTTTATTGTATAAATTTTTGCGCTAAAATGCACATTAAAGCAACAATCTTAAAAAAACTTTTTTTTACGTGAAAACAGCCTCACCACGAATTTCAGCAGACAGGGCGCCTACCTTATCTTGTAGAGCATAAAAAATTAGTAAATGAGGCGATTTTTAAAAAAATCGTAGGACCTGCTTTTGAGAAAATCGCAAAAAAGGGAAAAATTAAACTAATAAACTACTACTTCCGGTTGACCGATTTTGATGAAAATTTTCGTGTCGGGTCCGGTAGTGGTATTTAGGCCTAACTTAAGTTTAAAGTTTCAAGTTGGTACGATGTTCCATTCTTGAGATATTCTGTTCACACACACACTCACAGACCAACCGCTAAAAACATGTTTTTTTTTGGATTCAGGGGGCTGAAAACATGTACTTATATCCGGTGAAAACTCGATTTCAAAAAATCGATATGAAAACAATACTTTCCTTCCTATGTATTCATGTAGGCAAGAGAAAGTAAAAAAGGGGGTGTTATGCGCGATTAAATACGGTATGTGTAATAAATGCAGAAACTTAAGGCTACTGATGAAGGTACTTGATTAACCGAATAAATGTTTAAGCAGATCAAAGAGACCAATCTAAAAACAACTAAATGCTTAGGCCTATTACAATGATTGTATTTATGTAAAGAAGACGAATAGAAACAATAAACAAATGTATAAGCAGCAACAGTTAATAAAACCGGAAACCGCATTGACGACACCCCCTGCACCGCACGTTTCCGGTCTGTTGAACCGGTTACCACTTAACTCTTTGTTTAAGTACTCATATGACTTGCTAAGTGTACACATTATTATGTATTGGTCACGATTAAGAAGAGTGCGTGCCCTGAACTTACAATAAACGACTAGAAGAAGAAATTACATCTTTTACATCTGCCAAGCCACGTATATCAATATTATATCTATTCATTCTTCAATTTTACCAACGTAATAGTTTTTGAACGCCTTCCATTTCAATAAAAACTACAAGAAAAGGTCCTTTTAACACTTTGTCAATTTTCATTTTTGACAACGTTGGTTAATAATCATTATAATTTCTGTTAACCACTTTGTTATTTACATAATGTATTGTTATTAATGTTGTATTGTATTAAGGTACCCTTAAAAAATTCTTAAACATATAATTGGTTTTATTTCCATACAAACATCAACAGGTGTTCTGTTAAAGTTAAACAAAGTATTTAATCGGAATGACAGAAGAAATGTTTGATAAAAAAAAAGTAAAAACCTATGTGAATCGTTTAATTTTATATGAATGTCAACGCACTTTACAATGAAAAATTTGGTGTAAAACACTCACACGACTTTCTCTTGTCAATATGTAAATATGTCTAATCATTAGTAAACGCTGTCAAATTTAAAGTTAACGTAATTTTGAATCATTAGTGAATGACCCAAAATGAAAATCAACCTCTGTAGAACGTAAAAATATGGAAAATCAGTAACTGACGCTAAACTAAGCGTTATACAAAAAAAATGTTTGAAATAAAAGGTGTAGGATTTTAAAGCCTCTACAACTTTTATTATATACACTTTTGCAATAAATGCATATTAAATAGCTGCAATCTTTAAAAAAAAACAATTTTTTTACGAGAAAACAGCCTTTCCAAGAATTTCAGCAGACATGGCGCCTATTCTATCTTGTAGAGCATAAAAAATGTAGTTAATGAGGTAATTTTTAAAAAAATCGTAGGAGCCGTTTTTGAGAAAATCGCAACAAAGTGAAAAACACGAATAAACTACTACTTCCGGTTGACTGATTTTAGTGAAAATATTCGTGTCGGGTACGGTAGTGGTGTCTAACTTAAGTTTCAAGTTCGTTCTTTCAATGTTCCGTTCTTGAGATATTCTATTTACACATCCGCTCACACACACACACACACACACACACACACACACACACACACACACACACACACACACACACACACACACACACACACCAATCGCTAAAAACTTGTTTTTGGGTTCAGGGGGTCTGAAAACGTGTAGGCCTATATCCGGTGACAAGTCGACTTCAAAAAATCGACATAAAAACAATACTTTTTCCTTCCTATATATTCATATAGGCAAGAGAAAGCAAAAAACCAACATAAAATTGCAAAATTGTACGAAGAAAGTTGTTTTTTCTTTTATATATTTTATGTTTAACTTATTTATTTAAGGTCGCAGCAACCAATTCGTCAGTGGCAATTACCTGTTAGCAGATCGTAGGTTATGTTTTTTTAATTATTTACATTGGCAAGAAACAGTCGTGTTAGTGTTTCATACCAGATTTTTAAAAAACTATTAATAAAAGATTTCCTGCGCACTTATTGTATACTCCTGAGCTAGCTACTGTAATTATTTTTACTTTCTCTTGCCTAGATAAATATATAGGAAGGAAAGTATTGTTTTCATGTCGATTTTTCGAAATCGAGTTTTCACCGGATTTACACGTTTTCAGACCTCCTGAACCCCCCAAAAAAACATGTTTTTAGCGATTGGTCTGTGTGTGTATACAGAATAGGCCTATCTCAAGAACGGAACATCGTACGAACTTGAAACTTGAAACTTAAGTTACATGTCTCTACCGGACTCGACACGAACATTTTCGTCAAAATTGGTCAACCGGAAGTAGTAGTTTATTCGTGTAATTTTTCATTTTTTTGCGATTTTCTCAAAAACTGATCCTATGATTTTTTTTAAAAATCGCCTGGTTTACTAAATATTTTGTGCTCTACAACGTAGGGTAGGCGCCATGTTTGCTGAAATTCTTGAAGAGGCTGTTTTCACGTAAAAAAATTGTTTTTTAAGATTGTGTTTTTAATATGCGATTTAGCGCAAAAAAGTATCTAATAAAAGTTGTAGAGAATTTAAAATCTACAACTTTTATTTCAAACATATTTTGGTAACCCTTAGTTTAGCGGTACTAATTAGCGATTTTCTGTTTTTCTCACGAAAACGATTAAAAAATTTATTTTTTAAAGATTTCGTACTAATGTTAGGTTATATTGTTAATTATTTTCATTGGCAAGAGAAAGTTGTGTGAGTGTTTCACATCAGATTTTTAAACAGGTATTTGAATAACTTTTAACTATTTTTTTTTTTTTAATAGGAATAATGAAAATTACTTAATATAAAGACTGCTTCCGTAACGTAGTGACTAGAACGTTAGCCTAGAAGCGAAAGGTCCCGGGTTCGATTACGAGTAGCGTCTGGAAAAACCCACCGTGCAGTGCCAAAACCCACAGTAGCCGCTAATGACCGAGCTATAGATGCCACGTTAAATAAACTAAAAAAAAACAATATAAAATTGAGAAATTATACAAAAAAGTTGTTTTTTTTTGTTTTATAAATTTTATTTTT
This sequence comes from Catonia carolina, assembly GCA_035578175.1. Classification (NCBI taxonomy): domain Eukaryota; kingdom Metazoa; phylum Arthropoda; class Insecta; order Hemiptera; family Achilidae; genus Catonia; species Catonia carolina. Next base: position 28,328,570 of record JAQMRL010000011.1, read on the forward strand.
AAATTATTTATTTAAGGGCGCATCAACCAATACGGCATTGGCAACGACATATCAGTAGATCGTTGGTTATGTTTTTTTAATACATATTTTCATACGTTACAAAAAATCATTTCATCCTTCATCGTCTGCATTAGCAGTAATTGCAGAACAGTCGGACGTTAAACGAAAAATAAAAAGTTTTTTTTTTAATTATTTACATCGGCAATAGAAATTCGTGGTAGTTTTTCATAACAGATTTAAAAAAAATTATTAATAAAAGGTTCCATGCGCACTTATTGTATATTTCTGAGCTAGCTACTGTAATTATTTTTATGTAAATATTAAACAAATCATAATTATTTTCAGAGATTTTGACACGTTGAAGTCTGTAAATAGAACATCTAGGCGTGATGTTATTTCAGATGATTGTTTGATAACCGCGGTTGTTTGTTGATTGAAACATGTTGTGAAGGATATTGGATCAGGTTGTTTGGTATTGTAGCGAGTTGAACAGTCGGCGGTCGGGTAGATTTGGTTCAATCAGTCAGCCAGTCACTCATTTCGGTCCACTAGAGATTTCATAGATGTATAGAAATTGCATGTCTCAATGTTTGTATCTCCATGTTTATATGAATTATATAGAGTGCTAGGATACAAGAGGGGCGGGCGTGGAAGGGATGATCATTTAACATGGACTAAATTGTCTACGATTGCAATATGGAGTAGGAATAGATATGGAGTTCGGGATTTAACCTTTGCATTAATCAGAGAACAAGCGCACCCTATTTAGGGACAGATCCTGCTTGTAGAGGAATCGCGCACACACACGGATCAACTTCGACCTATCTACCTACCGTATTCCTCGACCATCATCCATTGAAATCGTTATAGGTAATCTTTGATGCCTCCACTCTCTGTCTACATCGAATGGAAATCAAACCCGTCCCAGAATTTCCCGACCATCAAACAACACAGACATTGCATTATAGAATCTTGCTTGAATGTACAATTCATATTGTGATACTATTATCGCCTACCCTAAACAATGACGGGGTAAATATCACGAGGGTTGATTCAACAGGGGAAACAATGTACAAGATGAGAAACCCGATGAACTATGCATACGGATGACATCCAATGACACTGACACCACTACTGCTTCATATTTCAAAACATCCCTCGCTATCTCGTTATCTATTTATGTGTATCACCTATCTCTATTTAAAGTTTCATCCTGTTGTATACTCCTATTACTATTATTATACAATGTTCTGAAAGTTATATTCTTCATCTGTCCTCCGTACACGTTCAGAAATAACTAGTGTTTGTATGATACCTGAAGAGAAACTCAACGATTGCAACAAACCACTGTTTTATTAAGGGGAGATGGCACGATGGTTTTAACTCGAAATTTCGATTTATAATTTTTTATGTTTTTCAATAGTTTAGGCCTAGATCTAACAGAAAAACATTAAATTACGGCAAAAAATAAAATTAAGTTTTTATCAAGTTTACTTAGAATTATTATCACGTTACCAAGAACGAATATTTCTCACAATTTTATACTGCTCGTTTTAGTGCAAAGAGAATTTTAGTTTTTTAAATATCTGCATCAGTTTCTTGTATTCTCAGCTGTTGGTTCAGCTTTCTAAACAACTGTTGATAGGAATTTGCTTGTTTGTGTAGGCTTAAATATTGTTTTTGCTTTGTGCCTTCTTGTTTCTTACCTTTTCCCGTAAATTTAGATTTTTAACACTAGGTACATTTTTCTCAGAAACGAATAAACCTACCAGGCTGAAATTTTTACCAGTTAATTGCCTTGCATATCCACATATACCGACATTTTTATGACTTCCTCAGGTGCTACAAAAATTAGTAATACGTAAAACACGTGGAAATCAATTTGTAAAAATATTATGTTATTCATAATTTAAAAAAAAAAATGGTATGGTCTAAAGATTAAATTGAAAAATGACAGTAACTGGAGAAGAAACCCGTCAACTATAGTGTGTAAAGTTTCATTTCCCTATCTTTTACCAATCCTATGAAAAATGTACCTAAAAATAGTAAATTTGGCGGGATACAAAATACAGTCTCCCCTTAAAATCACACTGGATTATTTGGCAACTAAATCGTTTTGTTACACCTATGCTTAGGTTCGTTCGGAGTCTGGGTATGATCAGTAATAAATGAATCGGTAATTTTTCAGAAAGCCCATAAATCAAAAAACTAACTTCTGGAAAAATTAAAAAACTAGTATCGTTAACTACGTTTCAATAAGAAAACAATATTAAAAAATATAATTTGTTCAAATGGCTGTCCCCTTTAATACAAAATTCATACTTTTATCTTTTTAAAGATAGCCATTTTTTACAACAGAAAATTTAAAATTTTGACTTCAGGTGTTTCTATTATAATCTCTTTCTCTAGAAAATATAGATTTCAAAAGATCATCCACTTACGTTTTTTAATTGGAGTAAAGCAAGCCTCTTATTAGTGTTATATTGATTAAGGAATGATTACGTGTTATTTTTGTAGGGATGGTGTTCAGTTAGTCCTGAAATGAACAAAAGAAAACAAGGTAAGGTTTGATTTACCGGCTTTCTGAAATGACTGAAATTAAATTAAAACAATTACAGAACTTAAGCTTAAAATGAACTTGGCTAGAAAAAGAATACTGTACTTTACCTATCCACAACCACTTGCTACCACACGTACACACGCGCGTTATTTAACGTAATACAGAAACGGTCCTGTCATTCCACTATTACAAACGGCCCAACAAAACTTTTCCTTCACACTTCAATTATTGACTGACCTACTGCAAAGGCGCTAACTATTTTTATACTTGCTGTCTAATAATTAATCTAGACCCTTCAAACTATTATGAGATCTTTCTAACAATTACCCCGCTAAAATTCTGAAATATCTGAAATATCTTAGAAGGAATCAAGATAAGGACAAACATTTCTGCTATTTTCAATTTCCTAGAACTACCATTCAAAATATCGCAATTCACTATCCTTGTTCAACACACTCCACCTCATACAATACATAATTATAATTACTCACAAAACACGATTTATTCCCGCAACCATTTCTAGAATATCACTGTAATATTGCATTATATACAGAGTGTCCCACGAAGAGGTTGCTTTTTTGGATTTATATGCCGGACGTATCGCACACTCTACAAACTGGAAACTTCACAGTTATAATAAATAGATTGGAAAAAAGTACCCTTGAGTTTCATTCGCTTATGATTAATCAAAACAAAATGGCGGAAAGTAATTTTATATGCGTAACCATTTCAAATTGGTGATGTGTTACAATGTTACTTAAGTAATAAAATGAAAGAAATATGAAAGTGATAAATTATTAATGAATAAAATTTGTTTCATTAACCTTTATTCGAATGGCCTATCAATAGCCTATCAATGGCCTATCAATGGCCTATCGGTCTATCAATAGCTATGCTGATCGATTTGTAATGGCAAAAACAGCTGTTTTTTTTTCTATCTGAATCCTATTTTAAACATAAGTGGTTTTATCCACAAGATTATTGTTCATTTTTGATATTATTTTCTTATTCCGCCATTTTGTTTTGATTAATCATAAGCAAGTGAAACTCGAGCGTATTTTTTACATATCTATTACAAGTATAAAGTTTCCAGTCTGTAAAGTGTGCGATACGTCCGGCAGATTAATTCAAAAATAGGAACCTGTTCGTGGGACATTCTGTATATATGTGTACAGTCCAGCCTCTCTTAGTTTGCTCCTAATGTAAACAAATAATGACGTCACTGAGCATGCGCATTATATCAAAATGTGTACACGCTGATTAAAAAGTAACAACAAAATACTGTAACAGGAACGAAGGGGAGACGAGAACACACATGAATGTTCCAGAAATTCTATTCATAAAAATACTTAATAAATAATAATAGTACATTTACTATTGATAATAGTTGACCTATTAACAAAAGGGATTTTTCTAGCATTCATTAATAAAGAGTTATTATTGTTGTACTTGAGTAGATTTCTCTAAATTGTTCTGGAACGGTCCTTGTGAGTAGGTATAAAAAGAGACCCGCCCCGAGGCGGTCAGTGAGTAGTCGTGTGATCTTTGCCGAACAGTGACGGGTGTGTATTTGCAGGCTATACATCCGAGTATCGTATCCGTGCAAGATTGTTATACCGTTTCTTTGTGTTTGTGTATTGTAGAGTTGTTAATGTGTAATTGTGTGAATTCCGTTTGTGTTGTATGTTAGTGTAATTTATAAAAGTGATTGTAAGTAGACTAAGTAAGTTGTAAGTTATTTATTGTTTATCTAGCTTAAGTGAATCATTAAATAATTTATCGTGTTATTTAATTATAATTAGTTTAATCATTATTTTCTAATCTTTTAGCCTAATAAATATTTGTAATTTGTAAACTTTAGCGTATTAATTATTTAATAACCTAGATCCCGAAACGGACCTTAGCAATAAGTGTCACAATACTTTCAAAAGTATTTAAATACAAAATACTTTTAAAAGTATTTTTATAAATGAAATTGTTAGGGCTACATCATATCATGACTGATGTTTTTAGTACTTTAAGTGCTTATAATTTAAGAAATAGTTAACGTAATAGGAATACGACATCCGTAAAGTCGTAGACTCTAGCGTGCACCCTGTAGTAGGTGGCTTTTGTTTGTTGACAGTAGGAGCAAACTAAGAACGGCTGAACTTTAGCTATATAAGTGTATCTATAGGTACTATGTGTAAAATAACGGGTGATTCAAAAAGAGCGCCGGTTTTTAAACGGCTGGTAAATTTTTGATTATCGGTTGGCAACATTGTTAGACCTCATTTCTATTTCGGAGAACATTCCGATTGACGATTCAGTTGTAGTTTCTCTTGTTCGCAGTGTAGTACTCTCGCAGTCTGTGTCTAACCATGGAGAAGTTTACTACTGCACAACGAGTGTTAATCGTCAAAACATTTTACCAGAGTGGAGAGAGTTATGCGGCTACTGTCAGGCGACTTCGCGGTACTCTAGGACGTAATGAAGCACCGAATGAATCAACAGTTCGCAGGCCCATGAAAAAGTTTTTTGAGACGGGTTCAACAGTCGACCTTAAAAGTTCTGGACGTCGTCGTTCTGGCCGAACTGAGCAGAACGTTGCGTTGGTTCGTGATAGTGTGGCTGTTAGCCCAGCAAAATCAATACGTCGCCGTTCTCAACAATTGGGTTTACGATGTTCTTCTGTACGGAGAATTCTTCGGTACGATATCCAATATCACCCGTATAAAATTCAGTTGACGCAACATTTGAAAGTGGCAGACCACCAGAAGAGACGACAGTTTGTTGACTGGGTATTGAGAAAACGGCAGGATGATGACACCTTCGCAAACAAAATTGACGCCTTGTGACTTTCATCTTTGGGGTCATCTGAAGTCATTGGTGTATGCCAATAAACCCCGAAACATCAATGACTTGAAGGAGGAAATTCGACGGGTTATCGGGCAAATGGAAGTCGAAACTTGTCGTGCAGTAATATCCAATTTCATGGACAGAGTTGATGCGTGCCAGCGCAGTAGAGGAGGACACATGCATGACATCATTTTTCATACATGAAATCGGAAGGCAAGATGAACTTTTTGATGTATTTATTTTCAGTTTTTCAATAAAATAAATCTCTTAATTTGATATATCAAAACCGGCGCTCTTTTTGAATCACCCTATATATGTTTTACTGAATGTACGTACTATGTGTTGTCGAAGTCTATTCCTGAAGTAGCCGAGTACTATTAAAGATTTATTTATTTATGTAAGTGAGCCTGCAAGGTAAACTGTTTGTTATGTCTTTAAAATTAGGAGGTCACCTGCATGTAACGGGCAAATAGTGGACATACCATGAAAATCGGTCAATGTAATAGTGGAATAAAGTTTCGGTTTGATGATGCGTGAGAACGTCATTATATATTTATTTTCTGTACGATAATGTTTTTATCTGATAACAGTATCCGACTACTGTAAAACTTAGTGAACGTTTTATTTGAAATGTATTCCATGAGAACGAAACGAATGATCCAAGTGCAAAGGCCAATTAAACGGTTTCCTTTTGTTATTAGTAATCCCATATGTATCTAAATTTTTTTAACATGTCTATTGCTTGTGTGTAGGTACGTCTAATTCAGTCAAAAGGAAGGCAGGTGTCTTAATATTATTCACAGGTGTTCATATAGGCCCTCTAACGCATCAACTTTAATACTGTACATCCCGTACGTATTTGAATGTTGTATAACAAGTTACTAAACACTTTCATCGTTCTATTTGTAAAATTATTTATTTACCTTTACGTTATCATGTCATTCTTACTCAATACGAATAGTTTTTGTACATTAATGTCTGTACGATGCAATCTGTTCAATTTAAAAAACAATAACCAATCCCATGACCCAATGAGTTGAGAATGATTTATGTATGACATTTAAATGAGGTATAGTCTTGTACTGACTCAGACCGACCATTCCTGGGAGAGTATGGTTAATTGAACCCCAACCATCAAAGTACATCGCGTAGTGTACGTTACCAGTAACTGCTGTCTAGTATTCAAATCCGTATAAAAGTAACAACTATAGTCACTGGAATCACGAGTTTGCCCTTGTTTGCAATGAGGGGTAAAGGGGGAAAAGCATCAGTACGCATGCGCGACTGCTTTAATTTCAGTACGACAAACATAACAACTTCCTACTATACCCAGAGCATATACAGTATATCGTGGAACCTTTTGTAGGTTAACTGTACGAATATAACTGTTTGTTACCGTAAACACAAATATCGGTTTCTCGAAAACGTGGTCGAACTTTCCACAGTGCTGAACGCAATGTAATAAAATGTTGTGAAGTTGAAATTAAACAAAAATGTCTATCCGTGCGCCCTCTTAACAAAAGCCGTGAGCGAGCGGCTAACTACTATGATGTTTCTCTTTCCACAATTCGAAAAATAAAGAAGGACGTGAAGAACCTATTCTTTAAGAGTTTTGTTGACACCTGGTAAAGAAAGAAAACGGTTAGGTAGATACTAGAGAGACTGATAATGAAAACGCCGATGGCAGCAATAGTAAAGAAGCGATTCATTCGTAATTACAGTAAATCAAATATTTCTAGTCATGTAATTAAGCAATATTACAAGTCATATTTATTTGTTGTAAGGTTTATTAAGAAAACATTTTCTCGGAATAAACCACAGCTTACAAAATGTATCTAGAAACTGCACGGTAGTGAAATGTGCGAGTAGTGTCTCACTGTTGAGGTTGGCAGCACTGCAAATATTTCACTTCCCTTCCTCAAAGCCAATACATACGCAAAGGCAATCTCGTGACTTCAGTATCTATACCTTTGCTAGGATTTGAACCAGGATCCTTCGTCTCCGAAAATCAGCTGTTAAATAGCTTACTCGTAGCGATGACTTTACTTCTAGACCAACCCGGTGGGTCAATACGAAGAGTAAATGTCATTAATTGATCACATTTTTACCTGAAATTTGTTTTATTTATTTTTTATTCCCCCAAAAGAGTTAAACTCGTTCTTGCAGGACGACTGGCTACATAGCATAATAAATAAATACAGAAATTGGACTTGTAAACATGGTCAATATAAATCAACATAATATCAACTGTAGTAATAGTCAGACCAGTTTGACCAAAATAGCAGAACTACTTTTTCCTTGACTCTTCGTCTTCTCCTCCTCCTGCTTCTTCCTCTCCTCTTCCTTCTTCGCTTCCTCCTTCTCCTACTTCTCCTTGCTCTCCTCGTCGTTGTTCCCCTCCTCCTCTTCTTCTTCTTCTTTCTTTTTCTCCTCCCCTACTTCTTCTTCCTCTTCTTCTTCTTGCTTTTCTTATCGTCGTCCTCCTCCTCCTCCTCTTCCTGCTTCTTCCTCTCCTCCTCTTCCTTCTCCGCTTCCTCCTTGCCCTTCTCGTCGTTGTTCTCCTCCTCTTCTTCTTTCTTTTACTCCTCCTCCTCCTACTCCTTCTTCTTCTTGCCCTTCTTATCGTCGTCCTCCTCCTCTTCTTGCTTCTTCCTCTCCTCCTCTTCCTTCTCCGTTTCCTCCTTCTTCTTCCTCTTCTTCTCCTTGCTCTTCTCGTCGTTGTTTTCCTCCTTCTCCTCTCCTCCTCTTCTTCTTTCTTTTTCTCCTCCTCCTACTCCTTCTTCCTCTTCTTCTTGCCCTTCTTATCGTCGCCCTCCCTCCTCTTCCTTGTACGCTTCCTCCTTCTCTTTCTTCTTCCTCTTCATCTTCTTTTCCTTCTCGTCGTCGTCGTCATTCTCCTCCTTTTTCTCTTTCTTCTTCTTCTTCTTCTTCTTCTTCTTCTTCTTCTACTCTTCCTCTTTCTCCTGCTTCTCCCATTTAAAAAACCATGTGCCGGGATGTGTAAATAAACCATTATTTCACTAATCTTTAAACTATTTACGTACCACAAATATTTGGTAAGTGAGCTCACAGTTAACTGTGTGTTTCACTTAACCATCACTTCCATGTTGTCCCTTCAGACATTAATTATATATCTATTTCTGCATTTCATTCTTAAATTTAATTTCATTCTTTTCAGTTATATATTTAGGTAGCAAGTTATAAAATTTTGGGGGCCAAGTGAGAGAAGTGTCGCTTGTACAGCACACTTCTCGCTTTATTTGGAAGAAGTCTGTGCTTGTTTCTCGTATCGTACTTATGGGATCTATTTTGGACGTTCAATTTACTCTTATAATAGCTTTCCAAGGATCTCCATTACAAAGAGTTGCCTGACGTTCATCACTTGAAATTCTGCAAAATTTCGGTCTAACAGATAACGAGACGGTTTTCTACTTATTTCTATTAAAATGCAATACAACGTCGTTAAGATACAGGTTGATTCACGAAGATATGCAGAAACTTTGGGAGCCCATTGTACATGTAAAAATAATGAAAAAAGTTTATATAAACACGGGTCCGGAAATGCTTCGTTTCCGAGTTACGGCTAGCGAAACATTTCGCCCGGATTTCAGCTCACAAGTTAAAATGAGGTCTTTCTGAAATTCTGGTAAGGTAGATTAAGGGGCGAATTCAATCGTTTCTTGTGGTTTTCGACCTGATAAATTGAATAAAATAGGTCCCAGAACTGTAAGTTAAATAGTTTTTGAGAAAACCAGTGTCAAATGCAAAAAATGGTGTGAATAAAACACAATTTTTCATCTTTGTTTTTCCGGTTAATTTTACTTTGTACTGTTATGAGTTCATTTAATCAAACATCTATTCGCTTTCTGTGTACTTTATTTACACCGGTTTGTTCAGAATAAAATTTTCAACACGTTTTATTCAAAAAATTTAACTATTTCTTGGTGAAATAACAAAGTTATTCTTGCCCAAAGATGAAAAAATGTGTTTTTCACTCCATTTTTTGCATTTAACACTGGTTTTCTTAAAAAATATTTAACTTACAGTTCTGGGACCTGTTTTATTCAATTTATCAGATCAAAAACCATAAGAAATGATTGAATTCGCCCCTTAATCTACCTTACCAAAATTCCAGGAAGACCTCATTTCACCTGGTGAGCTGAAATCCGGGCAAAACTTTCGCTAGCTGTAACTCGGAAACTAAGCATTTCCGGACCCATGTTTATATAAACTTTTTTCATTATTTTTACATGTACAATGAGCTCCTAAAGTTTCTCCATATCTTTGTGAATCATCCTGTATATTGTGGACAGTCACCTCTTTGAAGAGTAAATGTTACTTGCATAAATTGCGTTTCGTTAGTTTTGATTCGCGAAAAGTACCCACGTGACTTAAACACTAAGAAAACACACTTGTCCGCCAGTGTACTTAACTCGTAGACTATATACCTGAAGCGTATTCCACTAAACACCTTGATATTCGTCTTTACAAGCGCCTGAATAGTAAAACACATGTTATAAAGCAAAAGAACTAAACACAAAATTTTAACATTTTTGTTTCTTTTTCAATTCCTAATATGTGTACGTTGCAATCTGTTCAATTCAGAACAATAAGCAACCCCATGGCCCAATGAGATGAGGATGATGTGTATGACGTGTAAATGAGGTGTAATTTTGTACAGACCCAGGTCGACCACTTCTGAGAGAGTATGGTTAATTTAACCCCAACCATCAAAGTTCACCGGCAACCACTCTCTAGTATTCAAATCCGTATAAAAGTAATTACCTTTACTAGGATTTGAACCAGGAACCTTCGTTTCCGAAAATCAGCTGTTAAACAGCTGATTTTGGTGACGACTTTACCTCTAGACCAACCCGGTGGGTTATAAACAATTTATATTAGATTTTAGAAAAATAAACTACGCTTTCATTGAACAGTAAATTACTATAATACAGAACAATTTTAAATCTAATTGTTGTGATATGGTGATTCGTGAAGAGCTGTATAACGATATCATCGTCAAACAAATAAATTTATTAATAAACTTATTTATTAATTAATTTTATTACGTTATTAATAAAATACCCACCGGGTTGGTCTAGAGGTAAAGTCGTCGCCAAAATCAGCTGTTTAACAGCTGATTTTCAGAGACGAAGGTTCCTGGTTCAAATCCTAGTAAAGGTATTTACTTTTATACGGATATGAATGCTAGACAGTGGTTACCGGTGTACTTTGATGGTTGGGGTTCAATTAACCATACTTTCTCAGGAATGGTCGGCCTGAGTTTGGACAAGACTACACCTCATTAACACGTCATACACATCATCCTCATCTCATTGGATCATGGGGTTGCTTATTGTTCTGAATTGAACAGATTGCAACGTACACATATTAGAAATTTAAAAAAAATTTATATCAGATTTTAGAGAAATAAACTAGTACGCTTTCATTGAACAGTAAATTACTATAAAACAGAACAATTTTAAATCTATTTGTTGTGATATGGTGATTCGTGAAGAGGTGTATAACGATATCATTGTCAAACAAATAAATTTATTAATAAACTTATTTATTAATTTATTTTATTACTTTATAATAAAATCTTTATATTGAAAGCTACTACTGCAGTCTGTTGATCAAAGAATAAATTATTTAGTAACTACTTAACGTTATCAAACAAAACACCGTTTCTTTCTTATCTTCTTCTTCTTCTTCTTAAAGTTCCATCTCCTATCGGAGGTTGGATATCATAATGGCTATGGTCACTTTGCTGGCTGCCGCTCTGAATAGTTGCAATGAACTACAGTTGAACCATTCTCTAAGATTCCGCAGCCAGGAGATGCACCTTCTTCCTACGCCTCTTCTTCCTCGGATCCTTCCCTGCATAATAATTCTCAGCAACTCATATTTTTCTCCTCTGGTTATGTGACCCAAATATTCTAGTTTTCCTGTTTTTATACTTTTCATAACTTCTAACTCCTTATTTAAACGTCGGAGCACCTCAACATTGGTAACCTTTTGGACCCACTGAATTTTCAATATTCTCCAATATTCTCAACGTTATCAAACAAAACACCGTTTCTTTCTTATACGAGTACGTAACTACTTACAACAAAGTTACTTGACCATAACGTGATTGTACATTACGACTATCGACTATCGATAGACGTTTCTCGATATTATGTTGCAGTATAAGGAGCATCCCGCTATTAAATATCATATTAATTAAATTCTGGATTATTTTATTAGGGTATTGAAAAGCTTGTTAGATCTGCTCTTCTACTTTAGTATGTTCAAACCGAACCGTATAATACTGTGACACTTATTGCTAAGGTCCGTTTTCGGGATCTAGGTAATTAAATTATTAATACACTAAAGTTTACGATTACAAATATTTATTACACTAAAAAGGTTCACAACATAAAATATAATAAACTAATTAAAATGACTTATTACAATAAATAACTTAATAATTTACTTCAAATAAATAATAAACAATAAATAATTTACTTAGCCTACTTACAATCACCTTTATAATACACAAACATACAATACATAGAAATTGAATCCACAGAAACTGCACATTAACTTTACAATACACTCACAAAAAGACTTTACACAATACACACACAACAAAGGTAGTATAACAGTCGTCGACAAACACAATGCTCGGAATAATTAACCTGTTTAACAACCCGATAATCGCTCGTCGAAGATCAAACGGATACTACTACTGACCGCGCTCGGGGTCTCTTTATATACCTATTTATAAAAGATCATTCCAAAACAAAGTAGAGAAATCATGCAAACAATAAAGTTCAAAAAAATAACCCTTTATTAATGAGTGCTAGACAAATCCGTTGTAAACAAGTCAACAATAGGTCTTAATAGAATAAAAGTTGTTACGGGTCCCCGACCTTTTATCCAATACAATATTTATTACAATGTTTATGAATAGACAAACCTATATTGTCCTTATTGTCCTCACTCTATTCACTCTATTATCTACTCTTATTCTATTATTTCTTTCTTACTATTTTTATCTACTCAGACTATTTTTATGAATGAAATTCTGGAACCTTCGCGAATTGTCTTTTTTCGATATCGTTACAATACTTTTTCTGTAATATTTTTATATGCATTATAAATGTTGCGACCAGGTAACAGGGTTTAACTTCTGATCACCAAGATATTTTCAGTAAAGTCCAGTTTTATGTTATAAATAGGATATCTAATTGTTTGAATACCTGGTATAGAACATCAAAAGTAGTAGAAATGTTTGTTTTTATTTTGATTCCCTCTACGGGGTTCCAGAATAAACCGTTATTCTGGTACTACTTCTAACTGATACTACTGATACTACTTCTAACAAAAGTACCGACTTTTGTTAGAAGTGTCGCCGACCGGGGCCGACGACACGTGGCGAAACTTTGTCTGTAAATTTGGTGGCCCTGAAAAGGGCCGTTGTTGACGGTCAGAAGCGGCGAGCCGGCGTGGTAGAAGCGGAGCCCAAAGAGTGACGGCTCGGCTACCGGGTTCAGGCCTAGCCTTCCCTCTGCGGCAGTTGGGTCCCCACTGCAGCGTGGCAGTGGTGGCCCCCAGAGCCCCGCAGTGTTGGATCGGCGTAGGCCGTCTGCCGGTAGCGCGGCCGAGGCGGCTCTCTCCGGGCCGGCGAAGGCTGACCGGTGCGGGAATGTAGCGTCCGCCACCGGTAGCGTAGACCAGGGATGGTGCGTCTGGTCTCGTCTTCTTCTGGCTGGAGCTCTTCTTTCTTCTTGTTGTCCGGTTGAGAGTTCGGCAAAGAGTGAGTCTCGCGGACGAGGGTCCTCTCTTAAATACCTCTCAAGGTGGTGGGGAGAGGCTGTAGGCTCTCTGCATCAGGCGGTAGTGGGGACTGTGTGTAGACGCTAATATTGGAAGGGCAGGCGGCGACAGAAGGATCTCGTAATTGTTCGAAAGGTTTCAATTAACTATCAGACTGCAGGTATAAAAACAGTTGGCGCTTTTGTAGTAAGTCAGTCAATAACTGAATTGGTGAATGGAAAGTTTGTGTCGGGCCGTTCGAAATACTGTCGTTACGTGACCGGTTCTGTGTTACGTTAAACTTGGGAATGTGTGGTAACATGTGGTTGTTACCACTTAACAAAAACGACAGTATTCATTTGTAAAGTTAAGTTTAGTTTAAGGTTAAATGTTGTAATTTAATTTAATTTATGTAATTGTATTTGTTAGTGTGCTAAGTTTAATAATTAATTATTTGTTTAATCCGTAATGTGTGTACGTTGCAATCTGTTTAACATAAGAACAATGAGCAACTCCTTGGCCCAATCAGATGAGGATGATGTGTATGACTTGTACTTGAGGTGTAGTCTTGTTTCTGACTCAGGCCGACCATTCATGATAAGAGTATGGTTAATTGACGTCAACCATCAAAATACACCGGTAACCACTGTTTATTATTCAAACCTGTAAAAGTTACCTTTACTAGGTAGGAATTGAACCACGAAAGTATCGTCTCCGAAAATCAGTATTATTAATTGTGTTGTTGTTTATTTCATCAGCCGAAAGGCTGGTTTGAACCTCTAGAGGTTTTACTAAGTAAAATGAGCAGTTAGGTGGTTTACCTTTGCCTTCCTCATTGAGTGGAAAAGTATGCTTATCAGCATGCCATGCCCACTGAAAAGCATATATTTTTCACCCTGGAAATAACACCTTCACTTCGTTCACCACAGGGTCTTGCTGTTATGAAATTCAGTATTTTCAGAGGAGATAACTCTTAATAGTGTCTTTTACACATCTACCGTTCTGTTTTTTAATGGTTCCGTCATTTAATTGGCTGACCATGTGATAAAAAACACAATTATTTGTAGCCCTGCAACTAACAATTCGAGCGCAAAACATTTAACACTTCACCTGTCTGTTAATTGACTGTATCATTAATTGTAATAGGTAATTTTGTCAATAAATAATTATAATAAGTTCTTAAAAGTTTGTTTAGTATAATTAATGAACCCTGATCTCGATTGAACTTAGATTTAGGTGTTACAGTATAATGAAACTTACAACATTGTGGGAGTAAAAATACGTGAACATTAGCTATAAAGTTATTTCGATTTGCCACACTACTCATTGTACCAAGTTAATGTGTAATTTGAACTTATGTTTGCATGTACTAGAAAATATTTAGCATAAGTACATACATAATCTTTAACACCGTTGGGTATTATTTGGACAAACTAATGCAGACAAATATACCAACCGGTAGTAAACAGGTATATTTTGATTATTAAGTTAAATGGTAGTCGGTCTCAGGTGTCTCAAATACACGACTTGGAAAGTACGGCGAAAGAGGGGTCAAATTTTACAACATTATATTAATGGTGTCCACGCTGTCGTGTGTAAACCATCCGCTGTGGGAATATCACCTAAAACAGAGCACCTTAGCGACGACCGCTCGCTCGCTAATCGACTCTTGAAAAATGTTCTACTTTGTGTACATTAAAATGGCGTGGTAAACATTAATACACATTAGTTGTAGTACATGGTTCCTCTATTACTGTCCAGGTGGACGACGATGCCTCCTTATTTAACTTCCTCTTTTCCCTCTTCTCTCTCATTCACCCTCCCTACAACTAAATTATTCATAATCTATTTATTTGTTTAATATTGTGTTTTTAATATCCCGCGAATCTGTTGCACAAATTTACTGTTTTCTTGTCCACCTCAAGATCGGTCCATTTTGTTACATCCACACACACAAACATATTTTTTTATGTAGGCTTACAATTAAGTATTTTTCTTCTTCTTTAAAATAGGATCATATCCTGTGTCATTTGTGACATTGATGACCGACTGCTTTTCCGTTGTTTTAAGGGGTCACCGGTAGATCTGTTAATTCAAAGAGCTGAATCTCGATTAAAAAAACCACCAATAAAGCCAAAATATAATATAATTTTCGTAAGGAGAGCGCTGGGCAAAACGTGCGTCTGCATTAGTATAGTCTTGTATGTACTGCAATAATGCAGCGTATGTAATCAACAATGGAACAGCATGCCTACTAAATACAATGGGTGTTGTCAATTTTCAACAACACCCTGATTGTACATCTAACTGTTGGTCGGAGGGGTAAGCAGGGTCGAAGTCAAGTATACGCATGCGTAGCCCAGCGCTCACAGCAATGCACTTGACCTTTACTTGTGATTAGTGAACGACCGGGTGTTACAGTCTTGGAAATAACGGGCATTTCAATAAAAAATACGCCACCAGTTTTTAGATTGCACGAATTTAGTAAATAATTATTAAATGAATTCATCATCTTCTTCTTTTAATTCTTCTGCTTGTCGTGGATTAGTCCTGCCTCCTACCTGTTCCGACTGATTTTCCTATCTTTTTCGCGGTCTACCTACATCTCCTCGCCCAGCAAGTAAGGAGTTTAATGCATATTGATGTCAACAAAATTCATGTTTCCAGTACTATAATATTGGTTTCAATTATTCGGTCGTAATTTTAGCTTTTATTGTGTAAGGTTGTGTGAGAATTTAAACACGTTAAGTTTAGTTGCTAATATAAACATAAATGAAGAACACGATTTTTGTGCCATTTTGCAGTACAGATGACGAACCTAAAGTTCTGGGATCGGGGACTTTTGGTATGTTATTTAAATAGCCGTCAAGTTTACGGGTAATAAATTTTAAAACCATATAAATTATTACTTTCAAAACGTCAAATACTTCGGGTCAAAGTGTTTTAACGATAAATTGTATTATTAAGACTACGAGGGGGTACCCAAAAGTAACCGGAATAGCATTGCCGTGGGCGGTTCTTGTGTAGTACGCATTTTTGCCGCACAGACGTGTATAGCGCAACTCATTGCGAGTTCTGTGCAGTAATTGCAACTAATTGCGAGTTCAATATTCATCTGCAGTAATTGTTTTTGCTAGCGCTGTTTTGTTCTTGTTTCGTTTTTTATGATGGCAAGTTTAAGTGAACAACGTGTAGCTGTGAAATTTTGTTTTCTACTCGGTAAAAGTGCTGCTGAAATTGTTTTAATGTTGAAAACAGCTTACAAAGATGACGTTTTGGGAAAATTTCAAGTATACAAGTGGTTTTCTCAATTTAAAAATGGCGACATATCGATTGATGACAAACGTCGTTCTGGACGTCCATCAACTGCCCGAATCGACGAAAATGTTTAAAAATTCGAGAGCGTGTGCTCTGGGACCGTCGACTGACAATTTGAAAGTTTTAAGAAGATTGCGCAACAGTGTTCGTCAAAAAAGACTCGATTTGTGGCAGACAGGAGACTGGTTCTTCCACCACGACAATGCACCTGCACACATAGCCACCTCGGTGAAAGATTTTTTGATTAAAAATGGCGTGGTTCCGCTGTCCTACGCACCTTACTCGCCTGACTTGGCTCTGTACGACATTTTCTTATTTCCACGCATGAAAAGGTACATTAAAGGACACCAATTTGACAACATTGAAGCGGTCAAGAAAAAAACGAGGGAGGAGCTGTCAGCCATTTCTAAAGATGACTACAAAAAATGTTTCGAACAGTGGAAGCACCGCGCGGGATAAATGTATTAGTTTTAATGGAGAGTATTTTGAAGGGGATAACGTTGTGTTGTAAAAAAATTGAAAATAAATAGCTTTTGAAAAAATTCCGGTTTCTTTTGGGTACCCCCTCGTCTATACTAGTCTATGTTAATATAATAAAGAAGAAACGTCTGTTTGTTTGTTTGGATAAGGTAATCTCAGAAACTACTGAACTGATTTTAAAAAATCTTTCATTGTTGCATAGCTTAGAGCTTCCTGATCAATATAGGTTATTTTACAACTTTAAGTAACTTTAATTAAGTGAGTTAAGCAACTTAAACTGTGACGATGTCGCATCTTTTAGTTTATCGGGTGCATAGTACTTTTATTTTTCTAAGTCCTCTGAATGGTGTATTTTTTGGGTTAGAAGCACGATTCAACTTATATATTTCATAGAAAAACGTGAAGAATAACATTCGATTCCAAAAACATTAAACATTCGGAAATATTCAACATTTTTATTTTTGTACTGTATTTCATATAATTCCAATTACTCTGCGTACCGCACCCACATATTACTGTCTCTTATCTCAGTCATATATCAACTGTCTCTTACTTTTCCATCGGTATTCTTCTATGCATTCTTTTCAATTCTGTTAAATCGCAGCGACAAACATTTAAAACGGTGGGCATCGATTAGAGACAAGAGTGCTTCATTCACTCATGGACAACTTTATGTCGGACTTTTTAGAGCTGGAAGTGCACGAAACCAATTTTTTTGGTACCACAGGGCAACAAAACCACAAATTTTGTATATAGAGAGGTTTTAAAATAATTTAATGAGGCCTACATTAGCTGCTGTGAAGCGAAGCGAGCGGGGTTTGCTAGTATGTAATAATTTCTTAAAATATGACTTTCTTCGTTTAATTTTACAATTGCCGTTCATATGATGATGTGTACATTATCATACATTTCTCACCCTCAGGTATTGGATTGTCAGAGCAACACGTGTTTGGCCTATGGTTAGTGATACGTACTTCGTTTGGTGATGACGTGTATGTGATATATTAGTGGTACTCATCAACGGGTACGGGGGGGAGGTATCTATTTGGAGGCATTTGTCATTTTCGAATTTCACTATCTGACGGTCTGTCAGTTCCTTCAACAATTAACCAGTAATTGTTATTTTTGTTCACTTCACCCTTCCCCCCATTTAATGCATTTGCTTTCCATTTGTAAAATGTTGTGTTATTTAATTTAGATATAGTTTTCCTGCGCGACATTATTTGATCAGTGTTTTTGTCTTCCACTTTAATTGTATGCTTTTCTATTTTAATAACGTTAGGGTTTAGTTTATATCATAATTTTATTATCAACTTGATATATATACACGTGTTTAATGACCTCGGTATTTGTTCTGTAATTTATAAAATATGTAACTCGTTTTAAAATTACATAAACAACTTGTAACAGTCAATTAAATAAATGTCCTTTGTCTATAAACCTGTATTATAAATTTATATACTTTTATATTATATAAATACGGAAAAATCACTAATTGACACTAAACTTAGCGCTGCAGGGGAAAATGCTTGAACGTTTTAAATATTTTTCTAGGTTTTTATTTTTCTATATATTTATTTATACACAAAATCTTGCCTTAAAATGCTAATTATGCCCGCAGTTTTAAAAATCTGGTGTGAAACACTCACACAACTTTCTCTTGCCAATGCAAATAATGACCAATATTACCTAACATTAGTAATAAAACTTTAGAAATCAACAAAAAACTAACCTCAAAAAACATAACCTTATTTTAATCATGAGTGAAGAACGCAAAATGAAAATCAACGTCAGTTTGGCTTAAAAATACGTAAAATCACTCTTTCACGCTAAACTAGGCCCTGTAGAGAAAAATGCTCTAAATAAAAGTTGTAGATCTTTTAATTTCCTATAAATTTGATTATATACACTTTTGTCGTAAAACGCATACTAAGGCCGAAATCTTGAAAAATTGATTTTTCACACATTTTCGTGAGAAAAAACAGAAAATCGCTAATTACCGCTAAACTAAGCGTTATACAAAAATATGTTTGAAATAAAAGTTATAGGATTTTAAATTCTCTACAACTTTTATTTTATAAATTTTGCGCTAAAATGCATATTAAAGCCGCAATCTTAAAAAAACAATTTTTTTACGTGAAAACAGCCTGACCAAGAATTTCAGCAAACATGGCGCCTACCCTATTTTGTAGAGCATAAAAAATTTAGTAAAACAGACGATTTTTAAAAAAACATCGTGGGACCAGTTTTCGAGAAAATCGCAAAAAAGTGAAAAATTACACGAATAAACTACTACTTCCGGTTGACCGATTTTGATGAAAATGTTCGTGTCGGGTCCTGTAGTTGGATGTAACTTAAGTTTCAAGTTCGTACAATGTTCCGTTCTTGAGATATTCTGTTCACACACACACACAGACCAATCGCTAAAAACATGTTTTTGGGTTCAGGGGTTCTTAAAACGTGTATATATTGTGACACTTATTGCTAAGGTCCGTTTCGGGATCTAGGTTATTAAATAATTAATACACTAAAATTTACAAATTACAAATATTTATTAGACTAAAAGATTACAAAATAAATGATTAAACTAATTATAATTAAATAACACAATAAATGATTTAATAATTCACTTAAACTAGATAATAAACAATAAATAACTTAAAATCACGTTTATAGCTTACACAGACATACAAAACACAGAAATTGAATTCACATTAACTTTACAATACACTCACAAAAAGATTTTACACAATACGCACGCAACAAAGGCAGTATAACAATCTTACTCGGATACGTAATCTGTTTACGCACCTCGATAATCGCACGGCAAAGATCACACGAATACTGACTGGACCGCGCCCGGGGGCCTCCTTTTATAATCATTCACAAAGATCGTTCCAGAACAAACTCAAGTACAAAAATAACTCTTTATTTATGAATGCTAGAAAAATCTTGTTAATAGGTCAACAAAAAGTCTTTTGTAAATAGAAAACGTAAACAACCTGCCTCCCTCATAATAGCTGTACACAATACCTAAACTTTATGATAGTTATTACAACCCTTATGAATGAATAGACACACTTTTATGGTTACAACTGTCATTTACAAAACTGATCTTATTGTGTATTGTTATTTTATTATTTCTTAACTATTTTTATGAATGGAATTCTGGAACATTCGTGTCTTTTCTTGGATCTTGTTACAATATATTATGACCATATTATGTTTCACCATATTGTATGTTTCACCATATTGTATGTTTCACCATATTATGGTGAAAACTCAATTTCGAAAAATCGACATGAAAACAGTACGTTCCTTCATATATTTTTCATTTCATTTCATTATTTATTTATTTACATCAATATAAATCTAACAGAACTTTTTTTATTTTATTTTTTTTTATTTATTTATTTATAATATACAATATAATACAATACATTAACATATATACCCTACTAATTCCCGCATAGGACGAGCCTGTGCGCGGGAATGAGTTCTACATTATGTGCAAATTATTGATGATTACTAAAAAATGCTTTTATTTTTCTTTCCTCAATAATTCCTTCATTATACAGCTTACTGAAACTAATCTAATTATTAAATTAATAATTTTAAGTAATTAAGGTTTACAATATATAAAATTTCCTTTTTACCAAATAAAATTGACTAAAAACTAATATATGTTCCTACTTTATTAAAGAAAAATTATACTATTCTTTGCAAAAATCCCCTCAGCTCATTAGAACACTATGTTGGTACAAACCATCATACAAGACCGTTAATCAATTATTTTTGAGGGATCACGGGTTAAAGTTTACAATAAATAAATTTATACATCAAAAAGAAATCATGGTAAAAATCTGTTTGAAACTTATTGAAAATTGAAATTATAAGTTTTATCATTTTCTATTATTAAAAGACAAATTGAAAATTGATAGTATAATTTTTATCATTTTCTACTTATTAAAAGACAAATTGAAAATTGATAGTTTAATTTTTATCATTTTCTACTTATTAAAAGACAAATTGAAAATTGATACTATATTCTTTATCATTTTCAACTTATTAAAAGACAAATTGAAAATTGATAGTATAATTTTTATCATTTTCAACTTATTAAAGGACAAATTGAAAATTGATAGTATAATTTTTATCAATTTCTACTTATTAAAAGATAAATTGAAAATTGATAGTATAATTTTTATCATTTTCCACTTGTTGTTGTTTAGGTTATCAGCCAAAAGGCTGGTTTGAACCTGTAGAGGTTTTACTAAGTAAAACAAGGAGGGAGGTAGTTTACCATTGCCTTCCTCACTGAGTGGAAAAGTACGCTTATCAGCATGCCGGGCCCTCTGAAAAGCACATATTTTCCACTCTGCAAATGACACCTTCACTTTATTCACCACAGGGTCTGGCTGTATAATGAAATTCATTACTTTCAGAGGAGATAACTCTGATTAGTGTCTTTTACACCTCTACCTCTTCTGTTCTTAAATGATTCAGTCATTTAATTGGCTGTCCATGTGATAAGAAACAGAACTATTTATTTTAGCCCTGCTTTATTTTAGCCCTGTATATAAGGGCTAATTATTTTAGCCCTGTCTTTTTAAAAGGCAAATTGAAAATTGATAGTAACTTAAATTTTTTATCATTTTCTACTTATTAAAAAACAAATTGAAAATTGGTAGTAACTTAAATTTTTTATCATTTTCTACTTATTAAAAGACAAATTGAAAATTGGTAGTATATTTTTTATCATTTTCTACTTATTAAAAGACGAATTGAAAATTGGTAGTATATTTTTTATCATTTTCTACTTATTAAAAGACGAATTGAAAATTGATAGTATAGTTTTTATCATTTTCTACTTATTAAAGACAAGGTTATAATATATATTCATATAGGCAAGAGAAAGTAAAAATAATAAACATGTTTTAATCTAATTTTCTTTTATAAATAATTTACTACAGTATTCTTGCGTTGTACGCGGGCGCCATATAATGGCGTACGAATATAAATAAATTAATCGTAAATATAAGTTGGGGAAGGCAGAAAATACTGTTTAAACTACGCGTAACGTACATTGTCATAGAAGCGAGGAAACCTCTTTGGATTTGCGTTGAACATTTCAAGTGTTTATAGACAAACTAATAGAGTGGAGATGAATATGTCAAGAGGGTAAAGAGGTATACGGTATTTAATACATTTACACACAAACACACATATAAATAAACAGAGTAAATATAAGTGGATGGACACAAGTGCGTAGTTTTGTTTGCCTAACCTGCCAGAAAAGCCCGTTAACAAATGATACGAAATATAGTTTGTTGTTAGTTTATATTGAAATATTAAGTAGTTGGGTAGATGATATTGTTTCAATAACACTTGTCATGTCGGTTACAATACATATCATTTTATGCGTGACTTATCAATCAAACATCACCTTCCATTTTGTTTATATCTGTGTGAGTGCGTCAGTGTGTATATGTGTTAATGCATCTGTAAGCCACACACCATGGTCACTATAAAAGTTTGTACCCGGGTCACCATGTTAAGTGTGTATAAATGTATTTATGTATAAGTATTCGCATGTATTTAAAGAGATCAGGGTGGGAGGATTAAAAGTGGTATGGTAGGGGAAAGATCAGAAAAACGTTGTATATATCCCCCCTCTCAAATGACTCACTGACTCAGTGGCTGAGTGACTAGTTGTATCACTTATTAATAATAATCACTTGTGACTTGATGTGACATTTACATTTATTTTCAAAGAGATGTGATATTGTCGGGGTTAAATGGAGGCAATGGTCAGGGGGTGAAGATTTACATTTGTGGTAAACAAGGGTAGGGGGTTGGTTAGTTACTAAAAATATCTGTCCTGTACCCTCCTACTTATTAATATTATAATAATATCAAATACACCCCTCAACAAATACGCCCTTGTATAATATATAAGTTAGATCCGTTTTTAAATTAATACAATAAATTTAAATTTTAAATTTGGGGTAACCGAGGGTTGGTTGGTAGCTAAAAATATCTATCCTGTATACTCCTGCTTATTAAATAATAATACTAATAACAAAACAACCCTCAACAAATACCCCATGTATAATATAAGCAAAAAATAAATAATGATATTTTAGAGATACAAAAATTTACTTTTTAAGTACCCGAAATTTACGTCCGCTATATTGAATCTACCTTTTTTTAAATAGGAAGATAGACTTGTGGCTTATGATTTCGATGTAAAATTTCAAGAGTAAAACGATGGTGGAACCCGTTTAACGATGTATTCCACCGTTCTTTAGATATTAGCCATTAAAATGTCTAGATCGTAGGAAAAACGGTATCGCCAACCTCTATCTACATTAATTATTCGCGGTATAAAAACATTAAATGGCATTTCATTTAAAATCGTCTTCTTACGTAAAACTCAATTTTGCAATCCATTTATTCATATTTTTTCTCGTTAGTTGATGAAACGATAGTTTTTATTTTGATTTTTGAGCACTTATCTAGTTGTAAAATTCGCAATAATATAGTTTTATCAACTAACGGGAAGAAATATTATTAAATGGATTGCAAATTTGGTTTTTTTGTAAGAAAACAATGTTAAATGATGTGTAATTACTTTTTTTCTACTGCAAATAATTATAATTAATGTAGACAGAGGTTGGCGATAGCGTTTTCCCTCGATCTGGAATTTTTAATGGCTAATATCTAAAGGACGGTGAAAGATATCGTTAAACGGGGTTCGCCATTGTTTTACTCTTGAAATTTTACATCGAAATCATGTATCATAAGTCTAAGACAGTTATCAAGTTATCCAGATAGCATCTAAGTTTAAGATATCAACCTTAGTATGCATTTTACGATAAAAGTGTACATAATTAAATTTATAGGAAATTTAAAGATCTACAACTTTTATTTAAAGCATTTTTTTGTAAAGAGCTTAGTTTAGCGTGAACGAGTGATTTTCCGTATTTTTAAGCCAAACTGAGGTTGATTTCCATTTTGCATCATTCACTCATGATTAAAATAAGGTTAGTTTTTTTGTTTATTTCTAATGTTATATTACTAGGAATAGGTTATATTGTTAATTATTTGCATTGGCAAGAGAAATTCGTGTGAGTGTTTCACACCAGAATTTTTTTTATTGTCGGGAGTCTGGCGGATACTTATTAGTACACTAGTTTTTCTCGGTTTTTTGCAACTTTTCACCTATTTTTGAAACCACGAGCTCCAACTTATCTCTTGAAATGCAATTCAATTAAATATCCTACGAGAAAATTACAAGTAACATTTGAATATTTAATAAAACTTCCTACTGATTCAATTAATTATTCACGCGTAAAGTGCAGCTGCAATACACTAGTTTTTCTCGGTTTTTTGCAACTTTTCACCTATTTTTGAAACCACGAGCTCCAACTTATCTCTTGAAGTGCAATTCAATTAAATATCCTACGAGAAAATTACAAGTAACATTTGAATATTTAATAAAACGTCCTACTGATTCAATTAATTATTCCCGCGTAAAGTGCAGCTGCAATACACTAGTTTTTCTCGGTATTTTGCAACTTTTCACCTATTTTTGAAACCACGAGCTCCAACTTGTCTCTTGAAGTGCAATTAATTCAATTAAATATCCTACGAGAAAATTACAAGTAACATTTGAATATTTAATAAAACTTCCTACTGATTCAATTAATTACTCCCGCGTAAAGTGCAGCTGCAATTATATACTCTTACAAGTGATGAAACAAATTAATGGCAGTGTTAAAACCATTACACTGGTAATAAATTAGGTTAAATTTTGTACAGATAAGACTAACATCGTGTGAATTAATATTTATATATAATTGTATAGAATTTGTACGGATAAATATTGTAAAATAACATGCATTATATTTAGTTTGGAGGCAGAATTATTAATTTTTATACAGCTATCTATCAAAAGCTTCCAGCTAAATACCGTCCTCCGTATAATACGTACGTTAAGGTTTTATAATACTAATTTTTAAAAGAATTATTTAATACGTTAGTGGTTAAACAACTGCGCAGATGTTTTACTTGTTACCAAGTTACATCTCCTGAAAATTGAGTAACTGGTTTACTTTATTAGTAGTTGCACCTTTTCCACCTGTTTATGAATAGCTACTCATGTTTTATTTTATTTAATATTATTTAAAAATTATGCTCACACTGAAAATATTCAACTTCATATGAAATATACGAGGTGAGGTGTAGCTATTAAATAACGAGACTGACGTTGTAAAAAATTTTGTTTTATTTTATACATAATCACTTATTGTCACCTTCAATATACACTTCTTCTCTATCCCTACAACGGTCTATGCGAATTTTCCATTGCTGAAAACAGTGCTGGAAGTCATCTTCTGTCAGCTCCTTCAGGACACGTGCTGCTTTCTCTTTTACAGCTTCCACAGACTCAAATCTTGTCACTTTTAATGCAGATTTCACCTTAGGGAACAGGTAGATGATAATAACATGTGATGAAACGTGGCTCTTTACTTATGATCAGGAAACGAAGCGCCAATCCATGCACTGGAAGAGCCGAACTTTACCGACAGCCAAATAAGCTCGAATGAGCAAATCAAAATTTAAAGCAATGATGATTGATTTTTCTTTTTGATATCCATGGGATTGCGTACCTTCACTGGGTTCCAGAAGGTCAAACAATTAATCAATATTACTACGTTGAGGTACTTTCTAAACTACGTCAAAGAGTAAGGAAAAACGCCCCGAAATGTGGAAGGACAAATCATGGGTTCTCCACCAAGACAATGCGCCAGCTCATTGCGTATTATCTGTCAAGAGGTTCCTAGCCACGTACAGCATCTCAGTGTCAAACCATCCACCTTATTCACCAGATCTTGCACCATGTAACGTCTACCTGTTCCCTAAGGTAAATTCTGCATTAAAATAGACAAGATATGAGTCTGTGGAAGCTGTGAAAGAGAAAGCAGCACGTGTCCTGAAGGAGCTGACAGAATATGACTTCCAGCACTGTTTCCAACCATGGAAATTTCCATGGTACATTATTATTAGTTGCAGCTTTTCCACCTGTTTATGAATAGCTACTCTTGTTTTATTTAATTTAATACTATTTAAAAATTATGCTCACACTGAAAATATTCAACTTCATATCTTCATATTCTTCATATCCGCCAGACTCCCGACAGTAAAAAAATCTGGTGTAAAACACTCACACGAATTTCTCTTGCCAATGCAAATAATGAAGAATATTTAGATAATATTTAGTATAACTTCATATGAAATATACGAGGTGTGGCTATTAAATAACGAGACTGACGTTGTAAAAAATGTTGTTTTTGTTTTCTACATAATCACTTATTGTCACCTTCAATATACACTCCTTCTCTCTCCTTACAACGATCCATGCGAATTTTCCATTGTTGGAAACAGTGCTGGAAGTCATATTCTGTCAGCTCTTTCAGGACACGTGCCGCTTTCTCTTTTACAGCTTCCACAGACTCAAATCTTGTCCCTTTTAATGCAGATTTCCTTTTTAATGATGCTTATTGGTAATTTCTTATCTTAAGTTACAATTATTTAAAAAGCCTATTCATATTGGAACAATGGGTTCAGTGTTAAAATAATTAAAAACATTACTACAAATAGATCAGGACATGTATTTTTTAAAAAAAGGGCTACATATTGTTAAATATAACTCAAAACAAAAATTAAGACTACTAATGTGATGGATGAGCCTGTTTTTTCTCGGCACAAAGCTTTCTGAAACGTGGAGTCAGTTCCGACAGTGCAACTCTTAAAGTTCCCTTGTCTCATCTAATCTTGAACGATATTTTCTCTTCATGGCACCAAGAGTAAAAAATCCAGTTTCACAAGAATAGGTATGTATCAAAGGGAATAAGTATTTTTAAGGAATTTTCAACCAAAAAAGGGTTTTTTGATAAAAATATAGTTCACTTCATTTATTTGGTCTACACAAAACTTTATTTTTTTTTTTAACTAAAAGCTCAAATACACACTGGTATTCTCATAGAAAAGGATAGGGTTGTAAACTGCCTATTATTTGCCGATGACCTGATAGTGCTACAGGAGAATGAGGATGAACTGCAGAGAGCACTTTTCATGCTGAACAAACTCTGCTAAGAATATAAGTTGACAGTTTCGACGAAGAAGACAAAGGTAATGGAATTTAGGGGGAAGGAGCCAGTCAGAAGTAAAATTGTTATAAGTTAGATAATAATATTTTGTTCTTCAGATCTCCCACTTTCAGTATCTAGGTTGCAACATTACATACCAACAGCATAAAAATGCTTACAATAAGATGCTTACCGATTTCAGCAAATATGCGGAACTATCCACCGCATTTTAAAAAATAGCACCAGCAAAAACACGAGGGTGAGATTTTATAAAACAGTAGCAGTGCCGACTCTACTCCATAGCAGTGAAACTTGGGTGCTATCAAAGCGAGAGGGGAGTAGATTGCAAGCATTTGAAATTAAATTTCTTCTACATACATATAGGTGTAGTAGAGAAGATCGTTGCAGGAATACCGAGAGAAGGAAAAAACTCAACATCTTCTCTATAAACAACAAGGTATCCCAGAACAGAATGCGGGAGGATAGGATTCCTAAGCAGACACTGGGCTATAAGCCGGAAGGCAGGAGAAACGAGGATGCCCGGTAAAAAGATGGGCAGATTTGAGAGGTTCAGAACAGGCAGAGATGCCTAATCCTTGAAAGGCAGAAGAAGAAGAAAAATAGTTCACTTCATTTATTTGTTCTAAACAAAACTTCATTTATTTCTTTTTAACTAAAAGCTTTGCGCCTCCCAAACCCTTTATCACCCCCCCCCCAAATTTGAGAACCAATGGTTTAATACACTCTTTCCCTTACAATACAGAATTTCTCACAGTAAACAACCATTTCTAGAACACTACTATGTTACAATACGTTTTGAGATTTTAAAAAATTTGATTTTATGTCAGTATAATTTTTATGGCATCCATTCAACTTAACTTTTAATATAATCATAAAACCTTTACAGAAACAGTATATCAAACTACTATTGCTACTAGTATTATTAAAATGTACTTCTGTGTATAGATATGTTTCACTTAAGTGTTTCATGTCAAATATGATGTTTTGACATAAGTTGCAATGTTGTAAATGATGTTTTCCTCATGATACTTCCGTTTCTGTAACATGGAAATGTCATGTACCACTTTAAGCTGTTGTATTTCTTATTAGGTAGCCTATATTATTTATTACACTCCGTCTTTCACATCCCCTAAACTCTCTTCCGTTCATCAACACTGAATAGGAAACTGGTTTTCGTCATATCCAACTTGATAGATGAAGAAAAATAAAGATCACTGTTAAAATGTTCCCTTCGTTTTTTGATTCTGTGTCCCCTCTAAAACAAACATAATAAAACAAAATGTTGTAAAACACTACGTAAACCATTTTAATTCTTAAGAATCTTCCTATGAAAGAAGTTCTTTCTAATCTACAGGGTGATTCATGAAGTTCTCCCCCCACTTCTACAGCACATTGTACTAGTAAAAATAATGAAAAAATATTATATAAACATAGGTCCGAAAACGCTTCGTTAGCGAGTTACAGCTAGCGAAAGTTTCGCCTGGATTTCAGTTCACCAGGTGAAATGAGGTCTTCCTGGAATTGTGGTAAGGTAGATTAAGGGGCAAATTCAATCATTTCTTATGGTTTTTGATCTGATAAATTGAATAAAACAGGTCCCAGATCTGTAAGTTAAATAGTTTTTAAGAAAACCAGTGTTAAATGCAAAAAATGGAGTGAAAAACTTATTTTTTCATCTTTGGGCAAGGATAACTGTGTTATTTCACCAAGAAACAGTTAAAATTTTTCAATAAAACATGTAGAAAATTTTATTCTGAACAAACCGGTGTAAATTAAGTACACAGAAAGCGAATAGATGTTTGATTAAATGAGTTTTTATTCATAAGAGTACAAAGTAAAATTAACCGGAAAAACTAAAATGAAAAAATGTGTTTTTTTCACTCCATTTTTTGCATTTGACACTGGTTTTCTCAAAAACTATTCGCTTTCTGTGTACTTTATTTACTCCGGTTTGTTCAGAATAAAATTTTCTACATTTTTTATTGAAAATTTTTAATTGTTTCTTGGTGAAATAACAAAGTTATTCTTGCCCAAAGATGAAAAAATGTGATTTTCACTCCATTTTTTGCATTTGATACTGGTTTTCTCAAAAACTATTTAACTTACAGTTCTGGGACCTGTTTTATTCAATTTATCAGATCAAAAACCATAAGAAATGATTGAATTCGCCCCTTAATCTACCTTACCACAATTCCAGGAAGACCTCATTTCACCTGGTGAACTGAAATCCAGGCGAAACTTTCGCTAGCTGTAACTCGCTAACGAAGCGTTTTCGGACCTATGTTTATATAACATTTTTTCATTATTTTTACTAGTACAATGTGCTGTAGAAGTGGGGGGAGAACTTCATGAATCACCCTGTATACTTGTATATTTATAACTCCCCATAACAGGCCGGTGGAATGTTAAATTATTTGTACTCAATCTGCTAATTTCAGGGCTACAAAAAAGTTTTATTTTTCTTATCACATGTTCAGCAAATTATATGACAAGCATTTAAGGTAGAGTGACCAGGCGTCCCGTAAACACGGGAAAGTCCCGGTTTTTCACGTTGTGTCCCGTTGTCCCAAAAAACGTTGTCGGGACGTCAAAATGTCCCGTTTTCTCACTTTTATAATTACATAATAGAGATAAAAGACATTATTAAGTTGGCTGGAGCAAATGAAAAGTACACCAAAACTTAAAAATTTATTGCATTTTGTTAAATTTTGTTACCAGTTGTGTATTTTAATGGTAGGCTATATCCTTGTTCATTATACTTGAGAAATAACTTTAGTAATAAAGTAATATGAACCTCAACCTTTTATTTATTTATTTTTATTCCTTTGAAAATCTAGCAAATTGTGTGCTTTGATAGGCTTAAAAGAAAAGAAAATTCACGCTTTAAAAGTTTTAAAAACAAGTTTACACACTTGGATTTTTATTATTTTATAATATTTTTAACAGACGAACATCGTCGTCGTCGTCGTCGTCATGGATTAGGCTGTGCGTTAGCCTGTTCCGGCGTCCATCTCTTCCTCGGTCTACCAATACATCTTTTACCTGTCGGATTATGGATCAATGCATTTAATGGAAGGCGATCTTGGGACATTCCTAACACATGCTCTGACCACTTTTCTTTGTATGTCCTTATAGTGTTCAACAATGGTTGGGCACCGCATTCATTCCTTATTACTTCATTACGAATGCAATCCTCACTTGTGCAGCCCTTAACTTGCCTTAGAAATCGCATTTCCGCTGACTGGATTCTCGATAACTGTTTTCTCGTCAGCACCCATGCCTCACTTCCATAAGCCAAAGTTGGGATCGCCATTACTTTATAAAACTTTAGCAATGTGTTTTTCCTGGCTCTATTCTTGAGAGATCGACTTATTGCACCACATACCATGTTGAACTTAGTTACGTTTTGATGCACATCATGGTCATAATCATACGTAACATCGCATCCCAAGTATTTAAAATTAGCTACTTGCTCCAAACTCTTGCTTCCAATCACTATTTTAGACCTTGTAGGCCATTTTCCATGGAAAGCCATAATTTTTGATTTGCCTGCAGAAATTTTCATATTAAAATGTTTGCCAATTATGAAGAGCTTATGCACTGCCATTTGCAACTTGTCCTGTATAATCACAGTGTCGTCAGCAAATAATAAATAGTTCATAAAAGTATTGCGGGTAAGAGCGATACCCTTGTCTACTTCATGCTGCCACATAGACATAAGCTCGTTGACATACATATTAAATAAAGCAGGTGAAATTGGACAACCTTGTTTGACTCCTTTATTTGTAGCTATTTCATCTGTCAATTTTCCGGCCCCCACTGCTGTTTTTATTGTTGTGTTCCCATATAAAGTTTTTATACTGTCTATCAAATGCAAGGGACATCCATTTCTCAACATTATACTCCAAAGTAGCTCTCTATCGACATTATCAAATGCCTTCTCCCAGTCTACAAAGGCCATGTGTGTTTCACTATTATACTCTCTGCGTTTTTCTATTATAATTTTTAAAGTGAACACCGCATCAATACAGGATCTCCCTCTTCTGAAACCCATCTGGTTCTCCTGTAAAAGAGATTCTGTTATTACCTGTAATCTTCTAGAGAGGATGAAAGCATATAATTTGTATGTTGTATCCAGAAGACTTATTCCCCTGTAGTTTCCTGGGTTTGATCGATCTCCTTTTTTGAAAATAGAGACCACTTTTGACACCATCCATTCTTGTGGCACTGTATGATTTTTCCAACAAAAGTTAAATAAATGCAAGAGCCGTAAGTGCAGCATTAATCCTCCATATTTTAGAAGCTCCATATTTACACCGTTGAGTCCTGCTGCTTTTCGATTTTTAGAGGCTTTAATTGCAGCTTAAAGCTCCATCATAGTGAGCTGGTCTACTTGACAAGAGTGGCATTGTGTAGCATCTGTGTGTTCATCTCCGGCTGCGGAATCATACCATAAATTTTTATAGTGTTCTATCCATTCCCGTTCACCTACACAGCTTATATTTGCAAGTTCTCTATTTTCTTTCTGCATCATCTTCATAAACTTGTAGGCCAGTTCCTGTCTGCCATGGATATCTTCCTCAACAGTGGTTATATATCTTTCCCATGATTCCTGATGTGCCCTTCTTATAATTTGCTTTGCTAAATTTCTGGCTCTGTTATAAGATGTTTTATTCTCTTCAGAAGGATCATTCAAATAGATTTTGTATAATCTCTGTTTTTCTTTCACAACTTTTTCTGTTTGCTCAATCCATATTCTTAAGCCCTTCTTCCTATAATTTTTCTTTCTTGTACCAAGGGCCTCCATGGTACTTATTTTAATTGCACTGGATATATTTTTCCACTCTATTTCAATATCATCCGAGGTAGGTACAGTCACAAGCCTGTTCATAAGTCGCTGTTGATAGAGGTACTTTATACTTTCATCTCTCAGTAGTGATACTTTGAAATCCTTGTCCTCTGACCTCTGGCTTGTATAACTGTTGGGCTTCTTTTTCCATCGATAATGCAGTTCTATCTTCCCCACTAGCAAAAAGTGATCTGTGTACAGATCTATTCCTCTGAAAACTCGGACATCTCTTACATGAGCAGCCAATCTTTGATTTACAATGATGTAATCTATGATAGACCTGCAACCTCTTGCGCTCCATGTGAATTTATTTATATTCTTTTTACGGAAGAATATGTTGGTAACTTTCAGCTGATTGTAAGAAACAAAATCTCTCAACCTTTCTCCATTTCTATTGAGTATATCTTCTCCAAAAGTTCCAATGCATTTGTGAACTGATGGTTTCCAACTCTTCCATTCAGGTCCCCAAGCAGAAGCACATCATCATTCACATTTACCTTGTTAACTACTGTCTGTAATGTTTTGTAAAAATCCTCCGATTCCTTATTCTTCCCAGCCTCATTTGACTCTTCTGGTGCATAAGCTGCTATGATTGTGAAGTTACCTCTCTCATGTCTCATTCTAACAGTCATTAAACGTGCATTGATAAATGAATAGTCTCTTATTTTTGTCTCCCATGACTTATCAATGAGAATAGCTACTCCTTTACTAGCTCTCTGGGTTCCATCCACTCCACTGTACAGCAATCCTCTACATAACAACTTCCAGTTAGTTTCTTTTTTGTTTCAGTGACAACCGCCACTTTTATGCTATTCTCCTTCAGCAAGTGCGCCAGTTCTATCTCTTTATTCATTATACCTCTAACATTCCAAGTTGCAATTTTCACCGTGTCCGCTATCCAATTTCTATATTTCTTTGGGTTTCCATTTTTTGTTATCCGTTTATTCCAGTCCTGATCCGAGGCTTTATTTAGACGCTTGCCAGTAATATATTAGTCCCCAGGCCGCGATACGAATGCTGCGCTGGGCAAGTTTGGTGGTGGGACCGCCACCTCTCTGCTTCCAAACCCACAGGATTTGTTCTCAGGATTGACTCCCCCAGATTCATCCGCCGTTGGGAAGCTTTCCTCTTCCGCCATAGAGCCGTTGACCATGCCTCAGTTGATCCGCGAGTGCTTATTTGACCTTCTGTCTTATTCGCACCTGTCCTGTATGTCTACAGGAACTTTCCCTATCAGTCATTGGGACGCGCCGTGTTGGGGTTGAGGCCCCCCATCCTAGTGTCTCACCCCCAGTTATGTCTCACTCTTACTCAGTTCAAAGTGAAACCCAGGAGCGAGCTGACTGGGCACGGACAGACGAACATTAAACCAGGATTCTGTAGGCCCTATTCCATAACCCCACCCCTAGACCACAGCCCCGGAAGTTGTCCCGTTTTTTCATGGTAACAATCTGGTCTTCCTAATTTAAGGACAAAAAAAGGTAGAAGACATTATTTAGGTTCTATTTTTCTTCTCTGTAGTTGTAGTACCTACTAATAAAAACAATCCTAATGAATAACATACTGTGACAATATCGAAGAAGGATATGGTTCGCGAAATTTCTAGTACGTAATTCATAAAATGGTAGACCTTAAAGAGTAGATAATAGAGTGAAAAAGTAACAATAGGGTCAGTTATAAAAGGATACCTTTTTATAAAAGGGATTTTAAAAGGGTCTTTGTTGTACAACTATTCGTGAAAGTCGGTTGATTACCTGTAACACCTTTTATTCTATTGTTGACTTGTTTACAATAGTTAAGATTTTTCCAGTAAAAAGGGTTTTTTGTACTTTATTATTTGCAGGAAATTTCTCTGCTTCTCTGGAATTATCTTTTTGATCCACCTATATAAAGAGACCCCCGAGGCGGTCAGTAGGTTAGTATTCATTTGATCTTTGAAAAGCGTGTATAGAGTGAGCTATCGGTGCGTAGTGCAGGTCACGCTCCGGGCATTGTGTTGGTCAACTATTATTATTCAGTTTTATTGTATGTGCATTGTGTATTCAGTTTTATTGTGTATGTGCATTCTATATAATTGTTGTAAGTAGTATTAAGTAAATTATTAATTTATTTATTGTATTGCTCCATTCTTCTTCTTCTACCTCAATCGTAAGATTGGTTGGCAGCCCTCCATCCAGCTCTGTCCATTGCCACCCTCTTCCACTGCGCATAACTCTCAGCACCCAGATCTTTTGTAATTTGGTTTAGATACTGTAGCCGGGGCCTTCCACGACCCCTTTGTCCATTAACTGTACCTTCAAGAATGCTTAACGTAAATTCGTTGTGTCTTATTATGTGTCCAATATAAGAATGTCGTCTGCCCCCGAGAAGCTTCAAAAGAGATCTACTTTCCTCTGCCCTTTGTAAAACCTCTACATTCGTGATCCTGTCAGTCCATTTTATCTTGAGCATTCTCCTCCAGCACCACACCTCAAATGCATTCAAAGCCTTTTCCTCGACCTTCCCAATAGTCCACGTTTCTGACCCATTGCTCCATTATAATTAGTTTATTATTTATTTTGTAAAACTTTTAGTTGTAATAAATTCGTGTAATTGTAAACTTTAGTGTATTAATTATTTAATTACCTAGATTCCGAAACGGACCTTAGCGATAAGTGTCACAATACTTTAGAATTTCAAACCCCTGTTAGCAAACGTTGATTAGTGTGGTGAAATTTAAGTAGTATAGAATTTTAATAGGTTTCAAATAGATTTAAAAGTGAATTATGCGATGAAAATGGATATTAGATGGTTTTAAAAATATTTTTAAAAACAATCTTGAAGGGGATGGATGTCTATCGTACAGTAGCATTTTTAATATTCTTGGTAAGCTTAACCGGGAAGATGAATGGTTTTTAGTTTGGGTGTAAACAGCGGTGACAGTTTTAGAAATTCCTCAGTTTTCTTATTCAGTTTAGTTACTAAGTAAGAAATAAAACTAAAACTAAATGTGTTGCGATGAAATGGTGATGGGAGCACATGTCCTCTGACAACAACGTATTAATCATTCGATCAGTTTACTGTATTTAAAATATACTAAGAGATACACCCCCCCTTATTAATAGATTGTTACTCGTTATACTTTGTAACTATTAAACATAACCTTAAAATAAATGGATACTTCAGGAATTCAGGATCCGGTTCACTTCCAACATTTCTTATTAACGGATGGTGTGTGTGAAATTGTTAAAAAATATTTAATGTTTTTTACTTTGTCAGTACAACAGATTTTTCATTTGTAACCTTAAATATCATGAAAATCGGAAGTAATGTTACAAGGTTTTATGTACTGTTAGCGCATTTAATTTGAATACTTGAGTTTAAAGATTTATGATTGTTATAGGTTCATTCGGTATTTTTTTCGTCCAGGAGGAGTATAGGACATGTGTAGCAGCCAGTTTTGAGGTTTCATTATTGTAAAACATGACATTTATTCTAGTATAAAAATAATTTAAAAATAAATGTTATTGAAATTATTAAAATATTATTAAATTGTTAAAAATAAATGTTATTTATTATTCTAAATTTAAATCTAATATTTGTGTCTAATAAATTAAATAAATTTAAAACAATTTTACAATTGAAAGTTTAAAAAAGGAAAAAGAATAAAATTGTTTGTCGGTAGCTGGTTACCGGTATGTGCAGTTGAGTTTTTACTTTCTCTTGCCTATATGAATATATAGGAAGGAAAGTATTGTTTTCATGTCGATTTTTCGAAATCGAGTTTTCACCGGATCTATACGTTTTCAGACCCCCTGAACCCAAAAAACATGTTTTTAGCGATTGGTCTGTGTGTGTGTGTGTGTGTGTGTGTGTGTGTCTGTGTGTGTGTGTCTGTGTGTGTGTGTCTGTGTGTGTGTGTCTGTGTGTGAACAGAATATCTCAAGAACGGAACATCGTACGAACTTGAAACTTGAAACTTAAGTTACATACCACTACCGGACGCGACACGAACATTTTCATCAAAATCGGTCAACCGGAAGTAGTAGTTTATTCGTATAATTTTTCAGTTTTTTGCGATTTTCTCAAAAACTGGTCCTACGATTTTTTTTAAAATCGCCTATTTTACTCAATTTTTTATTCTCTACAAGATAGGGTAGGCGCCATGTTTGCTGAAATTCTGCGTGAGGCTGTTTTCACGTAAAAACGTTGTTTTTTTAAGATTACGGCTTTAATATAAATTTTAGCGCAAAAACTTATATAATAAAAGTTGTAGAGAATTTAAAAACCTACAACTTTTATTTCAAACAATTTTTTGTATAACGCTTAGTTTAGCGGTAATTTGCGATTTTCTGTTTTTTTTCTCACGAAAACGTGAGAAAAATCGATTTTTTTAACATTTCGGTCTTAGTATGCATTTTACGACAAAAGTGTATATAATTAAATTTATAGAAAATTGAAAGATCTACAACTTTTGTTTAGAGAATTTTTCTCTACAGAGCCTAGTTTAGCGTGAAAGCGTGATTTTCCGTATTTTTAAGCCAAACTGAGTTCGATTGTCATTTTGCGTCATTCACTCATGATTAAAATAAGGTTATGTTTTTGAGGTTAGTTTTTGTTCATTTCTAATGTTTTAATACTAATGTTAGGTTTATTGTTAATTATTTGCATTGGCAAGAGAAAGTTGTGTGAGTGTTTCACACCAGATTTTTTTATTTGTTCTTAATAAATAAGTTTAAAATATCACGCTACAATATTATGGTGCACCAACGTACGGGCAATTGTCTAATTTAAAATTGGCAATTTATTAGAATCAACCATCAAGTCGCGAAAGTTAAGATCGAAAAAAACAATATCAATAGACTGTGTAAAAGTGATAAGGAAGAACAGGAAAATGTAGACAGTCATGAATTAGTTAAGAAATTAGAACTTAGCCAGGTATTTGAAGAGATAATAAGGAAGTTTGATGAGAGCAAAATAATTGGTATTTTTCACGTTTCAAATTTAAAAGAATTTATAAATTAGGCCAACATAAAATATGTTACATTTAAATAAATAATAATAATTCATATGTATAATAAATTCATATGTAGGTTAAGTGTTTAAAAGAATGTGTGTATTATGTGTTTAAGATTTTCCAGTGTGAACTTTTTATTTTCATAATTAGGATTAATTATTTCTTTTATTAATTTTTTTATTTGATTTACGAAGTAGTAAATTATATACGAGGGTTATGATTTGTTTTGTTAACATACAAAGGTACAAGATTTTATTTATTAGAATAGTAGGCTATATGCAAATTCATAATATAAATTTTACTTTCTTAGTTATTACACTTTAATTGATTTTGAATTTTTTTTTTCTTTAAACCAGCAGAATAATGTAGCAGCCAGTTTTGAGGTTTCATTATTGTAAAACATGACATTTATTCTAGTATAAAAATAATTTAAAAATTTAGAATAAATGTTATTTATTATTCTAAATTTAAAACTAATATTTGTGTATAATAAATTTAAAAAAAATTTTACAATTAAAAGTTTAAAAATCTGGTGTGAAACACTCACACAACTTTCTTTTGCCAATGCAAATAATTAACAATAAACCTAACATTAGTATTAAAACATTAGAAATGAACAAAAACTAACCTCAAAAACATAACCTTATTTTAATCATGAGTGAATGACGCAAAATGACAATCGAACTCAGTTTGGCTTAAAAATACGGAAAATCACGCTTTCACGCTAAACTAGGCTCTGTAGAGAAAAATGCTCTAAACAAAAGTTGTAGATCTTTTAATTTTCTATAAATTTAATTATATACACTTTTGTCGTAAAATGCATACTAAGACCGAAATGTTAAAAAAATCGATTTTTCTCACGTTTTCGTGAGAAAAAAAAACAGAAAATCGCAAATTACCGCTAAACTAAGCGTTATACAAAAAAATGTTTGAAATAAAAGTTGTAGGTTTTTAAATTCTCTACAACTGTTATTATATAAGTTTTTGCGCTAAAATTTATATTTAAGTCGTAATCTTAAAAAAACAACGTTTTTACGTGAAAACAGCCTCACCGAGAATTTCAGCAAACATGGCGCCTACCCTATCTTGTAGAGAATAAAAAATTGAGTAAAATAGGCGATTTAAAAAAAAATCGTAGGACCAGTTTTTGAGAAAATCGCAAAAAACTGAAAAATTATACGAATAAACTACTACTTCCGGTTGACCGATTTTGATGAAAATGTTCGTGTCGCGTCCGGTAGTGGTATGTAACTTAAGTTTCAAGTTTCAAGTTCGTACGATGTTCCGTTCTTGAGATATTCTGTTCACACACAGGCACACAGACCAATCGCTAAAAACATGTTTTTTGGGTTCAGGGGGTCTGAAAACGTATAGATCCGGTGAAAACTCGATTTCGAAAAATCGACATGAAAACAATACTTTCCTTCCTATATATTCATATAGGCAAAAGAAAGTAAAAAAGGAAAAAGAATAAAAAATTGTTTGTCGGTAGCTGGTTACCGGTAAGTGCAGTTGAGTTTTTTATTTGTTCTTAATAAATAATAAGTTTAAAATATCACGGTACACGTCAGTTATAACACTTGAAATACATATAAGAATCACACAATGTATCGCTACCTACTATCAAGAAAGAAATTCTTTTACGCTATAAAAAGTTTCACCGATCAAATAATCATCAAATAATATCAACAATACATGACAATGATCAATCCGTAATTAGTCAAATTTCATCTTCGTAGTTGTATTAATAATTGTTTTCCATTTTGTTATTTTACATCATAGGCATGTCTGTGGAGCTTTGTTGTTGTTGTTTAGGTCAACAGCCGAAAGGCTAGTTTGAACCTCTAGAGGTTTTACTAAGTAAAACGAGGAGTGAGGTGGTTTACCTTGCCTTCCTCGCTGAGTGGAAAAGCACGCTTATCAGCATGCCGGGCCCTCTCAAAAACATCTACTTCCACCCTGCAGATACCTTTACTTCATTCACCACAGGGTCTGGTTGTACAATGAAATTCATTACTTACAGAGGAGATAACTCTGATTAGTGTCTTTTACACCTCTACCTCTTCTGTTCTTAAATGATTCAGTCATTTAATTGGCTGACCATGTGATAAGAAACAGAACTATTTATTTTAGCCCTACAACGAACAAATTGAGTGTAAATAATTTGACCACTCCACCTGTCTGTTATGGGCAGTCTGGAGCTTTATACTATGATAAATCTTTTGGATTAATTCAATTATCTATTAAAGTAGACGCAAATTCATCTAATTACGACTAAACAATTTCGCTTTTTTTTAACCTTAGCGCGCAAAGGCTCCTGACTCCAATTAATAATCGCTGATATGATAAATATAAATTCAACTTGACTATTTTAAACTTCGTAATAAAAATATAATTTTATGTTGTAAAACTGTTGTATGAAATTATTTAATGAATTCGTTATATTCTCTATATTTACATTTTTTACTTTCTCTTGCGTACATGAATATATTGGAAGGAAAGTATTGCTTTCATGTCGATTTTTCGAAATCGGGTTTTCACCGGATCTACAACCTTTATCTACTTTCCCCTGAACCCAAAAAAAAAAATGTTTTTAGCGATTGGTCTGTGCGTGTGTGTGTGAACAAAATATTTCAAGAACGGAACATCGTACTAATTTAAGTTAGGTACCTACTACTACCGAACCCGACACGAACATTTTTATCAAAATCGGTCTACTGGAAGTAGTTTATGCGTGTCATTTTTCACTTTTTTGCGATTTTCTTAAAAACGGCTTCTACGATTTTTTAAAAAATCGTCTCATTTACTACATTTTTACTTTCACTTGCGTATTAGAATATATAGGAAGGAAAGTAGCCTATTATTTTCATGTCGATTTTTAGAAATCGAGTTTTCACCGGATCTACACGTTTTCTGACCCCCTGAACCCAAAAAAAATATTTTAGCGATTGGTGTGTGTGTGTGTGTGAACAAAATATCTCAAGAACATCGTACAAACTTAAAACTTGAAACTTTAGTTAAGTACTACTACTGACCCGACACGAACATTTTCATCAAAATCGGTCAACCGGAATTATAGTAGTTTATTCGTATCATTTTTCACTTTTTTGCGATATTTTTAAAAATCGCCTCTACTACATTTTTTATACTGTGTAAGATAGCCTTAGTATGCATTTTACGACAAAAGTGTAGTGCCTATATAAACAAATTTATAAGAAATTAAAAGATCTACAACTTTTATTTAGTGCATTTTGCTCTACCGGGCCTAGTTTAACGTGAAAGAGTGATTTTCCGTATTTTAAAGCCAAACTAAGGTTGGTTTTCATCTTGCATCATTCACTTATGATTCAAATAAGTTTATATTTTTTGAGGTTATATTGTTCATTATTTGCATTAGCAAGAGTTGTGTGAGTGTTCACAGCAGATATTTATTTAACCCTAGAATGGTGGAATGGAGTAAATCTTACGCATATTACGTTAACAACGCTTGCCCCTCCATTTCAGTAGGCTGCACATCCCTTATCTTCCAGATATGCTATAAGGAGTTAGTTGACCGTTGTCTGGTGACGAAATCGTATCTAATTAGTGCGTGTATTTATAGTACTGGTGCCTTTAAAAAAAAGCTAGTGAGTAATTTTTTCGCATCTCCACTTATACACGATAATTTTAATACGTAAATTTTTTGCATCTCCACCGATGCTGTATATGTTATGCGTA
Source organism: Catonia carolina (assembly GCA_035578175.1). Classification (NCBI taxonomy): domain Eukaryota; kingdom Metazoa; phylum Arthropoda; class Insecta; order Hemiptera; family Achilidae; genus Catonia; species Catonia carolina. The sequence goes on from JAQMRL010000011.1 coordinate 28,369,306, forward strand.
TAAATTTACTTATAACCACTAATAGTGTATTATAATTTTGTATGTTTGTAATACCATTTTATTTATATGTAGCCTACAGTACCTTTGCGAACTGCAATTCAAGCAGTTTTGGGTGTAAAGGAACCGGCAATAAATGTTACTTGCCAAGAAGAAAAAGCTCCAAGGAAGTACTGCAGTGAGTGTTCATACACAAAAAGAAGACATAGAACTACATATTGTCTCTTTTACTGCAAACCTATATGCGGTGAACATCAAAAGAAAATATGTTTTGGTTGTGCAACAAACTGCCCGAATAAGTAGCCCCAGCAACAAAAACACTCTGTTTGACTTTCGTGTTCACTTATTTGTATAATTTTATTTATTTCATTTTACTACTTTATTTTTCCTACTTTTAATATCTTAATTTCGTCTACTATCTGGAGTTTTATAAAGTATTTTGCACAGTTGATGTTAGCAAATAAAATATTTTCAAGCTACATAAATAGAGTAAAAGAGCTTGGTGGTTTACTGAGAAATCTTTGTAACTATTAACCAATATTTGTCGAAATTTAAACAAAACCAACAAAAAAGAGATAGAAAACATATGAAAACCAAAATGTTCCAAAAAAGAATTCACAACAAAGTTTTCCCAGGAAAATTACCCAGTGAGTGAATTTTTCGCATCTCCACCAGTAATAGCTCACAGAATAGCCCCATCGTTCTAGGGTTAATGTCTATCGTATCCTTATTACATATACTTGATTCAGACTAATATTTGTACTCATTTCAGACGACATTCCCTTGTTTATTCACTATTGTCGCGTCGGTTTCCTAATAAAGCATCTGATGAATAATTATTTGCTGAGATTTATTCTGTTATTCATTGAAATAGTTTAGAAATAATATTTTAATTAAAATAATCCAGTTTTATGTTTACAATAATAAGAATTAACTTAGAAAATTTAACATGAAATTGAAGTCAGGTTATTAAAAGACGATTGACCTAACTGCATGGTAAAATAATTCCGCAATACAGCGTTTTCGTTTTAACAAAATACAATTGGCTAACCTGTACACTGTTTATTTTTCATCGTGTAATTTCTAATGCTACACCTTGTATGAATAATATAGGGTAGGAAAGTATTATTTTCATATCCATTTTTTACTTTCTCTTGCCTATATGAATATATAGGAAGGAAAGTATTGTTTTCATGTCGATTTTTCGAAATCGAGTTTTCACCGGATCTATACGTTTTCAGACCCCCTGAACCCAAAAAACATGTTTTTAGCGATTGGTCTGTGTGTGTGTGTGTGTGTGTGTGTGTGTCTGTGTGTGTGTGTCTGTGTGTGAACAGAATATCTCAAGAACGGAACATCGTACGAACTTGAAACTTGAAACTTAAGTTACATACCACTACCGGACGCGACACGAACATTTTCATCAAAATCGGTCAACCGGAAGTAGTAGTTTATTCGTATAATTTTTCAGTTTTTTGCGATTTTCTCAAAAACTGGTCCTACGATTTTTTTTAAAATCGCCTATTTTACTCAATTTTTTATTCTCTACAAGATAAGGTAGGCGCCATGTTTGCTGAAATTCTCGGTGAGGCTGTTTTCACGTAAAAACGTTGTTTTTTTAAGATTACGGCTTTAATATAAATTTTAGCGCAAAACGTTATATAATAAAAGTTGTAGAGAATTTAAAAATCTACAACTTCTGTTTCAAACATTTTTTTGTATAACGCTTAGTTTAGCGGTAATTTGCGATTTTCTGTTTTTTTTCTCACGAAAACGTGAGAAAAATCGATTTTTTAACATTTCGGTCTTAGTATGCATTTTACGACAAAAGTGTATATAATTAAATTTATAGAAAATTAAAAGATCTACAACTTTTGTTTAGAGCATTTTTCTCTACAGAGCCTAGTTTAGCGTGAAAGCGTGATTTTCCGTAATTTTAAGCCAAACTGAGTTCGATTGTCATTTTGCGTCATTCACTCATGATTAAAATAAGGTTATGTTTTTGAGGTTAGTTTTTGTTCATTTCTAATGTTTTAATACTAATGTTAGGTTTATTGTTAATTATTTGCATTGGCAAGAGAAAGTTGTGTGAGTGTTTCACACCAGATTTTTTACGTTTTCAGGCCCCCTGATTTTCTATTGTTTAGGGTTTTAAAAATGATACAGTATTGTAAAAGGCGCGTACAAATAAAAAATGTATTTGTTAACCCTTTCAGTTCCGAAACAATATTTAAAAGTAGCAAAAGATAATATCACACACAAGAAATTTATAATATAATTTTTCAACTAGTTAGTTAAATATTACACTTACGTAGGTATTTACATATATAATAAAAAGAAACCAAAAGAAATAAACTGTCTTTTTTCTGCAACAAAAGAATAAATCTACTAACAAGGTGTAACATAATAACAGTTGTTGTTGTTTAGGTCAACAGCCGAAAGGCTGGTTTGAACCTCTAGAGGTTTTACTAAGTAAAACGAGGAGTGAGGTAGTTTACCATTGCCTTCCTCACTGAGTGGAAAAGTTCGCTTATCAGCATACCGGGCCCTCTGAAAAGTACATATTTTCCACTCTGTAAATAACACCTTCACTTCATTCACCACAGGGTCTGGCTGTACAATGAAATTCATTACTTTCAGAGAAGATAACTCTGATTAGTGTCTTTTACACCTCTACCTCTTCTGTTCTTAAATGATTCAGTCATTTAATTGACTGACCATGTGATAAGAAACAGAACTATTTATTTTAGTCCTGCAACGAACAGATTGAGTGTAAATAATTTGACACTCCACCTGTCTGTTAAGGGCAGATAGTAACAGTATAAAAATTAAAAACATAATGAAAAAAACGTTTTTGACAATTTCTGATTGAAAGTTACAAAACTACAAACAAAATATACAAAAACAATTTTATTAGACTATTAAAAATAGGCCTACTGCATGTTTTCTCAGTTGTATTTTTTATCAGATTTTTTATACACATATAATTTTTGTTAATGTTAAACTGTACTTCATTGTTATTGCAGTTCACAATTTAAGGAGTTAAAATTGGAGAGTTAAATCCAATATTTTTCTACTGGAATTAAAGAATCAATTAATTTTCCAAAGAAATTTTCTTGAAATTACTTTCAGTACTAATATCGGAATGAAGACTCTATCTGAGATAATAGTGAACAACTGAGTTACAGGGTGAATGTCATAATGTCCTACAAACATTGTTTCACATGTAAAAATGTTGAGTTAATAGCTGAAAGGATGAGATGTAGAAGCCAAGATAAGGGTGAAAACACAAAATTTGTTTGATCTAAAGCCATTTAATTTGAATAAGGGTGTACAAAAAGTGCCAGCTTTTATTTCGAAAACTTGCAGGTGTAACCCTGCCACTGCCAACAAAATTTCAACGTTACAGAAAAATAAAATTTCCTGTTAAAAATTAATTTTTGTTATGTTAAAAAAGAAATTGTTTGAACAATAAAAATATTCAAAATAGAGTTTTTTTAGTTTATTTAAAGTCGCATCGACAGCTTGGTCATTAGAAACTACTGTGTTTTTGTACCTTAACGGTGGTTTTAACGTGCTAAAATTTCCAGACCCAAGCCGGAAATCGAATCCGAGACCTTTCGCTTTGCAGGGTAGCGCGTTGGTAGTTACTACGCCACGAAGACGGTTTCGAAATACATTATTCCATTAATTTTTGTTTAAAAGTTTTTTCGTAAATGTTCGGTTATCCGGACGTTGGTACTTTATGCATAACTTACAGACATCCGGTAAATCTGATATTGTCACTACGTAAAATATATCAACGTCCTGTTTTACGGACGTTGGTACTGAAAGGGTAAAAAAATTATATTTTCGGCTTGTAAGAGCAATGCAATATAAAAATCAGTGCATCAGTTCATTTTTAACGGTTGATAATATAGTGTTTTACTTTTGCTGTGTGATAGATTTAAAAAAAATTAAAAACATTTAAGGTAATTTTCTAAAGACAAATGTAAGAAATAAATAGAACGGTAATATGGTGTTTTGTTGTAATGTGAAAGAAAAATTGGTGTGTAAAACCGAATTAATAGAACAAACAAGTGTAAGAGAAAAAAAACAAGAGATGATTAGAGTTAGTGAAAGAATTTGAAAGATAGTAAATGAAATACAGGAAATGTGGGTCAACGTCTTTTTGGATAGTTAAATAGCTTAAGTAGTTAATTAGGTGTGGTTGTTGGCAAAGATGTAATAAGTTAATTTTATAAACGATGTTTGGATTTTTAAAATGAGACGGGAGGTGAAGCGTCATTTTTCTAACGCTAAAACGAGATCCTTTCTCCCTACCCCTCCCTCCAAACGCTCTTCTCATCCGATATACGGACCGACCCTATAGATCCCCCAGACTTTACTTCTGCTTCTCCTTTCCACTACTTACTGGAGAAATGGTCCGTAACGCGTGTCGGCTAATGCGACAGATAAACGGACCGGCATTTAGCACGCAAATTAATGGCTATTAACTCCTCCTTACCCACATTTCTTCGTCCTAAACAACGCCAAGAAATTTGTTGTGGAATATGTGTTTGTGTGTGTGTGCCCTGTTCTAATCTAATGTTGTGGGGCTACCCGTTCTATTCTACTCCAATTTGACTCGCATTAATTTTACCCTAATTTATTCCTCTCTCACTTTTGCTCTGTGTCCATTTATTTTCTACTTTCACCTTTCTCGTTTATCCACTTTTTAATTTGTATTTCCTAAGGTTTTCTTCAATAAAGTTTAATAGCATATATACGAGGTGTGGCTATTAAATAATGAGACTGACGTTGTAAAAAATTGTATTTTTATTTTATACATTATCACTTATTGTCACCTTCAATATACACTCTTCTCTGTCCCTACAACGCTCCATGTGAATTTTCCATTGTTGGAAACAGTGCTGAAAGTCATTTTCTGTCAGCTCCTTCAAGACACGTGCCGCTTTCTCTTTTACAGTTTCCGCAGACTCAAATCGTGTCCCTTTTAATAAAGATTCACCTTAGGGAACAGGTAGGAGTTACATTGTGCAAGATCTGGTGAATAAGGTGGATGTTCTAACACTGAGATGCTGAGATGCTGTGGCTAGGAACTTCTTGACAGATAACGCGGAATGAGCTGGCGCATTGTGTTGGTGGAAAACCCATGATTTGGCCTTCCACATTTTGGGGCGTTTTTTCCTTACTCTTTGACGTAGATTAGAAAGTACCTCAAGGTAGCAATATTGATTAATTGTTTGACCTTCAGGAACCCAGTGAAGGTACACAATCTCATGGATATAAAAAAAACAATGGTATAAATGGTACAATGGATATAAAAACAGTCGTGTGAGTGGTTCACACCAGATTTTTAAATTGTATTTACTTGACATTTGTAGGCCACTAAGTCATGCGTACTAAATTAACTTTTGTGTTTTACAGACGGCATTACACTGGGCTGCAAAACATGGAAATGAAGATTCGGTCAAACTTTTAGCCGGAACTCATAAAGTGGATGTCAACTCCAGAACGGTAAGTTTTTCACTTTGTTTTATATATCGGTGTCCAAAGAAGAGGTTGTTATTTTTGAATTAATATGCCGGACGTATCGCACACTCTACAGACTGGAAACTTTACAGTTATAATAAATAGATATGTAAAAAAATACCCTCGAGTTTCATTTGCTTATATATAATCAAAACAAAATGGCGGAATAAGAAAATAATATCAAAAATGAACAATAATCTTGTGGATAAAACCACTTACATTTACATAGGATTCAGATAGAAAAGATGGTGTTTTATCGTATCACATCCCATTATGCCCCCCCCCCATACACGTGCGAACAATTTGCGCAAATTCGGTGTTTGTGCAAACATTTTGACCGTCTATGGGGCTGTTTGAATGGTTGCGCAAACTGTTTGAGTAAAATCGGTCAGGATCGAAATAATTTGTACAAATACTCCTTGTTTGAGTACTTGTTTGACGTGTATGGTACGGTTTGTGCAAACTTTGGGTTAGTCAACTCCTGCTCCTAGACATTGTCAGTCAGTTTCTTTCTATTTTTCCAAGTGTTTTTCCTTATTTTTCCAATTGTTTGAGCTGCGATGGCAGTTTGAAATTTCAGATCTTCAAAGGAGGCACCGCTTATTAGGTATCTCACAGTGGCCAACAATCTCAGTTCTGGAGATATTGCGTCTCTCATCACCGTGTTGTTTTTCACTATGAGGGGTGTCACCATTTCGAGTAACTCGCTGAACGAAGCTGCGTCCATTCGAAGGTAGTTTTTGTAGTCTGCAGCTGACGTTATTTTGAGCTCAGTGACCAGGCGGTCATGACTGAATTCGTTCCTCTTCTGGAGCCAACTCTTGACCCACACTCTTCGCTTTCTTTTTCTTTTAACTATTCGTTTCTCAGCAACTAGGGCCAGAATAATGGCGGCACAGCAATCGTCCGTATCTGACATGTTCAACGAACAACACCACAAACCGAAATGATGTTTGCGCAATAGGTTGCTACGTGTATGTGCTAGCTTATGTACAAACAGGCGTTTGTACAAACACCGAATTTGCGCAAATTGTTCGCACGTGTATGGGGGGCATTAGACAATGACTGGCGACAGATGCGCATCAATTTTAACTAATCACATAGTTCGTCATCTTTCTCAGGCGGAGATGCAGGACGTTTTTTTCTAGCATGATGGAGTTTCTCCACATTATGCTAATGTGGCCAAAGCGGTTTTAAACCAAAATCTTACTAACCGTTGGATAGGTCTTGGCAGCGGCCTCATGGACTGGCCTCCTAGATCGCCTGACTTGTCTGTTTGTAATTTTTTCTATGGGGCATTTTGAAGGAAAATGTTTATTCTCACACCATTGCAACAGAAGATGAATTAATGAGGCTGATTGAAGAGGAACTGCTGTTGATACATCAGAAATTTTTCAAAAACGCTTATGACTCATTTTTGTTTCGTTGCTATTAGTGCATAGCTATTGATGGTCATCAATTCGAATAAAGATTAATGAAAAAAATTGTGTTCATTAATATTTTATCACGTTTATATTTCTTTCATCTTATTACTGAAGTAACTTTGTAACAAAACACCAATTTGAAATGGTTATGCAATTAAACATTTGCATAAGCCGACCCTTGGTGTAGTGGTCAGCGCAACTGGCTACTATGCCGGGGTCCCGGGTTCGATTCCCGCTCAGGTCTGGCATTTTTTTCATCTGTAAATCACTACATACGTATTAATGTACGTATTAATGTACGAATACGTATTAACGAGTAATACGTACTCGTATTACCTTATGTAGGCATCATCACTCAATAAAAAATAAATAAAAAAATAAATAAAATAAAATTACTTTCCGCCATTTTGTTTTTTATTACTCATAAGCAAATGAAATTCGAGGGTACTATTTTACTTAGGCCTATCTATTATAACTGCAAAGTTTCCAGTCTGTAAAGTTTGCGATACGTTAGGCATATTAATTCAAAAATAGCAACCTCTTCGTGGGACACCCGGTATTTTATAGTAGGCCTACATATTGTTTAGAGGTTGTATGTTTTAACTTTGGAAAAACTTGACTTAATATAACAAAATTAATGTAATAAAAACCTAACTTAACTATAAAGTTACTAGTTAAGTTTTTATTGTATTAATTTTACTGTATTACTTAGAATTGAATTGCCAATTTTACCTTCACATGCCATTCATCAACACACGTTTAACAATACGTATTTATTTATTTCCCATTACTTTACAAAAATCATTACAATACTAATTAATTTTCTTATTTATACCTTCAAAATCTTATTTTGAAACACTCACACAACTTTCTCTTGCCAATGCAAATAATGAACAAGAAAACCTAACATTAGAAACTAACCTCAAAAAACCTAAACTTATTCTATCATGACTGATTGATGCAAAATGAAAACCAACCTTAGTTTGGCTTAATGAAAGGCCTACGGAAAATAACTTTGACGCGTAACAAAGGCTCTACATAATTTATAGAAAAGTATAGAGAAATGTTTGAAATAAAAGTTGGTAGATCTTTTAATTTTCTATAAATTTTATCCATACACACTTATGCCATAAAATGCAAACTAAGGCCGAAATTTTAAGAAATCCATTCTTTTTCAGATTTTCATGAAAAAAAAGAACAGAAAATCACTAATTACCGCTTAAAAATGCGCTAAACAAAAAAAATTTTGAATAAAATTGTAAATTTTTTAATTGTTTACAACTTTCAGTACGTACACTTTTACTAAAGAAAAAAGAGTTTTCAAACGTGTATTTTTATTTTTGAACTTTTTCGTGTACTATGTTCCAAAAGAGTTCCTTTATATAAATGTATGTACAAATCCTTTAATCGGACTGTCTGTAATATTTATTATTGACTCTAAACATTTCTTTTGTTTAGTGTCAATCAATTTATATGAACTGAAAGGGGAGTTCAACCCCTTTTGACATTACTTACATGAAGTGTAGGGATTACATTTGATAAAATGGCTTATTATTTTCTTTTTATATGCAAATTAATTGTTCCGCTTTTATTAACAGATGATAAAAGTGTGTTTTGTAATGGACAAGTGACATTTACTTACTGCGTTACCCTCGTACGTTCGTAATTTATAAATTGGGTGTCTATTTTTATTACTAAATCAAATTTATTAATTTAGGCTTACGCGGAACAAATGGTTAGTTTTGTATAATTTTTATGTGATGTGTAGGTCATGTGGAGGTAAAGCTAATAGGCATAAGTCTAAATATTAAAACTACACAACAAGCCAGCTAATACGAAATAATCAAGGCCCGGAACTTTTCGGTATATTGGAAAAATGTGTACAATAATAAAAAAAATCTGGTGTGAAACACTCACACAACTTTCTCTTGCCAATGCAAATAATTAACAATAAACCTAACATTAGTATTAAAACATTAGAAATGAACAAAAACTAACCTCAAAAACATAACCGTATTTTAATCATGAGTGGAAGACGCAAAATGAAAATCGAACTCAATTTGGCTTAAAAAAAACGGAAAATCACACTTTCACGCTAAACTAGGCTCTGTAGAGAAAAATGCTCTAAACAAAAGTTGTAGATCTTTTAATTTTCTATAACTTTTATTATATACACTTTTGTCGTAAAATGCATACTAAGACCGAAATGTTAAAAAAATCGATTTTTCTCACGTTTTCGTGAGAAAAAAAACAGAAAATCGCAAATTACCGCTAAACTAAGCGTCATACAAAAAAATGTTTGAAACAGAAGTTGTAGGTTTTTAAATTCTCTACAACTTTTATTATATAAGTTTTTGCGCTAAAATTTATATTAAAGCCGTAATCTTAAAAAAACAACGTTTTTACGTGAAAACAGCCTCACCGAGAATTTCAGCAGACATGGCGCCTACCCTATCTTGTAGAGAATAAAAAATTAAGTAAAATAGGCGATTTTAAAAAAAATCGTAGGACCAGTTTTTGAGAAAATCGCAAAAAACTGAAAAATTATACGAATAAACTACTACTTCCGGTTGACCGATTTTGATGAAAATGTTCGTGTCGCGTCCGGTAGTGGTATGTAACTTAAGTTTCAAGTTTCAAGTTCGTACGATGTTCCGTTCTTGAGATATTCTGTTCACACACACACACACACACACACACACACACAGACACACACACAGACCAATCGCTAAAAACATGTTTTTTGGATTCAGGGGGTCTGAAAACGTATAGATCCGGTGAAAACTCGATTTCGAAAAATCGACATGAAAACAATACTTTCCTTCCTATATATTCATATAGGCAAGAGAAAGTAAAAATCCAAAAATTGCTGAATTTAAAATTACGCACGCATTATCGGAATAGGTATGTCCACACTCGTGCGCTTTCTTTTTCAACTTGCGATGTAGCATGGTTACAGTTCAGCCGTCCTGTTTGCTCCTACTGTAAACAAACCAAAGCCAGCTACTACAGGGTGCACGCTAGGATCCACGACTCTATGGATGTCGTATTCCGAATAAGTTAACTATGTTTTAAATTAAGTAGCCTACTTAAATTATCAGTCATTATTTGATGTAGGCCTAACAATTTTATTTATAAAAATACTTTTAAAAGTATTGTGACACTTATCGCTGCGGTCCGTTTCGGGATCTAGGTAATTAAATAATTAATACACTAAAGTTTAAAATTACAAGTATTTATTACAACTAAAAGATTTAAAAAATATATAATAAACTAATTATAATGGAGTAATACAATAAATAACTTAAATAATTTACTTAGTACTACTTACAAACAATTATACACAATGCACATACACAATAATATAATATAACAATAGTTAACCACTACAATTCCCAGATACTACGTTGACCTAATCCAACGCAATAAACACTTATCAAAGATCAAACGAATACTAACTCTCTGACCGCGCTCGGGGTCTCTTTATATAGGCGGTTCAAAGAGACTTCTCGAAAGACACAGAAATTTGATCAATAATCTTTTTTATTAATACTGGAAAAATCTTAACAATTGAAAACAATTTATAATTGAATAAAAGGGTGTTACAGGTAATCAACCGACTCTTTCACAAGTAGTTGTACAACAAAGACCCTTTTAAAATCCCTTTATAAATAGGTATCCTTTTATAACTGACCCTATTGTTACTTTTTCACTCTATTATCTACTCTTTTAACATTTTATGAATTAAGTACTAGAAATTTCTCGAACCATACTCTTCTTTCGATATTGTCACAGTATTTTGTATTTAAATATTTTTGAAAGTATTTTGTTGTCACTTTTTAATCAGCGTGTACACGTTTTTATATAATGCGCATGCTCAGTGACGTCATTATTTGTTGACAGTAGGAGCCAACTAAGAAAGGCTGGACTTAACATCGCATGCGCTTAGAGGCATACCAACTTCCCGCCCTCGTTTGAATAGCTTTTATCTAAAAAAAAAAACATAACGAATATTTCTGAACAATACATTAAATTAAAGCCTGTTCTTTCCTGCATTTATTGGTTTGATTAAGATTGTTTTATTTAGAAATTAATCGGAGATAACTCCAGCAATTTACGGAAAAAAGTACTCAGTTTTTAGCCGGTTTTCCGTTAATGTGGTTTTTAAACGTCTGTTACTCCGTCCAGGCTTTTCATGAAAGAACGGCGTTTAAGTAGGTTGAAGATCAGAGTTTTTTTCTATAATATGAATATTTTAAAAATTAAATCTCATTTTCCGTTTTAAATATGCCGGCCATTTTTTTAAAAAACGCTATTTTAGCTTCACGTAAAAGTTGGGAAATGAATTTTGGACTGGACCATGTATTTTCACAACAGTATTATGTCTAGCAAAGCGTTTATTTTTTTAAATAAAAACATCGTTAAATAATTCAAAATGATCTACGGAATGAGTTTCAGCAGGAAAAACACAGAAGTTAGTATTTCTAAACGACTATTCTCGGAGCGGATACCGCTATAGAGCTCAGTTTCCTCTCAAGTAGTTTAGAGGCTAATAGAATTTTATATTAACGCCATATATCTAATTTCAATTACAAATGCAAAATAAGATACATGGCACAATACTGCTGTAAAAATGCATGGTTCAGTCCAAAAATTAATTTCCCTATCTATACGTTGAAACCGAAATAGTACTTTTTTTTTTTAATGACCGGTATTTTAAAATGCAGACTTTTATTTTAAAATGTTCAGGGTTGGCCTTCGGGCCAGCCCAGTCAGTCAGCTGGTAGTAAGTCTGTATTATTTGTTAAGTAACACCGGTTGGGCAAGTGACTTTGTATGGTGACCAGCTGACAGCCATCAAAAGCAGCGATCAAAATGGGTAGTTGTCAATAATGTACAGTTACCGATAACAAATAAAAGCTAAAAGAAAAAAGTGTTCAGGGCAATGATCACTAGATTTTACTTCTTTTCAGTCGATTTTTTTAGTCGTTTGTTTAGGTCATCAGCCGAGAGGCTGGTTTGAACCAGCAGAGGTTTTACTAAGTAAAACGAGGAGTGAGGTGGTTTACCTTGCCTTCCTCACTGAGTGGAAAAGCACGCTTATCAGCATGCCGGGCCCTCTGAAAAGCACATATTTTCCACACTGCAAATGACACCTTCACTTCATTCACCACAGGGTCTGGCTGTATAATGAAATTCATTACTTTCAGAGGAGATAACTCTGATTAGTGTCTTTTACACCTCTACCTCTTCTGTTCTTAAATGATACAGTCATTTAATTAGCCGACCATGTGATAAAAAACAGAACTATTTATTATAGCCCTGCAACAAACAGATTGAGTGTAAATAATTTGACACTTAACCTGTCTGTTATGGGCAGTTTTTTAGTCGTACGTCACTTCAAATGAAGGAATTGATATAGATAATCACACAATTTTAAATTAAAGCATTTGTAAGCTAAATATGAGATATTCGTTTTTAAAATATGGAACTATCAAGCTATTAAAACAAAAATGTAAAGAAGGAAATGTTTACTCAAGATGATATCCGTGGATACTTCAACTTTTTATTTTTGTATTAATAAGCACATTTAAAATTTTATTATTTTAATGGTACACAGGCTGTCGGTTTGAATTTACTCGAATACGTATGAAATTTATTACTACAAAAATATTTAACTTAAATAAGTTATTAAAAATTAATGTACCTACCCTACTTATTTTTTATGCCTTTCAATTACAGTGTAATAATGTAGCTACTATAAACAGCAAAACAGCTGTTACAATATTCATATTTTCAACCAGAAAAATTATAATTTTTATGCTCAGGTTTGTTTAATTTATTTTCGTAAAATTAGTAGGGACATTTTTGAGCATTCCGATTACACGGTGTTCCTAAAATGTTGACTTCAATATTATTTTTTTAATAGACTAAGATAAACCTTTGAAATTTTATGGTATTGTAACAGTTAAGCCTTGACCCTTTCGCGATCTGGGTATGATAAATGATAAACGGACTTACTCGAAACTTACAACAATTATTTATTTTACACAATTACTTTGTTGGTTGGGGTTCAATTAACCATACTCTCTCAGGAATTGTCGGCCTGGGTTTGTACCGGACTACACCTCATTTACACGTCATACACATCATCCTCGTGTCATTGGGTATGGGGTTGCATTTAGCCTATTATATTAAAATTATACTACTAATTAAAATTAGATTGCATAAATTAATTGTAAATTAACTGCAAAAAATAGTTCTGTTTCTTATCACTTGGTCAGCCAATTACATGACTGAAGCACTTTACTAGAATTATATGACTGAAGAACTTTACAAGAATTATATGACTGAAGCACACATTATAAGAACAGAAGATGTAGAGGTGTAAAATACACTATAGGCCTAGTTAAAATTATCTCCTTTAAAAGTAATGAATTTTATTATACAGTCAGAACTTGTGGTGAATGAAGTGAACGTTTAATTTGCAGGCTGGAAAGTAGTTGCTTTTCAGAGGGCCTGGCATGCTGATAAGCATACTTTTCCACTCGTTGAAGAAGGCATTGGTAAACCACCTCACTCCTCGTTTTACTTAGTAAAGCCCCTAACAGGTTTAATAACTACAAAAATCTGCCAAAGTGGATTTTCTTAGCTCTTATTTGTTATCAGGAACGTTAGCTACATTATTAACAATCACCGAAATCGATGACTTCTTTTAGCTTTATTTTTTTTGACGTGATTCGGTAAGAATTTTTGAACAGGGATTCCCAGTGGAGTTTATTGAGGAATTGCTGTCAGCTGGTCACCATACAAAATCGCTTGTCCAACCATTGTTGCTTAACAATTAATAACGACTTTCTAACAGCTGACTGACTGGGCTGACCGGAGGCCAAAGTTCACTTTGTAAGTTTTGTTTCTGATCTACACAATTTCAGTATTCATTATTTTTACCATGTTGAGAATTTTTTTTTTTGTAACTCCTAATATGTGTACGTTGCAATCTGTTCAATGCAGAACAATAAGCAACCCCATGACCCAATGAGATGAGGATGATGTGTATGACGTGTAAATGCGGTGTGTCTTGTACAGACTCAGGCCGACCATTCCTGAGAGAGTATGGTTAATTGAACCCCAACTATCAAAGTACACCGGTAACCACTGTCTAGTATTCAAATCCGTATAAAAGTAACTACCTTTACTAGGATTTGAACCAGGAACCTTCGTCTCCGAAAATCAGCCGTTAAACAGCTGATTTTGGTGACGACTTTACCTCTAGACCAACCCGGTGGGTTGAGAATTTTAATGGTTTTCTTTTTACAGTAGCTAAAATATTATTGAGGTTAGTTTTTCTCTTTTCTGACACCCAGTTCTTAAATTTCTTGTTGTATTATATCAGTAAGTAATAATAACACTACAGTTTACCATAAACGATATTGCGGTTTTAAAACTTCTGATTAAAATATAACCATAAAAGTAATTTTCGTTTTATGATTTAATTACATTAAAACATTATTATTGAATTTTTTATTTTACCTATTTAATAAAAAATCTGTTTTAATACAATTTTTATTAAACACTTATTTCCTTGTAGTATTTTGTTTTAGTATCATCATTTTTAAACTTACCAACGGAAAATTGGTCGTAAAATTTTAATAGGTGCAAGTTTTATGAGAGTTTGTTAGATAACCTACAATTTTCGGTACTTTACTTGATTATCTTAAAGTATGTTTATTTATTTTTATTAGCACTTAATATTCTTTAAGTTCATTTTATTTTTTAAATAAATAACTAAATAAAATTGTTTGTGAACTACGTGGTCAATTTTTCCCTATTTAGATTATTGCTTTATTTCTGCTTTGAATTACTAACTTGAATGATTTTATATGATCTCGTTCAAGTCTTCGAACCTACCCAGTCATTGAACTAGTTGAAAACCGGTATAAAAAATCTGGTGTGAAACACTCACACAACTTTCTCTTGCCAATGCAAATAAAGACCAATATAACCTAACATTAGTAATACAACATTAGAAATTAACAAAAACCTAACCTCAATAAACATAACCTAATTTTAATCATGAGTGAAAGACGCAAAATGAAAATCAACCTCAGTTTGGCCTAAAAATACGGAAAATCACTCTTTCAAACTATACTACTCACTGTAGAGAAAAATGCTTTAAATAAAAGTTGTATATCTTTTAATTTCCTATAAATTTGATTATAAACACTTTTGTCATAAAATGAATACTAAGGCCGAAATCTTAAAAAAATAAATTTTTCACACGTTTTCGTGATAAAAAACAGAAAATCGCTAATTACCGCTAAACTAAGCGTTATACAAAAAAAATATTTGAAATAAAAGTTGAAGAATTTTAAATTCTCTACATTTTTATTATATAAATTTTTGCGCTATAATACAATCATATTAAAGCCGTAATCTTAAAAAAACACTTTTTTTACGTAAAAACACCCTCACCAAGAATTTCAGCAAACATGGCGCCTACCCTATCTTGTAGAGAATAAAAAATTGGGTAAATGAGGCGATTTTAGAAAAAATCGTAGGACCAGTTTTTGAGAAAATCGCAAAAAAGTGAAAAATGACACGAATAAACTACTACTTCCGGTTGACCGATTTTGATGAAAATGTTCGTGTCGGGTCCGGTAGTGTTATGTAACTTAAATTTTAAGTTTCAAGTTCGTACGATGTTCCGTTCTTGAGATATTTTGTATACACACACAGACCAATCGCTTAAAACATGTTTTTTGGGTTCAGGGTGTCTGAAAACGTATAGATCCGGTGAAAACTCGATTTCGAAAAATCGACATGAAAACAATAATACTTTCCTTCCTATATATTTATATAGGCAAGAGAAAGTAAAACATTAAATTATAACCGTTCGATAGTTTTTTTTTGTAGGAAAACTACTGATCATCCTTTTTCCAGTTCATGTCATTCGTGCACTTTTTGTTATGGTGCCAACTCCTAAAGGAGATTCGCAATCATACTGGAGATGAGGATTTTGAATTAACCTGCTCTAAAAAGGTCGATGTGTGGTGGAACCAATCTCATAAGTTACTTGTTCATGACATTTTCTTCATCCGATGGATTCCTTGCCTTTTACTTTTCCTTTTTATTATTAGTATTTTTTTAATTTCTCTTGCTTTGTGTGAATAAACAGTGAAGGAAAGTAGTATTATTTTCATGTCGATTTTTCAAAATCGAGTTTGCACTGACTATATACGTTTTCAGGCCCCCTGACCCCAAAACGAAACATGTTTAAAGCGATTAGTGTGTGTATATTTGCGCGCGCGGGAACAAATTTTTTCAAGAATGTAATATTAAACCAAGTTAAAACTTGGTACTTAAGTTAGGTACCATTACAGAACCCGACACGAACATTTTTATCAAAATCGATGAACCGGGAGTAGTTTATTCGTGTGATTTTTCACTTTTTGCGATTTTCTTAAAAATGGCTCCTACGATTTCTTTTAAAATCGGCTCATCTACTACATTTTTATGTTCTTCAAGATGGGATAAACGCCGAAGTCTGCTGAAAATTCTTGAGAAGGCTGTTCTACGTAGGAATTTTTTTTAAGATTTTGGGCTTAATAATATGCATATTAGGGCAAAAGCATATACCTATTGTATAATTAATAGTTATGGAAATTAAAAACCTATAACTTTTAATTCAAACATTTTTTTCTACTACATCCTGTGTCCTTTTGTAATTGTATTTTGTTCGTTTTTTGTTTCATGTACATCTTTAAATTTCCTGAACTTTGGACAACCTGAATTTTGATTGGATTTTTGAAAACAAACCATATCTGTGCGTACAGAATGGGGTAAGTAATCATGTTCTTTCATATATTTATAATAAATCAGTACAATATTAATAAGGCAGAGCATGACAAATATCCGTCGGAATTTTATGTTCGTAGAAACTTCAGTTTTCATGCAATGTTAGTTTAAATCACGTCTCCTTGAAGAAAAATATAATGTTTGAACATTATCAGAAATCTTCATTTAGCGAGGGTGTTAAATTGTTCAACGTTGTAACCGGTAGAGTTATAATATTTGAATTTTTCTTCGATAGATTCTCTGTTGCTGAAAATAGAGATTTCATAAAAATGTACGAAGAGGTCTTATTACTGTGGAGGTAATTGTGTTAAAAATACAATGAATCAAAAAACAGGCTTTGTACTTTTCAGTCTCTTAACTATCACTCTGTTGTCTAACAATTGATGTTGTTCAGTGATGACGTGGTTGTGAAGACGACTTTAATTCTTTAAAACGGTCAAATAAGAAAATATTTTTTTACACTCGTGTAAAACTTATGCCAGAAAGAGCTCAGCTTTTGTTCAATAACCCAATAAAATCGAAATTCATTGATTACAGTGTACAGATTAGCCAACCGTATTTTGTTAAAACGAAAACGCTGTTGTGGAATTATTTTACCATGCAGTTTGGTCTTGGTCAATCATCTTTTAATAACCTGACTGCAATTTTCATGTTAAATTTTCTAAATGAATTCTTATTATTGTAAACATAAAACTGGCTTATTTTAATTAAAATATTATTTCTAAACTATTTCAAGTTCATTAGTTTTTGAAAAAACTGGTGTGAAATTCTCACACGACTTTTTAATGCTATTGTAAATAATGAGCAACATAACGTAATTTTAATCTTTCTTTTTGTTTTACGTCTGAATGTTTTGCAATTTATGCTAATGCAGACGGTAGAGAATAATGATGTATGAAAATGAGTGATGTAAAAATGCCGGACCTGACTGGGAATCGAACGCGGGATCCCGACGTAAAAGCCATTTGCGCTAACCACTACGGTAACGGGCCGGCCTAATTTTAATCATGAGTGGTTATGGTAGAAAAAGATTAAAAGGTATTTAAACCATTGTGAAGATGTTACTTAATTTGTAAAGGTCCCTAATAAAGGATTGTACCTTTAAATCTATTGTAAAACAATTTTATTTTTACTTTAACAATTTAAAGGTATTAAATTGTGATTCGATTATGGTACACCTTGACAAAGGTATTAAACATTTTCATTTGACTGTAACATTTATCATGCAAACATCAGGGATAAACAATAAACAATCAGATCCATTCATTCTCCCGACCTAAACTCTTCTTGCATATTTATTAAATAATTGAAAAAGGGTTGATCGCATGATACACCCTCCCCCCCAAAATATATCCCGCCCCGCCAGCATGAGTTGTTGGAGTGACAGTACTGTCGTTGATTGTGACTGGGGTACGTTCGAGGGTGGTTGTGGTGTTAAAATGACAACTTTAAAGGAGGGGTACACTAGGGTAGTGAAAAGGGGTAGGTTTGCACCATCTGTATCCTACATTACTATGCACCCTTACATTGCAACTGCATTCTATTGCGAACGGCTTGTGCGTACTTGCTAATTGCTATTTGCCGCGTGATAAATTTGCCCTGCTTTAATTATTTCTATTCATTGCTTCACTACTCGGTTAATTATTCCGTTCCTAAAACCACCCTCATTTCACCCCTTCGAACCCCCCACCACCACCGATTCGTAAATGGATCGGCACGTATAGGGGATGAAGGGTTATTGTTTTTGATTTACGATTAATGATTGAAGTTAATTTTATTTTTAGTTTTTTGTATTGCGTTTTAAAGACCTCGTTTATGAGTGCTCTTTTCCGAATCAAATTCCACGATAATTAGGATTATCAATTAATACGGAACAATTCAATTCATTCCTGCCCTTTAAATGATTTATTAATCATTTTCTGAATTGGTCTCATTGTGCATCATGTAGTCTTTTATATAATTATTATTATTATTATAGGAATAAGAGCTGCCGTAAAACGTTGTATCCCATAATTTGGATTCGGAATACAACCATGGAAGTCAAAAGGTTATATAAATTTTCAATTGGAAGTAATTGATACGTATGGAGTAAAATGGAGATGGTAGATTGAAATTCAAAATGCTTGGTAGCAATGAAGATGGACTGTTGGCATCGGAGTTGTAGTCACGATATTGGAATGGCTTTGAAATGAGTTTGTCAGGGCTAGAGAGAGCTTTAATTTTATATAATCGTGAAAAAAGTGGAGTCTAAAAAATTGAACTTTTATGGTTCATAGGAAGACTGCTTATTGTTTGTCTATTTTTTCTCTCACAGCTTCTTTTTATTATACTCTCCTTCTTCAGGTGACTATCCGTTCCGGGTTGGTGACCTTAATACCAAATCTCACTTTGTTCATTGCTCTGCGAAATAGCCCTTCTAAAACCAAGTTCTCAGATTTTGAAGCACTACTTCTTCTGCCAGGCCCACGCTTTCCATATATTTTCCCCTGCAGAATGGCTTGTAGTAACGAATATCGTGAGTCATTCCGCATGATATGCTCAAAATCTTGAAGCTTTCTACATTTTGATGGTGGAAATGAATTCCACGTCTCTCTTCATTCTCCTGCGAACTTCTGCATTTGGCATCCGAGCAGTCCATAGGATCGTCAACCATGGTCTGTACAGCCATATCTCAAATGCCTCCAGTTTCCTTGTGATTGATTTATCCTAGGTCCAGGACTCTACACCTTATAGGAGCACTGAAAATATATAACATCTTAGATGCCTCATTTTTGTTACAACAATTGTGGCTCTTGAAAATAGGACTCGTTTTATTAAATATTGCTCTTATCTTGCCTATACGACATTTTATTTCCTGTGTATTGTCCCACTGCTCGTTTATCACGGTTCCCAGGTAACAGTACTGTTATCTGTCTCCCCCTTTCTCCCTCCCCGTCACCCCTCACTCTCCCCCGGCCGGCTCGTTGGCGTAGTAACTGGCTTCTACGCCGGGGTCCCGGGTTCGATTCCCGGTCAGATCTGCCAGTTTTTCATCTCTCATCTTCATCTATCATCCTTCTCACCGTTTGCATTAGCAGTCATTGCAAAACGGTCAGATGTAAAACAAAATCTCTTTCTCTCTCCCCCCCCCTCTCGCTCTCTCTCTCTCTCTCTCTCTCTCTCTCTCTCTCTCTCTCTCTCTCTCTCTGTATGTATGTATGTATGTATGTATGTATGTATGTATATATATATATGTGTGTGTGTGTGTGTGTGTGTGTGTGTGTGTGTGTGTGTGTGTGTGTGCGTATATGTATCCGGGACCGGTTGATATAAAGGTGCTTTTTATTCACCTGCTCTCTGCTATATTTATTGTATCCGTGGTGTAATCGTTTTTCTTCATACTTAAATTTGTTTGACGTATAGGGCCAATTTTAGACCACGTGAGGTGTCTTCTAATTTTTATTGTTCACTCGTTGTTCTGTTTTTACTCTTCGTGGAAGCCCTTATGGTACCCGTAGCTCGTATGGTATACAGCTTATTTTTACAAAGTAAGAACTAATCGATAAACTTGTACCTTTTGTGTGTTAATTATTTTTACTTTTTTGTAAAGAAATTAATTATTTGGTAACTGTTGTATTTCAAAGTTGCGCATTTGTGTGTGTTTGCGCGCGCCCGACCGTTTGTAATCATTTGTTATTATCATAAGTTCTTTGATTATATACTTTTTTTTGTAATCCATTATTAATTTAATTGTTATTGTCAATTTTATAATAATTGTATTGTTTCGTCCTACCGACAGACGTAAGTCTGGCAAAAGATCAGTTTTTGAATTCTTGTCGTAATAAAGAATCGAATCGCCGGCCGCATTGGCGTAGTTGGTTACGTGCTCGCCTCTCATGCGGTTCTGGGTTTGAATCCCACTCAGGCACGGCATATTTTCATACGTTACAAAAAATCATTTCATCATCCATTGTATATAGTTACACCGCAACGTCGTCGCTAATGACCTTGCAGTTGAAGCAACGTTAAAATAAAAAAAAAATTAAAAAATCGAATCGAATGGAGTTCATAACCTCTTTGACATTATTCACGTACCGATATGTGAACAAACGTGATTTTGTATTAACCGATGTTTATTAAATTTATGTTTTAACGCTTTAATAAGCACATAATAGTATTTTTATAAACATATAAAATTATAACATAATTATACCGGTTATTTTGTTATCCGTAGAATGGTTAATTAATGGTTACCCTTTCAGTTCATATTTCCAGTTGAATTAAATAGGCACCACCACTCGTTTGTGTTTTTTGAACCAACCACCATACCGTTGGTAGAGCTATTTAATAACGGTTACATTGAGGGAAGGTCTCGTTTTTTAATAGCCATTTAATTACTGGTTTTTGTTTGGGGTGTTCTTTATTGTTATTGTATTGCATTATGCGGTTTTTTAAACTGAACGTAAAGAAAAATTATTTTTCTCTCCATCCATGGCATGTTCAAAACCCTCCAGTTTTCGTATCTTTATCGTTTTATTGAATTGTAGTTCTTTCTGTACCTGTCTGATGTAAGATTTCACCCATTCGCACTTTTTTCTTTATCCTTGATATCTTAACCTATTGCCCGGGTTCTATTCCAGGTCATTTCTGGCATTTTTTCATCACTCATCTTTATCCATCATCCTTCTCACGGTCTGCAATAGCAGTATTTGCAAAACAGTCGGACTTAAAACCAAAAAAGACCTTAACTTAAATAGCCGAACGCAAAACAAACAAAAACCTTAACTTTAAACCGTCGGACGTAAAACCAAAAAACCTCAACTTAAACAGTCGGATGTAAAACCAAAAAAAACCTTAACTTAAACCGTCGGACGTAAAACAAAAAACCCCCTAACTTAAACAGTTGGATGTAAAACAAAAAACCCCTTACCTTAAACAGTTGGATGTACAACAAAAAAACCTTAACTTAAACAGTCGGACGTAAAACCAAAAAAAACCTTAACTTAAACCGTTGGACGTAAAACAAAAAAACCCCTTAACTTAAACAGTTGGATGTAAAACAATAAACCCCTTACCTTAAACAGTTGGATGTACAACAAAAAAACCTCAACTTAAACAGTCGGATGTAAAACCAAAAAAAACCTTAACTTAAACCGTCGGACGTAAAACAAAAAACCCCTTAACTTAAACAGTTGGAAGTAAAACAAAAAACCCCTTACCTTAAACAGTTGGATGTACAACAAAAAAACCTTAACTTAAACAGTCGGACGTAAAACCAAAAAAAAACCTTAACCTAAACAGTCAGACGTAAAACAAAAAAAAAACTAAACATATTCAGTCGAACTTAAAACAAAAAAAACCTTAACTTACATTGATATATCCACAATTCGAAGATTTGAACCCTACCCATTTCTCGTATCTTAAGAGTCCAAGCCTCGACTCCATACAAAAGAACAGAAAAGAGCTAGCGTCTCACATACGAGTGGCTATTAAATAATGAGACTGACGTTGTAAAAAATTTTATTTTAATTTTATGCATAACCACTTATTCTCACCTTTCATTCCCTACATATTCGATCTGTTAGCTCCAAGGCTACAAAAAATAGGTCTGTTTGTTCACATGGCAGCCAATTATATGTTTCGGTCAACAGCTGAGAGGCTGGTTTGAACCTCCAGAGGTTTTACTAAGTAAAAACGAGGAGTGAGGTGGTTTACTATTGCCTTTCTCACTGAGTGGAAAAGTATGCTTATCAGCATGCCAGCCCTCCGAAAAGCATCCACTTTCCACCCTGCGAATGAGACCTTCACTTCTTTCACCACAGGGTCTGGCTGTATAGTGAAATTCATTACTCTCAGAGGAGATAACTCTGACTAGTGTCTTTTACACCTCTACCTCTTCTGTTCTTAAATAGTTCAGTCATATAATTGGCTGACTATGTAATAAGAAACAGAACTATTTTTTGTAGCCCTCGAACCGACAGATCAAGTGCAATTAATTTAACACGCCACTTGCTTGTTATGGGCAACCAATTATACGACTGAAGTATTTAATAACAAAAAAGGTCGAGATTTAAAAGACATCATTCACAGTTATCTCCTCTGAGAGTAATGAATTTCATTATACAGCCAGACCGTGTGGTGACTGAAATGAAGGTGTCATTGCAGGATGGAAAGTAGATGCTTTTCAGAGGGCCTGGCATGCTGATAAGCATACTTTTCCACTCAGTGAGGAAGGCAAAGGTAAACTACCGTACTCTTTTTTTTACTTAGTGATGTCTCTAGAGGCCTTTCAGCTGATGACCTGAACAACAATAACACCCTATATATTCATATAGGCAAAGAGAAAGTAATAAGAATTTTTTTTTTTTGTATTGTCCTATATAAAGAACGCACTGGTTATGTAAAATTATTTTTTAAGCTGTCGTTTGTTCGCATGGTACGCATTCATCCTCTAGCTAACCTTCTCCCTTTGTTCCTGCGTCCATGTCCTCTGCCTTGTTTCTGCAGTCGGGAAATTCCCAAAATCTTTTATTTTCCTTCTAAAGGCAGTTCCATCTGTTACATCGTTACGTGAAGCGTTTATGGTGTTTAGGTTTGTTTCTTTTAAATTGTTTGTTTCTTATTATAAATAAGAATTTATATTATTAGAAATAATAAAATAACATGACTTTAAAGCAGTAATATGATTGGTTATTATATTATGAAACGCAGTAGTGTTTGGGTGTAGCGTGTGAGTGCGCGTGCGCGTGCGCCTGTGTGTGTGTGGGCGGGGGGGGGGGTTAGAACTGAAACAGAAGGGACTTTAAAAGAACATATTACAGTGTGATTTTAAAGAAATATTATACGCCTATTATTTAATAAGGAAACCTTTCAGTTTTTATTAAATGTTATGTTTTATAGGCGTATTTATTAAAGGGCGGGGTCGTTTTAAAGTTAAAATTGAAATCGTTTTATAATGGTGATATCGTGAGTGTCCTTTTATGAGAGGTGATGAGGGTGAAGGGTGTCACTCTTTTATGGACATGTGTCAAGTTTTGTTAACAGATGAATGGAACATATGGCGAAAAAATAACCCTTTCCTTTTAATTTATTAATATCTCGTTTATCCATCTAATTTTTACTTTCTCGTGCCTATATGGATTTTTTTTTGTTATCAGTCTCTCGACTGGTTTGATGCAGTTCTCCAAGCTGTTCTATCTTGCGCAAGTCGTTTCATAGCTACATATCTGTAACACCCTACATCTTTTGTAATTTGCTTTATATATATTCTAATCTTTGCCTCCCCCTACAATTTACTCCCTCAATAATACCCTCCATTATTGATAGCCCAATACCTGGATGTCTTAAGATATGCCCCATTAGCTTATCCCGTCTAGGCTAGTGGGGGATATCTTAAGACATCCAGGTATTGGGCTATCAATAATGGAGGGTAATATTGAGGGAGTAAATTGTAGAGGGAGGCAAAGATTAGAATATGTAAAGCAAGTTACAAAAGATGTAGGGTGTTACAAGTATGTAGGGAGGATATATATAGGATATAGGACATCCTATATAGGATATATGTATGTGAAGGAAATTATTGTTCTCATATCGACTTTTTGAAATCGTGTTTTCACCGGATCTATAAGTTTTCAGACCCCCTGAACCGAAAAACATGTTTTTAGTGATTGGTCTGTGTGTCTGTGAACAAAATATCTTAAGAACGGATCATCTTTCGAAGTTGAAAGTTAAAACGTAAGGGGAGACTGTAATTTTTAACTCGCCAATGTTAAATTTGCTATTTTTAGGTACATTTTTCATAGGATTGGAAAAAGATAGGGAAATTAAACTTTACTCACCATAGTTGTCGGGTTTCTTCTCGAGCTACTGACATTTTTTTCAATTTAATCTTTGGACCTTACCATTTTTTTTAAATATTACGAATGACATAAAATTTTTACAAATTGTTTTCTACGTTTTTTGCGTATTACTAATTTTTGGAGCACCTGAGGAAGTCATAAAAATGTCGGTATATGTGCATATACAAGATAATAAACTGGTAAAAATTTCAGTCTGGTAGGTAGTAGAGGAAGAATGTCTGTACTGGGACAACCTTGACCTTTGACCCTGACTTTGATAAAAAAAAAAAAAAAAAAAAAAAAAAAAAATTAAAAAAAAAAAAAAAAAAAAAAAAAAAAAAAAAAAAATCCCGCCAAATTTTTTTCCCGCCAAATTTTCAAACTCAATTTTCTCCGCAACCGCTGGACCGATTTTGACGCACGTGGTACCCACGTGACCGGGAGATCGAGATCTACAAGATAAGCCCTAAAACTCGTCGATCCGATAACCAGGTCACGTGTTACAAGCTATCTCAGGTTCCATAGGGGATACGGCTACGGATTAGGGCTTATCTTGTAGATCTCGATCTCCTGGTCACGTGGGTACCGCCCGCGTCAAAATCGGCCCAGCGGTTGCGGAGAAAATCAGGTTTGAAAATTTAAAAAAATAAAAAAATGGCAAATTTTCAAACCCGATTTTCTCCGCAACCGCTGGTCCGATTTTGATGTGGGCGGTACCCACGTGACCAGGAGATCGAGATCTACAAGATAAGCCCTAAATCTCATCGATCTGATAACCAGGTCACGTGTTACAAACGATCTCAGGTTCCATCGGGGATACGGCTACAAATTAGGGCCTATCTTGTAGATCTCGATCTCCCGGTCACGTGGGTACCGCCCGCGTCAAAATCGGCCCAGCGGTTGAGGAGAAAATCAAGTTTGAAAATTTAAAAAAAAAAAAAAAAAAAAAAAAAAAAAAAAAAAAAAAAAAAAAAAAAAAAAAAATTCTCGCCATTTTTTTTTTTTTTTTTTTTTTTTTTTTTTTTTTTTTTTTTTTTTTTTGGGGTAAATTTTCAAACTCGATTTTCTTCTCAACCGCTGGTCCGATTTTGATGCGGGTGGTATCCACGTGACCAGGAGATCGAGATCTACAAGATAAGCCCTAAACCTCATCGATCAGATAACCAGGTCACGTGTTACAAGCTATCTCAGGTTCCATCGGGGATACGGCTACGGATTAGGGCTTATCATGTAGATCTTGATCTCCTGGTCACGTGGGTACCGCCCGCATCAAAATCGGTCCAGCGGTTACGGAGAAAATCAAGTTTGAAAATTTAAAAAAATAAAAAAAAATTGCAAATTTTCAAACCCGATTTTCTCCGCAACCGTTGGGCTGATTTTGATGTGGGCGGTATCCACGTGACCAGGAGATCGAGATCTACAAGATAAGCCCTAAACCTTGTCGATCTGATAACCAGGTCACGTGTTACAAACGATCTCAGGTTCCATCGGGGATACGGCTACGGATTAGGGCTTATCTTGTAGATCTCGATCTCCTGGTCACGTAGGTACCGTACGCATCAAAATCGGCCCAGCGGTTGCGGAGAAAATCAGGTTTGAAAATTTAAAAAAATAAAAAAAATGACAAATTTTCAAACCCGATTTTCTCCGCAACCGTTGGGCCGATTTTGACGTGGGCGGTACCCACGTGACCAGGAGATCGAGATCTACAAGATAAGCCCTAAATCTCATCGATCTGATAACCAGGTCACGTGTTACAAGCTATCTCAGGTTCCACAGGGGTTACGGCTACGGATTAGGGCTTATCTTGTAGATCTCGATCTCCTGGTCACGTAGGTACCGTCCGCATCAAAATCGGCCCAGCGGTTGCGGAGAAAATCAGGTTTGAAAATTTAAAAAAATAAAAAAAATGACAAATTTTCAAACCCGATTTTCTCCGCAACCGTTGGGCCGATTTTGACGTGGGCGGTACCCACGTGACCAGGAGATCGAGATCTACAAGATAAGCCCTAAATCTCATCGATCTGATAACCAGGTCACGTGTTACAAGCTATCTCAGGTTCCACAGGGGTTACGGCTACGGATTAGGGCTTATCTTGTAGATCTCGATCTCCTGGTCACGTAGGTACCGTCCGCATCAAAATCGGCCCAGCGGTTGCGGAGAAAATCGGGTTTGAAAATTTAAAAAAATAAAAAAAAAAATGACAAATTTTCAAACCCGATTTTCTCCGCAACCGTTGGGCCGATTTTGACGTGGGCGGTACCCACGTGACCAGGAGATCGAGATCTACAAGATAAGCCCTAAATCTCATCGATCTGATAACCAGGTCACGTGTTACAAGCTATCTCAGGTTCCACAGGGGTTACGGCTACGGATTAGGGCTTATCTTGTAGATCTCGATCTCCTGGTCACGTAGGTACCGTCCGCATCAAAATCGGCCCAGCGGTTGCGGAGAAAATCGGGTTTGAAAATTTAAAAAAATAAAAAAAAAAATGACAAATTTTCAAACCCGATTTTCTCCGCAACCGTTGGGCCGATTTTGACGTGGGCGGTACCCACGTGACCAGGAGATCGAGATCTACAAGATAAGCCCTAAATCTCATCGATCTGATAACCAGGTCACGTGTTACAAGCTATCTCAGGTTCCACAGGGGTTACGGCTACGGATTAGGGCTTATCTTGTAGATCTCGATCTCCTGGTCACGTGGATACCGTTCGCATCAAAATCGGCCCAGCGGTTGCGGAGAAAATCAGGTTTGAAAATTTAAAAAAATAAAAAAATTGCAAATTTTCAAACCCGATTTTCTCCGCAACCGTTGGGCTGATTTTGATGTGGGCGGTATCCACGTGACCAGGAGATCGAGATCTACAAGATAAGCCCTAAATCTCATCGATCTGATAACCAGGTCATGTGTTACAAGCTATCTCAGGTTCCACAGGGGTTACGGCTACGGATTAGGGCTTATCTTGTAGATCTCGATCTCCTGGTCACGTAGGTACCGTCCGCATCAAAATCGGCCCAGCGGTTGCGGAGAAAATCAGGTTTGAAAATTTAAAAAAATAAAAAAAATGACAAATTTTCAAGCCCGATTTTCTCCGCAACCGTTGGGCCGATTTTGACGTGGGCGGTACCCACGTGACCAGGAGATCGAGATCTACATGTCAAGCCCTAATCCGTAGCCGTATCCCCGATGGAACCTGAGATAGCTTGTAACACGTGACCTGATGATCGGATCGACGAGGTTTAGGTGCCAGCAGGATCCGAACGTTCCGTAGAACGCGTTACGTCCGGTTTCGGGTCTTAGGTTCTTTCGGGATCCGAACAATCGGTAATTTCAGTAATTTCGGTAATTTCGTTTCGGAACACACTGTACTTTAGTTTGTAATCATTGACGTCATTCGTTTTGATGCGGTCGGTACCCACGCGACCGGGAGACCGAGATCTACAAGATAAGCCCTAATCCGTAGGTGAGGAAGGCAACTGTAAAACATCTCACTCCTCGTTTTACTCGTTAGGTTCTTTCAGGATCCGAACAATCGGTAATTTTGATAATTTCGTTTCGGAACACCCTGTACTTTAGAATATTCACATTGTCATCATTGGTTTTTGTTTTTATCTATTTGTTATTGCAATTAATTTTTCTAGATGACTCAACTTGTCTATTGTAAATTTAAATGTACAGTTAATTTTTCAAAATGATGCAATGTATTATTCATTAAAGTCACGAGCCACCTACTCAGCAATTAGTTGTTTGTTTCAATGTTTGTTTCAATCTTAAAAAACCATCAACGTCATACCGCGTGTTATTATATATCGAACCGTGGACTCAGCGATTCCAATGCAACAGCATGGGGGTATTATATGTATAAAAGGCCTCCGATTTTCCCATTGCGTCATAACTCCGCTAACTGATCCTGCACTGCTAGAAGAGTTTCTCTACCTGCTACGCTGCTAGTCATGTGAGTGTTATTTTACTTTAAGCAAACAAATTGAACTTTAAATATTTTTAAATGTTAAAAGACTTTACCTTGTCTAGTTGAACTTAGAACGAAAAGTAAAACCTAAATGGATAATACATTGTTGGTCTGCAACATCGCCAGTTGTAACCGTTGTTGCTACATCAACAACAACACCAGTGTTAGCGTTTATTATTACAAGTTCGGAATAACAATTTCCATACCTAAATTAAATCGTGTTAACTTCATGTCAGTAGTTTAGTAACGCGTGTAAAACGCTAGCACACTGATTATTTAGTCTGTTGTGTTAATCTGCATCAGCAACCACAACAACCGATTGTTACTTAAACGTAGAACTAAATAAATTTGAACTTAAAATATCTAAATTAAATCGCCCTAACTTCATGTCGATAGTTTAGTAACGCATATAAAACGTTTGTACACTGAATATTTAGTCTGTCGTTTTAATCTGCAACAACAACAACGATTGTGACTTACAACAACTAACAACAACAACAGCAAAATCAATTTAGGGATCAGTAGCTTATATTGTAAAGGTTGGTCTTATTATAAATACTAATAATGTACATGCTAAAAAATAAAGGGCGATTTCTTTTAACTGCACGCGTATAGTTTAGCAAGGCGAATTCGAATAAATATCTATTTTGCTTATATTGTAAAGGTTGGTCTTATTATAAATACTAAACCGGAATAATAATGTACATGCTAAAAAATAAAGGGCGATTTCTTTTAACCGCGTGCGTATAGTTTAGCAAGGTGAATTCGAATAAATATCTATTTTATATACGTTTGGCTAGTCTCTAATGCGTGTTTCTGTTTTTGTCATCGTTTCAGTTTGCAACTACAGCAACAACATCAACAACAACATCAACAACATCAACAACAACAACAACACCAACAACAGCAACAACACCTCCATCACCACCGCCACCGTCACCGCTACCACCACCACCATCACCAGCAACAACAGCGTTACGCGCAGACCTTCGTTTAAAGGTTAGCCTTATATTTAAATACGATATTTGTACTAACTAAATACGATTAAATTAGCATTGTATAATCATTGTACTGAATATTACTAAAAATTAAGGGCGATTTCTTTTAACCGCATGCGGGTAGTTTAGCAAGGTGAATTCAAATAAATATCTATTTTATATACGTTTCACTAGTCTCTAATGTATGTTTCTGTTTTTGTCTCCGTTTCAGTTTGCGACAACAACAACAACAACATCAACATCATCATCATCATCAACAACAACAACATCAACAACAACACCAACAACAACATCAACAACAACACCACCATCACCACCGTCACCGCTACCACCGCCACCCCCCATCTCCAGCTTTAAAGGTTAGCCTTATATTTAAATACGATATTTACATACGATTAGATTAGCATTGTATAATCATTGTACTGAATATTATATCATGCTAATAATTATAGTAGCCTTTACTATAATTATACCTAAAACTAGAAGTTTGAGTAACTACGAGAGGCAATTAATATGCTAGTGCACCGTCACCTAAAACGTAAAGTTCGAACTTGCTGTAGTAACTAAAAGAGACGAATTATATGCCTGTGTACCGTCGGGAAACTTTGATAGACGATGAACCGTCGTTTTTGTTTTTCCAGCAAGTATGCGGTCTTGTAGAGTGGTGCTCCCCAAAATACAAGGGCGGATTTGGGGGCACAGGCTCCAAGCTGGAGAGATTCAGGCCCTCATATTCATGCCTGAGGCTGGGGACTGCATGACTGCATGGATAGACCTGCGTACTCTTTGGGAGCTGGGGTTGTACGAGGAATTTCGTACATATCTAGATTCCCGTCGACCTACAACCCCGAGGAGGATCCGGTCTAGGAGAAGAAGGAGATATTGAAATAGGTAATTTTTATTATTTAGATACGGTATTCATACGATAAAGGAATAAATATATGTTTTTGCAGTAACTCCTCCATCAACATCAACATCCCAGCACCCTCCTTCGCTCTTTTAGTTCGTTGAAGGTCGAGGAAGGTGTAATTGCTGGGATGTTGTTATATATTGACCTATCGTATTTCATCCGAAAGGTACTAATGCTAAATGTTCTCTTTACAGATGAATCGTACCCCAGCTGCGTCCCAGGAATTGGCAAGACTGGAAGCTGCAAGACTGTTTGACGAGGTGTTGGGGGCAGCTAGAAACATGCCGGTAATAAACTTGGACGACGAGCGGCCCGAAGTCGAGGTATTACCGGCGCGACCAGCTCCTCAACCACCTCGGCAACCAGTCGAGATTCCAGTCGAGGTCCCAGCTCCTCAGCCACCTCAGCCACTAGCCGAGATGCGGCCGGAGGTCGTGCAGGTTGAACAGGAGGTGCAAGTGCTCGAACCTGCGGCGCAGCGGCCGGAGGTCGTTCAGGTCGAGCATGAGATTCAGGTGATCGAACCTGAACCGCAGCCTGTTCAACCGGCCCAGCCTGTTCAACCGGCCCATCCGGCAGTGGAGCAACCGGCCCAATTACCAGCCCGAATGCTCAGTTTGTTAGATGTAGTTGTTCAGTATTATATATTCGGGTTGGTAACCCTAGCGAAATGGGAGGACGCGATCGCTAGGGTGGGCGGTAGGGAACCCGACAGTTGTAAAAGGCTGTCCCTTGGCATCTTCGAATTTTGTAAAGTGATAAAATTGAAGATGCTCTTGCCCATCTTCAATGAGAACAACCAGATGGGTGTCTTGGAGAAGATGGACGAGAGGTTAACTGTCGGTTTCCTGTTGGAATGCGCACGGGCCGCGCCTGCTTCCGAGGAGAAACAGTACCGGGAGCAGGATGTTAACGAATTATGGGAACTCCTGAGGGCCAGGCCGGCCAAACGACCCATAGCCGAGCTCTTCGAGGATGCAGGTCCCTCACGGGAACCATCATCTTACTCGGAGACCGTAGAGCTCAAAACGGACCAGAAACATTACAACGCGTGGTCCGCGCCTAAGAGGGGTAAATACCTCATGCGGATTGAGCTCTTTGAGACGAGCGAGATCGAGGGATTGTCCTCCAGGGACAGATCCAGTCGGGTGAAGAGCAGAGTCGAGTTAGTCGCCAACGAGGATGACCCTCGTTTGAAGGCTGTCGACGATGTTATTCATAGCACGCTGGAATCGATCTTGAGTGACCGAGGCAGCAAAAAAATAGTACGTAAAATCGCTGCAGTGAAGCCTCGGGTAGAATGACGGGAGTGTGCATTCCATCATAGTATTAGTATTATCAGTATTAAGTATCAGTATTGTAGTATAATAATAGTATAATAAAGCATTAAACGGTTTATCATTGTTATCATTTCAAAGCACCATACTTTACCCGTCAAACTAAAACATACGGTTTTACAGGAAATAAGCACGGTCTATACCTTACATAGACTTGAATACCCGCATTTACGGAGACTCTACAGTCTTGAATTTCAGTAAAAACCTTAATGTATGCATGACATTACAACGACCTGAAGAACAGGTATGGATCGTAAAATCGATTTCCTGTGCACGGATACTCCGTGTTAATTTACATAAAAATTGTCCTATAAGTATGTTAAAGATAGAATGTATGTTAAAATATGTCTTGTCAAGTTAATTGTAGTTTTCTATCTTTGTGAAAGTTTATCGCGTAACGCCAAGTTTAAGGTCATTGTTAGTAGGATAATTTGTTTCATAAATGTTTATAAATTTGTTAAGAACTAAATATGATTTAATGCCAGTTCTAAATACAATGTTTTGGCTATTATAAAAAAGAAAAATTAGGTAATGAAAGGTGTACATAAATCCGAGAACATTCAATAATTAATGAGACAAATTTTGGTGTAGAGAAGAAAGTAAAAGTACCATTTACAGGTTGGAAAGTGTGTGCTTTTCGGAGGGGTCTGGCATGCTGATAAGCATACTCTTTCAACTCAGTGAGGAAGGCAATGGTAAACCACCTCACACGCCGATTTACTTAATACCCACAAGAGGTGGGTAAAGTGCTAAATTATTATTTGCGCTCGATCTGTTAGTTCCAGGCCTACAAAAAATAGTTCTGTTTATTATTACTAGGTCATCCAATTATATGACTGAAGCATTTAAGAACAGAATAGGTATAATTGTAAAAGGCACTAGTCACCGGTAGTTCGAAAAATAAGCACTTGGTCCTGTAATATAATTTACATATGATTTTAACTAACAAAACGTTTGATGTATCATGGCAAAAAAAAATTGCCTACATTAAAATAAGCTTGGTCTCTGGCCTGAACTGAAATAAAATATCTCATTTTATTTTAAAATACGAACGTAAAAAATTAAGTATAATGTACTTACGACTAAATAATAATATTTTAAAATTGAATTAATTAATTACTTAATCTGCATAATTATAAAGGTTATCTGTTGTTTGACCTTTTTTCTTTATTCAAGCAATGTATGTTACGATACACTCGTACTATGTAAATGTAAGTCCATTGTTCGCTCTGTAGGCCGCACAAGAGACAAATTATTATTTGCACTAGATCTGATAGTTCCAGGGCTATAAAAAATAGTTCTGTTTCTTATTACTAGGTCAGTAAATTATATGACTGAATCATTTAAAAACAGAAGAGGTAGAATTGTAAAAGACGCTAGTCATCTAGAGCTATTTATCTAAGAGCTATTTCCTGCGAGAGTAATGAATTTCATTATACAGCCAGGCCCTATGCATTTAACGGGCTCTAGCCTGTAGAAATTTTATGCGCTATAAATTTAGCATAAACATAAAATAGTTTTGTTTCTTATCCCGCGGTCAGTCAATTTAATGACTAAATCATTAAAGAACAGAAGAGGCAAAGGTGTAAAAGATACTAATCAGAGTTTTCTCCTCTGAAAGAAATGAATTTCATTTTACAGTTGGACCCTGTGGTGAATGAAGTGGTGGTATCATTTGCGGAGTGTAAAATATATGTTTTTCAGAGGACCTGTCATGCTGATAAGCGTACTTTTCCACTCAGCGAGTTGTGGCAATGGTAAACCACCTCGCACATCGTTTTATTTAGTAAAAACCTCTACAGGTTCAAACCTCTACAGGTTAACCTCTACAGGTTAAAACGTTTCAACCTCTACAGGTTAAAACGTATAGATCCGGTGAAAACTCTTATAGAAAAAACTCTGATCTTCAACGTACTTGAACACCAATTTTTATGAAAAGCCTGGATGGACTAACAGACGTTTAAAAACTACATTGTCGGAAAACCGGCTAAAAACTGAGTACTTTATTCCGTAAATTGCTGAAGGTATCTCCTATTATTTTTTAAATAAAACAATCTAAATCAAACCAATCAATGCAGGAAAGAACAGGCTTTAATTTAGTGTATTGTTCAAAAATCTTGGTAATGTTTTTTGAGATAAAGCTCTACAAACGACTGCGAGAAGGTTGTACGCCGCAAACTTTAAAAAGTGTTTTTACAAGAAAACAACCTTCCCAAGAATTTCAGCAGACATTGCGCCTATCCTATCTTGTAGAGCATAAAAAATGAGTTAATGAGGCGATCTTTAAAAAATTGTATGAGCTGTATTTGAGAAAATCGCAAAAAAGTGAAAAGTGACACGAATAAACTACTACTACTACTACTTCTGGTTGACCGATTTTGATGAAAATGTTCGTGTCGTGTCCAGTAGTAGTATCTAACTTAAGTTTCAAGTTTGTAGAATGTTCCGTTCTTGAGATATTTTATTCACACACAGACCAATCGCCAAAAACATGTTTTTTTGTTTGTAGAATGTTCCGTTGTTGAGATATTTTATTCACACACAGACCAATCGCTAAAAACATGTTTTTTGGGTTCAGGGGGGCTGAAAACTATTTCCAAAAATCAACATGAGAACAATACTTTCCTTCCTGTATATTCATATAGGCAAGAGAAAGTAAAAAGAAGGCATTTCATACATTTTATTGTTTACTCAGTCCGTTAACCTACAAACAAACAAGTTCTATTTTGGCCTAGATGTATTTTAATTATCATATTAATACTTCTAGGTTTTCAGTCTCTTAGAAAACAGAAGAAATGACGTTCCCTATACCTGCGCGAAGAAAACATATTGTTTACTCAGTCCGTTAACCTACAAACAAACAAGTTCTATTTTGGCCTAGATGTATTTTAATTATCATATTAATACTTCTAGGTTTTCAGTCTCTTAGAAAACAGAAGAAATGACGTTCCCTATACCTGCGCGAAGAAAACACTTTTTTACCTAACAAAAAATAAAAGGTCTCCCAAAAACCGTGGTCTCATTCGCCATTACGACGAAGTTAAAGTACTACTTGTTCTCCCCACGTTTGCTCTGTATGATGCCTAGGATTCAAATTTTAAAGCGGCTGTCATACCAATGCACAATCCTTGAAACAACTAGCAGGCAACAAACAGTGTTGCATTTTGCCCAGGGCCGTTGGTTAAGGAAAGGGCTGTCTCATGGCGCGCGAAAAGTTGTACCGACAGCTGTTCGACTGTGACATCACTGCTCAGACACGGCTGCAAGACAGATCTGCGCTGTTTACACACATACATTCTCGGCTATTCATCTTAAAATATATGCCTAATGAATTAAGAATAAATGTCTATTCATTGTTATTAATTGCAATTATCCGTAACATTATTTATAAAACAATAGATAGCAGTAATGTATAAGTATAATGACATTCTAAAAACAATATGTGACAAAAACATTTTGGGTTGCGTAAAATACTTAGTCTTATTCTAAAGGATATGACCTACGAAGAGATTGTAAAAAATAAATAAACAGAATTAAAATAAAAATCTTACATAAGAAATGCGAATTAACGCTAACAATTATTTTATTTTTGGAACGTATCCATTTCTTAGCTGTGTTCATGCAGTTTCTATCGTTTGATTTGTTCTATCACTTACATAACCTGGGACCATGGATAGTTGCACCCACCTCCTCATGACCAAGTCTATTTATTCAAAATTTTAAAAATTCTATCACAATATTGGTCAATTAATAGTTCATGTTATTAATACATTCTTCACGCTGAATAAAACGATAGTTTTTGCTTGTGTCGAACGATTGAGCGGTTTCCGAGATAGCAGGGGTTGAGAATATTGTTAATAAATCAAAATTTAAGTAACATACACATTTGAAATTATGTATTCACAAAAAGAATATAATTCGCTTTGTTGAGTGAAAATTTCGAACTTTTCAATCGAATACTTCTTGGGTTATACGCCTCTAAACGCATGAAAGTCTTTGCGATAGCATAAAAAACCAGGTCTTTTTGTCTTTCAACCTTGATATGGCAATTTTTAAACAATATTAAAAATATAGGACAATTTATGTTAAGTCCTGGTAAGTATACTTATCAAGCCCCGTTTATTGTACTTGTATTCGCATAATATTTTAGAACTTTAAGCGCTATAAATTTAGCATAAACAGCCGTTGCATTAGTTTAAGATAAACGAAAATAAATAGTTCTGTTCTATCACAATATTGGTCAATTAATAGTTCATGTTATTAATACATTCTTCACGCTGAATAAAACGATAGTTTTTGCTTGTGTCGAACGATTGAGCGGTTTCCGAGATAGCAGGGGTTGAGAATATTGTTAATAAATCAAAATTTAAGTAACATACACATTTGAAATTATGTATTCACAAAAAGAATATAATTCGCTTTGTTGAGTGAAAATTTCGAACTTTTCAATCGAATACTTCTTGGGTTATACGCCTCTAAACGCATGAAAGTCTTTGCGATAGCATAAAAAACCAGGTCTTTTTGTCTTTCAACCTTGATATGGCAATTTTTAAACAATATTAAAAATATAGGACAATTTATGTTAAGTCCTGGTAAGTATACTTATCAAGCCCCGTTTATTGTACTTGTATTCGCATAATATTTTAGAACTTTAAGCGCTATAAATTTAGCATAAACAGCCGTTGCATTAGTTTAAGATAAACGAAAATAAATAGTTCTGTTTCTTATTACTATCTAGCGCCAGAACAGTAGGATGTGTTTTTATGTTAAGTCCTGGTAAGTATACTTATCAAGCCCCGTTTATTGAACTTGTATTCGCATAATATTTTAGAAATTTTATTCGCTATAAATTTAGCATAAACAGCCGTTGCATTAGTTTAAGATAAACTAAAATAAAAATATCACATTTTTTTTAAAAATACAAACGTAACAAATTAAGTATAATGCATATGATAAGAAATTAATTCTATTAACTATATAATAAAACAATTAAATAAATTATTCAACTGCGCGCACGCCCATACGCACGCATAGAATTGAATTGAATTTTTTAAGATAACATTTAGTTTCTGTCGAGTATGCTTATCTGCAGAATTTGAACCATAATAGAGATTACAGTAAGTTCAAATAG
This sequence comes from Catonia carolina, assembly GCA_035578175.1. Classification (NCBI taxonomy): domain Eukaryota; kingdom Metazoa; phylum Arthropoda; class Insecta; order Hemiptera; family Achilidae; genus Catonia; species Catonia carolina. The sequence goes on from JAQMRL010000011.1 coordinate 28,406,289, forward strand.
AATCGGTTTGTCAATTATTTTACAATATTTTACGACGGAAACATTTTAACCCTAAAACTTATTAAATTAGAACAGGCCACCGTTTGATCCAGGTAGGATCGGCACTGCTATTGTTTTATAAAATCTCACCCTCGTGTTTTTGCTACCTAAGTAGATACTGGAAAAAATTGAGTAAACCAGACGATTTAAAAATCATAGGACCAGTTTTTGAGACGCTTTGCTTTTTTACTTAGTGAGGAAGGTAACTGTAAAACACCTCACTCCTCGTTTTACTTAGTAAAACCACTACAGGGTCAAATCAGTCCTAAGACACTAATCAGAATTATATTCTCTGAAAATAATGAATTTCATTATACAGCCAGACCCTGCGGTGAATGAAGTGAAGGTGTCATTTATGGATAGAACAGGGTACCGTTAGAGTTTCATTTAATAAATATATTTAACATTTCAAGTCTGGATGGTTTACCACCAACTTTAATCAGAGGGCACGGCATGCTGATAAGCCTACTTTTCCACTCAGTGAGGAAGGCAACTGTAAAACACATCACTCCTCGTTTTTAGTGCCTTTTACACCTCTACCTCTTCTGTTCTTAAATGATTCAGTCATTTAATTAGCTGATCATGTGATAAGAAACAGAACTATTTATTTTAGCTCTGGAACAAACAGATTGAATGTATCAACATGCCGGGTCCTCTGAAAAGCGCATATTTTCCACTCTACAAATGACACCTTCACTTCATTCACCACAGGGTCTGGCTGTATAATAAAATTCATTACTTTCAGAGGAGATAACTCTGATTAGTGTCTTTTACACCTCTACCTCTTCTGTTCTTAAATGATTCAGTCATTTAATTAGCTGACCATGTGATAAGATAGGACGATATTTTTATGGCTGATCCGAACACGGAGTTTATTCCAAAAATGATTTGATAATAATTTTAAACAATCTGTATTATGTATGTAGGTCATTCAGAAATTTATTATATGAAAGTAATGAATTTCATTATACAGCCGGACCTTATGGTGAATGATGCGGAGGTGACATTTGCAGAGTGTAAGATATGCGCTTTTCAGAGGGTGCAGCATGCTGATAAGCGTACTTTTTTTTACTTAGTGAGGAAGGTAACTGTAAAACACCTCACTCCTCGTTTTACTTAGTAAAACCACTACAGGGTCAAATCAGTCCTAAGACACTAATCAGAATTATATTCTCTGAAAATAATGAATTTCATTATACAGCCAGACCCTGCGGTGAATGAAGTGAAGGTGTCATTTATGGATAGAACAGGGTACCGTTAGAGTTTCATTTAATAAATATATTTACCATTTCAAGTCTGGATGGTTTACCACCAACTTTAATCAGAGGGCACGGCATGCTGATAAGCCTACTTTTCCACTCAGTGAGGAAGGCAACTGTAAAACACATCACTCCTCGTTTTTAGTGCCTTTTACACCTCTACCTCTTCTGTTCTTAAATGATTCAGTCATTTAATTAGCTGATCATGTGATAAGAAACAGAACTATTTATTTTAGCTCTGGAACAAACAGATTGAATGTATCAGCATGCGGGGTCCTCTGAAAAGCACATATTTTCCACTCTACAAATGACACCTTCACTTCATTCACCACAGGGTCTGGCTGTATAATAAAATTCATTACTTTCAGAGGAGATAACTCTGAGTAGTGTCTTTTACACCTCTACCTCTTCTGTTCTTAAATGATTCAGTCATTTAATTAGCTGACCATATGATAAGAAACAGAACTATTTATTTTAGCCCTGGAACAAACAGATTGAATGTAAATAACTTGTCACTCCACCTGTCTGTTATGACCAGAGTGCGAGATTATGGATTGCAAAAAGAGTTTCTATAAATTTCTAAAGATTGTTAAGATCATTAGCCTTAAGGATAGTTTAAACCTCTAGTGGCTTAGCTAAGTAAAACGAGGATTTAGGCGGTTTACCTTTACCTTCTTCATTACTTTCAGAGGAGATAACTCTGGCTAGTCTCTTTTTCACCTCTACCTCTTCTGTTCTTTCAATGCTTCAGCAGAATAGATCACGCCATTCATTAAAAAACTACATTGTATAAGAGGAAAAATTAATTATTTTTACGATGATTATTTTGTTCCGTCATGATTTCCTTATCAACATTTTATTTTATTCACAAAAAGCTTTCTACAAGTAATTTATTCACTGTTTTATTTTATAACATCTATTGATTGTTTTTATTTGATGGTACATGAGAATTTTTGAAAATTAACTGTACATTTAAATTTACAATAAACAAGTTGAGTCATCTAGAAAATTAATTGCAATAACAAATAGATAAAAAACAAAAAACCAATGATGACAAAGAAAATATTCTAAAGTACAGGATGTTCCGAAACGAAATTATCAACATTATCAAAATTACCGATTGTTCGGATTCCTAAAGAACCTGACGGACGAATGTAAGCTGATTTTTGGAGATGAAGGTTCGATGGTCCAAATCCTAGTAAAGGTAGTGACTTTTATTCGGATTTGAATGTTAGACAGCGGTTACAAAGTACTTTGTAACCATAATAATGTATTAACATAATACAGCTTTATTTGCATCGTATTACGGTATAGAACTACTTATACCTTTGCTCATAACAGACAGGTGAAGTGGCAAATTATTTACACTCAATCTGCTAGTTGCAAGGCTAAAATAAAAAGTTCTGCTTCTTATAATGTAAGCTGATTTTTGGAGATGAAGGTTCGATGGTTCAAATCCTAGTAAAGGTAGTGACTTTTATTCGGATTTGAATACTAGACAGTGGTTACCGGTGTACTTTGATGAATGGGGTTTATTAACCATACTTTCTCAGGAATGGTAAGCCTGGGTCTGTACACGTCATACACCTCATCCTCATCTCATTAGGTCATGGGGTTGCTTATTGTTTTATATTGAAACGATAGCTGCGTAGCTTTTTCCTGCTAGCTGCGCAGCTTTTTCCTGCTAGCTGTGCAGCTTTTTTCTTGCTTATTCCTGCTAGCTGCACAGCTTTTTCCAGCTTATTCCTGCTAGCTGCGCAGCTTATTCCTGCTTATTCCTGCTAGCTGCGCAGCTTTTTCCTGCTAGCTGCACAGCTTTTTCCTGCTTTTTCCTGCTAGCTGCGCAGCTTTTTCCAGCTTATTCCTGCTAGCTGCGCAGCTTTTACCTGTTTATTCCTGCTAGCTGCGCAGTCGACTGACCTGCTCTCTAAGCTGCGCAGTCGACTGCGCAGTCGACTGAGCAGTCGACTGACCTGCTCCCTAAGCTGCGCAGTCGACTGCGCAGTCGACTGACCTGCTAGCTGCGCAGTCGACTGCGCAGTCGACTGACCTGCTCCCTAAGCTGCGCAGCCGACTGCGCAGTCGACTGACCTGCTAGCTGCGCAGCTTTTTCCAGCTTTTTCCAGCTTATTCCTGCTAGCTGCGCAGCTTTTTCCTGCTTATTCCTGCTAGCTGCACAGCTTTTTCCTGCTAGCTGCGCAGCTTTTTCCTGCTTATTCCTGCTAGCTGCGCAGCTTTTTCCTGCTTATTCCTGCTAGCTGCGCAGCTTTTTCCTGCTTATTCCTGCTAGCTGCGCAGCTTTTTCCTGCTTATTCCTGCTAGCTGCGCAGCTTTTTCCTGCTTATTCCTGCTAGCTGCGCAGCTTTTTCCTGCTTATTCCTGCTAGCTGCGCAGCTTTTTCCTGCTTATTCCTGCTAGCTGCGCAGCTTTTTCCAGCTTTTTCCTGCTAGCTGCGCAGCTTTTTCCAGCTTATTCCTGCTAGCTGCGCAGCTTTTTCCAGCTTATTCCTGTTAGCTGCGCAGCTTATTCCTGCTAGCTGCGTAGCTTTTTTCTGTTTTACTAAGTAAAACGAGGAGTGAGATGTTTTACAGTTGCCTTCCTCACCGAGTGGACCAGCTTTTTCCTGCTAGCTGCGCAGCTTTTTCCAGCTTATTCCTGTTAGCTGCGCAGCTTATTCCTGCTAGCCGTACAGCTTTTTTTCTGTTTTACTAAGTAAAACGAGGAGTGAGATGTTTTACAGTTGCCTTCCTCACCTACGGATTAGGGCTTATCTTGTAGATCTCGGTCTCCCGGTCGCGTGGGTACCGACCGCATCAAAACGAATGACGTCAATGATTACAAACTAAAGTACAGTGTGTTCCGAAACGAAATTACCGAAATTACTGAAATTACCGATTGTTCGGATCCCGAAAGAACCTAAGACCCGAAACCGGACGTAACGCGTTCTACGGAACGTTCGGATCCTGCTGGCACCTAAACCTCGTCGATCCGATCATCAGGTCACGTGTTACAAGCTATCTCAGGTTCCATCGGGGATACGGCTACGGATTAGGGCTTGACATGTAGATCTCGATCTCCTGGTCACGTGGGTACCGCCCACGTCAAAATCGGCCCAACGGTTGCGGAGAAAATCGGGTTTGAAAATTTGTCATTTTTTTTTTTATTTTTTTAAATTTTCAAACCCGATTTTCTCCGCAACCGCTGGGCCGATTTTGATGCGGACGGTACCTACGTGACCAGGAGATCGAGATCTACAAGATAAGCCCTAATCCGTAGCCGTAACCCCTGTGGAACCTGAGATAGCTTGTAACACGTGACCTGGTTATCAGATCGATGAGATTTAGGGCTTATCTTGTAGATCTCGATCTCCTGGTCACGTGGGTACCGCCCACGTCAAAATCGGCCCAACGGTTGCGGAGAAAATCGGGTTTGAAAATTTGTCATTTTTTTTTTTATTTTTTTAAATTTTCAAACCCGATTTTCTCCGCAACCGCTGGGCCGATTTTGATGCGGACGGTACCTACGTGACCAGGAGATCGAGATCTACAAGATAAGCCCTAATCCGTAGCCGTAACCCCTGTGGAACCTGAGATAGCTTGTAACACGTGACCTGGTTATCAGATCGATGAGATTTAGGGCTTATCTTGTAGATCTCGATCTCCTGGTCACGTGGGTACCGCCCACGTCAAAATCGGCCCAACGGTTGCGGAGAAAATCGGGTTTGAAAATTTGTCATTTTTTTTATTTTTTTAAATTTTCAAACCTGATTTTCTCCGCAACCGCTGGGCCGATTTTGATGCGGACGGTACCTACGTGACCAGGAGATCGAGATCTACAAGATAAGCCCTAATCCGTAGCCGTAACCCCTGTGGAACCTGAGATAGCTTGTAACACGTGACCTGGTTATCAGATCGATGAGATTTAGGGCTTATCTTGTAGATCTCGATCTCCTGGTCACGTGGGTACCGCCCACGTCAAAATCGGCCCAACGGTTGCGGAGAAAATCGGGTTTGAAAATTTGTCATTTTTTTTATTTTTTTAAATTTTCAAACCTGATTTTCTCCGCAACCGCTGGGCCGATTTTGATGCGTACGGTACCTACGTGACCAGGAGATCGAGATCTACAAGATAAGCCCTAATCCGTAGCCGTATCCCCGATGGAACCTGAGATCGTTTGTAACACGTGACCTGGTTATCAGATCGACAAGGTTTAGGGCTTATCTTGTAGATCTCGATCTCCTGGTCACGTGGATACCGCCCACATCAAAATCAGCCCAACGGTTGCGGAGAAAATCGGGTTTGAAAATTTGCAATTTTTTTTTATTTTTTTAAATTTTCAAACTTGATTTTCTCCGTAACCGCTGGACCGATTTTGATGCGGGCGGTACCCACGTGACCAGGAGATCAAGATCTACATGATAAGCCTTAATCCGTAGCCGTATCCCCGATGGAACCTGAGATAGCTTGTAACACGTGACCTGGTTATCTGATCGATGAGGTTTAGGGCTTATCTTGTAGATCTCGATCTCCTGGTCACGTGGATACCACCCGCATCAAAATCGGACCAGCGGTTGAGAAGAAAATCGAGTTTGAAAATTTACCCCAAAAAAAAAAAAAAAAAAAAAAAAAAAAAAAAAAAAAAAAAAAAAATGGCGAGAATTTTTTTTTTTTTTTTTTTTTTTTTTTTTTTTTTTTTTTTTTTTTTTTTTTTTTTTTAAATTTTCAAACTTGATTTTCTCCTCAACCGCTGGGCCGATTTTGACGCGGGCGGTACCCACGTGACCGGGAGATCGAGATCTACAAGATAGGCCCTAATTTGTAGCCGTATCCCCGATGGAACCTGAGATCGTTTGTAACACGTGACCTGGTTATCAGATCGATGAGATTTAGGGCTTATCTTGTAGATCTCGATCTCCTGGTCACGTGGGTACCGCCCACATCAAAATCGGACCAGCGGTTGCGGAGAAAATCGGGTTTGAAAATTTGCCATTTTTTTATTTTTTTAAATTTTCAAACCTGATTTTCTCCGCAACCGCTGGGCCGATTTTGACGCGGGCGGTACCCACGTGACCAGGAGATCGAGATCTACAAGATAAGCCCTAATCCGTAGCCGTATCCCCTATGGAACCTGAGATAGCTTGTAACACGTGACCTGGTTATCGGATCGACGAGTTTTAGGGCTTATCTTGTAGATCTCGATCTCCCGGTCACGTGGGTACCACGTGCGTCAAAATCGGTCCAGCGGTTGCGGAGAAAATTGAGTTTGAAAATTTGGCGGGAAAAAAATTTGGCGGGATTTTTTTTTTTTTTTTTTTTTTTTTTTTTTTTTTTTTTTTTTTAATTTTTTTTTTTTTTTTTTTTTTTTTTTTTTTTTTTATCAAAGTCAGGGTCAAAGGTCAAGGTTGTCCCAGTACAGACATTCTTCCTCTACTGTAGGTTAATTGGTTTCTGAGAAAAACCTAGTATTAAAAATCTAAATTTACGGGAAAACGCAAAATAGGCTACAAGAAGGCACAAATCAAAAACAACTAAATTTCCCATCAACAGTTTAGAAAGCTGAACCAACTGCTGAGAATACAAAACAACAGTGATGCAGATATTTTAAAAACTAAAATTCCCTTTGCACTAAACCAAGCAGTATAAAATTGTGAAAAATACTCGTTCTTGGTAATAGGATAATTTTTCTGTGTAAACTTGTTAAAATCTTAATTTTTTCATAAAAAAATTATATTTTTGACATAATTTAATGTTTTTTCTGGTAAATTTAGGCCTAATCTATTGAAAAACATAAAAAACCAAAAATCGAAATTTGGAGTTAAACCATCGTGCCATCTCCCCTTAAGTTAGGTATGTACCACTAGAGGAACCGTCACGAAATTTTCATCAAAATTAGTCAACCGGAAGTAGTAGTTATTCGTGTCATTTTTCACGTTTTTTGCGATTTTCTAAAAAAAAATGGCTCTTACGGTGAGTGAATTTGTGAAAGTATGAATTTGGAAACAAAAATAGTGTCGTTCGATTTCTCTTAAAGAGTAGATACAGAAATCACTAATGGCGTTTTACCATAAATCAAAGGTAAGCCTTTTAAAAAATTGCCACCAGCCATGAGACGAGTCGTTTCATGAAAGAAATTTTTATATAAGTTACTAATTTACATGGAGGACGAGACATTTTTACTTTGTCTTGCCCCATTATGTGTATATAGGAAAGAAAAGTTTTAGTTTCATCGATTTTTACGGGAAATACACGTTTTCAGACCCCCTAAACCCCAAAAAACATGTTTTTAGTGATTGGTCTTTGTGTGAAAAAAATATCTCAAGGATGGAATAACGTACGAAGTTGAAACGTAAAAATATGTTAGGTACCACTAAGGGATCGAACACGAACATTTTAATCAAATTCGGTCAACCGAAAGTAGTAATTTATTCGTCCGATTTTTGCCATTTTCGCTAAAACGATGTTTACGATTATGTTTAAAAATCGCCTCATTTACTAAGTTTTTGTGGTCTACATAATAGGGTTAGCGAAATGTCTGCAGAAGTTCGTGTTGGGGGGGGGGGGGAGTTCTTCGTGTTGTAAAAAATGTTTTTTTTAAGAATGCGGCCTTGATATGCATTTTGCGACAAAAGTAGAGCATACAGAATCAAATTTTAAAAACGTAAACTACAACTTATATTTTAAATATGTTTCGTTAGAGCCCTTAGTTCAGCGTGAAGCAGTGATTATTTCTTGTATATATCTCATTAAAATCAGAAAAATTGGAATTTTTAAGATGGTGTCCCTAGTATGCTTTAAAACGACAAAAGTGTGTTCAAATAACGTTATAGAACATTTTTTATCCGTTTTTTACTTTCTCTTGCCTGTATGAATATATAGGAAGGAAAGTATTGTTTTCATGTCGATTTTTCGAAATCCAGTTTTCACCGGATCTATACGTTTTCAGACCCCCTGAACCCAAAAAACATGTTTTTAGCGATGGGTCTGTGTGTGTGTGTGTTTGTGTGTGTGTGTGTGTGTGTGTGTGTGTGTGTGTGTGTGTGTGTGAACAGAATATCTCAAGAACGGAACATCGTACGAACTTGAAACTTGAAACTTAAGTTACATACCACTACCGGACCCGACACGAACATTTTCATCAAAATCGGTCAACCGGAAGTAGTAGTTTATTCGTATAATTTTTCACTTTTTTGCGATTTTCTCGAAAACTGGTCCTACGATTTTTTAAAAATCACCTGGTTTACTAAATTTTTTATGGTCTACAAGATAGGGTAGGTGCCATGTTTGCTGAAATTCTGCGTGAGGCTGTTTTTACGTAAAAACATTTTCTTTTTAAGATTGCGGCTTTAATATGCATTTTAGCGCAAAAATTTATATAATAAAAATTGTAGAAAATGTAAAATTCTACAACTTTTGTTTCAAACATTTTTTTGTATAACGCTTAGTTTAGCGGTAATTAGCGATTTTCTGTTTTTTTTCTCACGAAAACGTGTGAAAAATCTATTTTTTAAAGATTTCGGCTTTAGTACGCATTTTACGACAAAAGTGTATGTAATAAAATTTATAGAAAATTAAGAGATCTACAACTTTTAATTAGAGCATTTTTCTCTACAGAGTCTAGTTTGGCGTCAAAGTGTGATTTTCCGGTTTTTTAAGCCAAACTGAGTTAGATTTTCATTTTGTGTCTTTCACTCATGATTAAAATAAGGTTATGTTTTTGAGGTTAGTTTGTGTGTTTATTTCTAACGTTTTATTACTAATGTTAGGTTTATTGTTAATTATTTGCATTGGCAAGAGAAAGTTGTGTGAGTGTTTCACACCAGATTTTTCTAACTTAAAACTTTTTATGCGTAAACTTATTTTATCTCCAATTTATTTTTGAATAAGGAAATTGTGAGTCCTGACAAAAAATCAGTCTAACGAATCAACGCATGATCGATTAGTTTCTGAAACAAGAGTTCTTCAAATATAGCGGACTTCTTCCGTCACGCGGACTATAACATTTCTGTTACCAATAAAAGAAAAGTTGATACTAGGCCCACATAAATATTTGTGTTTGTCTTTGGTCAGAATTAGCAAAGCTGTAATTTCTTTCAGTCTATGAACAATGAGCAGATTTCAAGCTAGACTAATACTGATTATTTACGCACAGCTACAATGCGTCTACTGTGGATTGAAACTTTTATCACGTAATAATAAATAACATCTAAATAGTGTCAACTAGATTTTAAACTACGGGGGTGTATAAAATCATAAAGGGGATGATTTCGTAATAAACTCCTTCCTGAGTAGAAACGCACAACCCCTCACCCTTGTTTTTATCGGCTACTGTTGCAATATTGTTTCAAATATGCGAACATCTGTACCGGAGTCGAATTAAAAGGAAAATTCAAGAAAAGATAAAAAAAAAGTTGGGAAGACATTATGTAGTATGATAGGGGTAGTAAAGGATGTGTTAAGGAGGGAGGAAATATTCTTGGTTGAATGTTTCAATCCAATTTCGTTATATTTTCCGACCCTTATTATTTTACGTATTCTTCTTCTTTTTCTTTTATACGGAGTCCAAACGTGTGCGCAATCTGTCAATGGGTAGTTTTCAAACATTCGTGCTCTCTTTTCTCTTCCGTTTACTGATATAAGGTGACATAAAAAGTATGACTACAAATTCTGTTCAAATTCGGTGTATCTAAATTAAGAAGAATGTTCTGTGGAAAATTCATATTTACCTGTTAATTTTCTTTCAGTCTTAGGCCTGTATATAGTTTCTTTGTTACATTTTACTGCTATTATTGCCGGTTTTCCTACACTAGAGGCCAGTTCTCCTCTATCTACTCGTATCCCAAAGTCTTCTTACGTACCTCTACTAGTAATCGCCTTCATCACTCCACTTATCCATTACTTTGCTTGGCGTCTTCTTTTCCGTCATTTCCTTGAGGAAAAGATGGCTACTGCACTCCGAAGAATCAAGCTAACACCAGACTTAATACCTGTAATAATACCTGCCTGTCTGTACGGGAGTGAATACCTTATACTGGTCGGAAAGTCTCCTCTAAGAGAGGCAGAGAAAATCGAGAGAAGATCCTCCGCAAGATAAGGGCTTCGAAGATGGAAGCGATGAGAAAACTTAGGTGGCAGTTATATGGTTGAAAAAAATCAGAAGAATTTTTAAGAAGGGTGTAGGGCTGCTCGAGGCTGGATCTAATACGAGGAAATTAGATCTGAGTTGGGTGTATTTAGCTTGAATGAAAAAGTGGAGGAGTACCGGAATCAATGGAGGCAACATTTGGAACGGATGCCAGAGGTGAAAATACCCTTAAAAGTGACAGTATATGTTCCAGTTGGAAGAACGGAGGTGGGAAGACCTCGAAGAAGATGGCAGTAGTCGAGATGTACGGGGGTTGGAATATCTCGTGTTTGTGTAGAAGTACAGGATGGTTTGTGAGTTCGGAATAGGCTTATGGGAATTAAGAATCCTTGATAGTTGGAAGAAGAAGAAGGAATGAGAAAGCGTTTAGAGAAAACTGGAATAAACCAAATCCCGTTGATGATTGAGACTGGCTGTAACAGCTTGGACGAAGATTAAAAGCACAACACCAGATGAACGGAAGAAAGGAGAAGATACAGTGAAAGAATGCTGAGAATGTGGCTGCAAAATAGCTTCCAGAAATGTCTAAAGTCACTTAACGATGTCTCTGTAAAAAAAAATCTGTTTGGCCTTCATACCTTTTCCCAGATTGCTTCATGTGGTCCAACCTTGAGACCCGACAACAAATTTTCCTGATGTCCATCTGCAATCATCTTAACTCTTTTTGTGGATTCCCACGATTCTGAATTTACACCAGAAAGCTACTTTGTGTTACTAGTCGTTACATCTTTCTTTTTCTGACCTGAATTTTCTTTGACCACAAAACTGAATTAGCACTTTTCACTGTCCTTCCCTGTACCGCTCCACTACTTTCCTTGGGTTGTTCTCGTCTTTACTCAGCACTACATCTTAGTACTTATACTCCTCAGAAACCTCAATCCTTTTTCTTCCTACCACTACAGTCGGTAGTTACCGTGGTGGAAGACGAATTTAGCTTGTGCTGAATCTATATATCTGTCGTCGATGTTGATCCTCTTGATATTGGACGGAAGAAAAACGAATGGGGAAAGAATGCTAACTTAGTTCTAGATAATCTAAAGTAACCGTTTCGGTTTTTTCTAGGTGACTTAGAAAACTATGGGGAAACCTTAGCAGAACAGCTTCTCTCATGCGGAATCTAAAAATTTTTATTATTAGTTCGAACGATTTTAGTTACACCCTGTATGTACGTATCCTTTTACACTCCTCCACATTTCCACCTACGATATTCTTTTTCAAAATTCTTTTAAGTTCGGTTCACTTCGAACCCATCCCCCTCTTTACTACATATTATATTGTATTATATAATATACCGATCTAATATTTTTGATATTTTGTCTTTTTCAACATACAAAAGCACGTCTTTATCCGTCTTACCCTCACCCCCTCTCATATTTTAACCTTCAGTTTTTTCATTGTACGAAATGTAACATTATTATTTACCCTCACAAATCTGTATTATTATATCATCCATTCTTGTTAATACGATCTAACGTAATATCTTTTATCAAAATAGTTTGTCGTGTACCATTTTTATATTTTTGGTCATAATATGATTCTGTTTCTTATCATATGGTCAGCCAATTAAATGACTGAATCATTTAAGAACAGAAGAGGTAGAGGTGTAAAAGACACTAATAAGAGTTATCTCTTTAAGTAATGAATTTCATTATACAGCCAGACCCTGTAGTGAATGAAGTAAAGGTGTCATTTGCAGAGTGGAAAATATGTGCTTTTCAGAGGGCCCGGCATGCTGATAAGTATACTTTTTCATTCAGTGAGGAAGGCAATGGTGAAAGACTTCACTCCTCGTTTTACTTATTAATACCTCTACAGGTTCAAACCAGCATTTTGGATGATGACATAAACAACACAAGCAACTCCATGACCCAATGTGATGAGGATGTTGTGTATGACGTGTAAATGAGGTGTAGTCTTGTTCAGACCCAGGGCGACCGTTCGCAAGAGAGTATGGTTAATTGAACCCCAACCAACAAAGTACACCAATAACCACTGTCTAGTGTTAAAATCCTTATAAAAGTAACTTCCATTACTAGGATTTGAACAACGGACCCTTCGTCTCCAAAAATCAGCTGTTAAACAGTTGACTCGCGGCGACGACTTTACCTCTAGACCAACCCGGTGGGTCACGCCTTAAAAATGGCAAAATAAAGTAAAAAATCATATTTCTCATGGTTTGGAAATTATTCAAATAGCGTATTTACTATGCCTCAGAAACTACTTGGGGAATAGAATATTTAAGGGGGAATCTACACAAAAATACCTTAATAAATTTTTTCGCGGTTTTGAATTTCTGAAGTGTGCTCTTTCAAATTGTACAACCATTTTTAAGGAATGTTTACTAATAAATTTTTTTTTAAATAAACTGTAAGTCTGTCTCCGTAGTGAAACACTATGTTTGCCTCATAAAAATACAAGGATTTCAAAACCTAATACCTCGCAAATTAAAAGTGGTAAACACGTAATTCTTTCGTCATTTTTAAGCTTCTTTCTCACAGAACTATTCAGTCATAGAAATAAGATTCGGATGGCTGCGTATTGTTGTTGTCGTCAGTGTCTTATAAGATAAGTTAAACTTTAACAACTTATTTTAATTTTTGTGTTTTATAAATAATAAAATAATCCTAACTTGAGTTGTGATCGAGATAAATTTATAATTAAACATTAATCAGCACACTCTCCTCTAGTGGAAATAGTATGTACAACACCTGATTATTTGGGCCAAAATTATCATAAAAAGTTTAAACCTAAAAATTTAGAAATAATTTGTTCAAAAATTAAAAATGTAACAATTAATATTTGTATTAACTTCAAAGTTTATTCAATACTAGAGCCATTAGATATTTTCTTACTCTTTTTTCTGTTTTTAAGTCAATTTAATAGATTAATAACAGTGGAGTTATGTTTGTTTTTGTGAAGCAATGTTTATCAACCCCAAACTACTTATTTTGGGAAGGGTATGAGGTAAAATTATGAAAATTTAAGGAAACGTTCTCCTTTGTATATCTTATAAATATGTCTATTAAATATAAACTTCCGGTGGCTTAAAAGAAAAAAGTTTCAATTTTCAGTGGATTCCCCCCTTAAATGAAAACTTTCACGATTAAGTAGTATAATAAAAAACAATTAAGGTATTTCCATGACGACGACAATAAAAAACAATTAAGGTATTTTATACTTAATTTATTTGGAGGTTTTTATACGGTAGAAATTTATTTTCAAATCAATTTGTAATAGTGAAGGTATGTTAAATGGTAATAAACATCTCTACCTGAATAATTTGCTCGCAATGTATTTTCTAAAACCTCCCCGTCACCCAACGTTCATGTGTGTTTACCCTTTTCTATTATTCCCGTATAGGTTTGGTACTCTTATTCTAAATTTCTCTCTCTTTGTCTTCCCACAATCTCTCACCCTGTGTTTATCTCCCTCTCCCTTTATCTCTCTCTCTTTTGTGATTGTTTTACCACAACGCGACGCTTCCACTATAATACTGTTACTAGAAGCGTTGTTGGTTACAGTGCTCTCGGCAAACTGATTTATTAATTTAATAGGGCTGGTTTAACTTCCTCATGTTAACTGTTAATGGGTTTTCCTCCTCTGTAATCTGAGCCGCTAAAATGAAACTGTTTCAATGCGACCGAGAGCGAGTGACTCGGTTTTGTGTCGGCGAGAAAAGCGTTACTTTTGTATGGTGTACTGTATATTACTACACAATATGGATGAACCAACTGTGTGCGTTAAACCTATTGTGTTAATAGGTATGAATGACTAATTTTACTATTGTATCCATGAATGAATACTTCACCAGTCATTCATTAGTTGTAAGGATTTTGGCTGGATCCATTTTTTACTTTCTCTTGCCTGTATGAATGTACGGGAAGGAAAGTATTGTTTTCATGTCGATTTTTAGAAATCGAATTTTCACCGGATTAACACTTTTTCAGACCCCCTAGACCCAAAAAAACATGACTTCAATTAACATAACCTAATTTTAATCATGAGTGAAAGACGCAAAATGAAAATCAATCTCAGTATGGCTTAAAAATACGGAAAATCACTCTTTCACGCTAAACTAGGCTCTGTAGAGAAAAATGCTTTAAACAAAAGTTGCAGATCGTTTTCGTATAAATTTGATTATACACTTATGTCGTAATGCATACTAAGGCTGAGATCGTAAAAACGAATCGATTTTTTTACAAGTTTTCGTGAGAAAAACACCGAAAATCGCTAATTACCGCTAAACTAAGCGTTATACAAAAAAATGTTTGAAATAAAAGTTGTAGGATTTTAAATTCTCTACATTTTTTTACTATAGGGCCTATACATTTTTGCGCTGAAATGCATATTAAAGCCGCAATCTTTAAAAAAACAATTTTTTCCGTGAAAGCAGCCTCACCAAGAATTTCAGCAAACATGGCCCCTACGCTAACTTGTAGAGCATTAAAAAAATGTAGTAAATTAGGCGATTTTTAAAAAAAATCGTAGGAGCCGTTTTTGAGAAACTCGCAAAAAAGTGAAAAATGACACAAATAAACTACTACTTCCGGTTGACCAATTTTTATGAAAATGTTTGTGTCGGGTCCGGTAGTGGTGTCTAACTTAAGTTTTAAGTTTCAAGTTCGTACGACGTTCCGTTCTTGAGATATTCTGTTCACACACATGCACACACAGACGAATCGCTGAAAACATGTTTTTTGGGTTCAGGGGGTCTGAAAACGTGTAGATCCGGTGAAAACTCGATTTCGAAAAATTGACATGAAAACAATACTTTCCTTCCTATATATTCATATAGGCAAGAGAAAGTAAAAAAAAAACAACCTCTCGTGGGACACCCGGTATAATTACATATGGGAAATGGCTGGTGCGTATTTTGTCTTACCTATTCCGTAATAAATTCAGCTGTAGAACTTGTTTGGTAATAGATATAGTAGTGCGGTTTTTCCTCCCGTTTTTTGTAATGTTGAGTGAAACGCACAATAAAACAATCAGTTCAGTCGGTGAATAAAAATAATCTGGGGTGAAACATTCACACAACTTTCGGTTGACCGATTTTGATGAAAATGTTCGTGTCGGGTCCGGTAGTGGTGTGCAACTGAAGTTTTAAGTTCGTACGAGGTCCGTTCTTGAGCTAGTCTTTTCACACACGCACGCACGCGCACACACTCTCTCTCACTCACTCACTCACACACACACGCACACATAGACCAATTGCTAAAAACATGTTTTTTTTTGGGTTCAGAGGGTCTGAAAACATGTAGATTCGGTGAAAACTCGATTCGAAAAATCGACATGAAAACAATACTCCTATATATTCATATAGGCAAGAAAAAGTAAAAAGGAACCTTTCGTGGGACACCCGGTATAATTACATATGGGAAATGCCTAGCGCGTATTGTGTCTTACCTATTCCGTAATCAATTCAGCTGTAGAACTTGTTTGGTAATAGACATAGTAGTGCGGTTTTTTCTCCCGTTTTTTGTAATGTTGAGTGAAACGCACAATAAAGCAATCAGTTCAGTCGGTGAATAAAAAAACACTGTCACTAGAATCTAGTCTAAATCTACGGTACGGAGGAGTACGCAGTGAGTCTGTTAGTTCTAGGAAGAAATGGGGAGGTTTACTTTTGCCGACGAGACGATAGAATTTCAATGGCAGAGACAAATGGCTGTCGTCTGTTCCCTTAACTCAGCAACGCCTTTCACACCCTCTTCTTCGGTCGCCAGCCGCCCTCGATTGCAATTCGAGGGACGATGAAGATAACTTAAAACCTACTCCACCGCAATGCGATCCGGCACAATTGATAAAACTTCTATCGTAAGCAACTTTCACACTTAATGCTGTTTCCCTTCTCCTTCGCAGTACTTTTATTTTGGTGTTCCTACACAGTTATTTACTTACTTAATTTATCTTATTTACTTAACGGTTTAATTCATTTAAACTTTTTTTTTTTAATTTATGTTAAGTTATTTACAAATTTTTATGGATTGTTTTTCAAAATTTAATTTTAATTTTATACATAATCACTTATTGTCACCTTCAATATACGCTTCTTTTCTATCCCTACAATGCTCCATGTGAATTTTCCATTGTTGGAAACAGTGCTGGAAGTCATCTTCTGTCAGCTCCTTCAAGACACGTGCCGCTTTCTCTTTTACAGCTTCCACAGACTCAAATCTTGTCCCTTTTAATGCAGATTTCACCTTAAGGAACAGGTAGAAGTCACATGGTGCAAAAAGATCTGGTAAATAAGGTGGATGTTCTAACACTGAGCTGCTGTACTTGGCTAGGAACCTCTTGGCAGATAACGCAGAATGACCTGACGCATTGTCTTGGCGGAGAACCCATGATTTGTCCTTCCACATTTCGGGGCGGTTTTCCTAATTCTTTGACGTAGTTTAGAAAGTACCTCAAGGTAGTAATATTGATTAATTGTTTGACCTTCAGGAACCCAGTGAAGATACACAATCCCATGATTATCAAAAAAAAACATCATTGCTTTAAATTTTGACTTGCTCAAGTATGTAACTTAAGTTTTAAGTTTCAAGTTCGTACGATCTTCCGTTCTTGAGATATTCTGTATACACCCACATAGACCAATCGCTAAAAATATGTTTTTTAGTTCAGGGGTCTGAAAACGTGTAGATCCGATGAAAACTCGATTTCGAAAAATCGACATGAAAAAAATACTTTCCTTCCTATAAGATTCATATAGGCAAGAGAAAGTAAAAAAGGAAATCGTGGACGGCATTATGCATGATTCTTCTGGCGCATGATACAAGTGGTTTCTGATGATGGGATGTTGTGAGAGTTTTGCAGTCTCGCGTAGCATTTTTGAAGTGTTGTAGATATAGCCTCTAGGGACGGGAAAAGGAGATTTTCTTGAATAATGGCGTTAGGGATGAGATAGTGAAATTTAGATATAATACAAAGGATTTAATTTTGAACGGAGGTAATTGTTGTTGTGTTGGATTTAGGTAGGATGGCGCACTAGTAGCCTTAATCTGTTGTTGTTAAGTCAACAGCGGAAAGGCTAGTTTGAACCTCAAGAGGTTTTACTAAGTAAAACGAGGAGTGAGATGGTTTACTATTGCCCTCCTCACTGAGTACAAAAGTAGCTTATGCTTATCAACATGCCAGGCCCTCCGAAAAGCATTTACTTTGCACCCTGCAAATGACACCTTCACTTCATTTACCACAGGGTCTGGCTGTATAATGAAATTCATTACTTTCAGAGGAGATAACTCTGACTAGTGTCTTTTACACCTCTACCTCTTCTGTTCTTAAATAGTTCAGTCATATAATTGGCTGACCAAGTGATAAGAGACAGAACTATTTTTTGTAGCCCTGGAACTAGCAGATCGAGTGCAAATAATTTAACACTCCACCTGCACGTTATGGGCATAGCCTAAATTTGTTGTTGTTTAGGTCATCAGCCGAAAAGCTGGTTTGAACCTCTTGAGGTTTTACTAAGTAAAACGAGGAGTGAGTTGGTTTACCGATGCCTTCCTCACTGAGTGGAAAAGTACGCTTATGCTTATCAACATGCCAGGCCCTCCGAAAAGCATCTACTTTGCACCCTGCAAATGACACCTTCACTTCATTTACCACAGGGTCTGGCTGTATAATGAAATTCATGACTTTCAGAGGAGACATCTCTGATTAGTTTTTTTTACACCTCTACCTTTTCTGTTCTTAAATGATTCAGTCATTTAATTGGCTGACCATGTGATAAGAAACAGAACTATTTATTTTAGCCCTGCAACTAACAGATTGAGTGTAAATTTGAGCCTAAATTTATCGGTGATAATTCTAGCGTAAATTTTTAAAGCCTAAACGGTGACATATAATCATTAATTTCTCCCCATACAGCAGGTACAATTAAAAGAAGAAAGAAATATTTTTCAATAAGAAAGTAAGAGAGAAAGAGTGATAGATAGAGAAAATAAAAACTGATTTGCACCTCGTTAAAAACTGATACCAAGATAAGAATACTAAACGGAATTAATTGAAATATGTAAAGTGAACGGCGCGTCTCAGCGACCGTCTGAAATTAAAGACGAAAAAAAATAAGCGAGTAGTTTGTAGTGATGAAGAAGAAGAAGATGAAGATGGAAAAGGGTAAAGTTGGGATTAGATTGTCAGCCGGGTAGGATTTAAGATAAGCGTACGGCGCCAGCCGATCTTGCATGATAACTCTTCTTTCAGGATAAAGCTCGGTTCTGTTAATGAACCACCTCATGCCATCTGTTACCGATGTTTTGCTGTTGTTATTTTCTGTTAACCGCTTTGTTGAGAAAAATATGAGATCACCAACTGATTATTCTCCAAGTACACCGTAAAATTACCTTCGATTTAATCTGTGTGTTATCAGCTTTGGTACTGCGTTGTTATAGTCAAGACATAACTCGGGTTTTATTTTAAGACAAAAGGAGTGAATGATTGCTGGTCAAATGAGTGACAGAAATCATAGTTATGTAGTTATCTCCGTATAATCTTAATGTCTGCATCATTGGTACTTATGTGAAAGGTCCCAGGTTGGATTCCCAGTCAAGTCTCGTTTTTATTTTCCATCTTTCATCGGTCAAATTGATCGGTACGTTCTTGTAAGAAACAATGCGACAATTCGATTTGTATAGCCTACTACCCGATCAACAGTACCTTTGTTTTTGACTTTCTCTTGCCTATATGAATATTATAGGAAGGAAAGTATTGTTTCCATGTCGATTTTTCGAAATCGAGTTTTCACCGGATCTACACGGTTTTCAGACCCCCTGAATCCAAAAAACATGTTTTTAGAGATTGGTATGTTTGGGTGTGAACAAAATATCTCAAGAACGGAACATCGTACGAACTTGAAACTTGAAACTTAAGTAAGATACTACTACCGGAACCGACATGAACATTTAAATCAAAATTGGTTAACCGAATGTAGTAGTTTATTCGTGTCATTTTTCACTTTTTTGCGATTTTCTCAAAAACTGTTTCTACGATTTTTTTTTAAATTGCCTCATTTACTAAATTTTTTTATGCTCTACAAGATAGGGTAGGCGCCATGGCTGCTGAAATTCTTGGAAAGGCTAATTCTTGTAATTGTATTCTTACAAGTAGGGCAGTTGATGCGACTTTTATTTTATTTAAAGTCGCATCAACTGCTTGGTTATTAGCGACTACGGTGGGTTATGAAACATTAACTGTGGGATTTAACACGTGAAAATTTTCAGACCCTGGCCGGGAATCGAACCCGGGACCTCCGCGTGGCAGGCTAACACGCTAACCACTACGCTACGGAGGCGGTCTGTAAAAAAAAAAAAATTGTTGTTTTAAGATAGGGGCATTTTAATATAGCCTACATTTTAACGCGAAAATGTATGTAATAAAAGTTGTAGAGAATTTAAAATCCTACAACTTTTATTTCAAACATTTCTTTTTATAACGATTAGTTTAGCAGTTATTAGTGATTTTTTTGTTTTTTTTTTCACGAAAATATGTTAAAAGAAAATCGAATTTTTTAAAGATTTCAGCCGTAGTATGCATTTACGACAAGTGTATAGTAATGAAATTTATAGGAAATTAAAAGATCTACAAATTTTATTTAGCGCATTTTTCTTTACAGAGCCTAGTTTAGCATGAAAGAGTGATTTTCCGTATTTTTTAGCCAAACTGAGGTTGATTTTTATTTTGCGTCTTTCACTCATGATTAAAATTAGGTTATGTTTATTGAGGTTAGTTTTTTGTTTGTTTCTAATGTTAGGTTATATTGTTAATTATTTGCATTGGCAAGAGAAAGTTGTGTGAGTGTTTCACACCAGATTTTTTTTCATTAGTTTCACCAGAGGTACAAGCCCTGAAAGTTTTTTCGTTTCTCCCTGTGTGTATAGTATATAGTATATTTAGATAGGACAAGAGAAAGTAAAAATTATTAATTTTTCTCCTTTCGTTCAAAAACTAGAATTTTCTCTGAACAAACGTCAAGGGAAAGAAATCATTTCAGAGTACAATATATTTTTTAAAACTATGTTGTTCCATAAAAACACGGTATAAATACAAACTTATATTATCTCATTCAGAAAATAATGAATTTTAATAATATGCAAAAAATTTCAGAAAGGAGAATAAATAATTTCTCCTCGTTTAGGGTATCTTTAATTAAAAACGGAATAACTGAAGGATTTTGATTATAGTCCTTTACTTTACGCGGTTCGAATAAGGTCCGTTACCAACTTATTTGTTTCTTACTTCCAGGAAAGATTAAGCAAATTGTTTTTTTTTGTTTCTACAGACATCTTACAAGTAGGGCTTACTTATGTAAGTAAGTTAAGTACGAATTAATGGTTAAGTAGGCAACATATCCATTAAGTAAGTACCTAATTACATGTTGTAATTAAGAATTGAGTGTGGTTTTTACCGGGAAAAAAGTACGAATGATAGTTTTTATGACCAAAATACAAGTAGTCATTAAATGTAATGGACAAATTGTCCGTTAAAGGAATTTTCCACATACCACTACGCTGTGTTCGACAAATCGTCTCTATGCGTGTAACAATGTACTTAATTGTTTTACTTAATAATAAATTTTCAGAAATATGTGGCATATCACATTTATGTTCCTCAGTTTTGTTTGTTTATGTGTGAATTAATGCATGAAAATCCGGTGTGACACTCTCACACGACTTTTTCTTGCAATTGTAATAATGAAATGTATAATCTATATTTTAATAACTATTAAAGATTGTTCAATGAAAAACATTACCCAATTTTAATCACGAATGAATGATAAAATAAAAATCAACCTCTGTAGAAAATAAAAATGCGGAAGATCACTAATTGACGCTAAACTGTATAGGCCAAAATATTGAAATTAAAGTTATATTTTTTTTAAATTTTATATAACATTGATTATAGGCCTATACGCTTTCGCCTTGAAATTCATACTAAGACCGCAGTCTTTTAAAGTAATATCATTTTTTTACCGATTTTATTTAGAAAAATACAGAAAATCACTAATTGACGCGTTGTAGCCGGCCGCATTGGCGTAGTTGGTAACGTGCCCGCCTTTTATCATGCGGTCTTGGGTTCGAATCCCATTCAGGCATGGCATATTTTCATACGTTACAAAAAATCATCCTTCACCGTCTGCATTAGCAGTAATTGCAGGACAGTCGGACGTTAAACCAAAAAAATAAAAATAATAAGCGTTGTAGAAAATGTTTTTTCACAAAAGTTGTAGGTTTTTAATTTATTACAATTCTGATTATATAGGCCTACACTTTTTCCCTTAAGGCCACAATCTTAAGTAAAAGACCAATAATTGTTCTTTTATTTTAGTATAAAATTATTTTATACAACGAAAGTTTCAGCTGACATGATGTTTCTTGTAGATGTAGAGAATAACATATGTAGTTTTTTTGATGAGGGGATTTATAAAAAAATCCGTTGGAACATTTTTGAGAAAAACGCAAAAGTGAAAAATTACACGAATAGCTACTATTTCCGGTTGACTGATATTAATAAAAATTAATTCGTGTCGGTTCCAGTAATTGTACTTAAGTTCCAAGTTTCAACTTAGTACAAATTTCTTTCTTCAGATATTTTATTCACGCACATACTCACGCAGACAAATCGCTAAAAACTTGTTTTTGGAGCCTGGAATGGTGTATTTCCGGTAAAAACTAGATTTCGAAAATCCACATGAAAACAGTACTTTTGTTCCGTGTATATTCATATAGGACAAGAGAAAGTCACAGTAGATATTTTCGAAACCTTCTCTTTAATGTCAAACGTTTTAGGATAATTCCTTTACAATTTGTATTAAAGTGCGGATGTAGTTTATAAAGGAAATTATACAAACAGGATTAAAGATCCTGAAAGCAATTTAATTAGGGTCTTAAATTTAAATCCTTTATCACTTTGCTTCTGAATGGATTATTCCAATTGGTTATATTTGTTGTAGAATTTCATTGATATTTATCTTGCGTCTCTAAAGTTGTAGGTAAACGCAAATTTATTACTAATTGTATTCGGTACAGTGTTTTTGATAGATTAATGAAAATTTGACCATTCCGATCCATAATCCGTTACTGAATTATCCGTACATTATTTCATAATCCGTCTGTTTCTGAATGAAATGATAATATTTAGGGTAACTATCTGGGTTACAAATCATAGGTTGGTATAGGATAGGATAGGCTTTCTTGTATTATTTTACGACGTAATATGTTAAGGTTATCTCTCCTTCCCCCACAGAGGGAAACGAACTTTTGTCTTGTTTGATTTTGATTGTTTTTCTTTGATATCGTGCACTTTATTCTGATTGTTTCATTGTTTGTATCTTTGGTTATCTTGACTTCTCATTCTATTTCATCTTTCTCGATATATCGCTCTCTCTCTCTCTCTCTGTCTCTCTCTCAAGTCTATTGTTCTATTTATTATTCCAATTGGTCATTCTAATAACAATAATACCGTAATAGGTATCTCGTATAATAAAGGGTGAGGCAAAAAGTTATTTCACAATTATTGGTTAGTAAATCGTACGATATTACGTTCATAAGATAACCTGTTCGCGCGCGCGCGCACACACACACACACACACACACACACACACACACACACACACACACACACACACACACACACACACACACACACACACACACACATACACACACACACGCACACACACGCGCGCGCACACACACACACACACACACACACCAATCGGTAAAAACATTTTTTTTGACTCAGGGGGCCTAAAACCGTATAGGCCTATTTCCGATGAAATCTTGATTTTGAAAATTTGACATGCATACAATACTTTTTCTCTGTAGCCTGTTTCGTGTAGTAGATCTAGAAAAAGTAAGCTAAAATTAATTAAATGTAAGATATAAAATTGTAAATTTTTCAAAAGAAAGTGTATCAGAAAAATTAACATGAAAATGCCTATATTAAAATAATAACTGTACCTATCGGTTTAAAAAGTATATAGCAGGCTATGTTATAAAGATTTGTAACAAATTGATGTATGTATTAATTTTTTACTTTCTCTTGCCTATATGAATATATAGGAAGAAAAGTATTGTTCTCATGTGGATTTTTCGAAATCGAGTTTTCACCGGATCTCCACGTTTTCAGACCTCCTGAACCCAAAAAAAACATGTTTTTAGCGATTGGTGTGTGTGTGTGTGTGTGTTTGTGTGTGTGCGAACTTTAACTTGAAACTTAAGTTACATACCACTACCGGACCCGACACGAACATTTTAATCAAAATCGGTCAACCGGAAGTAGTAGTTTATTCGTGTAATTTTTCACTTTTTTGCGATTTTCTCGAAAACTGGTCCTACGATTTTTTTTAAATCACCTAATTTACTTAATTTTTTATGTTCTACAAGATAGGGTAGGCGCTATGTTTGCTGAAATTCTTGGCGAGGCTGTTTTCACTTACAAAAATTGTTTTTTTTAAGATTGCGGCTTTATTATGCATTTTACCGCAAAAATATATCTATTTAAAGTTGTAGATAATTTAAATTTCTACAACTTTTATTTCTAACATTTTTTTTTATAACGCTTAGTTTAGCGGTAATTAGCAATTTTCTGTTTTTTTCTCACGAAAACGTGTGAAAAAAATATTTTTCTTAGATTTCGGCCTTAGTATGCATTTTACGACAAAAGTGTATATAATAAAATTTATAGGAAATTACGAGATCTACAACTTTTATTTAAAGCATTTTTTTGTACAGTGCCTAGTTTAGCGTGAAAGTGTGATTTTCCGTATTTTTAAGCCAAACTGAGGTTGATTTTCATTTTGCGTCTTTCATATATGGTTAAAATTAGGTTTGTTTATTGAGGTTAGTTTTTTGTTTATTTCTAATGTTTTATTACTAGTGTTAGGTTTATTGTTAATCATTTACATTGGCAAGAGAAAGTTGTGTGAGTGTTTCACACCAGATTTTTCTTAATTGTCGTACTCTTTAACAGGCTGGTGATGTTCTCCTCTTCCTCCTCCTCCTCCTCCTCCTCCTATTCCTCCTCCTCCTTCTGCTCCTTCTCCTCCTCCTCCCTCTGCTCCCTCTCCTTCTTCTCCCTGTCCATCTCCTCCCACTCCTCCTCCCTCTGCTCCCTCTCCTTCTTCTCCCTGTCCATCTCCTCCCACTCCTTCTCCCTCTCCTTCCTTTCCTTCTCCTTATTCTTCTCCTCCTTCTCCTCTTCCTCCTCTTCCTTCTTCTTTTGGTGCTGATCCGTTACCGAATGGTGGCAATCATTCAGGCTATAATAATTCTGTTTTCTGCTGCTTTGAAGAGTCCTGTTGTAGAAGATGCAAACCATTTCCTTAAGTTATTTAACCAGGATATTCGTCGTCTTCGATGCCTCCCTTACCCTGTGTACATTTTCTTTGCAAAATTTATTTCAGCAACTTGTGCTTATTGTCATTTCTAGTGTTGTGTCCTAGATATTCCAACGTCTTTTTTTCACTGTGCGCATTATTTCCATTTTTTTACAAAGTTTTTGAAGTACTCTAATGTTTGATATGTTGTATCCATCCACGGTATTTTAATAATTCTTTTGTAAGTCCATGACTCTAACGCTTCCTGTCTCTTCGTTGTTTCGTCCGTTAAGGTCCAAGATTCCACTCCGTACAGTAAGATGGAGAGAATATGGTGGAAACAGAGTGTTCTGATTTTCAAAGCCGGTAATAATAAAAAGATTTATATTTAACGACATTTTTAGTTGAGACTACTGTTCAAATGGACTTAAATAGAATTACTAACCGTTTGGATGATCATTACAGTAAAATTTTCAGGGCAATTCTCTCCTTCCTCACTCTCCTTCCTCACTCTCCTTCCTCTCTCTCTTTCCTTATCTTTACTTTTATACTGTCACCGCCACCCCTTCTAATTAATCATTTACTGTGTTGCCGGCCTTCAATACTTCTCCCGGACCGTATTGGCGCGGTAGGCCCTTTGGCGGCGTACCGACAGAGGCCTTTGTCATCAAGGCCGAGCCAGTAACTGCCCTCTATCACAGCGTTCTCGGCAACTATATAAAGAGCGCTACACTCAACAGAGCGATTCAATTCCAATCCAGACAGCAGACAAGAAATCCATCACGGCACACGGCTACAGGACTCCAGCTAAGACTAATCGACGACCCCGCAAGAGAGAAGATGATGCTGACGTAAGCGATGCCCACAGCAGTCCCTCGACCGAGCCTTACGCTCACCGGATCCGACAAAGCAGCTATCGACGCACTACTGCGAGGGAAGAAAATGATGTCTTCGCTGGACGACGACACGCCGTGTCGCCTAGCTCTCCGACCGCCACGACGACTACGACCGACGCTTCTCATCAAGACGACCACCGCTTAAACGGCCCTTTTCAGGGCCACCAAAATTAAAGGTTTCAACTCGCCACTTAATGTCGCCATCCGGTGACAATACTTCTTTATTACAGTATAATACCGATTATCCGTGGTAATTGGGGGGGATAACTATACCGGATAACCGGAAAACACGGATAATACAACCCAATTCGGTCGAGACCACTTACGTCATAAACAAAACCATCAGTTATGCGTATGTTTTATTCTACTGATTAATACATGTTAATGCTATCGGATATCGGAAATAAATAAACAAATTGTATTGAAATAAAAATATTTACTACATAAATTTATATAAGTCTTACCTTAAACTACGTACCAAAAAAAATCACAAAAAATCTGTTATTTTACTTTGTTTCATTTTATGCCGCAATATTTTTTCTTTTATTTTTCTTATATTATAACCACGAATATGTAAAATGTCCACGTAATCTGTGTCATCCTGATTTTTCATGAAAGTTAGTAATGTTTCGGCACCGGTTAAAGCTTCTTTGCAACTTATTTTAGGAGCTGGTAACGTGCTCGCCTCTCATCACGCGGTCTTGGGTTCGAATCCCACTCGGGCATGGCATTTTTTCATACGTTACAAAAAATTCATTTCATCCTTCACCGTCTGTATTAGCAGCAATTTGCAAAACAGTCGGACGTTAAACCAAAAAAAAAAAAAATTTATAGTGATCGCACGGTTAATCCAAACCCCGGTTAAACGATCCACGGAAAATCGGTACTCTACTGTACTTCTATTAATGTTATAGACAATACTTCTATTAATGTTATAACTATTATCGTTCGGTATAAAAACAGTATGACGTAATGTTCTAAATTTAGACATAGACCTATTCTATTATTATAATTATACTCTAATTCATCTGGTTAATAATATTCGTATTAACATTGGTGGTTAGTTTCCGCTAATGTATTTTATAGATTATTGTATAACAATAATAATCACAAAATAAATATAGTACACACAATTTACTAGGCAGTGGTACGTTAGGTAAATGTTTTAATAATGAATAGTAGTTGCAAACTGCCATAACAAATGTATAGCCAATATTACTCAATAGTCTTAATATGTCATCAAGTATACGTGTTATTGAGGTTGTGCGATGCGGTAATCAAATGGTATTATGATTCCTACATCTGCTTGATTCGTTAAGGTGGTTGGATCTATTACAACCTGGAAACAAAAGACGCGATGTGACTTCGACGCGCACATTAGGCGTAACGCTTTGCTCGTTAAGGAATAGGGAAGTTTGGCGGATAGACAGGAACATATACAGGGAATAACACTGCAATTATTAATGAGTTTAACAGTACTTACTCGATTTTGAGTGCGTAGATTTCCCAGGATGCTTCAATTCGTTGACGACGTTGTAGAAAGCCACTAAATGTTCGACTAGATCTGTACAGATTTCACACAATAAACAAAGGCACGTTAAGAATACACATAAAGCACTGTTAACACTCTGATAACTGCAGTTAGGATAACGGTTTACAAGTTCGAGACACAAGATAACACAAATTGCACAAAGTCCGGTAATTAATTGAATAAATACCATGAATAGTTCGTTACATAAATGTAAGCGCGTTCACAATGAAAAGCTTCGTTGCTTGGGGCCGTAATTAATGCATTACCGGCGACATGAAGTTGGAATGTCCAACGCGTTAAATGCGGGTGTCGCCAGCTCTCGAGGCTGCGAGCGTCCGTTGAAACACGACCGAACCGTTAACTGGTTTGACTGGAAGTGAAGGAGAGATTTAGGAAGAGGGAACAATGGCGGAGTGAGCATGGGAAATTAGTCTAATTTTGCTATTGGCGGAGGACGCGCCACGTGGTCAAGGATCACACATGCGTAGAACTAATTAATGAAGTAATCGATGCAGAATCAATATTACGGATGTAATCGAGCGGGAAGGATTAATTCTGGAAGATTCGACGGCGCGCGGTATTTGAATCTATTGTAATACTGAACAGAGGTTATTGTGAAATAACATTTTGATCACCCTATGTTTTGTAAATGCCATTTATATGCAAAGTGTATTCGTTATTATGTATATTGTAAGTAAATATACTTATAGGTTATGTTGACTACTTACTTACTTATTGTATGACAGTGAATACAGTTTTGTTTAATCTTATATTCAAATCCCTAATATAATACCCTGCAGTTAGTCTGTAGTCTATATCTTTACTGGTTATGTGCATTATAATACACAATTCCCACATTTTGTCATCTCTTAACAATGTTACGATTAATTCATTCGTTTATCCGATGGCTATTTTATTTGACCACCCATAAGGTTTTCTGATGCCCATAACAGACAGGTGGAGTGTCAAATTTTTTACACTCAATCTGTTAGTTGCAGGGCTAAAATAAATAGTTCTGTTTCTTGTCACATGGTCAGCCAATTAAATGACTGAATCATTTAAGAACAGAAGAGGTAGAGGTGTAAAAGACACTAATCAGAGTTATTTCCTCTGAAAGTAATGAATTTCATTATACAGCCAGACCCTGTGGTGAATGAAGTGAAGGTGTTATTTGCAGAGTGGAAGATATGTGCTTTTCAGAGGGCCCGGCATGCTGATAAGCATACTTTTCCACTCAGTGAGGAAGGCAATGGTAAACCACCTCACTCCTCGTTTTACTTAGTAAAACCTCTACAGGTTCAAACCAGCTTTTTGGCTGATGACCTAAACAACAACAAAGGTTTTCTGTCTGCCCATAACGGGCAGGTGGAGTGTTAAATTATTTGCACTCTATCTGCTAGTTCCACAAAAAATAGTTCTGTTTCTTATCATATGGTCAGCCAATTGTATGAATGAACTATTTAACAGCAGAAGAGGTAGAACTGTAAAAGATATTAAGTGTTATCTCCTCTGAAAGTAATGAATTTCATTACTTTATTTCATTACTAGGCCCTGTGGTGAATGAAATGAAGGTGTCATTTGCAGGGTGCAAAGTAGATGCTTTTCGGAGTACCTGGCATGCTGATAAGCAGGCAATTGTAAACCACCTCACTCTTTGTTTTACTTAGTAAAACCTGTAGAGGTTCAAACCACCCTTTTGGCTGTTAACCTAAACAACAACAACACAAGGTTTTGTGTGTCAATTTAGCCTTCAGTTATAGCAGGAAAAAGATTATCCGAACCTCAATCTTCCGAGTTTTACGTTATCCGAAGTACTTTTCAAAAATCTATAAACTCTATGTTACTTAAATCTTGCGTTTAAATTTTTTAAATGTTTAAATGTTGCGTTTAAATGCCGGCCGCATTGTCGTAGTTGGTAACGTGCACGCCTCTCATCATGCGGTCTTTGGTTCGAATCCCATTCAGGCACGGCATATTTTCATACGTTACAAAATATCATTTCATCCTCCACCGTCTGCATTAGCAGTAATTGGAGAACAGTCGGACGTTAAACAAAAAAAAAAAATTGTTATGTAATAGATTTGGCCATAACAGGCAAGTGGAGTGTTAAATTATTTGCACTCGATCATATAGTTCTAGGGCTACTAAAAATAGTTCTGTTTCTTATCACATGGTCAGCCAATTACATGACGCACACCAGCAGCTACTGATGTAAGGACCTAGAAAGACAAAAAACAACTGGTGTGAAACATTCACGTGACTTTCTTTTGCTAGTGTAAATAATGAAATATATAACCTGTGTTTAATCATGAATAAACAACAAAAAAATTAAAAATTTAACCCAATTTCAATCATCAATGAATGGCGTTAAATAAAAATCAACCTCTGTTCAACTTTGATATTTTGATGAGAAAAATGTGAAAGATCACTTCTAATTTACACAAAACTTAAGCACTGTACAAAAAATGCTTGAAAAAAGTTGTAGGTATTTTAATTTGCTGTAACTTTATATTTACACATTTTTGTACTAAAATGAATATTAAGCCCACAATTTTCAAAAAGCCCCTTTTTACCGATTATAATGAGCAAAATTGCACATAAAAGGCAGGTGGAGTGTTAAATTATGTGCACTCGCTGTGCTAGTTGCACGGCTACAAAAAAATAGTCCTGTTTCTTATCACAATGGTCAGCCAATTATATTATTATGATTTAAAAACAGAAGAGGTAGAGGTGTAAAAGACACTAAGTTAGTCAGATTTATTCCCTCTCGTAGTAATGAATTTCACTAGATACAGCTAGAACCTGTGGTGAATGAAGTGAAAGTGTCATTTGCAGGGTGGAAAGTAGATGCTTTTTAGAGGTCCTGGCATGCTGATAAGCATACTTCTCCATTCGGTGAGGAAGGCAATAGTAAACCACCTCACTCCTCGTTTTACTTAGTAATGCCTCTTGAGGTTGAAACCAATCTTTCGGCTTACTTAAACAATACAAGCATTTTTTTTGTTGTAAGTTGTCCAGGTCAATCATTGAGCTCTTCTAATCTTGGTTTTCCTATTTGCCAAAGTGCTGTGTTCGTTTAAATCGTGTGTTTGATTTTCTATTCCAGGTATTTAACTTGTGAAACTAATTTGGTGTTAAT
This sequence comes from Catonia carolina, assembly GCA_035578175.1. NCBI lineage: Eukaryota > Metazoa > Arthropoda > Insecta > Hemiptera > Achilidae > Catonia > Catonia carolina. The sequence goes on from JAQMRL010000011.1 coordinate 28,436,615, forward strand.
ATTATTCATGGAAATTTTGTCAATGCGGAGAGGTTTCATGGACGTGATTTCTGTATTTTGGAATGATTTTGTACAAAAATTTTTTTGGAGTTTTGATTATGTATTTAATTAATTAGTTGTTTGTATTAATACTAGGTTTATATATTTTTGACGCTGCCCATAACTGACAGGTGGAGTGTCAAATTATTTACACTCAATCTGTTCAGTGCAGGGCTAAAATAAATAGTTCTGTTTCTTATCACATGGTCAGCCAATTAAATTACTGAATCATTTAAGAACAGAAGAGGTAGAGGTGTAAAATACACTAATCAGAGTTATCTCCTCTGAAAGTAATGAATTTCATTATACAGCCAGACCCTGTGGTGAATGAAGTGAAGGTGCCATTTACAGAGTGGAAAATATGTGCTTTTCAGAGGGCCCGGCATGCTGATAAGCGTACTTTTCCACTCAGTGAGGAAGGCAATGGTAAACCACCTCACTCCTCGTTTTACTTAGTAAAACCTCTACTGGTTCAAACCAGCCTTTCGGCTGATGACCTAAACAACAACAATATATTTTTGACGTAATTTTCCTGTGTAGAAAAAGTTTCGTACTAACCACATTAATTTAGGTGGTAATAGTAGATAATTTTTAGAATGATGTATTTGTTTTATGAAGAAAAAATGTTTGAAAAAGTTTTAAAAACTGATGATGAATATGAAGACCGATTAGAGAGGCGAAGATGGAGGGTGAGAAAAGTGGTAAAGCAAAGTTTTGTCAACGAAATGTCTATTTGATTAACGATACAGTTAACAGTCATGAGTGTTCGAAAGGAAACGAGTACCTGAGAACCGAACCGCCTCGCGTCTGGTAGGACTTCACACATAATTTGTTAACGCCAACTAAACCGACTAGTTGCGTTTTTCAAAACGTTTCACTTAAAGAGCTAGGCGGCGGCAACGATGTTAACTATCTTCTAAATATAGATCTGTCACATTAGTTAACTATAGTTTAGTTAGACAGAGAGAGAGAAAGAGAGAGAGAGAGAGAATTAAAAAATTAAATAAATAAATAAATACGTTTTCTTAACCTAACAGATTTATAAAATATAAGGTGTAACTGAAAAATTGTTATAAAATTTATCTTTAAATTTCTCTTTGTAGGATCAGATTAATTTAAAATAAACCGCTACGATTTTATAATGTACAACAATTTCAGAAATTACGTTGCAATATCATGACTATAAGTTACTATTTTTCAAGGGTGATGAGCTCTAAAGGTATGCATTGCCCCCTACCCACTTTATAGCTAGCCAATCACTTGCCAGCAATGTTGCCAATACTTGCTCTTGTAGCTCTGTTAAATATTTTGTCAGCCATTTTTTTGGTCTTTTAATATCAATTTTAAAATCTATAAACATAGGCTACAATCAGCTGATTATATTATAAAGTATTGCATGTTAACGCGCTCTAGGCTATAATCGATGAGTTCAGTACGAGATGCAAGACGAGAGTGAATTATTGCGGCTCTTATACGCATGCACGCGTAATGTTTGTCAGGTACAACCTGGCAACGCTGGCAAACGTTCTGATTGGTCTAAACGTGTGGAACAGCAAAGCTCATCATCCGTGAAAAGCATATTACTCGAATTACTAAGAATAAACGATGACATCAACTTTGTAAGCTCAGGCGCAGCTAATTTAACTGGGAAGAAAACGGGTATTAGAATGGATACCTGGTTGACCACTGGATTCATGATATTATAGTATATAAGCAAATATCGGACGAAATTAATTGCACTCGATCTGTTGCTTCCATGGCTACAAAAAATAGTTCTGTTTCTTATCACATAGTCAGCCAATTAAATGAATGAACTATTTAAGAACAGAAGTGGTAGAGGCGTAAAAGACACTAGTCAGAGTTATCTCCTCTGAGAGTTATGAATTTCACTATACAGCTAGACTTTGTGGTGAATGAAGTGAAGGTGGCATTTGCAGGGTAAAAAGTTGGTGCGTTTCGGAGAGCCTGGCATGCTGATAAGCATACTCTTTCAACTCAGTGAGGGAGGCAATAGTAAACCACCTCACTCTTCGTTTTTACTTAGTAAAACCTCTAGAGGTTCAAACCAGCCTTTCGGCTGTTGACCTGAACAACAACACATCGGACGAATGCAGAAAATACAGAGATCTTGTAAAAAGAGATTAAAAATCTGGTGTGAAACACTAGTGTGACTAGTATGAAAATCAACCTCCGTTCGACCTAAAAATACGGAATATCACTAATTGACCCTCAACCAAGCTCTGTAGAAAAAATACTTGAAATAAAAGTTGGTTTTTTCATTTTCTATAACTCTAGTTATAGCTACGTATATAGCCTATAGCTTTGTTGTAAAATCTATAAATCTCTAATAAAATAACATTTTTTACCGATTTCATTGAGATAACACGGAAAATAGCTAATTTACGCTAACTAAGCGCTGTAGAGACAAATAATTGAAATAAAAATTGTAGATTTTTTTATTTTCTACAATTTTTATAATACAATTTTGCCCTTAGTTGCATATTAAGGCCGCATTCTTAAAAAAAACAATTTTTTTTTACTACGAGAGCGTAGATCCCTTTCGAATTTCAGCGGATATGCCGCTTACCCTTTATTAAAGAGCACATTTTAAAGAGCGATTTTAAAGAAAATCTTAAGAGCTGTTTTTGAGAAAATCTTAACAAAGTGTAAAATCACACGATTAAACTACTACTGCCGGTTGACTGATTTTCATGAAAAGTTCTTCGTGTAGGGTCCCCGTTTGGTACTTAACTTAATTCCAAGTTTCATCTCCGTACGATATTGTGTTCTTTATTTACGACCCGTAAAGAGGAACTGTAGAGTTTGAAACAAAGTGGATGATATTTATTTACCTTTAAACGGAATATGTTTGATTGTGTACAGTATTTTGTGGATGAATTATTTATTTATTTGTGTGTTTTCAAACATGGGACGGGCCCTTGACAATCGACATAAGTATTTTAAACATTTTACGGAGTTACGTCTTCTTCTTCTTTTTCTTCTTCTTACTGTCAAGGATTAGGCTTAAGCCTGTTCCGAACTCACAAACCATCTGCACGTCTACAGAAACACGAGACATTCCAACCCGTACATCTCGACTACTGCTATCTTCTTCGAGGTCTTCCCACCTCCCTTCTTCAAAGTGGAATATATTCCGTCACTTTGAGAGGTATTCTTTCCTCTGGCATCCGTTCCAAATGTTGCCTCCATTGATTCCGGTACTCCTCCACTTTTTCATTCAAGCTAAATACTACCAACTCGGATCTACTTTAGGAGTTACGTTAAGAACGCAATTATATTTTACTATTTTTAACTGTTAAGATTCCTATTCACCCTTAGCAGTTGGGTAGTTGTGTGGGTAATAACTCATGAAGCGAAAGCAGATTTAATTTCAATTGAATTGACAACACCGGTTTTTCTGATCGCTGTAATTTTCTATTATGGGGTAACTTTTAACGTATTTTGACTAGTGCCGATGATCATTGAAGTCAATTTCTGGTAAAACTTTTTTAAGAAAGTACCAGTAAAAGATTTAACGAAACACTATCAGTTGATTGTGAAAATGAGGGCGTGGAAAACCTTAAAGATTCGGTTTTTGTGGGGGAGTCGGTGGGTGGTCAATGGCTCCTTTGTCGGGTTCTTGTCCATTTGACTGTGGTTATGATTTTTTTCGTTTAATGTCCGACTGTTCTGCAACTACTGTTAATGCAGACGGTAATGTCCGACTGTTCTGCAACTACTGTTAATGCAGCCGGTAATGTCCGACTGTTCTGCAACTACTGTTAATGCAGACGGTAATGTCCGACTGTTCTGCAACTACTGTTAATGCAGACGGTAATGTCCGACTGTTCTGCAACTACTGTTAATGCAGACGGTAATGTCCGACTGTTCTGCAACTACTGTTAATGCAGACGGTAATGGCCGACTGTTCTGCAACTACTGTTAATACAGACGGTAATGTCCGACTGTTCTGCAACTGCTGTTAATGCAGACGGATGTGGTTCTGTTGTTGGGTCGGCGAACGGAAACATAATCTTCTTTTATTATGGGATTGTTGACGTCCTTTCGTCGGAGTCCAGTAGGTATGTGTCAATGGTTGTGATAACATTTGCTTTTATAGCAGTCAGTGGTGGGAGGGAGGAGAATTCAACTCTCTCTCTCTCTCTCTCTCTCTCTCTCTCTGATTGGCCGAAGCAATGTGTTCTCTGATTGGTGGAATATTACGTCGCTGGTTTTACGCATGTACGAATGATAGTGGATTTTCTTTTGCTTTCTTCTTAACTGGAGACTCCTGAAGGAAGTATAGGGACTTGTCAAGATAAGACTGAAATTTCAGCAGTCAATACTAACCAATCATTACCAATCTCAGTTTGTTTTATTTTGCGAAACCTCCGGAAAATCTTGTCGGAAGAAGATATGATAATTATTTATTTTGCGTTATTCCACTCTGTACTCAGCTATGAAGTCGCGCAATGGGGCAACTCAACCGTACACCTTAAGATTTTTCGCATACAAAAATACACAATTAGAATTATTGTAAACATTCCAAGGCATGATTCTTGCAGAGGATTGTTTGTTAAATACAATATTCTCCCCTTACCGACTCTTTATATATATGAAATTTTAAAATTCGCGAAAAGGAACACTGAGTTATTTACAAAAAATAATTATAATCATAATTATGAAACTCGACACAATGATGACTTCAGAATTGAAAAATATAGAACTTCAAAGTTCTCAAAAGGAATTCACTACAATTCCGTTCGGTTTTTTAACAGATTACCATCTAAAATAAGACTCCTACAAATTCGTTATTTAATTAATAATTATTAATAAAATAATAAGCCTAATAATAATTATTATTATTATTATTTTTATTTTATTAATAATTTATTTAATTCGTTATTCGTTATTTGTACGGACAAGGTTACGACAGAATTAAGAAATGACTTGAAGCTACTGTACACACGGTCGTTTAAACTGAGAACAGAACTGATAACGGCCAACTGAAAAGTGGCTCTTAGCTTTCAGTTTCAGTTCAAACCTTCAGTTTTAATGTTTACACATCAGTTTTAACTGACATTTCAACTTAACCGGAAACTGATATGAAAATTGAACTGACCGTGTAAAAGGGGGTCTTACACCTCTATCTCATCTGTTTCTAAATAGGCCTACTTCAGTCATTTAATTAGCTGACCATGTGATAAGAAACAGAACTATTTTTTGTTGCCTTGGAACTAGCAGATCAAGTGTAAATAATTTAACACTCCACCTGCCTTTTATGGGCATAAATAGTACATTATGAAGGTTAAAAGTTTTTACGAAAAGTACGAGTAAAATCAGAGCAGAAAATGGATTTAAAAGAGAGAAAGATGTTAACGTGAAAGATTGCTGGGGTTTTTTCCGTTTTATGTATGCCACTATCAAATCCGAATTCCCAGAAGGGTTGCACACTTGTTCATTTCTCCCACTCCCTGCCATAATGAGACAAGACACACTCGCGCACGCGTACACACGTCCTTCCCAGTACCAGTATATAGTACTATGTTACACGTTCTGTTGTTTTATTTCATATTTTCATTGTTTTATTTTGCTATTACTGCATTTCTATTACGTTATTTTTAATTATTTACATTGGGAAGAGAAAGTCGTGTGAGTGTTTCACACATACCTACTATTTTATTAGTCACATCTTCTGGGATTATGCAAAAAACCCTTTCCTGAAGGAACTCTGCAGCATCTTCCTGCCTCTGAATATTGTGACACTTATTGCTAAGGTCCGTTTCGGGATCTAGGTAATTAAATAATTATTACACTAAAGTTTACAAATACAAATATTTATTACACTAAAAGATTACAAAATAAATAATAAACTAATTGAAATGACTTATTACAATAAATAACTTAATAATTTACTTAAAATAAATAATAAACGATAAATAACTTAATAATTTACTTAGCACTACTTACAATCAATTTTATAGATTACACAAACATACAAAACACAGAAACTGAATTCACAAAAACTGCACATTAACTTGACATAATACATACACTCACAAAGGCGGTATAACAATACCTCGGAACCGTTAACCTGAATGAAATAACGTCCCGATAATCGTTCGACAAAGATCACACGACTACTGACTGGACCGCGCTCGGGGATCTCTTTGTATACTCATTTAAAAAGATCATTCCAGAAAAAGTAGAGAAATCATGCAAACAAAATAAAGTACAAAAAAATAACCCTTTATAAGTAAGTGCTAGAAAAATCCGTTGTAAACAAGTCAACAATAGGTCTTTTTGTAAATAGAATAAAAGTTGTTACGGGTCCCTTTCATAACAGTTGTACAACAAACGATACCCCACCTTTTATCCTACACAATAGCGCGCAGTCCTATTGTCCAATTGTCAATTATTGTTACTATTGTGTTATTGTTCCTTTGTCCTATTATTCCTTTTCCACTCTATTATCAACTCTGTACCATTTCATGAAAACACTAGAACCTTCGCGAACGTTCCTTTTCGATTTCGTCACAATATTATTAAGTAACTGTACAAAAGTCATAGCAGACTGTGTAGTAACTAACTGTGAAATGGGAGTGGAGTTAACATTACGCTGGAATATTGCTAGTCAGATTGGCGCAGTAGACCCGCACGAGCGGGAGAAATGTGTAACCCTTCAGGGAATTCGGATTTGATAGTGGCATACAGAAAACGGAAAAGACCCGATTGCTGAGAAAATGATAGGTAATTTGGGCGGAAAAAAAACGTAATACTTAACCTCTAATATGACAGTAATTATAACTGAAATATTAAGAATTAAAAGACGTTTTGGAAATTGTTCAAGTTTTTTTTACACCCTATACTATTACATTAAATTTATTTGTGTAAAAACGTTTGTGGTGTGTCCCCACCTTAATCATTACATTAATGATAATTAACTTCAAAGCAAACCGTTTTTGAAATGTTGACTCCTCCTACATCATGTGCTAACCAATGAGCCGATAATGTTTATACATACTTAACACTTATATTATTACAAAGAATATAAAATTTATATGCCACTTCTTCGTTATGTTATGTTGTGTTAAGTTTGTTACAAAGAGTATAAAATTCAGATTCAGTAACCATTTGCTCTGTGGCTAAGAAAACCCCTTGTATACATCCTAACTTAATAAATCATTTAACATGCTTTGCTTGCTATGACCGACCGGAACGCGATCAAGTATTTTCTTTTTAAGACTCTTCTACTTTTTTTTTCTTTCTTTCTTTACTAAAAAGATTTAATTTTAATTTATTACTATAAATTGTTAGAAATTTGTTAATGCCAAATTTTAATGGCGTATAACGAAATAATGTTTGTTTTTAGTTTCACTAACACCTTTTTTTAAACCGTTTGGTTTTTAAGTTATAATTTATTTTCTTTTAACTAAAATAAATAGTTATTTTTACTTTTTAATCTTTTTATGTTTTTATAAGCGTGGAAATGTACAGCAGTCGTGAAAAATTTACGGTAATTATGCATTAAACCGACCACCACCACAGATTACTGGAATAGTTTAAATTCAACTGGATATTTAACCATGTAGCAAAACAATATCCACTGTTGAAGGGAATACAAAACTGACACATTAGAAGACACGGGTTATCAACACTAATATTATAAAGACAAACCGTGTTTTTATTGTGCTGGAAATTTCCAAAACTACTGATCGGATTTTCATGAAATTTTGACAGCATATTTGCATTTATATTCACAACATTTTATTTTAAAATTTTCAAAAATGATAACCCTAAGAGCCCTTATGAAAATCTTCATAAATGTGTGTGTGTGTGTGTGTGTGTGTGTGCACATGTGAGTATATATTGCTGTTGAAGTATAGCAGACGAAAGGGTTTGATGATGGTGAGAGACATGCGCGGGGAAAATTGTCAGAACGTAGTTTTGTGTGAGTGTGTGTGTGTACTATTGTTGAAGACAGTACATAAATGTATAAGGACTAATGAGAGACGTACGCTGGGAATTTATCAAAACGTGGTGTGTGTGTGTGTGTGCGCGCGCGCGCGCGTGCGTGCGTGGTGTGAATGTACGTTGGAGTATACAGTTGAACTAGCAGTTACACAATTTCTGTTACATATTTATTTTTATAAAATTGATTACACATGTTTCGCGTGCGAAGCCGTGCGGGGCATGCTAGTGATTAATATCATTTTGTTGACCCTAAAACTGTAGCGAATACACAGCGAACAATTTCTCTAATCAGCTGATCTCCGAATGCGTTCAGTAGAACGCATCCGGATAGCAGCTAAAGAAACATAGAGGTACAGCTCGCGATCACTTGGATTCTTACCTCGAAGAATACAAATCTGGTGTAAAACACTCACACGACTTTCTCTTGCTTCACCATCTGCATTAGCAGTAATTGCAGAGCAGTCGGACGTTAAACCAAAAAAAAAATGCAAATGTTTTTTAGAAAATTGTTTTGTGTTTCCCAGAGCGGGTCTAGGGCGGGGGGCGGCGGCAAAGGCGCCGATTGCTTCACGTAGCACATTCCTGGGGACGCCAATTTGACTCTTGTTAATATAAATAAATATATAAAATAGGTAGGGTACGTGAAAAGACTGTTTACTAAAAATACTAAAATTTTAAAGAAATCCGAAACCATCAACCCACTTTGCATGACCATTCAATTTAAGAATAATAAGCAACGCTAATGACCCAATGCCACGAGGATGTTGTGTATGACGTGTGAATGACGTATAATCTCGTACAGACCCAACCCACCGTTCTTGAGATGGTATGGTTAATCGAACCCGAACCACCAAAGTACTCCGGTAAACACTGTCTAGTATTCAAATCCAAATAAAAGTAATTACCTTTACCAGGATTTGAACTTCGGAAACTTCGTCTCCGAAAATCAGCTGTTGAACAGCTGACTCGCGGCGTTGGGATCAGATGTTTCATGAAAATTGGTTGATGGTTCTGGATTTCTTTCAAATTTTAGTATTTTTGGTAAATAGTCTTTTCACGTATTTTATATATTTATTTATATTAACAAGGGTGAATTTTGTGCCCCCAGGAATGTGCAACTCGAGGCAATCGGCCCCTTTTGCCGCCGCCACACTACACCCTCTCTGTGAAGTACAAACTAATTTTCTAAAAACATAACAATTTTTGCTTGTAGTGTAGAGTTGAAATTGTTCGTAGTAAAGTCACCGTCGTCCTCTTTGATTAGGTACTGTGCTGCCGGATATCAAAGCTTCCGAGTTAGCGACAGAGGGAACCGCCAATAGTTCCGAAAGAGGCCGTAGGCCTGTGGCGGCGTACCGACGGAGGCCTTTGTCGCCAAGGTCGAGACAATAACCGTCCCTTACGACAACACTCTCAGCGATTATATAAAGAGCTCTCCACTGAGCCCGGAGAGATTAGATTTCACGCATCGACGAGACTTCCACCACCGGCACACGGCTACCGGACTCCAACGAAGACTCAAGAGAGAAGATGAAGCTTCCGCTCGCTGACCCAACAGTGTAAGCCGTCGACCGGACTGTCATCGCCCGCTGCCGCGAGCAATGCCCACAGCGATTCCCTCGACCGAGCCTTACCCCCACCGGATCCGACGAAGCAGCCATCGACGCACTACTGCGAGGGAAGAAGATGATGTCTCTTCTGGATGACGTCACGCAGTGTCGCCCAGCCCTTTGACCGCCACGACGACTACTACCGACGCTTCGCAAAGACGTCCACCGTTTAAACGTCCCTTTTCAGGCCCACCAAAAAGTAAAGGTTTCAATTCGCCACTTATTGTCGCCATCCGGTGGTTTTTTTTTGGTTTAACGTCCGACTGTTCTGCAATTACAATTACCGGTGACAGTAATTTGTGAAATTATAAATAAGAAATGTATAAATATGGTAAATTCTTGTACAATTTGTGACTGTTAGTACATTTTTGTTTATTTATGTTTTACTTAAAACTTTATTGGCGTTGTTTTTTTTTCAGGGTTACACGCCATTACACATTGCGATGCAGTTTGGACATCAAGATATATATAACCTGCTTGTTCAAGTATATGGTAAGTGTGGGTGTAGTGCTGGTGACATTATTTCTTTACATATATATACTATGATAGGCTATATTGTGTACCAATAGACTTTTTTTCTTTTTTTTTAGCTTATATTTGTTATCGGGAACTGTACATTTTTGACAACTACCCAATTTGATCGCTGCTTTTGCTGTATTATTTGACGTTAATAAGGCATGAGTTTGAACAGGGATCCCCAGTAGAGTTTGTTTATGGATGGCTGTCAGCTGGTTACCATACAAAGTCGCTTGATCAACCGGTGTTACTTAACAGATAATAGCGACTTACTACCAGCTGACTGACTGGGCTGGCCCGAAGGCCACCAGTAGACTTAACTCAGAAAAATTACACCAGAAGTTACGACCCACCGCTGCTAGTCAGCTATTCAATAGCTGATTTGCTGATTTGCTGATAGCTGATTTGCGGAGACAAAGTTCCTGGTTCAAATCCTAGTAAAGGTAGTTACTTTTATACGGATTTGAATACTTGACTGAGCTTTACTTGATACCGAGTGTACTTTGATGGTTGGGGTTAACTTAACCATACTCCCTGAGTCTCTACTGGACTACACATCATTCTCATCCCATTGGGTCATGAGTTGCTTATTGTTCTGAATTGAACAGATTGCAACGTACACAAATTAGGGATAAAAAAGAAATTGAAATATATATTTCTAACCACCAGAATACGGTAACAGAAAACACTTACCAATGTTTAAGCGCTTTTATGTATAGGGTGATTCAAAAAGAGCGCCGGTTTTGATATATCAAATTAAGAGATTTATTTTATTGAAAAACTGAAAATAAATACATCAACAAGTTCATCTTACCTTCCGATTTCATGTATGAAAAATGATGTCATGCATGTGTCCTCCTCTACTGCGCTGGCACGCATCAACTCTGTCCATGAAATTGGATATTACTGCACGACAAGTTTCGACTTTCATTTGCCCGATAACCCGTCGAATTTCCTCCTTCAAGTCATTGATGTTTCGGGGTTTATTGGCATACACCAATGACTTCAGATGACCCCAAAGATGAAAGTCACAAGGCATCAAGTCACACGACCTTGGTGGCCATTGATGGTCGGAATTACGAGAAGTGATGCGATCCTGGAACCGTTCACGGAGCAACAACATTGTTTCTCGTGCAGCAACTGAATTTTATACGGGTGATATTGGAGATCGTACCGAAGAATTCTCCGTACAGAAGAACATCGTAAACCCAATTGTTGAGAACGGCGACGTATTGATTTTGCTGGGCTAACAGCCACACTGTCACGAACCAACGCAACGTTCTGCTCAGTTCGGCCAGAACGACGACGTCCAGAACTTTTAAGGTCGACTGTTGAACCCGTCTCAAAAACCTTTTTCATGAGCCTGCGAACTGTTGATTCATTCGGTGCTTCATTACGTCCTAGAGTACCGCGAAGTCGCCTGACAGTAGCCGCATAACTCTCTCCACTCTGGTAAAATGTTTTGACGATTAACACTCGTTGTGCAATAGTAAACTTCTCCATGGTTAGACACAGACTGCGAGAGTACTACACTGCGAACAAGAGAAACTACAACTGAATCGTCAATCGGAATGTTCTCCGAAATAGAAATGAGGTCTAACAATGTTGCCAACCGATAAACAAAAATTTACCAGCCGTTTAAAAACCGGCGCTCTTTTTGAATCACCCGTTATTTTTCACATCAAAATTTAAAACTTCCTACTCCTACCATGGTAGATAAGGAATAGTCGATTCTTACATCTAAAACAGTCTTACCAACTTATTCAGTTGATTGTCATATTCAGCCTGTGTGTTCATTAATTTTTCCCTGTTACTATATTTATAAAAATAATATTTCTCCAAAATTTCAATATCATTTTGTCTGTCATTTATTTCTAATATTTCTAAATTATTTTTTATACTTGACTACCATGAACAAAAATAAACATACTATGTCAAGTATAAAAAATAATCTAGAAATATTAGAAATAAATGACGGACAAAATGAAATTGAAATTTTGGAGAAAGATTATATTTATAAAAATATAGTAACAGGGAAAAATTAATGAACACACAGGTTGAATATCACAATCATTTGATTAAGTTGGCAAGACTGTTTTAGATATAAGAATCTACTATTCCTTATCTACCATGGTAGGAGTAGGAAGTTTTAAATTTTAATGTGAAAAATGTTTAAAAAAATTTAATTTACTGAAGATGTGTACAAAATACGTGAAAGCGCTATAAACATTGGTATGTGTTTTCTGTTACCGAATTCTGGTGGTTAGAAATATGTATACTTCAATTTTAACAGGTGTTGATAATCCTACATAGGATGTTTGATAAAAAAAATAAGTATGCTTTCCAGGCCCACATGCTGCACAAAAAGTCTGCAAAATTTTTAATGGAATAAATAATTAAAATGGTTTCTCACCCATTATGCAGCCAATATCGTTATTTGTTGTGTTTAGGTCATCAACTGAAAAGCTGGTTTCAATCTTTAGATGCTTTATTAAGTAAAACAAGGAGTGAGGTGATTTAAAATTGCTTTCCTCACTGAGTGGAAAAGTACCCTATGCTTATCAGCATGCCAGGCTCTTCAAAAAGCATTTACTTTCCACCCTGAAAATGACACCTCCACTTCATTCACCACAGATTGTGTAATGATGAAATTCATTACTTTCAGATAATATAATTCTGACTAGTGTCTTTTACACCTCTACCTCTTGTGTTCTTAAGGGGAATCACAAGGGCATTTTGGGAAAAAAATCACTTTTTGCAGAAAAAAATTTTTACTACCCAGAATTTTCTCTTTAAAATGGTGTGTAATTTGTAAAAATAATGATTGATAGGATTTGTGTAATAAAAATTTTCATGCAACTGTTTCGAAATCTACATACACTGATATTTTGTAACTATTTTCTTGCATTTCTTGTTGAAGGAAAGGAGTTTCAGCAGGTAAATTTTGTTTTCCTTAGGTTAGGAAAAAGTGTAATTGGGCTAGAAATTTTAAAAATATAATAAAGTGAAAATGTGGAACTATCGCCTAGCATGAGTGCAAGCACTATTAGAACCATTCAAAAAAACAATTACTGTATTCTTTGAGGTAAATTTACCGAAAGTGGGTTATTTTCAGATTTAATGTTCCTTTTTTAGGCTTCGGTGAGAGGTAGAGAGATTGAACGTTGCAGACATGTACTTCTTGTAGAACCCTGCAAAGTGATGGAACAGTTTTTAAATTTTTTTGTACTTTTAGATTTATTCTTAAAAATGTCCATCAAACGAATTGAGAAACTTTTTTTAAAATTTGAAAATAATATATAACAAAAAAAAAATAATGAAAATTATACAAAATCCTTCCATGAAATGATAAAGAAAAGTGTAATTTTGCAAATGAAAAACTGCAAAATCCTGGCTGCAACCATAGCTTTAAAAAGAAACATCAAAAAATATCAAATTTAACATTGCAGGTATAGGCTTTTCTGACTCCTCTTAAATGTTTCACTCATTCAATTGGATGACCACTCACGTACAAACACACACACACACGTTTTATCACAGTATTATGATGTCTCATCATGGGTTGTCTTGAGAGTCTTTCTTCTTATAGAAGTGGTGAGTTCCTCGGAGTGCACTGGTCATCTTTCCTCATCTGTTGTTGTTCGCTTCCTTTTCACTGGTCTTTGGTTATATTATCTCCCCCAAGTTACTTGAAACTATCAACTTTTCAAATTTTCCCATTTGTCTTCAAGTGACAAGGGGCTGTTTTGATGTTCATTATGTATAAAGTTTTTTTCTTAAATGGAATGGATGAGATCATGAGAAAGGATTACTTCATGAAAATTAATAAGAACAAAACGAAAGTGTTGTGCAGCAGCAAGAGTGGTTTAGAAGAAATGGGAAATGTAAAATTAGGTGACAAAAACTTACAGGAAGTTGGGGAATTCTGCTATCTATGGAGTAAAATAACAGAGGATGGTAAAAGCATAAGTGTTATCAAAAGTAGAATTGCTCAAGCTAGAAAAGCCTTTGAAATAAAAAACAGCTTACTGACTACAAACATTGATTTACAGATACAAATATTTCTTAAAACACTATGTTTGGAGTGTAGCATTATACAGGAGTGAAATGTGGGTGATAGGAGCTGTAGAAAAGAAGAAGATAGAAGCTTTTGAAATATGGTGTTATAGGAAAATGTTAAAGATATTAGGTGGGTGGACAAAATAAGTAATTTAGAGGTTCTTAGGCAAGTGGATAAAAAAAGAAGTATATGGAAGCATCTAACCAGAAGAAGGGGTAGGCTAGTGGGGCATATCTTAAGACATCCAGGTATTGGGCTATCAATAATGGAGGGTAATATTGAGGGAGTAAATTGTAGGGGAAGGCAAAGATTAGAATATGTAAAGCAAATTACAAAAGATGTAGGGTGTTACAGGTATGTAGATATGAAACGACTTGCGCAAGATAGAACAGCTTGGAGAACTGCATCAAACCAGTCGAGAGACTGATGACAAAAAAAGTTTTCCCGAAGGAAATCTGTTGCCCTGTTTTTTCTGATTGTTCTTTTAACGTGTTGATATATTCTATTGGTGTTTCAGTGTTGATAAAATTCTATGAAAGTTTATATTTTAAATTTTGACTTATCAGAAGTGTGTTATTGCAGTTTAAATAAGCACTTTTAATTATTATTTGCAGTTAATTGATCGCAAATATTTGTAATAATATAAAATATTTAATCACAGATGGAAAATTAACAAACTAAACAATCTAAATGAATTAATTTACATCTGGCTTTTTAGTAGGTATTTTTTATCTACAAACACATCATAAAACATATGTTCAATTTATTTTTTTCCAATTGATTTAGTAGAAAAATAATCATTTAACATTTGTATTGATAATGTATACTTCTCTCACCCCTTTTTTATAATATACAATTTATCTGTATTATAGATATTGTAGTATTATTACTAATATTTATCTTTTATTATGATTATCTATAATAGATAATATTGTAAACATTATTAGTCTGTCTGTTGACTATTTAGTTTTTCCTAATGCTTTTATTGATATATTTGAAAATTCCTTTTTATCCTCCATTCTAATTTAACATATGGTCTAGATATTGCGCGGTTTGTTAATTAACAAATAAATATTTATGTATTTTTGTTTGATATATAATAGTATTTCCTAGAATTATTTATTTAGATCATGTAAAGCACTCTTTTTTTCTTTTTTTTTTATTATTCGTAACAGATTGTACATCTGTCACGTTTAAAGTTATTTGGTGAAGATACTTTGGAGATTTTAGGAAATTTTATAAAATATTAAGTCCTGCCCTCAGCTGTTTCATATTTAATTCACCTCGGTCTTTGTTTTATATTTTTTTTTTATTCCTAATTTGTGTACGTTGCAATCTGTTCGATTTAGAACAATAAGCAACCCCATGACCCAATGAGATGAGGATGATGTGTATGACGTGTAAATGAGGTGTAGTCTTGTACAGACCCAGGCCAACCATTCCTGAGAGAGTATGGTTAATTAAACCCCAACCATCAAAGTACACTGGTAACCATTGTCTAGTATTCGAATCAGTATAAAAGTAGCTACCTTTACTAGGATTTGAACCAGTAACCTTTGTCTCTGAAAATCAGCTGTTAAACAGCTGATTTTGGCGACGACTTTACCTCTAGACCAACCCGATGGGTCAATTTTGTATTTTGATGTAAATAAATTATTGGTTGTATTTATGTGATGCAATGGTAGAATATTTGTTGTTGTTTAGGTCATCAGATGAAAAGCTGGTTTGAACCTATAGAGGCTTTACTAAGTAAAACAAGGAGTGAGGTGGTTTATTATGCCATCCTCACTGAGTGGAAAAGTATGCTTACCAGCATGCCAGGCCCTCTGAAAAGCATCTACTTTCCACCCTGCAAATGATACTACTTCATTCATCACAGGTTCTGGCTGTATAATGAAATTCATTACTCTCAGAGGAGATAACTCTGACTAGTGTCTTTTATACCTCTACCTGAGCTGTTCTTAAATTCTTCAATCATATAATAGGTTGATCGTGTGATAAGAAACAGAACTATTTTTTGTAACCCTGAAACTAGCAGATCGAGAAACATTCCACCGGTCTGTTAGGGGCTGGTAAAATTTTGATCACACTGAATCAATCAATACGGGGCGAAGGAGAATTTCTTGGTTGCAGAACCTGAGGGTACGCTACTTGTAAACATCCAGAGAGTTGTTCAGAATTGCTGTAAACAGGAAGATAGTGATGCTTATCGCCAACAACCAAAAGATGAGCACTATAAAAACAGATTTTAATTAATCCACTGGAATATTAATTAATCTAACTGAATAATGTTATATGATTTTTTATTCTTTTTCACCAATCAAGGATTTCGTTCCATGAGCTGTTCCAGCATCCACCTACCCACCAGTTGCCCTGAATCTAACCGTCCAATAATTGTCCTGTAACTTGTCACCAGTCTGGGAATCCTGTATGGAGACTTCTTTCAAGTTGATCGGTCCATTTCCAGTGGTACTCCATAATTGTGCATTTATGAATTGCACACCATTAGCGTAGAGTTTGGCATGAGACAGTGCAAATTCAAAGGTTACAGCATTCAAGGGAAGATGGCCGGTTTGCCCAAAAATTATACTTTGCAACCGAACTTTCCTATGACAAAGATGATGATGTGAGTGAAAAACTGGCAAAATTCAGCGCTGTATGCTGTTCTATTCACAGGTCAATAGGAAAGAAAACGAGAAAGGACACCCAAATGAAATTTTATCGAGCAATAGCTGTACCTCTATAAACATATAGGAGTGAAAATGGGCTGCTGAAATGAGATTTTTGTGGGGACTCAAAGGTTGTACCCGGTTAGATAGAGTACGTAACGAAGCTATCTGCGCCGAGTTAAATGTTCAGTCACTGTTGGAAACTTTAAGAATATATAAGAGAAACTGGTCCAACCATTCACTTCGCATGCCAGCTCGCAGACTTTCTCTGCGAGCATGGAAATATAAACCTAGAGAGAAGTGAGGCTTGGGGAGACCTAAAAAGAGATGTATGCCAGAACAGGTCGTTGAGCGTAATCCTTGACAGATGATGATGATTCCATAATTGTCTCCTTAAGAGAACACACATCTAACTCTCATTGTATATCATCATTCATGAACCGATACTGTCTCTTACAGCCCCTAACGCATCTCAAGGAGCACATCTCTGCCGACTGGTGGAAATTTTCATATATCTTCTTCTACGCCCACACCTCACTGCCATGTCAGCATTGAGATACTGAGCCACTGTGTTATTGAACTTCATTAATATATCAGTTTGGGCTCATTCCCTTCAAATTTCCATGTATTGTACTGCAAATCCTATTAAATATTTGAACTTTTTGTAGTACATCTTTGTTCTCTTCATATAACGCATCACATATCGAATATGCAAAGTGGCTGACGTGTTCCAGAATCACTCCATCCACCATTATCTTTGTCCTGACTGGATGTTTTCTTCTACATACCATCACATTGTTGAAGCACTGACGACATACCTAAAAAACCTAAAGAGGGCTCATCCTAGTAATTTTTTTTATCTAATAAGTTTTTAAACTTAGTAATATTTTATTATATTATCAAATTATTATTTTTATCTTATTTTTTTTAGGAGCGGATTCTAATCTGAGAGACTGGAGTGGACGTAAACCGCGACAATATCTAACCAACAAAGATACGTCAGTATCAGCCGATACATTCCGCAGTGAGTATAAGTACTATGAATCAGCATCCTCAATGGTTAAAGCAGCTACATTGCCTCGTCTCAAACGATCTTCTTCTAAACTATTTAGATCTCCATCTAAAAAGATTTCTAATTATTTTTTCACTACTCATTTATAAAATTTTATTATGTTTTTTGCATTGGTTTTGTTTTGGATTTTAGGTTTTGGGTGGTATAATTAAAAGGTATTTTTATTTTGTTAATATTTTTATTTGCCAATATTTGCCAGCTAGTTGAACAAATTTTGTTTTAGAAAAATATTTTCTATTAGTCGTTAGCAGCTATTACTAGTCAATGAGTTATATTACTTATACAATTAGGTTATAGAATTAGATGAATTTAGGTATAAGGCAATATTATACATTAGTTATTAGACAATAAGTATTGTTTTTCATGGTTCTTCATACCATAAGAACATTTTTACTTTCTCTTGCCTATATGAATATATAGGAAGGAAAGTATTGTTTTCATGTCGATTTTTCGAAATTGAGTTTTCACCGGATCTATACGTTTTCAGACCCCCTGAACCCAAAAAACATGTTTTTAGCGATTGGTCTGTGTGTGTGTGTGTGGGTGTGTGTGTGTGTGTGAACAGAATATCTCAAGAACGGAACATCGTACGAACTTGAAACTTAAGTTAAGTACCACTACCGGACTCGACACGAACATTTTCATCAAAATCGGTCAACCGGAAGTGGTAGTTTTTGTCCCCTAGCCAGGATTCGAACCTGAGCCTATGTCACACTGGGTTAGAAAGGTATATTAATATACCTAACCTTCACTGTATTGATAAGTTATGAATTAGAAATTTAATTAAGATCTTGTTACAAATTTGGGATTAATCAGGATTTTTAAATGAGAAATTTATTTTCTTTTTTTATTAACTACATCCAAGAGATTTAGGGGCTTGTTTTTCTGCACCGAAAAGAGTTTGGAGCAATGAAAACCGGCAAATGCTTCTGCTGGGGATTGTCGGTAAGGTCCAAATTTCTAAGTGCGACTTCCACGTAATAGCCTTGGATAGGTTTTTTCTTTTTTGCATCCAGGAGACTCCAAAGGGAGTATAGGACATGTCAAGATAAAACTGATAAACTGAAAGTTTATCACCAATGATAAATTCATCACTTACCACCAAAAAATTGTTTCTGCTACTGCTTACTTCAGTAGGCTGTTCATGAACCCTATTGAATCAAATGTTGTTGTTGTTTAGGTCATCAGCCAAAAGGCTGGTTTGAACCTCTAGAGGTTTTACTAAGTAAAACAAGGAGTGAGGTGGTTTACCATTGCCTTCCTCACTGAGTGAAAAATTACGCTTATCAGTATGCCGGGCCCTCTGAAAAGCACAGATTTTCCACTCTGCAATTGACACCTTCACTTCATTCACCACAGGGTCTGGCTGTATAATGAAATTCATTACTTTCAGAGGAGACAACTCTGATTAGTGTCTTTTGCACCTCTACCTCTTCTGTTCTTAAATGATTCAGTCATTTAATTGGCTGACCATGTGATAAGAAACAGAACTATTTATTTTAGCCCTGCAATGGACAGATTGAGTGTAAATAAATTGACACGCCACCTGTCTGTTAAGGGCAGTTGAATCAAATATCACACAAAATTAAAAATAAAAAAGTCAAACACAATGATAAATTCCTCACATACCAATAATTTTTTCCGGCTACTGCTTAACTCAGTAGGCTTTTCATGAACCCCTTTGAATCAAATAGTACCCAATATTTGTTTAATTAGAAGTTAAATACTTTTCAACCAAAACTATTTAGAAAGGAATTCGTGCACACTGTAAAATGTTTCATCACTCAAATATTGTTTTAGCTTTTTTTTTAAAATGACTAAAATTGTCACAACTTTTTAAACCTTGTGGCAATTTATTGATGTATTTTCTACCTGCATAAGTTGGTTTTTGTTTAAACAATTTAGTGTTGTGATTAGCAACATAATAATCGATTCTGTTTCTTGTGTAGTGGTTGTGAACATCTAAATTCCGTAAAAAGGTATTTTTCTTTACGTACATTATCACTTCAAAAATGTACAAAGAAGGGACTGTGAGCAATTATTGATTAGGTAGATCATCAGGTCTACTGGACTGAGGCTTACAACCATATTACTAAATCTGATACAGCGAGGTTTCTCTATCCCACCATTTTACTAATCAGAGAAAAACATCCAGGAGATTCCAAAAATCAACTGTAGAATGTCTTTTTTTTCATATTATGACCACAAAGGATCACTTTAGTCTCTTTGGTTAGTTCTTTTTCTTCGGCAGTTTATTTCCTTTTCATTTCTTTCTTGCCAATACTTTTTTATTCTGTCGGATCTTGCTTTTCTCAATTCGTCTGAACAAACCTGTTCTTTTCGTTTAATTGTTCTTACTGATAAAATTTTGTTTTTGTCTTTAATTGTTTCTTTGTAAACCGGTGTGCGATCTTTGACATCAGCAATTGTTAGATTTAGTTCTGTTTTTTTTTTTTGATTTCTTCAAGCCAAGGAATTGTAGCTCCTTCCGTTTTTGCACACATATATTTTTCTACAATTTTTCTTAATAATCGGTTTTCTGGAGTTCTGAGGATATGCGAAAAGAAAGAAATTCTCTTTTTGCGCATTGCATCAATAGAATGTCTTTAATATAAAACCTGACAATTTTAAATATTAACACTATGTTAAACTCATTACTTACAAATTCGTTCATTTGGTTTTTGTTATTACTTTCTACCTACCTACTTACATAGAAGTCTGATGGGCGTTCTTGAGCCCTGAAATGTGCAAAAAGAATTCTAAATAACCTCCACCATTTTAAGTAACATATTAGTTTGTCCCACAATTAATTATCATGTAGAATCTAGTCTCACACATCTAAAGTCCAGCCTCTCTTAGTTTGCTCCTAATGTAAACAAATAATGACATCACTGAACATGCGCATTATATCAAAATGTGTACACTCTGATTAAAAAGTAACAACATAATACTTTCAAAAGTATTTAAATACAAAATACTTTTAAAAGTATTTTTCTAAATGAAGTTGCTAGGCCTACATCATATCATGACTAATGTTTTTAGTACTTTTAAGTATTTATAATTTAAAAAATAGTTAACTTAATAGGAATACGACATCCGTAAATTTGCAGACTCTAGCGTGCACCCTGTAGTAGGTGGCTTTTGTTTGTTGACAGTAGAAGCAAACTAAGAACGGCTGAACTGTACCTTCAAACAGAGGTACCAGTTTACTATGCATCTTTCAGTGAAGGTCCAAAGTTTGGACCTTCACCAGGGGCGGTTTCAGGGAAGGGGCCATGGCCCCCCCCCCCCGAAATACTAGGAAAACTTAGTTTAATATTTTCTATAAGCTATTATTTCTCACAAAACTGAATCCCAATACTCGTACCTATCAATTAACAATAATTATTTTAGTATAAAAATGAGTCAAACAGAAAGTATCTATTTTTAAATAGTATTAAGATAACAATCAGTGTCAGTAGTCAAAAGCCACTCGCATCCAGTCAGCACCTTGAAAATTTCTTCATGAATTAAAATTGTGGTTACAGCAATACAGCATAAAAGAGGACTTTTCAATGACTCAATTACAAACTATGTATTACAAATTATGTAGTAAGAGCTACATAAAAACGAGATAGTCCCCCCCCCCCCCAAAATCAGCCCTGGAACCGCCCCTGGTCCAAACACTAGTGATTGAGTTATATCTACTTCAATGAGCATGTAATATAATTATTTTACCCAATTATAAACAATTTACCTTAATGTTTACTTCAACATTTATTTTACAACAAAAAATTATTTCGAAAGTAATTGGCCTTCAGGCCAACTCAGTCAATCATCTGGTAGAAAGTCGGTATCAATTGTTAGGCAACAATGGTTGGGCAAGCGACTTTGTATGGTGGCCAGTTGACAGCCATTCCTGAACAGACAACTGGGAGTCCCTGTTCAAAAATGTATGCCGAATTACTTCAAAAATACTATGAAAACCAGCGATTGGGTGGTTGTCAGTAAAGTGCAGTTCCCGATAACAAAAATAAAGGTTGAAAAAATGAAAAAGTAACTATTATTGTATAGGATTATGATAAAAGCCCGCGAAAAAATCAGCTGGAGGTTTTAATGTTGGTTTGCCGGTAGACGTTCAAGATGGCTGATTTGACCTAGTGGCCTAGATTGTAGGTGATTTTTCAATACGATGAAAAAATTTGTTATTTTGTGATGGACATTTTTTTCGATTCAATGATTCGGTAAGGAACTTATCTCTTGAACTAATATTTTTCATTGTTTGGATTTTCGTATTTCATTGTCGTCAAATAATTTTGTGGAATTATTAAATTAAAGTTTACAATATTTTACTTTACTAGAACGAGTTATGAAACTAACAATACTAATAAATGAGGAGCTTCTTTTCAAAACTTAACATATCCACAAAATTCGAAAATTGAGTTTTCTAGCTTATCTCAATTTTATACTTGGTTTACATAAGGAGAATATTCGTTTTGTAACAAAACTTAACATATAACGTATATAAATATAGTTGAATATGTGGTTTTGCGTCAAAACTTCACATATCCATTCTATTAAAAATTGTGAGTTATTTTTCGACAAAAGTTTACATATCCAATGCTAATTATAGAGCGGTCTTCTAGTTTATTTCAAAAGTTAACATCTCCAACTGAACTTTTTCGCGCGTATTTATTTCTTACTGTTTCTCAAAAATCCCTTCAGATAGCATCACATTGTTACTTGCTACTTATAGAATACATATTGAAGATATCATGTTGGCAATTGCAAACATCAACGCTTCGTATAACCTGTACGCGTAAACGTTTTCTAACCTAGTTCACGGTTCACGCACGGCGTCGCCCACGTTGTTTAGTGTTTACTATTTCGTTAAGTACATCGTTTATACAAGTTTGTTTATTTTATGCAAGTATAAATGTGTTATTGTATTTAAATTGAGTGAATCTTTTATTTAATATGGAATTACAAACATTAGTGCGTGATATAAACAGTGGTTCCCGTAAAAAAGTTAAAAAACCAAAAGAAAACTACTCTCGTTATTTCGATACAGACCCTAACCTGCATAGACTCAAACAGTTACCACGACCGTGTAACCATAATGGTAAAGCGTATAATTGTGTCAGTATTCAGAATTCAGATATAATGTCAAATCGCATGCAAATTTATTCAGCCAAGGGTAAAATTAATCAAGATATGATATTATGTAAATTTATATCCACGCAAGATCCTAAGCGGAAAAGAAGTAAAGATGGCAGTAAACCGAAATCAGTTTCCTTAAAATATTTTCTAAAAAGTAAAAAGCTGGGAATGGTTACCGTATGTAAAAAGTTTTTCTGTTTTGCGCTAGGCATACCGGCTTCCCGAGTACTTAGACTAGGAAAAATAATTAATTTAGGGCAAGTGCCTACTGAAAAGCGAGGAGGTAATCGGAAGTATAAATTATTTGAGGGCAAAATGGAAAAGGTAAAAACGTTTCTCAGCAATTTACCAGCCTCAGAATCGCATTACAGTCGTAATAAAAGTAAAAGAGTGTATTTGAGTGCTGACTTTAATACAATGAAATTGTGGACATTGTACAATAATTCAGAAAGCAATGCTAGTCTGAAAGTTACATACTCGTTTTTCTACAAAATCTTTAGCACTAAATTTAACATTGGTTTTCGTTCTCCAGCAAGCGATGCATGTGCCTTTTGTACACGTTTAAAATCCGAATTAGCTTTGAAAGAAAATGACTCAAGCTGTTTACAGGATATTAGAACACGATTAAGAGTTCATAAACTGCGTGCAAATGCATTTTATGATATTATGAAACAAACGAAACAAAATGAGACTTGTATCGCTTTCTCATTTGATTTGCAGCAAGTTCATCCACTTCCCAAAACAAACATACAGGATGCTTTTTATAGTAGACAAATTAACTATTATTCATTTTGTTGTGTAAACACGGATTCTCAGAATCCTACATTTTATACATGGACCGAGAATCAGTCTCGAAGAGGTTCAACTGAGATTGGGTCAGCATTAATACACCATTTACGTTCACTTGCTTTGAATAGTGTAACGACAATTTTTCTATTTTGTGATGGTTGTGCTGGCCAAAATAGAAATGCTCACATTGTCCATATGCTGTGTTACTGGTTAACAACTGAATCTCCAGATAACATAAACACTATTCAGATAACTTTCCCAGTCAGGGGACATTCATTTTTACCTGCTGATAGGGCCTTTGGAAGAACAGAAAAATTAATTAAAAAGAAAGCTGAAATTAAAACTGCTGAAGAATATGGTGAAATATATAAAGAAGTTGGGGAAGTTAAAGTACTTGGTAAAGATTGGGTTGTATATAATTTAAAGGCTCTAGAAGACGTTTATTCCAAGATAAAAGGTATCAGAGACGCAAAACGAATAATCATCACAAAACACAAAAAGCGCTCAACAAATGAAATTTTCAGTAAAGTCCAGTTCTTCACAAACTATAAATTTTCTTCATCCGTTGAACAAATGAATCAAAGGTCCATCGTAAAAAAAAATAAAAAAGAGAATAATATACAACTGACAGAATGTGAGTTAAAAAATACAATTTCTACTGAAAAAAAAAGAGATGTGCTTAATTTATTAATGAAACACTTCGGATCAAATTGGGAGTCTATTCCAGAACTTGTGTGGTATAAAAAAATTTGTGTAATGCAAGAAACTGAGAGTGATTTTACTAACTGTGAAGAAGATGAATTGTGCAATTGTTTAGATGAAGACTGTGGGATTCATGTTTAATTTTTATTTTATACCTATCATATTTTACTTTTATTTTGTATTTTGAAAAATGCAGTTTCTTTTGTATGTTAGTGTTTGTAAAAATAGGTTATGTGTAAAAGTGATAAAAAATTTTGTGTTTTTTTACTCCAATAAATTATGTAGAAAGATAATTTTATGGTAAGTACAAAAAGTGTTAAGCTTAGTATTACCTAACGTTTAAGGTTAGAATACTGCTATAATCTTCATTTAATGTTTGTTTTTGTTTTCAAAACTTAACATCTCCGTGCTTTTTTAACAAAACTTAACATCTCCAAGACATTTTCCTCAATTTTCATTAAACCAGTAAACATATAATTCTAAATTTTACCTAAAAAAATTGTGGTTCACCAAGTAACATTTTCAACTAAACAGAATTAAAAAATACTTTCAGGATTTTATACTAGAAGTTTTTGCCATCTCCTGGAAAATTTTTGTCTGTGGACATGTTAAGTTTTGAAAAAAAGCTCCTCAAATGTTTCTTCAATCAAATATTTTTTAAAAACAAATACAGATTACCACAACTTTTTAAAGATTGAGGTAATTTATTGATGTATGTTCTCCTTACAGAAGTAAGCTTTTATTAAAACAGTTTAGTGGTATGATTAGTATCGTATTTATCAATTCTGTTCCTCGTGTTGGTTGTGGTAGTTGAATTGCGTAAAATATTTATATCATTTCTAAAATGTACAAAGAATGAATATTGTAAATTATTGAAGCTCATTAAATAACGGTTTGTAAGAGGTTATGTGGTTTGTTCCCACCATATACCTAATTGCCTTTTTTATATTTTTAAAACTTTACATATTACACTCTATGAAAATGTTTTTCACATCTATATTATCAATTTAATTGTTTGTAAATTTTAACCAATCAGTACTCGCAAACTTTACGTTCGGTGCTACCCCCACCATAGCAGTTTCTACCCTTTCCATTTTTCAGCTGCGTCTGCATTGCATTATCAGCTGTAACTTATTTGTTATTGCACACGCTGGATACTGAAATTGCTGAACTCTTCATTTGATTCAGGGACTGAACCTGTAATTATTATAAATCGTGGCGTCATTTGTTGTGTTAAAAAATACGTGTAATTTTAACTATTTTATTTTAACAATTTTCGTTACGTCGTTCTAAAACTACAACAAACGTACCATGACAATACGTACATGAAAACTTGGGTATTTAATATCCGAACTTTATCAACGTAAAAAATGTAATACAATATGCAAAACATGGCTCAGTAATAAGGTGCCTATTTAAAATATATTTATAGTTATGACAGTTTCAGTCTGTTTAAAAAAAATAATTTTGTGGTAAATTCCGTGCTACTTGTGCAGGTCTGAACAGGTCAGTGAAAAATTAAATATTTTGTAGGATTAGTTATTATTTTGCAAAATACAGTTTAAAATGTGGCGTGGAGCCCTGATTCTATATAATTACCTATTATGATACTAAAATATAATTGGGTTAATTTTGCGCGCAAATCAATGTAAAAATATTTTATGAGTGTTTTTTTGTCGTCGATCGACATAACCTACGTTTTCCACAACTATGTATTTAATATTTACACCATTAGGTTTCAGTACACTGGCAAATTTTAATGATCGAAAATTAACAAAATATCGATCAATATGCAGGAATAAGTTAGGACAAGACCGACTACAATACTCTATTGTAGTACATTATTATTGTACAATACGAGTATTGTAGTCGGTCTTCGTTAGGATCTTAGACATTGTAACCGATACCTTGTTAACAATTAGTTACAATAGTCTATGACGTCATTATACACTGCCTCGATAATCGATATGGTGGAGGTTATGGATTAGAATGTGTAATATCTGATTAATTTCTCTATTGATCAATATTTGTTTTCTATCATTTCGATTAGTTTTAATTAATTTGCATCATAAAATTTGTAAGTATAGTCTACAACGTACAATATAATCTACGAATCAAAGTATAGTAGGGTTATATTATAACGGCGTAAATTAATAAGTTTCGCGAACTGAGGTTATGTCGTTCGACGATAAGAAAAAACCTCATAATTAATTTTACTGTGATTTGTGCGCAAAATTAATCTTAGTTTCGGATTTAGCACTCAAAAATGTATAAATAAACATTAAAATTGGTAAGGAGCCCTGATTCTATGTAGGTAATTACCTGTGTAATTACTGAAATGTGTTAAATACATTTTTATTCAATTTTTTCCATTGGTTAACCTACATATTTGTACTAATATAAAAAGTGCCAAAATCATTTTCAAAATAGTCCTTATACTTCTTCAATACATTTAATTTAGGTTAGTAATTGAAGGTTAGGTTAGATTTCATTAAACAGCCCTTATTTTTTTATTTGGTTTAAGGTAGAGACAAATGGTATAGTTATTAAATGAATCAATCATTTCAGAAAGCCTGTAAGTCAAAATTTTACATTTTGTCTTTAGTGTATTTTAGGACTAACTGAATGTAAACACACTATCCCTACAAAAATCACATAAGTCTGGCGTACCTTCAGTAGTAATATAACACTTAGAAAAGGCATATCCTAAGTGGGTAGTGCTATAAAGTGCTTCTAATTAAAAAATGAAAGTGGATGATTTTTGAAGCTTAAGTTTTACTTTCTAGTGGAAGAGGCTACACAAAGTTTCTATGCAAAAATCTTTTTAAGAAAGTTAACTACTTTGTGACAACATTGAAGAATGTAAATAGTCCTGAAAACCAACATTTTTCTTTCTTAAGTTACAAATTTCAATTTTTATTATTTTAAAAAGCTATTTTAAGTCACTAATGTAAACTAGTGAAATAAATAAATGAATATTAGGCCTATTGTACAACACAATTTTCTTCTGGTCTAACAACACATTTTACAGAAAACAATGTAAGTTGTGATTTTAAATTTTACTCCAATTTATTTTAGAAACACCAGAAGTCAAAATTTCAACTTTTTTTTTAAACGAGTGGCTTATCTTTAAAAAGACTTCCTTTTATTAAAAGGAACAGCCCTCTGAAAAAATTGTAATTTTTAATATTGTGTTTTATTTAAAAGAAAATACCAGTTTTTTAATTTTTCTGAAAGTTACTTTTTTGACTTATGGGCTATCTTGAAATGATAGATTCAAATTATGTATTCTGTTTTTACTTTTTGTATTTCTAGTTAATTTGGCGGTGGATTTATTGATAAACTCTTTTGTTTTATATTTATTATTTTATTTATTACAGGTTATTGTATAATTGTGCATGATGCTTTCGATAGTATTTACATTGCTATTTTTGTATCTATTTTATAATAATCTTGATAATAATATTATCAAGTATGTACATCACATTTTTTTATTGCATGTATTTTCTTTATTGTTTTATTAAAGTAATTATTATTATAACTTTTTACTTTTGTTTTTCCTTTCTTTTAATTTTATTTCCTTTTGTAGTTATTTTTCTGGTGTGTTTTATTTGAATTCAATGCATCATAACATATCTTTAACACTATTTTTCTTTCTTTTGCCTTTACTTC
Source organism: Catonia carolina (assembly GCA_035578175.1). Classification (NCBI taxonomy): domain Eukaryota; kingdom Metazoa; phylum Arthropoda; class Insecta; order Hemiptera; family Achilidae; genus Catonia; species Catonia carolina. The sequence continues at coordinate 28,464,857 of JAQMRL010000011.1, forward strand.
TGGTAATTTAATAATAATTTTATTGTTTTGTGCTCATTAACTGTTGAATTATAATTAAGTAAGTTTGTATTAACAAAAATAAATCTTTATAATGCATCCTGCAGTTTGAAATATTTCTATTTCATATAATGAATTAATATAATAATTTCACTAACCTTCTTTTTAAACTGCGTCACCTTTATTTTATTCCTACTTACACGTGTTTCGGTGGATCCACCATCATCAGAGTAAATGAAAAATTGAAACTAAATTTTTTTTTCATTTATTTAAAATTTACAGAAGATGATACATCTTCAGTCACTTGTATAAAACTGTATTAACTAATAAAGTTGTATAAACTTTGTATTAACAGGTGATTTTGAAGTTTAGTTAATCAATTAGTAGAATCACATTAAATTTTCCTTAAAATCTACTTTGGATTATAGTCATGGTACTAAGACTATTGTCTTACCCCTGATATAGTAACCCCTGACTATAGTCACCCCTGATTATAAAGAAACTTTCAGAAAAATTTCATCAAAATCAGTCAACCGGAAGTAACGGGTGTTTTATTAAGGACGCACCCCTGATTATAAGAAGATAGAAGTAATACATTGGTAAATTTTCTGTCCCCCAATCGATATGGTGGGAACAGTGTACTCAAGGCCAACTACGACAGTTAAAATGTTCCAGTCAAACATTAGTGTGGTGACTGCAGTCGTTTCATTATATTGTGTCAGCAATGGTTTTTTCCAAGGAAGAACGCGTGTTTATTGTAGAGACTTACATAGCGAGTAAATCTTACAAATGTATGCAAGATAAGTTTCAGTTCAAATTTCCCCGTTCTGCCGTTCCGAATAAATCGGCAATATTGCGTTTGATAAATATTCCGTTGATAAATAAATTCCGTAGAACTGGAAGTGTACTCGATGAGAAACCACCTTGCCAGCCAACAAAGTTAACCGCGGAAGTTCTCGAAGATTTGAAAAATCGTTTGACTCAATCACCTAAAAGATCGCATTAACCAAGGATGCAAATGTAACTTTTTCGTAGCTCTGAAAACAGTAGTTAATATTAGCCCAGCTTTCGATGTTAATCTTCTAAGTGATTTTTAGGTGATTAAGTCAAATGATTTTTCAAATCTTCGAGAATTTCCGCGGTTAACTTTGTTGGCTGGCGAGGTGGTTTCTCATTGAGTACACTCCCAGTTCTACGGAATTAATTTATCAAACGCAATATTGACGATTTATTCGGAATGGCAGAACGGGGAAATTTCAACTGAAACTTATCTTGCACACATTTGTAAGATTTACTCACTATGTAAGTCTCTACAATAAACTTGCATTCATCCTTTGAAAAAACCATTGCTGACAAATATAATGAAACGACTGCTGTCACCACACTAATGCTTGACTGGAACATTTTAACTGTCTTAGGTAGTTGGCCTTAAGTACTCTGTTGCCAACATACCGATTGGAGGACAGAAAATTTACCGATGTATTACTTCTATCTTCTTATCAGGGTTGCGTCTTTAATAAAACACCTGTTAGTAGTTTATTCGTTCAATTTTCTCAAAAACAGCTCGTACAATTTTTTTAAATTGTCTCATTTACTACATCTTTATGCATTACTAGATAGAGTTTGCGGCATGTCTGCTGAAATTCATGGAGGTTGTGCTCTCATGATAAAATTTTTTAAAGGTTTCAGCCTTAATATGCATTTTACAACAAAAGTATATAGGTATAAATAAATTTTTAAAATGCATCCTGCCAACCATTAATATAAATTACAGTATAAATGAAATTTATCGCCTTACCTTTTGTTGCTTATTTAAGTTTAAAAAAATTACGCACGTTTTGGTGTTACCACCATCAATCATAGCATATTTTTAAAAAATTAAAATTTAGAACGGTGATTCCATTCAGTCATTTAGATTAAAACTCAAATTTAGAGTTTTATGGAAACATAAATAGTAATGGAAACCATTCTAAATTTTAATTTTAATTTTTTTTAAATATGCTCCGAAGAAGGTGGTACCACCGAAACGTGCGTAAGTTTTTTAAACTTAAATAAGCAACCAAAGGTAAGGCGATAAATTTAATTTATACTGTAAAGTATATATAACTTAAAGTTGTAGGAAATTAAAAAAAACTATAACATTTATTTAAAACATTTTTTCTACAACGCTTAACACATCAATTTGTTGTATTTCCTGTATTTTGCTTGTCAAAATTTGTAAAAAAGTAGGATTTAAGATTGCAGCCTTAGGATGCATTTTACGACTAAGTGTAAATATAATGAAAGATGTAGTAAATAAAAAAATCTACAACTTTTATCGTAAGCATTTTTTTGTACATAGCCTAGTTTTGCATCATTAAACTCAAATTTACTGCAAAAGTATATTTTTTCTCTTGGTAAAATAAGTTTTTTTTTTTAAAGATTGCAGCCTTAATAAATTAAACTCTAAAGTTTCACGACTCATGATTAAAATTAGGTTGTTTTTCATATTACATAGTTTACTCATGATTAAACATTTAAGTTGTTTTTCATATTACATTGTTTACTCTTGATTAAACATAAGTTAGATTCTTAAATTATTTACTTACGTACTTGCTTGTTTTAATAGTGCGTATCATCCTAATTATATTGACCCAATAATAGACAATTTACTTTTAGTGCATTTATTTAGAAATTTATTTCAGCATTGTATTATCGAATAAGCTTTGTTTACATCAAAAGAAATAGAAATCTGTCTAATTATTCAATCAACCACCGTAATTTATTAATTTGTGTTTTTTCTTTTATATTTTTAAATATTTATTGAATAGTCAACCTTGTTTATCTGCCCTAACTGGGATCACAGGTGATCCGGAAAATTGAAAATCTGGGTAATACGGGTAATAAGCAAAATAAATCTTTAAAGAAGCAGACTTACCGTTTATTATAATAAAAAAACTATGTTTTGTAACTAAATTACATAGAATTGTTAAAAAGACATTGTGTTGTTGTTTAGGTCATCAGCCAAAAGGCTGGTTTGAACCTGCAGAGGTTTTACTCAGTAAAACGAGGAGTGAAGTGGTTTACCCTTGCCTTCCTCACTGAGTGGAAAAGTATGCTTATCAGCATGTCGGGCTCTCTGAAAAGCACATATTTTCCACTCTGCAAATGACACTTTCACTTCATTCACCACAGGGTCTGGCTGTATAATGAAATTCATTACTTTCAGAGGCGATAACTCTGATTAGTATCTTTTACACCTCAACCTCTTCTATTTTTAAATGATTCAGTCATTTAATTGGCTGACCATGTGATAAAAAATAGAACTATTTATTTTAGCCCTGCACCTAACAGATTGAGTGTAAATAATTTGATACTCCACCTGCGTTTCAAATACGTTTGGTGTTTGAATGAATGAAGCATGGTCATACAAATGCTTATTAAAGTTCATCTGGAACGACTTTCTAGTAAAGCTTTCGTAAACTGGACAAAAAGCATTTTATTATCATAATTTATTGTACAATCTATACGGGAATTGTATATTTAATCAAAATAAAAATCGTATTTTTGGCGTACTTACAGTTACGTTCTTACTATCATTGTTAAAAATTATTTGAATGTGTGAAAATTAAATAAAAAAAGTCTACCAATCTGATCGAGATCATCTGGCGATCCGGAACAGTGAGGGCCAGATAAACGAGGTTTTACTGTAATTTTATTTACGTAAGTTGCACTTTTATATAAATCTTTAATATTGTAATGACCCACCGGGTTGGTCTAGAGGTAAAGTCGTCACCAAAATCAGCTGTTTAACAGCTGATTTTCGGAGATGAAGGTTCCTGGTTCAAATCCTAGTAAAGGTAGTTACTTTTATATGGATTTGAATACTAGACAGTGGTTACCGGTGTACTTTGATGTTTGGGGTTTAATTAACCATACTCTCTCAGGAATGGTCGGCCTGAGTCTGTACAAGAGTACACCTCATTTACACGTCATACACATCATCCTCATCTCATTGGGTCATGGGGTTGCTTATTGTTCTCAATTGAACAGATTGCAACGTACACAAATTAGGAATGAAAAGAAATATTTTTTCAACAGAGTATTTTCATACACTCATATGTTACAATTTTGTTTATGATTATTTTTTATTATTTAATATTTTTATTTATGTGTATTATTTATTAATTTTAATTCGTTTTATTATAGGTGCCAGAAACGGCACTTTGAGGCAAGTATTTGTTTGTAATGTGTGCAATATGCAACTTTAGATAGTTTTGGATTTTGATTTTTAATTATTCAATTTTTCACTGAAAAATATAATTACTAATATTTTTTAAAAAATAGATCAGATTTTGAGTTTAATAATCCTTATACAAGGCGTGTTCAGAAAATAAGTACCGTTTTTAAAAAAAACAAGTAAAACAATTTTTTTTCAACACAATTTTATTTCTACAAGAAAGCCCAAACCTTAAACTATTTTTTGACATAGTTTCCACCGATGTTCAAACACTTGTCGTAGCGGGTGATCAATTTGTCTATACCCTCTTCGTAGAAGGTTCCCGCCAACAAATGAAGCCACGACTCCACGGCAGTTTTCACTTCATCGTCAGTTTCAAAGCGTTGGCCGCCTAGCTTGCGCTTCATGTGCAGGAACAAGTGGTAGTCACACTGTGCCAAGTCCGGGCTGTAGGGCGGGTGAGTGAACTGCTCCCAACAAAATTGTCGAAACAAAGTTTGAGGGTCACCAGCGGTATGGGGCCGAGCATTGTCATGGAGCAACACAATTCAGTTACTGAGCATTCCTCTCCGTTTGTTTTGAATTGCCCGCCTTAGTGTTCTTAAGGTTTCTCAATACCTTGGCGCATTAATGGTTTCACCTCTTGGGAGAAAATCAATCAGCAGAACACCTTTCCGATCCCCAAAGATAGTGCACATGATTTTTTGTGCAGACATTGTCGTCTTGAATTTTTGTTTCTTCGGGGATTGCGTGTGTCGCCACTCCATTGACTGCTGTTTAGATTCCGGTGTGACATGACGGACCCAAGTTTCATCACCTGTCACAATTTTGTTTAAAAAATCCTCACAATCACTGTACTGTGTGAGAAAAGTCAAAGCACTTCCGAGTCTCTTGGTTTTGTGCATGTCAGTGGCGTGAACTTTCTACGAAGAGGGTATAGACAAATTGATCACCCGCTACGACAAGTGTTTGAACATGGGTGGAAACTATGTCGAAAAATATTTTAAGGTTTGGGCTTTCATGTAGAAATAAAATTATGTTGAAAAAAAATTGTTTTACTTGTTTTTTTTAAAACGGTACTTTCTTTCTGAACACGCTTCGTATACAAGAAAATAACTTAAAAAATTAAATTGTTTTTCTAACCATATGACAAAAATATCTATAGTTCCTTCCATTTTTATTTTTGGGACTGATGTAAACAAACATTCTGTTATTCTATCCTAACTATGAGAATTGATTTGCGCTCAAGTGAAATCGTATTTAACAACAAAATTATGCAAGGAAGAATTAATAAAAAATCCCTTTCGTAAAACAATGTGTCTCATGCTGGTGGCAATTTTTTCTAAAGAAATAGAGTTGGCCGAAGAAGTCACGTGGCATGTTCACTTAACGGAAGTCCGTATCCCTATCTTACCCTGTGTTAACGTTTGTACCTTTTTCTCAGAAATTATAATAGATAAGAGACCTGCGGTTTGTTTTGTGTTAAGGTTTATTTATTTTTACAGGTTGTGTGTGTATGAAATCTTTATATATACGATTAAATATATTTTTGGCAGGAAAAACTGTAATACCCTAACATTATGACACGAAAATATTTTTTTCCTCAGCTAATATTAAATTTTTTAAAAATCTGTGCACACACAAAAGAAGAACTAGGTTAGTATAACATGCCAAAAAAAATCATCCGTCTTTCTTTATTCGAAGCTGAGAAAAAGGTACATAAAGTTCCGAAAATTATGTTTGGAGATAAATGCGATTATAATGAAAATGAGGTAAATATCATAATGAAATAAGTAAAAATATCTGTAAATACAATTTTTAGTTTTGGCCAGCACCATAGGGTGGATTATCTGAGTCTTATTGAACTTCAAATAGCATTTCCAGTCTTTTCCTGGCTTTGTTTTTGACGAACTATTTTGTCATAATCTGTAGTAGCCTTGTCACCCTTACGAATCCGTTCCAAGTCCAGTTTTCTCATTGCAGCAAGTGTGTTTTTGCCACGATTCAGATTCATTTCTTCCAAAACATAAATGTTCTTTTGGGAACGACTGTCCATATGAGGTTGTTGAGAGTTTCATTTGGGTTTTGTGTTTTCCCCTTGGTACATTTTTGCAACAATTTATAAACAAAACACAGCTGATCAGCATAAAAAGAGATTCAGTTTTATTGCAGTTAACCCACCGGGTTGGTCTAGAGGTAAAGTCGTCACCAAAATCATCAGCTGTTTAACAGCTGATTTTCGGAGACGAAGGTTCCTGGTTCAAATCCTAGTAAAGGTAGTTACTTTTATACGGATTTGAATACTAGACAGTGGTTACCGGTGTACTTTGATGGTTGGGGTTTAATTAACCATACTCTCTCAGGAATGGTCGGCCTGGGTCTGTTCAAGACTACACGTCATACACATCATCCTCATCTCATTGGGTCATGGGGTTGCTTATTGTTCTAAATTGAACAGATTGCAACGTACACAAATTAGGAATAAAAAAAAGTTATATTGCAAAAAACAGCTGAATGTAAAAGAATCTGGAAAAATTTATGATAATAATTAATTATTCTTGACCCACCGGGTTGGTCTAGAGGTAAAGTCGTCGCCAAAATCAGCTGTTTAACAGCTGATTTTAGGAGATGAAGGTTCCTGGTTCAAATCCTAGTAAAGGTAGTTACTTTTATACGGATTTGAAAGTTAGACAGTGGTTACCGGTGTACTTTGATGGTTGGGGTTCAACTAACCATACTCTCTTAGGAATGGTCGGCCTGGGTCTGTACAAGACGACACGTCAAACACATCATCCTCATCTCATTGGGTCATGGGGTTGCTTATTATTCTAAATTGAACAGATTGCAACATACACAAATTAGGAACAAAAAAAAATTATTATTCTTACAACACGAGTGCCACAACAAAAAACAATTTTACAGCTGACAAAGGATTTTTAAAATTAAAAATAAAATATTTATAATCGTCATACGAACATCGTTTATATATAATTTCAAAGATGGAATTTCAAATAATATTTTATGCTAAAAAATTTCAATTTTTTCGGTATGGACTACCCTTAAGTTGAGGCTATTCTTCCTCATAATTGGATCAAACCCACTTAGCAAGAAAGCTACTCCTTGTGAGGAATCAAAGTATGTTTTTTTGTTTCAAAATTCCACTTTGATTTCTTAACTTCCGGTCGAAACCGGAACTTCAACCCAATCCAGACCCATTAACTTTTTGTGTAGATTACAAATCCGAAAACTGTTTGTTGTTATCTCGTGTAGTTTCTGAGATGTGGATGTGACGGACGAAGGAATATAAGAATATGATAGAATTGTCAGTAATAAAGCACACAAACATTATGTGTTGATGTCTGACATAACTTGCTACGGGCGCCTGGTCAAGCGATACAGTCGCCAGACTTGCAAATCTCATTTGTTCAGCCATACTCTCATATGATTTTTTTTTGCACCCTGGAGACTCCAGGAGGAGTATAGGACATGTCGTCAGATATAACACCTGAAATACTTATAAGAATTACTATCAAGAAAGAAATTCTTGTACGCTATAAAAAGTTTCACCGATCAAGTAATTTTTTAGATTTTTTTTAAAGGAATTCAAATCCTCACAACACTTTAAAGATTGGGGTAATTTATTTATGAATTTTCTCCCTGCATAAGTAGGTTTTTGTTCAAACAATTTTGTGGAGTGATTAGCCGCATAATAATCGTTCCTGTTTCTTGTGTTATGATTGTGAACATTGAAATTCTGCATAAAAATATTTTGCCTAACATACATAATCACCTCAAAAATGTAGAGACAGGGAACTGTAAGCAATTTAAGCTCCTTAAATAGTGGTGTGGATGAGGTTAGCTGGTTAGCTCCCACCATACACCTAATAGCTTTGTTTTGAATTTTAAAAACCCTATTCATATTACCCATGCTAGAATTACCCCATACTAAAATACCATAACGGATATGAGACAGAATGAGGCCATGATAAGCTGCCATTAGTAATTTTTTATCATTTAATCGGGCAATTTGTTTTAGTGCAAATACCCCAGATGATATTTTACTACAAACTTGATTTGTTTACATTAGTTCCAAATTTAAGTGAAATAAACTATAATGTACACCAAAATAGTGATAGTTTCTGAAATGTGTGGTTACTTTTTAGTGTTACTTAACCATATTAGTTTGTTGTATGGCGAATGATCTCTGACACAAAGTTTATACTACAGAATAGAAGGTCAAGTGATATTTCTGATAGAGTAGGTAAGAACAACTAAACAATTTTTAAAATGTTAAACAGAATAATAAATGTTACGAATTTAAAATTTTTATGTAATGTGTTTGTATCGATAAGGTTATAATTTTTTGTAAAATAAGATTCAACTTTAAAAAAATTTGAACTACAGTAAAACCCTTATAATCTGAAAACCGCGTAATCATACCCACTTTAACTGAAACGTATTCGGGAAATTGTTTTTTTAACTTGTAGCATCGTTAAACTACTAATCAGTGTTTAATGAAATAAATTATAAATATAAAATTTCACTATTCTGGGAATTCAAGTATAGTTACATGTGTCATGAGTTTGCCTTTGTTTGCAATGAGGGGTAAAGGGGGAAAAGCATCAGTGCGCATGCGCGACTGCTTTAATTTCAGTAGAACAAACACAACAATTTATACTAAACCCAGATCATATACAGTATTTTGCGGAACCTTTTGTAGGTTAACTGTATGAAAATACTGTCTGTCTATAAGTTGATGGCCTCCCGCAGAGAGGCAGAATCGGCCCGCTACTAGCCTCCTCAATAACATTTCATTATGTACTACTACTAACTAGTACACTGGAATTGGTACATAATGAAGTGTCATTGAGAAGGCTAGTAGTGGACCAATTCTGCTCCTCTCTGCTGGAGGCCATCAAAATATAGACAGGCAGTAACTGTTTATTACTGTAAACATAAATGTTAGTTTCTCGAAAACAAGGGCAGACTACTCACAGTGCTGAAAGAAACCTAATATACAGTGTAATAAAATGCTGTGAAGTTGAAGCTAAACAAAAAATGCCATTCTGTGCCTCTTAACAAAAGCCATGAGCCATGAATGGCTAACTACTGTGAAGTTTCTCTTTCCACAATTCAAAAAATAGAAGGAAATTAAAGACGTGAAGAACCTATTTTTCTAGAGTTTTGTTGACACCTGGTAGAAAAAGGAAACTTTTAGGTAGATACTAATGAAACTGATAGGGAAGGCACTGGTGACAGCGATAGTAATGAAGGCGATTCATTCATAGAAAATTTTGTTCTAATGGAATAAGAGGTATCTGGTAATTACAGCAAATCAAACATTTCTAGTCATGTAATTAAGCTATTGGGAATATTACAGGTCACATTAATTTCTTATAAGGTTTATGAAGACATTTTCTTGGAATAAACCACAGTTACAAAATGTTTGTAGAAACTGCACGGTAGTGAAATGTGTGAGTAGTGTCTCATTGGTGAGGTCGGCAGCACTGTAAATTTTCACTTCCCTTCCTCACAGCCCATCCATACGCAAATGGCAATCTCGTGACTTCAGTATTTATACTTGCTCTTAAGATTCAGGATGATGGTTAGATATTGCCACAAAAATGGTTTCTCATTTTTTTAAAAAAAAAAAGACGAAATTCTTTAATAAAGATACAGTAAATAATACATTTTGTTCTTATGAAATTAATTTTTTTTTTGTTTTTATACTTATTAATAAACTGTCATGAAAAATATTGTGTAAGTATTTTCACTAATTTTAAACCATAAAAGTTAACGGTGCATTTTATCCAGAATTTTACATATCCGATATCTGGTTTACCTCTTATATTTTAGTTAAGCGGAGTTTTACTGTACAAAAATATTCTGTGAGAACCTTTAGCTAAGAATGAAATTAGGTAAAGATAGTTGGAACATTTTATGGTTATTTTTTAAACATCATGTAAGTTTTGTTGTTTTTAATAAACAGATTGTTTACACTTGAATTAGGTTATGACATTTTTTGACTATTCTTTATTACTAAAGATTGTATTAAAGATCTTGCCAACAAATCATTTTGTTAATATTTTTAAAACTTTTTTCCATGCATGAATATAACCTTGTACTGAATAATTAATATATTTGAAATTTTTATTCACTGTTAATTTGCATTAAGGAATTCTAGCAAGAAGTATGTTCCTATAATAACTTAATGGCTTCAATTGTTTTATTTTTCAGCATGTTCTTGCATGTTTCTACTCATTTCTTTCAAGACCATCCATTTCATTGGTGTTAAAAATTTTTTTCTGCGCTACTGTATGATGTTTCTTTAGATGGATATTTAAAGGCTATTTTTTAAATAAACAGAAATGTAATATTTTTAAAGAATAAAATTTAAACCCATGTATTTGGAATATATTTCAAAAAATGTTAAAATATTTTTTTTCTAGTTGCTGTTATTACAAGCTTATAAACCAATAATCTTTATAACACATCCTGCTGTATTTAATTAATGATACTATATAAATACTTTAAATTTTTTTGAAACTTTTATAGTTACTGTATATTTTTGTGTGAATTTATTTTCTTTACCGTACATATTTCGGTGGATCCATTATCATCAAAGTATACAAAATTGAAACTTTTTTGCAAGTTTCCTGCATGTCTATCCGTCTTCAACATACGATATGCCATTCATCTTTGTGCAAGTTTGCCACTTCCATAGCACAATGGTTTGCATTCTAGCCTGCAGTGTGGATGTCCCGGGTTTGATTCCTGGCTAGGGTCTGGAAATTTTCACAAGTTGAAACCCATAGTTCCAGTTACATAACCCACCGTAGTTGCTAATGACCAATCTGTTGAGGTGACTTTAAATAAACATTTTAAAACCAGAGTTCCTCTCTGTCCATCTAGTTCTCCTTACTCAAATTCCTCCATTTTATAACACACTTGCCCACACCTGATATTGGAGGCCTGCCATATCTTTTACACCTTGGAGGTTCCTATTCATGATTTCCTTTGGCCATATTTTGTTGCTGTCTGTTCTTTGTGCATAACCCACAACAATTTTAGATTTTTTTTCTCAATTTCCTCTATTGTCGTGTTTAGTTTCCATATAATTTTTCTTATTACCATATTTCTCTTACCGTATTACTGGTGGTTTAAATAAAATAATATATGTTTTAATTATCAATATAAAACTGCTGTTAAAAAATATCTTTAACCCACCGGGTTGGTCTAGAGGTAAAGTCGTCGCCAAAATCAGCTGTTTAACAGCTGATTTTCAGAGACGAAGGTTTCTTGGTTCGAATCCTTGTAAAGGTAGTTACATTTATATGGATTTGAATACTAGACAGTGGTTATCGGAGTACTTTGATGGTTGGGGTTTAATTAACCATTCTCTCTCAGGATTGGTCGACCTTGGTCTGTACAAGACTACACCTCATTTACACGTCATACACATCATCCTCATCTCATTGGGTCATGGGGTTGCTTATTGTTCTGAATTGAACAGATTGCAACGTACACGTATTAGGAATTAAAAAAAAAATACCTGTTTAGGATGTTTGATAAAGTAGATTTCTCTTATATCTGCATTTCTGACTTGCTCCATCCTAGAGATTTGAGAATTCCTACCTAAGAAGTAGTTCATCTGTACTGCAGTTATCTTCTATCTATCTCACTTTGTCATTCTCCACATCTCCAAGCTGTACAGTGGAATGCTCTGAACCTCTGTCTTATATATCTAAATTTTTACCCCATTTCTAATACGCCTTGATCAACACGAGGAATTCAGTCCATGTATTGCGCATGTAATCCTGTTTCGAGATGTCCTTCTGTGTTACCAATTGAAACTAATTTTGTTAAAATCATTTTCAGAAAATGTTTTATCTTCCGTCAAGAGTAGGATTTTAATAAAATAGTTTCAATTCTTTTTTTTCTGTTGGTTACTCTGATGATAGTTGATCTACTGAAACATTAAGTCAAGGGAAATAAATTTATAGAAAAAAAGTTATAGCAGCTGTAAAAGTTTAGTAAAAATTTAATATATTTTTACATTAGCCAAATTTTTGAATAATTTTTGATATCAGTTTTTATATTAACGATTTTTCAGTATCACCTTTTAATTTTCCCTAAAGAACATCATGATGAAAAATCTCATTTCTGACTTTACTACTTTTAACTTTTTTCTTTGGTCGCATGTTTTTTTTACTTTTGGTTTGAAGAAGAATGGTTTTGCACTGCTTTGGGATTTTATGCAACGAAGGTAAATTATTTTTATTTATGTTTTATTTTATTTTACTTTTATTTGTAAATTTTTGAAACTTATTAAAATAGATTTAACTGAAAATTTGATTACTATAAAATAATGCTTATTATTGTTTATTTAAACCAGTTTATTGGTGTTAATCATCATAAGGTGTTCTGCCCTTTTGCAAGACCCTTGCACCTAGTTTGTTTTCATTTGTTTTCCACGAGTGGCTTAATTTCTTATTCTTTAATATTTTCTTTTCCTTCTAGCATAATTTTAATTAAACTTTCTCCTCTTGTTGTTGTTGTTTAGGTCATCAGCTGAAAGGCTGGTTTGAACCTCTAGGGGCTTTACTAAATAAAACGAGGAGTGAGGTAGTATACGACGTATGGCTATTAAATAACGAGACTGATGTTATTTATAAAAAAATTTATTTTCATTTTATACATAACCACTTATTGTCACCTTCAATATACACTCCTCTATCCCTACAACGCTTCATGCGAATTTTCCATTGTTGGAAACAGTGCTGGAAGTCATCTTCTGTCAGCTCCTTTAGGACACATGCCGCTAAAAAATGTTTGAAATGAAATTCGCAAAAATGTGTGTACTGACACTTTGTACGCGATTGAAAATGACCCAAATTTTGGAAACTATTTTAACATGTGATGAAACGTTGTTTTTAACTTATGATTTGGAAATGAAGCGCCAATCCATGCACTGGAAGAGCCGAACTTCCCCAAGAGCCAAAAAAGCTTGAATGAGCGAGTCAAAATTTAAAACAATGATGATTGTTTTTTTTATATCCATGGGATTGTATACCTTCACTGGGTTCCTGAAGGTCAAACAATTAATCAATATTACTACCTTGAGGTACTTTCTAAACTACGTCAAAGAATAAGTAAAAAACGCCCTGAAATGTGGAAGGACTGATCATGGGCTCTCCACCAAGACAATGCGCCAGCTCATTCCGCGTTATCTATCAAGAGGTTCCTAGCCAAGTACAGCATCTCAGTGTTAGAACATCCACCTTATTCACCAGATCTTGCACCATGTGATTTCTACCTGTTCCCTAAGGTGAAATCTGCATTAAAAGGGACAAGATTTGAGTCAGTGGAAGCTGTAAAAGAGAAAGCGGCACGTGTCCTGAAGGAGCTGACAGAAGATGACTTCCAGCTCTGTTTGCAATAGTGGAAAATTCGCATGGAGCGTTGTAGGGATAGAGAAGGAGTGTATATTGAAGGTGACAATAAGTGATTATATATAAAATCAAAATAAAATGTTTTACTACGTCAGTCTCGTTATTTAATAGCCACACCTCGTATCTACATGTTTCAATTTTCATTTTGATTTATGAGTACATTTATTCAAATGTGGCGGGTGTCACTCTCATTTACTCGTGAAATTTATTGGGGTCATCCTTTAAGTGTTTTTTAAATAAATGATGATATTCACCCAAATCTTTTCTCTTTTGATTTTTTGGATGAGCACCAAATCGGTTGTTTGATGTATTCGAAATTATCCATCATTTTGTACTTAAAGACATGTACATGTCGTCACTGTAACTTGATAACATAGTACCAATAATAATAATAATAGAATTTATGGAAAATGAATGAACAGTTAAGAACAAAGATTACAATTACCGTAAATTTGGAGCAGAACACACTCGTTCACGGAACACAATATGACTGCGGTTTTTCAATATCTAACCTCTACTTGGTATGTTTGCTTGTCTACATGTCAATTGTCTTACGATATGAATCACAGTACTGCTTCTTCAACATGTCATTGCTCATTGATTAGCTATTGGTGTGGTCTAGTTATTTTTAAGAATCTATTTTAAAGTTAAAATATTAAAATATCATGTTAATAAAGAAATAATATTTATTTTCTAATTTCTTTTTACAGAAATCAAAGCAAGGAAGAAGTTAGCCGGTAAGTTAATTATCTTTATTGCAGATCTTAATATTAAAAAAAACAAACAATGACTAACAAATACTGCTAAAAACATGTAATTATGTATAAATTTATATGCATGTGAAATTTAATTGCATTCCATAATGTTTGATGTAATTTAGCAAAATTTGTAGTTTTAAATTTTTTAAAGAAATATTCGTAAAGATCTGTCTCATTTAAAGTTGAGCATGTACACATTTAACCCATATGATTCTCTTGTAGTATTCAATATTAAATTATCCATTTTAATAACACTTCACTTCATTTATAAAATCACTTGCATGATGAATGGCATGAGTAACACAGAATTTTAGCACCTATGTTTTGGTTTACAGATTTTATGATTAGTTATTATGTGTGTAAGATATTTCCAACAGTATCACCAAGGATTTTTTATGTTTATAGTATTATTTTAACCTTTTGAGGACCATGTTTTTTAACCTAGAACTTACAATCCCACAATTTGAGTTCTTTTTATATAGATATTTCATTTACTACTTCTTCCCGTACTTATTATTCACCTTTTTTCTCAGTTCTCCATTCGTGGAACTAAATATGTTTCGTAGAGCTACTGTAATATTTCTTCATCCTAGAGACGTTTACCATTAAAGCCAATCATTTCCACTCGTATTTTTACAAAATAAACAATTAAATGAAACGTTCAAAATAAAACAATATACATAATACAAGATTTATATTATTGTAAAACATTTATTTTCCCAGGGAAAGAAATATTCTAAATTAGTAAACAAATGGTAGTAAGAAGCTAACACAATAATACTGATTTTCTGAACACATTCTTCTTCTTCCAGTGCCTATCCGTTACCGAATGTTGACAATCATTCTGGCAATGCTGATTTTGTTGACAGCCGCTTTAAACAATTCAGGGGTGGATACTGAAAACCATGTCCTTAAATTTTTCAGCCAGGATATTCGCCTTCGCCCAACGCCTCTCCTGCCATGCACTTTCCCCTGCACTATGCATTTCAACAGCTTGTATTTAGTGTCATTTCTCATGATGTGTCCTAGGTATTCCAATTTCCTTCTTTTGACTGTGTACATTATTTCAGTCTTTTTATTTAGTTTTTGAAGAACTCTCTCATTGGATATTTTATCTGTCCATGATATTCTCAGGATTCTTCTGTAGGTCCACATCTCAAATGACTCCAGTTTCTTTGCTGTCGCTTCACTAAGAGTCCAAGATTCTACTCCATATAGCAAGATGGAAAATACATAGCATCGAAGTAGTCTAATTTTCAATTCAAGGTTCAAGTTGTGTGTCTTGAACAGTTTTGACATTTGGTTGAACGCTGATCTGGCTTTTTCAATCCTGGCCTTTATTTCCTGAGACTGGTCCCACCGCTCATTTAACACTGTGCCCAAGTAAACGTATGTTGGTACTTGTTCTACAACTTTGCCATCAATAGTGAAATGTAGATTGTCAATTTTCTGCTTGCTTACTATCATGACTTTTGTTTTATTACTGTTGACTTCCAGACCATATTTCCCACTAACTTCAGCCACTTTGTTCATCAACAGTTGAAGTCCCTGTGAGGTGTCTGCAAAAATGACAGTATCATCGGCATATCTAAAGTTGTTGATTCGTTCTCCATTCAATAGTATACCAACATCCAAGCATTCTAATGCTTCAAGTTAGTAGTAAGCTGAACACATTAGCAAGGTTAATACACATGCTTTTTCCATCGAGTAAAACAAAGCCTATATAATAATACATTTATTTAGAACTTGTATTTTTTACTTGTATTAGTATAAAAAATGAAGCAAAAATGTACCAATGTGTTTGTAGTTTTTTGGACTAAAATCATGAAACATACGTGCATAGTCCTCAAAAGGTTAACAGTTGTATGAGTGTTGTTGTTTAGATCATCTGCCGAAAGGCTGGTTTGAACCTCTAGAGCCTTTACTAAGTAAAACGAGGAGTGTTGTGGTTTACCATTCCTTTCCTTATTAAGTGGAAGGAGTAGTCTATGTTTATCAGCATGCTAGGCCCTCCGAAAAGCATCTACTTTCCATTCTGCAAATGACACCTTCACTTCATTCACCATAGAGTCTGGTTGTATTATGATGAAATTCATTACTCTTAGAGGAGATAACTGTGATTAGTGTCTTTTATACTGCCCGTCCCCTAGCTTTGTGCAGCTGAGAGGTATGCATTACGTCACTACTACTGTGAGAGATTGCGTTAGTAGTAGTAACGTTTTACTTGTATTATGTTTGTAGTAGTCAAGGGTACTATCCTACAGTTATAGTAACTACATAATATTCTGCGTCGCCGTCTACAGCGAATAGTCAAAACAACACCCACGTGTGTCACGCACTAGGCAGCCTACTGCCCAGCGAAGAGCAATGAGATTATTAGTACAGTGTTATGACGTAACAGCAGTCTGGTATTTCGTCTTTCCCCTTCATCCCGCAGCTGCACAAAGCTTGGGGACGGGCAGTACTTCTACCTTTTTTTTTTCTTAAATGCTTCAATCATATTGGCTGACCATGTGATAATTGGTTTGCTGGTATTTCTCCCACCACCTCCCCTCCGATTGGTTGCCAGAAGGCATAGACCTGGAGGCTGTTCCTAAGAACTCTTAATTTGTTCATTTGTAATGGCAACTGCCACTTTATACTAATATAATCTAAGTTATAAATTAAAACTAATTCGAGGGTGTGTTAGAGCCAGGTTGGCTGACCGGGGGAGTGTGTACTGCTCGCCCTCTTGTCTAAGTGCCTCTTGGGGGTTAAGGCCCCCATCAGAAGTTAGAATTTATTTGATCCCAATAGTCAAAAAACTAAGAATTTAAGAATAAAAAGAAAAAGTTAGAACCTAAAGTCGCCTTAATTACCAGCAAGTGGTTGTCTACCTTTAAAAATTTCCTCATTGTCGGAGAGTTGACCTAAGACAGCTTTTAACCCTTACTAAACTACATAACGACGGTAGAATGTAGCTACCTTGACAAGGAACCCCCGTACCAACCGAGCATGCACCTGTGGCACAAGCTTGAGCGTTCCATGAGTGGACAATTTTCCCCTTGGCCTTGAAGCTCCTGGGTCAGCCGGCAATCATACAACAGATGGTTGTGTGATTGGACCTCCCCACAGACACAAAAATCATCATCTAGTAGGTGGAACTGCTTTAAATATGCTGCAAACTCACCTTGACCAGTGAGGACTCGGACACTTGATGTCCTTAATAAAACATTAGAGGCGTACCATCCCCGAAAGTCCTGTATGAATTCATAGAGATCTTCACTTATGTGAGGTGTTCCACTTGCACTCCCTCACTTCGAGAGCGAGAGCTTCAGCTCTGTTCTTAAGAGTAGGATTGGGCAACAAAGTAATGGCGTTAAAATTACCCGGTCCCTCCAGATGACCATCTGATAATAAACGTAACTATGTTTGTAGCCCTGGAACTAGCAGATTGTGTAAAAATTTAACACCACCTGCCTGTTACGGGGAGTTCAGCACTTCACCAAGTTTAAACCTTGTCAAATATGTCCCAAAACAAACATCCTCCATTAACAACAGCGTTAATTCATGGTTGGTATCACCAAATCCCCTCCTTCTCCATTACCTGACCCTGGCTTCACTCCATCTCCTTTCTTACCTGCCCAGTAATCAACTCCAACATTCCTCTTTATCAACACCACCTTGCTGCTCTTCCCTTCTGCACCCCACTATATACAATGGAGGAATCACCATCTGTAGATACAGTTCTATAGGCACTACATATTTTCAGTGCCTAAATGATGAAGATCATTAGGTTATAAAAGAAAAATTTTGATGATTACTATAGAATAAGTTGTTTGAAATTAATATAAATTTAATTTTTTTACAGTATTTAATACAATTAAAACGTTACATACAATGTTAATCATCTTGCTGTTGTGTCTTGCATGGCTGTGGATGTCATCAACTTCATTAGGCATTAACCAAGCTAACGCTACTAATATTGTTTAACATAATCGTACCAATCACTGTACAATAATAATTAATCTTTCAATTTGAATTCTGGTATTTCTAATAAAACAGGTACTGTATATATTATAAAAACTAACAATTAATAATTTAACATTTTTTTTAGTGTTATTTTATAAAATGTGGAATATATTTTAAAAAATTTTACTTTCTCGTGTCCTATATGAATACATAGTGAGGGAAAGTATTGTTTTCAGGTCTCTGGTACCCAATGACATGTTTTAGCGATTAGTCTCTGTATGTGTGTGTGTGCGCACGCGCGAACAAAATATCACAAGAACGGAATATCGTACAAAGTTGAAACTTAAAATAATAATAATATTTTTTAATAATAATAATAATATTTATTTATTCCACTTTATACAAATACAAAATTATATCTTATCTACTAGGAATAAATAACCACCAACTCAAGTAAACGGTGGTTATATATATATAAAAACAAAATACATAAAAACAAGTTTACAAATGAATTACAAATCAATTGAATTATAGGAATAAATTACACATCAAATGTCGTCATCCACTACAAATGATAATTCAAATTTTAGCGGCAGCTACAGCGCATGTTAACTATATTTTTTAACAACAAAATTAACCCAGCCGTCAATCTTCAGAGCAGATATTCACCTGTACATGACTAACACTAAAATCAGATATTATTGTTATATTGTTTACCAAGATCAGTAAATTCCTACAATGACTGAATAGCAAGCACTGCAAGTCAGCAACGGTAAAACACCAACACTAACCAACAATTCTTACAAGTGAATCAACATCAGTTATCTCATTGAGCCAATCTTTAACCTTTCTTGAAAATATTAACACGTTTAAGCTATTTTTAATTTCAATAGGCAACAGATTAAAACACTTCGGACCCAAAAAAACAAAAGTTTTAGCAAAAAAGGATTTATTAACTTTCGGTCTTACAAAAAGTTGTTGGCTTTCAGTTCAATTTCAGGTTAGGTACTGAAAGGGGATGCAACATGAACATTTTCATAAAAATCGGTCAAACTGAAGTAGTAGTTTATTCATGCAACTTTTTTTTTAAATTGCCTCATTTAATGAAAATTTTTATTCTCTACTTGATAGGGTAAGTGTCATGTCTGCTGAAAGTGATTTCAGACACTGAACAATGTGCCATTGAAACTTTTTCTCTAAGTGGAATGATTAAATTTTTCAAAATTTTTGGGGTGGCATGGCACCCTGCAAGAGTTAAGAACCAAAGGTTTCATACTTTTTCAGTCAGTTTGGGTACCAGACGAACAGAAAAAGTCGTCATTTTTGCTTTCAAAGATCTCTCTTATGGGTTAGAATTTGTGTCAGTCAAGAGTGAGTCAGTGACCCTAAGAGCTTTATATTACTTAGAAAATATGTTTTGATGAAATTTTTTTTATGTTATATTACTAAATAATTTGACCTATCGGTTGGTCTAGTGGTAAAGTTATCACCATGAATCAGCTGATTTTTGGAGACAAAGGTTCCTGGTTGAAATCCCAGTAAAGGTAGTTGTATATGGATTTGAATACTAGACAGTAATTTTCGGTGTACTTTGACGGTTGGGGTTCAATTAACCATATACTCTCACAGGAATGTTCGGCCTGAATCTGAACAAGACTACATTTTATTTACACATCATACATATCATCATCTCATGGGGTTGTGGGGGTTCCTTAGTATTCTTAAATTAAACAGATTGCGACGTATACAAGGTGTGATCAAAAAGTAAGGTGACTTTTTGAATTTCGCACGCTCTGTACACTCTAATTTCAATTTTTTTTTGTTGTGTTGGTACACTCGTCATGATCATATGTTCAAAGTTTTGACTATACAGCACGTGTTGTTTTTATGTGAGAGGCATAAAGGATAGACTCGTGTTTGCGTGCTTGGTGATTTTTTGCTGTTGAAAATAATGGAGCAGAGTGTAAAAAATGGTATTAAGTGTTCAAAAACTCTTGAAATGTTGACAGTGGCATACGGTGAGTCAACTCTGAGCAAAAAAAATGTTTATAAATGGTATAAGTTATTTCAAGAGGGTCGAGAAAATGTTAACGATGAACCTCTCTCTGGATGCCCCAGCACCTCTAAAGCCGACAAAAATGTTCAGGAAGTGAAAGAAATTGTGTTGAAAAATCGTTAAATCACGATTAGAGAAAAAGCTGATGATCTTAACATATCGTTTGGCTCATGCCAATCAATTTTAACGGATGTTTTGGGTATGACACGTGTGTCAGCGAAATTCGTTCCAAAACTGCTTAATTTTGATCAGAAGCAGCGTCGCATGAACATCGCCCAAGACATGTTGAACGACGTCAATGATGATCCTGATCAGCTCAAAAGGGTTATAACTGGTGATGAAACATGGGTCTATGGTTATGACGTCGAAACCAAAACCCAATCATCCCAGTGGAAGAGCCCAGGCTCTTCTTTGGAGATTAAGGTTGCATCGCTGGAGGAGCTCAAGGCAACACCCAAGTGCATTTCAGAAATGTTTTGATGACTGGAAAAAGCGCTGGCACAAGTGCATTGTATCAGAGGTGGATTATTTTGAAGGGGATAACATAATTTTGGATGAATAAATGAATATTTTTTTATAAAAATGAAAAGTCACTCTACTTTTTGATCACACCTCGTACATAGTAGGGATAAAAAAAAACAATTTATATTGTGGTCCCCTCTATGACATTGTAGTTAGTGCATAAAGTGGAAGGTCCTGGGTTCCCAACTAGAGTCTGGAACTTATTAAACGTCAAAACTTCCTGTTCCATAAACACACACACACACTATTGGTAATGGCCAAGCTATTGATGTAACTTTAAATAATACTGTAAATATGTGTATGTTTGTACCATTAGCTTAAAATACACAAAAGGTGTTCACTATTTACCTGATTTCAGCTACTCATACAACATGCCTGTAGTAATATGTCATACCTGTTTGTAGATAACTGTTAACTAGTATAATTACTGTAACTAATAATCATTTTATCTTCTATTACTATCACTGGATGCATGTTATAGAGTACTACTTGTTATTTTGCATGAACTGCTTGTATATTATGCTTGAATTTAAAATTCTCATTTAGTTATAATCAAAAGGTGATTGGATTGTATTCTCTGTTTATTTGTACACACATAATAAAATCGTAGTAGTAGCTATGTACAAGTAATTAGTGTTGTTATTGTTTGACAATATATTCTCTATTAATTAGTGTGTTTAAAGTTCAAATTTAAACTATTGTAATTTTAATCAAGTTAGCATTTTGTTCTGTTTTTAATTTGTTTTCATATTCTACGAGGGTTATTTTTACTTTGTCTTGCATATGTAAATATATAGAAATGAAAGTATTGTTTTCTTGTAGATTTTTTGAAATCTAGTGTTCACCGGATCTACACGTTTTCAGACCCCCTGAACCCAAAAAAACATGTTTTTAGCGATTGGTCTCTGTGTGTGTGTGTGTGTGTGTGTGAACAGAATATCTCAAAAATGGAACATCATACAAAGTTGAAACTTGAAACTCAGTTATATACCACTTGAGGACCCAACATGGAACATTTTCATCAAAATCGGTCAACCGGAAGTAGTAGTTTATTTGTGTCATTTTTCACTTTTTTGTGAATTTAGAATTTAAAATCATACCACTTTTATTTCAAACATTTTTTTGTATAACGCTTAGTTTAGAGGTAATTAGAGATTTTCTGTTTCTTTTTTTCCACAAAAATGTATAATAAAATTTATAGGAAATTAAAAGATTTACAACTTTTATTTAAAACATTTTTCTCTACAGAGTCTAGGCTAGTGTGAAAGAGTAATTTTCTGTATTTTTAAGCCAAACTGAGGTTGATTTTCATTTTGCATTATTCACTCATGGTTAAAATAAGGTTATGTTTTTTGAGGTTAGTTTCTAATGTTAGGTTATATTGTTAATTATTTGCTTTGCCAAGAGAAAGTCATGTGAGTCTTCACACTAGATTTTTTTTCTTTGTCCGATTGGTTATAAAAATTAAAGTATTAAGATTAATGAAATAAAATTATTTTCAAAAGTTACATACATCCTTGATTACTTTTCAACATTATCAGCTTTTAGATTGAGGCATTTATCATATCGGTGTACTAGCTTTCTAAAACCCTCTTTATAAAACGTGCCAGTGACTTGAAATGGGTCTTTATGGTGTCTTGGACCTCGTCATCTGTTCAGAAGCTCTGCCCTGCTAGCCACTTCTTCAGTTCAGGGAATAGGTGGAAGTCACTCTGCGCTAATTTGGGGCTATATGCATGCTGGATGATTAAAAATGTCCCGTTAAAACTTGTCAAGAAGCAGTTTCGTTACTCCAGCACTTTGAGGACAGGCTTTGTCATGGATGACCACAACTCAAGAAGTGAGCATTCCTTTTCTTTTGTTTTGAATGACTTTCCAAAACAATGATAAATGCGGAAGGTTACTGTGAAACTTTGCGATGGTTTCAGAGCTTCTGAATGAACGGCGAGCTTCAAGACACTGTGAAGACCCATTTCAAGTTACTGGCATGTTTTATGAAGCTTTATTGGAAAGCTTTTATATCGGTATGATAAATGCCTCATTTTAAATGCTGATTATGTTGAAAAGTAACCAATGATGCCAGTAACTTTTGATAATAAATTTATTTTGTCATTTAGGTCAACAGCCAAAAGACTGGTTTGAACCTCTAGAAGTTTTACTCGGTAAAAACGAGGAGTGAGGTAGTTTACTATTGCCTTCCTCACTGAGTTGAAAGAGTACGCTTATCAGCATGCCAGGCCCTCTGAAAAGCATTCACTTTGCACCCTGCAAATGACACCTTCACTTCATTCACCATAGGGTCTGGCTGTATAGTGAAATTCATTACTCTCAGAGGAGATAACGCTGACTAGTGCCTTTTACAACTCGACATCTTCTGTTCTTAAATAGTTCAGTCATATAAATGGCTATGTGATAAGAAGCAGAACTATTTTTTTGTAGCCCTGGGATTAACAGATTGAGTGCAATGAATTTAACACTCCACCTGTCCGTTATGGGTAAAATTTATTTTATTATTCTCATTAGTTTTATTTTTATAACCAATCGAAGGTCAGATAAAATAACCCTTGTACATTAAAATTATACTTTTTCTTTCAAGTAATTCAAAATTATATAAATTTTCTCTTTTGAATAATTTAAAATTAATTTTCTTCTCACAATCAAGGATTAGGCTTCTGCCTATTCAAACTCACAACAACGACAAACTATTGAGTTATTGCAACATGACGTATACCCGAATTTCCCTGAAGAGAGTTGATGCTCGCTGGATAAATTTACAGCCGATATCAGGCTGGAAGCAACTTGTGATAACGCTGTGCTAAAACAAACTAGCTTTTATACACGGGCCTATAGTAGTTTGAAACTTTTACATTTTATTGCTCAAACCTTTTCAAAATCAGCAATTAGAATTAAAATTTTAGAATGATTGGCATATTTAAATTTTTTTAGTAGGCAAGGTAAGGCCTACGTAAAAAAAAAATGGCCAGACCTTGGCAGTCTCATCAAAATTTTAAATGGATCTTGATCAAATTTATTTGATGACCACTGGTTAAATGGGTTTGGAGCATAAGGGTCTGAATTTGGAAGAGTTAACTGTATTGAGGAATTTAGGGTAATTGAAATGACGAATGCGATAAAATACGTTCAATTATGTTATAAAAAAATTACAATGGGTTTACTATATTGCCAGTCCATTTGATGTGAGGTGAAGATATCTTTTGTAGAAGTGTATTCCTTCCACAAAAGATATTTATTTGAGTTAAAATATTGTTTTAAAAAAAATGTAAATGTTATAATATTAATTTATAAATTTTTTGTTGGTTTTAGAAAAAGATTTGGGCTTCTTGAGAATCGGTTCATTGAATGTACGAGTGAAGAAGACGACTGAAGCGTTCAGCCATTTCTTAGGAGTTGGTCATAGCGTTGATAAACTACACAAATCTTGGGGTTCTGCTGATAATATTCCTTTGGTAAGTAAAGAGTAAAATAATCTTATCTTTTTTAATTAATTTGCTTGATCATAGTTCATGTTTTCCCTTTTATTATGCTTAAGTCCTTTACTACTTTAGTAATTAGCAGGGGACTGATAACTGGTGTAGACCTATATATAAAACATGCAAGAATTGAGCGTGTAGCATGGTATCCGTATTTGGGCACTATTATCAATGAAGCCTGGGAAAACTCACAAGAGATCAAGTGCCGTATTGGTAAGGCAAGGAGTGTTTTCAACGCAATGAGTTCGGCGTTTAAGAGTCATGATCTCACTATGGGCACTAAGTTGCGACTCTTGCGGTGTTACGTGTTTTCCGTTCTTCTGTACGGAGTAGAGTCTTGGACGTTGACGAGGGCGACCACTACTAAACTTGAAGCCTTCGAACTTTGGGTGTACAGAAGAATGCTGAGGATACCATGGACAGATAGGGTGACCAACATTGAGGTACTGCGTCGGATGGACAAGGAACCAGAGGTAATAAACACCATTAAGTGTCGCTAGTTGCAATACCTCGGTCATATTATGAGGAACCACGGTAGATACGAACTGTCGCAGCGCATCCTGCAGGGAAGATTGGATGGTAGAAGACAGCCAGGCCGAAGAAGAATATCCTGGCTTAATAACCTGAGAGACTGGTATGGGAAAAGCTCGGCCCAACTGTTCCGCATTGCAGATGACAAGACCAAGATAGCCATGATGACAGCCAGCGTTCGAACCGGACAGGCACGCTAAGAAGAAGAAGTCCTTTACTATTAATTGTACATTTTTGTGCAGTAAATGTGAAGAACATTTCACTTTGTTTTATCGTGACAGTCACTTTTTCAGGACATTTTTTATTTGGTTATATGTGTCTCAATTAACCAGATTCTTTTGTACTAAATAAATAAATAAATAAATAAAGTACTTAAATAAAATAAAATGAGTTGCTAGAATAATTTTTCTTAAAGGTGAATGAAAATGATATTGATATCAAATACTTAGATCATCGTAGTTTCTATATTATTAAAAAAATTTAAAGTACAAAGTGCGGCGCAGAAACTTACTGATTTGAAAGGTCAATAAAAAAAAGTAGTACAAACATCATTATAATATAATTTTTAATGTATTATTTAAAATTGAAATATATATTTTCTAACCACCAGAATACGGTAACATAAAACACTTACCAATGTTTATAGCGCTTTCGTGTATCTTGTACACATCTTCAGTAAATTAACATTTATTACAAGTCAAAATTTAAAACTTCCTGCTCCTACCATGGTAGATAAGGAATCTTTCTAGATAAGGAATTTTTAATGTAATATACATCGCTTAAATTTTTTTATTTGATAGTTTTAAAGATAGATGATATTGGTCAAATGATGGGCCCCCTTTGTCAATGCATTGAGTTACCCGATTTCTGAAGTTCTGTTCTACTCATTCAAGCATATTGACAGATATTATGGCAATGGCTAGGCATATGTAGTTTTTCAGGTGAGGTAAGGTCCTTGGAAAATCATTGTAAAAAATTGATCTTAGATAAACCTATAAAAAAAATCACACGGAGCCAAATCAGGGGAACAAGCCAGCCAAAGAAGGTCACATCTCAAGGAGGTGAGGTGCTCTGCGGAGCGTTGTCTCAAAAGATCCATTGAACATCGCGCTGTGTGTGCCGTTGCTCCATCGTGTTTGTACCAAGCTGCAGTCACCGTGACTGTGAGTTCATTTTTCTTAAAGAATTAAGGACCAATTATGCCCACTCTTGACGCCACACACCACACAGTTACATGTTCACAATGAAGTTGCCACTGATTAAGTTCACGCGGATTTTTATCACTCCAATAATGCATATTTTGCTTGTTTACACAACCCAAAATGTGAAAGTGAGCCTCATCATTAAACGAGTACATTGTGAGGCAAGCAAGTTTTCAAGAAGCGCTTCACATCTATTTCGGCAAGCAATAAAATCGCGTTCACTTGTGCCACAAGCATTTTGTAGCGATGAAAGTTCAGTTCTTCATGAAGAATTCGTCTTGCACTGTGATCCAAAATCCCCAGAGCTGCAGTTTATTTACATGTTGGACACTGTGGAGAACACATAAATGACTGCCTCTCTATGTTTTCAAATGTAGTGACAGTCCGCCAACCTCTTGACCCACTTTTTTTCACATTTCCAATCACCCTAAATATGTCCACCGATGTAACAATCGATTGCCGACCAGGAATTGGACCTGCAGGATTAATATTGAACAGAGTATGAAATGCTTGTTGATCCAATGCATGGAAACAGCTGACTAGGTTTGTAGCAAAACTTCATGACCTTGCCTTTTGTATAAAATCCTTCCCACCCTTTCCTTACACCATCTCACTGCTTGGCACAAAATACAAATCGCAAGTTTCTGCGCTGCACGCTGTATAAGTCCTCATTTTGAGTGAGAAAATGAAACGGAAAAGGGTGTGGACTTCTCTTTCCAAATAAAATTTCAAGCTGTTTCCTCTCTTTTGGTGAAACTGTTGCATAGCTTTAGTTTCAATCATGAATCATACAATTTGGAAGTGTAGATGCAAACCGTTAAATGTAATACTGCTGCTATGAAAGTATTTGAAAAAAATAGTTTCCCTAATTATAATATTTTAAGTCATAAATAGACATAAATAAGACATAAACTAAATTAGTTGTTAAGAAAAAAAATGTATATTCCTGTATTGATTGGTTCTTTTAAATTCCTAATGCTAACCGTAGAAGCGAGCTGCATCTATTTCATAACCAGGTAAATTAACACCTAGATTAACGCAAAAATAAATCACTGTAGTTGTTTAATGTAATTACAACTTCTATTAAAAACATCAAAATGGTTAATGTACGAGGTGTAGCTATTAAATAACGAGACTGACGCTGCTGCAGATCAAGGAGGCATTCGTCAAACGACATTAAACAACACCGTTTAGTCAGATCCTACATTCGCGTTATTGTTGTTTTTTTGTTTTGCTGGATAAAATGGATAGCGTAATAGTAGAGCAACGAATTATTGTGAAATTTCACTTTAAACTTGGAAAAACTGCTACTGAAACTTATAATTTACTGAAAGATCTATATGGCAGTGAGTGTTCATTGCGGGCATGTGTTTTTGAATGGTTTAAGCGTTTTAAAGATGGCAGAGAATATGTTAAAGATGATTCGCGGCCAGGTCACTCTTCAACGTCAAAAACAGATGAAAATGTTGGAAAGAGTCAGTAATTTGATTCGGTCTGACCGTCAATTAAGTATTCGCACAATTGGTGAAACTGTAGGTATTGATAAAGAATGTGTACGGCAAATTTACATGACAATTTTAATATGCGAAAAGTGTGTGCTAAAATGGTGCCTTGAATTCTAACATTTGAACAATAAGAAGCTTACAAAAATGTTTGTACTGATACTTTGTACACGATTGAAAATGACCCAAAGTTTTTGGAAACCATAATAACATGTGATGAAACGTGGTTTTTTACTTATGATCCGGAAACGAAGCGCCAATCCATGCACTGGAAGAGGCGAATTTCATCGAGAGCTAAAAAAGCTCGAATCAGCCAGTCAAAATTTAAAGCAATGATGATTGTTTTTTTTTATATCCATGGGATTGTGTACCTTCACTGGATTTCTGAAGGTCAAATAATTAATTAATATTACTACCTTGAGGTACTTTCTAAACTACGTCAAAGAGCAAGGAAAAACACCTCGAAATGTGGAAGGACAAATCATGGGTTCTCCACCAAGACAATGCGCCAGCTCATTCCACGTTATCTTTCAAGAGGTTCCTAGCCAAGTATAGCATCTCAGTGTTAAAAGATCCACCTTATTCACCAGATCTTGCACCATGTGACTTCTACCTGTTCCCTAAGGTGAAATCTGCATTAAAAAGGACAAGATTTAATCTATGGAAGCTGTAAAAGAGAAAGCGGCTCGTGTCCTGAAGTAGCTGACAGAAGATAACTTCCAGCACTGTTTCCAACAATGGAAAATTCGCATGGAGCGTTGTAGGGACAGAGAAGGAGTGTATATTGAAGGTGACAATAAGTGATTATAAAATTAAAATAAAATTTTTTACAACGTCAGTCTCGTTATTTAATAGCCACACCTCGTATACTGTAGTATGTTTTGTAAACAAATATAACCTACATTTATGTAAATTGTAATTGACAACTTGTGTTTTTCAATTGTGTACATCCATTGTACTACATGCATACTATAAGCTACTGTATTTCAGAAATTTAAACATTCCTTTTTGTATTTCTCATAACCGGCTTACCTTACATCCCAATTGATCCAGATAAGGTTGTTTCCTCTGTATACTGAACTTTATTAATGTAAGATCTTGTAAACCAGTCACCAGTGACTAGCAACTTTCTTCGGAACAACTCCAGTTTGCATGTTATTACTAGTTGCTCTCTGTATATATGCGGCCTTAAATTTCAGTCATTTCATGTAACCGTAAACGCCAGTGATGTTCTCAAAAGTGTTACCATGGTATAGAATACCCTTAACTGTATAATATTTACTGATGTTAAAGATCTGTAAATTTATCTATCTCTCCAAGCATTAGGTCCATAAGCCTGTTGCAACGTCGAATTGGTCAGCCTGTCTATTTTGTTGTCTTCAACCTTTCGAGCACCTTTAGGTAAATAAACCGATTGTGACAATGTGTAGTGATTCAACCGAGCCTGTTTCTTACGTCAGAGTTTCTCATGTGGTCCCTTTTAGAAATACTGAGGGTTCTGTGTAAAGAACACAACTCTTCTGCTTGCAAGTGATTCATATCTATGGACGTTGAAAACCGTGTTTCACTGTCATAAAGACCTACAGAGATGGCCATTGTTGTATAGAACTTCATCGTGGTTTGTTTTGAAATCTTGCTCTTAAAGATCCTAGATATCATCTTCTTCTTCTTCTTTCAAACAGGGATTAGGCCATGGCCTGTTCTGACTCACATTCAGCTTATATTAATAATTTTAGAAAACATCTATATTAAATATGTAATTCACATATTTTTATCAATGATAAATTTAAGTCTATCTTATAACATTTGTTTTTTGTTTTTTTCCTTATGGTATAATCATTGCCACCTTTTCCGTGGCCTGCCTATACCTCTTTTGCCTACCGGTTGATACTTGTAAATTTTTAGTGGAAGCCTATCGGCTGACATTCGTTCAACATGTTCTTTCCACTGTTGGCGATATGATGCAACTCTCTCATTCAGGCAGAAGATGTTCAGCTCCTTCCTTATTTCCTCATTCCTGATGTGATCTCTCCTGTCACAGCCCCTAGTTCTGCGAAGAAATTTCATCTCCGCTGCCTGCACTTTACTCTCAAGTGTTTTTGATGTGACCCAAGACTCACTACCATAGAGGATAAAATAAATCTTTATAATGCATCCTGCAGTTTTAAATATTTCTATTTCATATAATGAATTAATACAATAATTTCACTAACCTTCTTTTTAAACTGCGTCACCTTTATTTTAATTTTTACTTACACGTGTTTCGGTGGATCCACCATCATCAGAGTAAATAACATATAATTGAAACTAAAAACACTATTTATTAAAAATCTATAGAAGATGATACATCTTCAGTCACTTGTATAAAACTCTTAAATTTTATACAAGTGACTGAAGATGTATCATCTTCTATAGATTTTTAATAAATAGTGTTTTTAGTTTCAATTATATGTTATTTACTCTGATGATGGTGGATCCACCGAAACACGTGTAAGTAAAAATTAAAATAAAGGTGACGCAGTTTAAAAAGAAGGTTAGTGAAATTATTGTATTAATTCATTATATGAAATACCATAGAGGAGTATTGGAGCTGCCATTGTTATCCTAGATATCATTCCACACATAATTAAACATCGCCAGCTTGTGGTCTATGTCCTCTTCACCAGTGTATGATATTTTACATCCAAGGAACTTGAATGCACTGATCAGTTCAATACCTTCTAGTCATCGGATGGCACAGTAAAATAGGTGAGCTAGCACACCCCGCTCTGCACACTTGAGTGAACGGCACAGAGCATGCCGTACAATTGAACGATGAGACGGGGTGAACTGTAAGAGTGAGCTAGTAGATTCTAATACGTACAGCACTGAGCTGAGCTATATGAATAAACAGACAGTGAGTCAAGCCGAGGGTGACTTTTGCTCACTCCTTCGCACACAGCGCGTTGTGTTTGCGCGTGTGTCAACCTGAACGTTCATGCATCCCTTTCTACAAACAAATTTTTGTCATGTGTCTATCTTTATTTCTTACGTGATAAAATTGTTACAGTACAGTACAATGGGATTTTACAACCACTTGTTTCAGGGTTGTTGTAGTGTAGTATGAAAGAATAATGACCCCCTCTTCGCACTCGTCTCCTGGACCCTCACAAACAGAAGCAGAGTTTGATACAATATGTGTACTTTCCATGCGGCGTTTAGCCCTTGCTATGATGCGACTAGAGAAAAGTGGTTAGTCGTGGAGGGGATGTGCAAGTTAGCTCTGTGCGGAGAGCGTGCTTCGTGATGAGAAATGCTCGGTATGCTGGTGTGCTTGTCGTTCAAAATAAAAGAGGTGGTAGCTCACTGCTCAGTTAAAAGAGCGAGTTCTTTTGTGCGACTTGCTCATGAGCGTCACAACACTAATACCTTTGTCATTCAAATTCAGGGATAAGTTACCAAGGAAACCCATCAACTTACTTTTCATCACAGACACAGTACCACTAAAATTAATTTGAACATGGTGTTTCTGCTCATAAAGTAGTTGTTAAGATTCCGATTCGAGGGATACCTTGGATGTTAAGACAATGAAAAATTACCCACGACGAATAATTATTGAATTTAGTGAAATAGCAAATAATACGATTGTTTCCGGAGAACCAGATTGCTTTTACAAGATAGTTGGCAATCACAACTAAACGATTAATTGGTTGTAACGGGCAGTTTAAGGCGGTTAAGAACGACTTGCAAAATGAACAATAGAATGAATTAAGGAACATGAAATTACAGGAATTGCAATAATAAATAACAGAAAATACAACAAAATTCAGCACTTACCTTGATTAAGCCTTGAATATTTTCGCAATAACACGTGTTGGTAGATTGAAACTCACTGAACATAATTTGCAAATTAAGCAGTTATAAATTCACAATACACAAATGAAAAACGCACAATAAGAGTTCTCATGTAGAGATCGAAACAAAATGAATGCCAACGCCTGGCTTACATCACAAAGAAAGGCCATAATACGACATTATGACCACAACGAGAGTGCATCGACTTGTTGCCTTGACTGTTAACTTACAAGTGCAGAGTTTGGGGAAGACGGAAGTAATAGAGCAGTGGTAGGGGTAGGAAGAATGACGTATGCAATGAGGTCACAGGAACTATTTTATTTAGGAATTTGAAATACTGGGGAGCGGGAATCGGAGAACATTACAGCATGAAACGTGCCTTAACAGTAGTAATAGGGAAAAAGTTAAAATAATTTCAATAAATTTGAAGTTAAAAAAATTGTGAACTGTAAATAAAGAAATTTTATTTTCTGAAATGTTGGGAAAAGTATAAATATTTTTTGATTTTTGATTTATATCAACGAAGGGCTTTCTTTTCTTTTAAAACTGCAAAATAACAATAATTATCCGTACCGAAGAAACACACCGTAACAAAATCATACAAAAGTCACACTGATAACAGCTGTAACCAAAACAAACATTGTTGTTGGTATACTCGAAACTACCGATGTTTGTTAGAATCAAAAAAATCAATATGTCCGGCTAATACATGTTACATCGTTAGATAGACACATATACTACTATCCTTTAAAATATGAACATGTTCTATTGAGAAATATAAAGAGGTGATGTAAGCTCTTGGCAGTCGTAAAAATTCAAATTGGCTTTTTGGCTTTATAGGGGTTAATTACCTGCCCCTAACAGGCAGGTGGAGTGTCAAATTTACCCTCAATCTGTTAGTTGCAGGGCTAAAATAAATAGTTCTGTTTCTTATCACATAGTCAGCCAATTAAATGACTGAAATCATTAAGAACAGAAGAGGTAGAGGTGTAAAATACACTAATCAGAGTTATCTCGTCTGAAAGTAATGGATTTCATTTTACAGCCAGACCCTGTGGTGAATGAATTGAAGGTGTCATTTGCAGAGTGGAAAATATATGCTTTTCAGAGGGCCTGGCATGCTGATAAGCGTATTTTTCCACTCAGTGAGGAAGGCATCAGTAAACCACCTCACTCCTCGGGTTTACTTAGTAAAACCTCTACAGGTTCAAACCAGCCTTTTGGCTGTTGACCTAAACAACAACAAGGGGTTAATTGATACTTCGGTCATTTAATTGGCTGACCGTATGATAAGAAACAGAGCTATTTTTTGTAGCTCTGGAACTAGCAGATTGAATGCAAATAATGTAACACCCACCTATCTGTTATCAGTAGATATTTGTGTTAAAAATATTTTATCTAAGTTTTTCATAATTTTTGTATTTTATTTCTATTTTACAGGACGATGTACAAAAAATGCCTCCTCCGAAATTTGCACCTATCAAAAAACGTAAATCACGACGAGCTCAAGATTTCTCACGGGCTGCTAGTCAACAAAATTTAGAAAATGTCAATGGATCTGATCCACCGCCTCTTCAAAATCGACACACGATTCACGGCACTGCAATGACACATAGTGGTGCGGATTCCGATTCTGATACAGCCGCCGGTTTCGGATCCAATTGGCAATCTACTGTTTGATAATTTATTTTATTTTTATTTTTATCAATATTTTAGGTACGTTAGACAAAATTTATTAGATTATTTTTAAGATTATTGAATCAATTTTTGTAAAACTTTTACGAGTACCCATTATTAACAGGAAAAGTTATGAATAATAACTACCCTTATTTTATTTATTTAGTCGTTATATAAATAGATTTTTATTAGTGTAATATTCTTAAAAAAACTTAACTTATGAGAACTTTAACGAAGAAGAAGAAAATTATATCTTTTCTTGTTAGAGTCTAAATTCAAACTTTGGCAAAAGAAGGTGCAATCTTCAAAATAATTTTTCTAGAAGATTTATGATTAACTTGATGAAGCGGTGCGCAGCGCAAAAGTACTTGTGAGTTGAAAAGTACTTGTGAGTTGAAAAGAACAAAACTGTATAAAAAAGGGTAAATATTAAAACTTTTTATAAAGTTAAACTTTTTATTCCCGACGGAATATTACGTCAGGAGTTTTTGTCCCGTTTTATTTTGTTTTGTTGCGGCTTATTATGTTGATAGCATTAAGTATTTATTTTCACTGTCTTTCACAATGATATAGAGCGCTAATATGTAGCTTCGAAGTAGTCTATGAATATTATCACGATCACGAAGTGACATTGTCGTTAGTTACGGTGGTCCATGTGCTCGAATAACCTATAAATGTAATGATTTTTATGTGTTAATAAGTATTTTTTAAGTGATTTTTATGTGTTTATTTTATGAGTTTTTTTTAAGTAATTTTACAGAAAACAATTATGTAAATGAAACAATTATGGGCTTAATTTTATTTTTATGGACTTACAGACTTTATTTCAATAATACAACATTAAGATAGGTTAGGTAACCAATTGTTTTAAATTATGAATAAAATATATTTTACATGCAAAAATATTGCTTTTAATATCATATTTGGTTATAATTAGCTGTAATAATTGTGCTAAAGCAAAAAAAAAATAAAGCAAAATAGTATTCATTTCTGAAAAAAATAATAAACCGGTAAGGGGTTAATACTCCGAAGACTTAATTACATATGGGTTGGTTCAGGTGCTCCTAAGGGCAAAAAAAAAGTAAAATAGTATTTTGTGTGCTACTGGTACGTACGGGTCATGTACGAGGAGGTACCCAAAAGAAACCGGAATTATTTTTTAAAACTATTTATTTTTAATTTTTTTACAAAAGAACCTTATCCCCTTCAAAATACTCTCCATTACAACTAATACATTTGTCCCACCGGTGCTTCCACTGTTCAAAACATTTTTTGTACTCCTCTTCAGTAATGGCTGCCAGCTCATCCGTCGGTTTTTTCTTGACATCATCAACGTTGTTAAATCGGAGACCTTTCATGCCCCTTTTCATGCGTGGGAACAAGAAAAAATCACACGGAGCCAGATCGGGTGAGTACGGTGCGTGTGGTAGCAAAACCATGCCGTTTTTCGCCAAAAACTGGGTAACCGAGATTGCCGTGTGTGCAGGCGCGTTGTCGTGGTGGAAAAACCAGTCCCTTGTCTGCCACAAATTAGGTCTTTTACGACGAATGCTGTTTCGTAGTCTTCTTAACACTTCAAAAAGCTTGATTTACCGTCTGGCCCGGTGGAACGAACTCTGAATGGACAATTCCCCTCACATCAAAAAAACAAATCAGCATTGTTTTGATGTTCGATCTGACTTGACGACTTTTTTTTGGTCGGGGTGATAATGAAGTCTTCCATTGACTGGATTGTTGTTTGGTTTCTGGGTCATACCCATAGCACCAAGACTCGTCACCCGTAATGATCTTTGACATGAAATCTGGATCAGTTTCAAGCTGTTGTTTCAAATCACTACACGTTTCAATTCGACGTTCCTTTTGAGTGTCTGTCAGAACCCGAGGCACAAACTTGGCAGCGACTCTTTTCATTGTCAAGTCTTCTGTTAAAATGCGTTGGACTGAGCTCCAAGATAACCCACTAACCTGTGATATTTGGTCAATGGTCTGTTGTCGGTCTGTTCGTACAATTTCTTTCACTTTCACAACATTTTCGTCTGTTCGGGAAGTCGACGGTCGTCCAGAACGAGGTTTGTTCTCAATCGACATGTCGCCATTTTTAAAGCGCAAAAACCACTCGTACACTTGGGTTTTTCCAATAGCGTCGTCTTTGTAAGCTGTGTTCAACATTACAACTGTTTCCGCGGCGTTTTTACCGAGCAAGAAGCAAAATTTCACAGCCGCACGTTGTTCATTAAAACTTGCCATCATGAAAAACGACACGAGCACAAAACAGCACTAGCGAGAATAATCACTGCACGAGAACAGAACAAGCTAGATCAACGAACAAAATGGCATTGAACTGCCAATGAGTAGCGCTACAAGCAGCCTAGTGGCGGGAATTTGTACTGCACAAGCTCCGCCCACAGCAGAGCTATTCCGGATACTTTTGGGTACCCCCTTGTATGTTTCTATTATATGTTAATGTCAACATTGGCTTTGCTTATAGCCTTATTCTTATCATAACCTTCAAAAAATTGTTCCGTTCGGGAAGAAAGGTACAGGTTTTTGTTCACAAAATTAACATTCCGTAGATTTTTGTAATTTTCAAACTGTTTTATTTATTTAGGAGGTTAGTCCATTAAATCAACCATTGACTGTAACTTGAATTCTTCTAAATTTTAAATCTCTAAAATAGCTGAAATTTGGCACATTCGCTCTGTAGGAGCAAACATATTGATTACCCTGAAAAAATATATGAAGGTGAAAAACAAAGACCTCTGATGGCTATATTTTCAAGTAATATTTTAGTACTAGAACTACTCTTTAATTATTTTGTTCTTAAATTTTTTTTAAATGTTAAAATTACTGTGACATAAAAAATATGAGCAAAATTTTAAACAGTTTTTCCTTTTCTGTTGTTGTATTCAGTTATTCTAAGATCCTTAGTCAATAGATTCAAACTATGGGTACTTACTGGAATAAT
Organism: Catonia carolina; assembly: GCA_035578175.1. Classification (NCBI taxonomy): domain Eukaryota; kingdom Metazoa; phylum Arthropoda; class Insecta; order Hemiptera; family Achilidae; genus Catonia; species Catonia carolina. The sequence goes on from JAQMRL010000011.1 coordinate 28,501,014, forward strand.
TGTGAAAAGCATTTGATCTTACTGTAAAAAACAAACTTTGTGTGTATAATTTTTAATTTATTTTACAAAAATTGATTCACCATTTTTTATAAATTTTTATTTATTTTTGTACTTGTACTGACTTTTGACTTGTACTTTGGTCATAAGTGTGATTGACCTATGAATCTGATTATGTCTTTTGAAACCAGCATTATTTCCACTACTTTAAATATATAGTGGGTTCTGCTAATTTTAATTACACTTGTACATGACAAAAGTGATTCGATAAAGTTCTTCAGTTGAAATGTAGGTAATTTCCTCTATCTAACTGACTTACCATAACCTTATGCAACAAAAAAAATAATAAAAAAGTTTTATTGGCTGTATGCTGTGCATTATTTATAATGTTAATAAATGTAATCTTCTGCTTGATTCTGTGAGGCGGAACCCACTATATTCAAATTATTTTTAAGTAATTTAAACTTCCACAAACATTCGTGTATATACGAGGCGTGTTTTTTAAGTAAGTACCGTTTTGGAATTAAAAAAAGACGTGCAAAGATATCGCAATAATTTTATTTTTACATGAAAGCCTGTACCTTAATCTACTTTTCTACATAATTTCCGTGAATATTGAGGCACTTGTCATAACGTGGCACCAGTTTTTGAATACCCTCCTGATAAAATTCTGCCGCCTGATTTGTTAACCACTGCATCACAAATGTTTTGACTTCGTTATCGTCTTGAAGGCGCCGACCGCCCAGGTGTTTCTTCAAGTGCAGGAACAAATGGTAGTCGCTGGGCACCAAATCAGGGCTTTATGGAGGATGATCTAGAGTTTCCCATTTAAATGATTTGATGAGATCTTTGGTCTGATTAGCCACATGTGGACGGGCATTGTCATGCAGCAAAACGATACCCTTACTCAACTTGCCACGTCTTTTGTTCTGGATTGCACGACGCAGATTTTTCAATGTCTCACAATAAGACGCTGCATTGATTGTCTCATTACGAGGCAGAAACTCCACTAGCAATACTCCTTTTCTGTCCCAAAAAACTGTGCACATGATTTTCCGGGCAGAAATTGTTGCACATTTGTGCGGCCATCTTTAAATGCTCTCACCCATTTCCTTACCATTCCATCACTCATAATGTTTTGTCCGTAAACTTCAACGATCTCACGATGAATATCGATCGGTTTTACGCCTTTAGCACTAAGAAATCGTATAACAGCCCGTACTTCACAATCAGCGGGACTCACGATTGTCGGAGGCATCTTAAACACTCAGTAAACAACGTATACAATGAAGAATCAGACTGTAATGGCGTCAGTGAGTAGACAAGAGATGTAGGTAACCAGCGCGCATGCGCGGAACGCCGACCGTAGAGCTGCGGCGGCGGAATCGCAAAACGGTACTTACTTAAAAAACACGCCTCGTATATGGAGTAATTTTTTACCTCATATAACTTATTTAAAGCTTAACCCTTTATAGGTCTGTGGTAGGTATACTTACCACTGGCAATAAGGTCGATTTTTTTTTTAAGAATAAGCTATGCAGTTAAACCTTATTGGCATTTTATGGTTTTATAGATGTTATCTGGTAAGTAGGCTATCCACATATTGAAATTAGCACGCAGCGACCATTTGCTTTGTGAGTTACACGAATGTGGTAAGGATTCATACCAGTGTACACTAACTTGTTGTTTTGTTGTTACTTATGTACAGTGCTTAGAAAATTCCAGTTTTTCACGGGAAAGCAAGCATTCATGTTAATATAAAGTTAAGAAGTTATTCACCACATTTTTCTGTTATATAGGGCTATAAGTTGTTTTAATAAGCGTTCTTACCACTAAATATTATGTGATAAACATTCCTTGGTAAGTATACTTACCAGGGCTTGACATAAAAAAAGAAATATCTTACTGTTCTGGCACTAGAAATACATTATTCAAGTCCCTTTAAAACAAAATTTAACATTTTACAACATGTAGCCCTATATTTTTCCCCGTAGTACTGCCCTATAAAGGGTTAAACTAAACTCTACAATAAGAAGGGGTGACAAAAAGCGCAAAACTATGGTCCTGGGTTTCAGTGTACACAATAGAAATACTCTGATGAAATTTCACTGAAATCTCTTGAGTATTTACAGTGTTATAGGCCAATACATTTGCATAATCCGTAAAATGTCATTTTTTTGTTCCAATGTCAATATCATTTTTTAAAAAAATAATAGATAAAAATTTTAAGTTTTCCTGGCATGAAGATTAAGTAAAATTACTTATACAAGTTATTTTTTTGGGATAGTTTAATTTATTCATTAAGAATCTTATTTAATTATGAATCTCTTTGTGATCTAATGTAGTGAATTTTAGATTATCGTCTATTTTTATTTTTTTATTATCCATATATTATTGTTATTTTTGTGTATGTAATTCAGTATTATTATGATTATTATTTAAAATTTTAATGTAAATATTAAACTTTGTTTAGTTTAGTAGGTACTAAGTTACTTCTTTGGGATGGAGCAAAGTTTGTTAAGATTTATTATTTAATTAATTTTTCTTGTTTTTAGTATAATGTTGCAGTGGTAGTTATTCAGGTGAAGTAGTTGAAGAGCCTCTTCACCTATTTTTTTTATTTTTTTTTTTTGGATAATATTGAAATTCATTACTTTCACAGAATAAGTATAATTTCTGTTATTTATTGTTTGTTTTACAATAAATGAAGAAGTGAATAAATGAAGTGTCTTATAAAAATTGAAATAAAATATTAAAATATAAAAATTATAGTTGGTAACGTGCTCACCTCTCATCATGCGGTCTTGGGTTCGAACCCCATTCAGGCATTGCACATTTTCATAGGTTACAAAAAAATCATTTCATCCTTCACCGTCTGCATTAGCAGTAATTTCAGAACAGTCGGACGTTAAACCAAAAATAAAAATAAAAATTACGTAAAATTATTGTATCTGTTTAGAGTGCTTTCTAATGTTTTAAATGGCCCTTGTAATGGCCTTAATAAACTTATTCATTCCCAAGTGAAGAATTAGACTTGTGGCCTCCACTACTGTTCTATTGTCGTTTCCATGTTCAGTTGACACAATGAATCTTATGGGAATTGTGACTGCTATTAGTGCAACTAAAAACATCAATTAAAGGCATCTGGATACATATTTATAAATACATTTTTTAAACCTTTATAGAACATGTGTTTTTTAAGGTAGAACTACAGTTCAAGTTGTCCTTGACAACAAAATTATGTAGAATGTTTAATGAATAGTAGAAGTCAAAAAAACTGTAAAAACATTTTCTTTTATTGGGGGGAGGGCAGATTAAATTTAATATCTTATCTATTTTACTGTAGACCTACTAATGCCTTCTCCACATTCCCTCGTCAGACTTTCTAAACACTGCGTGGTAAATGTAAACAAATGATGCAATCAGTTTTTACAAAGGTAAAAAATCTTTCCCAGTGCAGTTATCGAAGAAAATATTTCACATTTGGAATCCGCTTAATGAAGTTGGGTATAAACTTAGTGTTTAATTAAGTCATATAGACTACTCTAAATTATAAAGGTTTATTTTCGATGGGGCATCAAGGAGGGGAATTATTGGTTATGATGGCATTGATTGATCTACAAAGCTGATGTTTGTGTATGTGCTAGTAGCAGTCAACTCCCCGTAAGAAATGCACTGTCCTATACTGCTCCGTAGTGTCAGCTGAACCTGCAAATGACTATAGCGCTGACGGGTTGCCATAACAATGGAGATATTAGCACCAAATATGCATGCCTTAGCTCTCCCTACCCATCCCCAAATAGTGAAGAGATTGTAGCGGGTTGATCAGCCTATTGTACCTGCATGTTCTATGTATGTACAATCTGTCAATGTTTTGTAAGCGTAGTTCGCGCAGAAATGAGAAGGGAGTGGGGAGAATACTGCCGGCTGTAGAAGGGATGACATACATTCGATGCATGCGTATGTGCGTGCGTGAATTGTCTCATTCTACTGAAGCTGTCGCAGAGAACAGATCGTAGCTCAAACGGTTGACTATTTTGTCTTATTGTCTGTGGTCGGTAGACATTTTGTGAAAAGCCCCCAAGAAACGTCAACCCTTCCACCATGTTGGAGGTCGCTCTTTTAGGAAAAAAAGGCTCCCGTGGACCATATAAACTGACGGTACGTTATGCATTCCAGCGATTCGGCTGTGACTCCCCCCTCTACTGCTGTACTACTCTCACCATTATTTCTCCCTTCATCGTACCTCAACCAAATCCGTCTACTGCGCATACGCTTACATAACTTTGAAGGCCTGTACACATTAGTTGCTTTGTATGTGTGTATTTGTATACTGTGTGTCACAAAGTATGTAAAATACACGTACACTGTGTAAATGTGTATTTTACATTCTTTTACTCTCGGGAGTCTTACTGATACTTACTAGTATACTAGTTTTTCTTGTTTTGTAACTCTTCACCTAATTTTTATAGCATGAGCCACCACTGCTATGTTGATTATTTATTATAATTAGCGTAATGGACCCGTGCTGAATAAATTGGCACAATATTCTTGGCCTTCAAACCCCTATCATTGAATAAATGATTTAAGTTAACTACAAACTTAACTGTTCTTAGAAGAATATGACTATGAAGGGGGTAAATGTGGGGGAATCGCCTTTTTTCATTTTGTAAAATGAAGCTTTTATTAGCATGAATTTCAAGTTAAGATTTGTGGGGTATATCAGGAGAGAATACTCTTTAAACCATGTAAAAATTATAAAAATCTGTTTGGTAGAACTCTATATTTAGGAGTTAATAGAATTCCCATTTTAAATACGAGGCGTATTTTTAAAGTAAGTACCGTTTGAAAATAAAAGGAAATTTGCAAAAACTAATTTTATTTTCGGAATCTACATACTTTTATCTATTTTTCTACATAGTTTCCAAGTTTTTGTAAACACTTATCATATCGCACAACTAAATTTTGGAAACCTTCTTCATAAAAACTTGCCGCCTGCTGTGATAACCAAGAATTCACGGCCGTTTTCAATTCGTCGTCATCGTCATAACGGCTGCCGCCCAAGTGATGTTTCAGATGACGGAAGAGATGAAAGTTGCTCGGCGCAAGGTCAGGGTTGTAGGGTGGGTGGTCCAAAACTTCCCAGCCAAAAGAGTCCAATGCAGCTCGGGTCTGAGCGGCAGTGTGAGGGCTTGCATTATCGTGCAGAAACAAAATTCCCTTTGTGAGCATGCCACGTCTCTTGTTTCGATTCGGGAGTGAAATGCGAAATCCACGTTTCGTCTCCAGTTACGATCCGACTCAGGATGTCGTCACCATTTTCGTCATAACGTGTCAGAAAATTCAAAGAACTCTCGAGTCTTTTGTGTTTGTGCTCCTCCGTCAGGAGTTTAGGGACCCAACGCGAGCACAGTTTCTTAAAGTTTAATTTTTCATTAACAATTTTGTAAATCACAGACCTCGAAACGTCAGGAAATTCGTCATCTGAAACATCACTTGGGCGGCAACCGTTATGACGATGACGACGATTTGAAAACGGCCGTGAATTCTTGGTTATCACAGCAGGCGGCAAGTTTTTATGAAGAAGGTTTCCAAAATTTAGTTGTGCGATATGATAATGGTTTACAAAAACTTGGAAACTATGTAGAAAAATAGATAAAAGTATGTAGATTCCGAAAATAAAATTAGTTTTTGCAAATTTCCTTTTATTTTTTTTTTATTTTCAAACGGTACTTACTTTAAAAATACGCCTCGTACATTGGAATAGTGATATGACGCTCATGAACAAGTCGCACAAAAGAACTAGCTCTTTTAACTGAGCGGTGAGCTACCTCCTCTTTTATTTTGAACGACCGACAAGCACACCAGCACAGTGAGCATTTCTCCCCACGCAGCACGCTCTCCGCACAGAGCTCACTTGTACATCCCCTCCACGACTAACCACTTTTCTATAGTCGCATCATAGCAAGGGCTAAACACTGCATGGAAAGTTTTCATTTCATATCAAACTCCGCCTCTGTTTGTGAGGGTGCGGAGAGGGGGGGTCATTATTCTTTCATACTGTTGTTGTTTAGGTCAACAGCCGAAAGGCTGGTTTGAACCTCTAGAGGTTTTACTAAGTAAAACAAGGAGTGAGGTGGTTTACCATTGCCTTCCTCACTGAGTGAAAAAGTACGCTTATCAGCATGCCGGGCCCTCTGAAAAGCACATATTTTCCACTCTGTAAATGACAACTTCACTTCATTCACCACAGGGTCTGGCTGTATAATGATATTCATTACTTTCAGAGAAAGTAACTCTGATTAGTGTCTTTTACACCTCTACCTCTTCTGTTCTTAAATGATTCAGTCATTTAATTGGCTGACCATGTAATAAGAAACAACTATTTATTTTAGCCCTGCAACGAACAGATTGAGTGTAAATAATTTGACACTCCACCTGTCTGTTATGGGCACTTCTTTCATACTATACTACAACAACCCTGAGACAAGTGGTTCTTAAATACCATTGTACTGTACTGTAGCAATTTTATCACGTGCGTACGAAACAAAGATAGACATATGACAAAAATTTGTTTGTGGAAAGGGATGCATGAACGTTCAAGTTGACACACGCGCAAACACAACGTGCGGTGTGCAAAAGAGTGAACGAAAGTCACCCTCGGCTCGACTCTCTGTCTTTTTATTCACATAGCTCAGCTCAGTGCTGTACATATTCGAATCTACTAGCTCACTCTTACAGTTCACCCCATCTCATCGTTCAATTGTACGGCACGCTCTGTGCCGTTCACTCAAGTACGCGGAGCGGGATGTGCTAGCTCACCTATTTTACGGTGCTGTCCCATGACTACATTGGAAGCGATTTTGCGTTTTAAATATATAGATTTACATTTGTTAGAAAAAGTTGTGTATGTGTTTCATGACAGATTTTTATTATTTGTGACCATTCATAGGAAAAGGGACCTTATTTTTACTCAAGTCAAAAGTGAGGTTATGATTGTTGCTTACAGAGAATTTAATTCTGAAAAAAATGATATTTTTATTGTTTTTTATTGTTATTATTAATGAAAGTTACAGAATTTTAAAAATGAAGTTTAAGAAACACTTGTTTTTCGGGAAATTTCGATTAAAGTTTGTTAATATTTTAGTGATAATGTGTTCGATTATACTATTTTTCAAGTAGGCTGATGAGCTGTGAACGTATGCATTGCCCCCTACCCACTTTATAGCTAGCCAATGACTTGCTAGCAACGTTGCCAATACTTGCTCTTGTCGGCCATTTTTTTGGTCTTTCAATAATAATTATAACCTACAAACATACAATCAGCTGATTATGTTATAAAATATTACATGTTAACACGCTCTATAATCGATGTGTTCAGTACAAGATGCAAGACGAGAGTGAACTATTGCGGCTCTTATACACATGCGCGCGTAATGTTTGTCAGGTACAATCTGACAACGCTGGCAAACGTTCTGATTGGTCTAAATGTGTGGAACAGCAGAGCTCGTCAACCATGAAAAGCATATTAGTATATTTCTATTAATATTTACGTTCCTTGTCTTTGTCAAATGTCATGTCTTACATAAAATTTTGTGCTGAATCCAATGATGTCTTCAAATAATTGATATTTGAAATAGTTAAAATCCTGTAGCAGATTTTCTGAAATTATGTCAAATGTAGAAATTCACGGACGGACAAAAAAATTGAAAAATTTTATTGTAATTTTAATATACAACAAAGGTAAAACCTTACAAAATAACTTTTTTCTCTTTTAACAAATTTTGTTAGTAATTGAGAACTGGAAACTAATTTGAAAATAAAAATAATAAGATAATGATACTGGAAATAGGTTAAACTAATAATTTTCATTCTGAGGTATTGATTTTCTTGTTAATAATGGAGGCACCAATCTTGACTATTTTTTTTTTTTTTTTGGAAGGATATTCTCCAGTGCTTTTTTACTTTTTTCATATTTTGAGCCAAAACTTTTAGTTTTCTTTTACGTATCCAACAGAAAATGGATCTTAATTCACCAATAAGAAATACATTGGTGAAGCTGAGGTACATTTTCCCTATTTGACTTACTGTCTATTTTTGGGAATTTATTCAGGTTTGAAATTTAAAATAAAATAGGGTTATTTTTTTACAGAGAAAAGAATAAGTAATATTTTAAACAAAAAAAGCAAAAAATTTAATTTTTTGACATAATTTCAGTTTTTTTGCTCTCCTGAAATTTTGGTTGCATGAAGATAAGGTCCCGTTTTCCTATGGACAGTCACTCACATTTTATTTACACACTACACAGGGTTCATCAAAAAGAGAACTAATCTTTCTTGCTCCATCCTGTTATTGTCCACTTAATGTATAAACTTCTACTTATTTTAGTAATTATATCATATGTGACGGGTGAAAATGTTTAAGAATTTAAGTAACTATTTATTATAAAATAATATACTCATTATTTTTAAATCACATGAGTGTAGCAAAATAAACAGATTAATTTCAAAATTTATGTTCATACTAAACGTTTTAGATTAAACTGATGAGGTAAATATTAATGTAACCGGACGAGGTGGGGGCAGGTTGACTCACAGTTCAATCCCACAATATTACATTAAAATTGCGATAAGAAATTATTTTTATGATGTAGTAGTTTGAATAAAGTAAAATTATTTCACTGTTATGATTCTTCATCAAAAGAATAAAAATAGAATTTTGTTTGTTTTGCAGCACCCATAATGTTTATTGTATTTGCCGGTGTACTAGACGCACTCCCGTTTTCAGGAAGGATTTCATTCTTTTAGTTAAATTTTATTTGTATGAAAGAAATAGGAAAATTTTTTCATAAGCAATGTTTCTTTTTTTGAATACTATGTTGTTGTTAAGGTCAACAGCCGAAAGGCTGGTTTGGACCTCTAGAGGCTTTACTAAGTAAAAACGAGGAGTAAGGTGGTTTACCATTGCCTTCCTCACTGAGTTGAAAGAGTATGCTTATTAGCATGCCAGGCCCTCCAAAAAGCACCCTTTTTTTACTAACGTGACTGTCATTTGTTTTTGACAATGTGATCGAGAACGGGTTGTCGTGTGTGGTAGGGTATATTGGTGGAAGGGATAGGGTAGGTAACTAAACGCATAGGCCTATGTTTATTGTTCCGTTAATTTTGTTTTCTAAAATATTGCTATGTTTATTTTTTTTAAATTGGTAATATTTCCGTTATTATGCACGAAAATGAAAAACTTTACATAATCAAACTTATTTGTCTTTAAAAGTTTCGTAATTTTGATTATATAACATTTTTTGATACATTGACTTTTAACGAAGATATTCGTAGTTTTTTTGTTTAGTCTCCCATCTGAATTCCCCCACCTCTGAGTTATTAAAAAAATTTATAGCCTATTTTCATTTCGATTATATCCAGAACCTAAATACCAGAATTCATTGAATGTTCAGCGGTTCTTGCATGATGCCGTAACATACAGACAAAAATTCAGCTGCACTTATTTTCAGTGTTTACTTGGTAGATCTGGTGTAGAAACAAAATTTGGGGTATTTTGAAAAATTGTACAGACAGATGCACAATTTTATTTATATAGATTATGATATATATTAGTCCTGGTAGAAGTCTCTATCATTTTGAAGAATTTGATTTGTTTTCAAACAAATCATATTCAGCTCCATTCAAAGAATTGCTGATGCCACACTTCTTTAAAGAATTCATAACGATTTTGGACCCAACATTGTTCCAGGAATTTTTCTTCCTGGTGTCATTTTTGTCCCGGTAACATCATTCATTTATTCCATTTGTGAATAGGCACAACGGTAACTACCTATCTCAAATGCAGGCAGGGAATCCCAATAAATGTCGTTTCAAAAGAAATTACTTACCAGACAGCGATGAGACAATTAGTAATTTCAACGTGTACCATAATTGATTGTTGATACTAAATTACAATATTGTATTAATTTTTTACAATGGAAACACTGTTTCCGAATAAGGTTATTATTATTATTATTATTATTATTATTATTATTATTACGCGGTTGAACAGCGTTATGATGGTAAAAATCTACAGTACAATATTTTGATTTTCATAATGCTATAGCGTTAACCCTATAGCAATGAAATGTTGGGTCCAAAATCGTTATGAATTCTTTAAAGAAGTGTGGCATCAGCAGAATGGAGCTGAAGATGAAGATGTTTGAAAACAAATCAAATCTTCAAAATGATAGATACTCCTACCAGGACTGATGTATATCATAATCTATATAAATAAAATTTTGAATCTGACTGTACAATTTTTCAAAATACCCCAAGTTTTGTTTCTACACCACATCTACCAAGTAAACACTGAAAATAAGTACAGCTGAACTTTTATCGGTTTGTATATTACGGCATCATGCAAGAACCGCTGAAACAAATTCAATAAATTTTGGTATTTAGGTTCTGGATATAATCGAAATGAAAATAGGCTATAAATTTTTTTAATAACTCAGAGGTGGGGGAATTCAGATGGGAGACTAAACAAAAAAACTACGAATATCTTCGTTAAAAGTCAATGTATCAAAAAATGTTATATAATCAAAATTACGAAACTTTTAAAGACAAATAAGTTTGATTATGTAAAGTTTTTCATTTTCGTGCATAATAACGGAAATATTACCAATTTTATAAAAATAAACATAGCAATATTTTAGAAAACAAAATAAACGGAACAATAAACATAGGCCTACGCGTTTAGTTACCTACCCCTTCCACCTCTACCCTACCACACACAACAACCCGTTCTTGGTCACATTGTCAAAAACGAATGACAGTCATGTCAGTAGTTAACCATCGTGGAGTGTTCCTATTGTGATTTACCTTTCATTTAATGTATCATAACAGCAATTTTTAATGCTCTGTAGCGAATAATTAAATTTCCTACAGTTACATTACACATAGATTTGTGTGAGTAAATCTTCAAAACATCATTTTTCATTGCCCTATAGTAAACAATAAAGCAGGTACTGAAAATTCCCATCCTTTGTATGTGACTTATAGTCACTCCCTGTTTTTTTTTTTTTTTTTTTGACGAGTTACTAAAGGATAAAGTGCGTGTTATACTTCGGCAAATATGGTAACATATATAATATATACGTCCCTCCAATGGTAAACTTGCGAATGTGCACATTTTGCGAATATGAGTTTGTTAGTGCATGCTGATGTATACAGCCTTTGTAAAGTTACGAAAGTACATGAAGTGTGTTAAAGAAGAAAGCATTGAATTTGTTTTTTCCTCTTTTGTAAAACTGAGAATTTGCACGTTCGCAAGTTTACCATTGGATGGATGATATATAAATGCTTTGTATTTAATTGTTAAGTTTATTGTTATTTTATTGTTTTATGTAAATATGCATGCCAATGAACATCATCACAAAACATGTTTTGCAGAATTCATTTTTGGTTTATTTCATTATTTTTCAAAATGTAGAAGTTCTTAACCCTTTCAGTGCCACCCTCTTTCACCATGGTTGTGCTTAAAATGCCAAGCCACTTTTGATCTATAAAGCAAGCATATTTTGTTTAATTAGATTACAGATAAAGTAATAATTCCAGAGTCTTGAAATTTTGATCTTACCTTAAAAATAGATGAAGAATTGCATATACATTGTCTAAACTAATGCTTGTCTTTTTTAAAACATTTAAATTCAGTACAAGCAACCGAAGGAAGTTGTTCTTTTCACTTTCACACAAAATAACTAGTTTATAATTATATTATTTACACAAGTTGGTACATCTATCACGTAGCCCATTTAATTTTGAACAAAACCATATTAAATTTGTTTATAAATTGTCACTACAAACATACTTATTGAGGATATAGTTCAGCATGACACGACAGAAAATTTGAGTATTTATAAAAAATGACAATTGTATAGTTTCTAACATAGGTTCGCTTTCAGAGTCCATACACAAAGCTAACTCGCAAATTTCATCATCGTCAAGACCAAAATATAATTTATCTTCCGACATTTTAAAGCAATAAACCAATCACTAATAAAAACAGTTGCAAAACTAAACACAAAATACAACAGTAGAGGTTATACATGCTGTTATAAAATGTCAACAACGGACTCAACACAACACGACAACACTGGCCTGTTAGATCGCTTGTAAAATCGTCACCGTACATCCAAAGAGGCTAAAAATATACGGTCATGTACAGCAATAACTGCTCTTTCGTTTAAGAGTAAAAACAGCACAATCTGTTTAGAACTGAGAGTACTACAGTGGTTTGAAACTGGCGGCCGATTCAATCGGCCATGGTAATTTATGCACAAGCAATCGTGGCCGATTGAATCGGCCATGGCACTAAAAGGGTTAATCTCAGATGAATCTCACTCTGATATTCTACTGTCATATTAACATCCATGTAACCAGCACCATTTTTACTCAGATACTGCGTATCTGTAAAATGGGCCTTAATAATTATTTTTTAACATAACACCCTTCCTCGTAATAAAAAAATGTTTTATTACTAATAGTTACATACACGTGTGGATACTTTTCGATTTAATTAACTGAGTCAACAATTGAGACATTTTTTGTACCTGTGTACAAACTTTCCAACGCCCTTTTATAAAATCTTTCCCGTTACTGTTACTAAAAATTTTACTTTTTTAATTGCTTAAGTTATTATTTAACATCATAGCAGCAGAATCCATATTCATATAATGAGTTTTTTTTAACTATTACCTTTTTTTGTATAGTTATCGTGCTCATAACTTGTATGTCCGTTTACTATCTTTGAACTCATTATCTTGCAAAGGATAATTTACTTGCTATCTCTCAGATGAACCTTCTTAGGATTTATTCACTCACATTTTATTTACTGGTTTTTAATGTTTAAATGTTATTTATTAAAATTTTCTGCAACTTTAAATTATTTCTTTCTGTACGAAACGTACTTAAAACAGTAATGCTAACATGAGTTTTTCTAAAAAAAACTTATTACATTGTATTACTACTATCTTTTTCTTTTAACTTTTTACGAGCACTTTTTTGGTGTGTACCACTTAATCAGGTAATATCATAATGCTTCTAGAAATTATTGTGAAAAAAGCATCTTCTGAATTCAAATTTGGACAAAGGAAGATCCATTCCTCACAATAATTACTAGATAATTTATTATGATATACGGTACCTGATGAAGCGGTGCACCCAAGAAAGTGTTCATACCAAGTTAAAAGAAAAAAGAAAAAGATAACCGTAAAAAAGGTAATTGTTTTTTTTTTAAAACTTATTAGTATTACTGTTTTAAGTATGATTCGTACAAAAATAATTTTAAGTTGCAAAAAACTGCTAATAAATAAAATTTTAACATTAAAAAAACAGTGAATAAAATGCGAGTGAATAAATCCTTAGAATCCTCATCTGAGAGAAAGGTCCTTCGTAAGATAAAATGGGTTCAAAGATAGTAGATGACAGTGCAGGTTACGAGGATGAAAACAATACAAAGAAAAATTGATTAATGGACACAGTCAGACAACGAAGACTAAAATTCCATGTATACAAAATGGATAACAAAACAAATCTTTAAAGACACTAAACAATAGATTTAAGATGGCTGATAAATAATTTAAAGAAGTCAGAAAGGTTATTGAAAAAATTGGAATAAACTAAGAAAATAATGCAGGCATGTGTTTTGGAAATACTGTGTTGGTGTGTTTAATATGTATTATTAAAAAATAAATAAATAATATCAAACACCATAAACTTTGTTTTTTTTTAATTATTAGCACCTACCTGTGTTCTATAATTTCTATTACTTTTTACTAAAAATTAAAATGAGAACTTTGGGTCAAACCAACTTTAAACAGCTGGTAAGTTATGCTGGTCAGACCTACAATTTTGTACGGTGACCAGCAGACAATCTTATATAAACATATACATCACTGTTAGTGTTCAAATTTTGTCAGTTCAGGTAAAAAAATAGAGCAAAAACATTTATGGGTGTATATAAATACATCTTAATAAATTGAGAATTGAACCCAGAATCTTTGGTTTGCAAGCAAGATTTTTAGACATAAAAAAAAATGGTGAGCTTGAATAATTGTGTTAACTATTAAAATTGGAATATTATAAAAAAATGTTTGAAAGAATAACATATAAATAATTAGGTTAAAATGATTAAAAATAAAAATAAAAAATCGCTTAATTCAGAAAGTATCCCACACGTACGTATCTATTGTGTTTTATAAAGGTGCATTTTTACGCCATCTAGCGGTGTTCGGTTAGTATAAAGTAGTTGGCTAATTATTATAATTTTTATTCAGAAAGTATTCCACGCCATCTATTGAGTTACTGGAAAATTGAATTTGTAAAAAGTGCATTCTTACGCTATCTAGCGGATTTCGGTAAAACTAACGTCGATAGAATAGTTTACTATTTTACGATTCACCCAAAATACCTTCTTATACGATTTTAAAATTCTTAACAATATTAAAGATTGTCGGCAAAAGACACTATAACGGGAGAGATGTTGACTTGTCGAATGCTGAAGACGGAATGAAAGGGCCCAGCCACCCACCATTAGTGTCGTTCTTATATACCTATTTTCCAGCTAGTTTTACCATAATTAGGGAATATTTATCTGTATAAAAAGGGAATTTTCCCCTTTATACTATAACTAAATATCCCTTCCCTTGATCAGTATTTTACAAAAATGATTACTCATTCATTCTTATTTTCTATTGATGTTAGTTTTATCGAAATCCGCTAGATTGCGTAAGAATGCACTTTTTACGAACTCGCTTTTCCAGTAACTCAATAGATGGCGTGGAATACTTTCTGAATAAATGTTAATTATTGCAAACTACGTTCCATTCAATTTACCAAACACCGCAAGATGGCGTAAGAATGCACTTGTGTAAAACGCAATAGATACGTGTACGTGGAATACTTTCTGAATTAAGCGATATTTTTTTGTTTTTTCACATCTTAATCATACTTATGTTATTCTTTCAAACATTTTCTACAAGCTTCCAATTTTACTAGTTAACACAATTCAAGCTCACCATTTTTTAGTGTCTAAAAATTTTACTTGTAAACCAAAGATTCTGGGTTCAATTCTCAATTTATTAAGATGTATTAATTTACACCCATAAATGTTTTTGCTCTATTTTTTTTACCTGAGCTGACAAAATTTGAACACTTAACAGAGGTGTATATGTTCAAGTAGATGCTTTTCAGATGGCCTGGCATGCTGATAAGCATACTTTTCCACTCGCTGAGGAAGGCATGGTAATTAAACAAACAAATTAATAAACGTAAATTTGTACATAAATATCTTTATTAGATTATTTACAACGTTATAATATTACATATATACATAATAAAAAGATCGTTATTAATTTTATATATAACTAACATTTTGTAATTTACAAAACAATTTGTATAACAAATTGTAAAAACTGTCTATAAACAATAACAAATAATGATACAATATTATTAACGACTTATTTATAAATCTTCATAATAAAATCCAATTAATATTGCATCTAAAAACCACTTTCCTTTATGATAGCTGTTTATTTTCTAACTTAACAATTCTTATATTTTGGAATTTCTAAAATTTCCAAGATAATTAGAAATTTCTTGAAAAAATATGTTATTTGAATTTTCAAATGATAATTTTATAACATAATTATCAAAAAATACGTTCAGAAAATCAGTAATTACGTGACTAAAATTTGAATATTTAAGCCTACAGTTTTATGTATGTTTTGTACAGAAAGAAATATTTTAAAGTTAAAAATAATGTTAATAAATAACATTTTAACATTAAAAATCAGTAAATAAAATATAAGAAAAGATTGGTGTTAATGAACAATCAGGTAATGAAGACTAAAATTCCTTGCCACTGTATAGAAAATTGAGAAAAAGGATAACAAAACAAATCTTTAAGACACTAAACAATAAATCTAAGATGGCGGATAAGTAATTTAAAGAAGTCAAAAACGATGTTGAGAAAAATGAAATAAATGAATTCAAACAACCGATTACGAACTCCCAAGGGCTTCCTCCATAAAGATAGAAAAGCAGATATTGGATTGATAATACATTGATATGACCTTCAATAAAAGAATACAGAGAATGTGGGGTACAAAAAAAACTTCTGTCACTGCCACCCCTTTTAATTAATCATTTACTTTGTTGTCGGCCTTTAATACTTCTCCCGCCCCTTGTCGGCATACCGACAGACCCTTCAGCTGCATACCAACAGAGGGCTTTGTCGCTGCGGCCGGGCCAGTAACCGCCCCCTACCACAGCACTCTCAGTGGCTCTATACGCGCACTGCACTGAGCCACTCATCATTACATTCTACATCTCCGACAAAGATTGAACGACTACATCCACAAGATGAAGAAGGAAGACGCTCTAAGACTTGCAGCAGCCGCAGCCACGCACTCACTGCCTACACCGGTCTTCTTCGAGAACAGCACAACGGTCCTTCTTAGGACCAATTCAATAAGGTTTTAACGGGGCCTTTTTAGGGCCATCAACCTGAGCCAAACGCTGCCTACACCGGTCTCATTTGAGACCCGACACAATGGTCCTTCTCAGGACCAAATCGTTAAGGTTCTACACTTTCAGGGCCATCAACTACCTCTGTTTGCCCCGGTGGACACACACATAAATGGCCCTTTTCAGGGTCATCAACTACCTCTGTTTGCCCTGGTGGACACACACATAAACGGCCCTTTTCAGGGCCATCAACTACCTGTTTGCACCGGCGGACACACACATAAACAGCCCTTTTCAGGGCCACCAAACAAATAAGGTTTCAACTTGCCACTTAATGGCGCCATCCGGTGACACTTCCATAAAAATATTTTTATAAGGTTGAAACATGGAAGAAAATTTCAAAAAACCTTTTTTTTAGTGAACTATTTTTGTTTGATGATATAACGCTGCATACCACACCATTTATTATTCTAATTGGTTCACTAACATCTTTCTAATACAACTGAGAATATTATCAATCAGAATTTTTTAAGGTAATCTTTAAATTTTAATAACCAAAAAATTCGCTAAAATCAATCTAGTCACATAATTACAAATAATGTATCTTAAGTTAATTTTACACTAAATCTGAGATCAATTGTACCTATATCTTGATATGGAATGACACAAATTGGTTTTTTTTTAAATGTACTCTATTCCTAGAAACACATATAAAAGAAAAGCTGTTTTTAGATATATTACATTTGAAATTTAATCAAACAATGATTTCACTAAAAAAATAATTTATCTTTTTGATATTAATATATAATTTTTTCACAATTTATTGTCCTAGCTATATTTAAAAAAAAAATCAAAAGTATTATTCAGAGTTTTTAGCTGACAGCATCTTTCTTACTTCTAATTTTAAGGCTAACTAAAAATAAAACCCGCAATTTTTTTAATGTATCAAATAAATTTTTTACTAAATAATAAATATTTAAAAAAAATTTATTTCAAGAAGATATTTACCTTTTAATCATTTTTATTAGAGAAACTGATAGTTTTAGTCACATCAACACATGCACCCGCCATCAATTTACCCGTCAAGTATTGACTCGACAATACGAGTCAATTAATTTCTTGTAATACCAACATACAAATACAAAATTATTACATATTTCAAGTATGTAGGTTTTAGACACAGGAATAAAATGTTATATAGGCAAGAGCAATATTTAGTAAAGTTGGTCCTATTTGCAAGAGCCACAACTCTTGCAACGAAAATGAGGCATCTAAGATGATATGTCTTTTCTGTGCTCTTATGAGTCCTGGACCTAAGATACGTCATCTTAAGGAAATTAGAGGCATTTGAGATGTAGCTGTACAGACGAATGTCGGCCCATGGAGGTCTTTTCCACCATCAAATGTAGGACGCTCCAATATTTTGGACATATCATACAGAATGACTTGTGATATTCTGCATGAATACCAGTCATTCTTCACAGAAAGATATATATAAAACATGGTCCTGGCAGAAGAAGGGTGTGTTGTGGATTCAAAATCTGACAACTTGGTTTGGAAAGAATTCAGAAGAGCTTTTTCGAAGTGCAACGAACAAAATGAAAATCGCTACGATGATCGCCAACATTCGGAACTGATAGGCGCCTGAAGAAGAAGGTTTTCGATAGCGTCAGCAATTGGTAAATTTACCGTTTACTATAAAATTTAAACGGTTTTTCAATTAATTATAATGAGTAAAACCAAATACGCGGATCAAACAAATACAATCTGATCTGCTTATTATTTTATGTAACGCTATTAAAATTACATATTATAATTTTTTAATTAATGAATAACTTATGTATGATATGATAGAAATTGTCTTCACAAATATTTATTTATATGATCTGAGAAATTTTCAAGGTAAAACCTGTTTAAATTTAAGTTCCTTATGTATGTACAATTTTGAAGTTAAGTAACATTACATAGGGAACATTTTTAAAAGATAATAAAGTTAGGTTAGATTCGAATACGATAAGATTCAAACCCAGAACAATTAATTTAACAATTCAGTATCACCAGATCCATCATAAATTACTCTTATTTTCTGTTATTTCAAGAAATCATTTATAAATTAAAATTGTTATGTAAATTTCTCAAAACATATCGTTACATTGGTGGCAAAGTTGCGAATCTGCAAAATGGTAATTTTTCAGTACGGCGAAAAAACACCTTCCTGACTCAACTTTCGCATTTTTACTACTTTCTAAATTTCAATTTTTCAGTTAGATGCAAAAACACAAATTCATATTGCTTAGTAATGGTAAGAGTTGTAGTTTCGCAACTTTCTCACAACGTGCATTGATCAGAAGATTAAATTCGCCTATAATGCAGATTCGCAACTTTGCCAATAACACGATTATATAATTAACAATGATTCAAATTCTACCACATTAAAAATATATTGAATTTTGAATTCAAAATAATCTATATCTTATTAGTTAAAAATATGACAATATACAAGGAATTTAAAATCGTAAAATTGTATTAAAATCATGGAATGAAGACACGAATAAAAACAATAATAAATAAGATTGAATGTAAAATTTAAAAAGAAGACTAATAATTTTTTTAAATAAACTACTACATACAATAATTATTATTTAGTTTACAAATTTATTAATTAATAAAATACTAACAAAAAAATAAATATAAAATATGAATTACAATAATATTGCATTGGAAAACATTAAAATTCATTTTATTTTTTTTTAATTTTTAATAATATTAATCAAAATAATTTAAAATTTTTAAATTAATTATTTTATAGTTATAATTAATCAGAGAATCAGTTTAATAACAATTAACATTATCACAGTCTAAATGTATCTGAAAAAAGTAAGCGAAATGATAACCATATAATTACACATATTTTCGGACAATATTAAATTTTAAATAAATAAGTCTATAAAAAAAATTAAACAGTTAATAATGTTTAGGTCATCAGTCGAAAGGCTGGTTTGAATTTCTATAAAGGCTTTATTTTGCCCATAACAGACAGGTGGAGTGTCAAATTATTTACACTCAATTTATTCGTTGCAGGGCTAAAATATATAGTTCTGTTTCTTATCACATGGTCAGCCAATTAAATGACTGAATTATTTAAGAACAGAAGAGTTAGAGGTGTAAAAGACACTAATCAGAGTTATTGTCTCTGAAAGTAATGAATTTCATTATACAGCCAGACCCTGTGGTGAATAAAATGAAGATGTCATTTGCAGAGTGGAAAATATGTGCATTTTAGAGGGCCTGGCATGCTGATAAGCGTACTTTTCCATTCAGTTAGGAAGGCAAGGGTAAACCACCTTACTCCTCGTTTTACTTAGTAACACCTCTACAGGTTCAAACCAGCCCTTCAGCTGATGACCTAAACAACAACAAAGGCTTTATTAAGTATAACGAGGAGTGAGGTGTTTCCTATTGCCTTCCTCACTGAGTGGAAAAGTAAGCTTATCAGCATGCCAGGTCCTCTGAAAATATCCAATTTCCACCCTGTAAATGACAACTTCACTTCATTCACCACACAATTTGACTGTATAATGAAATTTATTACTCTCAGAATAGATAACTCTTGACTAGTGTCTTTTACACTGCTCCCTCTTCTATTCTTAAATGCCTCGGTCATATAATTGACTGACCACGTGATAAGAAACAGAATTATTTTTTGTAGTCCTGGAACTAGCAGATCAAGTGCAAATAATTTAACACTCCACCTGCCTGTTTTGGGCATTTAATATATGGAATGTTTATAAACTATTAAATATTATGAAACTAGATAAACAAATATTTATTTAAAATGAAATTTAACTTTATTTTTATGTTTATGACACATTACAAATTGAAAAAGAAATATACAGGTAAGCTAATAAAAAAGGGTCTATCCCAAAAGTCGGTAATGAATTTCCACAGTTGGCCATTTATGCTTGTGCGGTACAGCTCCTGGCAGAAAAAATGGTGGGAGGGGTCTTCGGTAGAGAATTCCACTGTCTGACAAATTCCACTGCCTACAGGCAGTGAATGAGTGGAGATAGTGCTTAGCACAAATGTGTTACCATACCCTTGTCGAAAAATGAAGCAAAATTTGGAGCAGCATTATCCAAGTAAATTATGCATTAAACCGGGTAAAAATGGTGCAGATGGGCTAAAATAAAATAATAATAATAAATAGTCTCTAATAAAAAGTCTCTGGGGAGAATACAATGTCACAAAATGAAACTTTCAAGAGGCATGCGGGTTTCGTGATTGCGAAAGACCACTGGGTAATCAATTTGTTTAATAAAAATTTATCTGATAATCTATATAAGTTTATAAAAATTTTCTTTAAAAGTCTGTTTAAAAATTTTAAAACTAAAATATGACTATCATTCCACTTAATCATTTCAGTCTATAATTAAATAATTATTACGTTAATTATATACAATAAAAATTAAAATAACATTTAATATTTTATTTAAATTTTAGTAGTAATAGTAAGTACAAAACTAATAATTATTAATAAATTTTTTCTTCTTATACATTCACTCAAATCATTCATTCATTTAAAACAAACATAATCAAACGATAAAATAAATTTGTCATTCACATATCTAACCTAACATAACCTAAAAAAATATTACTTGTATCATTACATATTAAAAAAAACAGAATATTGTAACATTTATAATAATATTACAATACAAAATTTACTTTATAGTAAAAATTAATACCAATAATATAATGGCACAT
The DNA here is from genome assembly GCA_035578175.1 of Catonia carolina. NCBI lineage: Eukaryota > Metazoa > Arthropoda > Insecta > Hemiptera > Achilidae > Catonia > Catonia carolina. The sequence goes on from JAQMRL010000011.1 coordinate 28,522,286, forward strand.
TTTTGTAATTAGGCTAACGATATTTTTCTTATAAAAAATCACACTGATTTCATTCGATGTCATGAGAAATTTAATTTCAGTCAACTGACAAAAATATACTAAAATTTTGTTAAAAAGTTTTATTAAAATTAATAGAATTTATTAATTGATTACAACAATAAAGGCTCTTATTTGAAATATTAATTTATTAATACAATCAATTTATTTAATCTAATTAAATATTTTTACAAGATACAAAAATTTCACATATTTGATACCTCAAGTAAACTCGGGAATACCTAACCAGTTATCAATTCAAAGAAAAAACATTGAACTCTTGAGGTACACCTCTTATTTTTCCTAATCTTGTTCACATTTTCCGTACAAAAAAATAATGTAGATTAAAATTAACAACTTTGAAAAGAATACTGTACTGTGAAATATGTATCCTGAATATACATAAAAATTCAATTACGTTATTTAAAACCTTTCCACTTTTAGAGGACGAATATGATCACGTCTGGTATTTGAAACCAATGAAAGTTTAAGTACTAAAATTGTTAATTTATTTAAAATTAAGGAGTTTGATGGAAAGAGGAACCTAAAATATTATAGGCTCTTTTTCTGTCAAAGTGTTTATTGGGTGTGCCATGATGTTCTCTGTATTTATACTAAGTTTCATATCTCTATGTTTTTTCTAAAAGATGCGACGATGATATTGTTAAGGCAGGAAAATTCGTTAACTCGTAGGCAGTCAATGAGGTTATGTTATAAACTAATTAAATTGTTAAAATTTACCTAATTAAAGTTGGATGTAGTTAAACACTTCTGTTGTGTATTCTGTATAATAAATTTGTGTATTTTCTAAGTTGTAAAAAAATTCAAATTTTATACAGATACTTCATCTTTTAAGTTTCATATCTACAAATTTCAAAATATTGTGATCCACCCAACCCCTTTGGTGGTTGAACTTCACCTTGTAGCAAATGGTTCTGATCTACTTATGAATTCTGACCCACCCCTCTGAGGCCGAGACACAAAAGCGACACTAGTCCCGCTGGAGTGGCGAGTCTGTATTCTCAGTTGTAAAAAATTCAAATTTTGTACAGATATACATAAAACTTAAGTATATCTGTACAAAATTTGAATTTTAGACTTAAGTTTTACGATACAATTGCTGTCCCTACTTTGATGTATGGCAGTGAGTCCTGGATACATACGAAAAAGGTAGACAGCAAAATCCAGGCTGCAGAAATGAGATTCTTACGAAGTGTATATGGATGCAGCCGAAGAGATAGGCTACGAAATGAAGAAATTAGAAAAACACTGAATGCTTTACCGTTGCTAGACAGAATCAAGCAGAACAGGAACAGATGGTGCAGCCATTTGAATCGCATGCCAGGCGAGAGAATACCAAAAGCCGCCAGAAACTACAAACCTACAGGAAGAAGAGATATAGGACGACCGAGGAACAGATGGGTACCGAAACAGGTTCAAGAAACCTAATCCTTGGAAGTGAAGAAGAAGATATACATATCTGTTTACCTACTTCTATTGCAATGCATCACAATATTTTAAAAAAATGATTAAAGTATAGTTTTCTCAATATGTCGGTTTTGTAGATAGGCCCTTTTTCCATTAAACTCCTCAATTTAGCTAAATGATGATTAGAAATTCTATTTAATTTTTTATTAAAAAATAATGATATACAAAGGAGTGTTGATTATTTGAACGTCAGTCATCCGAACCATCAATAGAGAAAAATACAAATTTACTACCAAAATACAGACATACAATTCAATGAAAAATTCACATTACAGTTTAGTTTCCTTGTTCAATTTGGCAACATTGGATACCGTTTGGAGTAAAATTCAAGATTTTTTAAAAATTACTGTATTATACAGATAGATAACAAAAAGCCTAGAACAAGTTCGAAGTTTCAGATATCTTTGATATGAATTAAGTATAGACACTTGAGAAGGATATAGACAGGAAGGTAGTAAGGTTTAGAAATATATGCGGAACAATCAGAAGGACGCTGAGAAATAAGACGAGAAGAGATACACAAATACTATTGTATCATGTGATGGCAGTTCCTACCATGTTGCATGGCTCAGAGGCATGGGTATTGACGCAATCGAAAAAACAAATGTTGGAATCGGCAGAAATGAGTTTTTTTGCGAGCAGTATAAGAATGCTCAAGGATGGACCACATAAGAAGTGAGGACAAGAGAGGAACTACAGGTTGTCAGCGTACATGAGAGAATCATAAAGCACAAGGAAAGATGGAAGGAACATCTAAACAGAATGACGGATGGAAGAATACCGAAGCAGATATGGGAATATAAACCACAATGCAGAAGAGCTCTGGGTAGACCGAGGAAAAGATGAAGCTGAAGAGAGTGATGTCGGAACAGGCCAAGGCCTAAACCATGAAGAGAAGAAGAAGAAGATTGTATAGTACAGTTTGTACAAGTGCGTTAATGAATATTTTATAAACGACTACTGAAGTTTATTTTGTTAATTTATTCAGTTTGAAATTCGGTATTTTTCCGTTTGTTTTTATAATAATCTTTAGTACTCTACATTTGCAACATATGCAATAAATTAGCGTTTATTTAAACTTAAATTTATGTTAGCCTTTATTAACCTATTAAAAATTTCAGTTGTATTCTATAGTTACGGCACAGAGTATCAAATTACACAGTTTTTAGCGTATTTAATAATCAAAACTGCTCTGAACTTAATTAGTTTGGACAACTGACGCTCCACTGAATTGAAATTGAAATTTAATAAATTAAGTATATTTAAATTTGATTTTAAAAAATATACTCTTTTTACATTAAAGGGTCCCCACCCCTATACTTCAGTTAACCTTATTCAACAAATAAAATCACCAACCTTATGGAAATGATTAATATTTAAATTCCGGTAAATCCAGTTTGTTTCTATCCCACCTAATTATACCGATTGATAACCACGAGTAAACTAAGGTAGTTACTATTAAATTACCTTTAATTAAAATTTTTTTATAAAAAATTATAAAAACATCTATTGTATTAAGATAAAATTGTATAATATAAAATATCAGGGTATATAAATATATATTGGTCCCTTTGTTCTTTGTTTATAAAATTTATACATATAAAAAATACTATATAAAATTAATTAATTAATTAAAATACACTAATTAATAACCTACAAATATAATTTTTATACATAATTAAAAAAATATCTATAAACATTTTCAATTGATTAATAAAAATGTTTTAATATACAGATTATTGTACATAAAATTCTATAATACAAAAAAAATTTATATTAAAAAATATTTATAAAAGTCTTTTAAGTAAAAATTACATAATATATTTATTATTGTCCATTTAACTTTACATTATAAAAATATAATGTCAAACAAAAAAAAAACAACACTAAGTAATTAACATCAGGTCACTTTATTTATAATTAGTAAATAATAATCTATTTTACAGATTTTATTAATCTGTTTTAATATATAATTGTTATTACCATGAATCAATTTATCCAATGACTTGTCTTTTACATAAAAAAATATTTGAAATACAGTAGTTATCACATCGGATAAAATTATGTATCAGTTAGCGTGACCAATATTCGACGGAAAACTTGGTCCGCTATTACACCCAATATAAAATATATCGTTTACAGCGACATGGGTTAAAATCACATATTGGTTTTAGTGACAACTGTATGAATTTTTAACTAGCCGGTTATCTGTGAACAGTATGAGTCAGCAGGTTACTCATTGTTTTGTCTAGTTTTAACGTGTTGTTTTCTTAATGGTGTTAGTCTCAACATGTATTAACAGTAGTTCGTGTCAAAGGTTTGATTACTAAAAGCCCTATCTATTCTTTTTGTGTCTTAAATACAACACTGATCTCCAGTTAACTCAAGTTTAGTTCATATCTCTTGTGTACAACCGTCCGTTACTTTTGTGTTTTATACAAACTGAAGTATGGCGTCATCGTGTAAACATTTTAGTGATAGAAAAAGCGCACATTATTTGGCGTTTGGAAAACGGTGAAACGAACGGAGATATTGCAAAGAAGTTCAACATTGGACATTCTATAACATCCGCAATTTGGAAAAATTCAAAATAATTTTGATGAAAGTAAAGAGAAATTGAAGAGACTTTGACTTAAGTCACAAAAAAATCGTAGAAGCTCTTTTTGCGGTTTACTTTGCAACGGGCAAACAACATAACCGTAACTAGAACTTTGCTACAAGAAAAGGTCATTGGTTACCGTGACTATCTCTTATAACGGCCGGAAAAGGTTACTGTATCCGATAACTACTGTACATTATACATTCTTCAAACCACCAGTAATATGGTAAATAGTAAACACATACCAATTACAGCACTTCTGCGCATAAAATGCACATTCTCAGTAATTTTCTTTAATATTTTACCATGGTAGATAAGGGAAAGGTTCCTTATCTACCATGGTGGAAATTGAATATTACTCTTTATCATTTAAAATGTAAAAATATTCAATTTCCACCATGGTAGATAAGGAACCTTTCCCTTATCTACCATGGTAAAATATTAAAGAAAATTACTGAGAATGTGCATTTTATGCGCAAAAGTGCTGTAATTGGTTTGTGTTTAAACGATTACCAATTATAGCGCTTTTGTGCATAAAATGCACATTCTCAGTAATTTTCTTTAATATTTAATTGAATATTTTTACATTTTAAATGATAAGAGTATAGAAAAATTACTGAAGATGTGCATTTTATGCACAAAAGCGCTATATTTGGTAATTGTTTAAACACAAACCAATTACAGCACTTTTGGGCATAAAATGCACATTCTAAGTAATTTTCTTTAATATTTTACCATGGTAGATAAGGGAAAGGTTCCTTATCTACCATGGTGGAAATCGAATGTTTTTACATTTTAAATGATAAAGAATATAGAAAAATTACTGAAGATGTGCATTTTATGCACGAAAGTGCTATAATTGGTAATCGTTTACAGTTTACCATATTACTGGTGGTTTGAAGAATAAAATACAAGTTTTGAAGAAATCGATTCAATGAAAATAAAATAAATTGGCAAGAGATTAAAACAAAATATTTAGTTAATCGATTAATAATAAAATAATTAAACAGTTGTTTCGTTTCTTCTTAACGGTTGTAGTTCACGTTTAAGTCGATCGAAATCATTATAGTATTCATGGTCTGATTCTTCTTCTGACGATTTATGCGGAACTGTAGTCACCGAAGACGATGCAGATGATCCTGGTACATTAGGAACACCGACGGTAGGAACACCAACTCCGACAACATTGTTACCGTTGTTAGGATTTGTGGCACTTGAATGTGGGATTCCTAAACCCATAACTAAATGATATTCTGGATTATCTACACTTGGCAAGAAATCTTGGTGGCCGTTATGGCTTCTAATCACTGATGTTACTGGACCTACATGTTCTCCTGTAATTAGAAGAAAAAAAACAACATTAATTAATGAATCTAACAAATCCCTTTCATGAGATAACGCGTCTCATGGCTGGTGGAAATTTAAAAAGAGCCTTACACCTTCGACCTTATGTATACCTTTATGGCAAAAACCATTATTGATTTCTGTATCTACTCTTTAAGAGGAATCAAATGACAGAATTTTTGTTTCCTAATTCCAACTTTGATTTCTTCACTTCCAGTCGAAACCACAACTTCAAACCAAATGATTTTTGTACCTACTCTTTACTCTTTAAGAGGAATCGAATGACACTAACTTTGTTTCTAAATTCCAATTATAATTTCTTGACTTCCGGTTTTGGGCCACTTCCGGTCAAAACCGGAACTTCAAACCCAATTTAGGCCCACTAACTTTTTGTACAGATAACGAATCTGAAAACCGTTTGTTGCTATCTCTTGCAGTTTCTGACATCTGGGTGTGGTGGACGGAAAATGAGAGAAAAATTAAAAAAATTGCTTCCAATAAAGTAGAAATTTGATTTACTTACCATTTTGTAAATTGGATTCGCTGATTAGGTCCATATAAGCTGAGGTAGGTTGGCTTTGTTGAGGAGAAGGCATCAAATAATCGTCCTCGTCAAGGGGCAAGTCTAACTTCAAGTCACATAAGACCTGTGCTTCTCTTTTACCAACATGGCCACCTTCCATTGTACCATCTACACATTCTGTAAAAAACAAAAAATAACAAAATTACAGTTACTGCAAAATTTATTTATAAAAATTACGACTATTATATCAAAATGATGATCCTTTTTTCAACCTTTGATATGCTATAAATAAAAGTTAAATTGAAATATATATTTCTAACTACCAAAATACAGTAACAGAAAACACCAATGTTTATAGCGCTTTCGTGTATCTTGTACTTCATTAAATTAAAATTCTTCAAAAAAATTTTTATATCAAAATTTAAAACTTCCTACTTTTACCATGGTAGATAAGGATTCCTTATCTACCATGGTGAAGATGTGTATTGCTTGAGTTCCAGCTCTGTGTAGTTGGAATTTTTTTTTGGTTTAACGTCTTGACTGCTCTGCAATTACTGCTAATGCAGATGGTGAAGGATGAAATGATTTTTTGTAACGTATGACAATATGTCGTGCCTGAATGGGATTCGAACACAAGACCGCATGATGAGAGGCGAGCACGTTACTAACTACACCAATGCGGCCGGCTGTGTAATTGGAAGGAATGCAGTGCGCTGTAATAGTAGTGGAAGAATGAATGAGTTAATACTGTTTCACAGCTGATCCATTTGTAGTGGTAGCGTGTACTAAAAAATATTCTTAACATCTGGCGCATTAATTTAACAAATACCTACCGGTTATTAACTTGGTCGGATTCATAATATTTAAATTGCTAATTTATATCAAAATATGTAAATAAATAAATGTAATAAATACAAACAAATATGTTAAATATGGAAAGTTTGAAAATGAATGTTTTGTATCAGAGTAATACAACAATCGTTCTCCCAGCGTGCGTCACTCATTCATTAACTTCGCCTGTACCCTTCACCCTGCAACTACACGGAGCTTGGAACCGCACAATACAAGATACACGAAAGCGTTATAAACATTGGTAAGTGTTTTCTGTTGCTGTAATCTGGTGGTTAGAAATACATATTTCAATTTTAAATAATACGGCTGTTTATAATCCTACATAGGATGTTTGATAAAATAAAAATAAATAAAAGTGAATATAGAAAAAATGTTTTATTTTATGGCTTGTTTTTGGCATAAAACACCCTGGCGATTGAAGCATTTGTCGTACCTATGAACGAGCCTTTCCGATACGCTCTTCATAAAATTTTGCCGCCAATCAATTTAAATGAGTCTTGAAGCTTATTATTAGTCTAACTGTCCTCCTAGCCATTTCTTCAGTTCAGCAAAAAGATGGATGTCACTAGGTGCTAGGTCAGGATTGTAAGGCAGGTGATCCGTCTCAATGCCCCATTGAAATTGCACAATGAGTCATTGAGTTGCACCAGCACCGAGAAGATGAGCATTTTTTTTGGGTCAGAACGATTCCATAAATCAGCACCCTATGTAATAATAGATCATATAGGGCAAGAGAAAGTAAGTAAATAAGTAAGTATAGTAAGAGAAAGTAATGAATAGATATCACGTAAACTGCTATATTGCAGAAAACTGAAAACCCAAAAATTAAAAGAATAAGTGAATAACAAAGAAAGAAATACGTCTACGAGAATGGAAAACATTTTGGAAGAAAAGATGGGTAAAAATTTTTACAAATGAAATTACTAACCTCTTGTAGCAAGAGGATCAGAACAATACCGGAACGGCATTGGCTGTTCAGGTCCAGTCGTCCTCATCCTTTCTCGGTCCCAATTGGTTTGGTTTTGAGGTGTCGGTGATTCTGGAAGATGAACTCCTTGATGTGGTCCTTTGGGATGAGGTTGTAAGTATCCTTCACCTTCTGTCGGAACACAACCATCCGAACCTTCAACTGACACCGGCTCTTTTTCTTCCTGTAATAGCAGAGCGATATACATTACTATTATTCAGTAAAAAAAAATTATTGTAGTAATTTTAAATACAAGAATTTATTTTAAATATAGAATACAGACAGAGTGAATGACAAAATTTTTCTAATCTTAATATTTTAAACAACAGTACAAACATCATACAGTACAAGGGGGATGAAACCAGAATTCTTTTTTTGTACTGACAGTGGGGTGAACAAAGAGGGGCATGCTCGAGATTCATCGGTGAAGATGCTTAGGATGCTTAGAAGACATTCCACCGGTAGAGAACTTCACATTACCTCTTTAATTATTATTTACCTCATTATAACTTCTTTAATAATAACTTATCACAGGGTCTGAGCAAGAAGTACAGTCGTCCGTTGCACAAAGAATTATAATTAAATTTCTTACAAAAGAGCAAGTAAAACCATCAGAAACTTTGAGAAGGCTTAAAGCACAGTTCAGCAATAATACCCTTAAACAGAAACAACTGTATTCATGGCACAAACAATTTTTAGACGGCTGAAAAGTCGCAGAAAATTAAATCAACATTGACCGAGAACCAGCGTCAAAGTCAAAGCTCGGCTCTCAGCTGGAAAGGTTTCGGCGACCATATTTTTTGACTTAAATATTGAGTTTCTCTATGAACATCAAACTATAAATGCCAGGTACTACTGCCAAATTTTAGACAAGAAAATACAGGTATGTCGTCAGAAAAGACACGGCTTTCCCATAAGACGTTATCGAGCTTCGAGATAATATGCTCCATTGATCCATACAGCTGCCTCAACTCAGGAAAAAATTGCAGAAATGTCCTGGACTACAATGGAACATTCTTCCTAAAGCCCGGACTTATCGCCCTGAAATTACCACCTCTTTGGACCCTTAAAAAATGCTCTTGGAGGTCACTCCCTTTTCTCATGGATGCAGTTATAAATAAAAAATTAACTTTTGTTACAGTTTCTCAGATTTAAATATCCCAAATACAAAATACAAAAAATTATTCGTTAATTACCTGGGAAGAATAAGAAGGTAGTCTCATGAATCTATCTCCTTGAATAACAAGATATCGGCCAGGATCCCTCGCCATTTTAGCAAACTCATCGGCAAGTTCTTTGAAACAAGGTCTACTTTCAGCATCAAGCATCCAGCATTTAATCATCAACATATAAACATCAATTGTACAAATATTTGGTTGCGGAAGACGTTCTCCTTTCTCCAATAATTCTGGCACTTCCCTCGCTGGTACAGATTCATATGGTCGACCACCATATGTTAATAATTCCCATATGGTTACACCTAGAATAATAAACAAATAATATTACATGGGAATATTACATGGGAAATATCATAAATAAAGAAATGCCATTATATAACTTACTACATGACCCACCGGGTTGGTCTAGAGGTAAAGTCGTCACCACGGGTCAGCCGTTTAACACCTGATTTTTAGAGCCGAAGGTTCATGGTTCAAACCTAGTAAAGGTTGTTACTTTTATACAGATTTACAAATTAGACAGTGGATACCGGTGTACTTTGATGGTTGGGGTGCATTTAACCATACTCATTCAGGAATGGTCCGGCCTGGGTCTGCACAAGGCTACACCTCATTTACACGTCATACACATCAATCTCATCTAATTGGGTGATGGGGTTGCTAATTGTTTTGAACTGAACAGATTGCAGCATACACACATTAGGGTTAATAAAAATACATAACAATCTATTTTAAATATTTTTAAAATTGTTTTTGAGGGAATATTTAAAAACAGTTCATAGAGGTTAATTCAATCTTTGACACCAAATTTAGGTTTACGTGTTTTAAGATTTACACAGATATAATTTTACTACAAAAATCCACTCTATTGAGTAATGAACACAAAACCACTACAATTATTAGGACTAAAAATTTTTATAAAAAGGTAGATTCAACTTTTAAGTCTATCAAATAAAACAATAAAAGCCTAATTATAGTATTTTTCAAAGCTGATGACCTCTGAACATACGCATTGCCCCCTACCTACTTAGCCAATGATTTTCCAGCAACGTTGCCAACACTTGCTATCGTAGCTTCGTTATATATTTTGTCAGCCATTTTTTTGGTCTTTCAATAACAATTATAACCTATGAACATAGAATTAGCTGATTATATTATATCTGGAGGCAGCCAATCACAAAATTAGGATAGTTAAAAAATTTAAGTATTTGGGAGAGGTGATCACATATAATCTAAACGAAAAAATAAACATGGAATCAAGAGTTAACAAACTCAAGGGAGCTCAAAGACTGACATGGTCCACCTATAAGAGGAAGTCAATGTCCATAAAATCCAAATTGAGGCACTACAATACGGTCACGAAGTCTGTGGTAATGTATGCGTGTGAGACTTTGGGCAGGTTGAGGCACTGTGGGAAGATGGAGGACCTTAGAAAGACAGAGAGAAGAATCCTCAGAACAATAATAAACAAAAAGCACAGAGTAGACAATGAGTATAGGTTGTTGCCAAATTCGGTTCTATACAGGGGAAATGAGGAAATTTCCGAGATAATGAGGAAGAGAAGAGTTGGGTTCTTTGGACATCTTAGGAGACTGCCAGAATCCAGATTTACCAGACAGATACTGGATTTCTTTTTGAAAACCAAAGTCAAGTACGCCTGGTTTGAGGAAGTTCAACAGGATCTGCAGGACCTGGATATCTCAGAGACACAGATTTTGAACAGAGAAGAAGGATATAAGATCAAAAATCCAAACACAAAATTTCCAGAAGTACCTAAAAGGCAGACAAACAGACATTGGACTGTGGAGGATAGGGCGAGAGTGTCGCAGAGGATGAAGAACTACTGGGCAAATAAGAGGAATAACTAGGGATCTTCTATAAATCGATTAATTTTGCTCCAATGAGGGCCTAAAAAAAAAAAAAAAAAAAAAAAAAAAATATTACATGTTAATGCGCTCTATAATCATTACGAGACGCAAGGCACGAGTGAACTACTGTGGTTCATGCGCGCCAATTGTTTATCACGCTGATACATTCGTACAATCTGACAACGCTGGCAAACGTTCTGATTGGTCTAAACGCGCAGAACAGCAGAGCTCATCAACAGTGAAAAGCATTATATAAGCCTACCACTTAAACAATATGACGAGATATACTTACCGAAAGCCCAGACATCACTTTTATGAGTAAATATCCTGTGTTGAATACATTCCAGTGCGAGCCATTTGATCGGCATTTTTCCACCAGCTGCTTTATATTCATCCTCGTTAATATCTAATAATTTGGCTAAACCAAAATCTGTTATTTTTACACAGTTCGGTGTTTGTACTAAAACGTTTCTTGCCGCTAAATCTCTGTGGACTAACCTTTTCTCTTCTAAATAAGCCATTCCTAAAAAATCAAAATATTAAATTAATATTACTAACATTTTTGACAAACCAACCAGTATAATTTACTAATTTTTCTAAACCAAATATAAAACTACACTTTTTACTTTCTCTTGTTCTATATGAATATCTAAAGAAAGAAAGAAATCTTTATAATGCATCCTGCAGTTTGAAATATTTCTATTTCATATAATGAATTAATATAATAATTTCACTAACCTTCTTTTTAAACTGCGTCACCTTTATTTTATTCCTACTTACACGTGTTTCGGTGGATCCACCATCATCAGAGTGAATGAAAAATTGAAACTAAAAATTTTTTTCATTTATTTAAAATTTACAGAAGATGATACATCTTCAGTCACTTGTATAAAAATAATCACTGTATAAAAATTTTTATACAAGTGACTGAAGATGTATCATCTTCTGTAAATTTTAAATAAATGAAAAAAATTTTTAGTTTCAATTTTTCATTTACTCTGATGATGGTGGATCCACCGAAACACGTGTTAAGTAGGAATAAAATAAAGGTGACGCAGTTTAAAAAGAAGGTTAGTGAAATTATTATATTAATTCATTATATGAAATAAAGAAAGTATTGTTTCCATGTTGATTTTTCACCAGTTGTACAAGTTTTCAGGCCCCTGAACAAAAAAACCTTATTTTTAGCGATTGGTCTGAGTACAAAATACTTCAACTGAGAACAAAATATTTCAAAGATAATATATAGTACAAAGTTGAAACTTGGAACTTAAGTTAGGTACCACTACAGGACCTAACATGAACATTTTCATCAAAATCAACTGGAAGAAGTAGGTTATTTGTGTGATTTTTCACATTTTTACAGTTTTCTCAAAAACTACAATTATTATTTTTTAATCACCACATTTGCTACTGTTTTATGCTCTACAAGATAGGTAGAGCGCCCATATCTGCTGAAATTCTTAGAGGGCCTGTGCTCTCGTGGTGAATTTTCTTTTAAGATTGCGACCTTAATATGCATTCTCAGACAAAAGTGCAAATTAAAAGTTTTAAAACATTTAAAAACCTACAAGTACTATTTTTTAAACATTTTTTGTGTAATGCTTAGTTTACTTACTTTAAAAACACATTTAAACTTTTTTCATCAATTTGAACACATTTAACCCACTGGGTTTGGCTAATAGTAAGGTCAACTACATCTAAGCTGATTTTCAGAGACAAAGGATCTGTGGTTTAAATCCTAATAAAGGTAATGTTTAGATTTGTACAACAGGAATTGTTATGATGGCTGAGATTCGATTAATCACTCCTCTCAGGAATGGTTGGCCTGAGTCTGTACAAGACAACATCTCATTTACTGGTCATAATACATATCATCCTCATATCATTGGGTCAAGAGGTTTGCAACGCACAATCAGGGATATATTTTTTTAATTTGAAAAAAGCACTACTGATGTTTATGTCTGGTCATCATACAGAGCTATTTTTCAATCACACCTTACCAATTCAAATGAGTAATTTAACAAAATAAGAAATAATAACAGCAATTCTTACCTCTTGCAATTTGTGTACACCAATTCAGTAATGGTTTAGATCCGATTTTATCCCTATTATTACGAACATAATCAAGAAGGCATCCCAAAGGCATAAGTTGAGTAACCAGCATCATTTGTGAAGTTAAACAAACTGCAAGCAATTGTAATAAATTAGGATGTTCAACGGTAGCCATGATGTACGCCTCTTCTAAAAACTCTTTACTCGTATTTGCACCGGTTCTTTCACGTAGCACTTTTATCGCAACCGGAATTTTAACGTTTTCACCTTCCGGTACCCAAACACCTTTATACACTGTACCAAACGCACCGTAACCTAAAATACCACCTTTTCGTAACTCGGCTTCTTTAACGATACGTAATTTAGCCAGATTCGGTTTCACATTCGTCGGACGTAACGGTTCATCTAATCCTTGTAACACCATCGTCATTTTAACCGCATTTTCTTTTGCTTTCGCACGTTGTCTCCACTGATAAAACACGAATAATAAAAATAATATTAAAAGTAAGGCACACGCGACAACCGCCGCTAAAATCACTGGTCTATTATCATCACCCATACGGAATGTAAGTCCAACTGGTTCAATCGAACAATACGGTTCTCCGTTATCTTCTGGAAACACTTTATGTGGTATTTCTGGTGGACATGTCGCAGTACAATTAAATGATGTCGTATTATCACCAAAGTGACCATCTGGAAATATTTTGTAATTGCGACAATTCAAGCAATGACTATTATCAGGTCCGTAGCATCCTCGACATTCTAATGCACACGGTTTACATTCTTGCGTCTTCTAAAACATGAAAAAAATTTAGAATTAAAATTAATTTTCACCATTTTTAAATATCACATCATTATATAATTCATGAAATGCAACCAAAAAAACTCTGGAACTTTATTTAAATACATCTAAAATTCCATACACCAATAAAACTTAATGTAATTTTTAATGAAAATGGAATGAACAACCTTACCATATCTTTCCTGTCACATGGAATCACTAACAACAGTATTTTCAAAAACAATTAATAAAAATTTCAGAGACCTTGAGAAGTATTACAATAAAAAATTTAACAAGCTAACTTCAATTCACTGCTGTTAAGGCTAGAGATGTAAAATTTTTAGCCACACAGACAACTGAAAAGAAACTAAATCAAAAGGACTTTTTTGCAACTCTTGCAACTACCTTGGCGTCCTGGGGTTCGATTACCAGACACATCTGGCATTTTTACATCACTCATCTTTATCTATCACCATTCTCATCAACTGCATAAGCAGTAACTTTGCAAAACTGTGGATGTAATACCAAAAAACGGAATCTCTGATGCCATTTTAAAATTGAAAAATAAAAACATTTTATAGCCTTTATTTGAAGCTTTTAAATGCATCCTTTAGGCTGTGGTTACAGAAATGCAAGAGCAAGATGGTGCTTTTGCTAAAGCTAGTTTTGATTTCCTAAACTTTAAATTGGTGTGGTAAGGTTTTTAATTTGAATACACACAAGCATCTGGGTGCTGGAGATTGTAGTTTAGGAACTAGCTAGTAAGTCAGTTGAATTTCATCTTTATGCACATGCAATTGTATACGCTTAGTAGAATTTTGTACAAAACAATACACAATAAAATAAAATAAAAAATATTTTATTTTACGTTAGTAATTATTTAAGGGTTAAATTATACAATGATAAAATTTTCCCAGCTTTTGTCGTATTTTATGAAAATGATGGATTGTTTCCTTTCATTCACGTAAATTTAAAAATAAAAATTTTTCACTATGAGAAAAATTCATTTTGGCTCAGTAAAATGTAATGAATCCAGTATTGAATTGAAAATGGCTAAACGGCAACTGAGAAATAACGAACAAGTGCACAATTTTTGCAACTACACAAGTTGCCAGCTCGAACCAGCTACTAACTCAAAGAAGCACTAGCTGCTCGTGCTTTCACTCCAGTAAATACCGACTTTAGTTATTTTCATTCTTTACATCTAACTTCTGTTTAAACTTTCACTGAAAATTACATACATTCCAAGAAACATAGCTATTTTCAAAATAATAATCCACAATCTACCAGGACAGTTTGATTTTGTAACTACCTTCAGTTAAAATTAAAGTTACAAACTATAATATTAATGACTTACCTCAGCAGCATAATGGTCCATAGGGCATTCATCTTCACACTGTTCTCCGCTCTTGTAATTCATACATTCTTGACAAACTTGTTCGTGGAAACCATATCCTGTACATCTACGACACCTTGGATGGCATTTTCTACAAATAGCTTTACCAGCTAATGGTTTCAAACGTCCTTGTTCTTGACCAACCCATTCGTAATAATAACCATCTGGGCATGATTCATTCTTTTGTAGACAACGCTCCTAAAATATAGAAAAAAAATTTTATAATTTTAATACGTGTTTATCTTTTGAAATAATTCCACTGATTAATACATACATTTGAACTTCCATAACTCAAATTTTCTATATTTCGAATGAAATTTCGTTTCCATAAGATTTACTTGTCTGCCCAGAGCAGACAGGTGGAGTGTCAAATTATTTACACCCAATCTGTTCGTTGCAGGGCTAAAATAAATAGTTCTGTTTCTTATCACATGGTCAGCCAATTAAATGACTGAATCATTTAAGGACAGAAGAGGTAGAGGTGTAAAAGACACTAATCAGAGTTATCTCCTCTGAAAGTAATGAATTTCATTATACACCCAGACCCTGTGGTGAATGAAGTGAAGGTGTCATTTGCAGAGTGGAAAATATGTGCTTTTCAGAGGCCCGACATGCTGATAACCGTACTTTTCCACTCAGTGAGGAAGGCAATGGTAAACCACCTCACTCCTCATTTTACTTAGTAAAACCTCTGCAGGTTCAAACCAGCCTTTTGGCTGTTGACCTAAACAACAACAAGATTTACTCATAAATTTACATTAAATTAGCATCGAAACTCAAATTTTTGTTAAAGATTTTAAAATTCAACAAACTCAAGAGGAGTTACTATGGCAAGCAACATAGCTGGAGACAGTTGTAGCAACCGTCTACCCTGAAACAGTTTTCATACGATATGTTTTTCTACCACTTCAATATTTTGAAATTGCTAATATTCGAGAACAGGATGTGACACTGAAATTTAGTTTTCTGGTTAATAGAAGTGCATCGAACGCAGTTGATATTGCCTACAGCTTAAAAAGAACACAAAGTATTCGAGATAAAATTGCAGCGACATGTCGATCAAAGACGTTTAATGTCTGGGCCAGCCTTCCACACCCAGAGAACTGATGAAAACGTGAAAAAATTTGCACACTTGTGTAACGACATAAGACTATTGTTGTAATCATTACATGAGCGCTGATCACCAAAAAAATTAATTTGTACAATCATCTACCATGGAAAAAACATTCCATGCAGGAATATTTTTAATAAAAATTTCACACAAAACTAATAATATCACAATTTTTTAAATAGTTTCCACAATGTATCGTTATGTGAACGACAAATTATAAACAGATTACATGTAACAAAAGAATTAATAACCAAACCTAACCCACATATTATTTCTACAACTTTTATTTTTTTATAAACAATTACAACCACTATTCTATGTTAATTTAATTACATGTCCTTAGGCATACAAAAACTGCAAACTAATAAGAAAAAAAAACAAAAATACATAATATGTATTTTTGTTTTTTTATATTATATTATAATATATAACAGTTTGAGTTATTGCATTAAATACACTAATTAATATTCCAAAGGCAAGGCCATCTTGTAGGCCACCTTGTAATTAACTAGGCTTTGCTTGTAATGTAGAAGGTACAGACAGATTTTGAATTACAAATCATTCAGGAATGTCTCAGCTGTTTAAAAATAAAATAAATTGGTGGTTCTACGAAATAAAGGCACAATGCAGTAAAAAAATTATAAGACACAAAACACTTAATTTGTATAATTCTACACGGAACAATAATTACAAACGAATCTTTATGAATGAAATTTTTGAAGTCATTTGCATATATTTTCAGGTACGTTACAAAAATTACATCAAAATTCTCTAAAAATTTACGAAGATGCTTAAACTTACAATACTGAGTAATTTACTGATTTTAGCAAATAGGCGAAGTTAATACAGTAAAACCCCACTTCATTTCAAATAAGCTAAGTCCTGGATAACAGCCAAGTCATACTTCAAGGGTTTAAAAATAATACAAATGTTTATACAGTATTTTTACGACTGTTTATTAGTACATATAAATAAGAATTTAGAAATTTCAAGACAACAAAATGTAATATTGTACAGTAATTGTGAAGCAGAATGCGAAAAGGGCCTTCTTGTCTGAAAAGTAAAGTTTTCAGTAACCTATAAGCGAAATGATTATTAGTGTTAAAATTAAGTTCTTGTGAATTATTATTATTATAGTTAACTTTGTCCTGTTGGATTTATAATGTAATTACTCCAACAAGGATGACTTGGCAAGGAAAAGAATAACTATTCAAAAACATAAGGATATTTTGTAAAGAAGAATGAAGATATTTTCTTTGTCCTAAAATAGTTTCTAGAACTAGTTGCTAAAGCTGTTTATACCAGTGGGTATCCTGAATCTGAACCTGCCCTACCGGACCCAGTTATTGGAGAAGTAACTAAAGAAATGGTGAAGACACCATTGAAAAGAACTTTCGGCACTATCAAACGTCAGAATTTCTAGAAACAATTGCATCATTTATTTTCATTTTTTACATTATTTTGTAACTTAAATCTGTAATAGATAATTGAATGAGTCTGATACTGATAAAATTAAAAATGCATTTACATTAAACACCAATTTTCTGGGTTTTTTTTGGTTTTTTGGTTTTAAACACCAATGTTGCCCATAACAGACAGGTGGAGTGTCAAATTATTTACACTCAATCTGTTCGTTGCAGGGCTAAAATAAATAGTTCTGTTTTTTATCACATGGTCAACGAATTTAATGACTGAATCATTTAAGAACAGAAGAGGTAGAGGTGTAAAAGACACTAATCAGAGTTATCTTGTCTGAAAGTAATGGATTTCATTATACAGCCAGACCCTGTGGTGAATAAAGTGAAAGTGTCATTTGCAGAGTGGAAAATATATGCTTTTCAGAGGGCCTGGCATGCTGATAAGTGTACTTTTCCACTCAGTGAGGAAGGCATTGGTTAACCACCTCACTCCTCGATTTACTTAGTAAAACCTCTACAGGTTCAAAACAGCCTTTTGGCTGATGACCTAAACAACAACAACCAATTTTCTATCGAAAACATTCGAGCTACCATTACTAACATAATTTCTGAGATAAAAATCTAAATAACCTTAACAACAAACTGTTCAGAATTAAGTGCTAAATTTGAAAATGTTCTCAAAATCAAGGAATTTCAACAATATGTCCCTTTTTGCAATCAAGCTCACAATTAATATTTACTGTATTTTTTAATAAATATTTTTATCTTCTAGTAAGCAAGTTAAATCATTAATTATAATTATTAATTGTGAGAGATAAAAAATTAATTGTCATAAGTTTGTTTTTATATTTAATACACCTAGATCCCAAACGAACCTAGGCTTAATTGTAACAAAATTAATAGTAATTTTTATAAACTCAGCGATGCTTGCAAACCTTATTATAAAAGAACCCCTTGAAGACAATAATTAATAGAACAACTATGTTTTCTTCTAGAACAGTGGTTCCCAACCCGCAGTGGTCTGCGGACCACTCAGCCTTAAAGTGAACTACCACGAACCACCCATTACATTATTGCATATATTTATCAGTTGTAACCAAATTAAAAGGTGATTAAATAAAACAAATTTTCAGAAACAAACTATTATTATTATATAAGAAACTATTATTACAAACATATAATTGTTATTTTAAGAAAGTATAGGGTACATTGTACATCACAAAAAATACAAATATTTTTTAAATTTTAAATTGTCTTTTAATAAAATAAGGAATACAGAATTAACTTAGTCGAAAATAACAATGAAAATTAAAAAATGCGACTTTTGCGCACAAATCTTTGACTAGCTGAGGAATTCTAGGTTTTAGGCTCTTGCTAAGAGCTACTCTCCAATCACTGCTTACAATTAGCCGATTTCACTGTTTGTTTTTAATTAACAGTAAACTAGAGAACCCTTGCTCACACAAATAAGTGGTTGAAAAAAATCATAAGATACCGCAAAACTACTAGCCGAATCTTGGGGAAGCCCAGGGCTTTCTTACACCACAACTCTTCTCCAGAATCCAAGTTGAGAGGGCTAACAAGCCCTATGATGGCAACATCGTGTTAAGAAACACCTGGTCGCTCCCAGAATAATTTCACAAAGTAATTGCAACCTCAGGGAATTTCAACGAGTTTCAAAAGGAATTTTAAAGAATTAAATTAGGAAATTGGATTCTGTTTCTTGGGGGATTGGAAGTGGGACTTTAGTGGATGTAATTTAAGAAGTTATTGGTGAGTTGTAACAATTTATATTAAGGGACAAGTGGAATTAGGAGCGGCTCTTTTGTATTTTTCTTTTTATTCAGTGGCCTTTTCATTTTAATGCGGGAATTCTGTTGACATGGGAAGGCGAAGGCATCTAAAGTACTTATCGTGGAAAACTTTTGTAAATTTAATGAAGAGGGGTAGAGTTAGGTTATTAAATTAGGGGAAACGGAAAGGGAGAATTTGGCATAATCACCGGCCTTGTAATTTCTAATCAGTTTAACAACTCTTCTACCTTTACTTAATCTGAATCTTGAATGTATTTACTTAATCTTATTCAATGAAAATCGTAACTTTGATTTAATCACGGGGAAATATTACTTTTTTATAAGTAGTCACCGGACTCTCACGGACCACCTTTGGTCCGCAGACCACCGGTTGGGAAACCCTGTTCTAGAAGAACCAATCAATTACTGTAGCATTATTGATTAAAAAAGTAATACTTACAACAGTGACATCTCCATTGATGATTGCTTTCTCGCATGAAAAACAACCAGTTACACCGATTGTATTATCAGGTCCTGAACAACCAAGTACGCAATTCGCATGACACGGTTTACATTCTCCATTATCGTTATATTTACTATCCGGGCAAGACCGTACACAGAATGGACCGTCACGAACGTTTTTACATTGTGTACAATTGCCTGGTCCAGGACCGGTACATGTCGATTTACATTCTTCATGGCAAGGCATACAAACTTTCCCTCCGGCTTTGTACATTCTGTAAAATAAAAAAATTAAATCATTTCATTGTCCAATGAAATTAATACTTCAATACTTTATTACATAAATGTAAATTAATATGAACAAATAGCATGCCCCATGCGGCTTCACACGCGAAACATGTGTAACCAATTTTTTTTAAAATAAATAGGCTATGTAACAGAAATTGTATAGCTGCTAGATTGACTGTGTATTCCAATGTACACACATAAACACAACTTTTGACAAATTCCCCTACGTATGTCTGTCGCTAGTCTTTATACATATGTATTGCCTTCAACAATAGTACATACACACACACAAAACAACATTTTGATAAATTTTCCCTGCGTACATATCTCACCATCATTAAACCCCTTTATCTACTTCAACAGCAATATGTACTCACATGTACACACACACACATTTATGAAAATCTCCATTATGACCCTCAGGGTTATCATTTTTTTTAAATTTAAAAATAAAATGTTGCTGTGAATATAAATACAAATATGCTGTCAAAATTTCGTGAAAATCGGTTCAGTAGTTTAGGAAATTAGCCTGTATAAAAAACACGCTTTGTCTTTACAATATTAGTATAGATTAACTTTTTATTCTTTTCTTTTTTTATGTCAGACCTTAACTGTACAGACTACAACCTTGAGTTTGTTTTTAAAAAACAAAAGGTTTTAAAAAAAGTATCTTGAGCGATATTTTATTTTAATTACGGTCATGACCCTTACATCTGTATGCTTGGTATTATTTAAAAATAACCCTTAAACAAGTAAACGTATCATAATCTTACCCAGAAATAGCATCGCAATCTTGTAAACAAGTTGTACCAAGTTGAAAATTAGCACACGACAAACATTGTTCTGGACCAGGACCCCAACAACCTTCAGCTGAACATTGTAGATCGCAAACCAAACCTTCTTTAACTAAAACATAAAAGAAAAAGCAATTATTAGAATATTTATTACATTAAAAGAATTAAAAACATTTAATAAATTTTCCTTAATAACAACTTTTATGAGTAGGAACCTTACATAATATTACTTCCAGTTTTATTTAAATGAAGTTAATAATATCCTCAATTTCATCCAAATAATGAAAGGAAAACAAGGAAAATATTACAGTTTTTAAATTGGTAAATAATGAGAAGATACCAACTGGAAGATGGACGACAGTGAAGCAATAAAATACAGGATAACAGAGTTTTTCTCAAGACTGGTATGGAAAAAAGAAAAAAAATGTGGTAGAGGGATAGGAGAAACTGACAATTCATCATCCATTGGCTGATCCAGACTATTTTCATTATCATCCTTATAACCCCTTAACCCTAGAACTGGTTAAGTAAAAGCTGTGAACTGGCAAGTGCTTTTTGCATGCTTTGCAGTAACGTTTTCAAAAAATCATAAATAATCTAAAATATGATACAAGTATATATTATTATATATCATTTTTATCAGCATAAAATAATCTATTGAATAATGTATACATAAAAGTTACTCACCTAGTTTTTAGTTTTGTTCCAGTGAAAGAAATGTTGTAATTTAGTTTTTCAATATTATTTTTTTAATTTCAACACAATTTAATATATACAAATTTTAATTCAATTCAAAAACTATTATATACAAAATGTTCCAAATTTAATATAGAATTGATTCCACTAAAGTTTTTACACAGTATTATATACAAAAAATAAAAAACTGTAAGTATGAACCTAAGCACAACTAGTCGGATTCACTTGTGGAAGCTTTTCTTTTCCTTCCAGCATTTGTAGGTCTCCAAAAATGTTGTAACTTGTGGTAGCAAAGTGGATGAACTCCACAATTACAACCTGGGCACCAGTAGTAGCTTCTTTTTCTTTTTACTAAAGGACTTTTGGCACAAATTACACACAAGCGTTCCTTGCGACCAGGTAAATGAACAAGTGCATGATCATTTCCTTCAATTTCAGCCACTGGTTCAGGTAGATTATCATCCACTAAGTCCTCAACAATGCTTGAGTGAAAGTCTTGTCTTGAAACTGGTTTGTCGGTATTCAAGGTATATAAAATATGTGCATCAAATAACGCAATGTCCAACAAGTTAGCAACTATTTTCTTCCAATACTTCTTCGTAGGCCTACTTACTGACAAATGATACAATGACTTGTCACTATTGTCAATGCCACCCATATTCAAATTATACTTGTTTATCATTACAGGTTTTATTGCTTGTAGGCCATGTCTGCTTGTTATAAGCCTATCATCTGCATGGCAACCCGTACTAATTAGATGAACTGGTTTGCGCGTTGCTTTTTGCTTGTATTTCACCAGCAGAATTTTTCCTCTTCTATAATACACACTTTCTTCAACACCCAACTTATATTGCATTAAATTTTCACATAAACCTTTTGAATTTTTATTTACTGTTCCAGTTAAAAATGTTTTTCTTGTCAGTAGTTCCTCAGCCAATGGCAACTTGGTGTACCAGTTGTCCGTAAAGAGATGGTACCCTTTACCTAACAGATTACATACATTTAGTTCATTCATTATAACTTTCTGTGTAAAAGGACCATCAACATCAGCTAAGAAATCTTTTCCACTGTACAAAGATACATTGAGTATGTAGCTGGTTTTACTATCGCACAACTCAAATTTTTTGATGCCGAATTTGCAGTGTTTCTTGTTAGGCATGTATTGGATAAATATGCATCTGTTTTTCATACCTATAAGACTTTCATCTATGGAAATATTCTGACTCGGTGTAAAATGTTTTTTCATAGTCTTATTCATATGATCCAAGAAAGGTCTAATTCTATGCCAATGATCATATATCCCGGTTGACCTAAAGCAGCCCCTTGTACAGAGTTGATTCTAAACATTGAGTTAATAAGTTGAAATTTTTTTAGAGGCATTACATTTGGGAAAAAAGGAATGTGAAGCGATCTTTTAGTTGTCCAATAATCAACAATATTGTTTCTATAATCTATTCCCATATTTATAACTAATGATATATATTTTTTCATGTCTTCAACAGAAATATCTACCCATTTTCTAAGCCTAGAAAATTTTTTCATTTCACCAGAATTTATTTTATTTTCAACTTCTTTGTTGGCATAAGCATTTGTCTCCTTCACTAATAATTTCCAAATATTAGCAGTATAAAACAAGTAAAAATATTGTATTGGAGGGGCATTTCTTGGTGGACAGTTTTTTATGCCAACGTTTCTTACTGTGAACTCATCTGCTATATTTAGTTCCAGTTCAGGGGCGAAAACTCTTGTCCACTTCGGTTGGGTATTTCGACATTTGAGTGGAATGTCGGAATCAGAAACACTATTTTCGAAATCATTACCTGGAATTTCAATAGGCACAGGCGAAGGTACAGTCTCTTCATTGTCACATTCACTAACAACATCGTCTAAAAAAATAGCATCAGGTACTTCTCCACCTTCAACAGAAATGTCACTTTCATTGTCACTATCAATGTTAATTTCATTATCACTTTCACCAAATAAAATTTCTCGAATATCACTTGAACCAAGTTCACGATCCATTTTCTAGGTTATAACAAAGAACGAAACAAACAACAACAAACTGAATCGCACAACGTCACACCAACCTACTAACATGTCGTGACCTTTGGTTTTTTTTCGAATAGCCAACTACGTAAAAATAAAAACGAACATCCAAAGAGCATAAAATTGAATGTAAAAATGTCGATGAATCGAATGGCGCAAACCTCGTTGCTGTATATTCGATGTTTGGGGAGAAATCGAACAGCTATTTAATGCGTCGCATATTGCGACTCTGCCAGTTCACGGAACACTATATTAGTCGTAATTTGCGACGGTGACCAGTTCTAGGGTTAAGTACCAACGTCCGGAAAACAGGACGTCGATATCTTTTACGTAGTAGAACATCCGGTTTACCGGACATCCATAAGTTAAGCATAAAGTGCCAACGTCCAGATAACCAAATATTTAAAAAAAAAACATTTTCAACAAAAATTAATAGAATAATGTATTTTGAAACCGCCTCTGTGGCATAGTGACTAGTATACTAGCCTAAAAAGCGAAAAGTCCCAGTTCGATTCCCGGCTAGGGTCTGGAAATTTTAAAACATTAAAACCACCGTTAAGGTACCACAACCACAGTAATTGCTAATGACCAAGCTATCGATGTGACTTTAAATAAACTAAAAAAAAACTATTTTGGATATTTTTAGAGTTAGAACGATTTTTTTTTCATGAACACAATAAAAATTAATTTTTAACCGGACATTTTATTTTTCTGTAACACTGAAATTTTGGTCGGCAATGGCAGGCTTGCGCCTGAAAGTTTTCGAAATAGGGCTGGAACTTTTTGTACACCCTTATTTAAATTAAATGGCACTCTAGATCAAACTTTTAAATATTGTTTCGGCATTGAAAGGGTTAATCCATCTTCCAAAATTTCCTCAAGTTGGGCACAACACAATTCCTTTCCACCTCTGTCTATCACTAAACTAACTCTCTTCCATCCAACAGACATGTTCAAAACAATATAGTTTTGCCGTTAACACGTTGAGGCCAAATGACACAAATGATGCCTATATGCATCATATACCCTACAATAGCTTTTGTTTAACAAACAGCACACTGGCAACATTAGTAAATGCTGTTAGGCAATCATACTGTTCCTACAAGCTCTACAATGAAGGTCATCTTTTGTTACCTACCGCTGGGAATTTTTGAACAAATTTTAAAAGTGTTGTCTATTCAGACTCCTAGAGCGAGGTAATTACATCATTTATTCTACAAATTGCTCAATTCCTACTGGCTTCTTTTTACCTATTGACTAGGGTTAAGTTTTTGAATATTTATAAAACAAAACTTTTCATTTGAAAAAGTTGCATACTTTTAGAACAGCCCTCATATATACAAATAGAAATGAAGTACATGTGTGTAATAATTTTGTAAATGGTTTTACAAAAATAATCCTGTAGCCAAATAAAAGTTATCGTCAGGCAACTTCGAGAATATGGTCCTTGCAACAATTCCTAAGTTTAATTAGATTTACAGAATTTCCTCGTTAAGTTTTTACTTTTTATACTCTCCTTTTTAAGTAAGCAATAAAACCCTCCACGACGATTTCAAAATTCCGACAGTAAAGGAGCTAACCGCGTCCTTGTATAGTAAATTTCACAAACAACTAGATGACCATCCAAACCAACTAGCCCGTGATCTAGCAACAAAGAACTTCCCACCTTTGCGACGTCTCAAGCGAAAATGGAGTAGAGACCTCTTAATCTGAATAACGGACAATTCCCGTATTTACAAACGGAGAATGTACCACTGGGTCCCTCTTCTCCTTCAAGGGAAACTACCCACAGCCATTTAAATATCATATACGGAATTTGTGTAGCTCAATGTACAGTATCGTAATAAAATTAAAAACAAAAAAAAATTTTTACAATTAATAATACCATTTCATATTTAAGTAACTTTAAATGCATAGAATGAAACAACTTTTTTTTCCAAAAATGACAAAAAATAAATAAATTTAAAAAGATACCTAAATGACTGGTTAAAAAAATTTAAAGTGAAATCGGAAACACTTACCGCATTCTTTTTCCAATTTGTTATTCTGTAATAAAGTTCCATGTTCAACTGATTTTTTAATCTTTTTCCAATCGACGCCTTGAGCAAAACAAAGATTTTTATTTTCTAATATAGCGATACTACCAGAATGTATTTTCTTAAGCGAACGAAGACCTAATGATTTTAATGATGTTTTTACAATGTAAAGCGATGCAAAATATTCTGTTAGTTGTCGTCCTCCAATTACTTCCAAATTTCTGAAAAAAATAAGATAACGGGTCAAAACAAAAGTATTCCATTATTATGAAAATTCATTATCTTAATTTACACTTTAAAACGAATCGACAAGATATATCACCCCCAATTTCAACTAAGGTGTGCTATTGATACTACAATATATCCCACAGACACATACAGTAGATATAAATGGACTACGGGTTGAAAAAAGAAAAGGGTCAGTAAAAAGGATGCATAATCATGTTTCACTCTACCAACGCCTTCAGTCAAAACAACTGACGACAGACAGGATAATTTATATTAGGCCTACTCTATGAATTCTTTCTACTGGTACTGTCGTATTTTGTATTTAGAATATGTTTCTATTAGTACATAGCGAGTTTCATCTGATACGCAAAGAACAGTTTTTGTAACTCGATTGGATCGTGCTCAAGTTCAATCACAATTTTAATACATTTATGTTTTGACATGCTGCACGGTTCCATAGGATATTGTACACGTGCATCGAACTTCGTAATATAATACATCAATTAGCCAGCCGATAACGTGGTGATCAGCACAACTGGCTACAAGGCCAGGGTTCTGGAGTCGATTCCCAGTTTTGGCAATTTTTATATGTTCGTCACCTCATTTACCCGTAACAGGCAGGTGGATTGTTAAATTATTAGCACTCGATCTGCTAGTTCCAGGGCTACAAAAAAAAAGTTCTGTTTCTTATCACATGGTCAACCAATTAAATAACTGAACATTTAAGAACAGAAGCGGTAGAGATACAAAATACACTAGTCACAGTTATCTCCTCCGAGAGTAATAAATTTCATTATACTGAACAGCCAGATCCTGTGGTGAATGAAGTGAAAGTGTCATTTGTTGAGTGGAAAATAGACTCTTTTCGGAGGGCCTGGCATGCTGTCGCCACCGGCTTGTAGTAGCGCAATCTGTAGAGCTCATTATAGGACCGGCCGGAGTGGCAGGGCATCCGGCGGCGTAATTCAAAAGTAAAACAAATGCTTGGGAAAGCCTTCGCCACTACCTCAAAGAGGAGCAGCCGCTGGCAAGCGAAGAGGGAGGTCGTCTTTACCGCTGCCTAAATGATTAGGAGCAGTGACCGATGCAGCGAGGGGCAGGGATGGGAGGTGTAAGGAGCAGAAAGAAAAGACTCAAAGTTGAGCAGCAATTCTTCCGTATTGACCTTCGATAGTGACAGAATCGATACTTCTTGGTCACCTTCTCAACTATCGCATCCGTCAGTACGTAGATAGATACATCTTGCCACTTGCCACACGCACTGCGAGAGGTGTGACCCAGCTGCGCTATCTATCGGCAGCAGCAACCCCATCACAGCACCAACAGTGAGGAACATATGAACTACGGACCGGCGTAAAAGTAGTATACCTTCTCATAAGCATACCTTTCCACTCAGTGAAGAAGGCTAAGGTAAACCACCTCACTCGTCGATTTACTTAAAGCCTTCAGATGTTCAACAAGCCTTTTGGCTGATTACCAAAAACAACAAGAAGTTAAACTACAATAAACTGAAATAAACCAAAAAATAAATATTTTACCTGAAATAACTTAAATTTGTGAATTCTTCATGATACCCTTGTATATTTACATAACCAGTAACTTCTTTTAATGTACTAAAAACTTCTAGACGATCCGGATGCATTTTTTGAAATCGTTCACCGAAACTATTATTTGTGAAAACTTGTTGGAAACCTTTAAATGAGTGATCTAATATTGAAATGGATCCTTCTATGATAGTACATTCTTTAAATTGATCAATGTTTCCAGAATGTACAATCTGAACACCTTCACATGTTTTCGGACACGGACCATCGCATGGAACACATTCACCGTTTACGGCCTGTAAATCAAATAAATAAAATTATTACAAGATTTTTAGATATAAATCATTTAATTATACACAAAATATAAAACATCTCACCAATAAACCTTAAGATACTGTGGAAAACTGATAATCTAAACCTCAATAATCCAAACACACAAGAAGTAAATAAATAATAAATAAATAAATCTTTTAGCGATCAAAAAAGGATTAGATATCGTCAAATACAGTTATATGTACGTTTAAATCCATTTTATTAAACAATATTAGATTAAAATTAAGTATTAACTAAAACACAACAAAAATAACTAGTTCCTTAAATTACTACTTAAATTGTTCATTGGAATTCGGTTATTTATTTACACTAACATTGTTTCATAATTCTAAATTGAACACATTGAACACTAATTGACAGGTTTTTTTTTTTTTTGGTTTAACGTCCGACTGTTCTGCAATTACTGCTAGTGCAGATGGTGTAGGATGAAATGATTATCTGTAACGTATGAAAATATGCCGTGCCTGAATGGGATTCAAACCCAAGACCGCATGAGGTATAAAGGAAAGGGATGGGAGAAATGAGAGGGAGAAAAACTGAATTCACTGTACTGGACAATGATCATGAAAATTCTGCTGCGAGGGAATTATTAATTGATAAGAGGGAAATATATACTCTAATCATATAACTGGCTGCACACTCCCACTACAAGAATGTGCATGCACATCCTCCTCCTATACCAGATAACTGCTCTGAAATACAATGACAGTATTAAAGTAACCTCACTTTATAGCTCAGCACTTTCCGAACTCAGGTGATGGTGGATCACAGATTTTTCCAGATTACCGAATGCGAGTAATTTTACTGAAGATAGTAAAATCAATATAAATCAGGCAATTTAAGAACGTTCAACGGAGTACAGTATACTGTATTTACGATTCTACGTGCATTCTTATTATTAACGGAGTTTGTAAATACCCAGTCAGACCCCAAACATATTTACGATTTACAAACAGTAACGAAAAACACTGAATTTATTGCACAATTAATTATTTATTATTGTCTTTAGAACACAGTAACATAGATTTGAACAAAAAATTAGTTCAACTATCTGTTCTTAGTTTGATACAAATGACTGAAGATGTATAATCTTCTATAAATTTTAAATAAATAAAAAAGTTTTTAGTTTCAATTATGTTATTTACTCTGATGATGGTGGATCCACCGAAACACGTGTAAGTACAGATAAAAGTTGAAGCAGTTTAAAAAGAACGTTAGTGAAATTTATTATATAAATTCGTTATATCAAATAGAATTCTTTGTTAAGAAAAATGATGTGAAACGTTATTTTTATAATTTTTAATGTCTTTAAACAATTCTAAGTGTATTTTTGTAACAAAAAAAGAGTTTTTTAACGTAATAATAAACAAAACGTCTGCTTATTTAAGGATTCGTTTTGCTTATTACCCAGATTTTTGATTTTCAGAATTGCCTTTGGTCCCAGTTAGTCCATATAAATGAGGTTGTACTGTAAATCATTTACACACTACTTATTGATTAAAGAAAATTATTTTACATAGAAAAAAGAAAACTTACCTTTTTCTTTGGTGGGCAAATACGAACACAAGCTCCATTATCTTTTAGTAAATGTTCAGGACAATTCTTTACACAAGTAGCACCATATGCATATTTTCCGTACGGATTTGTTTCCCAAGAATAAGTTATAGGATTGTAACGTTGCATAGCCGGACATTCTTGAGTGCAAACACCATCATCGTAAAAGTTACGGCATGCCTGAAAAAAAAAACATTACAAAAAGATTAATTAACGTTGATCATCTAAAGACAATACAATAAGAAATATATAAGAATTCAACTAAAAACAGAACACATATATTCAAGAATAATACACGACTGGCAATATACATTTTAAAAGAAAACCTCTAATCGCTGCTAGTTTTTAAATTAATACATCGACTTGTCAAATTATAAAAAAAGAGTAAAACTCTCTGAATGTACCAAAGACCAAAGATCATCTATAAGAATGAACATATCCGAAAAACAGATAATATTTAAAAACAAGATAACTTCAAAATATGAGACATACATTCTTCTATACAGTGCAAGATATGAGGTACTCAAGTTACGAGGTTTTGATAGTAAGTGATTATTGAATTCAGAACAAAGTTACATGTATATGTGTTCAGTTCTGTTAATATGAAGGTCTGATCTATCACTCCCTGCTTCGTCCTACTATGGTAAACCGTGGGTTACTCGAGCTAATTTTTTTGACTGGTTAAAAACTTCTTTCAGCCAGCAGTGGCAAGATACTTTAACCCTGTTCACACTGGTAATCTAATTTTAGACGATACTGAATGGATTGTGGTTGGAGCGACAAAACGTGTTTCTGCAAGGTCAGTATAAATCGGAGATCGGTAAATATTGCACTTTTCTTGTAGGGAATTCTTTAACGCATCTGATAGTGTTTTCATAAAATAGAATATTATAACACGGAAAATTTTTATTCCTTCTATAGTGTGTAGGTAGCATTGATGGTTTTGGAATCGTTTGTTTTAAATGGAAATCCGTGTAGCTTGTGTATAAGTCAACATACATGGATGTTCTTTAGTTTGTGTTGAAGCTATGACGATTCCGTTACGACGTTTGCCATTGGAAAGGAAAGACGAGTCCATTTTATTTTTCAGGAGGGGGTTTACCACCAGAGGCAAAAAATTTGACACTTCCCAGTGCAAAGGACGTGTGACGCCTTCCTTCTAACCGCACCTACAGAATTTTTCAAAACACGTGCTTGTAGGGAAAAGAATTTTCTACATTACTTTGCTTACAGCTGTAACCTAAATATAATAGTGGTTCTGTGACATCACAGTAAAAGAATGTAAAATACCATTCCTTCACACTTCCCTGTGATGTGAAAATGGACTCATGTTGAACATTTTGTAACCTCGTCAAATATTTACGGAAATTTAAATAAAAAATAACATTTATTCCAGTAAACTCTTCTACAAAACATGTTTTATAAATTTTTTTGTTAAACTGAAATTTATGCCCGTTATAAAAAAACATAAAGTAAACAAAACTTTCCGCGGTTGAAAATTTTGCTGGCCTAAACGCAAAGAATTATCAAGTGATTTTGTTGTAATTATATTCAAAAGGCGCATACGTATTATATGGACCAACCGTAATATTTTCAGAATTTTTCATCAGTAGTGACGTTAGATAAAACAGTTGTTTTGAGAGCGCGTTTTGAATTTTGCAATTCTTCTGTTTAACATGCGTAACAGATCGAAAATGTTTTGTTAGTTTTAGACAATGCTTCAAAACGTCGTCAATACATGCTCTTATAGTTTTGTTATATGCTTAAATCAGCCATTTTTTTTTTTTTTTTTTTGGTCTTTCAATAATAATTATAACCTATGAATATACAACCAGCCGATTAAATTATAAAGTATTGCATGTTAACGCGCTCTATAATCGATGTGTTCAGTTTGAGATGCAAGACTTACGTGCACTACTGTGGCTCTTATACGCATGCACGCATGATGTTTGCCAGGCTGATACAATCTGACAACGCTGGCAAACGTTCTGAGTTGTCTAAACGCATGGAACAAAAAAGCTCATCACCCGTGAAAAGCGTCATAGTGATATTCCTAGGAAGGTCACTGTTTCCACATGATCTAGGCTACCAATATCTAAGTACATAAGAAAACTTACCAGGCAATCGCTCTGTTTAGGTCCTGTACAACCACCGGCACAAAACAAATGGCAACATTCCCTCGGTAATGGTCCAAAGCATCTACCTTGGTAACACTGGGGACTGCAGTTGATTTTGCTAAACCTTTGGCAATTTTCAGGACCTTCTCCCCAGCAACCATGAGGGCAACTCTTGTCACAGGGAGGACACTCTCTCTCTGCCAATTTGAAGTCGTAAACATAAACATACTCTGCTCCTTGACCGGTGATTATTTCGTCCCAATTTATTGTTTTCATATGGCATAAATTGTAATTGTTGAACATTCCTACACTTCCCGCTAATACATCTATAAAAAAAGCAAAAAAAAAACATTATTTAATTAGATTACGCTGTGGGCCAGATAGGGTTAATGTGAACCCCTACGGTCCTACTTATCACCCATCAAATTGTTCATCTTGCTCTTTCGAACAAGAATACCAAAAACAATATTACCAATATTTTACATGTTTTTTTTGATAAAATCGCAAAAGTGAGAAGTTGCAAGAATAAAATACTACTTCCGGTTTATTAATTTTAATGAAAATGTTTGTTTTGGGTCCTGTTGTTGTAACTTAAGAGGAGCAGTGCACAAAAAAAAATAAAAATTATCAATTTCCCAATTTTTAGCCAATTATGTGGTTTTAAAATTGTGGCAGATCTTGAAAACCAGAGAGGTAGAAGTATTTTTATTTATTTATTTTTGTGAAAATTATAATACTGAAGGCTGCATTGGTAACTGCTTAGTGTTGAAGCAATTAGGACTAGATCCAGGCAAAAATTTCTGTAAGGTGATTGTTTAAGTTACATTCATAGTGCATATAAAGAAGTGAAAAATGTTTGAAAGAAATATATTAAAAAATAAGAGAGGAAAATACTCATACAATTATTGGTAAAAGGAAGTCAAAGGACTTAAACAGAGATGAGGAGGATCCAAGTAATCCTTTCTAAGGAATAAGGGGTGAATTTCTTTTTCAGTTTTCCATAAATTCTATTTTTCCACGTTTAAATACCTTTTTCTCAGGTTCTACTATAGATATCACTTCAAAATTTTTAGCATATATTTCTAACACCAATTTCTGCAATCTTTTAAAGAATTATTGTATAGTCTTAAATAGTTTTTGAGAAAAAAATATTTAAAGCAGTTTTCTGTGCAGTACTATATTGGGAATTTTTTAAATCAGTAAAAAAATTCCTAAACATTATTTTGTAAACCGTACCTGACAATAAATGTAAAAAGTTACAAATTTTCATAAAAAAAAATACCAGAATGAAAAAATCTTTACTTATTGCTTAGAAAAAGATACAAACGTTAACATGGAGAAGCACAGCGCAGAATGCTCTCAAACATACATAGACTAATTAATCGCTAAAAACTTATTTCCTTTCGAGGTCAGGAGGCTTGAAAACATGTACTTCTGGTGAAAACTTGATTTTTAAAAATGAACATGAAAACAATACCTAATTTCCGTTCCTATTTACTCATATAGGGCAAGGAAAAGTAAAAAGAAATTCATAAAATGGAAACATCTAGATAATTTTATAAAAAAATTGTCCAGTATACATTAAAAAATGAATTTAAGTGTATGAATATACTTAAAAGGGACGAGTAATTAAATGATTATTGTTAATATTACATACAAATGAATTGATATAATTATTCACAATACACCATTACTAACACTGTAGCATGATTATGTTACGACAACAAAACATGTCGGTACCAGTTATGTCAGCCTGTGATAATAATAATAATTATGCAGCATTTGTTTTACAAAAGCTGACAACAATAAACAATGCAACAAGCATTTTGAATGCATTTCAAATGCAATTATTAATGTTAATCACTTAGTTATTATTTCTATATCAAAAAAGTTATTGTTAATAATTTTATTATTTCCTACGACATTACATGGTACTAATAAAATAAGATCTCTAACAACTTGAAAAAATCTGTGTGAAACACTCACATGACAGACAATCTCTTGCCAATGTAGATAACGAACCACATAATTGAAATTTAATCATGAGTGAATGACGCAAAATGAAAATTAACCAATAGAGTTTTTTTTTATTTCATTGATACAGAACAATACAACATATTGGCATTTATAAACAAAACGCCATTAAAAACTGAAATTTTTAAAACCCTATTAAAGTATATACGTTGCAATCCGTTCATTTTTTTTTGTTTTTGTTTAACATCAGACTGTTTTGCAATTACTGTGAATACAGACGGTGAAGGATGAAATGATTTTTTTGTAACATATTTATGAAACTATGCCATGCCTGAATGGGATTCAAACCCAAGACCAAATCCGTTCAATTTACGAACAATAAACACCCCCGTAATCCGATGAGATGAGGATGATACATACGTGACATGTTATAAATGAAGTGCAGTCTTGTACAGACTCAAGCTGAGCATTCCTGAGAGGTTATGGTTAATTGAACCCCATATTACACATTTCTAAACATCAATTTTGACTTTCTCTTGCCTATATGAATATATAGGAAGGGAAGTATTGTTTTCATGTCGATTTTTCACCGGATCTACAAGTTTTCAGACATTCAGAACCCAAAAGACATGTTTTTAGCGATTGGTCTGTGTGTGTGAACAAAATATCTCAGGAACGGAACATCGTACAAACTTAAACTTAAGTTAGATACCACTAGAGGACCCAACACGAACATCTTCATCAAAATCAGTCAACCGGAAGAAGTAGTTTATTCGTGTCATTTTTCACTTTTTTGTGATTTTCTCAAAAACGGCTCCTACAATTTTTTTTTTAAATCGCCTCATTTACTCAATTTTTTATGCTCTACAAGATAGGGTAGGCGCCATGTCTGCTGAAATTCTTGGGAAGGTTGTTTTCTCATAAAAATAATTGTTTTTTTTTTTTAAATTGAGACTTCAATCTTTAAAAAAAATGAGAAAATAATTAATTTTAGTGAAAAATGTATATAATAAAAGTTGTAGAGTATTTAAAATCCTACAACTTTTATTTAAATTCTTTTATAACGTTTAGTTTAGCAGTAATTAGCAATTTTCTTGTTTTTTTTTTCACAAATGTAAAAAATTCGATTTTTTTAAGATTTTAGCCTTAGCATGCATTTACGACAAAAGAGTATATAAATAAAATTTATAGGAAATTAAAAGATCAACAACTTTCATTTATAGCATTTTCCTCTACAAAGCCTAGTTTAGCGTACAAGAGTGATTTTCCGTATTTTTAAGCCAAACTGAGGTTGATTTTCATTTTGCGTCTTTTACTCATGATTAAAATTAGGTTATGCTTATTGAGGTTAGTTTTTTGTTTGTTTCTAATGTTTTATTACTAATGTTAGGTTATAATATTAATTATTTGCATTTGTAAGAGAAAGTCGTGTGTTTCATACCAGATTTTAAATTTTATCAAACATCCTATGTAGGATTATAAACAGCCGTATTATTTAAAATTAACCACCAGAATACGGTAACACAAAACACTTACCAATGTTTATAGTGCTTTCGTGTATCTTGTTCACATCTTTAATAAATTAAATTTTTTTCATTAAAATTTAAAACTATATTTCAATTTCAAATTTTTACATATATAAAAACAAACTGATTCAAAACAATCATTTAACATGGTGCTCTAATAACCATGTCGATGCAAACCATAAAAAAATTTAAAATACATATTTAAAATTTGGCAAATTTGGTTCACCAATTTGTGAAAATTACAAAAAATGTCAATAAAATTTAAAACGCCTTACAAAATACATAGAAATCCTAACCTAAAATAAATCTGACAAACAATTAAGTAAAGAAACAAATCCTAAGTTAATGGAACTAAAATGGTAAAGAACCATTTTAATAAACCTGATAAAAATTCTAGTAGTAAATATAAAATGAAATGAAACATAATCGGATTTGAACCACAACCCTACAAAACACTGAACAACAAAAATAATCCATTTTTTTTTTTAATCATTCGTTGAACTACTAATTAGACATTGGAAACTGGTTTAATAATTACATTTTCAGTTAATGGAGTAAGCACTTTATAAGATACGGTTTTCGAATATAAACTAAATCTACTACTGTATGATAAAACATACCTAATAGAACCACTTCATTTACAAATTTTTTAAATCGGACGCTGACACAAACCTCAACATTCAGTGGTCGGTTTTCTTTGATTAAGTTATACATAATTGAACCAACGACTTCAAAAGTTACATTTTTGTTGACTAAGGAAAATGAAGAACAATTTACAACTTTTTGCTAAAAATTTTTAAAATTACTTTCAAATTTTTTGGGTTAATTTATAATGGTAAAATCCCACTGGTGGAAATTTTGTTTCTAAAGGAAAGGAGTCGGTCCAAGAAGTCACATTTTGTGTTCACGTAACTCGGGATTATCCTTCCTCATAATGGCATCAAGCCCACTAAAAAAAGCTAAGTTAAGTAAGATAAGTGAAGAGGAATCACATGAGATTTTTGTTTCCAAATTCCAAAGTTTTTAATTTCTTGGTTTCCAGTCACTTAGGTTACTTGCTGTTGAAACTGGAACTTCAAACCCAATGATTTCTGTATCTACAATTTAAATGGAATCAAATAACACTTAGTATTTTTGTTTCCAAATTCCGACGTTTTGATTTCTTGACTTACGGTTTTGGGCCACTTCTGGTCAAAAACCGGAATTTGAAACCCAATGCAGGCCCACTAACTTTTTGTGTAGATTACAAAATCCGAAAGCCATTTGTTGCTATCTCTTATAGTTTTTGACATCTGGATGTGACAAGACGGATGGACAAATGAAAGTGATAGATAGCAAAAAATTGCCACCTAAAAACTTTGTACTTTGTATTGTTGGTTCATGTAATTATGTTTCACATGTTTTTTTTTTGTAATTAAAGTGTTTAACCAAGTTTAAAAGACTTTAAATTATTGAATTTAATGTCCTTTAAAGTTACATTTGTTGAAAACTGTTCAAATTACATCCAATTTTTTTTATGGATTGTTTTATATTGTACAAAGTTCATACTTTGTATAGTTGTTTCACTTGTTTTGTTTTTCAAAGTGTTTAATGGGCAATTAATAAGTTGATGTGGGAATATAAACACTACAAGGAAATATAAACAAACATAAGAGTATTTCTACTAATGACACAAATTATTAATATCTATTATAAAAATTATAAAACTTTACAAGAAAATTTCTTCTCAAAATTTGTCTTACATTATGCAAGACAACAAATTACCCTGAGGCCGCCTTCGTCACGCAGTGGTTAGTGGCTATGCTGTAAAGCAGAGGTTCCCAGGTTTGATTACCGGCCAAAGTCTGGAAATTTATTACAAGTTCACACCCACCGTTCTCAACCCTCAGGGTAGTCTCTAATAACAAAGATGCTGATACGACAAACTAAAAAATACCTACCCAGAACATGGATATAGAACTGGTTTTTAGTTGATTTGAAGTCAAATCAACAGCTATGTTAAAAGCGACAATGGTGGGTTTTGAAGTATAATAATTTTGAGACCCTACTTGGAAATCGAACAGGAATCTTTTGCTTTGTAGGCTAGCATGTTCACCACTGAGCCACAGAGGCAGCTAATACAGAACTTGTTCCAAAAAGTTTAAATCCTACTAACACACCTAAAAAGGAAAAACAAGATATGAAGGATACTAGGACGAAAAAATGGGCTGTAATCACCATTTTAAAAGCAAAATAATACAACTGTTTTAACTCTTTTTTTACAAACTAAATATACTAACATTTCTATGTATTTAAATTTTATTATAGTGCATTATTTATAAAAAAACAAAAATATTTATTTAAAATAACAAAAGGTATCCATTTACACCAAGCCAGATAAAAAAATGTTCCCCCATTAGTAGTTGTGTTTTCATACTGTAAGACGTTAATATTTCAAGTCTATAGCCGAGATAACGGATCTTATATCTAAAATACCACATTTTCTTTCAGGAATACGTGATACAGAATTTCATAATTTTAAACTGTAAAAAGGGTACTCTTCAAATATTTATAGAAAAAAAATCTAATGCTTCGATAGCATTAATCATGCTAGTAATATATCTCTAGTAATATGCTAGTAAAATCTCAAAGAAAAAAATGTATAAATTTGTATCCATATGTAGTTCACGCAATTCTGTTTATTGACCAAATATGAATAGGTGCAATCCAATTTATTATATCAACAAAAAATGTATTAAAAAAACTACAGAAAAAATTGGAAAGTGGAAACAAAACAAGTAAAATGTTAGAAATGAATAGTGAAACTTGAATTTCTATAAAAAATTAACATTAATTAACTTTTGAATCAGATTTTAAATTTAACAATCCTTTTAAAATTAATATTAAATTTTTTTTTCTTAAGCTTTTATTTGTTATCGGGAACTGAACATTGCTGACAACTACCCAATTTGATCGCTGCTTTTGCTGTAATTTTTTGACGTCGATCAGACATAGTTTGAACAGGGACCCCCAGTAGAGTTTGTTCATAGATGGCTGTCAACTGGTCACCATACAAAGTCGCTTGCCCAACCGGTGTTACTTAACAAATAATAGCGACTTTCTACCAGCTGACTGACTGGGCTGGCCCGAAGGCCTAATATTAAAATTATAATTAAAACAACAAAAAAAACAATTACTGTACCTCTGAGAGCAGGCATCTCGAGATTGTGCATTTTCGATAGAGTTACAAGAAGTGCAAATTCGTTGGTATGTATGCTCAATTTGAAGAGCGTTCGACCACGTATGATCTGTAGACGAGGTAAAACAATTCTCCTGACATCCACATGGGATATCAGTACATAACCTGTTACTTCTCGTATGTACTGTAGAAAACTCAGATCCATATGTTCGTCTTGAAGCCATGTTAACTCTAAATTTCCGTCCACGTATGTACAGTTTGTGTATCGATTTCTTAAGTTGCGGTAATGATGTTCTCGATTCGAAGGCACTGACATCCGACCATTTGTCCCGATGCAAACTGCAACAAAAAAAAAAAAAACATTATCAATTTTAACCTTGAAAACATTTAACTATTATAGTAATTACAATGTTCTACTTCTATACAATGGCGGCTCGTGCCTTCAAAAAAATAATAAGATACAAAAAATTGGTACACTAATAAGAATCAATCAGACTCCAGAAAGCAAAAATATGTAAAATACATGTATAGTTGAGCCGCTCTAAGTTTGCTCCTACTGTCAACAAACCAAAACCAGCTACTACAGGGTGCACGTTAGAGTCCGTGACTTTATGGATGTCGTATTCCTATTAAGTCAACTATTTTTTAAATTATAAGTACTTAAAGTACTAAAAACATCAGTCGTGATATGATGTAGGCCTAACAATTTCATTTATAAAAATACTTTTAGAAGTATTTTGTATTTAAATACTTTTGAAAGTATTTAGTTGTTACTTTTTAATCAGCGTGTACACTTTTAGATATAATGCGCATGCTCAGTGATGTCATTATTTGTTTACATTAGGAGCAAACTAAGAGAGGCTGGACTGTACATAATTCATTAAATTAAAAAAAACTCATTTCGATTTTTGCGATTCAATTTTTCAGTTTTTGGAGTCCTTTCCTGATGTTTCCCTCCTTGAACTTTCTCCAGAATTCCTTCAATCCATCCGATCTTCTCTGCTGTACCTTGTCAGAATACACAACTATCTGTCGTTTCGTTGGTTTCTGCTGTTCAAGTCTTGCGGTCTTCAGCCTGTGGTAATTTCCGGATTTTGTTTTGAGGTCCTCAAGTGAGATTTGGAGTCCGTTCATGTCCTCCTTAATTTCTCTGATCCAATGGGGGTGAGTTTATATTTCTTATACAACAATTTTTTGTAAAAATTAAGTCAAGGGGAGACTGTACTTTGTATCCCGATGTTAAATTTACTATTTTTAGGTACATTTTTCATAGGATTTGTAAAAGATAGGGAAATTAAACTTTACACACCATAGGTGTTGAGTTTCTTTTCCAGCTACTGACATTTTTTAAGTTAATCTTTGGACCATACCATTGGTTAAAAAAAATTACGAATAACATAAAATTTTTACAAATTGTTTTCTACGTGTTTTGCGTATTACTAATTTTTGAAGTACCTGAGGAAGTCATAAAAATGTTGGTATATGTGGCTATACAAGATAATTAACTGGTAAAAATTTCAGCCTGGTAGGTTTATTGGTTTCTGAGTCAAATTTACCTTAATGTTAAAAATCTAAATTTACGGGGAAAGGTAAGAAACAAGAAGGCACAAATCAAAAACAAGATGTACACAAACAAGTAAATTTCCCATCAACAGCTGTTTAGAAAGCTGAACCTACAGTGAAGATATTAAAAACCATGATGCAGATATTTTTGAAAACTAAAATTCTCTTTGCACTAAAATGAGCAGTATAAAATTATGAAAAATATTACTTCTTCGTAACATGATAATTTTTCTGTGTAAACCTTATAAAAACTTCATGTTTTCATAAAAAAATATATTTTTAAAGGGTAATTTAATGTTTTTCTGGTCGATCTAGGCCTAAACATTGAAAAAACATAAAAAATCAAAAACCGAAATTTTGAGTTTAAACAATCATGCAATCTCCCCTTAATGAACATTTAAAGTTAATTACCAACAGATTGAATTAGATGGCCTGGAATGGATTAATGAAATAAATAAATTACTTTGATAAAACTAAGAAAAAGGAAGGATTTAAATGTAATTATTCCTTAATAAGTAATATCTAACAAGTTCATAATATTTTAAAAAGGTAAATCGAACTATTTCAATTTGGAACATTAAATTAACAAAAAAAAAAAAATGCATAAAATAAATTTAATGCATTCTGATATTACATTAATCTTTTTTCTTGAAGACATTCTGCAATAAATTACTTCTCGAATTTTTTGTCTATTTAAATAAGTTTCATTTATAACTGTTTATCAGTTTTCCTTAAAATACTTTATTTATATTAAAATTACCATCAATATTAGAGAAATTTATCATTTACTAATGGATTCTTGACTTAAAATATACATACGTACTTAAATTCTTGCACGCTACTTAGCCTATTTTTGTTCATAGATTTATTTTTGCATGCAATACATTATATATTTAAAAAATAAATTATGTATCCTTTTAAAATGTAACAACTAGTTTCATTTTTATCTTTTGTAAATGTCTACATACCATATACATATTGAATCACTTTATATGGATGATCGGACTTACGTTTTTAAACCTAACCTAATCTTTAATCTTTTATCATTTACATTTAACATGACAAACTATACACAAAAATGGTTTTGATTATTTATATCATTTAATGTTTCCTTGTCTCTCCGAGTTTGACATTTACCTAATATAAAATTTCTTTTGTTTTGAATAATACAAAAGCTTACAAACAAGCGTTTGAATTACAGAAAAGGTTATGCCTAACCTACATGTAGGTATGTGGAAACGAAATACATCAATTTTATCAAATTTATAGAAAAATTACCGGAAATATAATGAAATAATATTTTAAAGATTATTTTTAATGTATTTCGAAATGTCTGGTCGATTTACAATAAAAGAAATCATTTCAAAAACCGTTTGTTCGTCAAATACTACATAACATACCATTAAAATGCGTCGTAAAGTATAACCACAAGTTAATTTATTTACCTTTATTTCCACTGAGTTAGCGTTTTCAAACAATAACCATTAAGTTCTTTGAAAGTCTATTTAACATTTTACGAAATTAAATATTATGACTAACATAAAAATTGCTGCTTCCGTGGCCAACTCACTGTCTAATTTTTATCCAATCACACATCTTAGGCCTACCAGTAGCAAAATGCCAATTGCAAACGGCACACCAGCGCTCCAATGAGCCAGAAACCACAGTTACAGAAATTCGTAACCCCCGAGTTAAAAATTTAATAACTTCTCGTTTAATATTATAAAATACTGTACTACCAAAAACAATGATGACTTCATATCAAAAACATACGTACATCTCGAAAACGTGTTTTTATTTTATAAATTATGAAGCAAGTATCTGAAATAAGTGTAAGCTTGCCGACCGCTAGGATCGCTGCAATTCTATCGCCAGCAAAAATGTAATTAAAGCTTCTTAGGGAATAAAATAATATATTTACTTGACTGTGATAGACTATCTACTGCCCTAAAAATCTGGTGTGAAACACACACAACTTTCTCTTGCCAATTCATATAATGACCAATATAACCTAACATTAGTAATAAAACATTAGAAATGTAAACAAACAACTAACCTCAAAAAACATAACCTTATTTTAATCATGAGTGAAAGACGCAAAATGAAAATCGATCAGTTTGGCTTAAAAATACGGAAAATCACTCTTTCACGCTAAACTAAGCTCTGTAAAGAACAATGCTCTAAATAAAAGTTGGAGATCTTTTAATTTCCTATAAATTTGATTATATACACTTCTGTCGTAAAAAGCATACTAAGGCCGAAATCTTTAAAAAAATCGATTTTTCACATGTTTTCGTGAGAAAAAAAGACAATTGTTAGTTATCGCTAAACTAAGCGTAATACAAAAAATTGTTTGAAATAAAAGTTGTAGGATTTTAAATTCTCTACATTTTTTATTATATAAATTTTTGCGCTTAATGCACATTAAAGCCGTAATCTTAAAAAAAAACAATTTTTTACGTGAAAACAGCCTCTTCAAGAATTTCAGCAAACATGGCGCCTACCCTATCTTGTCGAGCATAAAAAAATTTAGTAAACGACGTGATTTATAAAAAAATCGTAGGACCAGTTTTTGAGAAAATCGCAAAAAAGTGAAAAATGACACGAATAAACTACTACTTACGGTGGACCGATTTTGATGAAAATGTTCGTGTCGGCTCCGGTAGTGGTATGTAACTTAAGTTTCAAGTTTCAAGTTCGTACGATGTTCCGTCCTTGAGATATTCTGTTCGCTCTCGCGCACACACACAAATACACAGACCAATCGCTAAAAACATGTTTTTGGGTTCAGGGGGTCCGAAAACGTGTAGATTCGGTGAAAACTCGATTTCGAAAAATCGACATGAAAACAATGCCTACTTTCCTTCTTATGTATTCATATAGGCAAGAGAAAGTAAAACATTTTGAGTAAACGACTTTTTCTTGCCAATGTACTTTTTTTTTAATAAAAAAAAACTAAAATATTTTTATTATTTTTTACATTTTTATTTTTTTTATAAAATAAAAATTTTTTTTTTATAAAAAAAATACCATATAAATAACCTATTATGTTTTATCGAGTGAACAATGTAAAATGAAAAACCTAACCTAATTTTAATCGAGTGAATAACGCAAAACAAAAGTCCACGCGACAGCCTCCGTGGCGCAGTGACTAGCACGTTAGACTATAAAGCAAAAGGTCCCGGGTCGATTCCCGGCTAGGGTCTGGAAATTTTAACACGTTAAAAATCACAGTTACAGTACTAAAACCCACAGAAGTCGCTAATGACCAAGCTGTAAATGCGATTTTAAATAAACAAAAAAAAAAATCAACCGCTTTAGAACTTACTTAATTTATGTAAATAAAAATACCTGACACTGTTAAAACTAAACTCCATAAAAAATAATGCTTGAAATAAAGTTAATAAATTTTTTAATTTCCTCTAATTTAGAATACATACACTTTGGTCGTAAAATGGATACCTAGTCTGCAATTTTAAAACTTCCAATATTTTGATGAGCAAAATACAGAAAAACACTAATTTTGATGCTAAACTAAGCGTTGTAGAAGAAATGTTTGTTATATAAGTTGTTAGTTCTTTTTAATTTTTTACAACTTTAATTATTTAAACTTTCCCTAAAATGCTTATCAAGGACGCAATCTTTAAAAAAAAATTACCACGAAAGCACAGATTCTCCAAGAATTTCAGCAGACATGGGCGCTTACCCAATCTTGGAGAATAAAAAAATGTAATAAATGAGGTGATTTCTAAAAAAAAACTGTAAAAGCCGTTTTTGACAAAATCGCAAAAAGTTACGCATCGCACGAATAAACTACTACTTCCATTGACCGATTTTGATGAAAATGTTCATGTCGGTTCTCCTTATAACTGACTACATACCAATTGCTAAAAACATGTTTTTAGGTTCAGAGGGCATGAAACAGTAAAAATATACACTATGACAAATGCTTAAATTTTAATGGTGACTATACTGGATAATATAGTAAAAAGTTGTAGTTTTAAGATGTTGAAAGAAAACGATTTAATCCCCACAAGGGTATGACAAATTTGTAAGATTATATTTAATTTAATACTGTATTCTTTATTGGCGTTGTATCATCTTTCAAGTTTGATTTTATTATTTTTCCATTTTACCTTGCCTCCTATTTCATTCAATAAAACATTATTCACA
This sequence comes from Catonia carolina, assembly GCA_035578175.1. Lineage (NCBI taxonomy): Eukaryota > Metazoa > Arthropoda > Insecta > Hemiptera > Achilidae > Catonia > Catonia carolina. Next base: position 28,566,207 of record JAQMRL010000011.1, read on the forward strand.
TTTAATACATCATGGTTTTTATTTAATTAATATATTTTCATAATTACAAATAAATGAATGTATGAATGTATGAATGGGACGGACGTTCTAAAAAAACATGTTGTTAGCTTGAGGCTTCACGTCCCATTAAATTAATTTACAATTTTTTATTTTTACCCACCGGGTTGGTCTAGAGGTAAAGTCGTCGCCAAAATCAGCTGTTTAACATCTGATTTTCGGAGACGAAGGTTCCTGGTTCAAATCCTAGTAAAGGTAGTTACTTTTATACGGATTTAAATACTAGACAGTGGTTACCGGTGTACTTTGATGGTTGGGGTTTAATTAACCATACTCTCTCAGGAATGGTCGGCCTGGGTCTGTACAAGACTACACCTCATTTACACGTCATACACATCATCCTCATCTCATTGGGTCATGGGGTTGCTTATTGTTCTAAATTGAACAGATGAATGAAGAATGAAGAGAATGAATATATAGGAAGGGAAGTATTGTTTCATCTCCATTTTTCGAAATCGAGTTTTCACCGGAATTACACGTTTTCAGATCCCCTGAACCCAAAAAACACGTTTTTAGCGATTAATTTGTGTGTGTGTGTGTGTGTGTGTGTGTGCGCGCGTGCGTGCGTGCGTGTGAACAGAATATCTCAAGAACGTAACACCGTACGAACTTGAAACTTAAGTTAGATACCATTAGAGGACCCGACACGAACATTTTCATCAAAATCGGTCAACCGGAGGAAGTTCATTCGTGTCATTTTTCACTTTTTTACGAATTTTTTTAAATCGCCTCATTTACTAAATTTTTTATGCTTTACAAGATAGGGTAGGCGCCATGTCTGCTAAAATTCTTGGGGAGGTTGTTTTCTCGTAAATTTTTTCTTTTTAAGATTGCGACTTTAATATGTATTTTAGCGCAAAAATGTATATAATAATAGTTGTATCGAATTTAAAATTCTACAACTTTTATATCAAACTTATTTTGTAAAACGCTTATTTTAGCGGTAATTAGCGATTTTCTGTTTTTTTTCTCACGAAAACGTGTAAAAAAATCTATTTTTAAGGATTTGAGTCTTAGTATGCATTTTACGACAAAAAAGAATATAATTAAATTTGTAGGAAATTAAGAGATGTACAACTTTTACTTACAGAATTTTTCTCTACAGAGCCTAGTTTAGCGTGAAAGAGTGATTTTCCGTATTTTTAAGCCAAACTGAGGTTAATTTTCATTTTGCGTCTTTCACTCATGATTAAAATAAGGTTTATGTTTTTGAGGTTAGTTTTTTGTTTGTTTCATATGTTTTATTACTAATGTTAGGTTATATTTTTCATTATTTACATTGGCAAGAGAAAGTCGTGCGTGTTTCACACCAGATTTTTTTTTTTTACTTTCTCTTGCCTATATGAATATATAGGAAGGAAAGTATTGTTTTCATGTCGATTTTTCGATATCGAGTTTTCACCGGATCTACACGTTTTCAGAACCCCTGAACCCAAAAAACATGTTTTTAGCTATTGGTCTGTGTGTGAACAGAATATCTCAAGAACGGAACATTGTACGAACTTGAAACTTGAAACTTACGTTACATACCACTACCGGACCTGACACGAACATTTTCATAAAAATCGGTCAACCGGAAATAGTAGTTTATTCGTGTAATTTTTCACTTTTTTACGATTTTCTCAAAAACTGGTCCTACGATTTTTTTTTAAATCGCCTAATTTACTTAATTTTTAATGCTCTACAAGATAGGGTAGGCGCCATGTTTGCTGAAATTTTTGGTCAGGCTGTTTTCACGTAAAAAATTTGTTTTTTTAAGATTGCGGCTTTAATATGTATTATAGCGCAAAAATTGATTTTATAAAAAATGTAGAGAATTGAAAATTCTACAACTTTTTTTTCAAACATTTTTTGGTATAACGCATAGTTTAGCGGTAATTAGCGATTTTCAGTTTTTCTCTCACAAAAACGTGTGAAAAATCGATTTTTTTTAAAAATTCCGGCCTTAGTATGCATTTCACGACAAAAGTGTATATAATCAAATTTATAGGAAATTAAAAGATCTACAACTTTTATCTATAGCATTTTTTTGTACAGTGCCTAGTTTAGCGCGAAAGAGTGATTTTCTGTATATTTAAGCCAAACTGAGGTCGATTGTCATTTTGCGTCTTTCAATCATGATTAAAATTAGGTTATGTTTATTGACGTTAGTTTTTTGTTTATTTCTAATGTTAGGATTATTGTTTATTATTTGTATTGGCAAGAGAAAGTTGTGTGAGTGATTCACACCAGATTTTTTTAATTTTTTTTATTTACATCTGTATATTTAAGCCAAAGTGAGGTCGATTGTCATTTTGCGTCTTTCGCACATGATTAAAATTAGGTTATGTTTATTGAGGTTAGTTTTTTGTTTATTTCTAATGTTAGGATTATTGTTTATTATTTGTATTGGCAAGAGATAGTTGTGTGAGTGTTTCACACCAGATTTTTTTTTATTTACAGACAAACGGAGGTTACTACTTCCGAACCGCCTTCGTAACACGGTAAAACTACTTGTGTAGGGCTATTGTAAACAGTAAAATTGATACACGGACCACCCAGAAATTAATACGTAACGAATGTAAGTATAGATAATATGAAAAATAATAAAGTAATAAATAATTTTTTTAAATAATAAATAATTTTCCTACGTTATTACAACTTTTAAGAATAATAACGAAAAAAATCGAATAAATTCTAACTTAACCCTGGGAATAAATTCAAGTTTTCGTAGTAAAATTGTACGTAACGTTATAAAAATTATTTTAAAAAGATACTGTAAAAGATGATGGTAATAACATAGATGTATGTGTGTGTGTGTGCGTGTGTACATGCAACTATGTGTATGTTATGTCCTTGGTAAGGTCGAAGGACACAGGTAACTAAATAATACAGTATGTACTGCGATCATCATCACCATTACGACGAGTGGATCAAGAAGGCATTGGCTTTATAAGTTGGTACTTTAATGCATGGTGTTCCCTATTACATTCCAGGACACTACCTATATAATAACTTTTATTATTGTTATTTTATAATAGTTATTACAGAAAGGGGCAACGCATTAACACTAAAAGCTGCCGATTGCGCTCGTGTGTACGCGTGTACAAGTTACAAAAAAAAAACAAGGTGAGTTCAGTCCCATGACCTCACTTCTTCTTCGACTCTTTTGCCTCTGTATCCAGCACGAGATGTGTAAGAAAATAAGAGAGAGAACGAACGAGCACAGATTTATATATTTATCTTTCTCGCTCGACCCACGGACTCGTGATGGCAGCTCGTGAGACAGCTTGCTTTACCCCCTCTTACCAATCTACTGGAATACCATTTCTTCATCTTTCAGGAAACCACTCATCCTTCGTACTTTTCAAACCACCAGATAAAAATGACACCGAAAATATTATTTCTGTCCAAACCGGACTTTAACTACTTAAGAACTTCTACAAATACTTATACCAACTGATAAACTGGTTTATATATCTATACACATATATATATAATATATATAAACACGCGCACACATGTACAAAGAATAATATTGCCATCTTTTTCCACTCAATTATGATGATTTTAGTTTTTTTTATTTTTACTTATAAACGAATGGAATACCACAGCGTAACTTAAAAGATTATTTTTTATTTATAAGTCGTTTTAATACTTTGAAAAAGTAAAAAAAAATAAAATCTTAAAACATCTTTTAAAACAATAAAATAAAAAAATATATGTATATATTTTTAAGAACTTGACTACTGTATTATCTTTGCACATTAGTTATTTTTAACTTCCAAGAGAAGAATGTCCAGTTTTATATTTATATTAAAAATTCTTTAGTAATACATAAAGATTTTCTTAAAATAATAACTTCTATAGTTTTACGTTAAAATTTTAAGATTTTTATCTTCGATGTATAATAAATTTATGGTACGTAAGTGTTGTTAACCTCACGAATCAAATGTCAAAAAAACTGTTAATATCTCATATGCTATCTTGTGCAGTCTAAAAACTGCATAGGATCCTATGGGTTTTAATAAAAATGAGAGATGTATTCTGCCCATAATACACAGTGTTGTTAAGGTCATCAGCCGAAAGGCTGGTTTAAACCTCTAGAGGTTTTACTAAGTAAAACAAGGAGTGAGGTGGTTTACCATTGCCTTCCTCACTGAGTGAAAAATTACGCTTATCAGCATGCCAGGACCTCTGAAAAGCACAGATTTTCCACTCTGCAAATGACACCTTCACTTCATTCACCACAGGGTCTGGCTGTATAATGAAATTCATTACTTTCAGAGGAGACAACTCTGATTAGTGTCTTTTGCACCTCTACCTCTTCTGTTTTTAAATGATTTAGTCATTTAATTGGCTGACCATGTGATAAGAAACAGAACTATTTATTTTAGACCTGCAACGGACAGATTGAGTGTAAATAAATTGACACTCCACCTGTCTGTTAAGGGCAGATAATACACAGGTGGAGTGTTAAATTATTTGCACTTGATTTGCTAGTTCCAGAGTTACAAAAAATAGTTGTGATTCTTATCACATGGTCAATTATATGAATTACATGAATGAACCATTTAAGAACAGAAGAGGTATTGTGTAAAAAAACACTAGTCAAGGGTTATCTCCTCAGAGAATTATGAATTTCATTAAACAACTAGACCCTGTGGTGAATAAAGTGAAGGTGTCATTAACAGGGTAGAAGGTAGGTGCTTTTCAGAGGGCCTGACAAGCTGATAAGCAAACTTTTCCACTCCGTGAGTAAGGCAACTATAAACCACCTCAATCCTCATTTTACTTAGTAAAGGCTCTAGAGGTTTAAACCAGCCTTTTGGGTGATGACCTAAACAACAAAAGATGTATACGATATCTTAGGGGGTTAAGACGACGTTCATATTAAAAAAAAAACACCTGTAATAGTCCCAAAATACATTTTATCACCAGATTTAACTAAACAATTATTATATAAAATTATAAAAGCACACGATAAAAAATTTAAATTCTAAAAATATACACTAAATATAAAAACATTAGAATGATATTAAACCAAATAACTTACCACAAAAGGTACCATATGGACACGTGTTTTAAATTAAAATATGAATAGTTCTTTATAAACAGCACATAACAAAATCAATTGACATTTAACGTAATGATAAAGGACTTGATGTAATTTTTCTATACGTACTTTACACAGTAATATTATATTCTATTTTATAATATATATGAAGAACACAGAAGGATTTCCTACTTTTTCCACATTTTAAGAATGCCAAATGACAGAATTGAAACAACTGATCCTCAGGCACCTGAACAGGAAAATACATTGAAGAGATTAAGAGGAATCTCAATGAACTTGGACTGGCAATTGAAGATGTGTTAGACAAGGAAAAAATAAATAGTACTCTCAAATCACACAAATTTTATAGGGGAAAAGCAGAAACACACATGTTGGGGGTTACAGATGAGATACGGAAACAAATATCGGACTGTCTCAAAAAGTACAGGCAAAACCGAAAGGCTAGACCAATACGTTATCCGAAGAACACTAGAAATTTATTGGCTTAGTGGTCCAATTTCGCCTCAAAAAAATATATATAAATAAATTTCATTAATCCTTTTAGCTGCTTTTATTCTTGCTGTCCAATCACACATGTTTCGGTGGATCCACCATCATCAGAGTACACAAAACATCATTTGAACCTTTAAAATTATTATTTAAAACCAACAAAAGATATTGCATCTTAAGTCATCTATATAAAATTATGATAAATATTATAGGAGTTTTATATCGATGAGTGTTGCCCATAACAGGTAGAAGGAGTGTTAAATTATTTGCACTTGATCTGTTAGTTCAAGGGCTACAATAAACAGCTCTCTCTCGTACAACATGATCAGCCAATTATACGACTGAAGCATTTAAAAACAGAAGAGTTAGAGATGTAAAGACATTAGTCAGTGTTTTCTCCTCTGAAAGTAATGAATTTTATAATTACACAGCCAGGCCCTGTGGTGAATGGAGTGAAGGTGTCATTTGCAGGGTGGAAAGTAGATGCTTTTCATAGGGCCTGGCATGCCGTGATAAGCATACTTTTCCACTCAGTGAGGAAGGCAATGGTAAACCACATCACTCTTTGTTTTACTTAATAAACCCACTACAGATTCAAACCAGCCTTTCAGCTAATGACCTAAACAATAACAAAGATGCAATATCTTCTGAACGTTTTAAATAACAATTTTAAATTATGTTTTGTGTATTCTAATGAAGATGGATCCACCGAAAGTATCGTTAATTGAACCCCAATCATCAAAGTACAACAGTAACCACTGTTTAATATTCAAATCTGTACAAAAGTAACTACTGTTTACTAGGATTTGAACCACAAACCTTTGTCTCCGAAAATCAGCTGTTAAACAGCTGACTTGCGGCTACAACTTTACCTCTAGACCAACCCGGTGGGTTTACCTAAAATTAACTAAAAATTAAATTAATAGAACAATAAAACTATAACTAACTAACTACAACTTAATTTATGGTTTTCATTAAAGTTAATATTATAAATAACAATTTACACACATAATAACATTAGAAAACACAAAATAATTACAAATACACAAATAAACTGTTACCACATCTGGATTTACTAATTAATATATAAAATTAATCTAAGAAATATATAATATATTTAAAAAATACACAAAATAATATAATTAAAATACACAATTTGATAAACTATACTACGATACTAAACGAAATACACATAAATAAATAAAATAATGTATATTAAAACTGTAATTACACCAAAAAACAAGTAATAACATAATTTTAATACATGGAAATTTGGTTCAATAAGTAACCAAATTTCCATGTATAGATTTCATGTACACAAACATTATGCAACACACAGACAATTTAAACTAACCTAAACATAATTAAATGAAACAAATCATACCTGCATTAGATATCTTAAAACATTAGCACCCACAGTAAGATTGATTAAACTACGTATGGAACGCCATATAAATTTTCCGGATTATATCCAAGAATTGAACCAGAGATCTTTAGCTTTGAAACTAAGTACAACACCAACTGCACCCTCAACAAAGTGGTCATCATGGTTTTATTAAATATGAAAAACAATTATAACACTTTTTTTGTAATCCCTTATTTGTGTACGTTGCAATCTGTTCAATTCAGAACAATACGCAATCCCATGACCCAATGAGATGAGGATGATGTGTATGACGTGTAAATGAGGTGTAGTCTTGTACAGACTCAGGTCGACCATTCCTGAGAGAGTATGGTTAATTGAACCCCAACCATCAAAGTACACCGGTAACCACTGTCTAGCATTCAAATCCGTATAAAAGTAACTACCTTTACTAGGATTTGAGCCAGCAACCTTCGTCTCCGAAAATCAGCTTAACACACCTTAACGAATTAAAGTTTGTAATAAAGACTAGATAGACTAGATAGACTAGACTAGGATAGAAGCTTTTGAAATGTGGTGTTATAGGTAAATGTTAAAGATTAGGTGGGTGGACAAAATAAGTAATTTAGAGGTTCTTAGGCGAGTGGATGAAACAAGAAGTATATGGAAGCATCTTACCAAAAGAAGGGATAGGCTAGTGGGGCATATCCTAAGACATCCAGGGATTGGGCTATCAACAATGGAGGGTAACATTGAGGGAGTAAATTGTAGAGGGAGGCAAAGATTAGAATATATAAAGCAAATTACAAAAGATGTAGGGTGTTACAGGTATGTAGATATGAAACGACTTGCGCAAGATAGAACAGGTTGGAGAACTGCATCAAACCAGTCGAGAGACTGATGACAAAAAAAATAAATAAATAAAGACTCTGTTTACTGTAGACACTGCAACACGAAATTAACTGTCAAACATATTCTTGTGGAATGTCCTACCTTGAGCACTATACGAAGACAATTTCACTTACCGGACAATTACAAAGACTGCGTTAATCACACACAGTACACACAGACACTGGACTTTATACAATTTTTACTTTCTCTTGCCTATATGAATATATAGAAAGGAAAGTATTGTTTTCATGTCGATTTTTCGAAATCGAGTTTTCACCGGATCTATACGTTTTCAGACCCCCTGAACCCAAAAAACATGTTTTTAGCGATTGGTCTGTGTGTGTGTATGTGTGTGTGTCTGTGTGTGAACAGAATATCTCAAGAATGGAACAGCGTACGAACTTGAAACTTAAAACTTAAGTTATATACCACTACCGGACCCGACACGAACATTTTCATCAAAATCGGTCAACCGGAAGTAGTAGTTTATTCGTATAATTTTTCACTTTTTTGCGATTTTCTCAAAAACTGGTCCTACGATTTTTTTTTAAATCGCCTGGTTTACTCAATTTTTTATTCTCTACAAGATAGGGTAGGCGCCATGTTTGCTGAAATTCTGCGTGAGGCTGTTTTTACGTAAAAACATTTTCTTTTTAAGATTGCGGCTTTAATATGCATTTTAGCGCAAAACGTTATATAACAAAAGTTGTAGAGAATTTAAAATTCTACAACTTTTATTTCAAACATTTTTTTGTATAACGCTTAGTTTAGCGGTAATTTGAAATTTTCTGTTTTTTTCTCACGAAAACGTGAGAAAAATTGATTTTTTAAACATTTCGGCCTAAGTATGCATTTTACGACAAAAGTGTATATAATTAAATTTATAGAAAATTAAAAGATCTACAACTTTTGTTTAGAGCATTTTTCTCTACAGAGCCTAGTTTAGAGAGAAAGAGTGATTCTCCGTATTTCTAAGCCAAAATGAGGTTGATTTTCATTTTGCGTCTTTCACTCATGATTAAAATTAGGTTATGTTTTTTGAGGTTAGTTTTTTGTTTATTTCTTATGTTTTATTACTAATGTTAGGTTTATTGTTAATTATTTTCACTGGCAAGAGAAAGTTGTGTGTGTTTCACACCAGATTTTTAAATATTCAAAGACAATTTTAGTGCAAATAAAAGTGCAATTCATATAAAATAATTTATAATTTAAAAGTCTAAGATTCAATTATAAAGTGTAGTCTAAATTTTATTTAATTGAAAAACATCATTAAAAACCTAAAGTATTTAATCTTATGTTATGTAATTTGTGTTTTTTATGTAATGGGGCCAGAATGATTGCCAACATTCGGTAACGGATAGGCACTGGAAGAAGAAGAAGAAGAAGATGTAATGGGGTCGCTAAAAACTTAGAATGTTGATGCGACCATAATAAACCTATTATTTAAAAAAAGTTTGTAATACACATTTAATGTTTTAAATTTTAAACATAAATTTAAAGAATATTGAGAAACAGGAATAAACCGAAATGAACTGAACCAAATCAGACGACTAAAGACTTTAAAGACCTCCATGAACAGCAAAAACAGAACACCGGATAGGCGGAAGTAAGGAGAAAAGCCTACAGTGAATGAATATGAGCTCCAAAAAAGCTCTTCCACAAATGTCTCAAGTCTCCTCACATGATCTAAAAACTGGCCCCATACGAGGAAAAAATTCCTATTCTACAATAAACTATATCATCAGTCAATTAGTAGACAAAAAAAGATTTCAGTTGTCCGAAACATGTTTAAATTTATAAATTCATAAAAATTCAATAAGGATGACCTGCAGGAGGAAGTCTACAGAAAACCGAAAAAAATTTTAAATTCCTAATGTGTGTACGTTGCAATCTGTTCAATTCAGAACAATAAGCAACCCCATGATCCAATGAGATGAGGATGATGTGTATGACGTGTAAATGAGGTGTAGTCTTGTACAGACTCAGGCCGACCATTCCTGAGAGAGTATGGTTAATTGAACCCCAACCATCAAAGTACACCGGTAACCACTGTCTAGCACTCAAAAACCTTTACTAGGATTTGAACCAGGAACCTTCGTCTCCGAAAATCAGCTGTTAACAGCTGTTAAACAGCTGATTTTGGCGACGACTTACCTCTAGACCAACCCGGAGGGATAGAAAAAAATAGCACGTGATTTATGAAACAAGAATTTGGGAACCTCGTTTTAAGACCAACACGAAACAGAAATAATTTTACTTATTACCTGAAACTTGAAAAATATTCAGAATACAGATATCATGAATTCATACCATAATAACTCGTAAAACCATCATAATTTTAACGAAAATTAATTCTAAAATGATTTTTATAAATTTTGTAAAAACAACCTAACTTATTTTTTAAATAAACTCACAGAAATATAAATACGAGAATTTTTATCAGATGTCCTTGATAAAACCATATAGGTTAAATAATATACACTGTACATACATACAGAAAAAATTCCAGTATTGGAATTATGCCAGAAATTGTATGTTAGATACAAGAAAATATTTACATAGATTTAAATCAGATCACATTATTGGGTATAGTAATGTAATATATTATTAAAAAGCTTATGATCTCACGTTCGATTCTTGGATACGATCTGAAAATTTTTTAACATACATTTGAAACTTGACAGTCCGACATTTGTTAGTTCAATATGTTCGGTAATCCGACAGATGCCCAAAACTGGCAGGTGGAGTGTTATTTTAATTGCACTCTATCTGTTTGGTCCAGGGCTAAAAAAAAAAAAATAGTTCTGTTTCTTATCACATAGTCAGCCACTTATATGACTGAAATATTTAAGAACAGAAGAGATACAGGTGTAAAAGACACTAGTCAGAGTTATCTCCTCTGAGAGTAATGAATTTCACTATGCAGCCAGACCCTGTGGTGAATGAAGTGAAGTTGTCATTTTCAGGGTGGAAAGTGAGTGCTTTTCGGAGGACCTGGCATGCTGATAAGCATACTCTTTCAATTTAGTAAGGAAGGCAATGGTAAACCACTTTACTCCTCGTTTTTACTTAGTAAAACTTCTAGAGGTTCAAACCAGCCTTTCGGCTGTTGACCTAAACAACACAACAACAATCCGACAGCTGTAACTAATCAGTAATGTAAAACTATCGATAGGAATCTCGTAAGTACTATCGAAAGCATGAAACTATTGTAGTTACTTTTTAGCAGAAAAGACATAAATTCAGTCTGGAACATTCCATGTTTGTCAGGTTAGGTTTGGTTAGTGAATAAATAACAGAGAAAATACAATGAGAAAATGTGTTCCAATGTAAGAAATATACAATGTTTTTGTAATAAGTGGTCATTTAAATTTTGTAGTTCTTAGATGTTCTGTAAAGTCCAGCCTCTCTTAGTTTGCTCCTAATGTAAACAAATAATGACTTCACTGAGCATGCGCATTATATCAAAATGTGTACACGCTGATTAAAAAGTAACAACAAAATACTTTCAAAAGTATTTAAATACAAAATACTTTTAAAAGTATTTTTACAAATTAAATTGTTAGGCCTACATCATATCATGATTGATGTTTTTAGTACTTTCAGTACTTATAATTTAAAAAATAGTTAACTTAATAGAAATACGACATCCGTAAAGTCGCAGACTCTAGCGTGCACCCTGTAGTAGGTGGCTTTTGTTTGTTGACAGTAGGAGCAAACTAAGAACGGCTGAACTGTAGTTTGGATAGTACCTCTGACTTGTACAAACGTAGTACAAGGAAAACGTTACTACTACTAACGCAATCTCACACAGTAGTAGTGACGTAATGCATACCTCTCAGCTGCACAAAGCTTGGGAACGGGCATATAGTAATTGTAGTTATTTTAATAAATGCATGTCTTAAAATTGACTTTTTTAAACCTATCATGTATCCACCCCCAATAAATCTTTCATTACCGTTTTAAATTGCATTTTTGTAATCCATAATATTTGGTAATCCAACAGCCTTGCGGTTTCATATCTGTCAAGATTGTCAAGATTCAACTGTATTTTGATTCCAAAATTAAAATTACTAATAAAAAATGCAGCAGCAAGAATGGGTTAGAAGAGATGGGAAATGTAAAAGTAGGCAACGTAAACTTACAGGAAGTTGGAGAATTCTGCTATCTAGGGAGTAAAATAACAAAGGATGGTGGAAGCACAAGTGATATCAAAAGTAGAACTGCTCAAGCTAGAAAAGCCTTTGAAATAAAAAAAAACAGCTTAATGACTACCAACATTGATTTACATATTAGGAAAAATTTCTTAAAACATTATGTTTGGAGTGTAGCATTATACGGGAGTGAAAGGTGGGTGATAAGGGCTGCAAAAAAAAAGACGATGGAAGCTTTTGAAATGTGGTGTTATAGGAAAATGTTAAAGATGAGGTGGGTGGACAAAATAAGTAATTTAGAGGTTTTTAGGCAAGTGGATGAAAAAAAGAAGTATACGGAAGCATCTTACCAGAAGAAGGGATAGGCTAGTGGGGCATATCTTAAGACATCCAGGTATTGGGCTATCAATAATGGAGGGTAATATTGAGGGAATAAATTGTAGGGGGAGGCACAGATTAGAATATGTAAAGCAAATTACAAAAGATGTAGGGTGTTACAGGTATGTAAATATGAAACGACTTGCGCAGGATAGAAAACTTGGAGAACTGCATCAAACCAGTCGAGAGACTGATGACAAAAAATAAAAAATGATTCAATTATTTTAAAATTCTTACTCTTTCCCTTGACGAACTCTGAATTCTTGTCCGCAGCAAGTCCAAGGATCAGGCACCCCAGAACGGCATAAAGGAAGCCGACATGAGTCCAAAACCTCATGTCTACACACCATAGTCAGAGCCTAACTGCATCCACCATTACCTGTCTCTACCACCCCTTATCCTCACAGCTTCCTGAAAAAAAAACAAAAAAATCATAAAATATTTGTTTAACTTATTCAATTAAATTCTTGGGTCTTTTCTTGTGAATTTGTTCTTAATATTTCCAAAGATTTTGTTCTTCTGGTGGAAATAAATAACAGAGAAGTTATTTGATTGTAAATGTCCATATTTTCGTTTTGGTTAAAATTAAGGGGTCTTTTCCGTTTTATGTATGCCACTATCAAATCCGAATTACTTAAAGGGTTGCACACTTGTTCATATCTCCCACTCCCTGCCTTACTGTTCTGAATACTCTACTGAGATAGATACACTCACGCACGCGTACACACGTCCTTCCCAGTCCCAGTATACAGAACTATGTTACACGTTCTGTTGTTTTATTTATTATTTTTATTGTTTTATTTTGCTATTACTACATTACTATTACCTAAGTTATATCTTTTAATTATTTGCATTGGGAAGAGAAAGTCGTGTAAGTGTTTCACACATGCCTACTTTTTTAATAGTCACATCCTTTGGGATTATGCAAAAAAAACCTTTCCTGAAGGAACTCTGCAGCATCTTCCTCCGTCCGAATATTATTAAGTAACTCTACAAAATTCATAGCAGACTGTGCAGTAACTAACTGTGAAATCGGAGTGGAGTTGACATTACGCAGATAAATTGCTATAGTCCAGCCTGTCTTAGTTTGCTCCGAATGTAAACAAATAATGACGTCACTAAACATGCGCATTATATCAAAATGTGTACACGCTGATTAAAAAGTAACAACAAAATACTTTCAAAAGTATTTTTCTAAATGAAATTGTTAGGCCTACATCATATCATGACTGATGTTTTTAGTACTTTAAGTATTTATAATTGAAAAAATAGTTAACTTAATAGGAATACGACATCCGTAAAGTCGCGGACTCTACGGTGAACCCTGTAGTAGGTGGCTTTTGTTTGTTGACAATAGGAGCAAACTAAGAACGGCTGAACTGTAGTCAGATTGGCGCGCTAGACGCAGGAGTGGGAGAAATGTGTAACCCTTCAGGGAATTCGGATTCGATAGTGGCATACATAAAACGGAAAAGACCCAAATTAAGTCTTAAGATTTTAAAACATTTCGTGATCAATTAGTTTGTGATTAGACAAATTCTTTTGTTGTAATTTACTAACTGTATTAATTGATTTAAGTAATTAGTTTGTAATAAATAATAATAAAAATAAGCTAACATTGTAACAATGAGTACTAGAAGGTGTTATTTAGGGTTGTACCTTATTACAGTACTATATTGTCAAAATCCGTACACAACCTTTAGGGAACGAATTTATGATCAATTTCATTTTTTACATTTCCATATTTAAAGATAAGTTCAGTTTAGCTTAAAGTTAAAGTTTGTAATAACATTATTGTAATTAAAAATCGTTAAGTAATTTAATTGTACTTTACAGTAGGTAGTGATATAAATAATTAATCTATTGTAGCTACCTAATAAATAAGTTAATAAATAATTCTTCTTCTAATTCTTTTCTTTTAACCCCCTCCCCCTCCAAGCATAATTTATCACATTTTGTACAAGATTCCGTATGTAGGTAGATTTTTTCCGTATTCATATCAATATTTTTATAGTTCACGTTAAAAAAAAATTTTCAAATTAACATTAAACCATTTATTGAAAGTTATTAAATTATTTAATAATATTTTAATTAAATGATTAATTTATTTAATGATGTCATGTAGCGCTGAGTTTATATTACATTATTATATACAGTAACAATATTGAGAAAAAGCAATGCGTTTACCCCACCTATATTTAACCTTAACTTGAAGAATATTGGTGTAGGATTTTTAAAAATATTTTTATCGTTAAAATACACTCGACCCTCGATGTTCGTGGACTCCTATGTTCGAGGTTTCGACCGTTCGAGATTTTGTATTTGTACACAAAAAATTCAATTTTCGAGATTAACACTCGGTGTTCGTGATTTGTACTGGGATCTTGAACAAGAAATCCAACAGCTTTAAAAAACGTACCAAAACACACTTTGCCGGTAATTTGGAAAAGTAATGAGAAAACATGGGTGACGAGACATCCTTACAAACTAAAACTTAAAGAACTTCAAACCAAAGCAAAACAAACAACGATTTTGAATTTTTTTAAGCCGAAAAGAAATAACATCATTACCACTCATCAAGGTTTCACCATCAACATCAAGGACACAATTTGCAGCCCAGAAGGAATAAAATGTACATAAAGAAACAACTTTTAATGTTTTATAAAATTCACAAATAACAACAAAATATAATAGGGGAATATTTTTCGATTGCAAAGAACATTTTACATTTGAATCAAGATAGTTAATAATATTTTGTATTTCTTTTTTTAAAAACTAAATTTTTCTACAACACAGTTTTTTTTATTGAAAATAAGCCGAAACGCCTTGTTTATCTCTTTAAAAACCACGCATTTTTCACTCACATGGAACCGATTAGAAATTTTACACTGAAAATGGATCTCGATGTTCATGATTTCGATTTTCAAGATGGTTTTCATGGGCCCAATTAATCTCGAACATTGAGGGTGCAGTGTACTGTAAGATCACACACGAAATATCCACAAAATGTGACAAATTAATCTTGAAGAGGAGGGATAACAGAAAAACCCAAATTTTGTAACTGTACCATAAACAGTTGGCAAAAATGATCAAAATATCTAATAATTTTTACTTTCTCTTGCCCTAGCCCCTATATGAATATATAGAAGAGGTAAGTATTTTTTTAATGTCGATTTTTCGA
This sequence comes from Catonia carolina, assembly GCA_035578175.1. Lineage (NCBI taxonomy): Eukaryota > Metazoa > Arthropoda > Insecta > Hemiptera > Achilidae > Catonia > Catonia carolina. Next base: position 28,581,776 of record JAQMRL010000011.1, read on the forward strand.
AATAAAATTTGCACAGATATATATACGTTTTTAGAGTCCCCTCAACACCCCAAAAAAAGTTTTTTTAGCGATTGATCTGTGTGTGAACAAAATATCTCAAGAGCAAAATATTATATAAAGTTGAAAATCTTTTAATATGTTTTCGTTTTCTTTTTACTTTCTCTTGAACTATAGAGATTGATATATCCATAAGGACATAAAGGGAAGAAAGGTCTTGTTTTAAATTGAGTTTTCACCGGAAATATATGTTTTCAGGCTCCCTGAAGCCAAAAAAAATGTGTTTTTGGGGATTGATGCGTGTGTCTGTCTGTCTGTGTGTGTGTGTGTGTGTGTGTGTGTGTGTGCGCGCGTGTGTGTGCGTGCGTGCGTGTGTGTGTGTGCGTGCGCGCGCGCGCGAACGAAATATCGCAAGGACGTAATAACGAACGAAATTGAAACTTAAGTTAGGAACCACTCACTACAAGAACCGACAGGAACATTTTTATCAAAATCGTCAACCGGAAGTGGTAGTTTCTTCGTACGATTTTTCACTTTTTGCAATTTTCTCAAAATCGGCTCCTACAATTTCATTAAAACCCACTCATTTACTACATTTATTATGCTCTACAAGATAGGGTAAGCGCCACGTCAGCTGAAACTCTTGGGGACGCTACGTGGAGAAATAATTGTTTTTTTTTTAATATGGCGGCCTTAATATATATTTTAGGACAAAAGTGTATATAATTGAAGTTTTAAAACTTTTAACAATCTACAACTTTTATTTTAAACATTTTTCTTGTAAAACGCTTAGTTTAGCGGCAATTAGTGATTTTCTGTTTTACATTAAAATCTGTAAAAAAACAATTTTTTTTAAGATTACGGCCTTAGTATGCATTTTACGACCAAAGTGTACATAATCAAAGTTATAGAAAATTAAAAACCCTATAACTTTTATTTCATGCGATTTTTTTGTACAACGCTTAGTTTTGCGGTAGTTAATGATTTTCCGCATTTCTAAGTTTTCCAGAGGTTGATTTTAATTTTGGGTCATTCACTCATGATTAAATTTAGGTTATATGTTTAATTATTTATTTATTAGCAAAAGAAAATCGTGTAAAAGTTTTACACCAGGTTTTTTTATTATTATAGCCTCCATAAATTATACGAATAATTACATAAGAATTTCAGAAAACACAAAATCTTAATAGATACCTTGATTTAATATGAAAATCCAAAAGTGTCATAAAACTACAAAAAAATTATCACTTCATAGTTGTGTATAAGATTACATAAAAAGTGGTAAAACATAAATAAAGTTTACAGGTAACATAAATAGGAACTTAGAATTAAGCACAGTGTTAAGTAACGAAGTATAACATGAACATTTAAGTACACATTGACTAAAACACAAGAAAGCATTGCAGAGACTAACCGAACATAAGTAAACTAAGCACGATGGTTAGAAGCCACACGGTATTCGTGAGTCGCCATAATCGTGTTTCGTGACTCGACTTGAGATAAAACAAGAGCGCTGTTTAATTAATCAAAAAGAGCTCCAAGGAGATGGAAGCGTTACTTATAAAATGCTTAAAGCTAACTTTAACTTTAAACATAACCTCTCGCGCGATATCAGTACAGCATCGCGCCGTCTTTTAAACTCTTTCATTCTTCAGTAATCCTCTCCCCCCCGCCAAATAATCCTACAAGAAAAAAATCCATTCTCTTACGTCCCTTACTGCACTATGAAATGTCTTTCTCATTCCCACCCCCCTCCTCAAAACACTACAAATTATACCAACCCTTAAACAATTTATAACACTCGATCTTTTAACCATAGAATAACCCGACACACATATCTTTCCCACGAATTTTTCATTTATAAAATTTCTTATCACGATTTTTTTATTATATATAAAATTGTATTTTATTAATATCGTGATAAGGTTAAATTTTCTTTTAGTTATTTATAGCAATTTAGTTTTAAAAAAATTGTAATAAATTTCATGTCGGGATTACTTCAAGATAAATGGATAGGTATCGTTAGAAAAATATATTTAACACTCCGCTACAACAATACTGAAACGGTAGCGTTATCGATTACTAAGTTAAGTATCAGTGGTTCGATGCCTTATACAAACTAAATCTCATGGTATACAAAAGAAAACGTAGCTATATGTATAAATTATTTAGGCCTAAATCACTTCTTTTTTAATTTCATAGCATCAACAACTAATTCCAGGGCTGCAAAAAATAGTTCTGTTTCTTATTAGTAGCTACATGTTAGTATAAATTTTCAAAATGTACTCCGAAGAGGTTGAAAAGGGTAGGCTATTCAACCCCTAATGGACCTACAAAGCCTAGTTTAGCGCCATTTAGTGATTTACCGTATTTTTAAGTTCTGCAAAAGTTTATTACTATTTTGCGTCATTCACTCATTATTAAAGGGCCGACAAAGCCTAGTTTAGCAGTAATTAGTGATTTGCCGTAATTTTAAGTTCTGCAAAAGTTTATTACTATTTTGCGTCATTCACTCATTATTTAAGGGCCGACAAAGCCTAGTTTAGCAGTAATTAGTGATTTACCGTAATTTTAAGTTCTGCCGAAGTTTATTTTTATTTTGCGTCATTCACTCATTATTAAAGGGCCGACAAAGCCTAGTTTAGCAGTAATTAGTGATTTGCCGTATTTTTAAGTTCTGCCGAAGTTTATTTTTATTTTGCGTCATTCACTCATTATTAAAGGGCGGACAAAGCCTAGTTTAGCAGTAATTAGTGATTTGCCGTATTTTTAAGTTCAACAGAAGTTGATTTTTATTTTGCGTCATTCACTCATAATTAAATTACGTTGTTGTTATTTTACATTTTTACAATGTTTACTCTTCCCATAACAGGCAGGTGGAGTGTTAAATTATTTGCACTGGATCTGCTAGTTCTAGGGCTACGAAAAATAGTTCAGGGGTTCAAAAAATGGTTCAATTGTACAGGTATAACTGAACCATTTAACAATGGAAGAGATAAAGGTGTAAAAGACACTATTCAGAGTTATCTCCTCTGAGAGTAATGAATATCATTATACAGCCAAACCCTATGGTGAATGAAGTGAACGTGTCATTTCTAGGGTGGAAAATAATATACAAATAAAATAATATAATAAATAAAGGAACATATTACATCCCTTTCATAGGGCCTGCCATGGTGATAAGCATACTTTCTCACTCAGTGAGAAAGGCAATGGTAAATCACCCTATTCCTCGTTTTACTTTAGTAAAGCCTCTAGAGCAGAGGTTCCCAAACTGTGTGCCGCGGAACTCAAGGAAAATAAATTAAATTAAATTTAAACGGTCCAACAAAATAATGCCTAGCCGATGACTATAAGTATGTATAAGTATGATATAAGTACGTTCATATCAAGTACTTAAGTTTAATCAATGGCATAAAGTAATAGGTGTGCCGCGGCTATTGGCCGTTTTTTTTGTAGAGTGCTGCGAGAAAAAAAAGTTTGGGAAACACTGCTCTAGAGGTTCAAACAAGCCTTTCAAGCTGCAACAGCATAAACATCTGAGTAACTATTGTAGGTATATGTTAGCGTAATGAGTAAAACTACGTTGAAATATTCTGCACATGAACCCAAAGATGGTCTTACACCCCAGAAAAAAGTTTACCCCACGAAATAAGTTCGTTGTGTTTGAAGAGGTCTGCTTCATAAACGACCGAACGGAAATTTTTTATTTTATTTTTTATTTACCATTTTGTAGCTTACTCTCTTATAATACGCCATTAAATATCGAATTTTTTTTCTTTTATTTCTAATTGTGTAGGCTACGTTGCAATCTGTTCAATTCAGAACAATAAGCAATCCCATGACCCAATGAGATGAGGATTATGTGTATGACGTGTAAATGAGGTGCAATCTTGTACAGACCCAGAGGCCGACCATTCCTGAGAGAGTATGGTTAATAAACCCCAACCATCAAAGTACACCGGTAACCAATGTCTAGTATTCAAATCCGTATAAAAGGAACTACCATTACTAGGATTTGAACCAGGAACCTTCGTCACCGAAAATTAGCTGTTGAACAGCTGATTAAATATCGAAATAGCAATTTTTTATATTTTTTTGGAGACTTTAATGTAGGGTACCGTAAGAAGGAGATTAAAAACACAAGAAACTTTTTCTTTTTTGCGAGTGGGCCAACAATACGATCTCGCATGAGGTTAAAATACATTATTATCACCTCTTTGTGATAGAAGGAGCAGCGTGAACGATTATTAACAGCTGGATCAAAAAACAGTACTATACGTTATGTAGTCCTACCGAACCACAATATTAGAAGAGGAGAAAACAGTACAAGTAGAGAAAACACATATTAAATAAACTATTTTTAATTCCCAACAAACAATTAGACATTTTATCTTAAGATTTTTATACCCACCGGGTTGGTCTAGAGGTAAAGTCGTCCCCAAAATCAACTGTTTAATAGCTGATTTTCGGAGACAAACGTTCCTGGTTCAAATCCTAGTAAAGGTAGTTACTTTTATGCAGATTTGAATGCTAGACAGTGGTTACCGGTGTACTTTGATGGTTGGGGTTCAATTAACCATACTCTCTCAGGAATGGTCGACCTGAGTGTGTACAAGACTACACCTCATTTATACGTCATAGACTAAATATCATCCTCATCTCATTGGGTCATGGGGTTGCTTATTGTTCTGAATTGAACAGATTGCAACGTACACACATTAGGGGTTACAAAAAAAAAAGATTTTTATACTGATCAAATCCGTTGTAACCCACCGGGTTGGTCTAGTGATAGGTAAATTTGTTGTCTTAAATCAGCTGATGTTCCCACGCCTTCAAAGTATTTTTTTTAAATTGTAAAATAATAATTATTAAACATAGTTCACGAACGAAACTAGACAGGTGTAACAATATTATTCCGTAACTCGTATGCAACTGATGCGACATTTTTCTTCTAGTTACACAGATTAATATGCAAGACACAAGACAAACTTCAGATAAATATCATTATGCAACACAAGTTACACATTTTAAGTGCCATTATATTTATGATATAATCCTTATCATATTAATGCTTCACTATTTTTATTGGAACAATTTAATGACAGCAATAAAACTTAATTGTCGTACTAATAGATAACACAAGTCAGTTTGTGTCTTGCTTTTTTATACAGTAATTATTATGTATAGGATAGTTAACCTCGAAACTAATGTAATAATGTATAACTACAGTAGATTATAGTGTACTGTTTACGTTTCTATAACTTTAACTAAGTTTTAAGTCTAGTTAAAGTAATGTACATTATTATATCTTGTTATGTTAGTCAAAGGTGTGTACTGAGTACAGTGGAATTTATCCCGAGGTCAACATATTTTTCTCTGAATTTAAATTAATGAAATGATTTTAACTCCGAAAATTTATAATAAGGAAAAATCCCTTTCATGAGACGCCGCGTCCATGGGCTGGTGGCAATTTTTTCCAAAGGTAGTCGGGAGGAGACATATATGGAGATCAGCGGGATCGCCCTCTCCCACAGTGAATCAATCCTGTCCCCATCTCAGTAGGTAAGTTAGGCACACTAATTTCCTGAGCTTGTGATGAAAGAAATGAATCAAAGTGAGAGAGTGAGTGTTGGTCAGTGACAGCGAAAGGGGAATTAGGCTACGGTTCCCTTCCACGCCCCGCTGACAGTATTTAAATTTTTTTAACCCGACATTTCCCTGGTAATATTATATAAACAGTTCCGAGGGAGGTGGAGGGTTGTTTGCTGATGACGGATCAAGTGGCCAGGCGGCGGGTTTTTGGTTGGTAAGGCGGTTGCGGCCTCCTTGGGGCTGGACGAGGACGCCTCAAATGAGTCCAACACTACTTCCCCCATCGTTAGGGAGTGAACATGAGTTTTTCTCGCCGCCTCGGATAAAAAAAAGGTTTATATAGGCCCTATACTAATTTTACTACTAGGTATATACAGATATAAAACTAAATAATAGAAAACTAGAGTTTTGCTAGTTAGGATGATTTCCTTCACAATTTTTATAAAGGTAATGATTCACTCGCACACACACTTAATATTAATGTCAAGTAACTAAGATTTCTTAAAAACAGGATAAAAATTATATGCCTACCACAAATAAGTTAATTACTTTTGAAAGAATAGTCAAACGTTTTTCCTAGGTCAATGAACCCAGCGTATAACATTTTGTATGAAAACAAGTTTTAATAGAAATCGGCTTACTTCAGATCTTAGTTCAAAAGCCACACACAATTCAGGTAGTGGATTGACCAACCCTTAAAGATAGATAATTGGAATGTAGGCCTACTTCATACAGTAACATATGTTTGTTTTCCACATTTTCCTTATTCCTAACATTATTATAAAATTCTCAGAATCTTGTTTATTCAAATTTAATAACTATTTTCGTAACTACTATTTTTGTGTTTAATTCGTAGAGAAGGATCGCTGGACACTTCCCTAATCATATCAGTGTTATTATTTATTGTTTCACAACTATTTACTAAAAGTTAAACATAACTGATTGTAAGTTTTATCAAATAAAAATAAATAAAAAATTTATCAAAAAATCAGTTTTTTGGAATCTTGTGAACAGCATTAATAACATAGGCCTACTAAAATAGTAATACATCTGGTATAATAATAACAACACTTACGCCGTTACGGTTACTTCAATATAAAAAAAATGTTTTTCATACAGATCTTTTACATTTTAGCTGAGATGAGATTTTTGTGGGGAATCAAAGATTGTACCCAGATAGAGTACATAACGAAACTGTACGCGCCGAGTTAAATGTTTCCTCACTGTATAACACATTAAGTATAACTAAAAGAAATTGGTCCAACCATTTACTTCGCATTCACAACGACTTCCTCTACGAGCATGGAAATATAAACCTAGAAAGAAGCGAGGCTTGGGAAGACCCAAAAACAGATGGATGCCGTAACAGGCCACCGAGCCTAATCCTTGACAGAGATGATGATGCGATATCTTTTAAGGAATATCTTCTGGTGTACAACTTCGATATCTACGAGTATTAGAAACATTTCAATTATGAAAATGTACTTAATAAAATGTAATAAGACTGGCATAACATTTTGTAGTAAATGCAATAATAAATGATAAATTAATAGCAAGTAACAGATCATCCCCATCAATCATAATATTAGCAGTTCCTTCCTCCTCAGCAAAAACTTCTGGAATCATACCAGAATTTCAGATAGTGTTCCCCAGCAGCTCCTAAAAAGCACTCCTAAAAGTACTGAATTTTATTATACAGGCAGACCCTGTGGTGAATGAAGTGAAGGTGTCATTTGCAGAGTAGAAAATAATGTGATTTTCAGACATTTGATTTTCCCGGCATGCTGATAAGCGTACTTTTTCACTCAGTGAGGAAGGTAATGGTAAACCACCTCACTCCTCGTTTTACTTAGTAAAACCTTTACAGGTTCAAACCAGCATTTCGGCTGATGACCTAAACAACAGCAACAACCTAAGTATATGTAATTAATGTAATTAATATTTTCTTACATAACGCAGAATGTTAAAACATTAACATTTTTCTGCCTTCAATAATAATTTCTTTAAAAATCACTCTTAAGATTGTCTTGGTCGCTTCTTAGCTAAGACGATTTTCCGCTTAAGACGCTAATTTGTTTCGAACCCATGAAAATCGTATTAAGCGGATTATACTGTATATTTCGTAGGATAATTTTTATGTTAATCGTTCAAATATAACTTTTACAGTCATCCAGATTTTTACTCACATGGTGGTATTTGCAAACAAATCCAATTTCATTACTACCTCATAACGTCTATAAAATATAAACTCGCGGAATGTTTAGACGTAATTCAAGTCGATTTAAAAAAAAGTACGAAAATAGTAAAAAAAAATATGAACATAAATTCTGAATAAAAATAACAAAAAAAGTAGAAAATACAAAATACTTCAAGAACAAAAAAACCGATTTATTACGCCAATATAATATATCATATAATAACACAACATAACAATATAAGATATATAATATAAAATACTGTTATTATATTTAGTTATAAAATATAATAAAATATTGAAAAGAAGAAAATTTGATCCTAAGACTTAAGGGATTAAGACTACATGAAATTACATATAAATGGATACAAGTTGTAGCTATGGATGAAGGGATAGCCTAATCATGTAAAGATTCATAAAACGTAACAACATAAAATAAGACGTGTGTTATCTCCGCATAATACTAGTACTATATTTAAGATTATATTACTCGGCGATCGCGTACAAGAAAAATCTAGTTGTAATACATATACAGGGTGGCTCAAAAATTCACACTTTTTTCAGTTTTACTACACTACACTATTTTACTACTTTTTTTTCTTTAGGAAATTCACAATCTGTTGGAAACAATTAGTGAATGTGATAACACAAAGTTTGGAAAAAATTAACATGGTAAATAAACGTGAGTGAAGACACAGTCCAGTGACAGAACTCCGACGTGAATAGATAAGTGTAGCATTAAGTGCAGCATTTAGAATACTGTAATGGATAGTCAATTACTGTACTACGTTAATTGATGAGGTCCCGGCTCCATCGACGTTTTAGACGTCTTATTGGATTGTTTGGGAGAGTCAGCGTAGCCAGATTTGAGATCAATGGGTTATGGTGGTTCACAAGTTTCTTCCTAAATTTTGTATAGAGTTTTACACTTTTTTTACAAGGATCCTCCATGTAAAACTAAACAAAAAATGTCGTACAGAATAATTTCATTTTCCCCTTTGTTTCCCCACTGACCAGAATATTGTTATTTATATCTTATGATCTAGTCCATAACAGGAAGGTGGAGTGTTAAATTATTTGCACTCAATCTGCTTGTTTCAGGGCAACAAAAAATAGTTCTATTTCTTATTACGCGGTCAGCCCATTATATGACTAAACTATTTAAGAACAGATTGGTAGAAGTGTAAAAGACACTAGTCAGAGTTATCCCCTCTGGAAGTAATGAATTTCATTATACAGCCAGACCCTGTGGTGAATGAAGTGAAAGTGTCATTTGCAGAGTGGAGAGTAGATGTTTTTCGGAGGGTCTGGCATGCTGATAAGCATAGGCTTCTTTTGTACTCAGTGAGGAAAACAATGGTCAACCACCTCACTCCTCGTTTTAGGCCTACTTAAAAAAAACCTCTAGAGTTTCATACCACCCTTTCGGCTGTTGACCTAAACATCTTATGATCGGATAAAGGAATCACATTAATATTTGGGGAGGGTCTTTATAAAAACTTTAAATACATAATAATTAAACAATTTACAATTTAAGAAATCCTCCATAACAGGTCCATAAATGGGCAGATTTGCTCATAACAAAAAAGTTGGCGTATTAAATTATTTGCACTCGATCTGCTACTTCCAGGGCTACAGCAAAATAGTTTTGTTTCTTATCATAAGGTCAGACAATTAAATAACCAAAGTATTTAAGAACAGAATAGGTAGAGGTGTAAAAGACACTAATCAGAGTTATCTCCTCTGAGAGTAATAAATTTCATTATACAGCCAGATCCTGGGGTGAATGAAGTAAAAGTATCATTTGCAGGATGGAAAGTAGATGTTTTTCACAGGGCCTAACATGCTGATACGCATATTTTTCCACTCAGTGATAAAGAGACTGGTAAACCACCTCACTCTTCGTTTTACTTAGTAAAGCCTCTAGAGCCTTTCGGTTGATTATCAAACAACAACATGGAGAAATTCCATTTTCCTTTTGTTTCCCCAATGTTCGCCATTTTTTTATTTACATGTATAAATTATTATTTTATAATCGGATAAAGGAATCACTCTGCCCATAACAGACAGGTGGAGTGTCAAATAATTTACACTCAATCTGTTCGTTGCAGGGCTAAAATAAATAGTTCTGTTTCTTATCACATGGTCAGCCAGTTGAATGACTGAATCATTTAAGAACAGAAGAGGTAGAGGTGTAAAAGACACTAATCAGTTATCTTCTCTGAAAGTAATGAATTTCATTATACAGCCAGACCCTGTGGTGAACGAAGTGAAGGTGTCATTTGCAGAGTGGAAAATATGTGCTTTTCAGAGGGCCCGGCATGCTGATAAGCATACTTTTCCACTCAGTGAGGAAGGCAATGGTAAACCACCTCACTCCTCGTTTTACTTAGTAAAACCTCTACAGGTTCAAACCAGTCTTTTGGCTGATGACCTAAACAACAACAAAGGAATCACAGTAATATTTGGGGAGCGACTTTATAAAAAAACTTCATATAATAAATAAAAAAATTACGATTTAATAAAATATTTCTTCACAAATGAACAAATGGTGACCATGTTTATTTTTCAATTCGTGGTATCTCAAAAACCATTAGTAGCCTATATAATAAAAATGTATATTGTAAACTAAAATATTAAGCATTTAATTTGGATAAAATCACATATAATTTTTTTTAATCGGTTAATAAATAGCCGAATTATGGAAGGAAAATTATTTTGTAGTTTTGTGCCCGATATAATGTCCTCCATTCAATTTAATAAATTAAAAGGGTATTCGATTCTTTTAAATCACTTATTCATTTTTTCATATTTTTTTTAATTTTTGTTCCAACAGAAATACTGAATTTTTTCGTAACTTAAATAACAAATATATTTTAATAAAGTTAATGGTTACTGAGGTAGGCCTACAATGGATTAAAAAAATAAACATGACCGCCATTTTTTTTATTTTGAGAAGGAACTTAAATTGAGATGTTTAATTATTAAAAAAAAACGTTTTTATAAAGACACTCCCAAGTATTAATGTATGATTCCTTTATCCAAATCATACAATAAAAATTTATTTAAAAAAAACAAAATGGCGGACAGCAGGGAAACAAAGGAAAAACTGTAATGTTTCATAGAACACTTTTAAATTAAACGCATAATCTAAAAGTATATCAAGCTACACAATTTTTGAATCAACCTGTATATATATAAACTACAGAACAGTACAACCGAAAGGTAAGGATTAGTGGAAAGATCGAGCGGCATGTGGGAACTGTAATTACAGACTAGAGAGTGATGCTGAGGAACGCTGAAGATGATGATGACGATGAAGAAGAAGAAGAAAGATATACTATAAGTATAGACCATAATATATATATAGATAGATAGGTGTAAGAATAATAACAATACGAATAACAATAAAAAGAAAAAGAAGATGAAATTTTTATAACATAGATAAAACTATTCCCTATATCATCATTCTACACACTCATGGTGTATTATAATCTATCAAATGTAATATAATTTACAAGTATATCATATATATATAGACTATGGACAGTATTACTATAGAAAATATAAATACACTTTGGTATTCGGATAGGAACTCTTTTAATACTATGATGCTTTGTTAAAAATATATAGTACGATACCAAAAATAAAAAGGTTACCGAACCAAATTCCTTTTTGATTAATCTTTTGTTATCTTCTAATTGCACTCGATGATCTTAAAATAAAATAATTATTATTTTTTGTACTTTCTCTTTGGGTATCCTTCTAATTTGATAAAAGTGGTTAACAGTGTATAAAAATATGCAAATAATGTTAAATACAGATACGAAACGTTTAGATAATTGATTCTCAACCTTTTTTGCTCTGCATCAAATTTTGTTATCGTAACACGAAATACATTTATTAAGGATTTTTGAAACACCGCATTTATTTTGGATTTTCCAACAAGATAAAAATCAACAAACCTATAAAATTAATAAAAAATTATTCTTCTGCTTTTCAATGATTAGGCATCCTTGCCTATTTCGAACCTCTGAAATCCGGCCATCTTTCCTCGGGCGTCCTCGGTTTTCTCCTTTCCTCTGGTTTGTAACCCAACACCGCATTTATTTTGGATTTTCCAACAAGATAAAAATCAACAAAACTATAAAATTAATAAAAAATTATTCTTCTGCTTTTCAAGGTACAGGCATCCTTGCCTGTTCCGAACCTCTGAAATCCGACCATCTTTTCTTCGGGCGTCCTTGGTTTTCTCCTTACCTCTGGTTTGTAACCCAACACCGCATTTATTTTGGATTTTCCAACAAGATAAAAATCAACAAAACTATAAAATTAATAAAAAAATATTCTTCTGCTTTTCAAGGTACAGGCATCCTTGCCTGTTCCAAACCTCTGAAATCCGACCATCTTTTCTTCGGGCGTCCTTGGTTTTCTCCTTACCTCTGGTTTGTAACCCAACAGCGCATTTATTTTGGATTTTCCAACAAGATAAAAATCAACAAAACTATAAAATTAATAAAAAATTCTTCTGCTTTTCAAGGATTAAGCGTCCTTGCCTCTTCCGAACCTCTGAAATCCGACCATCTTTTCCTCCGGCGTCCTTGGTTTTTCTCCTTTCCTCCGGTTTGTGACCCAGCGCCTGCTTCGGCATCTTACTCTCGCTCATCCTGTCCACATGCTCTACCCGTTGTAATTTATTTAGCATTACTCTTTCATTTATAGAGAAAATGTTAAGCTGTTTTCTAATCTCTGCATTCCTATAACGGTGTTCTCTATTACATTCATATGGTTTCCGTAAAAATTTCATTTCAGATGGTTGCAATCTGCTCTCCTCTGTCTTTGCTAGCACCCAAGTTTTGCTGCTATATACTGTAGGCCTATGAATCTACCCTTTGTGCAGCTGCGGGATGAAGGGGACAGCGTCTCTTTTAAAAAAATTGTGAAAATCAAAAATCTTACCAGAATTACATGCTACACATTCCAATTATGTACCAAAGAATGGCCTTTCATATAAAAAAAAAATTGCAGCTGTAGTGGTTGCTGAAAAAAAGGTACAAACAATAACATTGCTTAGGATAGGGATCCATACTCCCCTTAAACTGAATTTTGGGAGTATAGAACGACCCGAAATTATTCAAGAAGTATTGCCATCTTAGTATCAAAATCGGTGGAAAATATTTAATCAAAAATATATAATTCAAATGTCCATAATAATTTTATAAGACTGTACCACATAAGATTACATCAAATAGATATCCATAACGATTTAAACCGACTATACATATCAAATCTATCCTTCTTTTTCTATTCAATACGAAATAGGCCTACGTAATATTTTATCTCTCTCACATCTCATCATCACTTAGGTCTTTTCAACAAAGATCACATCGTCGTACATACAGTATACGGATCATGATGATGTATTCAAAAGTTCCAATCACCTTCCCAACATTCCATTGTGCGAAAGAATAATAATAATAATAATAATAATAATAATAATAATAATAATAATAACAAATTTTATTATTACAGTACTGAAAGGATAAGACATACCTAAAGTTGTTGTATCATTAAAATTAATATACTTTATATTGAAAGAATGTCCTTCAAGGTCCTTTAAGACTTTTAAGAACCATCACATCGATACATATAAGGTAACTACCATAAAAAAGAACATTTCTTTTTTTTACAAAGAAATTAAATCATTTCTTTTACTAATTAGGTGATTATTCATGTGATTTTATTTAAACATTTTTTACAATACAGTTGATTACTTGTCATATAATGATTGATTTAAAAGAAAAATATTATAAAATAAACTTTCTTTGAATTTATTTTTGTAATTAAGTCCTGTGGATACGTGAAAAGCCTAGTTTTGGATTAGAAAATTCCTATAGTATATTGTTAAGATAATTTACAGCAAAATACTATAAATAAAATTATACAGCAAAAATACATAATACTGGTAGCAATTTTTTAAATAATCATTTATCATTATCCTATGTCAACCCATCCCACACACCCAGATGTCAGAAACTAGAAGAGATGAAATGTGTTTTTTGTACCTAATGTGAATTTTTTATCCCTAAACTAATCCATTTAGAAAAAATACTAAGATAAAGTTGTACGTTTTTTAATTTTCTACCGTGCGTTCGGAAAGTCGCTGTGCACTGGAATTGTGACTATGGATTTATGAAAATATGTATAAAGAAATGACTAAGCATTTTGGAAAAAAATTTATTCAATACCTTAATTACATTGTTAAACCGTGATTATATAAGTTCACAAAATACTCGAGTATGGTCGACAACTAACCCTTGCGCTTTACATGAACAGTCCTTACACGAAGCAAAAATTGGAGTCTGGGTTGCTGTGAGTAGAGCACGTATTGTTGGACCAATTTTTTTTTGCAAACACAATCAATAGTGAACGTTATTGTTCTGATATTTTAGAGAACTTTACGCATCAAATAACACAAGTGGAAATGAATAATGGTTGGTTCCAACAAGACGGGGCAACAGCACATACATCTAACATCTCAATGGCTTTCCTGCGCAACGTGTTTGGTGAACGAATAATTTCAAAGAATTTGTGGCCTGCAAGATCTCCTGATCTGACTCCCTCCGATTTCGTTTTATGGGGTGCGGCGAAACAAACTGTGTATCGGAACAGACCACACACGATTGACGAACTTAAAGCCGCAATAACGGCATACATTCAAGGAATCACTGTTCTTCAGTTGCGAAAGGTGTTTGCAAACAAAATGAAACGAGTGCAATGCTGTATTGATGCCAATGGAGGTCATTTCGAACACCTTCTATAAACAATGTAATCACGGTTTAACAATGTAATTAAGGTATTGAATAATTTTTTTTCCAAAATGCTTAGTCATTTCTTTATACATATTTTCATAAATCCATAGTCACAATTCCAGTGCACAGCGACTTTCCGAGCGCACGGTATAACTGATTTTGACCAAAAACGCTTTTGACCAAACATGCACATTACGCTCGCAATTTTTAAAAAAAAGTTTGGGTCTTTCTGTTATCCCCCCTCCTGCATAAATTTGATATTTCGTATGTAGGTATTCTTACAGTATTTTTAACGATAAAAACGGAAAATATTTAAAAAAAATCACATATCAATATTTTTCAAGTTAACGTTAAAGTTTCTCCCTTTTTCAAGTTAACCTTAAACTATTGATTGAAATTATTAAATTATTTATTTATTTAATGATGTCACGAACTCAATGAGTTTATATTTCATTATTACATTCAGTAACAATATTGAAAAAAAGTTATTTACCCTATCTGTATTGTTAATTAGGGGATCAGCCGAAAGGCTGGTTTGAACCTGTAGAGGTTTTAATAAGTAATACAAGGAGTGAGGTAGATTTGCCTTCCTCACTGAATGGAAAAGTACACTTATCAGCCCTCTGATAATGACACCTTCACTTTATTCACCACAGGGTCTGGCTGTATAATGAAATTTATAACTTTCAGAGGAGATAACTCTGATTAGAGTCTTTTACACCTCTACCTCTTCTGTTCTTAAATGATTCAGCCATTTAATTGACCATGTAATAAGAAACAGAACTATTTATTTTAGCCATGCAACGAACAACCCTACATATTATATTTAACCTTAACTTGAAGAATATTGGTACAGAATTCTTTAAAATATTTTTCCAGTTTTTATCGTTAAAAATAATGTAAGGTTGCATACGAAATATTCAGAAAATGTGAAAAATTACGTTGGGGGGGGGATTACAGAAAAGACCCAAAAAGTTTTACGAGAGCACAGCACCCCACCACGAATGTCACCACACTTACACATGGTGTTTACCATTTTGTAGAGCATAAAAATTGTTATATTAAATAAGGCATTTAAAAACAATCGTAAAAGCAGTGTTTAAAAAAATGAAACATTGCTAGAATAATTACTTTTCTCGGTTGACCGATTTCGATGAAACTTATCGTGTCGGGTTTTCTTGCAGAACCTAAATTCGATACAAAGTTTCAACTTCCTACACTTTTCCGTTCTTAATACTTTTTTTTACACTCACACGCATACAAACACAACCTGTAAAAACATATTTTTGGATTCAAGGTACCTAAAACGAGCATTTCCTGGAAAATACGATTTCGAAAAATAGAAACGAAAACAATGCTTTCCTTCCTATACATTCATACACGGTAAGAGAAAATAAAATACCTAAATTTCTGTTCAAACCATATACCCAAAAGTATATAAAAAAATACAATTTATTTTTTAAAATCCCATTTGAGTAACTATTCAGCAAGCAACTTATATTAATCCCAAGAAAAACATAAAAACCAACTACAAATACCACACAAAAACAAGCAACCACTCTGTTAATTTATCTAAATCAATACAACTAAGGAATACAAAACTAAACATATTACACAATTTTGTCACGTACGTTTGAAAAATTAAAACCAATATTGTAAGAAAATTAATTATACATTCACAAAAAATGAATGATTTTTTAAAAGTTTTTTTTTAACTTTCAAGATATTTCACCTAGAATATTCGTATAGATTTATGAGTGGTTAAGTAAAAAAAATTGAAAAAGAATAATACATTAGTGTAAATTAATTTAGGGCCATTATGAGATGTTTAACAGTAAATAAATTGTCTATATTTTGTAGTCTTACATATTTTATAAATTGGTTTAGTGTTTGCTGTGTTAAGTTGGTTATTTACACTTTATTAGAGAGGTTAAAAGAAAAAAAGGATAAATAGTACGCAGAAAGAATACGGTAAAAAGAAAGACAGAAAAATGTACACGGTGTTCCAGAAAAAAATCCTATAAATTCATAGATCTGAAGAAAGCTAACAGAAATATTTCATAATTTAATGGCTTGCACATAACAGGAAGGCGGCGTGTTAAAAATTTTGCACTCGATCTGTTAGTTCCAGGGCTACAAAAAATAGTTCACTTTCTTATCACATGGTCAGGCAATTATATGACTGAAGCATTTAACA
The DNA here is from genome assembly GCA_035578175.1 of Catonia carolina. NCBI lineage: Eukaryota > Metazoa > Arthropoda > Insecta > Hemiptera > Achilidae > Catonia > Catonia carolina. The sequence continues at coordinate 28,598,571 of JAQMRL010000011.1, forward strand.
ACTGAAGGGGTAGAAGAGTAAAACAATCTTGATGGGTGAAACTTAGTGTATATATTAATTAAAGTTAAATTACAAAAATCACCCCTAGGGGGATGAAAGAGGTGTTTATTAACCCTTAAACCAATATTTATTGTTTACCAAGTTCCAAGTGAGAGAGTGAGTGTTGGTCAGTGACAGCGAGAGGGGAATTAGGCGATGGTTCCCTTCCACGCCCCACTGACAGTATGTAATTTTTTTTAACCCGGCATTTTCCTTGTAGTATTATATACACAGTTCCGAGGGAGGTGGAGGGTTGTTTGCTGATGTCGGATCAAGTGGCCAGGCGGCGGGTTTTTGGTTGGTAAGGCGGTTGCGGCCTCCTTGGGGCTGGACGAGGACGCCTCAATTGAGTCCAACATTACTTCCCCTATCGTGAAGGAGTGAACACGAGTTTTTCTCGCCGCCTCGGATAAAAAAAATTCAAAACGAGTTAGCTGGCTGAATTTCGGTGGTATTATTTATAATCCAACTATAAAATTTACAACTTAAAAGTTTCCAAAAATGTACCCCTAAAAAGTTGAAAAGGATGTTCAACCACCACAACAATATTATTTTTTTTATAAAGTTCGGACGAGGTACATTACCGATGGTGCATCTACATAATTATTCATTAAAAATTTTCAAAATGTACCCTGAAGGGGTTGAAAAGGGTATTTACCCCCTTACTAAGTCACCAGCCCATAACAAACAGGTGGAGTGTTAAACTATTTGCACTCCATATGCTAGTTCCAGGGCTACAAAAAATAATAGGGTGTTTCTTTTCACATGTTCAGCCAATTGTAGGACTGAAGCATTTAAGAACAGAAGAAGAAGAGGTTAAAAGACACCAGTTAGAGTTATCTCCTCTGAGAGTAATGAATTTCATTATACAGCCAGACCCTGTGGTGAATGAAGTGACGGTGTCATTTGCAGGGTGGAAAGTACATGCTTTTCAGAGGGCCTAGAATGATGATAAGCATATTTTTTCACTCAGTCAGGAAGACATTCGTAAATCATTTCACTCCTCGTTTTACTTGGTAAAGCCTCTAGAGGTTCAAACAAACCTTTCGGCTGATGACCTGAACAACAACTTAAGGACTCAAGAAATGTCCACAACAATATATGTAAAACAAGTACAGAAGGTACACAGAGTCAACCGTGATAAGACAACAAACGGAGACAATCCGAAATCAATTAAACATTGCACGTTAATGATGAAACACCTTGTACAATAAGTAATATAAGAGAAATGACGAAAGTAAAATGAAGCTTCTACAATATCTACAACAAAATAATACAACAGGACTCCTCTCCATCTTTTTACAACTTCTTTCCTTATTTCTTCAACTACTTTAAACATCATCTTCCATTTCACATGTTTCTAACAAATATTTTAAACTTATATTACCGCTTTAGATAAATTCTCGGCTCATCTAAAGAGCGCGCATTCAGGAAAGAACGGAATTGATGTGTACTACACCGCAGTACAATATGTGAGACCCCCCGTGCAGTCCTGAATTACAAGCAGCATGGGTTTGAAATCTTCTGACAACGAATATAGGATTCCACCTGCCATGCCATGCCATGCCATCATCTTTCCTTTACTCTTTATATCTACCCTACCTGACTTATACCTATTCGTGTATAACCAAACAACTTGTTCTGGCAACATAACATAGCTAAAAACCACCGATTTATAAAATTAAAATAAAATCTAATAAATTACCGGCGAAAATAAAATAAAAGATTTAAAATACTTATTTTTTTAAAGAAAATATCCACTTATCATTTTTCTTATTTTTTAAATATTTTTATTATTAATAATTCTATCCGCAATCCATCAACGAAAATAAATTTTAGTTAAATAAAACATAATTAATGGTAGTACTTTAAATAATGTACAATATTAAAAATTTTTAAGTATTAAAATTTATTAACAGTCAAGATCAATATCTTTAACACGTATACGAATCAGGAATTTCAGACTTGCGCACGAATACTTAAACTTCGTTGATCGGGATCAAATTTATACACAATTTTTTTTACATGTAATATTCACGTTTACCCGTAACAGGCAGAGAGTGTTAAATTATTAGAATAGTTCTGTTTCTTATCACATAGTCAGCCAATTAAATGACTGTTGGTAAAGTGCTCGCCTCTCATCATGAGGTCTTGGGTTCGAATCCCATTCAAGCACGGCATATTTTCATACGTTACAAAAATCATTTCATCCTTCACCGACAGCATTAGCAGTAATTGCAGAACAGTCGGACGTTAAACAAAAAAAAAAAATCTGGTGTGAAACACTCACACAACTTTCTCATGCCAATGAAAATAATTAATAATAAACCCTAACATTAGTATTAAAACATTAGAAATGAACAAAAACTAACCTCAAAAACATAACCTTATTTTAATCATGAGTGAATGACGCAAAATGACAATCGAACTCAGTTTGGCTTAAAAATACGGAAAATCACGCTTTCACGCTAAACTAGGCTCTGTAGAGAAAAATGCTTTAAACAAAAGTTGTAGATCTTTTAATTTTCTATAAATTTAATTATATACACTTTTGTCGTAACATGCATACTAAGGCCAAAATCTAAAAAAAATCGATTTTTCTCACGTTTTCGTGAGAAAAAAAACAGAAAATCGCAAATTACCGCTAAACTAAGCGTTATACAAAAAAATGTTTGAAACAGAAGTTGTAGGTTTTTAAATTCTCTACAACTTTTATTAGGGCCTATATAAGTTTTTGCGCTAAAATTTATATTAAAGCCGTAATCTTAAAAAAACAACGTTTTTACGTGAAAACAGCCTCACCGAGAATTTCAGCAAACATGGCGCCTACCCTATCTTGTAGAGAATAAAAAATTTAGTAAAATAGGCGATTTTTAAAAAAATCGTAGGACCAGTTTTTGAGAAAATCGCAAAAAACTGAAAAATTATACGAATAAACTACTACTTCCGGTTGACCGATTTTGATGAAAATGTTCGTGTCGCGTCCGGTAGTGGTATGTAACTTAAGTTTCAAGTTTCAAGTTCGTACGATGTTCCGTTCTTGAGATATTCTGTTCACACACACACACACACACACACACACACACACACACACACACACACACACACACACACCAATCGCTAAAAACATGTTTTTTGGGTTCAGGGGGTCTGAAAACGTATAGATCCGGTGAAAAATCGATTTCGAAAAATCGACATGAAAACAATACTTTCCTTCCTATATATTCATATAGGCAAGAGAAAGTAAAAAAAATAAAATAAAAATAAATTACTGAATCATTTAAGAACAGACGAGGTAAAGATGTAAAAGATACAAGTCACAGTTATATCCTCTGAGAATAATGAATTTAATCATTATACAGCCAGATTCTGTTGTGAATGAAGTGGAGGTGTCATTTGCAGGGTGGAAAGTAGAAGCATTTGTCAAAGTACAGTAGAATCTCGGTAGTCCGGCCGTGCAGTAGTCCGGTACCTCCAGTAATCCGCCACTTAAAATATTACGTCTAAATGTATGAAACCTCACCCAGGATAGATTTTGGTAAAAGATTTAAATTGAATTAGGGAAATCAAGTCGACCTAATGACGGCGGATTCAATATAACATGTATGTTTCGGATTTGATTAAAGAAATGAATAAGCAGACCTTCATTATTATTGTTAAACGGAATAATTTTTGGTCTTTTATCCAAAACCCAAAACTGGGTCATACTCTGTACTATACGCGCGCCAGCTCATGATCTCTGTCGCCTGGGGAAGTGGGACGGGTGGCGTAATAGAATGTGACTAATATTTGTGTCTTATCGTGCAGTGCAAAAACATTTAGTCATCCTGTAAATATTATTATTATGTCTATGTATTTATTTATTACAGGCCTGCCTACATGTTATTGCTTTTCACAACGGATACACGTGTCACAATATACAGTTGTACATTTGCGCTAATGCGTCTCGGATGTGTTAATCATTATTCATGATTTTTGATCACTAAAGTGATTTTTATTTTGAAATTTAAAGTGTGTTAACGTGCCAAAAGTTATTAGTTGTGTGTGTTTTGTGTTAGGTAAATTTCAACGTGTATTTTTCATATCTTTTGTTTTATTTTAATATGTCTTCCCGGAAAAATAAAGCGGTAATTCATTCGGAAGTGGGACAAATTATTGCATTAGTTATAAAAAACTGTGATGAAGAATCGTGTTAAGGACTCGGAATTGGCTTAACCATTTGACTGAGGTAAAAAAAATAATAATCATAATTTGCTACCAATTATTTAGGCCTATAAATTAATGTTATGAAATATATATTTTTTAATTTCCTTATTTTCTATGCTACGTACATATTTTAATTCCTGAGGACTGCCTGACTCAAACTGAAAATAATTACTAAATATTAATAAATACAATGAAAGAAAAGTAAAAGAGTTACTATATTATAGAATAAATTGAAATAATAAAACAAAAGGTTACTTTATAATGACAAGAACATTATGATAAATGTTTTTTTTATGAATAGTATAATCTTTCACTGCATGCCGTAACACAAATTCCTCACACGGATCACGAGCTGACGCGCTTATAGTACTTCATGCTGAATTGACAAAGAAACGTAATTCTCAGAACACGAGCACCCCCACACCGCACCAGGCGATGTCTATAGCCGATAATTATGTTTACTACAATGACTACAGAAGTAGGTACTCAGAAAACCTTTTTTAATTAGTTAATTTAATTTAAAATCATAGAGAAATCAATGTATATTCATTTTTTGTTTGAATTTATAATTTATAGTTCCAAAATTCCAACACATCCAGTAATCCGGTATTTTCAGTGATACGGCACCCTCGCGGTCCTGAACAGGCCGGACTACTTAGATTCTACTATATATTATAAGCATACTTTTCCATTCAGTGAGGAAGACAATGGTAACCAACTTGCTCCTTATTTTACTTATAGCCTCTAAAGGTTCAAACCAGTCTTTCGGCAGATGACCAAAACAATAACAGTATTTTTTATGATTTATCAAATATTTTACAATATAGTAGAACGTCGATTTTTCGTATAGAGCCATTTCAGAACACGTTAAGTAATTGTATACATTTCTGAAACCCTTTTTGCACCCCGGATTTTAAGTATACTTCGACTGTAGTAAGTTTTTCTTCCTTATTCCGTCCACTAGGTGATCTCCTTTCCCTCTTCATGTAAGCCCTAAAATTCAGTAATCATTATCTGAGATTGATTCCATCCATTACGTTTTCACCGTTCATTCAGTTTTCTCTATATCCTTTTCTTAAACTACTTAACCGATAACTTAAATTCAGTACTGTTTAGTATCACAAAAATTTCTTTATCAATCGTTTGTCATCATTCTATAAAGGTTTCCGTAAAATTTCATCCCGGTATCTGATTGTTTCCATTTATCGTTTGTTGAAAATTAACTGAATTTTTTTTTTTTAAATCCTAAGTATGAGCTATGGAGGCTGGGATATATCAGACATGGCTCACCATTTTATATTTCTAGCTACATGTATTAAAATATAAAATGAAAATGTAGTTTTTAAACTGACACTTACCTTAGCCCGATAAACAGTAAGAGCACATAATTTCTTGTGTTGTATTTTTGTGGTAGCTTTACAGCAACGGTTCAAAATATCTGAAAGCAAAACAAAACAAATTTAATTAATTACTTGTCGGTAGCTAAATATAAATGAGAAAGTCCTCACTGACTGACTCACTTCATGGCAGTTTTTTGTTATGTCGCTCAATTGTCACTAATTCTTCTACTTGTAAAATAGCTAGAAACCAGACATTTTGAGGGTTATTCCTTCCAGGGTCAATAGAAAAGTTGAACAAAAACGATTTCACCATTCCACCGTTAAGGGGTTGAAAACTATGTTCAACCCTTAAACCGATATTTTCGGTTGACTATGTTCCGGACAAGCTAGATGGCTGAAACTCCGTGTAGATATTACTTATAGTTCAACAACAAAAATGACCCCTAAGGGGATGAAAATGGTGTTTAACCCTTAAACCAATATTAATTGTTTACCAAGATCCAAAGGAGTTAGATGGTTGAATTTTAGTGATGTTATTTATAACGCAACTATACGCCGTAACAGTTTCCAAAATCTACCCCTAAAAAGCTGAAGAGGGTGTTCAACCATAAAACCAATTTGTTTTATTTATATAGTTCTGGCCGAGGTACATTACTGATACTCGGCAGAGATATTACCGATAGTACACCTAAATAATTATACCATAACAATTTTTTTCAAAATGTACCCCTAAGGGGTCGAAAAAGGTATTCAACCCCTTACAAAGCCTAGTTTAGAGGTAATTCCTGAATTTCCATATTATTGTAAGTTCTACAGAGGTTGATTTTTAGTTAACGTCATTCACTCATGATTCAAACTAGGTTAAGTTTTTCATTGTACATTGTTTACTCTATCCACAACAAGCAGGAGGAGTGTTAAATTATTTGGACTCGATTTGCTAGTTCCAGGACTACAAAAAAATATTTATATTTCTTATCATATGGTCAGTCAATTATATGACTGAAGCATTTAAGAAAAGAAGAAGTAGAGGTGTAAAAGACACTAGTCAAGAGTTATGTCCTCTTAAGAGTAATGAATTTCTTTATATAGTTAGATCCTGTGGTGAATGAAATAAAGATGTTATTTGCAAGGTGGAAGGTAGGTGCTTTTCGGAGGGCCTGACATGCTGATAAGCTTACTTTTACACTAAATGAGGAAGGCAATGGTAAACCAAATCACCTCTCGTTTTACTTAGTAACGCTTCAAGAGGTTCAAACCACCCTTTCGGCTGATGACCGAGACAACAATTGTTTACTCACGATTAAACATATTTTATATTGTTCATTATCTACATTGGTACGAGAAAATCGTATTAGTGTATCACACTAGATTTTTTATACTTTTATTTATTTACTTTTTATACGTCTAGTGTCACAGCTGCTTTAAACCTTATAATTCAGTATAAAAACCGCGTTGTATTTTACTTGAAGTGAATGTAATACATAATTTTTACACTAAGAAATTATACGATTGGTTATTCGCACATAAAAATTCATGGCAATATGTCATGTATAATGTTTTTGACCTTTAACCTAGTCGTATTGAAAGAAATGAAACCACAATATCTACTGTCGTACTATCGAATGGGTATACAGTATTCGATAGTACGTACAGTAACTCACAAATCAATAAAATTATGAATATTTATATCGACTCCTACGTTAACGAAAGTGAAATCGATGTTTTATATTGTTCGATTCTATCTAATACTAAATCGATTCGGGTCAAACATATTATATGGTGTATTTTTTAAACGTACATACTTATTATTTTCAAAATTTCTAACTTCAGTACCGAAAAGGTTGTCCATTATACTAATAGTAATAATTATTATTAATAAAAAAACATAAAAATGATAGTATTAATTACTGTTATTAAATTGTAATAAAATACAATTTATTTGTATTGATTCCACGGTATGTCCCTCGATTTAAAAATAAAATAAAAATTATCCTTTAATTTACATATGTTAAAATTTTTACTCAGAAAGCCTACGTAAAAAAAAATATTTCGAAACAATATATTCGTATGCATCCGTAAACGCGGGGCTGTGGATGGAATCCCGGACCCTTCCTGCAGCTATATAAGTCTATTTTATTATTTAAAACTTTTTAATATTTCATTTATTTTTGCTGTAAGTTTTTTCAATCTTTAAAAAGCCATAAATAAAAGACAAAATAATATAGAAAAAAAATTACAGTCAACTCCCGATTATCCGCGGGCGGATTATCCGCGCACGTCGGATGAAAATTTTTTTTATTCTTTTTTCTTAACGTTAAGTAAATTTCTTGTAATGTGATAACATTAAAGAGAAAATTTGTACACCACAGGAAGTACGCGCTTTGTAAAGTAAGGACACGCTTAAATTTGTAAATAAGCGCTTTGTTAAGTAAAGCACATGCTTAAATTTGTAAAGCACACGCTTTGCTTTGTGACAAACTTATGTTGAGAAAACTTCTGTCCCAAATCAAAAAAAAGTGTTTTAACTCAAAAAACAAAAGCAGATGACTGACTTTTTTAAAACGTTGTGACTTCTATTACAACATAGCTTCTGCACATCATTTGTAAGTAAACAATATTTTTATGTTTTTTTCTTCTAAATACATTGTATGTACAAATTTAAAAAATTGCAGTAAACGAACATTTTCAGGGACAAAAAATAATTAACATTTAACATTTTAATGTTATATTTTGTAATTTAAGTTAAGTGTTTTCAACCCACCGGGTTGGTCTAGAGCCTTGGTTCCCAAACTGTGTGCCGCGGAACTCAAGGAAAATAAATTAAATTAAATTTAAACGGTCCAACAAAATAATGCTTAGCCGATGACTAAGAAATTGGGCTGACTTGAGAGGAATTAAGTGATATAAAAAATGACCGTGGCCTAAAAATGGAATTTAAAAAACTGGTTCATGATGCAGAGAAAAAGTCAAAACCAAAAAAGAAAGTAAATCCTGACCTAGCAGCTTTTTGGCTGCCTTTAATAAACGAGTACTTTGCAATAACTAAAAGGGAATTGACAGCATTGTTGCCGTTTTCAACATCCTACATTTGTGAGGCAGCTTTTTCGGCTATGAACCAAATCAAAACGAAGAACAGGTCACAGCTGCAAACAGTAGAGCGCGACATGAGGTTGGCCTTATCCGTTGTTAAACCTCGAAAAATGGAGTTAGTGAAAAAACACCAAGCCCATGTGTCACATTAAGTTTCTTTTAAATGTAATGTTTTTCTTTGACTTATCCAAGAAAATTATATTATTTATTATATAAGTACGTTTATATCAAGTACTTAAGCTTAATCAATGGCATAAAGTAATAGGTGTGCCGCGGCTTTTGGCCGTTTTTTTTGTAGTGTGCCGCGAGAAAAAAAAGTTTGGGAAACACTGGTCTAGAGGTAAAGTCGTCGCCAAAATCAGCTGTCTAACAGCTGATTTTCGGAGACGAAGGTTCCTAGTTCAAATCCTAGTAAAGGTAGTTACTTTTATACGGATTTGAATACTAGACAGTGGTTGCCGGTGTACTTTAATGGTTGGGGTTCAATTAACCATACTTTCTCAGGAGTGGTCAACCTGGGTCTGGACAAGACTACACCATTTACACGTCATACACATCATCCTCATCTCATTGGGTCATGGGGTTGCTTATTGTTCTGAATTGAACAGATTGCAACGTACACATATTAGGAATTAAAAAAAAAAAGTTACTGTTTTCATTATTGTTCATATTTATGTACTTTAAATAACAAAAAATTAATAAAGATTTTATACGTATAGGCCTACTACTGTATATGCCTACGCTTTTTTTCGTCATTTTGCGGATTATCCGCGGCACTCGTGTTACCCAATTCCGCGGATAATCGGGAGTTGACTGTATTACTAAAAAAAAAAAAAAAAAAAATCACGATTGCACATGTAAATTAATATATACTTTAATCACAAACAATAAACAATAATAATAATAAAAGAAAAAACTAACTCAATTGGGTAGAGAGTGTCAAAATAAAACTTCAGTTGGAAGATAAAGAACCGTAAAATGTGTCAATAAGTTAACGAAATTTAAGTTTTTTGGTTCGATGGCAAGAATCCTAAACTCTGTAATCAATATTGAGTTACAATTGAATGGAGTTCCTTATTCTTGCTCTTAAAGACTCTTGTCTCTCTCTTTAAAGCCTATTCTAATAATGACCCAATCGTATGATACTGATACTTTGTACTACATGATACAAAAAGCGTACTAGGTACAAGTTATCGATTACCCGAGAGTAACTAACAATATCATGATAAAACCAACTTAAACAATCGATGAGAAACAAATCGAATGAATAAATATGTCTATTTGATAATTTTATTGGATTATAGTATGAATTTTAACAAAACAGAGCTGCTATTAATTTTTCTGTAAGGACTAACTTGTAATCCGACCATTACTAACAAATAATACACAATTTCCCTCAGCGTTTAATTAGAAGTTTATATATTTTTCAACCAAAAACTATCAAGAAAGAAATTCGAGTACACTAAAATGTTTTATTCGAACCCACCAGGTTGGTCTACAGGTAAAGTCGTAGCCAAAATCAGCTGTTTAACAGCTGATTTTCGGAGACGAAGGTTACTGGTTCAAATCCTAGTAAGGGTAGTTACTTTTATACGGATCTGAATGCTAGACAGAAGTTACCGGTGTACTTTGATGGTTGGGGTTCAATTAACCATACTCTCTCAGGAATGGTCGACCTGGGTCTGTACAAGACTACACCTCATTTACACGTCATACACTTCATCTTTATCTCATTGGGTCATGGGGTTGCTTACTGTTCTGAATTGAACAGATTGCAACGTACACAAAATATGGATTACAAAAAACAAAAAATGTTTTATTAATCAAGTATTTTTAGCGTTTTTAAAAAAATTTAAATTACCTCTACGTTTTAAAGCTTGTAGCAATTTATGTATTTTCTAGTGTATGTAGGTTTTTCAAACAATTTAGTGCCGTGATAAGCAACATAGTAATCAATTCTGTTTCTTGTGTAGTCGTTGTGGATACTTAATTCTGTAAAACGGTATTTTGCTTTACATACATTACAATTTCACAGACATATAAAAAATACTTCGCTTAGTTCAGTAATAACAAATTTTTAGTTGCATTTTGAATTTTGTAAAATGAAAGTTCCATAGTTATTGCAAAATACAGTCGAACTTCTATAACTCGAATCCTTAAGGGATGAGGAAGAAAATTCGAGTTATTAAAAATTAACAGACACAGAACATTACACATAGGCTAATACAGTAGCCTACAATATGTAAAATATGTAAGCTTACTGGACATGCGTAATTTCGCAATACAGCACTGTACAGCATAGAGTCGTAGTACACGATACAGTATTCCAAAATTACGCTATTTTGATTACAGTCAAATTCTGAATATTCTCAATATGGTACATTGTACCGACAGATTATGATTCTATTGTTTCAGTGGTCGACTAAAGATTCGTCGATTCAAAGAACTTCATTGTTTTGGTTTACGCTTGTTAGACCTGCAAAGGCAACCTGATGACTTTGAGGGTCTGTACTCTTTTATGGTAAAACATTTTCTCTTAAAATGAAAGAAGCAGCACTATACGTACAGTTTTAAAAAGACCAAAAAGGGATTTTTAGAACTATATAAAGTCCAGCCTCTCTTAGTTTGCTCCTAATGTAAAAAAAATAATGACGTCACTGAGCACGCGCATTGTATCAAAATGAGTACACGCTAATTAAAAAATAACAACAAATACTTTCAAAAGTATTTAAATACAAAATACTTTTAAAAATATTTTTCTAAATGAAATTGTTAGGCCTACATCATATCATGACTGATGTCTTTAGTACTTTAAGTACTTATAATTTAAAAAATAATTAACTTAATAGGAATAAAACATCCGTAAAGTCGCAGACTCTAGCGTGCACCCTGTAGTAGGTGGCTTTTGTTCGTTGACAGTAGGAGCAAACTAAGAACGGCTGAACTGTACATAATTTCGTCAAAAAAAAAGAAATAAATAGTTCGACTTAGAGAAATAGATGGATTTACACAGTAAATGCATGGAAAGTTGAAGGGAACTGAAATTCAATTAGAGATATAGAAAATTCGAGTCATAGAAGTTTGACTGTATTTTATTCCTAATATGTGTACATTAATCTGTTCAATTAAGAACAATGAGCAACCCCATGATCCAATGTGATGAGGATGATGTATATGACGTGTAAATGAGGTGTAGGTGTAGTCTTGTAAAAACCCAGGTCGACCATTCCTGAAAGAGTATGGTTAATTAAACCCCAAACAACAAAATACACCGGTAACCACCGTCTAGTATTCAAATCCGTATAAAAGTAACTACGACTGTATAAGCTATCTTTGTTGTTTAGGTCATCAGCCGAAAGGCTGGTTTGAACCTGTAAAGGTTTACTAAGTAAAACGAGGAGTTAGGTGGTTTACCATAGCCTTCCTCACTGAGTGAAAAATTACGCTTATCAGCATGCCAGGTCCTCTGAAAAGCACATATTTTCCACTCTGCAAATGACACCTTCACTTCATTCACCACAGGGTCTGGCTGTATAACAAAATTCATTACTTTCAGAGGAGACAACTCTGATTAGTGTCTTTTGCACCTCTACCTCTTCTGTTCTTAAATGATTCAGTCATTTAATTGGCTGACCATGTGATAAGAAACAGAACTATTTATTTTAGCCCTGAACGAACAGATTGACAGAAGCTATCTTTATAAAAAATAAAATATTTTTTAAAACACCCGGTACTTTTCACACATGTCAATCTGCGTGCAATTTCTTAGATCACGCCTTTTTTTCTTTGGTTGAATACATAACATATAAGTTAATATTTATCATACATAATTTTTCAATAAAGTTAAATTGAAATAGTATAACTGATTTTTTTAAGTCATTTAAAAGTTTGGACATTAAAAGATTTATTTATTTTCTTTCGTAAAAATAATTTATTTAAATTGTTATTGCAACTTGCGTTACGCAGATTTCTCCCACATTAAAAAAAAATTATATGACCAACATACTAAGTTCCATTACTTACAGTTAGTATTAAAATAATGAGTAATATTTTAAAAAGCTGAGTACATAATTCAATCTGCGAATGTATTAATCCTTAGCTCAAAATTTAACACCTTTTTAAAAACTATAAAATTTAATTTTTCATCCTTAAACTGTTATCTTAGTACTGTTATTGTACCTAATTAAATTTTATTTAATTTATGGTAAAATTTTTGCCTTTTAGGTAGGTGAAGTGTTAAATTATTTGCACTCGATCAGCTTGTTCCAGGTGGAGTGTCAAATTATTTACACTCAATCTGTTGGTTGCAGGGCTAAAAAAAATAGTTCTGTTTCTTATCACATGGTCAGCCAATTGAATGACTGAATCATTTAAGAGCAGAAGAGTTAGAGGTGTAAAAAACACTAATCAGAGTTATCTTCTCTTAAGTAATGAATTTCATTATACAGCCAGACCCTGTGGTGAATGAAGTGAAGGTGTCATTTGCAGAGTGGAAAATATGTGCTTTCCAGAGGGCCCGGCATGCTGATAAGCGTACTTTTCCACTCAGTGAGGAATGCTGGTAAACCACCTCACTCCTCGTTTTACTTAGTAAAACCTCTACAAGTTCAAACCAGTCTTTTGGCTGACGACCTAAACTACAACTGCTAGTTTCAGGGCTACAAAAAGTATTCTAAAAAGTCTGAAGTCATTTCTGGAATACATGGTCTAAAATGACCGTATAGACGGGGGGGAAAATTGGATTTAATTATTTATTTATTTAATTTAATTGTATGCAACAGGCCGACTACGGCCCAATCACAAAAACAATATTTCATTACAGAGGAAAAGACAATACAAAAGTAAAAAGAAAAGAAAAGGAGTAAAATACAAACAAAAATAGTCAATAATGCAAACAGAATTAAATATCAAAAAAACAGTATTATACACATAGATTTTACAAATAATTTACTGATCAATAATCATGATATAGGTCCAAAACAAACAAAAAAATTAACATACACATAATGTGGAATTGCTTGAAAGCTTACACATTGAAAGACTTAAGAATGGCTGACTTATACGATGCTCGGCTCTGACAAAATGGATCTATTATCGCAATTCTGTCCATGGTATTATAATTAATTATCAGACAGTTAACCGGCGAATACGCTGCATAATTATATTGTTGTTGTTTAGATTATTAGCCGAAAGGCTGGTTTGAACCTCTAGAGGCTTTACTAAGTAAAGCGAGGAGTGAGATGGTTTACTATTCTCTTCCTTAATGGGAAGGAAAGTATACTTATCAGCATGTCACGCTCTCTGAAAATCATCTACTTTTCACCCTGCAAATGACACCTTCACTTCATTCACCACAAATTCTGGCTGTATAATGATAAAATTCATTACTCTCAAAATAGATAACTGTGACTAGTGTCTTTTGTAACTCTACTTATTCTGTGCTTAAGTCATGCTTAAGTCATATAATTGGGTGACCATGAAAAGAAACAGAACTTTTTTGTAGCCCGGGCACTAGCAGTCAAAGCGCACATAATTTAAACACTCCATCTCCCTTTTATGGGCAATTAATTTTAGTGACTAGTGTCTTTTACAGCTCTACTTCTTCTGTGCTTAAGTCATGCTTGTCATATAATTGGGTGACCATGAAAAGAAACAGAACTATTTTTGTATCCCGGGAATTTAGCAGTTCGAGCGCAAATAATTTAAACACTCCACCTCTCTTTTATGGGCAATTAATTTTATAAACCAGAAATTAATTACAGTATTACCAACTTACGAATAATAAATTATTTACACCTCCGCCTTAAAATTTATTACAAACATAAATTGTGATTTTTTTTTTTGGGAATTTATTAACAAAATATTTCTCACGTAATACTTATACAAAAAACAAGTTTTATTTATTTAAGTATTTTGTTATATTAGGAGAAAATATTTTATTTGAAGTAAATAAGAAAAGAGATTTATAAATTTTTTTGTTCGACAAGATTTAAACAGCGAAATGAATATTTTTGTGTAACGTTAAGTAATGTAGTTATGAAAGAACGTGCTTTTTGTAGAGACCACCGAGATTCATGTGGATCGGTCGGTACAAGTTCAGCGTCTAACATCTAGCAAAAGGATCGCATCGCGTTCAGCGAGCCCGTGAGCCCGCGGGGCAACTTTGGATCGTGACTGGGGGTCACGACGCGGTAAGGAATGCCGCCCACTACACACAAAGACGCCGGTTACAAACGTACAGTAATATCTGACAAAATGAAAACCACTAGAAATATAAAAATTATCCACAAGGAATAACCATAAAGAAAAAACCTATAAAAACAGCAATTTAAAACACAATTAAATTTTATTATTATTGTAACACCGTGAGTAAATAAAACAGGCTACAAAATTTAAGATGGTTTTAAGATTATAAAATTAAAAGTATCTTTCAGGTATAAATTAAAATTTTACTTGTACCACATTAAATTCTTTATTATTAATTTCAAAAATTAATTTAAAATTTTTATTACTGTTTTTTTTAATAATAATAATAATAATAATAAAAATAACACAATATTAAATGACCATTTATTATACAACCTACTGAAAACCATAAAACTTTGAAATACGTTTTCTTTCTCTCAGAATTCATATAATAAATTCTTTTAGTCTTATCACATTAATTATAAGTTTATTAGCAATATTTTAAAAGTAAATTAAAAATTTAAGCTTCAATTTAAAATGTTCAAATTATGGTCTGGAATCAAATCCATGTGGATAGTATTCATAAACAAGTCATTCAACAAACTAAACATGTATAGACAGATGTACACATATAAAGATGTCACAAACACATGAATCTGTAAAGTTAAACAAAGAAATAATAATATAAACAACTATTGGAATTCGTAAATTTTATTTTTTAAATTCCTAATATGTATGTGTACGTTACAATCTGTTCAATTTAGAACAATAAGCAACCCGATGACCCAATGAGATGAGGATGATGTTGTTTTTGTTGTTTAGGTCAACAGCCGAAAGGCTGGTTTGAACCTGTAGAGGTTTTACTAAATAAAATGAGGAGTGAGGTGGTTTACCATTGCCTTCCTCACTGAGTGGAAAAGTACGCTTAACAGCATGCCGGGCCCTCTGAAAAGCACATATTTTCCACTCTGCAAATGACACCTTCACTTCATTCACCACAGGGTCTGGCTGTATAGTGAAATTCATTACTTTCAGAGAAGATAACTCTGACTAGTGTCTTTTACACCTCTTTTACCACATATCAGAGTGCGTATGACGTGTAAATGAGGTGTAGTCTTGTACAGACTCAGGCCGACCATTCCTGAGAGAGTATAGTTAATTGAACCCCAACCATCAAAGTACACCGGTAACCACTTTCTAGCATTCAAACCCGAATAAAAGTAACTACCTTTACTAGGATTTGAACCAGGAACCTTCGTCTCCGAAAATCAGCTGTTAAACAGTTGATTTTGGCGACGACTTTACCTCTAGATCAACCTGGTGGGTAATTCGTAAAAAAGCATCAAAAGAATTAGTTTTTAAAAAGAAAGACCAGTAATCAGCATAAATAAGTAATAAAAAATCTGGTGTGAAACACTCACACAACTTTCTCTTGCCAATGCAAATAATTAATAATAAACCTAACTTTATTAATAAAATATTAGAAATAAACAAAAACTAACCTCAAAAACATAACCTTATTTTAATCATGAGTGAATGACGCAAAATGACAATCTAACTCAGTTTGGCTTAAAAATACGGAAAATCACGCTTTCACGCTAAACTAGGCTCTGTAGAGAAAAATGCTCTAAACAAAAGTTGTAGATCTTTTAATTTTTTATAACTTTTATTATATACACTTTTGTCGTAAAATGCATACTAAGACCGAAATGTTTAAAAAATCGATTTTTCTCACGTTTTCGTGAGAAAAAAACAGAAAATCGCAAATTACCGCTAAACTAAGCGTTATACAAAAAAATGTTTGAAATAAAAGTTGTAGAATTTTACATTCTCTACAACTTTTATTATATAACGTTTTGCGCTAAAATGCATATTAAAGCCGCAATCTTAAAAAGAAAACGTTTTTACGTAAAAACAGCCTCACGCAGAATTTCACCAAACATGGCGCCTACCCTATATTGTAGAGCATAAAAAATGTAGTAAACCAGGCGATTTTAAAAAAAATCGTAGGACTAGTTTTTGAGAAAATCGCAAAAAAGTGAAAAATTATACGAATAAACTACTACTTCCGGTTGACCGATTTTGATGAAAATGTTCGTGTCGCGTCCGGTAGTGGTATGTAACTTAAGTTTCAAGTTTCAAGTTCGTACGATGTTCCGTTCTTGAGATATTCTGTTCACACACAGACACAGACACACACACACACACACACACACACACACACACACACACACACACACAGAGACCAATCGCTAAAAACATGTTTTTTGGGTTCAGGGGTCTGAAAACGTATAGATCCGGTGAAAACTCGATTTCGAAAAATCGACATGAAAACAATACTTTCCTTCCTATATATTCATATAGGCAAGAGAAAGTAAAAATATCCTTTTCAGGAAAACTTATTAGAACTTAAGAAAATATAATAGTAAAGTCATAGAAAAACTATAAAATACAGGAATAATAACAATAAATTCATTTGTTTTTGGGGACCTGATCCATACAAATGAAGTTGCTACATTTTATTTTGTAAAGTACAATAGATACTACGTATATGATACATAAAATACATAATACATTTAGAAATACACAAACAAATACAAGTTCAATAAAAATAAATAAATACGGAAACGTTGAATTGTGATGATAATGATGACTTGTGATCTAGGTAGATCAGAAATTTTAATAACAATTACTGTACTAAGAGATTCAAAATTATTTTCAAAAAAAAACAAATGAATTAAAAATATTCATTAAAGTTCCTTAAACAAGTAACAGTATTTATAAATGCAAAAATTTAGAGATAAGAACCATACGTAATGTAGGATAACAACTATAAAATTCCCCCCTAAATTCCACGAGGTTGCAATTACTCTGTAAAATTGTTCCCCGAGCGACCAGGTGTTCCTTAACACGATGTCGCCATCATAGGGCTTCTCAGCCCTCTCAACCAGGATTCAGGATTCATGTAGGATAACCGTAGTTTAAATTGATTTGTTTTTTGTGTAGGCCTACCTGCTGTTGAAGGGAATAAGATAAAGTAGTACCGGTAGGCCTATTATTTCTAACAATCAAAAAAATCTGGTGTGAAACAGTCACACAACTTTCTCTAGCCAATGCAAATAATTAACAATAAACCTAACATTAGTAATAAAACATTAGAAATAAACCAAGAACTAACCTCAATAAACATAACCTAATTTTAATCATGAGTAAAAGAGCAAAATGAAAATCTACCTCAGTTTGGCTTAAAAATATGGAAAATCACTATTTCACGCTAAACTAGGCTCTGTAGAGAAAAATGCTTTAAATAAAAGTTGTAGATCTTTTAATTTCCTATAAATTTAATTATATAAACTTTTGTCGTAAACTGCATACTAAGGCCGAAATCTTAAAAAAATCGATTTTTCACACGTATTCGTGAGAAAAAACAGAAAATTGCTAATTACCGCTAAACTAAGCATTATCCAAAAAAAGTGTTTGATATAAAAGTTGAAGAATTTTAAATTTTCTACTACTTTTATTATATAATTTTTTGCGCTAAAATGCATTATAAAGCCGCAATCTTAAAAAAAACAATTTTTTACGTGAAAACAGTTTCACCAAGAATTTCAGTAAACATGGCGCCTACCCTATCTTGTACAGCATAAAAAATTAGTAAACCAGGCGATTTTTTAAAAAATCGTAGGACCAGTTTTTGAGAAAATCGCAAAAAAGTGAAAAATTACACGAACAAATTACTACTTCTGGTTGACCGATTTTGATGAAAATGTTCGTGTCGCGTCCGGTAGTGGTAAGTAACTTAAGTTTCAAGTTTCAAGTTCGTACGATGTTCCGTTCTCGAGATATTCTGTTCACACACACCACACGCACACACAGACCAATCGCTAACAACATGTTTTATGGATTCAGGGGGTCTGAAAACGTGTAGATCCGGTGAAAACTCGATTTCGAAAAATCGACATGAAAACAATACTTTCCTTCCTAAGTTATATAAAAGTAAAAATTCTTCACACCACGTTATACTGTATATGAACAAGCAAACATAATAATAAATCTGATGTTTTTAGCCACAATAATAGATGACACTGTAGTAGTACATACAAATGAATTCTTTGGTAAATCTATCAGTACAAAAGAATTTATTACAAAGAAAACTAAGTATGCGTAGACAAATTCATTATTACCTATGTGTTTAAAGAAAACTTTCCTTTTGTATTAAAAAAAATTCGGAACGACCAGTTTTACATCCACAATGTACATAATTTTATTGATATTTAAATACTGTAATTATTTATACTGCGACGAATTATTTTTTTTTAAATTACAACATTACGTAATAAATAAATGCAAATCAGATAAAAACCATAATGCATTTTAATTAGGTTAATTTAGGCTGTTTATTTATTGCTCCAAGTTATTAGAAAGTTTATTAAGATTTACAAACTTGTTTGTACGGTATTTAATAACTTATCAATTAAATGGCTCAACGTGTAGACATAATTTTATAAATATGTACTTTAAATCAATTATTTAACTTATCAATCATGATCTGAAAAATATAGAATTATTGCAAAAATTGACTTTTTTAAGATAAATAATAATTTAAGAGATACCACGAATTAATTGCAATAAAAATATTTTCTGCATAGTTAATTATCGAAATAAAATAAAAATTTGTTGAAAGATTCACACGACTTTTTCTTTCCAATGTAAATAAGGAACAATATAACCTATGTTCAATCATCACTAAACAATGTACAGTAGAGCGTCAATAATTCGGACGTCAAAAATCTGGAACGTCGAAAATCCGGATTCAATTCTGACGAAAAATGGAAATTAATTTATCGTAGGTTAAAAGTGTCCAATATGGCTGAACGCTCGCCGTGCGTGATGAGTACGAGATACGCTCGAATCGCGTGTTGCGTAGTGGTCACTCTTTTATTTATGTACAATTACAAATTTCGTTAAAAAAAATTAGTTCTTTATACATAACAACATATTTCGTAGTTTTACTTACCCGCTTCACATTTCTGTTAACAAATCATGTAAAATATAGTCGAATTTAGCTACTGTACTTTTCTTAGTTTGAAGACGTCTACTGGCAATTTTATCGGGTGTTTCGATAATCCGGATGGCGTCGGGTACCAATTAATCCGGATTATTGGCGCTCTACTGTAATATTAAATATATATTATTTATTTATTTATACTATTTGTATTAAATACATACAAACCTAATTTTAATCATGAGTGAGTGTGTCGCCGGATGGAAACATTAAGTGGCGAGTTAAAACCTTTAATTTTTGGTGGCCCTTAAAAGGGCCGTTTAAGCGGTGGTCGTCTTGATGGGAAGCGTCGGTCGTAATCGTCGTGGCGGTCGAGGAGCTGGGCGTCACGGCGTTTCGTCGTCCAGCGGAGACGTCATCTTCTTCCCTCGCAGTAGTGCGTCGATGGCTGCTTCGTCGGATCCGGTGGGCGGAAGGCTCGGTCGAGGGACCGCTGTGGGCATCGCTCGCGTGAGCGGGGCGATGTAGGTACGGTCGACGGCTTACGGTGACGGGTCGGCGAGCGGAAGCATCATCTTCTCTCTTGCGGGGTCGTCGATTAATCTTCACTAGAGACCGGTAGCCGTGTTGCCGATGGTAGACGTTTTGTCGATGCTGTCTGTATTGGAATTGAATCTTTCTGTGTCTGAATCGGAATTGAATCTCTCGGCTCAGTGTAGCGCTCTTTATATAATTTCCAAAAGCGCTGTGGGAGAGGGCGGTTAATACTCGGCCTTGGCAACAAAGCCCTCTGTCGGTACGCAGCCGAAAATTTTGTCGGTACGCCGCCAAAGAGCTACCGCCCCGACAAGGGCCGGGAGAAGTATTGAAGGCCGGCAACACAGTAAGTGATTAATTAGAAGGGGTGGCGGTGACAAGGGTATGACGCTAATTAAAAATCAACCTCTGTAGAGGGATTAACTTGAAAATAGGGAAAATTACTAATTGACTAAAAACTAAGCTCAGTAGAAAATTCTACTTGAAATAAAAGTAGTAGATCTTTTTATTTCCTATAACTATTATCATATGACATTTTTTGTCGTACAGAAATTGCAATCATAAAAATCCCGTTTTTTAAGCGAAAACTTACAGATCATCTTCAAAGAATCTCTCCACAAAGGATTCTTAGACTGGCCAAGGGTTACAGACAAATTACAAGCCGTGATCCGGGGCGAACCAGTGGGTACCTGGATGCCAGAACACGTCCAAGGACCTAAACCTTGAATGTTAGAAGAAAATATTTTAATACCTGCAAATTTCATAATTTATTTCAAACGATGAACCTAATTAAAAAACTGGTGTGAACACTCACACGACTTTCTCTTGCCAATGCAAATAATGACCAATATAACCTAATATCAGTAATAAAACATTAGAAATACAAAAAAGAAAACTAACCTCAAAAACATAACTTAATTTTAATCATGAGTGAATTGACAGAAAATGAAAATCAGATACCTTAGTTTCGTTTAATAATACGGAAAATCATTCTTTCACGCTAAACTAGGCTTTAAAGAGAAAAATGCTTAAAATAAAAGATTTAGATCTTTTAATTAACTACAAATTTGATTGTTTAAACTTTTATTATAAAACGCATACTACGGCCGTAATCTTAAAAAAATCGCTAATTACCGCTAAACTAAGCGTACCTATACAAAGAAATGTTTGAAATAGAAGTTGTAGGTTTTTAAATTTTCTACAACTTTAATTACATACACTTCTAAAATGCATATTAAGGCCGTAATCTTAAAAATACAATTTTTTCTTAAGACAGTACAGCATCACCAAGAATTTCAGCAGACATGGCATCTACTTTACCTTGTAGAGCATAAAGAGTGTAATAAATGAGGCGATTTTTAAATAAAAACGTAAGAGCCGATAATGAAAAAATTGCAAAAAAGTTGAAAATTTTACGAATGAACTACTACTTCCAGTTGCGATAACCTGTACCCGGTTTTTAACCCAGGTTGTGATAACCTATTCATTTCCCTGTACAAAAAACTGGAGATTTTCGTTTTTACAGAACAATGAGCAATGATGTACCTCAAGGGAGTTTTCTGGAGCCGATACTATTTAATTATTTTAAATAATTATAAATTACGGATATTACTTTTTTTTAAATTAATACGGACAGAAAGTGCGTTTTAGAGGTCTTGACTTACCAGATGCACATTGAATACATCCATAATACATAAAGAAGTTAAAAATAAATCTTAAAATATTTAGAATAAAATGAAGAAACAAACGCATTAATATTACAAAGACATGTTGACAATATAGTTCAAAAGCATACGGGATACGTGTTCATAGAGTATGTTAAGTTGACAGTCGTCGATTTTCTATTAGTACAACTTATTTCTATTCAGAACAAGTGTTTGGTAATGTTTAACACGAAAACAATTTCGACTGTGAGTGGAGGACCGGACCGCCTGTTAGAAAGAGAAAGAAAACCGAAGAGGCGTGTGAGCGAGAGAGATAGATTGAGAAAGGGGATGGAATACAGGAGAAAGACAGGTGAGATAGTCTGACAAGAAGAGGTGAGTTATCGGGCGGGGCTTACCAGAAAGAATAAGATACACACCAACTGAATGCACATGACAAAGAAGAAAACATATAGTGGAATGATTGAGAAAATAGAAAAAGACAGAATGATTTCACTAGAAAGAGAAAGCGATAAAGAAAGAACAACCATCATCCAGTCTCTGAACTATAAAGCAGGTCTTAAGTACGACAACACTGCACCAGGTGAAATAAACGTTGCCAAACCTAACTGTATATATGTATTTTTTTATTTCATCTCAATGTTGTTTTTAAGAACAGATACCGCGGGAATAAATAAAACTTTGGATGCTGAGCGACCTTCCATCTAATTTCACAAAATAAAAACAACAGAACAAAAACTTTTACCATTATCAGACAATGACACATTCAAAAAGAAGGAAGAATTTAAGTATGCATATTTTTATTTATAAATCGTACGCACACACACACACAAATATTTATATTTTTATCTCAATACTTTTACCTCACGTTATCATTACATAAAACCACTTAAAATATTAAAATTATTATTAAAAACCGGAGTTAACATTTTTAAGAGTAAAACACTGATAAGAAGTTCTAAAAAAAAGTGCAATCTTTATTTAAGCCACACAAAAATAATCGTGGGTATTTAAGAAAATATTTAATGTCAAATATTTAACAATATATTTTTCTGAAATTAAAATTCTTTAAGAATGTTAATTTTTAATCTTGCACTCCGAAAAGTTGTAACGAAATGTATTGCAAATTAATTCGTCAACAACCATTGGGTTTTAACAAATTGCGGAGTAATTAATTTCTCAATAATACAAAAAACAGAAATTTCTTAGAGTGACCGGGAAGGCTGATCTTATTCAAGCAAAGAAATTTTAGAGAAAGGATTCTCTCCTCCCCTCCTCCATCTCCTCCTCCTCCTCACCCTCCTACTGCTTCTTCCAACCAAAGATTAGGCCGCAGCCAGTTCCGAACTCACATACATCATCATACTCCATCTTTTCCTAGGTCTACCAACATCCCTTTTACCTTCTGGAGCATACCTGTGTGCCTGCTTAGGTATCCTGTGGTCCAACATCCTTGCCATGTGCTGTCTCCAACTTCGGCGATAATCCTTTATCTTTTCGTTTCTTAGCTCATTTCCTCATTCCTTATTCTTTCCAAGCGTGTACATTCCTTAGTCCTTCGTAGAAATCTCATCTCTGCCGTCCGGATTCTCCGCTCTTGGGATTTTGATGTTGTCTATGCCTCACTTCTGGACAGAACAACAGAATAACTCCGCCATCGGTGTTATTTAATGCCATCGGTTGCAAGCCCGGGACTTCATCTTGGAAGTGACGAGAAAGGAGGAGCAGGAGGATTAACCTGGGTCTATCTGGCTCCTGATTGTAGCACCCAGTTATAGTGCCCCTGCCTAGGGTACAGATGAAAAACGGTATACTACAGCGGATGAGAAAATTTTCCCACAAGTAAACAGGGCGGAAGGACCTAGAAGTTGGGTCTCCGAATGAAACTCAGGATACGGCCAGGTGCTCAAAGGTGTCAGCCCCACAAAGGGTCTTCCTTCACGCAGGGTTCGTAGCCCGGCCGGAGGACATTTTAATCTACTGGCAAACTCACAAATAGCCTCGGAAATTGGACAGGTTTTTTCGGTAATCAGAAAGTTCCTCCATAACAAAATTTCAGTAGAAGGACAATACAGGTTACGTGGAAGAACTAACTGCACCTCCAAGCCCATCAGGCAAAAATAGTTCGCATGATAGCGAACAAATTAAACATTGCATTTTTATTAATTTATTTTTATTGTTCAATTTTCGAATTATCCACTGGGGCATATTCTTTAAAAATATTTTCCTTTATTTTTTACGTCATTTGTTTATTCAAAATTTAAGCTTTTGGATGGTTGTACTACACTGAATAGTCTCTAAATCTAGAATAAACGTTAAAAAAAGTCTTTTAATATTTAAATGAATACCTACTTTTCAAATTATAAATCTTTTATATAATATTTGGTGGGTATGAATCAAAATTGGGAATTATGTGGGCAAAAAGTACCACCCACCCCTTAGGTTCCGCCCCTTTAGTGAGGTGTGTACCAATGAAAAAATTGTTGTATTGTAGATCATAACAAACAACTTGTTTCTATACATTAAACAACCTTGACACACTTCAAATTCATTTTAAATTCAATTACGCTCAAATAGGCCTACAACTTTTTACAACTAATCGAAATTCTTCTTAGATCCCTCTGAATCAGCAGCATAGTTAAGTACGAAGCTGAAGATCCCAGATTCAATTCTTAGCTAGTGTCATAAAGCACTACAATACTATTATTTTATAAATGTACCCCGTCATAACAATTACAAATTAATGCGCCTCTCGTTTGAAAACGAAAATAATGGTAAATTTATAACAAACATTTTCAGAAAAATTAGGTGTGAAACACTCACACGACTTTGTCTTATCAATATCAAAAATTGAACAATGTAACCCATGTTTAATCATAAATAAACAATGTAATATGAAAAATATAAAAATATAACATAATTTTAATCATCAGTAAATACCGCTAAATGATATACAACCTCCGTAAAACTTAAAAAATACGGAAAAATTATCATTTGACGCTAAACCAAGCTCAGTAGAAAAAATTCTAGAAATAAACATTGTAAATTTTTTATTTGCTATAGAATAGATTATATACAATTTTATCGTACAACTCATACTAAAATCACAATCTCTAAAAATCGAATTTTTCTACCGATTTTGATGAACAAAATACAAAAAAATCATTGATTAATAACTGAAGCGTTGTCGAAAAATGCCCTATACAAAAATTTTAATTTTTTTAATTAGTTTTTTAATTTTCTACAACTTTGATCATAGGCCTACTCTTTTCTCTAAAATCCATATTGAGGCCACAATCTTAAAAAATATAATTACTGTACCATGAAAGTACAAACTTCTAAAACTTTTCAGCAGACATTACCCAGCAGACGCTTACCTTATCTTGTAGAGAATAAAAAATTAAATGAATTTAGCGATTTTTAATCTAAAACTCAGGGTAAGCGCCATGTCAGCTGAAATTGTTGGAGGGCCTGTACTCTCACAGTGAAAAATGATTTTTTTTATGATTGCGGTCTTAGTGTTGTGACAATATCGAAGAAGGCATGGTTCGTGAACTTTCTAGCAAAATGGTAAAATATTAATAAAATGGTAAAGAGTAGATAATAGAGTGAAAAAGTAACAATAGGACTATAGTAACAATAAAAGTTTACCTCGTTATAAAAGGTTACTGTTGTACAACTATCTATGATAAGGTCGGCCTGTAATCAACTTTTATTATATTTACAATAAGATCTATTGTTGACTTGTTTACAATAGATTTTTCTAGCACTCATTTCTAAAGGGTTATTTTTTGTACTTTATTATTTGCATGGAATTTCTCTGTTTTGCTAGAACTATCTTTTTGAATGACTATATAAAGAGACCCCCGAGCGCGATCAGAGGGTTAGTATTCGTTTGATCTTTGCAGGTGCGTTCCGAGCATTGTGTTGGTCAACGATTGCTATACTGTCTTTGTTTGTGTCTGTATTGTGAAAAGTTATTGTGTATCTGTATTAAATTCAGTTTTTGTGTATTCAGTTTAATTTTGTATGTGTATTATATAAAATTGATTGTAAGTAGTGCTAAGTAAATTATTAAGTTACTTATTGTTTATTATTTATTTTAAGTAAATTATTAAATAATTTATTGTATTACTTCATGATAATTAGTTTAATTATTTATTTTGTAAATCTTTTAGTGTAATAAATATTTGTAATTGTAAACTTTAGTGTAATAATTATTTAATTACCTAAATCCCGAAACGGACCTGAGCGATAAGTGGCACAGTATGTTTACCGACGAAAGTGTATATAATGAAAGTTAAAGAAAATTAAAAAACCCACAACTTTTTATTTCAAGCACTTTTTTCTACAGACCTTAGTTTAGCGTCAATTAGTGATTTTACTTATTTTTTAATCATTTTTTTTACGTTTCCAGTACGCATTTAAAATATTTTCATTTCATTCACTGGGTCTGGCTGTATAATAAAATATATTACCACATCAGATAAGATGTGCTTAGGTCAACGGCCAAAAGGCTGGTTTTAACCTCTAGAAGTTTTACTAAGTAAAAACCAGGATTGAGGTGTTTTACTATTGCCTTCCTCACTGAGTGGAAAAGAATACTTATCAGCATGCCAGGCAAAAAGCACCTACTTTCCATCCTGCAAATGACAACTTCACTTCATTCACTACAGGGTCTGGCTGTGTAGTGAAATTCATTACTCGCAGAAGAGATAACTGATCAGTGTCTTTTACACCTCTACTTCTTCTGTTGTTAAATAGTCCAGCCGTATAATTGGCTGACTATGTGATAAGAAACAGAACTATTTTTGTAGCCCTGGAACCAACAGATCGAGTGCCATTAATTTAACACTCCACCTGCCCGTTATGGGTAATCAGATAAGATAACACGTGAATCACGTCAATCATACCATTATATATTTAGTTATCAAATTCTTCAGTAATTTATTTAACATAAAAAGAAAAACAAAACAAAACATAAGAAAAAAAATCTGGTGTGAAACACTCACACAACTTTCTCTTGCCAATGCAAATAATTAATAATCAACCTAATATTATTAATAAAATATTAGAAATAAACAAAACACTAACCTCAAAAACATAACCTTATTTTAATCATGAGTGAATGACGCAAAATGAAAATCGAACTCAATTTGGCATAAAAAAACGAAAAATCACACTTTCACGCTAAACTACGCTCTGTAGAGAAAAATGCTTTAGATAAAAGTTGTAGATCTTTTAATTTTCTATAAATTTAATTCTATACACTTTTGTCGTAAAATGCATACTAAGGCCGCAATGTTAAAAAAAATCGATTTTTCACACGTTTTCGTGAGAAAAAATCAGAAAATTGCAAATTACCGCTAAACTAAGCGTTATACAAAAAAATGTTTGAAATAAAAGTTGTAGGATTTTAAATTCTCTACAACTTTTATTATATAAATTTTTGCGCTAAATTGCATATTAAAGCCGTAATCTTAAAAAAACTATGTTTTTACGTCAAAACAGCCTCACCCAGAATTTCAGCCAACATGGCGCCTACCCTATCTTGTAGAGAATAAAAAATTGAGTAAATGAGGCGATTTTTAAAAAAAATCGTAGGACCAGTTTTTGAGAAAATCGCAAAAAAGTGAAAAATTACACGAATAAACTACTACTTCCGGTTGACCGATTTTAATGAAAATGTTCGTGTCGGGTCCGGTAGTGATATGTAACTTAAGTTTCAAGTTTCAAGTTCGTACGATGTTCCGTTCTTGAGATATTCTGTTCACATACACACACACACACACCACACACACTCTCACACACGCATACGCACACACACACACACAAACGCGCGCGCGCGTGCACACACACACACACACACACACACACACACACACACACAGACCAATCGCTAAAAACATGTTTTTTGGGTTCAGGGGGTCTGAAAACGTATAGATCCGGTGAGAACTCGATTTCGAAAAATCGACATGAAAACAATACTTTCCTTCCTATATATTCATATAGGCAAGAGAAAGTAAAAAACAAAATTTTATGGTAGAGATCCAAGTTGTGCATTAATAACGAATGGGTATAAATATGTGAACTTGAAAACATATAAATTATTTAAACGTTAAGTCAAGTAAACTAAAGACACAAATCTTTGCGAATAATTATACCAAAAATGTTTATTTATTTGCAAGTATATATAATTCGATGATAAAATAAAAATAATACCTTGAACAATTTATGTACAATGCAAATGCTATTCTAATCAAGATAACGAAGAGTAAAAGCATCGCTTTAAAAACACAACATGTAGCTTAGTACTGGAAAAGACCCCATAATAATTCCACCACTTTTATAACGAACATTGAGGATGGAGTTTCAAAGAAGAAAAGTTGGTGTAAATGCCGCGCAAGATGTATCAAAGAAATCCTTGGCATTTTTAGCAAGATTCCTCCAACTCTCTGTCGTCGATTCAAAAGCCGGGATAAGGCAAAGAAGAATTACAAAGAAATATAATAGATTTAACATTTTGTCCTTAACGCTGGTATTATAATTAACCTCTTTGTAATTCGCGTATTTCTCTAACGCATTCTTCTTTATTTATTTTATTTATTTTTTTATTCAAATAAATACAAATGCCTGTTCAAAGAAACAACAATTTTTTGCCGCAATACACCGGTTCTGAATACAAAAAAAAAATCTAGTCTTACCAAAAAAATGTACCTGATTCTTATTTTGTACATGTACAATCAACGACAATAATTAGAAAAAGAAAAATTAATTATATAATTCGTGTAATTTCTATATCACTGTCAAAGTTGATATACACTATACCTTCAGGTACTACATTTATTTTCTGTAAATAACTAAATAAATTTAATTCTGTTTAAATGGAGCAGGAAAGAATTCCTTACAAACTGTTTGGGCAGATATTTTATTTACAAAAAATAAATACTCAAATATTTTGAAACTTTTTGAAAGTTTTCTCGAAGGAAATCTGTAGTAGCCCTACGGTTTTTCTACTTGTTCTTTTAACACGTTAATTTGTTCTATTTGTTGTTTCCGTGTTCGTAGAAACGAGAGATAGATAAAATATATAGAAATGAAAATCCAAATAACAATATAATATAATGAATTTATATAATAATTTCACCTACGTTCTTTTTAAACTGCGTCACCATTATTTTTATTCTTACTTACTCGTGCTTCGGTAGATCCACCATCATCAGAGTAAATAAAAAAATTGAAACCAAAATTTTTATCTCACTTATTTCAAATTTACAGAAGATGATAAATCTTCAGTCATTTGTATAAAACTCGTTTTATCATCTTCTGTAAATTTTAAATAAGTGAGATAAAAATATTTTTGGTTTCAATTTTTTTATTTACTCTGATGATGGTGGATCCACCGAAGCACGTGTAAGTAAGAATAAAAATAAAGGTGAGGCAGTTTAAAGAGAAGGTAGGTGAAATTATTATATGAAATAGAAATAATTTCAAACTGCAGGATGCATTATAAAGATTTATTTTTTAACAATATAATAGAACTAAATATAAGTTCAGCCATTTTTTTTATAATTTGTAGAAATTAAAACAATAAATAGTAAATAAATAGATACATGTTACTTTACCGGTGCCAAACAGCAGAGACAGAATATGGAGTATTAAATTATAATTATAAGAGAGAAGTAAATCAATAGTGTTAATTGAATTATTTAAATTAATATTGACCCACCGGGTTGGTCTAGAGGTAAAGTCGTCGCCGCGAGTCAGCTGTTTAACAGGTGATTTTAGGAGACAAAAGGTTCCTGGTTCAAATTCTAGTAAAGGTAGTTACTTTTATACGGATTTGAATATTAGACAGTGGTTACCGATGTACTCTGATAGCTGGGGTTTAATTAACCATACTCTCTCAGAAATGGTCGGCCTGGGTCTGTACAAGACTACACCTCATTTACACGTCATACACATCATCCTCATCTCATTGGGTCATGGGGTTGCTAATTGTTCTGAATTGAACAGATTGCAACGTACACAAATTATAAATAAAAAATATTAAATGTGCTTTCATCATGATAAATTCTATTAAAAACGTTCATAATTTTATTTTGTATACTACATTAAGTAATTTAGTGGATACAGGCAAATGGAGTGTTCAATTATTTGCACTCGATCTGCTAGTTCCAGGGCTACAAAAATTAGTTCTGTTTCTTATCACATGGTCAGCCAATTTCTAACTGAAGCATTTAAGAACAGAAGAGGCAGAGGTGTAACGCAACTGGCTTCTACACCGGGGTCTCGGGTTCGATTCCCGGTCAGGTCTGGCATTTATTCATCACACATCTTCATTTATCATCCTTCTTACCGTCTGCACTACAGTAATTGAAAAACAATCTGACTTAAAGAAAACCAAAAATAAATTTTTTGCGGGTCTATTGTTTATTTTCTCTCTTTATTTATTTACTTGTTTCTGTCTAATCAAGCACAAAAAATAACCACAAACATTTTAGAACTCATAAACACAGTAATTTTCCCTCACTCACCCAAATTTTAAGCCTAATCTCTCTTATAATGTCCTACTTAGATAAAAGCGTTTCAGAGGGCATGGCATATGGTGATAAATACACTTTTCTACTTAGTGAGGAAGGCAAGGTAAACCATCTCACTTCGTTTTACTTAGTAAAGCCTCTAGAGGTTTAAACCAGCCTTTCAGCTAATGACCTAAACAACGACTCGTGATTAAACATAGGTTGTTGATGTTTACGTCATCAGCCTGTAAGCTGGTTTGAACCTGTAGAGGTTTTACTAAGTAAAACGAGGAGAGAGGTGGTTTACCGTTGCCTTCCTCACTGAATGGAAAAGTACATTTAACAGCATGCCGGGCCCTCTGTAAAGCACACATTTTCCACTCTGCAAATGACCCCTTCACTTCATTCACCTTAGGGTCTGACTGTATAATGAAATTCATTACTTTCAGATGAGATAACTCTGATTAGTGTCTTTTACACTTCTACCTCTTCTGTTCTTAAATGGTTCAGTCATTTAATTGGCTGACCATGTGATAAGAAACAGAACTTTTTATTTTAGCCCTACAACGAACAGATTGAGTGTAAATAATTTTACTTCCACCAGTCTGTTATGGGCAGAAACATAGGTTATGTTTTTCATTATTTACATTGGCAAGAGAAAATTGTGTGAGTGTTTTAGAAAATATTTTTATTTTAACTTTACAGACTCATCCGATTTAAGTTGTAGTCTACAGGACATAGTAATGCTAACGCAATATTTTTGATCACAATAAAACACAAGTCATCTAATTAGTGTAGCTAAGCGATGACGATTTACCGGCGGTCAGAGAAAATACTACACAAAAGATGTTAATCATCTATAGAGACATTAATCTAACCTCGCCATATCATCTATGGATCTATAAATTATCTTAATTTCATAAGAAGACGATCAACTAATGAATAAATTCTTTTAAAAATATCTCTAATTAAAGTCCAATGAACTTGAAAGAACAATAAAAAATGAAGCAATTATGGAATGGCTTATAAATACTAGTGGAAGTTAAAAATGAAAAATCTTCGTTGTTCAAGTACTCCATATTATATATATATAAAAGCGAAGAAATAATCACCGAGTAGGTAAGAGAAGAGCAGTTGGTTTCGAGTCTGATTTGTCTTGGGCTTGATCATTTTCAAAGAGCCATTAAGACGCCTGGCTGCCATATGTCGGCGAGTAATTGTACCTCTCGCAATTAACATTCCCTGGCCACTTTGATGCGAATCTTTCGTTCTTATGTTCCAACTCGCGATGTCCTAGCAATTATCTATATATTTATTTATAAATATTTCTCGACCGGACAAAGAATCGAGCGAGCGAAACGTTTCTCAAAGAAGTTCTTATCAACAAAGTAGTATAATATAATAAAAAAAAAAAAATCAAAACACAATTCATATATCAATACATCACCGTAGTAAAACTTTATATCTAATTATATTGTAACATAACCTTCATTTTTTATTATTTAACAACTTCAGTTGGAAAGGTTACCTTCATTTTAATGATCATAATTAATGATCAGATGAGAAATGAAATAAAAGAATCAAATTATTGATAATTATTAATCAAAAATGATTAATCATTGAAATAAAAATTAAGGTTATTGTACTCAAACGAATCTCTAAAAGCATCCTATACCGTTCGTTAGTTAAAATATATCAACGTGTTTTGAATTTAAATGAATCCATAATTGTTTGATATAATTGCAGTAGAAATCTCCATTATCCGTACGCCATTTATCCGAATCACATCACTCTAAGTATAATCCTGAAGAAAAACGAGCATTGTTGACTGCCATTAAAACCATTTGAAGTTTATCGACTCCCCGACAAAAAAAATGGGTAACCGAACTCACATCTCACCAGTCCCGAAGATTCCTCAATTATGATGTCCTATGTCAACTTCGAACACGATTACATTTTTTACTTTCTCTTACCCTATGTAAAAAAATCTGGTGTGAAACACTCACACAACTTTCTCTTGCCAACGCAAATAATGACCAATATAACCTAACATTAGTAATAAAACATTAGAAATACACAAAAAAACTAACCTCAAAAAACATAACCTTATTTTAATCATGAGTGAAAGAAGCAAAATGAAAATCGACCTCAGTTTGGCTTAAAAATACGGAAAATCACTCTTTCACGCTAAAATAGGCTCTGTAGAGAAAAATGCTTTAAATAAACGTTGTAGTTCTTTTAATTTCCTATACATTTATTACATACACTTTTTTCGTAAAATGCATACTAAGACCGAAATGTTAAAAAAATCGATTTTTCTCACGTTTTCGTGAGAAAAAAAACAGAAAATCGCTAATTACCGCTAAACTAAGAGATATACAATAAATGTTTGAAATAAAAATTGTAGGATTTTAAATTCTCTACGTTTTTTATTATCTAAATTTTTGCGCTAAAATGCATATTAAAGCCCTAATCTTAAAAAAACAATTTTTTTACGTGAAAACAGCCTCACCAAGAACTTCAGCAAACATGGCGCCTACCCTATCTTGTAGAGCATAAAACATAAACGGGCCCAACATGAACAATTTCATCAGTAAACCAGGCGATTTTTAATAAAATCGTAGGACCAGCTTTTGAAAAAATCACAAAAAAGTGAAAAGTTACACGAATAAACTACCTCCGGTTGACCGATTTTGATGAAAATGTTCGTGTCGGGTCTGGTAGTGATACGTAACTTAAGTTTCAAGTTTGTACGATGTTCCGTTCTTGAGATATTTTATATATACACACACAGACCAATCGCTAAAAACATGTTTTTTGGGTTCAGGGGGTCTGAAAACGCGTAGATCCGGTGAAAACTCGATTTCTTAAAATCGACAAGAAAACAATACTTTCCTTCCTATAGACTACAGTCATACAGGCAAGAGAAAGTAAAAATATATAGGCTATGATTAAGACAAGCCAAGATAAGACATAATAATATTCTGATAAAACCTGTGTGTTAGTCGGAAAGGCTGCTTTAAGAGAAGCAGAGAAATTTGAGAAAGATCCTCCTGAAGACAATGGGTCCAAAGATAGTAGACGGTCGATATTCGGTTACCACGTCGAGAAGAACTGTACAAGGAAAATGAACGATTACAAAAAGAATACTAAAATTTTACGGACACCTGTATAGAATGGATGACGACCGGTTGACAAAACAAATTTTTAAGACACTAAACAATACACCGAAGGTATCGGGTAAATTGTTTTACGAAGTGAAAAAAGAAATTGAGAAAACCAGAAGAAACCGAGAAAAATTAATGAATCGAACCAAATTCAGACAACTAACTACGGACTTTAAGGGCTTCCATGAAGAACAAGAACAGAACACCGGGTAGACAGAAGTAAGGAGAAAAGCCTACAGTGAGCAAATGCTGAGAACGTGACTGCAAAAAGAGCTTCCAGAAACGTTTAAAGTTATCTCAAGTGATCTAAAATTGCCCCTATACGAGAAAAAAATAAATAATTATGTAGGAAAGAAAAGTTTCGTTTTTATGTCGATTTTTAGAATTGAATTTTTACTGGAAATACACTTTTTCAGGCCCCTTGAATAAAAAACCACGTTTTTAGCGATTAAAGTCTTCTGTATGTGTGTGTATGTGTGTGTATGTGTGCGAACAAAACATCTCAAGAACGGTATTTTTCAAAGTTTAAAGTTAAGTTAACTTAACTTTAAAACTAAGGTAACTTAAGTTAGTTGAAACTTAAGTTAATTCCCCAAGCGGGCCCAACATGAACATTTTCATCAAAATCTGTCTACCGGAAGCAGTATTTTACGAGCGATTTTACAATTTTTAACGACTTTATCAATAATTACTTGTAAGATTTTTATGAAAATCACCTCATTTATAAATTTTTAATGCTCAATAAGATAGTGTAATCCTACACTTCCTTCAGGAATCTCCTGAACGAAATTAACAACAAACAAAACAAGCTCTTTTTATTTAACAAACAAAAACAAATAAAACTATTTCATCACTGTGCTAAGAAGGCGGAGATAAAATTGTAATAAATTTATTTACTTAAAAACTACGTTTTAATCTTAACAACTTTTAAACTTACTCTACAACTTAGCACACGACTTATATAAGTCCAATACAATATCTACGTGTTTAAATATATCTTGTTAACCATATACGGTATTTTTTCTTCCACAACATAATAATATCTTATAACAAATATACAAAAAAAGTTGTCTAACAAGATCAATTCAGTTACAAAAAAAGTTGTGAAAAGTTTCACAATATGGCATGTGCTACATGTCAATCAATAGTTGTTTTAAAGTTAAGTTTATAATAAGTACAGATTAAGTATACAAGTTCCTTTAAGCGTGATATGTAACCTGTATCAGTCCAGTTTCGTTTTCTCTACAGTAATTGAAATACTATCAGAGAGTACTTAGAATTACATTTTTACACTAGAAAATATTTTTATTTATACTGAAAAATTATAAACAACGGTATTAATTAATTTTTTTATATATTTTATTTTATTTTTTAAATTACGTTACTTTTCTCTTTTGACATTTTGACAAATATGTTGTCAAGTCCTGCCAATGTTAAATGCAATTTTAATTGATTTAATTATTTTATATCCAATTTGTTTGTTACTTTAACCAATTAAATTTTATTATACCTGTGTATTGATGGATGGTTGTCATCTAACGGTCTCAGTTATTTTTCTTTCGTTTTTGTTTTAAGTTTTATTTTCCTGTGTATACATTTATGATTTTTTTTCTCTTTCTCTTATGTTTTTTAATTTTATTCATTAGTGTTATAGAAAAAAAAGAATACTTTTTTGCTTTTTTGACACGCACAGGACCACTTCAGTTAATAAGTTTTCCAGAAATTGTCTTACTTTTCAACCAATAATTTTTCATCTAATCCGATCCCATTTCTTTTATTTGTGTGAAAATACAGGTTTTTTATTATTATTTTTTTGTTATTTTCTCTGTTTTTAAACTCTTTAAGTTGGTTTTGTTTTTAGGTCTTCTATGTGATATTTTTGCCCACAACAGACAGGTGAAATTTTAAATTATTTGCACTAGATCTGCTAGTTCCAGGGTTACAAAAATAGTTTTGATTCTTATCACATGGTCAGCCAATTACATGACTGAGCCATTTAAGAACAGAAGAGATTGAGGTGTAAAAGACTAATTACACTTACCTTCTCCAAGAGTAATGAATTTCATTTCACACCTAGACTTGTTGGTGAATGAAGTAAAGGTGCCATTTGCAAGGTGGAAAGTAGATGCTTTTCAGAGGGCCTGATATGCTGATTAACATACTTTTCCACTAAGTGAAGAAAGCAATGTAAATCACCTCACTCCTCGTTCTACTTAGAGGTTTTTTACTTTCGAGGCTTGTAAAATAGTCTCTTTACCTTTAGAGGCTTTAATAGCCTCTAGAGGTTCAAACCAGCCTTTCGGCTGATGACCTTAACAACGACCAGCATATTTTGTAAAGAACAATGCATAGACTTTCTGTGTCCTGAAGTGGAACTACAATTAGTTGCTGAAGTTGTTTATACCAGTGGGTATCCTGAATCTGAACCTGACCTACCGTACCCAGCTGCAGAAATACTAAAGAAGTCCCGAAGAAGACACTATTTAAGAGAACTTTTGACAATATCAAATGCCAGAATTTCTAAAAACAAATTGCACCATTTAAAAATGACATTTATAGGTATATTTTTATGTATATAATTTGTTTTTTAAATGTTTAATATTTAATGAGTGTGATATTGTTAAAGTTTAAAATATGTTTACATTAAACACCAGTTTTCTATCGAAAACATTCAACAAGCTTCCGTTACTAATATAATTTCTGAGATAAAAATCTAAAGTTAGTATCAAACTGTTCAGAATTTAGTGCTAAATTTAAAAACGTTAGCTCAAAATCAAGAAATAATTCCAACAATCAATCGCTTTTTACAATTCCAGCTCACATTTACCTATAAACGAGTAAAATTGTGTGAAAAATTAAACACATGAAGTTTATTTTACTAAAAAGCACAGCGAACATGGATAACCGTAATATTTAATCAAAACAGAGAATATTATCATCGATTATTTTTACCTTAAAAACAAAATTTTTTTAAATCTATATATAATTATAAAATTCGATGTACGTGTGTGTGTATGTTCCCCTTTATCTCTTAAATTACTGAACCAATTTTAATGGAGTTTTTTTATGGTGTAACTATGATGCCGGTGCAGGTTTTAGGCTATTGAAACCCTTAGAAAGTTAGCCCTAAAGGGTTGAAAATAATGTTTATGTCCTACATTAAGGCTTTTATGAGGTTAGATAATCTGCTGCTTTTAAATCAGCTGATGTGATTCAAATAAAGATTTGTCATAATTAAGTCATATAATTTAGCAAATAGCGACTTGGTGCTAAGGATCAGCTGGTGACAACATCACATGATAATTTTATTGTATTTTATTATGTAAATACGATTTTGTATTGTTGAGTATTTTATAAAAGTAAAGTTCCGTGTTTCTTTAATTTGTTTTAATTTTCTTTTGAATTGGTGAGTGATCAATAGCTTTGAGGTTTTATTTTGACTTTTATTTTATTCAACGTAGATTAAGTTTTTGGTTTTGACAATTCATTATTTTTTGTGCTACACAATTTCTGCTACATATTTAAAAAAAAAGTGATTACACCATTTTCCGCGTGCAAAGCCGCGACGGGGCATGCTTAGTCCACTAAAATAATCGTTTTAAAATCAACTTCGATTTAAAAACCACAAACAACGAGTAGACGTCGGTAGGTTTATTTATAAAAGATACAAATTATGAACTTTAACATTCACTGGAATTAATCACGGTTACCACAACACAGAAAATATTTCGTTATCTATCTTAATCAGAAAAATTTTCGAATAACACAGATTCTTTAGGACAAGATTTTTGCATACTAATATCGTACTATTACTTTGAAAAAGATTTGTGTTTGATTATAATACATAAGTTAAAGGTATATAAATATATATATATTTATAAAATAAGAAAATTTTACTTCATATATTTAAACAGTATTATATAAATACCAGCTGAGCATCTTACTGGGCATACACAGATATCATTAACTTTTAAATTCCAAAGTCATTCTAGTTTCTGAATACGTTGGATTTTCAATTCTTATCTTTAAAATGAAACTCGAAGCTGGAAACAAGTCTAAAAGCAACTCGTTTGAATCTTTACTCTTGTAAACGTTGTTGGCTACAGATGCCGCCCATGCTAACATAGACCCAACATAGATACAAGTGAACGACTTCGTAAGAAAGAGATAGAAAGACTATGTGGATGCCTAAGGCCCGCATTGTTTCATTCTGATAAGAATCTTTCAATTCCTCGCTTGGATGGTAAATGTAGGAGGGGATAAAAAATTTTATTTTATTTTATTTTTGTTTTTTATAAACGAAAATAAAATTAAAAATAAAAGAAAAATTCTTCCTTGTTTTATAGCAACAATCAAACGATACTTTAAACATTTTTTTAAAACTTATACTCTATAGAAATCTTATAGCTCACGGTCTAAATATTGGACGAACACGAATAAAATAATGACCACAATATAATATGATAAGATCAAAAAACTACTTGAAAAATATATATAATACAGAAAAATATTTGATAAGTAATATGAAAGCACTCATAACAAAAAAAAAATGTTATAAATACCTGAACATAAAATTCTATAGATATTATTTTTCCGATATGATTTTGTTAATTCCCTTACATACTTTAAAGAATGCATACTGATGGTGTGTGAGAAAAAGCTTACGTGTCAAAAACATCAACTAAGTATAATATAAAAAAAACATAATTATTACGTTCAAAAAAATCCACTGGAAATTTCATATCCATAATATTTAAATTGGTTTTCAGTTTAAATAAATTTTGATAGGAACACTGAAAAAACATTCACATAAGTTCACCAGAACCACCTGGCATTAAATTTGCTGGACAAAAAAGAGGAAACAAAGCGTCTCAAAAGACATAAGATCCTTGACTTAGACCAACGTTTTTAATCCACACACGAAATTACCATTCATCTTCATCACTACTTTTTAATCTAAAGTGATATTTTAAAATTTAATTTTCTTTTACTTTTCTGTTGTTAACTTCTTTTACATTGTTTACTTCTTTTACATTGTTATTGTTATTTGTAACTGCAACTTTTGTTAGTTTGTTATGAACTTTATTTTCTAATTTTATTTAGTTTAATTGAGAGCAAAGGCTGTTTACTTCGCTCACGCTAGTTTAGTTCTTTTATAATGATTTGCTTAAAGCCACATTGTAGAGGCTGATTGTAAATAAATAAGTTAAATAAAAAAAAATTTCTGTTGACAATGTAAATAATTAAACATACAACCAATGTTTAAATTATTACTAAACAATGGAATACAAAAAACATAATCTAATTAAAAATACGCAAAAATCATTTATTGACTTAAAATTAAACTCTGTAGAAAATAAATAAATAAATAAAAGTTGTAGGGGTTTTTTTTTAATTCCTATAGCTGTGATTTTATATACTTTAGCTGTAAAATGCATACTTACAAATTTCAATTTATTTTACCGATTTAAATGAGCAAAATAAAGAATATCACTAACTGATGACTAAATTGAGCGTTGTATAAAAAAAAACAGTCGTAGGTTTTTTAATTACAACTTCACGAATGAATATGAATTCTTTAATTCCTACAACTTCAATTATAATTCACTTTCCCTAAAATGTATAATATATACATTTGCCCTAAAATGCATATTAAAGCCGCAATCTTAAAAAAAATTTACTACGAACAACCTCTCAAAGAATTTCAGCAGGCGCTTACCCTATCTTGTAGAGAATAAAAAAAATAGTAAATGACTGAAAGATTGTAATACTTATTTTATTAAATTAAATTTATTGAAAGTTTACTAACTAAAAGTTAAGTTACATTGATAATGTTTCTATGAGATAGTCAACAATTATCAAGTACCGATTGGTATCCGTGTTGGAACTCAAAACAAAACAAGCCAAAAAAACAAACAGGAAAACGCAACGCATTTTCAGTAATTTTGTAAAAATCGACAATTTCCTAATTGTCGGAAAACTTGCTCACTCGTATATAATGACAATCACTCATCACCTCAGGCAGACACAGTTACATATTTAGGCATTACACAAGACATGACACTTGCATGGAATCGCCAGACACGACAAAGACGTAACGGGTGATTCAAAAAGAGCGCCGGTTTTTAAACGGCTGGTAAATTTTTGTTTATCGGTTGGCAACATTGTTAGACCTCATTTCTATTTCGGAGAACATTCCGATTGACGATTCAGTTGTAGTTTCTCTTGTTCGCAGTGTAGTACTCTCGCAGTCTGTGTCTAACCATGGAGAAGTTTACTATTGCACAACGAGTGTTAATCGTCAAAACATTTTACCAGAGTGGAGAGAGTTATGCGGCTACTGTCAGGCGACTTCGCGGTACTCTAGGACGTAATGAAGCACCGAATGAATCAACAGTTCGCAGGCTCATGAAAAAGTTTTTTGAGACGGGTTCAACAGTCGACCTTAAAAGTTCTGGACGTCGTCGTTCTGGCCGAACTGAGCAGAACGTTGCGTTGGTTTGTGACAGTGTGGCTGTTAGCCCAGCAAAATCAATACGTCGCCGTTCTCAACAATTGGGTTTACGATGTTCTTCTGTACGGAGAATTCTTCGGTACGATCTCCAATATCACCCGTATAAAATTCAGTTGACGCAACATTTGAAAGTGGCAGACCACCAGAAGAGACGACAGTTTGTAGACTGGGTATTGAGAAAACGGCAGGATGATGACACCTTCGCAAACAAAATTGACGCCTTGTGACTTTCATCTTTGGGGTCATCTGAAGTGATTGGTGTATGCCAATAAACCCCGAAACATCAATGACTTGAAGGAGGAAATTCGACGGGTTATCGGGCAAATGGAAGTCGAAACTTGTCGTGCAGTAATATCCAATTTCATGGACAGAGTTGATGCGTGCCAGCGCAGTAGAGGAGGACACATGCATGACATCATTTTTCATAAATGAAATCGGAAGGTAAGATGAACTTGTTGATGTATTTATTTTCAGTTTTTCAATAAAATAAATCTCTTAATTTGATATATCAAAACCGGCGCTCTTTTTGAATCACCCTATATTATTAATACGTCCTATACTTGTATATGTAACGTTATGTATGGAGCCTTGATCTACGGTTCGGAAAAAAATAACAAAAACAGGGTACGAATTTTTTTTTTAATCAAATGTAGTCCCTACTACTACCAAACTCTATCATACACGGAGATCTCAACGAAAACACAGTTTACATGACCATTAACAAACTATACACTGTTTCCACTCAAAATTAACAAAATCACACGAATCCAGAAATACAAACATTGTCCACCCGCAGCTGCCACAAAATCAACAAAGGACATTAAAAAGATACTGGAACGTAATTCTCAATGAACTGTCTATTGTATCTAACCTGTATACAGTGGAGTGTCAGTTATCCGAACTAATTGGAACCAGGATGATTCTGATAATTAAATAGTTCGGATAATCAAACACGCTAAATACTGTAATTTGATACACTGTACCGTGACAATGTAATATAACCTAAATGTTTAATAGGTTAATAAATGCCAACATAAACTTTAAGTTTAAAAAGTTATTACTTTATTGAAAATGTAGAATACTAAAGATTATAAAAACGGAAAAATGCGGAATTTCAAAACGAAATAAACTACGGTAACATCCTTTACGAAATACTTTTTAACGCATGTGTACATGCTATACAGTAATTTTTAAAACATTTTGAATTTTCTTTTGAACCAAGACTGAACTTCTTTTTGTAGCAGCAACATCTCCCATTAATTTTAATAACAATGCTTCAGCAGTACTAAATTCACGCAGTTGTTCGTACCATAGCATTGCAGTTTTTAGTGCAGAAAACGCCTCTGCGTGAGTAAATAATTATGTAGTTTATCCATCGATGGTGATTCGGATAATTTACGGTTCGGATGACTGACGTTCGGATAATCGACGCTCTTATGTAATTTAACACACGATCAATACTATCAAAACATTTGTATTAATCAAACCGATAAAACTTACCACCATTTCACCAAAACTAATAATACGAGGCGTATTTTTAAAGTAAGCACCGTTTTGAAATAAGAAGAAAACAAATAGACTTTTTGTAATAATTTTATTTTTACATGAAAGTCTGTATTTTAATTTACTTTTCTACATGATTCCCTACAATATTAAGGCACTTATCGTATCGTACAACCAGCTTTTGAAAACTATCCTCGTAGAAATCTCCCGCCTGATAACCTGACAACCACTGCAACCCAATATGAGCATAACTTTCGATAAATAAAACGTTCTGTCAAAATTTCATAAAGCACACTTTTTGACACAACAGGAAACTCATTAGATACGATGAAACCATAAAGCGTCTGTTCTCTCACTTTTTCATCAACTTTCTGCTCTAAGCCGTCAGTAATGATTGAAGATCACCCACTTCATCCACTTCATTCACATTCGTACGGCTAACTTTAGAACTCTCACTCATTTTCGTTCCATCCCATCGCTCATAATGTTCTCCATAAACTTCTCTGACCTGACGATGGATTTCAGCCGCTTTAATGCCTTTAGCACCAAGAGAACGAATCACAGCGCGTATTTCACAGTCGGCGGAATTCTCAATCGGTGGATACATTGCAAGTAATCACAACAAACGTAAACGCGGTCGAATGATTCTGTAATGGCGTCTGTGGCTTGCCAAAAGATAGCGGTACACAGCGTGCATGCGCCAAATACAGATCGCGTCGCTGCAGCGGCGGAATTTCAAAACGGTACTTACTTTAAAAATACGCCTCTTATTATATTAACCCTAACTTAAAAACTATAATATTAACCCTAACCCTTTTCAGCCTCTTCGATTACATCTTCAGAAAAAGGAAAAGAGATTAAAACTTACCTAAACTGAAACTACATTCTCTTTTCTATCGATTAAAGATGGACATTTATAAAATTAAATAAATCAATATTCGTAAGTATTAATTAGATATTCATAATTACTTACAATTAAAAATAAACGAAAACTAGTTATACAATCCAACATGGTATTTTTAAATATAAATGTTGTAAATATTTATTTACAATGTAATTACGAAAAAAACGGTTATACATAAAAAAAGAATCTGGTCTGAAACACTCACACAACTTTCTCTTGCCAATGTAAATAATAAACAATAAACCTAAAATTAGTAATAAAACATTAGAAATATTAGAAACAAACAAAAACTAACCTTAATAAACATAACCTAATTTTAATCATATATGAAAGACGAAAAATGAAAATCGATCTCAGTTTGCCTTAAAAATACGGAAAATCACTCTTTCACGCTAAACTAGACTCTGTAGAGAAAAATGCTCTAAATAAAAGTTGTAGATCTTTTAATTTCCTATAAAATTTATTATATACACTTTTGTCATAAAATGCATACTAAGGCCGAAATGTTAAAAAAATCGATTTTTCTCACGTTTTCGTGACAAAAAAACAGAAAATCGCTAATTACTGCTAAACTAACCGTTATACAAAACAATGTTTGAAATAAAAGTTGTAGAATTTTTAATTCTCTACAATTTTTATTATATAAATTTTTGCGTTAAATTGCATATTAAAGCCGTAATCTTAAAAAAAATTATGGTTTTACGTAAAAACAGCCTCACCGAGAATTTCAGCAAAAATGGCGCCTACCTTATCTTGTAGAGAATAAAAAAAACTGAGTAAACCATGCGATTTTAAAAAAAATCGTAGGACCAGTTTTTGAGAAAATCGCAAAAAAGTGAAAAATTATACGAATATACTAAGTTACTACTACTTCCGGTTGACCGATTTTGATGAAAATGTTCCGAGTCGGGTCCAGTAGTGGTATGTAACTTAAGTTTTAAGTTTCAAGTTCGTACGATGTTCCGTTCTTGAGATATTCTGTTCACACACACGCGCGCGCGCGCGCGCGCGTGCACACACACACACACACACACACAAACCAATCGCTAAAAACATGTTTTTTGGATTCAAGGGGCCTGAAAACGTATAGATCTGTTGAAAACTCGATTTTGAAAAATCGACATGAAAACAATACTTTCCTTCCTATATCTTCATCTAGACAAGAGAAAATAAAAAAACGGTGAAACATAAAAATAAGGTACAATAAATAATTCGTATCTATATTTAAATTGAAGGTGTTTAACATGTACAGAAGTTAATGGGTGAGTTTACTTAGTACCTATATTCTATTCCTCCATTTACAATCAACTGCTAACTAAGTATTATTATTATTACTATTACTTTAATACTAGTTACTGTCAATGTATTTAACCAAAGGTGAATGAACTGAACGAATATGAATTATGGTCGCTAATAAGTCGCTTATAAAGAAAACTTGTTTTTTAAACATCACCATTACAAAAAGAAAAAATCTGGTGTGAAACACTCACACAACTTT
This sequence comes from Catonia carolina, assembly GCA_035578175.1. Lineage (NCBI taxonomy): Eukaryota > Metazoa > Arthropoda > Insecta > Hemiptera > Achilidae > Catonia > Catonia carolina. The sequence goes on from JAQMRL010000011.1 coordinate 28,642,746, forward strand.
CTCTTGCCAATGCAAATAATTAACAATAAACCTAACAGTATTAATAAAATATTAGAAATAAACAAAAACTAACCTCAAAAACATAACCTTATTTTAATCATGAGTGAATGACGCAAAATGAAAATCGAACTCAATTTGGCTTAAAAAAAACGGAAAATCTCACTTTCACGCTAAACTAGGCTCTGTAGAGAAAAATTCTTTAAATAAAAGTTGTAGATCGTTTAATTTCCTATAAATTTTATTATAGACACTTTTGTCGTAAAATGCGTACTAAAGCTGAAATCTTTAAAAAATCGATTTTTCACACGTTTTCGTGAGAAAAAAACAGAAAATCGCTAATTACCGCTAAACTAAGCGTTATACAAAAAAATGTTTGAAATAAAAGTTGTAGGTTTTTAAATTCTCTACAACTTTTATTATATACATTTCTGCTCTAAAATTAATATTAAAGCCGTAATCTATAAAAAAAACTTTTTTTACGTAAAAACACCCTCACCAAGAATTTCAGCAAACATGGCACCTACCCTATCTTTTAGAGAATAAAAAATTGAGTAAATGAGGCGATTTTAAAAAAAATCGTAGGACCAGTTTTTGAGAAAATCGCAAAAAAGTGAAAAATTATACGAATAAACTACTACTTCCGGTTGACCGATTTTGATGAAAATGTTCGTGTCGGGTCCGGTAGTGGTATGTAACTTAAGTTTCAAGTTTCAAGTTTGTACAATGTTCCGTTCTTGAGATATTCTGTTCACACACAGACACACACACGCGCACGCGCGCGCGCACACACACACACACACACCAATCGCTAAAAACATGTTTTTTGGGTTCAGGGGGTCTGAAAACGTATAGATCCGGTGAAAACTCGATTTCGAAAAATCGACATGAAAACAATACTGTCCTTCCTATATATTCATATAGGCAAGAGAAAGTAAAAAACATCGAACAATCAATAGAAAAAAATCTGATGTGAAATTTTTACACGATTTTCTCTTGCCAATATAAAATGAAGAGTAGGCTATAACGGAATTATTAATTTTGAGTGATTTAAGCTAAATAAAAATCATTTTTGTTCCGACTTTTAAAATAAATAAGGAAAATCGATTTAGAATAAAATTAGCGTAGTAGGGAAAATTTTCTGAAGTTGTAGGTTTTGTAATTTTCTGTAACTTCAGTTATAAACACTTTTGTCCACTATTACAAGATATTATAAGATATCACACACAGATACCATCACGAAAACGTCTGAAAAAAACGTTTTTTTAAGATTTCGGCCTCAGTATGCATTATACGACAAAAGTGTATATACTTAATTTTATAGCAAATAAAAAGATCTACAACTTTTATTTAAAGCATTTTTCTCTAAAGAGCCTAGTTTAGCGCGAAAGAGTGATTTTCCGTATTTTTAATCCAAACTGAGATTGATTTTCATTTTGCGTCTTTCATATATAATTAAAATTAGGTTATGTTTATTGAGGTTAGTTTTTTGTTTATTTCTAGTGTTTTATTACTAATGTTAGGTTATATTGGTCATTATTTGCATTGGCAAGAAAAAGTTGTGTTTCACACGATTTTTAAACAACTTCTACAGTCTCATAAATCTATTTAAAAAAAGTTACTATCAAATGAATACAATACAAAAAAAAACCCAATCTACACCTATAGTTACAGTTAACTGATAATGGGCAGATGTGAGATTAAACTGTTTGAACATTGACGTCTAAAAACGACAGTTCCATAATATATAGGCCTACCTAATTGTACAATATAACGATTATTTACTTATTGATTGAAATATTGCGTAGTTTTCCTATTCCTTTTTTTCTACAATATCACTGTATTAGTTTTGCTGTAATATAACTACGCAATAAGTTTTAACTTATCCGTATTACTAAAATATATAAACAGGAATAAATCTGATATTAAAAACACTCATACGACTTTCTCTTGACAATGTAAATAATGAACAGTATAATCTATGTATAAATAGTACAGTTGAACCGTTCTTAGTTTGCTCCTACTGTCAACGAAAAAAAGCCACCTACTACAGGGTGCACACTAGAGTCTCCGACTTTACGGATGTCGTATTCCTATTAAGTTAACTATTTTAAGTACTGATTATTTTAAATTTTATTGTATTTTATTATGTAGATTTTGTATTGTTGAGTATATTTTATAAAAGTAAAGTTCCGTGTTTCTTTAATTTGTTTTAATTTTCTTTTAATTGGTGAGTGATCAATTGCTTTGATATTTTATTTTGGCTTTTATTCAACGTAGATTTAAGTTTTTGGTTTTGACAATTTTTGTGTTTTTTCCAATTTTCAATAATGCCATCAAAAAACATCATTAGGAAGATAATCTTCAAAAGCAAAATAAACTTCCATCAAAAAGCAAGAACTGCTGAAACGGGGGAACAACGAAAATCTCGCCTATTTTTTTGATTTTTTCTGCTACATATTTTAAAAAAAAGTGATTATACCATTTTCCGCATGGAAAGCCGCGACGGGGCATGCTAGTAAGCAAATAAAATTAGAAATTTACCCACAAAAGGCAGATGAAGTGTTAAATTATTTGCACTCGATTTCCTAGTTCCAGGGCTAAAAAAAATAGTTCTGTTTCTTATCATATGGTCAGCCAATTACATGACTGAAGTATTTAGGAACAAAATAATTAGAGTTGTAAAAAACACTAGTCAGAGTTATCTCCTCTGAGAGTAATGAATTTCATTAAACAGCCACACCCTCTGGTCAATGAAATGAAAGTGTCATTTGCAGGGTGGAAAATAGACGCTTTTCAGAGGACCTGGCACGGTAATAAGCATACTTTTCAACTCGGTGAGGAAGGCAATTATAAACCGAATAACTCCTCGTTTTACTTAATCAAGCCTCTAAAAGGAGATTCAAACCAGCCTTTCGGCTGATGACCTAAACAACACAAAATTAAAAGATTGTCGACTTGTTGATAACGGAGACCTCACTGGATTTAAAATAATATTAATAAATTAATAATAAGCAAAAAAAGAAATGTTGAAACTCAAGTAGGTAAGCACATGTAAGTAATTTCTATCGAAAAAGAACCATGATTCTTGGTAAACATGATACTAAATTAAACATTTAAAAATTTTGTACGATAATAAATTAAATGTTACAAAGATACTTTAACGTTTAAGTCATCGTCTTCATAAAACTTAAGCAAGAACAACAAAAAGGATTGCCGCTATAGTCGGATAGGTTATACTAGACAGAGATTACATCTTATTCCACGAACAAGTTTCCAACTTCCCAAATCTGGACACACGTAACGTATAAGATATAACGAATAGAAGTCCCCGGTTTTATATCGTTAAAATGTAGCTTAAGACATAATGGAATGTATCTTGGACACACAAATATCTTATAAAACTTGACGACTGACAACAAGTTAGAATAAATTACGCTGTATTATTAGTTGTTAAGAAGAAGATATAAAAGGAAAATAAATTTAAAAACAAGATGTTTCAAAAAAATTTTTAAAAATTTGGTATGAAACACTCACACGACTTTCTCTTACCAATATATATAAATTTTTTGTAATCCCTAATTTGTGTACGTTACAATCTGTTCAATTCAGAACTATAAGCAACCCCATGACCCAATGAGATGAGGATGATGCGTATGACGTGTAAATGAGGTGTAGTCTTGTACAGATTCAGGGCGACCATTCCTGAGAGAGTATGGTTAATTGAACCCCAACCATCATCAAAGTACACCGGTAACCACTGTCTAGCATTCAAATCCGTATAAAAGTAACTACCTTTACTAGGATTTGAACCAGGAACCTTCGTCTCCGAACCTTCAGCTGTTAAACAGCTGATACTAGCGACGACTTTACCTCTAGACCAACCCGGTGGGTTAATATACATAATGAACAATATAATTTATGTATATTCATGAATAAACAATGTTACAGTTCAAGCCAACAGCTGAAAGACTGATTTGAACCTCTAGAACAGCGGTTCTCAAATCTTTTTGGCGACGGACCCCTTTTGAAACACTAAAATAAAATAAAAAATCTGGTGTAAAACACTCACACAACATTCTCTTGCCAACACAAATAATTAACAATATAACCTAACATTAGTAATAAAACATTAGAAATAAACAAAAAACTAACCTCAAAAAGCATAGACCCTAACCTTATTTTAATCATGAGGGAAAAACGCAAAATGAAAATCGACCTCAGTTTGTCTTAAAAATGCGGAAAATCACCCTTTAACGCTAAACTAGGCTCTGTAGAGAAAAATGCTCTAAATTAAATTTGTAGATCTTTTTATTTCCTATCAAATTGATTATATACACTTTTGTCGTAAAATGCATACTAAGGCCGAAATCTTAAAATAAATCGATTTTTCACTAATTTAAAATATCGATTTTTCGCTTAACTAAAGCTTTTTAGAAAAAATGCATGAAATAAAAGTAGTAGATATTTTTATTCCCTATAACTTTAATTATACACATTTTTGTCGTAAAATGCATACTAAGGCCACAATCTTAAAAAAATTTAATTGTTTACCAATTTTGATGAGCAAAATACAAAAAAATCACTAATAATTGACAAAATTGAATCACTCTATTAATTGTATCGATAGCTTTATGGATTGCATATAGCTGTGTTAAATGAACAAAGGGATTATTCTCAGGAAATAAAAGCCACAATTGAAAAACCAAGGGCAAATATCCAAGCTGTTCAAAACGCATGATTTGAAATTGAAAATCAGACTCTTCCGATGCTACATATTCTCCATATTATTGTACGGAGTGGAATCTTTGACCTTAACGGAACCAACAACGAAAAGACTGGAAACATTTGAGTTATGGACTTACAGAAGAATTCTTAAAATATCGTGCATGGATAGAATATCAACAGTGAACTTCAAACACTTGGTAAAGAAAAGGAAATAATGTGGACAGTAAAAAGAAGAAAATTAGAATATCTAGGACACGTCATAAGAAAATGACAATAAGTACGGGTTGTTGAAATGCATTTTCCATGATGCATGAAAGGTAGAGAGTAAGAGAGATGTCGGAAGACGACGAATATCCTGGCTGAAGAACTTGAGGACTTCATTTACAATTTCTACTACAGGACTTTTCAAAGCAGCAGCAAATAGAATTAACATTGCCAGAATGATTAATTGTCAACATTCGGTAGCGGATCGGTACCAGGAGAAAGAAAAGGAGGAGAAAAAGAAGAAGGAGAAGAAGAAGAAGACGAAGCAGAAGGAGAAGAAGAAGACGAAGCAGAAGAAGGAGAAGAAGAAGAAGAGGAAGGAGAAGAAAACGAAGCAGAAGAAGGAGAAGAAGAAGAAAACGAAGAAGAAGAAGAAGGAGAAGACGAAGCAGAAGAAGGCGGAGAAGGAGAAGAAAAATAAGACGAAGGGAAAAAGAAAAAAAAGAAAAAGGAGGAGGAGGAGGAGGAGAAGAAAGGTGTATATTGTTCATTATTTACATTGTCAAAAAAGTCATGTGAGTGTTTCACACCAATTTTTTTTTAATCATCCTGTAGAGAAAAGATAATGCCAGAGATAGAGGTAAAAGTAGTGGGGATAGGAAAATAACTCTAGAAACATGACTGACTCTAATGCCAGAGAAATAACCTGTACGAATTATAACAGCTTCTCAGAGATAAACCACACATAACTATGTAAAATATTCAAACCTTAAATGATTTTTTTTAACATGGCATTTAAAAGGTAAAAGTTATTTTTCCTTGCATTTAAAAATGTCAGCATATTAAAAAAGTAACTAAGTTTTTTATGTGAACACGGGTAAAAATTATAAGGTATCATATTTAAAAATATTACCTTGTTATATTAATACATTTTAAAATTAATTCTTGTATGATAAATAAATACACTAAGATTTATATTATATACAATATTGTATGGGTAGATATTAAAATAACCTCTATGAATATTTTTCACGTGTATTATCTTTCTTTCCTATTTTAGGAACTATTTTGCAATTTTTCTTAAAATGAATTTTACTAATAGACCTATACGAGTACAGTACAATAAATTATTTTCCGTCCTGATATAGCAATCAAAGATAAATGAAAAACTTCCAAAATAATCTACGTATTTAAAAAAAATATTTATAGGTTTCAATTATATATTTTTTTGAAATGTCACCGGATGGCGACATTAAGTGGAGATGTTGAAACCTTAGCATTTTGGTGGCCCTGAAAAGGGCCGTTTAAGCGGTGGCCGTCTTGATGGAAAGCGTCGGTCGTAGTCGTCGTAGCGGTCGAGGAGCTGGGCGTCACGGCGTGTCGTCGTCCAGCGAAGATATCATTTTCTTCCCTCGCAGTAGTGCGTCGATGGTTGCTTCATCGGATCCGGTGGGCGTAATGCTCGGTCGAGGGACCGCTGTAATCATCGCTTGCGGCAGCGGGCGATGACAGTCCGGTCGATGGCTTACGGTGACGGGTCGGCGAGCGGAAGCATCATCTTCTCTCTTGCGGGGTCGTCGATGAGCCTTCGTTGGAGTCAGGTAGCCGTGTGCCGATGGTGGACATCTTGTCTGCTGTCTGGATCGGAATTGAATCTCTCGGCTCACTGTAGCGCTCTTTATATAGTGCCGAGAGCGCTGAGGTAGAGGGCGGTTATTGGTCTTGGCCTTGATGACAAAGGCCTCTGTCGGTACGCCGCCACAAGCCTACCACCCCTATCGGAACTATTGGCGGCTCCCTCCGTCGCTATGTCGGAAGCTTTGATAGCCGGCAGCACAGTACTTAAATGGGGCGACGGTGACAGAAATAATGTTTAAAAGGAAGTAAATTAAAAGTTTAAATTAAATTTATTTTTTTGTTCTTCGTAAACCAGCGTTTAGGTAGCTGGTGTCTTGATGTGGAATGGAGTAGTTTACTTACACCAATATTTATGTAAAATTAATTATGTAGATATAAGTACACCAAAGTATATTAAAGAGATTTTTTGTCATCAGTCTCACGACTGGTTTGATGCAGTTCTCCAAGCTGTTCTATCTTGCGTAAGTCGTTTCATATCTACATACCTGTAACACCCTACATCTTTTGTAATTTGCTTTATATATTCTAATCTTTGTCTCCCCCTACAATTTACTCCCTCAATATTACCCTCCATTATTGATAGCCTAATACCTGGATGTCTTAAGATATGCCCCACTAGCCTATCTCTTCTTCTGATAAGATGCTTCCATATACAGTAGAGTACCGATTTTCCGTGGATCGTTTAACCGGAGTTTGGATTAACCGTACGATCACTAGAATTTTTTTTTTTTTTTTTTGTTTAACGTCCGACTGTTTTGCTAATTGCTGCTAATGCAGACGGTGAAGGATGAAATTAATTTTTGTAACGTATGAAAAAATGCCATGCCCGAGTGGGATTCGAACCCAAGACCGCGTGATGAGAGGCGAGCACGTTACCAGCTCCTAAAATAAGTTGCAAAGAAGCTTTAACCGGTGCCGAAACATTACTAACTTTCATGGAAAATCAGGATGACACAGATTACGTGGACATTTTACATATTCGTGGTTATATAAGAAAAATAAAAGAAAAAATATTGCGGCATAAAATGAAACAAAGTAAAATAACAGATTTTTTGTGATTTTTTTTTGGTACGTAGTTTAAGGTACGACTTATATAAATTTATGTAGTAAATATTTTTATTTCAATACAATTTGTTTATTTATTTCCGATATCCGATAGTATTAACATGTATTAATCAGTAGAATAAAACATACGCGTAACTGGTGGTTTTGTTTATGACGTAAGTGGTCTCGACCGAATTGGGTTGTATTATCCGTGTTTTCCGGTTATCCGGTATAGTTATCCCCCCCAATTACCACGGATAATCGGTAGTATACTGTACTTCTTTTTTCATCCACTCGCCTAAGAACCTCTAAATTACTTATTTTGTCCACCCACCTAATCTTTAACATTTTATTTAACATTAAAGAGATTACATACATTAAATATATAAGTTAAAAGTGTAATAGGCATCGAGGATTGAAAAGAAGATTGAGCAGAGATGATCTTTAATCTCTCAACATAAGTATGTGTACCTAGCTGAAAAAGCTAATCGTGAAATATTAGATGCATTTTTTTACGTATATAACGTATATACGTATATATTTATGTTGTTCAAAAAAAAGCGTATATACATAATTTTTTTTTTTTTAATTCCTAATATCTTATGTGTACGTTACAATCTGTTCAATTCAGAACAATAAGCAACCCCATGACCCAATGAGATGAGGATGATGTGTATGACGTGTAAATGAGGTGTAGTCTTGTACAGACTCAGGGCGACCATTCCTGAGAGAGTATGGTTAATTGAACCCCAACCATCAAAGTACACCGGTAACCATTGTCTAGCATTCAAATCTGTATAAGAGTAACTACCTTTACTAGGATTTGAACCAGGAACCTTCGTCTCCGAAAATCAGCTGTTAAACAGCTGATTTTGGCGACGACTTTACCTCTAGACCAACTCGGTGGGTTTAATCCACATAAATTTAATTTTGGAATAAGCTAAATAACACATTATGTAAAAATGAAGAAGAAATTTATTCAGAATAAAAATAAATAATCATGAAACATTTTAGAACAAATTTTCTATAATTCGTTTTAGAGGTTTCCAACTGTTTTTACCAACCGTTACCTGTACAGACGTTTTGCCACTAAATAAAAACAAAGTAGTAATAATTTGTTAGTAAGGTACTAAAGAACAACAAACACATTGTAGTACTTAAAAGCAATTAAGTAAGGACTTAAAACGCAGGAGGCAATCCGCAACCCACATATCAAATCGACACAATATGAATAACAGTCGAGAGAGAGTGAGAGAGAGACCGCAACCAACAAAGTGGGGTTTAATGGTTGATTATAAAACCGACTGCATACCCAAGGCTGGAGAGTTGTTCTCTCCATAAGTGGAGGAGGCTCGTGACGCCTGTACGCATAACACACACACACACACACAACATTATTTGTATTGGTCTTCGCTGTACAACTGATTTACACCTATACCGTACAATAGCAATTACTGTAACTTCTTACAAGCTCTCAAGGAAAATAAAAGTACAGTAATCAGCACAAAATTTCCCACGAGTATTAGGTATTACCTCAAAATCTGGTTTGAAACTCAGCGAATTTCTCTTGCCAATGTAAATAATGAAAAATAACCTATAATATAATATAACTTATTTTTAATCATGAGTGAATGTTGTAAAATGAAAATCAACCTATGTACGAATTAAAAATGCGGAAAATCACTAATTGACGCTAAACTGGGCACTGTAGAAGAAAATTTTAAACAAAAAGTTATTGACTTTTTAATTATCTATAATTTTAATTATATACACATTTATGCTGCCCATAACAGACAGGTGGAGTGTCAAATTATTTACACTCAATCTGTTCGTTGCAGGGCTAAAATAAATAGTTCTGTTTCTTAACACATGGTCAGCCAATTAAATGACTGGACCATTTAAGAACAGAAGAGGTAGAGGTGTAAAAGACACTAATCAGAGTTATCTCGTCTGAAAGTAATGAATTTCATTATACAGCCAGACCCTGTGGTGAATGAAATGAAGGTGTCATTTGCAGAGTGGAAAATATGTCCTTTTCAGAAGGCCCGGCATGCTGATAAGCATACTATTCCACTCAGTGAAAAAGGCAATGGTAACCACCTCACTCCTCTTTTTACTTAATAAAACCTCTACAGGTTCAAACCAGCTTTTTGGCTGATGACCTAAACAACAACAACACATTTATCGTAAAAAATTCATACTAAGGCCGCTATCTTTAAAAATCTTTTAACCGATTTTGATGAACAAAATACAGAAAGTCATTCAAAATTGAAGCTAAATTAAGCGTTTTAGAAAAAGAACATTTGAAATAAAAGTTGTAGACTTTTTCATTTTTGTTTAACATTTAATTATAAGCACTTTTGCCCTAAAATGCTTATCAAGGCCTCAATCTTTAAAAAAAAAAAAATTTACCACGAGAGCATAGCTTCAAAGAATTTTAGCAGACTACAATTGCCCTATCTTGTAGAGCATAAAAAATATAGTAAATGAAACGATTTACAAAAAAAATCGTAAAAGTCATTTTTGAGAACTCGCAATAAATAAAAAAAAAATCACACGAATGAACTACTACTTTTGGTTGACCAATTTTGATGAATATGTCCGTTAACAAGTTTTCTAGTGGTACCTAACTTAAGTTCCAAGTTTCAACTTCGTACGTTTTCCGTTCTTAAGATATTTTGTTCTCACACAGACCAATCGCTAAAAACATATTTTTGGGTTCAATGAGCGTGAAAACGTGTATTTCCGGTGAAAACTCGATTTCAAAAAAATCGATATGAAAACAATACTTTCCTTCCCAATATCTTTGTATGTCTTTACAGGCCAAGAGAAAGTAAATAAAATAAATTTTTTATAATAATTATTATTATACGTGAAAAACACCGTCAAGGAAAAACCCCTTACTGCTGATCCAACTGTTTTTCACGTTCGCAATCCTTCTATTCTACACTATAAAATCGTGGGAAAATAATAAACATAAGATAATTTATTATTTATTAAATAAATTAATAGGTTTTTAAAGGAACACTTTTATTAAGGTTGGTCAAACACGCATTATTTTAAACAATAAGAAAATAACAGGTCCGCAAAACCTGAATACATTTATTTTATGGAACGCCGACGGATATTTTTTTAATGGCAGGTCTCTAATGTTTTTCGCAGAAACACTTTGTTATTTTTTATTTATTATATTTTCACGAAACTATATATATAATATAGTCTACCTGCTGTGTTGACGCTGATGGGGGTTGGCGCCGGTCAGACAGGTGATTTAAGGGCGTGTTCAAAAACCACCCTTCAAAGAAAAATAAAAACACATACCTACCCAACTAAACTATCATATCTTTTAATTTTTCAATTTACCGAAAAAATGTTACAGGTGTCAAAAAATACATTTATTTTGTTTATTTTTTTTTATTTTTCAATATCAGTAAAGTAGACGGTTACTAATTAATTTTTGAAAAATGAATGTTTATTAGGATCGTAGAGAAAGTTAATAATACACCCAGCAGGGGTAGTTTACAATAGTGTTCAAAAAAGTATTCTCGTAAAGCATTTTTAGCATTCCTGAACGGTCAAGCGCTGATCGTAAATTTTCAGATATGTTTGTAAAAAACATTAAAGGAGAAACACAGAAAGATACTACTTTAGCTAACAGAATTAAGCCATAAATTTTACTTTTACTTTCTTTAGCTCTAAATAAACATATAGGAAAAAAGTATTATTTTCTTGCAAATTTTTCGAAATCGAGTTATCAGGCCCCCCGAACCCAAAAAAAAATACACATTAGCAACTGGTCTGTATGTGAAAACATTAAACGTAATGACGTATAAAGTTGAAACGTCCAACATAAATTGTAGATCTTTTTATTTCCTATGTATTTGATTATATAGTACTTTTATCGTAAAATGCATACTAAGACTGAAATCATTAAAAGAATCTATTTTTTACACGTTTTCGTGAGAAAAAAACAGAAAATCGCTAATTACCGCTAAACTATGCGTTATAAAAAAAATTGTTTGAAATAAAAGTTGTAGGATTATAAATTTTCTACACCTTGTATTATATACATCTTTGCGCTAAAATGCATATTAAAGCCACAATTTTAAAAAAAACAATTTTTTTACGTGAAAACATCCTCACCAAGAATTTCAGCAGACATGACGCCTACCCTATCTTGTAAAGTCTAAAAAATTTAGTAAACCAGGCGATTTTTAAAAAAATCGTAAGACCCGTTTTTGAGGAAATCGCAAAAAAGTGAAAAACTACACGAATAAACTACTACTTCCGGTTGACCGATTTTGATGAAAATGTTCGGGTCGGGTCCGGTATTGGTGTATAACTTAAGTTTCAAGTTTTAAGTCTGTACGATGATTCGTTCTTGAGATATTTAGTACACACACGCGCGCGCGCACACACACAAATCGCTAATAACATGTTTTTTTGGGTTCAGGGGACCAGACAACGTGGACCCGGTGAAAACTCGACATGAAACCAATACTTTCCTTCCTATAAATTTATATAGGCAAGAGAAAGTAATAAATCATTTTTTAAATCAAGTGATCCATTTTGAAAATTACATTCTTTTAAGTCGATCGTTTGAAAAGATTGTTTAAAAAGTAGACACTTAAGGTGTTCACAACGAATGAACGGTTCATTCGGTCTAAATTGGAAAAGTATAACACTTAGAATGTACATACAGTTGATCATTAATAGTTACGGAATATGAAAGAAAATTATTATTTAAATTGGAGGAGGGAATATAATAAAAGTTTACCCAGCTAAGAAACGTGGATATTGAAGTTTTAAACACAATACGTGGTCTGATCATTTTGTGTAGTTTTAATGGTATGACCTTCGTCCGAAGTGGCAGGCTAAGCAACTTTTAACTGCAGTTTATAAGATGGTATTGGCGTGGCACGGAACAACGAACCAAAGAACGGAGGAGACCGGCCGACGCGGGACGACGACTGTTTACAAGTTGCGCCCATCGAATGGTACCTTAGCTTAGGTATTAGCCTTTACTCGGTCGGTTACGCAGATACGTGACCAAACCACCACTTATAATAGCCGATAGCTTTCTGATAAAAATCCTTGCATGCATGCATAGCTTTCATACCTGTTGTTGCTTGCTGCTTTTAAACTAAACAACCTCACCATCTTAAAAACATTTACTTTAAGAAAAAAATAAAGGAATTATAAAGAGTTGGCCATATTGTTGTAAAGAAAAAAAGAACACACTCGACAAAAGATCTGTTTTCTGACATAATAACAATGGTACCTATAGGGCACGTTCTCGTAACAACAGCATTTAGAGAGTTGGTTATACTTTTGTACGACAGGATAAAAATTCTGGTTGGATATTTTAATCTGGGCAAAGAATCTTTAGATCAAAAATATTAAAGCCTTCTGTAGTTTTGTTAGTTTGGTATGATATAGCTTTGCCATAAAATCAAAGGAGTTATGTTTCAATTTAACATGCCAGAATTGTTTATTAGTTAGTTATTAAACTCCAAAACAAATGGAAAATGTCATTTAAAAAATCACGGTTTTTTGAGTTTGGGAAGAAAAAGGTTATCCATCATACAGTGATATTTAGAAAATTGCCCATGACAGGCAGGTGGAATGTTGAATATTTGTACTCGATCTGCTAGCTCCAGGGCTACAAAAGATAGTTCTGTTTCTTATCACATGGTCAACCAATTATACAAAAAAAATTATAAGCATTTAAAAACAGAAGAGGTTGAGGTGTAAAAGACACTAGTCACAGTTATCTCCTCTGAAAGTAATGAATTTCTTTATATAGCCAGACCCTGCGGTGAATGAAATGAAAGTGTCATTTGCAGGGTAGAAAATATATGCTTTTCAGAGGGCCTGGCATGCTATAAGCACAAACTTTTCCACACAGTGAAGAAGGCTCCTCACCCCTCGTTTTACTTAGTAAAGCCTCTAGAGGTTCAAACAGATTTTGACTGATGACCTAAATAAGATAAAAATCAGGTAAAATCTATTTGTTAAAAAAATTATACAATCTTTTCTAATTCTTGGAATTTTTACATAGAATCTTTCCATGCAGAAATCGGATGTGATATTATTTTTTGGATATCCATTACGTACATAGTTCTCAAAAAAAGAATGTGTAAAAAATATGGTATTTTGAATGAGCATATTGTACGGCATGGTTGTACTGAGCCCGGTATTTATGTATAAATTCAATTATTTTATACAATAGATGTTATAGAACTAATAAATAATAATAATAATAAAAATAATGCGATTTTCAACTGCAGACGATGGATACCGGAGAGGGAGGTTCTAGGGACCGTGCTTAAGTCGCCAATTTCCCCTGAAAATCTCGCAGATTTCAAGGTTGGAGAAGAGGAAAGCTGGAAGGCCATTGAGGAATTGATCTAAAAGGTGATGAAAAAGCCCAGCTGCGTTAGTCTCGAAATAACTCACTTAAAAAGGGGGAAATGGGTGGAAAGAAGATGAATCACGCTGAGATAACGTTATCCAGCTGACAAAGAACCACCGACTTGTGACGTTATCCCTAATGGTGATAACGCGGCAAGTCGGGATGGGATAGAAAGGAACTGATAGGTTTTAGGGATAGTTTCCTTCGGCATACCCCAGGTTAAGGTTCACCCACCTGGATACCGGTAAATTCGGTTTCCTCTGGTTATCATAATAAAATAATAATAATAAAAATGTGTTTATTTACAAGTACAAAGTAATACAAAAAAATATTGACATTCGATAAAAATAAATCTACCACACAATGGCATGGCCCCATCGGTCGTCTGCCAGGTTGGCAAAAGAAACAATCAATAATAATTATTAAAAAATCGCTAATTAAATAATTTCGGTATCCAAGGCTGCCCTAACAAACGAAACTAAATTTTCCCAGTTTTGTCCCTTCAAAATTTGTACTTCTTACTCCACCAGCCCAGCCATACCGAACCACCACTCTCTATAATACGCCATAATTCTACACTTTTCCAGGAAATGCTCCGTACCCTCTTCTCCCCTCGAATTACATAAGGAACAAATACGAGTAGAACCAACCCCATACGAGAACCATAGTTGACAGGTCCTGCCCATAACAGACAGGTGGAGTGTCAAATTTTTTACACTCAATCTGTTAGTTGCAGGGCTAAAATAAATAGTTCTGTTTCTTGTCACATGGTCAGCCAATTAAATGACTGAATCATTTAAGAACAGAAGAGGTAGAGGTGTAAAAGACACTAATCAGAGTTATTTCCTCTGAAAGTAATGAATTTCATTATACAGCCAGACCCTGTGGTGAATGAAGTGAAGGTGTTATTTGCAGAGTGGAAGATATGTGCTTTTCAGAGGGCCCGGCATGCTGATAAGCATACTTTTCCACTCAGTGAGGAAGGCAATGGTAAACCACCTCACTCCTCGTTTTACTTAGTAAAACCTCTACAGGTTCAAACCAGCTTTTTGGCTGATGACCTAAACAACACAGTTGACAGGTAGCATAGAACATCTAAAAACTATGCCCATAAAATTCCTAGAGTACTTTTTTTTATTTATAATTTATAGAAGAAACAGGTAGCCCCATTTTCCTTTAATACAATAAACACAAATCAATCAATATTTAAAAAATAAATGGTCTATAATATAATTAGGCCTATATCAATTAACACTAAATAATTACTATATTGTAATAAAAATTACTGTAATATTTAATGACCTATAATATAGAATATGAATAAAATAAAAAAATTATATCAATTATCAAAATATTATTTAACAAAACAAAAAAGATGAAGAAACAGGACTAATCCCCCACCTATTGTCAACCATCCAGCAGGCGACCAGAATATACTCGTCAGAAGTCTTCCAAGCTTATATGAAAAATATTAACCTCGCCAACTACGCCGTTAAACAATTTATTTTCTTATTTATGGGAGAATGATGAGTAACAGTTGTAGCTCGCGAGGGAAGAAAGGAAATACCAATACGACGACGAGAATGGGGAATTTAAAAGTTGAATTTAAATAAAGGTTATTAAAGATTTCGAATAAAATTAAAAATTTTGAATAAAAGTAATTTTTGAATGGATAAAAAAACTAACCTTTCTGATCGATCTAACGCCAGACATTTTTTAAAAATATGATTTAATTTATGAATCATAAAATTTATTTTCCAGATTCAAAACTTACGCAGCAACATCTAAGCTATGGTAATAAGAAAGCTTTAAGCTTCTAACCGAGAAAAAAAATTGAAATCGGTTGAGCAGTTTCTTCATACTCGTATACTTGGTATTTATAAAAAAAAATCTGGTGTGAAACACTCACACAACTTTCTCTTGCCAATAGAAATAATTAACAATAAACCTAATATTAGTAATAAAACATTAGAAATAAACAAAAAACTAACCTCAATAAACATAACCTAATTTTAATCATGAGTGAAAGACGCAAAATGAAAATCAACCTCAGTTTGGCTTAGAAATACGGAAAATCACTCTTTCTCTCTAAACTAGGCTCTGTAGAGAAAAACGCTTTAAATAAAAGTTGTACATCTTTTAATTTCCTATAAAATTAATTATATACACTTTTGTCGTAAAATGCATTCTAAGGCCGAAATCTTTAAAAAATCAATTTTTCACGCGTTTTCGTGAGAAAAAAACAGAAAATCGCAAAGTACAGCTAAACTAAGCGTTATACAAAAAAATGTTTGAAATAAAAGTTGTAGAATTTTACATTCTCTACAACTTTTATTATATAACGTTTTGCGCTAAAATGCATATTAAAGCCGCAATCTTAAAAAGAAAATGTTTTTACGTAAAAACAGCCTCAAGCAGAATTTCAACAAACATGGCGCCTACCCTATATTGTAGAGCATAAAAAATGTAGTAAACCAGTTGATTTTAAAAAAATCGAAGGACTAGTTTTTGAGAAAATCGCAAAAAAGTGAAAAATTATACGAATAAACTACTACTTCCGGTTGACCGATTTTGATGAAAATGTTCGTGTCGGGTCCGGTAGTGATATGTAACTTAAGTTTCAAGTTTCAAGTTCGTACGATGTTCCGTTCTTGAGATATTCTGTTCACACACACACACGCGCGCGCGCGCACACACACACGCACGCACACACAGACCAATCGCTAAAAACATGTTTTTTGGGTTCAGGGGGTCTGAAAACGTAAAGATCCGGTGAAAACTCGATTTCGAAAAATCGACATGAAAACAATACTTTCCTTCCTATATATTCATATAGGCAAGAGAAAGTAAAAAATCATAAAAAAATTTATATTAAATATTTTTTACAGTTTAGACATAAGAATCAAAATTTAAAAATTTATTAACAATTTCTGATGATTACACAGGTACGTTTTCTAGATAGATTAAGAAAATAACACAAATTAAAAACAAATAATTTTATTTTCATAATGAAAAGAACATTAGACATAAACACCGCTTTAATAAAATATACGAGTATTTCTAGTTGTTATATTGGCAACCCTTGTAACAAAAAGTAGGCGTGGCAAGTCACTTGTCTTAGCCACACTTTCTTCTCTGCTGGTAGAGGCTATTAACTAATTCTTAATGGACCAAAAAAAAAAACAAAGATCGATTTAATTTCAGTACAAAAGAATATTCGCTAATAGAACTTTTTATCGTTAACCCTAAAAAAAAAAATACTTCATAAAAACAAAAAAATATTTATAATTAAATATTAGCACATTAATACCAATATATCACGTAACATTTTATATCCTAGTTTTCGCGTCCCTTATTTTCAAAAATAATATATCACAATAATACATTTATATAATTATACTTCGGTTTCCACCCAAAATTGGGTCACACCTTTCAATTTCAAATTGCACTAAATTGTATTAAATATATATAAAATGGGTCTATTAATTTTAAACGATTGAATTAATTATCCCCAAAATGAGTCTCAATTCTCCAGATGTTCTAAAAAATTTCTTTACAACCACTATGAGAGAGGGTGGCTGAAACAAATCAACAGGATTGCACAAAAATGAGGCTTTTAGATTAGGAAATTAATTTTTTAGTTTTAATTAAGGGTTTTTAATTATTGTGCAAATCTTTTACCCCTTGCTTGAAATTCTAGTCCAATCCGGAAAATGTAAAAATATAGCTATAAAATAAAATGCTAAGAAAATTCACTATCAAGAAAATCTTCAATTTTATTTCAGTATAAAAAATTTCACTTTAATTTACCTCTAAATAAGAATAATTAAATAAATAATTTAAAAAATGTGAAACTAAATAATTTTACTTACATGTAATTATGCCCCGTAGGTTGTACACAAATAACCTCAAATCTGAAAAGCAAAAAGAAATAAAATTAATAAATTTCTCACAGAACTTTTTCTTGCCATGTAAATATAAATATATAATCCGATTTTTATGAGCTACATTTACAGTTGTTGTTTACGTCATCAGCCAAATGGCTGGCTTGAACCTTTAGAGGTTTTACTAGGTAAAACGAGGAATGAAATTCTTTACCTGTGCCTTCCTCACTGAGTTGAAAAAGTATGCTTATCAGCATGCCAGGCCCTCCGAAAAGCACCCACTTTCCACGCTGCAAATGACACCTTATCTTCATTCATGACCGGGTCAGGCTGTATAGTGAAATCCATTACTCTCACAGGAGATAGCTCTAAGTACTGTCTTACACCTCTACCTCTTCTGTTCTTAAATAGTTAAGTCATATAATTGGCTGACAATGTGATAAGAAACAGAACTATTTTTTGTAGCCCTGGAACCAACAGATCGAGTGCAATCAATTTAACACTCCACCTGTCCGTTATGAGCAAATATAAAATATATTTAAAAAGAAATAAAGTATTCATTAAAGGAATTGCTGATATTATCATTATTTTTATTATAAAATAAATGTAGAAATAACAATCCTTCTACAATTTCTACAACTTTAATTATTTGCCCTAAAATGTTGACTTCACTTTCTTTGCCATATTACTAACTTTATAACGTCAAATAAAATGAACAGATTGTAATGTAGCAGTAAGTAGAAAAAAATTATTTACATAGTTGTAAATATTTAATCATTTTATTCAATAATTCGATTTATAATAAAACTTCAATACTTTTCAAGAAGTAGGTACTAAGTGTATTAAAACTTTTGATTCGTGATTTAATGGAGTAAAATCGCTGAAGATTGACATGAACCATCCATAAATAAACACTTAATAAGTGTAGTTTAACATCAAGATACAATTGTTATACAAACACATAATAATTCAGAATAATTTTATTGGCGCATTTCGTATTCTGTATTGTATGTAACAAACGTATCACTACCAGAATACATAATCAAATCCTAATCACGTATTCACCGGAATTTATCAAAGAACACACAAATAGATTTCTTCCTAGATTAAATTACAATACTTTCAACAAAAATATGTGATTCCCGCTATTATTATTATTATTATTATTATTATTTTAATAATAAAATAAATAATTAATTTCAAAGAAATTGTAGTAAAAAAATTTCTGATTCAATGATGAAAATCTTTTTTTTTGCATAAAATCTAACCCGGATGTATCCTTGAATCAAAGCAGAATTTTACAGAACATGCAACTCCTCTGTCACGAAAATATTTAGCTTTGGGCATAGTTATATCAACAATCATTAAATTTGCATCGGATATGCCTATTTTGGGCACATAGGCAACTTATGCTGACGACACGGTAATTTTTACAAGAGAAAAAACTGCGGATGAAGCGTCCAGGTTGGCGCAGCGACATCTTGTAAAGTCCAACCTTTCTTAGTTTGCTCCTAATGTAAACAAATAATGACGTCACTGAGCATGAGCGTTATATAAAAATGAGTACACGCAGATTAAAAAGTAACAACAAAATATTTTCAAAAGTATTTAAATACAAAATACTTTTAAAAGTATTTTTATAAATGAAATTGTTAGGCCTACATCATGTCATGACTGATATTTTAAGTAATTTAAGTACTTATAATTCTAAATATAGTTAACTTAATAGGAATACGACATCGATAAAGTCGTGGACCCTAGCGTACACCCTGTAGTAGCTGGCTTTGGTTTGTTGACAGTAGGAGCAAACTAAGAAAAACTGAACTGTACTTATAAAGGACTGGCTTACCCGTTGGCGTATTAAGGTGAACCCAAATAAATTAACTCAGGTTACGTTCACCTTGTTGTTGTTGTTGTTTAGGTCATCAGCCAAAAGGCTGGTTTGAACCTGTAGAGGTTTTACTAAGTAAAACGAGGAGTGAGGTGGTTTACCATTGCCTTCCTCACTGAGTGGAAAAGTACGCTTATCAGCATGCCGGGCCCTCTGAAAAGCACATATTTTCCACTCTGCAAATGACACCTTCACTTCATTCACCACAGGGTCTGGCTGTATAATGAAATTCATTACTTTCAGAGGAGATAACTCTGATTAGTGTCTTTTACACCTCTACCTCTTCTGCTCTTAAATGATTCAGTCATTCAATTGGCTGACCATGTGATAAGAAACAGAACTATTTATTTTAGCCCTGCAACAAACAGATTGAGTGTAAATAATTTGACACTCCACCTGTCTGTTATGGGCAGACGTTCACCTTACGACGTCAAACTTGTCCAAATGTGGTCCTGATTAACATTATTATCAACCAAGCGAGAGTGGTGCGATATCTTAGCTTATGCCCTGACAGGTGACTGACTTGGAAACATCATCTGCGTAATTAATTGAACCCCAACCATCAAAATACACCGGTAACCTCTGTCTAGTATTCAAATCTGTATAAAAGTAACTATCGGTTGAGTCCCAGCTCCGTGTAGTTGGAAGGAATGCAGTGCGTTGTTATTTATAGTAGTGGGAGAATGAATGAGTTAGTAGTGTTTCACAGCTCATTTCCTTTGTAGTGGTAGCGTGTACTAACTAGACCAAAAAAATATTCTTATCATCCGGCGCATTAATTTAACAAATACCTACCGGGTTATTAACTTGGTCGGATTCATAATATTTAATTTAACAATTCATATCAAAATATGTAAATAAATAAATATAATAAATATAAACAAATATGTTAAATACGGAAAGTTTGAAAACGAATGTTTTGTATTAGAGTAATACAACAATCATTCTCCCAGCATGCATCACTCATTCATTATACCTTACCCCGCAACTACACGGAGCTTGGACCCGCACAATACCTTTACTAGGATTTGAACCAGGAACCTTAGTGTTAATAAACAAAATCCTTTTGAGACCAATCTGAACTTACGGTGTTAACCTCTTAGTAGTAACGGCAGACATTAACTGAAAGTTAACCTTTTAAATTTTTAAAGATACTAAACAATAGACCTAAGGTGTCCGATGAAAGGTTTAAAGAATTCAAAAAGGATATTGAGAAAACCTGAATAAACTGAACCAAACTTAGAACCAAACCTAGAACTTAACCTGAACCAAACTTAGAATTTAGACAACTAATTACAGACTTAAAGGGCTTCGATGAAGAGCAAAAATAGAACACCGGGTGGAAAGAAAAAAGGAGAAAGACGTACAATGAGTAAATGAGTAAAAAGAGCTCTTCCAGAAATATCTTATGTCACCACATAAGGTCTAAAATTGGTTCTATACGAATAAAACAATAAGGCAAGAGAAAATAATAATAAGAATTCTGTAAAGCAAACTGGTTAAATTATCTAAATTATCACTACTAGTGTTATTACATGAATATTATGTTATTATTATTATTATTATATTGTGAACAGTAGTTCCAAACCGATTATATATTCTAGATGGGTGATAATAAGTGACATGTATTTTGTACTCGGTTATGTTAACACCTCAATACAACACTATCGTGTAGATGAAACGCATCAAACAGTGTTTATATTTCCTTGTAATAAAACTAACTACTAGCACATACGTATAGAATAATTATGTGTTAGATATAAATACTGTGTTTTGTAGTTAAAAATAAAATTTAAATAAAAAATTGTTCAATTTTTTAGGTTTTTCTTTTTTTTCTGTCCACCCGGTGTTCTGATTTTGTTCTTCACGCAAGTCCTTAAGTCCGTAATTAGTTGTCTGAATTCGGTTCGGTTCATTAAGTTTTCTAGGTTTATTTACTGCCCATAACAGACAGGTGGAGTGTCAAATTATTTACACTCAATCTGTACGTTGCAGGGCTAAAATAAATAGTTCTGTTTCTTATCACATGGTCAGCCAATTAAATAACTGAATCGTTTAAAAAACAGAAGAGGTAGAGGTGTTAAAGAAACTAGTCAGAGTTATCTTCTCTGAAAGTAATGAATTTCACTATACAGCCAGATCCTGTGGTGAATGAAGTGAAGTTGTCATTTTTACAGAGTGGAAAATATGAGCTTTTTAGAGGGCCCGGCATGCTCATAAGCGTACTTTCCCACTCAGTGAGGAAGGCAAGCGTAAACCACCTCACTCCTCGTTTTACTTAGTAAAACCTCTAGAGGTTCAAACCAGCCTTTCGGCTGATGACCTAAACAACAACAGGTTTATTTAGGTTTTATCGATATCTTTCTTTATTTTTTTAAAATATTTATCCGACACCTTAAGTCAAGTGTTTTTATTATTTTTCCATCCCTAATGTCTGTACATGCCCATAACGGGCAGGTGGAGTGTTAAATTAATTGCACTCAATCTGTTGGTTCCAAGGGTCCAAAATAGTGGGTAAGTCTATGATTT
Organism: Catonia carolina; assembly: GCA_035578175.1. Taxonomy (NCBI): domain Eukaryota; kingdom Metazoa; phylum Arthropoda; class Insecta; order Hemiptera; family Achilidae; genus Catonia; species Catonia carolina. The sequence goes on from JAQMRL010000011.1 coordinate 28,665,076, forward strand.
AGTGTTTTAAAAATTTGTTTTGTCAACCGGTTGTCATCCATTACATACAATCGTCATTTTATAAAATTAAAATTTAAGTTTAATTTTTTTAATCGTTTCCATAAAGCGCTAATTTTCCTTGTAAAGTTCTTTTCAATCTCGTAAACTACATTTTCCGTCTACTATCTTCCGAACCATTATCTTGCGGAAGATCTTTCTGTCAAATTTTTGTGCTTCTCTTAGACCAGCCTTCCGGTCATTTTAAGGCACTCGCGTATAACCACACAAGTTTCATCACAGTACTATAATGTCTAATCCTGGCTTGTCTAGGGAGATTTTTTAAAAATAAGAGGTGAGTTTCTTAAAGTGCACTGGCCATCGTTCCTCGTCTGTTGTTGTTCGGTTCCTTTTTGATGGTCTTTGTTTGTATTATCTCCCCGAAATTACTTGAAGCTATCAACTTTTCCAATTTTTTCTTATTCCGTCTTGTAACGCGGGACTGTTTTTATAGGAAAATGTTATAATTATTTCAAAATTAATTTATTTATTTATTTATATAATCTATAGTAGTGAAACTTGAGTGCTACGAAAGCGAGAGGAGAGTAGATAGCAAGCATCTGAAATGAAATTTCTTCGACATACGTATGAATGTAAGAGAGAAGATCGTTACAGGCATACCAAGATAAAGAAAGAACTCAATATCTTCTCTGTAAACGACAGGGTATCTCAGAACAGAATGCAATGGTTGGAGCATGTGAGCAGAATAAGGGAGCATAAGATACCTAAGCAAACACTTGACTAAAAACCGGAGAGAGAGAGAGAACGAGGACGCCCGGAAAAGAGATGGCAGATTTGAGAGGTTTGGAACAAGCAGAGATGCCTAATCCTTGAAAGGAAGAAGGAGGAGGAGGATGAGGAAAGCAGGAAAAGGAGGAGGAGAAGTATTTTTACCCATATTCTATGATAATATTATTGGCAGAGGGGCAAAATTAATGAAAATCGGTTTAATAGTTGTATGACACAATTTATATTGACTACAGACTTACATTTAAGGAGATACTAGCCTACATGTATTAAACGATTCACGAGGTGAAGAGGAATGTCTATAATAAATTTAGTGTTGGTGGAAGTAATGGTAGATAAATAAATACAACAAACAATAGAACAAAGAGAGAAAATAAAAAAAAGAAGAGAAAACATGAATCGAACGACGAAAAGAGCAAAATCACTTACTTCCTGGACTTCATTTAACATAAGCGATCATCAGTTTCTAATAGAATCCTTTATGCAACAACTTTACTATAATAAATGAACGTAAGAACTTCTAACCTATCAAGGTTGATTTCCTTTATTTCTCCCCTCTCCCTAATATGCGGTTCGCCTACGCTTCTTACGTACGCAACTTATGTTTATCCGTAACTACATTTTTTTTTATTTTTCCGTTTTTAAACATCTTATAACTGAATCTACATAAAAGGAGACCGTATGAAGTAAATCTCCTTCCTTCATCACCTTCACTAATTTACATCATACCAAATCATATTTAAATGTGTGACGTAACGACATTATCTTCTTAACAGTAATAAATTTTTATTACATTCCATCACTGATTATACATAAAACATTAGGTAGCCTATTAATACCAATACAATATAAATGGGAGACATTTCTCTCTCCTCTCTTTATCAGTGACGTCTCGTGCTTTCAAAAATAGGTCAAGAGTTGCCAAAAACCAAGAAAAACTAATGTACGAGACACTGAAGTCACGAGATTGCCTTTTGCGTATGGATTGGCTGAGAGGAAGGGAAGTGAAATATTTACAGTGCTGCCAACCTCAACAGTGAGACACTACTCGTACATTTCACTACCGTGCAGTTTCTAGATACACTTTGTAAGCTGTGGTTTATTCCGAGAAAATGTCTTTTTCATAAACCTTATAAGAAATAAATGTGTCCTGTAATATTGCCTATAACTTAATTACATGACTAGAAATGTTTGATTTACTGTAATTACGAATGAATCGCCTTCTTTACTATTGCTGTCATCGGCGTTTTCATTATCAGTCTCTAAAGTATCTACCTAACAGTTTCCTTTTCATACCAGGTGTCAACAAAACTGTTGAAGAATAGCTTCTTCACGTCCTTAGTTTCCTTCTTTATTTTTTGAATTGTGCAAAGAGAAACATCACAGTAGTTAGCCGCTCGCTCACGGTTTTTGTTAAGAGGCACGAATAGGCATTTTTACATAAAAACATGCACATCCTCGCGCTACTTCCCTAACTCCCTCTCACCATGTGCGCGCGTTTGTTTAAATAAAATATCTCAAGAAAGGAATACCACACAATGATGTTTTCATTAAAATAAGCCTACCGGAAGTAGTGGGTTTTTCATGTGATTTTGCACTTTATTGTAAATTTCTCAAAAACAGCTCCTAAGATATTTTTGTTTATAAATCGCTTCATTTACTGCCGACTTTTTTTTAGCGCTACAAGGTAGGACAAGCACAGCCTGGTGATATTTTTGGGGAACCTCTCGTAATAGAAATTGTTTTCTTTTTAAATTGCGCCCTTACAATATGCATTTAAGGCAACAGTGGGACAAAATTAAAGTTGTAGTAGGTAACTAAAAAACCTTAACTTTTTATTTTTAACATTTTTTTCTACAACGCTTCGTTTAGAGTCAACCATTATTTTTCAACGTTTAGCGTCAACGGTTATTTTCAGTAGTTTTTTTATTAAAATCAGAAACAATTTTTTTTAAAACTGTGGCCTTTATTGTGCATTTTACGACAAAAGTGTATAAAATTAAGGTTGTATAACTTTGATTTTAAAAATATTTTTCTAAAGAGCAACAATTTATGATTTTACGTGTTTTAAAGTCAAACAGGTTGATTTTCATACAACGTTAAAAAAATATAGTTCATTCGTGACGAAAATTAGATTACGCTTTTTTATTTACTAATGATTACAAATTTCATATTTTCATTACTTACATTTGGAAGAGATAGCCGGGTGAGTGTTTCACACCATATAATTTTAGTTAATGAACAGGAAGTATAAATTTTTTTTATATCTTATTGACACATCAACAACCAGGATATAAAGTTTTGTTTACTGTAATAAAATCTCAAATACAATGTAGGCATATTTTATTGTTAACTTAAACGAAAATATAATTAATAATTGTAAAATAATATGAAATAAAAAGAACAGTAGTAGTATTATGGGTAAACAAAATTTGAAATGAAGTTGTAAATTTAAATTAATTTTAACAGAGGATAAGTATTTACTTTCAATCACAAACCAGGGTGAAGTCAAGAAGAAAAGGAAACAATAGAACTAAAGAAGTTCCGCCAATTTATTTACATTGTAAAGTAATAACTCACAGACAGATTGTTGGTCCAATGGTGTAAGGCGACAAAGATAATAAAAACACTAAAAGCACCTGTTTATGATTTTATAGTATTTCAATAACATATAAGTGGCACTTTTACACAGTACCTAATTTTATTACTATTCTGTTTACGTCAAGAGTAAAAGACATTTCAGAAAGATAATTCGGAAAGGAAAACTTTAACAATAACAATAATGAATAAGGCGCCTAAACGGTAACAATAATGAATTGTACAAACATAACAACAACCTGTCTGGCCAAAATGATAGTCTAGTCGATTTTTATGTACCTACTATATTCGTGTTAGTAACCATGGCAACAACAAAAAAATGTTATAGGGTGAAAATTGGTCGCATAAGGTAAGAGGTCACAACCGGGGTACAATATTAATAGGGGATGTACTGTTTTATTAGTTTATAAAATAAAATTGTTCGCCTCAGTGGCGCCGTCGAGCTCAAAGTTGGTTAGTTAGTTAGTTATTGGTAGCAAACTCGAATACAAGTTAAGACTGATGGTCCCAGGTTCGATTTCCAATGCTAGTAATTTGTTTCCTCCGCCACGAAAGAAGTCCGTTGTGTTTGAACAGATTTATATTAAGGGGGTAGTCAACTCAAGAAGATGATTTTTTTTATAATTTCGATGTTTTTTGCAGTTATTTGAAGTTTGAAATTTTCTGAATCACAATATTTGTTTACTTTGTACGTTGACAAAAGTTACAAAAACATATGTTTATATAAAGCTCACTAGCAAGGCGAGTGAAAGAAATTATTCCTTCAACTTTAAGTTTTCCGGGAATGGGGTTTTTATAGGATTGTACATTCTTGGGAATTAAATATTTTGGTTAGTATTGGAGATATTTGGATGATGGTTTTTTCCAAATGTTCATAATTTTTTTTCTCTATTATCTATGAAATGATTATTACAAAAACGTTAATAGGGATTTAGTAAAAAATAATTTGTGAATACATAAAATAAATGTTTTTGAAAAATGTTTTTTTTTTCAATAAATTTCTTGTAAGAAAAAATATATACAAGCTTATACAACAGATAATTTTCTGAGCAATTTTCTGTATTTTGTAGCATAAAAATCATGTTGATATCTTTCTTGGTTCCTGAGATATTTGATTCCCCGTAAAAGCCCGCTTTTCCAACCTCACCCTTATATTAGGGGCTGTAATTAATTTTTTGGCTTGGTTCAAATGGTTGATCATTACTAGTAAATTACTCTTTCATTTAAAATAAATAATGATAAATTATAGCCAGAAGGTTTGTTTTTCATTTTCTGGGTTGACTACTCGCTTAAGGGGGTAGTCAACCTAGAAAATGAAAATGAAAACTACTGGCTATAATTTATCATTATATATTTTAAAAAAAAGAGTAATTTACAAGTAATGATCAACCATTTGACCCAAGCCAAAAAATTAATTACAGCCCCTAATATAAGGGTGGGGTTGGAAAAGCGTTCTTTTACGGAGAATCAAATATCTCAGGAACCAAGAACGATATCAACATGATTATTATACCACAAAATACAAAAAATTGCTGTCTTTTATCTGTTGTATGCTCTTGTATGTATTTTTTCTAACAAGAAATTAATTGAAGAAAAACCATATTTTCAAAACTAATTATTTTATATATTTACAAATTATATTTTAACTAAATCCCTATTAAGATTTTTTGTAATAATCATTCCACAAATAACAGAGCAAGAAATTATGAACATTTGATAAAAAATCATCCAAATATCTCGTAACACAAACCAAAATAATTAATTCCCAAGAATGTACAATCATGAAAAAAACACATTTCCGGAAAACTTAAAAGTTGAAGGAATAATTTCACTCGCCTTGCTAGTGACCTTTATTTTAAAAAGGTGTTTTTATAACTTACTGTCAACGTACAAACAAAGTAAACAAATGCTGTGATTCAGAAAATTATAAACTTCAAATAAATGCAAAAAACAATCGAAATTTGTAAAAAAATCATCTTGAGTTAACTACCCCCTTAAAAAAATGACCGAATGGATAAATTTTAACGGTACACCAAATTAAAGCCTGTTCTTTCCTGCGTTGATTCGTCTGACATAAATTGTTTTATTTAAAAATGTATGGGAGATACAGCAATTTATGCATAAAAAGTACCCAGTTCTTAGCCGGTTTTCTGTTCGTGTGCATTTTAAACGTTTATTACTTCATCCAGGCTTTACATAAAAAATCGTGCTTTTAATACGTTAAAGATCACAGTTTTCTTTATAATGTAAAAGTTAAAAAAGTAAAATCCGATGTTCCGTTTTAATATGACGGTCATTAAAAAAAAGTTCAATTTCGGCTCCACGTAAAGATTGAAACATGATTTTTCGACTGAACCATGCAATTAAATGACAAATGTTAAAAAATTGCGAATAGCAGCTTATCATGGTTTAATTTTATCTCATATCAGGTATGCCATATTAGTATGGGGTAATTCATCACAGTGTAACATGGAAAGAGTTTTCAAAATGCAGAAAAAGCTGTCATGTGTTTGATGGGAGTCAATCACCTTACCTCATGAAAATCACTATTTAAAGAGCTGTAATTGCTCACAGTTCCTTCTTTGTACATTTTTGAAATGATAATGTACGTTAAGCAAAATACCTTTTTACAGAATTTAGATGTTCACAACCACTTAACAAGAAACAGAATCGATTATTATGTTGCTACTCACAACACTAAATTGTCTGAACGAAAGCGAACTTATACAGGCAGAAAATACATCAATAAATTGCCACAAGGTTTAAAAAGTTGTGACAATTTAAGTCATTTTTAAAAAAAAGCTAAAATAATACTTGATTGACTTAAACAGTAGTTTAATAATTGGTTAACTTAAACAGTAGGTTCTGACTTGAGAAAACTTCCAGACCCAGGCCAGGAATCGAACCCGGGACCTCTACTAAGCTAACGCGCTACGGCCATATTCTGTCGTAAAATTATATTTTTCTATTAATAATAAAATTGAATTTTCTGTCACAAAAAAACAAAACAAAAATACAACAAATTCAATGCACAAAAACCGAAATGAAAGAACAATAAGAAATAAATTAATAAACTATTCTTGTAACTTTCTTTTTTTACAAATAAATTTATAAATTATTAGAACGACTATAGAAACACGCGTACCAGGCTTCCTTCCTACATACTTGTTACGAAAAAAACAAGTAGTATTTGTACTACAAATTGATACTAAACCATATGTTGCCTTAATAGTGTTTTACCTACTATCTTCTACTTAAATTTATTAATAAGACTTTACGAAAATATATTTAAAATTTAATAAATACAAATCTGGTGTGAAACGCTCACACGTGTTTGTCTTACCAATGTAAATAAATGCCCAAAACAGACAGGTGGAGAGTTAAAAATTATTTGGACTTAATCTCCTAAATAGTTCCAGGGCTAGGCCTACTAAAAATAGTTTCTTTTAAAATTTATTTAACGTTGCATTAACTACAACGGTCATTAGCGACGACGTTGGGGTGTAACTATTGTACAATGGAGGATGAAATAATTTTTTGTAACGTATGAAAATATGCCGTGCCTGAGTGGGATTCGAACCCAGGACCGCATGATGAGAAGCGAGCACGTTACCAACTGTGTCAATGCGGCCGGCAAAAAAATAGTTTTGTTTCTTATTACATGGTCAGCCAATTATTTGACTGAAGTATTTAAGAACAGAAGAGGAACAGGTGTAAAAGACACTATTCAAAGTTATCTCCTCTGAGAGTAATGAATTTAGTTATAAAGCCAGCCCCTGTGGTGAATGAAGTGTCTTTGCAGGTATCATTTGGCAGGTATAAGTTGATACCCATTGCAACTGAGGAAGGTAATTCATAGTTTGTACTAGTACAGAGACACGCAAATAGTGATAAAATACAGGTACGAGACATTTAGGGATTAATGAAATTCTTTATGAATACATAATTAAACAAAACAAATAAATACTATATAAAAATTTAAACCACCTAACAAATTATTAAATAAAACCAAAAATAATTTTTGCCGCCTCTGTAGCGCAGTGAATACGCGCTAGCCTACCACGCGGAGGTTCCGGGTTCGATTCCCGGCAAGGGTCTGGAAATTTTCACAAGTTAAAACCCCGCGATACATATCCACCGTAATCGCTTGTGACAGAGCTGTTAATGCGACTTTAAATACACTAAATTAAAAATAATAATGCTAACCGCATTGGCGTAGTTGGTAACGTGCTCGCCTCTCATCATGCGGTCCTGGGTTCGAATCCCACTCAGGCACGGCATATTTTTATACGTTACAAAAAATCATTTCATCCTCCACTGTACAAATTTACACCCCATTGTCGTCGCTAATGACCGCTGAAGTTGATACGTCAAATAAATAAATTAAAAAAAAAATAATAATTTAAATAAACAGTGCACATGTAAACAGAAGCTTTACAAACGTAAACAGTTATAAATAGCAAACAAAAATTATCAAAATAATAAATAAATAACGTACACATAAATGAAAAAACTTTGCTCATAATGTATTTTGCAAAATATAATTTGGTACTTTGCCATGCATAAACAGGTAGGTACATAAATTTGCCCATAACGGGCAGGTGGAGTGTTAAATTAATTGCACTCGATCTGCTGATTCCAGGGCTACAAAAAATAGTTCTGAATTCTTATCACAAAGTTAGTTAATTATAAAATGACTGAAGCATTTAAAAACAGAAGAGGTAAAGATGTAAAAGACACAAGTCACAGTTGTCTCCTCTGAGAGTAATGAATTTCATTATACAACCAAACCCCGTGGTGAATGAAGTTAAGGTGTTATTTGCAGGGCGTAAAATAGGTACTTTTCGGAGGACCGGGCATGCCGATAGGCATACTCTTTCAACTCCGTGAAGAAAGCACTCCTAGTTTTTTACTCAGTAAAACCTTTAGACGATATAATAAGGTACATAAATAAAATAACTTTGCCCATAACGTATTTTGCCAAATAAAATATAGTACTTTGCCATATATAAACAAGTAGGTACATAAATTTACACATAACGGGCAGATGGAGTAATTTTACTCAATCTGTTGGTTCCAGGGCTACAAAAAATAATTCTGTTTCTTATGACATAGTCAGCCAATTATACGACTGAACTATTTAAGAACAGAAGAAATAGAGGTGTAAGACAGTACTCAGAGTTATTTCCTCTGAGAGTAATGAATTGCACTATAAAGCCAGACCCTGTCGTGAATGAAGATAAGGTATAATTTGCAGGGTGGAAAGTACATTATTTTCGGAGGGCCTGGTATGATCATAAGCATACTCTTTCAACTCAGTGAGGAAGGCAATAGTAAACCACCTCACTCCTCGTTTTTACTTAGTAAAACCTCTACAGGTTCAAACCAACCTTTCGGCTGATGACCTAAACAACAACAACAACAACAGATAAAATAAAACACATAAATATATCACATTATTATTTTTTAAATATTGAATGAACTAGAGGAATAAATAATAAATAAATATGGCAACATCGTTAGTAAATAGGCCTGTAGTGGTGTACGCGCATAGATAATGTTACGACACAATAAGTTTGTTGTGTTTGTATATAAATACATCCATATCTCTAATACATGAAGACGAAGTATAATAGTAATGGTACAATACGCGTAGGCCTGATCTCTGACAAAGTTAAAGTTCTTCTATCTATCCTATATTGTAAGAATACAAATACAAATGCTTAAACGCCAACGCTTCAGAATGAGGTTATGAGGACCAATGAGGTGTACAGTCTTATCACTTTCACCTGGGTAGTACTATATATACAGTACTATACTATATATATAATATAACAAATAACATTTTGTTCCTAACTGTACATGATCCTACCTGGCTGAATACGTCTACCTTCTTTTTTTTCACTCGCTGCCTTCAACCACTGGCTAAATAAAACCTTATGTATAATGTTGCATAGATATAATATAATATTCTTTTCAATACTACATATTTTTATGATGCGTTCCAAGAATGTTTCCCGTTTTATTAAAGTCAAAAATCTGTTGTAAAATACTCAAACGACTTCCACTTGCCGATGTAAATAATGAAAAAAAAACTTTTTTATTGTTTAGATTTTCGGATCTGCCCATAACGGACAGGTGGAGAGTGAGATTATTAACACTCAATCTGTTCGTTGTAGGGCTAAAATAAATAGTTCTGTTTCTTATTACATGGTCAGCCAATTAAATGACTGGATCATTTAAGAACAAAAGAGGTAGAGGTGTAAAAGACACTAATCACAGTTATCTCCTCTGAAAGTAATGAATTTCATTATACAGCCAGACGCTACGGTGAATGAAGTGAAGGTGTCATTTGCAGAGTGGGAAATATGTGCTTTTCAGAGGAACCGGCATGGTGATAAGCGTATTTTTCCACTCAGTGAGGAAGGCATTGGTAAACCACCTCACTCCTCGTTTTACTAAGTATAAAACCTCTACAGGTTCAAACCAGTCTTTCGGCTGTTGACCTAAACAAACCACAATAGGAGAAAGTAAAAATTGAAAATGTAATATTTTTAAAAAGGTTGTTGTTGTTGTTTAGGTCATCAGCCGAAAAGCTGGTTTGAACCTGTAGAGGTTTTACTAAGTAAATCGAGGAGTGAGGTGGTTTACAATTGCCTTCCTCACTAAATGGAAAAGTACGCTTATCAGCATGCCGGGCCCTCTGAAAAGCACATATTTTCCACTCTGCAAATGATACCTTCACTTTATTCACCACAGGGTCTGGCTGTATAATGAAATTCATTACTTTCAGAGGAGACTCTGATTAGTGTCTTTTACACCTCTACCTCTTCTGTTATTCTTACTACTCTTCTGTTAATATTTTTAAAAAGGTTATGATATTGTTGTTTAGGTCATCAGCCAAAAGGCTGGTTTGAACCTGTACAGGTTTTACTAAGTAAAACGAGGAGTGAGGTGGTTTACCATTGCCTTCCTCACTGAATGGAAAATTACGCTTATCAGCATGCCGGGCCCTCTGAAAAGCACATATTTTCCACTCTGCAAATGACACCTTCATTTCATTCACCACAGGGTCTGGTTGTATAATGAAATTAATTACTTTCAGAGGAGATAACTCTGATTAGTGTCTTTTACACCTCTACCTCTTCTGTTCTTAAATGATTCAGTCATTTATTTAATTGGCTGACCATGTGATAAGAAACAGAACTATTTATTTTAGCCCTGCAACGACAGATTGAGAGTAAATAAGTGGACTCTCTATCTGTCTGTTATGGGCAAAAAGGTTATGATATTATTAAACGGTAAAACGTGCAATAGAGTGAAATAGAAAGGATGGAAAAGTAAGGAAAGAGAAGTACAGTGTATATAAAAGCGATTATCCATCCAAATACAGGATGAAGACAATCAGGTTTAGAGCACGAGCCGCTGCCAGAAGCATTACACCCGTCCTCGTATAAGGACGGCCTACCGGATATGTTGAATTAAATGTACACCATGCGTAATTAATTCAACCAATTAAAAACACTCTATTATACAACTGATTTACCGCTAAAAATTTATACTTTTACCGCTACATACTAATTTATCATCAGATTTTCTTTTGTTACGTAGTAATAATCTACGTCACCAAACTATTTTACTTTCTCTTGCCCTATATGAATATAAATATAGCTAAAGAAAGTATTGTTTTCACGTCGAATGTTCACTGGTGATACATGTTTTCAGGCCCCAAGAGCCTTTAAAAACATGTTTTAACTGATTGTGTGTGTGTACAAACATATATGCACGCGCCTGAAAACAAAACATTTAAAAACGGAACAGGGTACAATTGAAACTTGGAATTTAAGGTTATTTGTAGGATTAAAATGACTTAAGTTAAATTTGTAAATAAAAAAGGGTGTTTTCTGTTATTCCCCCCCCCCCCCCAGCATAATTTTTCACATTTTGTGAATATTTAGGATGCAACCTTACAGTATTTTTAACGATAAAAATATTTAAAAAATCCTACACCAATATTCTTCAAGTTAAGGTTAAATATAGGTAGGGTAAATAGATTGCTTTTTCTCAATATTGTTACTGCATGTAATAATAAAATATAAACTCATCGAGTACATGACATCATTAAATAAATTAATCATTAAATTAATTTAACATAATTAAATTAAATAATTTAATAATTGTCAATAAATAGTTTAAGGTTAACTTGAAAAAGGAAAAAAACTTTAACGTTTACTTGAAAAATATTGATAAATGATTTTTTAAAATATTTTCCCTGTTTTTAGCGTTAAAAATACTGTAAGAATACCTACATATGAAATGTCCACAAAATGTAAAAAATTATGCTAGGGGGGGGGAATAACAGAAAAGACCCCAAAAATATTTTAAGTTGCGGGAGTCAGCAGTAAGGAGTCTTTTGAAAAGGAGAAGCAACCCCATTTTTCAAAATTTAAAGTTTTAATTTTATTTTTGTTGAATATGATCTCACCGATATGTAGCATAGGATATTATATGGCTGGGAGAATCCTACTTGATAAAGTGTTCCCATCACAAGTATGGCCTCAATTTGCAGGATTCGGACCAATCCTCACGCTAATGCATCGTCTCTTGAAAAGCAGTACGATGGGTCCTTGTTTTCCTTGGGGAGATGTTTGGGTATGTGAGTACGGCCTGCTTGTGGTAGATGGATTAGACAAGCGCTGGGTGGACCCAGTTTTTGTTAACGGTTGAGATATCATGCCTTGAGGGGGCACCATCTTTTACACAGTTGTATGGGGGAGGGGGCTCCAAAAGATAGGATGAGGGAACTAAAATGTCGGCTCGTGTGTGTGGGCGCTCCATGAAGGAATCTGTTTCACAATCTGCAATAAAAACTACGTTTAATTGGTCGCCTGAGGCCTAAAGCCGTATGCTATAATGTATTACTGTCCCAATATGGCCAACTTACTGGAAAGTAAATCCAGAAAGACGCTCCGTCTGCAGCTTCTAAGCTAGCAAGCTTAAAACAGGTACCATGAGAGGACCCGTCACGAATTTTCATCAAAATCGATCAACCGGAAGTAGTTTATTCATACAATTTTCCACTTTTTGCAATTTTCTCAGAGATCGTACGATTTTGTTTTAAATTGCCTCACTTACTACATTTTTCGTGCTCTACAAGATAGATAAAACCGGAAGTAGTTTATTCATTAAATTTTCCACTTTTTGCAATTTTCTGAGATCGTACGATTTTGTTTTAAATTGCCTCACTTACTACATTTTTCGTGCTCTACAAGATAGATAAAACCGGAAGTAGTTTATTCATTAAATTTTCCACTTTTTGTAATTTTCTCAGAGATCGTACGATTTTGTTTTAAATTGCCTCACTTACTACATTTATCGTGCTCTACAAGATAGGTAAAACCGGAAGTAGTTTATTCATCCAATATTCCACTTTTTGCAATTTCTCAAGAGATCGTACGATTTTGTTTTAAATCTCTTCATTTACTAAATTTTTGGTGCTTTACAAGAAGGGGAAAAGCCATGTCTACCGAAATTAGTAAGGCGCGGTGTCAAAAATACTGCTTGTATTACAAAATGTTTGTACAACTGCAGCCGCTGAAATCATTCCCGAATACGTATAACTATAGGAGGAATTGTTAAAAACGAACTGGTTCGACGTTATTTTATAGACTAGTAAGCTAGATATTGCAGCACACCAGAGGCAAACCTTCACCAAAAGAGTTATACGGAGGTGAATACAAAATTTACAAAATACAAAAAATACAAAATCTGGTGTGAAACACTCACACAACTTTCTCTTGCCAGTGCAAATAATTAACAATAAACCTAACATTAGACTAGTAATAAAACATAAGAAATAAACAAAAAAATAACCTAAATAAACATAACCTAATTTTAATCATGAGTGAAAGACGCAAAATGAAAATCAACCTCAGTTTGGCTTAGAAATACGGAAAATCACTCTTTCACGCTAAACTAGGCTTTGTAGAGAAAAATGCTATAAATAAAAGTTGTAGATCTTTTAATTTTCTATAAATTTAATTATATACACTTTTGTCGTAAAATGCATACTAAGGCCGAAATATTAAAAAAATCGATTTTTCTCACGTTTTCGTGAGAAAAAAACAGAAAATCGCAAATTACCACTAAACTAAGCGTTATACAAAGAAATTTTTGAAATAAAAATTGTACAATTTTAAATTCTCTACAACTTTTATTATATAAATTTTTGCTCTAAATTGCATATTGAAGCCGTAATCTTAAAAAAACTATGTTTTTACGTAAAAACAGCCTCACCTAGAATTTCAGCAAACATGACGCCTACCCTATCTTGTAGAGAATAAAAAATTGAGTAAACCAAGCGATTTTTAAAAAAATCGTAAGACCAGTTTTTGAGAAAATCGCAAAAAAGTGAAAAATGACACGAATAAACTACTACTTCCGTTTGACCGATTTTGATGAAAATGTTCGTGTCGGGTCCGGTAGTGGTATGTAACTTAAGTTTCAAGTTCGTACAATGTTCCGTTCTTGAGATATTTTGTACGCACGCACGCACGCACGCGCGCGCGCGCACACACACACACACACACACACAGACCAATCGCTAAAAACATGTTTTTTGGGTTCAGGGGTCTGAAAATTTGTAGATCCGGTGAAAACTCGATTTCGAAAAATCGACATGAAAACAATACTTTCCTTCCTATATATTCATATAGGCAAGAGAAAGTAAAAATACACTGGACTAAGAAAAGAAAAACAATAATATAATATAGGATAAAAAACCGCAATGTAATACAAATTTCAATTAATCTATATCATAAATATTATTTATTAACAGATCTTATGGCTTATGCATGTGCTTTATCAACAATTTCAAATTTCAAATTATAGGAAATAACAATTTAATAAAAGACTAATATCAATAATTAACATGATTATTAATTCAATTTATAATTACATTAATATAAACTACTTTTCTTATCACAATTTTCTAGGCTAAATCGCTTCAACAGTCGTTGAAACATAAAAATAGGTTGTTTATATGCAAATTATAATTTAATATTAAAAATATGAATAATGTATAATTATTTCTCCATAAATTTCATATTTTTCTGTAACTTATATGTCCTTTTATGATTAAATCATAAAAAATACCAGGAAATTAATGAATGATTCATGAAAAACCCTAATCGAAAATATTTTATGTTTTATGCTTAAATTAATACTATAATTATTAATTAATTTTTTAGCAACAGAACTGACTTCTAACACGGATTTATGGTTTCTATTAACACTACGTATTAATATTCAGAGGTCTGACTTAGACTACATAAAAAAATTGTATCCTGATACAAATTACGAACAAATTTCAAATGCAAATATATAGAAGACCGATAACCCCTTTTTATTGACAACATTAAAACAAGGTTTACATTTTTTATTTCATCCGACATCTATCAAGAGGTTAATGTGTTTTATTAACTGGTTTAACACAAATTTTATTGGTATGTTTTAAAAGAAAGCCAACATTAAATTTTATGACTACCTGTTTACTTTTTAAAAATTTAAGAATTCCAAGAAATATATCTCCCGGTATAAAATAAATCTACATTAATAAATTCAAGTAAATAAACTAAACAAAGAAATATAAACTGTTTTATAGCTACTAAAGGTATTAACATTTATGTCTGTAACACTACCATGATATGCCACACAGGATTGATGTTACATAATGATTCCGAATTATATGATAAGTTACACCAAAACTGAGATAAACAAATAAATACCCACACCGTTAAAACAAACCTCGGTATTATCTTATATTTTAAAAAAATAAATAGATTTAAAAAAGTAACTAACAAGATAAGTACATGAACTCTACGAGGAAATATATAACAGCATCAATGGATTATTATAAGAGATAAAGGGCATCGTTTATCATTTCTTCTTTCCCGCCTTTTTCTGAATAAGTTGTAGTTTAGGTTATTAGCCGAAAGTGTGGTTTGAACCTCTAGAGGTTTTACTAAGTAAAACGAGAAGTGAGGTGGTTTACACTTGCCTTCCTCACTGAGTATGTTTATCAGCATGCCAGGCCCTCTGAAAAGCACATATTTTCCACCCTGTAAGTGATACCTTCAATTCATTCACCACAGAGTCTGGTTGTATTCATTACTTTCAGAGAATACAACAGTGATTAGTGTGTTTCACATATCTACCTCTTCTGTTCTTAAATGATTCAGTCATTTAATTGGCTGATCATGAAATAAGAAACAGAAATATTTTTTTGCAGTTCAATTTTTTGTAGTTTTCTGAATATGATCTCAAAAAATTATTTTTTTTACATATACTTAGAATATATGAACAAATATTAATATTTCTAGTTTTAATGGTAGAGCAGATTTTAAAACACCGAATACATTTTTGTCAATTTTCTATTTTTCTTATATTACTTAAAATACCTTTCTTTTTATTCGATATAGAATAAACCAAGAATTTAATTTGGGGTTTATCTTTATAAGTTTCGGCCGTTTTCAAATAAGTTGTACATAAACATTTTGAGGGTTATACACCACTTAAAAAGAAATTCATATAACTTCTATTGTTAACTAAATAATCTGAAGTGAAACCCTCAAGATTTTTTCTTGGTAATGTAAATAATTCAAAAAAATAGGGAACTTATGTTTTATCATGAGTAAATGACGCTAAATTAAAATGGACGCTAAACTAGACTGTAGAAGAAAATTTTTTAAATAAAAGTTGCAGATTTTTTTAATTGGCTGTAACTCTGATTATAATACACTTTTGTCATACAGCTTTTGCATACTGAGGCCGCAATCTTAAAAAAAAATATTTTTTTTTAACATAATAATATGTTGAGTAAATTAGAGAAAATCACTAA
This sequence comes from Catonia carolina, assembly GCA_035578175.1. Taxonomy (NCBI): domain Eukaryota; kingdom Metazoa; phylum Arthropoda; class Insecta; order Hemiptera; family Achilidae; genus Catonia; species Catonia carolina. The sequence continues at coordinate 28,681,355 of JAQMRL010000011.1, forward strand.
TTGACGCTAAACTAAGCGTTTTAAAAAGAAAAGTTTAAAACAAAAGTTGAAGGTTTTTCAATTTCATAAAAATTTTATTACATAGGCCTCCACTTTTTTCTTAAAATGCATATTGAAATGCAAACTTAAGAGACAAAATTTTACCACGAGAATACTCACAACGAATTTCAGCAAACATGGCGTTTACCCTGGTTTTGTAGAGCATAAAAAAATTGTACAAACTATTTACGAGAAAATTGCTCGAATAAACAACCATTTCTGGTTGACTGATTTTGATGAAAATGTTATTGCCGAGTCCCCTGCGGTATCCAACATAAGTTCCAAGTTTTAACTTGATGATATTACGATACGTTCTTGTGATATTCTGTTCACACACATGCACAGCAATCACCAAAAACTTGTGTTTTGGGTTCAGAAGGCCAGAAAAAGTGCATTTCCCGTGAATACTTAATTTTGAAAAATTGAACTACCTATAGGTAGCTTAATTAAACATATTGGGCAAAAGAAAGTTTTCTTTGCTTTTATTTATTGAGAATTGTATACGTTATTGATAACCACCCAATTTGATTTCTGCTTTTTGCTGTATTTTTTATCGGATTAGGCATGCCTTTGAACAGGGACCTCGAGTATAGTTACTTGAGTCACGAGTTTGCCCGTTTGCAACGAGAGGTAAAGGGGGGGGGGAAAGCATTAGTGCGCATGCGCGACTACTTTGATTTCAGTACAACAAACATAACAACTTATACTATATCCAGAGCATACATTATATTGCAGAACCTTTTGTAGGTTAATTGTTCATAAGTGTTTGTTACCGTAAACAGAATTGTTAGTTTCTTGAAAACGTGGGCAGACTATTCACAGTGCTGAACGAAAAGTAATATGCAGTGTAATAAAATGCTGTGAAGTTTAAGCAAAACAAAAAACCTTTCCCCTGCCTCTTAACAAAAGTCATGAGAGAGTGGCTAAATACTGCGATGTTTCACTTTAAACAATATAAAAAATAAAGAAGGAAATTAAAGACGTGAAGAAGCTATTCTTCAACAGTTTTGTTGACACCTGGTAAAAAAAGAAAACGGTTAGGTAGATACTTACTAGTAAGAGTGACAGTGAAGACGCCGGTGGCAGCGATAGTAAAGAAGACGATTTATTCATAGAAAATTTTGTTCCAATGGAATACGGTAGCTGGTAATTACAGTAAATCAAACATTTCTAGTCATGTAATTAAGCTATAGGCAATATTACAGGTCACATTTATTTCTTTATAAGGTTTATGAAGAAAACACTTTCTCGGAATAAACCACAGCTAACAAAATGTGTGTAGAAACTGCTCGGTAGTGAAATATCTAGTAGTGTCTGACTGTTGAGGTTGGCAGCACTACAAATTTTTACTTCCTTTCCTCACAGCCCATTCATACGCAAAAGGCAATCTCGTGACTTCAGTATCTATAGTTAGTTCACTAATGGTTGTCACCTGGTCACCATACAAAGTCGCTTACCCAATCGGTGTTACTTAACAAATAATAGCGACTTTCTACTAGCTGACTGATTGGGCTGGCCAAAAACCAAGTAAAAATTTAACATAAATATTCTCCCGTACATAAGTTACCATTAAAATTAAATAGCGGACGTAAATATGGTTAGCAAGTTGTTTTAACACTTCTCGTTGTATTAATAAAGAATCAAGAGTTACTTTGCGTTGCAGACATCAAACACACTCGTAACTTCTTTGTTGTAGGCTTTTTTTTAAACATGTGTAGGCAGTAAAAAAACTTTCACAACAAACAAGTTAAGTATGGAAATTTAATTTAAAATAAAATAATATTTGTACACCAGTATTTTTATAGGTACATAATAAATATTGAAATTAAATAATAAAATTAATTATATTAAGTTAAATGTAATAAAATTGTAAGACGTTTCAAAGTCGAAATAGAAAATATAATACAGTATGTGAAATCAAGGATAGGTTAGCATACAGATGTTAACATTTAGATAGCGAACCTTCGTTGCATAAACTTTATGTAAATTTTACAGGGTGTCACAAATGAAACGATACAACAGATGTCTCCGTAATCTTAGGAAATATTTGTATAATTAAAAGGATAAGAATTTTTTGTCGAGTTTAGTCTTAAGTTTCCATCGGACTGATTCCAGTAGTACAAATTTCCTAATTTATGCACCAAATAATAAATTAATATTTAAAACCCAGTGGTGCTTAAAATATTTACCCCAAAGACGGCAATCTTAATCAATTTTTGGATGATATTACACAGTTTTGAATATAAAATTGTCAAGCTATTAGCAGACCCGTTCGAAGATTTGGGATACTTTTAGATGTTGTTTGGCCCATAACAGACAGGTGAAATGTTGAATTATTTGCACTCAATCTGTTAGTTCCTGGACTACAGAAAAAAAAGTTGTTTCTTATCACATGGTTATATTTAACTTATATATATATATAATTAAATCTGCCCATAACAGACAGGTGGAGTGTCAAATTATTTACACTCAATCTGTTTGTTGCAGGGCTAAAATAAATAGTTCTGTTTCTTATCACATGGTCAGCCAATCAAATGACTGAATCATTTAAGAACAGAAGAGGTAGAGGTGTAAAAGACACTAATCAGAGTTATCTCCTCTGAAAGTAATGAATTTCATTATACAGCCAGACCCTGTGGTGAATGAAGTGAAGGTGTCATTTGCAGAGTGGAAAATATGTGCTTTTCAGAGGGCCCGGCATGCTGTTAAGCGTACTTTTCCACTCAGTGAGGAAGGCAATGGTAAACCACCTCACTCCTCGTTTTACTTAGTAAAACCTCTACAGGTTCAAACCAGCCTTTCGGCTGTTGACCTAAACAACAACATATAATTAAAAGGATAAGAATTTTTTGTCGAGTTTAGTCTTAAGTTTCCATTGGACTGATTCCAGTAGTACAAATTTCCTAATTTATGCAGGAAATAATAAATTAATATTTATAACCCAGTAGTTCTTAAAAAATTGACCCCAAAGACGGCAATCTTAATCAATTTTTGGATGATATTACACAGTTTTCAATAATATAAAATTGTCAAGCTATTAGCAGACCCGTTCGAAGATTTGGGATACGTTTAGATGTTTTTCGGCCTATAACAGACAGGTGGAATGTTGAATTATTTGCACTCAATCTGTTAGTTCCGAGACTACAGAAAAAAAATAGTTCTGTTTCGTATCACATAGTAACCGAATTAAATGACTAAAGCATTTAAGAACAGAAGAGGTAGAGGTGTAAAAGACACTGGTCACAGTTATCTCCTCTGAAATCCTGTGGTGAATAAAGTAAGGGTTTCATTTGCAGGGTGGAAAAAGGGTGCTTTTCAGAGGGCCTGGTATGTTGATAACCATACTTTCAACTCAATGAGAAAGGCAATGGTAAACCACCTCACTCATCGTTTTATTTAGTAAAGGCTCTAAAGGTTCAAAACAGCCTTTCGGCTGATGACATAACTAAACAACACACACATAAAAAAATTAATATTTATAATCCGGTGATTCTCAAAATATTTACCGCAAAATTTAAATCAATTTTTGGCCTCCAAAATAACAAATTGGTACAATTTTTCAAAAGTTTTTTAAGTTTTGAATGATATACAGATTTAAAAAATTAGAAATTGTACCTGAAAGCTGGCCCGTACAAAGATTTTGGATTTTCACAAAAGTTTTAGGCGTAGAAAACGAAAATAATCCTGCCTAACAAGTGTGTTAAGCCTTTAATGTAAAAGTGCGACCGATAAATTTAAATCGTACGAAGTTGAAACCTGGAATTTCAGTTGGGTAACATGAGGAAACCCGGCACAAATTTTCATCAAATTTGTTAAACAGAAGTAGGCCTAAGCCTCGTTCATTCGTGCAATATTTTAATTTTCTCAAAAATGGCTCCCTACAATTTTGTTTAGAATTGCCAAATTTACTACATTGTTGTGCTCTACAAGATTGGGTAAGCGGTCTGGTGAATTTTGTGAGAGCTGTGCTTTCGAGGTAAAAAAAATGTTTTTTTTTACGACTGCAGCCTTAGTAAGTTAGGCTACAGTTTACATTTTAGGGCAAAGGTGTATACAATCAACTAAGTTGCAGAAAATTAAAACTCACAATTTTCATTTCAAGCATTTCTTTCAACCGTGTTTAGTTTAGCGTCAATCAGTGATTTTCCAATTTTTCTCATTGAAATCAGTAAAAAATATTTATTTTTAAGATTGCGGCCTTAGAATGCATTTTATGACAAAAGTGTAATCCTATTTATGTTGTTGTTTATGTCATCAGCCCCTTTAGGCTGGTTTGAACCTGTAGAGGTTTTACTCAGTAAAACGAGGAGTGAGGTGGTTTACAATTGCCTTCCTCACTGAGTGGAAAAATACGCTTATCAGCATGCCGAGCCCTCTGAAAAACACATATTTTTCACTCTGCAAATGGCACCTTCACTTCATTCACCACAGGGTATCGCTGTATAATGAAATTCATTACTTTCAGAGAGGATAACTCTGATTAGTGTCTTTTACACCTCTAATACCTCTTCTGTTCTTAAATTATTCAGTAATTTAATTGGCTGACCATATGATAAGAAACATAACTATTTATTTTAGCACTGCAACGAACAGCTTGAGTGTAAATAATTTGTCACTGTCTGTGATGGGAAATAAAATTATTAAAATAATTGGTACAACCTACAACTTCTATTTCAAGCGTTTTTGTCTACAGAGCTTAATTATGTGTTAATTAAGTGATTTTGCGTATTTATGAATCCAAGAGACTTTGACACTAACTCTTTTATTAATGATTAAATTCAGGTATTTTCATTATAGTATTTACTGTGGAACTATAAGTCGTGTGAGTGTATCACACCAAAATTTTTTAAAATATCAGGTAGAATATTTCCGAAATAATAACATATTGTATAGTTAAAAGTATCTTACTGAAGAATATTTTATACCCCACCTACTATTACAAAAATATTAAGTGTAACTTAACTTGAATCACCCTGTACATACGGATAATAAACTAGGCCGACATTTAAGAGAATAAAGCAAATGGATAAATAAGTTAGAAATTCAAAGAACCTTTTAATTTCTCTTTTCTTGGAATTAACAACTTGTAGAAATTCCTATAAGTACACTATTAAAACTAGAATTTATTTTTAGCAATTTACATAATAATCTTGTACGATTTTTATGATAGTAAATTATAAATATTATTATTATTATTATCATAGTTATGTGCAATTTTACAAGGTTAACATGTAATAATGATTTATGTTTTAATGATTTCTGTTGTTTTTCTTAACATTAAATACCTTAATAACATTATTTAGAAAAATAATACTTAAGAAAATAGTTATTGGTAAAAACCGTAGTACCTTTTAAATAAGTCTTGAGAAAATAAAAACAAAAAATACTTAAAAAAATAGTTCTGTTTCTTATCACATGGTCAGCCAATTAAAATTATTTAAGTACAGAAGAGATGAGATGTAAAATAAACTAATCAGAGTTAGCCTATCTCCTTTAAGAGTAATGAATTTCATTATACAGCCAGGCCCTGTCGTGAATGAAGTAAAGGTGTCATTTGCAGGGTGAAAAGTAATGTTTTTCAGAGAGCCTGGCATGCCAATAAGCATACTTTTCCACCCAGTGAGGAAGGCAAGTAAACCAACTCGTTTTACTTAGTAAAACTTTAAGAGGTTCAAACCAGCCTTTCGGCTGATGACCTTTAACCACAATCAAAGTTGTAAAAGTTTATAAACCTATAAATTTTTTTCATACATTTTTTTCTACAACCTTTAGTTTGGTGTCGGTGATTTTCCGTATTTTATCTTTGAAATCGATAAAAAATGCGTGGTTTTTAACATTGCAGGCTTAATATGCATTTAAGGGCAAACGCGTTAAGTATAATCAAGGTTATAGAAAATTATGAAACTTACAACTTTTATTTCAACCATTTTTCACTACAGTGCGAAGGTGTAACTTCGCACTGTGTCATTAATGTGTCATTAAGTAGTGATTTTCGTCGCCAAAATCAGCTGTTTAACAGCTGATTTTCGGAGATGAAGGTTCCTGGTTCAAATCCTAGTAAAGGTGGTTACTTTTATACGGATTCGAATGCTAGACTGTGGTTACCGGTGAACTTTGATGGTTGGGGTTCAATTAAACAAACTCTCTCAGGAATGGTCGACCTGAGTCTGTACAAGACTACACCTCATTTACACGTCATACATATCATCCTCATCTCATTGGGTCATGGGATGGCTTATTGTTCTGAATTGAAGAGATTGCAACGTACACACATTAGGGATTATAAAAAAAAAATAGTGATTTTCCTTATTTTCAAGTTAAGCAGAGGTTGATTTTCATTCAGCGTCATCCACACATTATTAATATTAAACATAAGTTATAATGTTCCAATACGTACATTGGCAAAAAAAAATCGTGTCATTGTTTCATCAAAAAATCTCTTAACATATTTATTAAAAAATTTCAATAAAATATCGGAAATGTAAAGATTTATGTAGCCTAGTAGGCTAAATATCAACAAAGAGAGAAGAAGTACGGTTACAAAAAAAATAAAGAATACAAAACGCTAATTGACCTGAATACAAGAATCGAAGGAAATAAAACACCACCGAAGCGGAATGTTAAAAAAGAGTAACGCTCTAATGAAATCACAACAAAACTGTTAATACCACGTGGTGATTTCAACGATGGTATAGAAACGATGGTGTCCCTTTACTTCTATATAAATTATCTATCAGAAGCTTACATAACACACTGGAAAAGAATCATTCCCTCGTGGCACCCTTCAACATATAAATGATTCACGGGTCTTTTCCATTTTCTGTATGCCACTATCAAATCCGAATTCACTGAAGGGTTGCACACTTGTTCATTTCTCCCACTCCCTGCCTCACTGAATACAGTATAAAATTATTGTATTACAGTAGACTCTCAGAAATCCGGACTAATGTGGCGGACGGCCGGTCCGGATTGCGAAAAATCCGGATTTCCCGGAGGTTGGCAATTTCGTCTTTATGGCGAATAATTATGACAATAAGCATTAACGTTTATCTGCTAATATAAGAGTGAGCTTCTGAAAAAACTTTAAAACACTGTAGGCGTAATAAATTACAGTAGGCTACTGGTACTATAATTATTCAATATACGAAGCACAAACATTGACTTCTGTTGTTGTTTTGTTCTGTTGTTTTATTTCATATTTTGATTGTTTTATTTTGATATAACTATATTACTATTATATTTTTTAATTATTTAGATTGGGAAGAGAAAGTCGTGTGAGTGTTTTACACATACTTTTTTACAGTAGTCACATCTTCTGGGATTATGTAATAACCCCTTTTTCCTGAAGGAATTCTGCAGCATCTTCCTCCGTCCGAATATTATTAAGTAACTGTACAAAATTCATAGCAGACTGTGCAGTAACTAACTGTGAAATCGGAGTGGAGTTGACATTACACAGGAATTTGCTGATCAGATTGGCGCGCTAGACGCACGAGTGGGAGATTGTGTAACCATTCAGGGAATTCGGATTTGGTAGTGGCATACAGAAAACGGAAAAGACCCTGATTCACATTAAAGATAACCTAATTCAAAAACAAAACCTAGATATATTATTTTTATATGGGCTGAATTGATTTAGGCCTAAAGATAAATCTGTTTTATTTTTTTTCATAAACCTTCGTATTCTACTGTACGGAAAACCCCAAAATCAACTTTTAAACCCTGAAATCTAAAAGCCCGGACCCGCCGCTGCCATGGGGTGTTCCGTATTATTCCTACATGGATAGATTTGTAGTGTCCCAGATTTCTTCAAGAATGATCTTATCACCCTAGTTGTAATGTGTAATGATTTAATAACCTAGCTGGTAACCGAACACGGGATTTTCAGCTTTGTAGTCTGCAGCTAAGTCTAACGATTTAACCACTGTACTATAGTCTAATAAAAGAAAAACACCTGCAGGAAAATCATTTTGAGCAAGTTATCAGGAAAAGAATTCTTAGAAATGTTTAAACATAAGTTAGTTTTAAATAGTCCTAAATATAAACAGAAGTAGTTTGTGTCTGTACGCGAATAAGTGCTTTAGGATGACCGGGAAGGCTAGTCTATGAGAAGTAGAGAAATTTAAAAAAAAGATCCTCTGAAAAATAACGAGTCCGAAGATAGTAAGTAGACGGAAAATATAAGATACGAGGTCGAGAAGAACTGTACAAAGAAAATTAACGATTAATGGAAACGATTAGTAAAGAAGACTAATATTTTACGAACATCTTATGTAGAATGGATGACAACCGGTTGACAGAACAAATTTTTAAGACACTAAACAACAGACTTAAGGTATCGGATGAATGGTTTAAAGAAGTCAGAAAGGATATTGAGAAAACCGGAATAAACCGAAAAAACAATGAACGGAACCCAATTCATACAACTATGGACTTTAAGGGCTTCCACGAAGAGCAAAACCAGACACCAGGTGGACAGAAGAAAGGATAAAAGCCTGACAATGAAGGAATGCTGAGAATGTGGGCTACAAAAAGAACTCCCAGAAACGTCTGAAGTCACCGCACATGGTCTAAAACTGGCCCTATACGAGGAAAAATATCAGACGTAGACTACTATTGGGAAAAATTTTAGCACTTCATTATATGAGTCTTTTACACATAGAATTACAATTTAAACGATTGACCGTCAATGAAAATAAAATCAAGTTGTAAATAAGGCCTTCGGGCCAGCCCAGTCAGTCAGCTGGTAGAAAGCCGCTATTATTTGTTAAGTAACACCGGTTAGGCAAGCGCCTTTGTATGGTAACCAGTTGACAGCCATCCATGAACAAACACTACTGGGGGTCCCTGTTCAAACTCATGTCTAATCTACGTCAAAAAAAATACAGGAAAAAGCGCCGATCAAATTGGGTAGTTGTCAACAATGTACAGTTCCCGATAACAAATAAAAGCAAAAAAAAAAAAATTGTAGGCTAAATAACTTTGAACTTCATGTTATGACGTCATCACAATAAATTAAATAATAGGTTTTTTTATATTTCGAACTGGTAAAAAATCAACTCCCACGATATTTTGAAACAGAAATTATGTCACTTCAAATTTAATAAATTATTTGTTACGACATTTTTATTTTATGACAATTTCCATCAATACTATAATTACTAATTTATATAATACAAAATATAATTACTGTAAAACAGTATCTATATTTTGCCACATGAAAAACAAATGACGTCACAAATAATAGGCCAATCAAAAATTCAATAACAATGGAAATATTTGTAATTGTTTATTATTATTAAAAGGAAAGAATTTATTCAAATTTATTGTTTATTTAATTAAGTAAATCATATTACAATGTAATCCAAACTGAAATATTAATGTTTACAAATAATACTACTTTTATTTTACAGTAACTATTACAGGGGCTACCAGAAATTAAATCTTTAATTACAACATAATTAATTACCCAATTAATTCTCATGAATATTTTACGTAATTTGTTGTGTTATTAGGAAATTTATGTAATATGTACTATAATAGCTTACAGTTCTTGTAAATCTCCGTCTGAACAGTTTGGTGAGAGAGGAGTTACCGCGAAAAATCTAAAAATCGATAATTTTTAGATTTTAACAACAAAATGAAGTTTGAAATTCCCTATTACCAAAGGTACCTAAATCACGTTTCTATGACAAATAGAAATATTTTTATTCAATTTTTAAAGTACCCACCGGGTTGGTCTAGAGGTAAAGTCGTCGCCAAAATCAGCTGTTTAACAGCTGATTTTCGGAGACGAAGGTTCCTGGTTCAAATCCTAGTAAAGGTAGTTACTTTTATACGGATTTGAATACAAGACAGTGGTTACCGGTGTACTTTGATGGTTGGGGTTTAATTAACCATACTCTCTCAGGAATGATCGGCCTGGGTCTGTACAAGACTACACCTCATTTACACGTCATACACATCATCCTCATCTCATTGGGTCATGGGGTTGCTTATTGTTCTCAATTGAACAGATTGCAACGTACACAAATTAGGAAATAAAAATAGAAATAATAATTTTTAAAGTAGTAATCATGTGCTGAGCTGATTAACGGATTTTAATTTTTTTTTTTTTTTATTCCTAATGGGCCTTCGGGCCAGCCCAGTCAGTCAGCTAGTAGTAAGTCGCTATTATTTGATAAGTAACACCGGTTGGGCAAGCGACTTTGTATGGTGACCAGCTGACAGCCATCCATGAACAAACTCTACTGGGGGTCCCTGTTCAAACTCATGCCTTATTCACGTCAAAAAATACAGCAAAAGCAGCGATCAAATTGGGTAGTTGTCAAGAATGTACAGTTCCCGATAACAAATAAAAAAAAAAAATTAAAAAAAAAATTCCTAATGTCTGTACTCACGGCGACGACTTTACCTTTAGACCAACCCGGTGGGTCAAACATTTTTTAAAGTAAACTTTAATAAAATTTTATAAAATGTTAAGTTCATATTAAAATTTTTAAATTTAGGCAAGTGAATTTACTTGGTGTTTGTAACAAGTAGCCTACCTTAAAATAGGTGGTGCAAAATTGAGAGATTTAGGCCTACCTCAAAGGCTTTTCAAGAAAATGGAGCACAAAGGTGGGAAGAATAACATTTTGCAGATAGGAGGGTCGGGCTCCCCTTAAGGGGAGTGTACATTTTATCCCGCCAATGTTAAATTTGCTGTTTTTAGGTAAATTTTTCATAGGATTGGTGAAAGATAGAAAAACGGAACTTCACACACTTATAGTTATCGGGTGGTTTTAGCTACTGATATTTTTTTTTCAATTTAATCTGTTGGACCATAAAGTTTTTAAAAGAATAACGAATAACATAAATTTTACAATTTTTTTTACGGTTTTTGCATATTACTAATTTTTTGAGCATCTGAGGAAGTAAAAACAATTTTGGTGAATGTGTATGCACATGATAATTAACTGGTAAACATTTCAGCCTGGTAGGTTACATGGTTTTTGAGAAAAACGTACCTAAGTGTTAAAAATCTAAATTTACGGGAAAAGGCACATATAAAAATTAAAAAATGTACACAAACAAGATTAATTTTCCATCAACAGTTGGTTAGAAAGCTGCACCAACAGCGGAGAATATTAAAAATGGTGAAGCAGATATTTAAAAAAAAACTAAAATTCTTTTTGCACTAAAACGAACAATATAAAAATATGAAAAATATTTGTTCATGGCGACCTGTTAATTTTTAGGGTAAACCTGATAAAAACTTAATTTTTTGTCACAATTTAATGTTTTTATGGTAGATCTAGGTCTAAACTATTAAAAAACATAAAAAACCGAACATCAAAATTTTCAGTCAAAACCATCATACAGTCTATCTTAACAAGATAAAGTTCAGAATGTACCCAGTGTCTTGATGTAATCTGTATTCTTTCCCGTATTTTTTTAGAACAACTGAGGTTTATGTTTCCCATTATTTAGTACATTGGCATGAGAAAGTCGTTAAAGTGTTTCACATCACACCAGACTTGCTTCAAGTTAAAAAAAAAAATACTGAAAAATTCCACAGAAATTATAGGCTACTATTTGTTTTATTTCCATTAAACAGTTAACATGTTTTTATAAACGTGTAACTAGAAGGGTATTAAAGGAAATCACCCAACATAATATTATTGCACGTGTTTACAGCAAATGCAATAAACAGAATTTGTTTAACATGGAGTATGGAATCACGCGCGCACATAAGCACGAACATTGGAACTAAAACAGGCGACATAAGTCTTAAGAATGTCTCCACCATAACCGCACAGATCTCGCTTCATGAACGTTGCTGTTATTTGATACGGAAAACACGTTTAGAGCTGAAGAAAAAGAAGCATGACCACAATAGCAAAAGTAATATATACACGCATGCAATGAAAAAATATACTCTTTATGTAACCGAATTCTTGTTCAAGGAGACGATTATTACGTACCATAAATGCAGAAACAGCAAATTAATACATAATGCGTATTGGCTGAAACGTTTACATTTTTTGTATCAACGCCCTGTACAAATTGTAAACATTTCAGTAAGTTTTAAAACATTAATTAAAAGTTTTCTGCAGCCCAAACACTCACCATACTTTCACCGTGCACTTATCTCCGTTTTTCCGTCTACCCGGTGTTCTGTTTTAGCTCTTCATTTAAGCCCTTAAAGTCAATACAGTATAGTCGCGGTAATCCGAAACCCCGGTACACCGAAACCTCCGGTAATCCAAACGATCACTTATTATAATGTTTTTAATTATTTCTATAGGATTTAGAAAATTCTTTGAAAATGTCTAATAAATAGAGTGCGGACCACTGAAAAGAAAAATATTGAAAGCAGCAGGTAAACCTAATTACGAGCGGGCTTTATACTCATGGTTTTTGTAAGAAAGAGCAAGGCAATCTTTAATCAGTGGAGACGTTCTCACCCTAAACCGAAGTTTTTCTACAAGGAAATGACCGGGAAAGACGACTTTCAAGGCAGTAATGACTGGCTGGACAAATTCAAACAACGGTACGGTAATAGACTGTTAACTGTTGCCGGTGAAAAAAAATTTAGTGATATCGACGATTTTATGGACTTTCCGATTTTGCTCATCAAAATCGGTAAAATTAGGATTTTTTTGGATGGTGGCCTTAGTATGCATTTTACGACAAAAGGGTAGGTTATAATTAAAAGTAAAGGAAATAAAAATCGACGACTTTTATTCCTAAACCTTTTCTGTACAGAGTCTATTTTAGCGTCAATTAGTGATTTTCCGCATTTCTAAGTTTTCTAGAGGTTGATTTTCATTTTGCGTCATTCACTCATGATTGAAATAATTGTTATATTTTCCATTTTAACACAGTTTACTATTACAGATTATTTACAGACTATTAACAGATTATATTGGCAAGAGAATATCGAATGAGTGTTCCACACCATATTTTATTAGTTAGGGAATTAAAATACTTCAGTTGGTCATGATTGAACGGTAACCTTCGTGAGCCTAATAGAAACAAGTAACAATCTAGACTCTGGAGTCTAGCCGAGCAACGATCCCGGGACCTTCGAATTTATAGTCTATTACAGCATGCAGCAAATCAGTACGCCACATAGGCAAAAAGTTTTATCTTCTTCTTCTTACTATCAAGGATTAGGCATAAGCCTGTTCCGAACTCACAAATCATCCTGTACGTCTACACAAACACGAGACACTCCAGCCCGTACATCTCGACTACTGCCATCTTCTTCGAGGTCTTCCCACCTCTCTTCTTCCAACTGGAACATATTCCGTCACCTTTAAAGTTATTCTCTCCTCTGGGATCCGTTCCAAATGTTGCCTCCATTGATTCCGGTTTTAATAAAGTTTTGTTTACATTAAATTTTCAACAAATATCGCTTATCAAAATGTATGAGAATATTGAGTTAGGAAATGAAAGTTTAACGCAAAATTTGAGGGTAAATTAACAAAAGGGTACCCGTTATAAGTATCAATAACAATTTAAATGCTTAAAGGAGAACAATATGTTTTAAGTATTTCTTTAAAACAATCTTGTTACATATTAAAATATAGTAAGTTACTTTTTATATAGACCAGAATATCAGGTAAACAATATGCAAGGTTACACAAACGAACAACAATATACTGTACTAATTACCGTGTTTTAATAATTATAATTAAAGTTAAATGTGTTTTATTTCATTTGTTTACTGAAACCGGGTGTCCGAAAAGTGTGTAAACCCGTACTTTATTCAGTTGGATGTTGTTTAGGTCATCAGCTGAAAAGCGGCTGGTTTGAACCTCTAGAGGCAAGTAGAACGAGGAGTGAAGTGGTTTACCATCCTTCCTCACTGAGAGGAAAAGTATGCTCATTAGCATGCCAGGCCCTATGAAAAGCATCTACGTTCCAACCTGCAAATGACATCTTCATTCACCACTGAGTCTGGCTGTATAATGAAATCCATTACTCTCGGAGAAGATAACTCTTGATTAGTGTCTTTTACACCTCTACCGCTTCTGTTCTTAAACGCTTATCATATAGGCTAACCATGTGATAACAAACAAAACTATTTTTTGTAGTAACAAACAAAACTAATTTTGTAGCGACAGAACTACCAGATAGAGGGCAAATAATTTAACACTCCACCTGCTTGTTATGGGCAAAACAGTCGGATATAAAAACCTATAAGAAAATTATCAGGGCATGTTAAATAATATTTTTATCGTTTTCGAAGGAGGAGATTGAAATTTGACGCAAATATTTTAAGTAATTACATTTATCGAGTAACTATTGCAGAAAATAATTTTTCGATAAAAAAAAATTCAAAACTTGTGAAATTTAGGAAATTCTACTACTACTCCTACTGAACTCAACTTTACAAGAAACTCATTTCCTGTTAAGTGCCATTTTAAAGACAATCGCAGGAATTATGTACACTACTACTTCCGTTGACCGATTTTGATGAAAATGTTCGTATCAGATCACCTGATTTAAGTTCCAAGTTTCAACTTTGTACCATATTCCGTTCTAGAAATATTTTGTTCATTTAAATTTAGTGTCCATAACAGATAGGTGGAGTGTCAAATTATTTACACTCAATCTGTTCGTTGCAGGGCTAAAATAAATAGTTCTGTTTCTTATCACATGGTCAGCCAATTAAATGACTGAATCATTTAAGAACAGAAGAGGTAGAGGTGTAAAAGACACTAATCAGAGTTACCTTCTCTGAAAGTAATGAATTTCATTATACAGCCAGACCCTGTGGTGAATGAAGTGAAGTTGTCATTTACAGAGTGGAAAATATGTGCTTTTCAGAGGGCCCGGCATGCTGATAAGCGTACTTTTTCACTCAGTGAGGAAGGCAATGGTAAACCACCTCACTCCTTGTTTTACTTAGTAAAACCTCTAGAGGTTCAAACCAGCCTTTTGGCTGTTGACCTAAACAACTAAACAACATTTAAATTAATATCTATTGGATTTATATTTACTGAAAACTTATATTTTCGGTGAAAAATCGATTTCGAAAAAGTAACATTCCTTTCGTTATTTAGCTCATTAGCCGAAAGGTTGGTATGAACCTCTATAGGTTTTACTAACCACTAAGGAATGAGGTGGTTTACCTTGCCCTCCTCACAGAGATCCTTCCCTATATATACTCACATAAGGAAAGGAAAAGTAGACAACTATAGTTAAAATTTCTTACAACTTATTCCAAACGTTTTCAACGTTTTAAATCCGCGGTTAAAAGCCTTTCTTAAACTTTTTGAACACCGATTTCCTTTGCTATAATTTAATACGTAGACTATATAGTATTTGTTATTTTTTACGTTTCAAACAATAAATTAATCCACTATTGTAACATGTGTAGTTGTAATTGGAGTAAACATTACCTATTGTATTGTTTTTATGCTACTTGATAATTATTAATTGATTAAACAATAAAGTTTAGTTTAATGGGTGTTTTTATTACATTTAATTACACTTTTATGACTAAATAAAAAATTACAACAGTAATATAAATCAGTTTATTGAATTTGAAATTACTTAAAAAAAACGAGTTTGTTTTTATTTCAATTTCTGTGTAAAATTACTGTGTTAACAAAACTAGAGTATATTCTCTGAATTTAATTTTGTGTATTTTTTCAATGTAATTATATCAACGTTTATTTAACATGTATACTATGTTGGGATATGAAAGTAATGGTTAAAAGTTCCACACCCACCGGGTTGGTCCAGTGGTAAAGTCGTTGCCGCGAGTCAGCTGTTTAACAGCTGATTTTCGGAGACTAAGGTTCCTGGTTCAAATCCTAGTAAAAGTAGTTACTTTTATTCGGATTTGAATGCTAGACAGTGGTTACCGGTGTACTTTGATCGTTAGGGTTCAACTAACCATACTCTCTCAAAAATGGTCGGCCTGAGTCTGTATAAGACTACACCTCATTTACACTTCATACATAATCATCCTCATCTCATTGGGTCATGGAGTTGCTTATTGTTCTGAATTGAACAGATTGCAACGTACACATATCAGGAAAAAAATTCCAGATGACAACTATTAAATTTGACTGAAATCCACGACCTTAAGACTAATTCCATTTCTACAATTATTTTAGAATCTATCCTTAAAGGTACAGAAACTTAAGTTAGAGAATATTAAAAAATTTTAAAAAATTCTTGGTAAAAAATTCGAGCCCATAACAGACAGGTGGAGCGTTAAATTACTTGCACTCTATCTGTTAGTTCCAGGGCAACAAAAATAGTTCTATTTCTTATCACATGGTCAGCCAATTAAATGACTGAATCATTTAAGAACAGAAGAGGTAGAGGTGTAAAAGACACTCAGAGTTATCTCCTCTGAAAGTAATTAATTTCATTATACAGCCAGACCCTGCGATGAATGAAGTGAAAGTGTTATTTGCAGAGTGGAAAATATATGCTTTTCAGAGGGCCCAGCATGCTAATAAACGTACTTTTCCACTCAGTGAGGAAGGCAATTGTAAACTACCTCACTCCTCGTTTTACTTAATACAACTTCTACAGTTCCAAACCAGTCTTTTGGCTGATGACCTAAACAACGTAATTTGTTTGTTCCATGTTAATCACTTGTCTAGGTGTAAACCTAAATGTTTCACAGCACTTCCTTACGAATTTTACTCTGCAAACTTTTTTGGTTAGCTCTGCGAACCATAGTAAATGCACCATGGTATATTAACAACGCCGATATACATCGTGATATGGATGTGCACACGGTACGAGAAGAAATACGAAGTTTCAGTTGTAAATACATCAAACGTCTAAACAACCACGTAAATCACTTAGCACTGAATCTCTTAGATATCAGCAATGATGTTCATAGACTAAAACGAGCTACAGTACTGCATCTCTAAGGGCGATTCTGATAGTGTAAAATAATATAATGTTAATATTCTGTAGACGACTGGCGTGTTTGGGTGTGAATGTGTAAATAACTGAAAGAAAACTTTTAATTATCTCCAGTAAAGTTCGGTGTACATATATTTTGGAATCATGTGCTTATTATTTATTACTTCTTAATTTTTTTCCGTTTTAAAGGAGGTTTTGGTTATTTTATTTTATTTTTATTTGTTTTTTTTAAACTATCTTATTTTGATTGAAAACAATAATCAAGAGCAGTAGAATATATATTAATGTTATAATTTTTGTTAATTACACCAGTGGGTTGTAATTTGTTCATGTGTTAATTCTCATTGATAAGTTGCATTTATTGTTATACAACAATTGTGCTTTAAAAAAAACAGTTATATGAAAAAAAACTTTCTTGAGGCAATATTTCATCCAATCGAACTGGACTTGCACCTTATTTACAAGCCATACATAGGCTATCATTGGGTCAAGGGGTTGCTTATTGTTCTTAAATTGAACTGACTGCAACGTCCACACATTAGGGTAAAACAATTTGTTATTATAGAAGCTTAACCAAAAAAAAAAAAAAAAACAGAACACTACAATAACACCTGGTATACAGATTTAATGTAGCCCAAAAAAACCACCTGTTAGAACAATGACGTCGAAACTTTTAAAAGCAAATTTAATACTGTTACAATTGAGTACAAACGAATTTTAAAATAGATTTAAAAACAACTTAAATTTAAAAAAAAAACAGCATTTAAATCTGTTATATTTACAAACTAAATTAGCATAAATCTGAAAAGAAATACATAAATTCAAGGTAACATAAGAGTAGGGGAACCCACGTTCTTCTTATAAAATACAAAGAGATCAAATTTTTTTGATAAGGAAATAACACATATAAGAAAAACATAGAAATCTCTTTGTAATTCAATAAGATAATGAATTTTTAAATAATATTATTAGTAAATTAGGTAAAATTACTTCAGTTGTAAAAAATTTACTAGTAAAAGTAAGTTTTGTTAGTTGATTTATAATGAGATAAAACTATGTAAATACAAGTTGAAAAACTGATGAACTTATGTTAGTACCAACTGCGTAAATAATAAGAAATAAGTAGAACAAATAAAATAAAAATGAAGAAAGAAATAGAGAATTTATCTTTAAGGTTCAACGACTTACAGTTTTTAAACTTAAGAATTATATAGTACGCAATATATAAATCGTAACTAGGTAATTTTATAATACAGTAGGTACGAATTTGTTATTAAAAATAAATTATTATTGATAAATATAATAGAACACAATACACATACCTTTGGATCCAATAAGAATCACTAGTTTTGTTTATAAACACTTAATAAAAAAAAAATTAGTCAAAACTCACAAACAAAATAAAAAAAAACTAAAGAAAAGTAAACGCGTCGTAAAATTCACAAACACAACCTCATCGCGTAATGCTCAGTTAAAGACTGGATTGAAAAAATGTTTGAGTCGTTCGCAATGCATGCTGGAACTTTTGCCTCAAGTAAGGCTGTTGTGTTAGAAGACCGGTATATGAATAGAAAGAAACAGAGATATTTCAACAGGTAACAATATGTGGTAGAGGGGATGAAAAAGCTTTCTGACCACAGGCCTTCTACATTTCTTCTTCGTGAACACTCCACTGTTGCTTACTTCTATACTTCTGCTTCATCCATCCCACCAATTCTTTTATGGTACAGCATCAAGAAATAATAAAACATAGCTGGACCATGCTGTAACGTTGTTCTCTCATCTAACTGAGAAATGGTAAACGCGCGCGCGATCCAACATATTGTTATGTTACAACTATTCAGAATGGACCCATGTTTCACCTGCGAATTCTTTACATTACATTTGTTATAAAAATTAATTATCTGTATAAAATAAACAAATTTTACGCGGATTTACTTCTTGGTTCGTTATTAAATTCATATGTACTTCCATTTTTATTACCTATATGATATCACTGTACTTAAAAGCTATAACGTAAACAAAAAAAAATCTAATGAGAAACACTCACATAACTTTCTCTTGCCAATGCAAATAATTAACAATCAACCTAACATTAGTAATAAACATTAGAAATAAACAAAAAAACTAACCTCAAAAACATTACCTTATTTTAATCATGTAACGTCTGATCTTCAGACCGTTACAGATTTTATTTTAAATTTTATATTTGCGGTGGTTGTTTAGTTATCTACTCATCAGCTGTTTGTCGTTGCGGTGGCCTATTTTTCCAATTAGGTACTGCTGCCGAATTAATTGAAAACTTTCCTGGTTGGACACAGAGAGTCATGTCTCGACTGTGTAAACGAAAGGACGTACATTACTACTCAGTAATGTTACGGGCCTAATTACTGTTTTCTTCTTCTTCTTAAAGTGCCATGCAGATTCCTGCGTAGGCGTCCATCCTCGCTCACATCATATTACTCTATCAATTGCAGCCTCCTGCAATGCCTGGAAGTCTCGTATCCCTGTCCACTGCCGTATGTTCCGTAGCCAGGATAACCTTCTTCTACCTCTTCCTCTTCCTCCTCCCTCTATTCTACCCTGAAGAATAAGCCGCTGGAAATGATAACGCTCCCCACGCAGTATGTGTCCAAGGTACCCAGTCTTTCTTGTTTTAATAGTCTCGAAAAGCTCACGATCCACCAAACCAGCTCTTCTCAGGATGTCCTCGTTCGTCACATGATCAACCCACGACACTCTCATCATTCGTCGCAGGGTCCACATCTCAAAGGCCTCAAGTTTGCTGATACTGTTTGTTTTCAACGTCCATGCCTCTACTCCGTACAAGAGAACGGACCAGACGTAACATTTTACCATCCTATATCTAAGACTGAGACTTAAGTTCTTGTCTCTCAAAAATTTCCCAAGTCTGAGGAATGTTGCTCGAGCTTGTTCGATTCTACATTTTATTTCATGATCTGGGTCCCATTCTTGGTTGATCATACATCCCAAGTATTTAAATTGAGCGACCTGTTCAATGTTCTCTCCATTTATGGATATTCTTGTACCCGGAGTGCCGTTTCTACTGATGGCCATACATTTCGTTTTACGGATGTTAATTTTCAGACCCAAACCCTGACTCTTTTCATTGACCTTGTCTAATAGAGCTTGGAGATCATCCGCACTATCCGCCAATATCACGGTGTCATCCGCATACCGAATATTGTTAATGGGGATTCCGTTCACTTTAATGCCCATGCTACTGTCGGAGATTGACTCGGCGAATGCTCTCTCCACATACAAGTTAAACAACATCGGAGACAAGATGCACCCCTGTCGGACACCCTTTTTTATTTCGAATTCCTCAGTTGTTCCCGCATCCTGAATTCGAACTGCCGCCCTTTGATTCCAATATAAATTACCTATAAGCCTTATATCCTTCCCATCCAGCCCCAAATCCCCAAGATATGATATGAGGAGATCATGCTTTACATTATCAAACGCCTTTTCATAGTCGATGAAACACAAAAAGACGTCCTTTCTCTGATCCTGGCAATTTTGTACCAAAGTTTGGAGACTGAATACGGCTTCTCTCGTTCCAAAACCGCTCTTAAATCCAAATTGACTAGCACCACTTACTTCCTCACACCTCCTATAGAGTCTCGTGTGTAGAACTCGAAGAAAGAGTTTAAGAAAATGACTCATCAGGCTAATTAGACGATAGTCCTTACATGAGTTTGCGTTGTTTGATTTCGGAAGTGCGACAAACGTAGAGAGAAGCCAGTCCTC
Source organism: Catonia carolina (assembly GCA_035578175.1). Lineage (NCBI taxonomy): Eukaryota > Metazoa > Arthropoda > Insecta > Hemiptera > Achilidae > Catonia > Catonia carolina. The sequence continues at coordinate 28,702,052 of JAQMRL010000011.1, forward strand.
GGGAATATGTCCAGTGTCATAAATGTTGTTAAAAAGTCGGACAATGATATCAAGGTTGTGTTCGCTAACTAAATGAAACGTCTCTGAGTACATATCATCAGGGCCCGGAGCTTTGCTATTCTTCATTAACGCTATGGCATGTTTAATTTCACTCTTCAAAATACTTGGTCCCGACAGCGGCATCATTCCAGCTTCGGGGTTCTCTGGTCTGTCATCCTGGAAGAGATTAGTGGTGTATCTCCTCCACGTCAGTAACAATTCCTCGGTGTCCAATATTATTTTATTGTTTTCATCCTTAATGAAACTTATATTTCTTCTGTTATATACTCCAGCGATTTCCTTGACTTTTTTGTGGAGGTGGAAACTATCTCCTAACCTACTCAGATTCTCTGCCTCCAAACATCTGTCAGCCAACCAACATTCTTTCGCCGTTCTTATTCCATTTCGGATTCTTCGTTGAAGATTTCTATATTCTATATAATTTCCTTCGATCTTACTCCTCCTTCGCTCCTCCATCAAATCAAGAATATCATTAGTCATCCATTTGCTTTTCATATGCCTTTCGGTGTTTCTGAGGAAAAGTTCATTTGTTTTCTGGAAAACTTCTTTGATTTCGAGCCAGTGCTTGCTCATATCGCCTGTATTGCTAACACCTTCCAAACCTTTATTAAGATGGTTTTTATATAATGATCTTCTTTCCTGATCTTTAAGTAATTCTGGCTTTAATATCTTTTTAGAGGCTCTTCCTTTGGGTATGGACAGGCGCAGCAGTATGTCGGCACGTAGCGGATTGTGGTCAGATTCCATATCGGCACCTGGCATCGTGGTTACCTTAGTGATGAAATTTCTAAATCTACGATTAATGATAATGTAATCTATCTGGTTACGAACAGTTTGCTGGTCACTGTCTTGCGGAGATTTCCAGGTGTACAATCGTCTTGGTGGGAGTGTGAACCATGTATTTGTAATCACCAGATTGTTGTCTTCACAATATTGAACCAACCTTTCACCTCTTTCATTTCTTTCACCCAAGCCGTAATCACCGACCACTGATCCCGCTCTACCCTTACCGACTTTAGCATTGAAGTCTCCAAGAATTATGTTGACTTCATTCTGTTTTGTAATTCTTAGGACACTATCCAGTTGTTTGTAGAACTCTTCAATTTCTTCCTCTGACTTATCTGCCGTTGGGGCATATACCTGTATAATATTGATGTTGATGGGTCTACCACACAGCTGAATCAGGAGTACTCTTTCGGAACATGGAATGAAATTCTTTACCGACCTTTGTATGCTTTCATCCATTAAGATACCAACACCATGCTGATGGTTTCGGTCGGAATCACTGATACCTGAGTAGTACATTACTTTACCCTTCGATCTAATCATCCCGTTTCCAGGCCAGCGGACTTCGCTCACACCAAGAATTCCTATCTCCATCCTATTCATCTCCTGGATCAAGTTGTCAAACTTTCCAGCTGCAAACAAAGTCTTGACATTCCAAGTAGCTATTTTCGCTTTCCTATCAAGTTGAAACCGGGGGATTCTTCGCACCTCTTGACCACTTAAGGCCTGCCCGGGACTAGAGGCCATTTGTATTTGAGCCTTCATCATGATGCTAATCGGATGAATATCCTGGGAATATCCATAAGGATCTTTAATACAGTGGGTTCCCTTTACCTTCTGTATCCTTACGCCGTTGACCAGTCCTTGGTTCCTCCGCCTTTGAGATCGATTTCTCAATCTCAGGACAAAAGGGTGCCCTTCCACTTACCAGCTCATCCGCCCTAAGCCGTTGGCCGGTAAGTAGGGGATTGCTTATCCCGGCAATCATTCGGTCGTCCGTAACCCTGGACAAGGGACCCTAAACAGGTACTAGTTTCCCGGGTCAGGAAACACCTGGAATCTGCGGAGGGCAGGGATTGATTCACTTCCCCTGGTAGGATTGTCCGAAGAGGTCCTACCCGCTACCCATAATTACTGTTTTAACTTTTAGTAAAAAAGTTTTATTGTTATTATTATCTTTTATTATGTATTGAACTGTTCGTTTTCCGGTATTTATAATTTTTTGTTTGCCGTATCTATCTTATTAAGTCTTTTCGGTATTCGGCAATTTGTATTTAATGAAAATGTGATTCGAATATTTCGCCCAATTCAATATTGGATTCCAATCCTGGGACTTCAATTCCAATCCAGGTGCTACGTTTTTCAACCCTGGGACTGTGAAATCTATTCTTTGGGACGTGCAACACGATACTCGGATCATGAGTTTCGATTCCCGCATTGGTGAAATTCTTTCGCCAACAATCACATTAAATTGGTCAACGTTTCCTGAATTACTTGATCATGCTGTTTACTTGTCGTCCAAGCTAGATGAAGGCTTATTAAACACGTCAGTAATATATCGTAATGAGTGTTGTCTGCTAATTGGTATGATGTTTTTTTATTTTTATTACTTTGGTAAAAAGGTATCTTATTGCTTCGAAACTTATTTTAAAGTGGCAACTGATTAATTTAGTAAAGATCATCCCATACTAATGTATTGTCTTGTCGATTTTCTTACACTGGGCAGGAATTTATGTGTCATTAATTGACCTGTTTGGACTTTTCTTTCTAAAATTTATTTGCTGGAAAAACGTAATTTAATTATTAAGGAACGTGGACTAAGTAAATGTTATTAATTCATTCCCGATTTTACTAAATTTATTATTCTTCTATTTGTTTTCTGTATATTATTTATTAAAATGAAATTATGTAACTTAAAGGTTAGCCAGTGAAAACCTGGAATATTATTATACAATTAATTATGTATATCAAAATATGTAAGTTTAAGATTTATTAATTTACTCCTGATTTAAAATTTATTTCATTTGTTTCAATTTAACTTCTGTTTTCTTAATTATAAAATTTGTGTAACTGAAAGATTACTAGTGAAACCTAAAATGTTATTACACATTTAATTATGTACATCCTAGAACATATAAATTTAAAGTTTATTAATTTTTTTTATCGAAAGCTAGCATGCTCAGCTGTAAAAAGAATTAAATTTAAATAATTTTGATTACACAAAATTTGATGTTATTTAACTAATGTATCTTTAACTTTTTGGATACTTTATTAACTTGATATTAACAACTAGTTACTTAATGAAATACAATTTTGGATTTTTGGTTATATTTGATTGTCCATTTATTTAAAGCTTGTTAATTTTGTATTAACATTGGTGTTTATACTTTTTTATTAATTTTATTATATTAAATTATTTTGGTTTTATCCACCTTTTAAAATTGTATTCATTTGTTTATGCAGCACAACCTGAGTGTATTTATGGTTTTCTTAGCTTCCTTTCCTTTCTTTTGTTAACGCCCCTACCAACCTATCGATGTAGATAGAGGGGACGTTACAATCATGAGTGAAAGACGCAAAATGAAAATCAACCTCAGTTTGACTTAAAAATACGGAAAATCACTCTTTCACGATAAACCTAGGTACTCTGTAGAGTCTGTCTACGCTACGAGTACTCCAAAGTAGGCAACCAGCAACACAAGTGGGCATGCGCATTAATTAAAAATACGCACAGCAAGACCAAAAACAAAATTCCATACAACACTGATTCGCTGTAAGCTTAATTTTATAATGAAAACACGTTCAATTCATCTGTTTGAAAATATTTTATAAATCAAACATTAGTTTGCCTTAATAACTAAAACTTTTACTATTGTTACTCTTACAATGTTATTTTTCGTTAATTATTTACTATTATTACATTTTTATTACTTTCTCTTGCCTATATGAATATATAGGAAGGAAAGTATTGTTTTCATGTCGATTTTTCGAAATCGAGTTTTCACCGGATCTATACGTTTTCAGACCCCCTGAACCCAAAAAACATGTTTTTAGCGATTGGTCTGTGTGTGTGTGTGTGTGAACAGAATATCTCAAGAATGGAACATCGTACGAACTTGAAACTTGAAACTTAAGCTACATACTACTACCGGACCCGACACGAACATTTTCATCAAAATCGGTCAACCGGAAGTAGTAGTTTATTCGTATAATTTTTCACTTTTTTGTGATTTTCTCAAAAACTGGTCCTACGATTTTTTTAAAAATCGCATCATTTACTCAGTTTTTTATTCTCTACAAGATAGGGTAGGTGTCATGTTTGCTGAAATTCTGGGTGAGGCTGTTTTTACATAAAAACAAAGTTTTTTTAAGATTACGGCTTTAATATGCAATTTAGCGAAAAAAATTATATAATAAAAGTTGTAGAGAATTTAAAAACCTACAACTTTTATTTCAAACATTTTTTGTATAACGCTTAGTTTAGCAGTAATTGGCAATTTTCTATTTTTTTCTCACGAAAACGTGAGAAAAATCGATTTTTTTAAGATTTCGGCCTTAGTATGCATTTTATAATAAAAGTGTACATAAATAAATTTATAGAAAATTAAAAGATCTGCAACTTTTATTTAGAACATTTTTCTCTACAGAGCCTAGTTTAGCGTGAAAGAGTGATTTTCTGTATTTTTAAGCCAAACTGAGGTTGATTTTCATTTTGCGTCTTTCACTCATGATTAAAATTAGGTTATGTTTATTGAGGTTAGTTTTTTGTTTATTTCTAATGTTTTATTACTAATATTAGGTTTATTATTAATTATTTATATTGGCAAGAGAAAGTTGTGTGAGTGTTTCACACCAGAATTTTTTATTTATGATTAGCAGATTTTTAATAAAGACTCAGTTTTATTTTTGGTCATAAGACTAATGCGCTTGAATTATAACAGAAGAGTAAACAATTCCAGTGATTTGTTGTTTATCATTTCAGATTGTTTACTTCATATCATTAAAATTAATGTCTGTGACTAGTTTAATACAAACTTGCACTTGCCCCTGTTGAACTCATTTTTTGTTTCATCAGTTATCTTTTGGAACTGTATCGGTTCGTTTCGATTTTCTTCGTAGACTGAAGTTGAAAAGTTTTGTAAGCTGTTTTGTTAACATGCGTGATAGTGAAAGTGTTGAGTTTTTGAAACATAAAAGCGGTAAATATTTAAAAGTAGAAAAAATTATTTTGTTAAATGTAATGGTTAAAATAATTAATTAAGGAGTCTTTATGAAACTACAATAATTACAAGCAATCTGAACAGTATAATTGAAAACGCTTAAAGGATAATATTTATTTTAGCTAAATGTAGATATTTTTATGACGGAACGTAGTGCAAGATAATATTGTCCGGCGGAGAGGTACTATACGCGCGCCAGCTCATGATCTCTGTCGCCTGGGGAAGTGGGGCGGGTGGCGTAATAGAATATGAGTAATATATTTGTCTTATCGTGCAGTACAAAAACATTTAGTCATCATGTAAATATTATTATTATGTCCATGTATTTATTTATTATAGGCCTACGTATTATTGCTTTTCACAACGGATACACGTGTCACAATATACAGTTGTACATTTGTGCTAATGCGTCTCGGATGTGTTAATTTTTAATTATTCATGATTTTTGATCACTAAAGTGATTTTTATTTTGAAATTAAAGTGTGTTAACGTGCCAAAAGTTATTTGTTTTGTGTGTTTTGTGTTAGGTAAATTTCAACGTGTATTTTTCATATCTTTTGTTTTATTTTAATATGTCTTCCCGGAAAAATAAAGCGGTAATTCATTCGGAAGTGGGACAAATTATTGCATCAGTTATAAAAAACTGTGATGAAGAATCGCGTAAAGGACTCGGAATTGACTTAACCACTTGACTGAGGTAAAAAAAAATCATATTCATAATTTGCTACTAATTATTTAGGCCTATAAATTAATGTTATGAAATATATATATTTTTTAATTTCCTTATTTTCTATGCTACGTGCATATTTTAATTCCTGAGGACTGCCTGACTCAAACTGTAAATGATTACTAAATATTTATAAATACAATGAAAGAAAAGTAACAGAGTTTCTATATTATAAAATAAATTGAAATAATAAAACAAAAGGTTACTTTATAATGACAAGAACATTATGATAAATGTTTTTTATATGAATAGTATAATCTTTCACTGCATGCCGTAACAGAAATTCCTCACACGGATCACGAGCTGACGCGCTTATTTTTATATACGCGCCAACTAGTGTAAAACTTTCATTTACAACCTATATGCGCTTGTCTCGCGAGGAGTACTCTTACAGTAGATGGACTGTAGAGAAAAATTCTGTAGATAAAAGTTGTAGATCTTTTAATTCCTATAAATTTGATTATACTTTTTTGACGTAAAATGCAAAATAAGGCTGAAATCTTTAAAAAAAAAATATCGATTTTTTTTTTACACAATTTCGTGAGAAAAAAAACAGAAAATCGCTAATTACCGCTAAACTAAGCGTTATACAAAAAAAAAATGTTTGAAATAAAAGTTGTAGGACTTTAAATTCTCTACATTTTTTATTGTATAAATTTTTGCGCTAAAATACATATTAGAGCCGCAATCTTAAAAAAAAAAACATTTTTTTACTTGAAAACAGCCTCTCCAAGAATTTCAGTAGACATGGCGCCTACTTTATCTTGTAGATAATAAAAAATTTAGTAAATGAGACGTTAAAAAAAATCGTAGGAGCCATTTTGGAGAAAATAGTAAAACAGTGAAAAATTACACGAATAAACTACTAATTCCGGTTGACCGATTTTGATAAAAATGATCGTGTCGGGTCCTCTAGTGGTATCTAACTTAAGTTTCAAGTTTCAAATTCGTACGATGTTCCGTTATTGTTATATTTTGTACACACTCATACACACACACACACACACACACACACACACACACACACACACACACACACACACACGCACGCACGCACGCACGCACGCGCGCGCACACACACACACACACAAACACACACACACACCAATAGCTAAAAACATGTTTCTTGGGTTCACGGGGTCTGAAAATGTTTAGATCCGTTGAAAACTCGATTTTGAAAAATCGACATGAAAACCTTCCTATAATCATATAGGCAAGAGAAAGTAAAAATAAACAAATTTTACACGGATTTACTTCTTCGTTCGTTATTAAACTCATATGTACTTCCATTTTTATTACCTACATAATATCATTGTACTTGAAAGCGATAACATAAACAAAATTATTTACCTAACCAATTTAACATGCCCAATCAGAAAAATTCAAATACAGAATCCTGTAGCAAAGCTAATTTAATTAATTATTAAGTAATTATTTTTAATTAGTTCAAGTTGTGGTTTAGGTCATCGGCCGAAAGGCTGGGTTGAACCTCTAGAGGCTTTACTAAGTACAACGACGAGGGAGGTGATTAACAATTGCCTTTCTCAATGAGCGGAAAAGTATGCTTACCAGCATACTTTTATAGCTAAAGTTTTTTTACAATTCTGCAACATTACAATCAGTTCACTTGAAATAGAACAATCAGTAATTTTGGTAAATGTTAATTACCATGATTACGATTTCATTATAATGTTAATGAAATTGAAAATAGTAATAAATTAATATTTTTGATAAATACAATGATGACTCTGAAGTAAATCAGTTAGAAAAAAACAGATAATAATTTTAACAATGTTCTTTAAAACCTATGACCAAAATCAAAAACACTATGTCTTTTCAGTCTTGAAAACCCGGTATCAATGTTGTTAAGTAGATTCAGAGCCAGGAAGTTCGGATGACTGTTGAGTCTTTCTTCATAATTTACGGCTGAATTTTGATATAGTTTGTTTCACTGAGTCAATATTAAGATCGGCATAGATACACGTGTTTTTCATGTACCACGGAATTTGCAGGGTCCGCCGCAAAAATTTTGACTGGAAACGTTCGAATATATTTATGTTTGAAATGCAGGATGTAGCCTATATAAATAGGTAAAGTAAATTAAAATACTGTGTCTTTATATATGTTTCCCTCCTTTTTCACGTCATATTGAGGTGGGAATTGCTATCCTGTACCACCCCAAATTTAAGCCAATGACAATTCTGTATACATTGTACATTTTGTGTGTACAACGACACACAAAAGAAACAAACAAATTTCAGTTCGGTAGAGGTATTAAGGCAGTAGGATTACGCCATACGCTGTGCGTAACATTCATGGAATACTTATTTTAAAACTTGACAGAACAGTTTAGCTTCAATATTAGTGATTTTCTGTATGTTGCTCATTAAACTCGGCAAAATTTGGATTTTTTTAAGATAGAGGCATTAGTATGCATTTTAGAACAAAAGTGTATACAATCAAAGTTGTGGGAAATAAACAAACCTACAATTTTTATTGTTGTTGTTTAGGTCATCAGCCGTACGGCTGGTTTAGACATCTTACAAGTTAACTAACATACTGAGTAAAACGAGGAGTGAGGTGGTTTACAATTGCCTTCCTCACTGAGTGAAAAAGTATAATTATAAACATGTTAGGCCCTCTGAAAACATAAATTTTCTACCCTGCAAATGACACCTTCACTGTATTCACGACACGATCTGGCTGAATAATGAAATTCATTACTCTCAGAGAAGATAACTCTAACTAGTGTCTTTTACACCTCTACCTCTTTTGTTTTTAAATGCTTCAGTCACATAACTGGCTGAATTGGGGTCTTAGTAGGCATTTTAAGGCAAAATTGTAAATAGGACAATCAAAGTAAGAAAGCATATAGGAAATAAAAAACCTATAATTTTTATATCAAGCATCATTTTCTCCTTTCTCTTGCCTATAAAGGAAGGAAAGAACTGTTTTCACGTCGATTTTTCGAAATTGAGTTATCAACGGATACACACGTTAAAAAACCCCCTAAACCCAAAAAACCATGTTTTAAACGATTGGTCTGTATGTGTATGTGTGTGTGTGTGTGTGTGTGTGCGCGCGCGCGCTTGCGAGCGAGTGTGTAAACAAAATCAAGAACAGAGAATCGTACGAAGTTGAAACTTGAAACTTAAGTTAAATACTACTAGAGCACCCGACACGAACATTTTCACCAAAATCGGTTAACTGGATGTAGTAGTTTATTTGTGTATTTTTCACTTTTTTACGATTTTCTCAAAAACGTCTCCAGCGATTTTTTTTAAATCGCCTTATTTACTACATTTTACACGTTCTACAAGACAGGGTAAACGCCATATCTGCTAAAATTCTTGGGGAGGCAGTGCTCTCGTAAAAGCAAACGGTTTTTTTACGATTGCGGCATTAATATGCACTTTAGCGCTAAAGTAATTAAAGTTATAGAAAATTTAAAAACCTAAAAATTTATTTCAAATATTTCTTTTTATACGCTTAGTTTAGCTGTAATTAATGATTTTTGTTTCTTTCTCATTAAAATCTGTAAAACAAAATGGATTTTTTAAGATTTCGGCCTTAGTATGCATTTTACGCCAAAGTGTATTTAATACAATTTTTAGAAAATTAAAAGAGCTACAACTTTTATTTAAGCACTTTTCTCTTCAGAACCTAGTTTAGCGTAAAAGAGTAATTCCTCGTATTATTAAGCCAAACTGAGGTTGATTTCCATTTTACAACATTTAGTCTACTTATGTTAAAAATGACGTTATATTCTCTGAGATAAATTTTTTTGTTTACGGTTGTAGAATAGCAATCTATTCTACAAAACATCGTAGATCAAATAGTTAATTGTTGAATTTTTAAAAGAAATATTTTAAATAAAAATAATCATTGAACATCAAGATGAATAATTTACATTTAATATCTTAATATTCCCTGTTGTTGTTTAGGTCATCAGCCGAAAGGCTGGTTTGAACCTTTAGAGGTTTTACTAAGTAAAACGAGGAGTGAGGTGGTTTACCATGCCTTCCTCACTGAATGGAAAAGTATGCTTATCAGCATGCCGGGCCCTCTGAAAAGCACATATTTTCCACTCTGCAAATGACACCTTCACTTCATTCACCACAGGGTCTGGCTGTATAATGAAATTCATTACTTTCAGAGGAGATAACTCTGATTAGTGTCTTTTACACCTCTACCTCTTCTGTTCTTAAATGATTCAGTCATTTAATTGGCTGACCATGTGACAAGAAACAGAACTATTTATTTTAGCCCTGCAACGAACAGATTGAGTAAAAAATTTGACACTCCACCTGTCTGTTATGGGCAGAATATTCCCTAGCAGGAATTAAATATGAAACCAAAATTTTATAAAAAATATTTGATGCTAATAATAATAATCCAGAAGCCAGATGATTCAAGTGAAGCCATTCAGAAAAACAAAAGAATAGATAATTTTAATAAATTATTTTAATAAAATGAATTTTTATAAAAGAGAATGAGATAACATCAAAACATGGATGAATTAAGAAACTAAATTCGGGTCCGGTAGTGGTATGTAACTTAAGTTTCAAGTTTCAAGTTCGTACGATGTTCCGTTCTTGAGATATTCTGTTCACACACAGACACACACACAGACCAATCGCTAAAAACATGTTTTTTGGGTTCAGGGGGTCTGAAAACGTATAGATCCGGTGAAAACTCGATTTCGAAAAATCGACATGAAAACAATACTTTCCTTCCTATATATTCATATAGGCAAGAGAAAGTAAAAATTAAAAACTATAAAAACTTTTTGCCCATAACAGACAGGTAGAGTGTCAAATTATTTACACTCAATCTGTTCGTTGCAGGGCTAAAATAAATAGTTCTGTTACTTGTCACATGGTCAGCCAATTAAATGACTGAATCATTTAAGAACAGAAGAGGTAGAGGTGTAAAAGACACTAATCAGAGTTATCTCCTCTGAAAGTAATGAATTTCATTATACAGCCAGACCCTGTGGTGAATGAAGTGAAGGTGTCATTTACGGAGTGGAGGGTATATGCTTTTCAGAGGGCCCGGCATGCTGATAAGCGTACTTTTCCACTCAGTGAGGAAGGCATTGGTAAACCACCTCACTCCTCGTTTTACTTAGTAAAACCTCTACAGGTTCAAACCAGCCTTTTGGCTGATGACCTAAACAACAACAACAACAAAAAAAATGTATCATATTTAATTTCTTGAGCTCAATAGGCAGATAAAATCAATTTAATATATTTTATAACTATAACTTCATTAAATATTTAGAATTATAATATGTGTCATCAATAAAATCAATTTCAATCAAGATCAAATAATATTCATTTTTGTAAAGTCAAGTTTGTTAATTTTTTATTTCAAATTCAATCATTAAAACACCGTTTAAATAATATCAAAATTTATTTTGTGTTTCATTTCATTCATTTATTTCAAATAATTCATTCATTAGTACAATTTTTATTCAAACTTTTAAATTCCCTCCTTTACACGTATTTCTAATGTTTTATTAATATTATTAGGTTCATTATTTGCATTGACAAGAGGAAGTTCTGTGAGTGTTTCACACCAGATTTTTACTTTCTCTTGCCTATATGAATATATAGGAAGGAAAGTATTGTTTTCATGTCGATTTTTCGAAATCGAGTTTTCACCGGATCTATACGTTTTCAGACCCCCTGAACCCAAAAAACATGTTTTTAGCGATTGGTCTGTGTGTGTGTCTGTGTGTCTGTGTGTCTGTGTGTGAACAGAATATCTCAAGAACGAAACATCGTACGAACTTGAAACTTGAAACTTAAGTTACATACCACTACCGGACGCGACACGAACATTTTCATCAAAATCGGTCAACCGGAAGTAGTAGTTTATTCGTATAATTTTTCAGTTTTTTGCGATTTTCTCAAAAACTGGTCCTACGATTTTTTTTAAAATCGCCTATTTTACTCAATTTTTTATTCTCTACAAGATAGGGTAGGCGCCATGTTTGCTGAAATTCTCGGTGAGGCTGTTTTCACGTAAAAACGTTTTTTTTTTACAGATTACGGCTTTAATATAAATTTTAGCGCAAAAACTTATATAATAAAAGTTGTAGAGAATTTAAAAACCTACAACTTCTGTTTCAAACATTTTTTTGTATAACGCTTAGTTTAGCGGTAATTTGCGATTTTCTGTTTTTTTTCTCACGAAAACGTGAGAAAAATCGATTTTTTTAACATTTCGGTCTTAGTATGCATTTTACGACTAAAGTGTATATAATAAAAGTTATAGAAAATTAAAAGATCTACAACTTTTGTTTAGAGCATTTTTCTCTACAGAGCCTAGTTTAGCGTGAAAGCGTGATTTTCCGTATTTTAAAGCCAAACTGAGTTCGATTGTCATTTTGCGTCATTCACTCATGATTAAAATAAGGTTATGTTTTTGAGGTTAGTTTTTGTTTATTTCTAATATTTTATTAATAATGTTAGGTTTATTATTAATCATTTGCATTGACAAGAGAAAGTTGGGTGAGTGTTTCACACCAGATTTTTTTCTATAGTGCTTCAAGTAGTGATAGTAGTGGTATATAGCTTCAAGTAGTGATTTCCCGTATTTTTAAATCTAACAAAGGTTGATTTTGGGTCAATCACTCGTGATAAAAATTAGGTTATGTTTTTTACATTACATTGTTTACTTATCATTAAAAATTTAGGTAATACAGTTCATTATTTACATTAGGAAAAGAACGTCGAAAATCCTGGTGAGTGTATCGTATCACACCAGATTTGTAGGATATTTAGTAACAATATTTGCCGAAGCAAGCGCACTCTATCAACGCAACATATAAACAGTAATAAAAAGGTAACAACAATAATGATTCCCGCAGTTACCTTCCTTGAACTATCTCTATCTTTGTTACTTATATAATACAATAATATTACCTTGGTTCGCGAGATGCGCGCGCAACTCAAATCATAACCGTTTTCATTTCTATCTAATTAGAGAGCGGCGTTAAATGAATTTCTTCAGAATCTAAGAATCATCGTACCTACTCATCTGTTTGCCAGTCTACCTCCCCTGTACCCCTTTCATTTTATCTCTTACTAACTCACACAGTGTATGTATCACTTGAGCGTCATCTCACTCTAACCGTGATATCCTATTAAATCTTTTATACTCGTGTTTTATAGAGGCATACCTAAAGCACAAAGAAGTATCATAATACAGATGAAAATAAAAATAATACAACATACGCGAAACGAATTAAAAAAGTAACTAACTGAAACCAAATACTTATATACTATATTTATAATATAAAACCTTCTATTAAGTTCATCGAGCACCTTTGCAAAATTGTAAAAAAACTTATATGAAACTCAATGACTTCCTCAAGCCAATTTAAATACTTAAAAATATTACCTAATTTTAATCATGATTGTATTATGCTAGATGAAATCAACCGTTGTAGAATTTAAAAATACGGAAAATCATTAATACATTAAGTTCTGTATAAAAATCTGGTGTGAAACACTCACACAACTTTCTCTTGCCAATGCAAATAATTAACAATAAACCTAACATTAGTAATAAAACATTAGAAATAAACAAAATGAAAATCAACCTCAGTTTGGCTTAAAATACGGAAAATCACTCTTTCTCTCTAAACTAGGCTCTGTAGAGAAAAATGCTTTAACTAAAAGTTGTAGATCTTTTAATTTCTTATAAACTTAATTATATACACTTTTGTCGTAAAATGCATACGAAGGCCGAAATCTGAAAAAAATCGATTTTCCACACGTTTTCGTGAGAGAAAAAAAAAACAGAAAATCGCTAATTACCGCTAAACTAAGCGTTATACAAATAATATATACAAAATAATGACCAATATAATCTAACATTAGTAATACAACATTAGAAATAAACAAAACACTAACCTCAAAAAACATCGTATTTTATTCAACACCTTATTTTAATCATAAGTGAAAGACGCAAAATGAAAATCGACCTCAGTTTGGCTTAAAAATATGAAAAATCACTCTTTCACGCTAAACTAGGCTCTGTAGAGAAAAATGCTTTAAATAAAAGTTGTAGATCTTTTAATTTTCTATAAATTTTATTATGTACATTTTGGTCGTAAAATGCATACTAAGGCCGAAATATTACAAAAATCGATTTTTCATACGTTTCCGTGAGAAAAAAACACTCACACAACTTTCTCTTGCCAATGCAAATAATTAATAATAAACCTAACATTATTAATAAAATATTAGAAATAAACAACAAACTAACCTCAAAAAATAACCTTATTTTAATCACGAGTGAATGACGCAAAATGACAATCTAACTCAGTTTGGCTTAAAAATACGGAAAATCACTCTTTTCACGCTTAGCTAAGCTCTGTAGAGAAAAATGCTTTAAATAAAGGCTGTACATATTTTAATTTTCTATAAATTTGATTATATACACTTTTGTTGTAAAATGCATACTAAGGCCGAAATCTTTAAAAAATCCATTTCTTTACACGTTTTCGTGAGCAAAAAACAGAAAATCGCTAATTACCGCTAAACTAAGCGTTATACAAAAAATGTTTGAAATAAAAGCTGTAGGATTTTATATTCTGTACATTTTTATTATATACATTTTTGCGCTAAAATACATATTAGAGCCGTAATCTTAAAAAAATAATTTTTTTACGTGAAAACAGCCTCATCAAGAATTTCAGCAAACATGGCGCCTAACCTATCTTGTAGAGCATAAAAAATTTAGTAAACCAGGCGATTTTTAAAAAAATTCGTAGGACCAGTTTTTGAGAAAATCGCAAAAAAGTGAAAAAATTACACGAATAAACTACTACTTCCGGTTAACCAATTTTGATGAAAATGTTCGTGACGGGTTCGGTAGTGGTATGTAACTTAAGTTTCAAGTTCGTACGATGTTCCGTTCATGAGATATTCTGTTCACACACGCGCGCGCGCGCACACACACACACACCTACACACACACACACAGACCAATCACTAAAAACATGTTTTTTGGGTTCAGGGGGTCTGAAAACGTGTAGATCCGGTGAAAACTCGATTTCGAAAAATCGACATGAAAACAATAGGCTACTTTCCTTCCTTTATATTCATATAAGCAAGAGAAAGTAAAAATAGTTGGAAAATGCAGTACATTTTTACTTTCTCTTGCCAATATGAATATATAGAAAGGTAAGTATTGTTTTAATGTCGATTTTTAGAAATCGACTTTTCACCGGATCTACACTTTTCAGATCCCCTGAACCCAAGAAATATGTTTTTAGCGATTGGTCTGTGTGTTTGTCTGTGTATGAACAGAATATCTTAAGAACAAAACATCGCACATCGAACATTATTGGCATTGGCAAGAGAAAGTCGGGTGATTGTTTCACACCAGATTTTTTTAAATTTGTTGATACGTAATATAATAATTATAAGAATTTTTTTTTGGCTGCATTACTTTCTGTTAAAAAATTAAAAATTTATAAAGAAAAGCTTCCATGTCGATTTTTCGAAATCGAGTTTACACAGAAATACATGTTTTCAGGTGCCGTAAACGCAAAACACATCTATTTACTGTTTGGTCTTTGTGTTAGTGGGTGTGTACCAAATATCTCAAGATCGGAATACTGTACGAAGTTAAAAGTTTGAACTTACGTCAGGTACCACTCGGAAGTATTGAGTTTATAATTGTAATTGTTCACTTTTCTACAATTAAAAAAAAAATGGCACACTCTTTTTTCAAAAATCGCCTCATTTACTAAATTTATTCTGTACTACAGGATGAGGTAAGCGGCATATGAGCCAAAATTCTTGGGGGTCTGTAAGAAGGCCTATACTCTCGAACTAAAAAATTGTTTTCAATTTTTAGATTGCGACCTAAATATGCATTTTAGACCAAAAGTGTATACTATAATCAAAGTTGAAGAAAATAAAATAACTTACAACTTTTATTTTAAACGTTTTTTCTACAACGGTTACTTTAGAGTCAATTGAAGTAAATTTAGTTTAATTTACCTTTAAAACGGGTAATTTGGTGTAGATATTTTTGTTTGGGTAAATTAATTAATTATTTGATTGTAAATAGCCATATTAATAAATAAGTAATAAACATAATTTAAAAGGAAGTTTCGTAATTTAAAATAACCAGCTCCTAAAAAGAACTCGGAATAAATTTCACAATATAGTCATTTTGAGGAGGGGCGGGGTGGAAGAAAGTTATAAAATTATTATAAATAATTTAATAGTATGTTAAATACATACAATAACGTAAATTGTAATAGATAATGGACCATTTAAAAACATTTATGAACGTTATGAAAAAAATAAATCAAAATTTTGGCAATATTCCAGTTAGGTCCATATAAAAATAAATTTATTTATGTTTTTAAAGTAATAAAGAATCATTACTTTATTAGAAGCAAGTTATTACAGTGAGTTGTTAAAGTAATATGTCATATTATTAACAAATATCGACAAAAAAATAAATAAATAAAACACAAGAAATTGGTAGTTAAGAGGATTGTGAAACATGGGGAGATGTATTTATGCATGGGAGGAGTAACAAAAAAGGAGGGAATATTGAATAAGAAGAAGAACAAGATGAAGAAAAGAAAGAAAAAGAAGATAAAATAACAAGAGGTATCAGTTAGTTACCTCTTGTGTTGTACAATGACAATAAACTATTGTAAACTTGTCTTAACACACTCTCATGATGTAGAAGAATAGTCAAAGATGACCTTCGAGATGTTCCTTACAGTTTTCTTTCTTTTTTTTGGCTTCTACATTTTGATACACCTAAGTTTAACATAGGGTTGTAGGCCTACTAGTGTGATTTCGAGTACTATAATAATCGTTAAATTGTTTGAAAAACCACTATTATTCATTTACATTTTCTTGTCCTATACAGGGTGATTCACAAAGATATGCAGAAACTTTACGAGCTCATTGTACATGTAAATATAATGAAAAAGTTTATATAAACATGGGTCCGGAAATGCTTCGTTTCCGAGTTACGGCTAGCGAAAATTTCGCCCGGATTTCAGCTCACCAGTTAAAATGAGGTCTTCCTGGAATTTTGGTAAGGTAGATTAAGGAGCGAATTCAATCATTTCTTATGGTTTTTGATCTGATAAATTGAATAAAACAGGTCCCAGAACTGTAAGTTAAATAGCTTTTTAAGAAAACCAGTGTCAAATGCAAAAAATGGAGTGAAAAACACATTTTTTCATCTTTGGGTAAGAATAACTTTGTTATTTCACTAAGAAACAGTTAAAATTTTTGAATAAAACATGTTGAAAATTTTATTCTAAACAAACCGGTGTAAATAAAGGACACAGAAAGCGAATAGATGTATGATTAAATGAATTTTTATTCATAAGAGTACAAAGTAAAAAGAACCGGAAAAACTAAGATGAAAAAATGTGTTTTTTTCACTCAATTTTTGGCATTTGACACTGGTTTTCTCAAAAACTATTCGCTTTCTGTGTACGTAATTTACACCGGTTTGTTCAGAATAAAATTTCTACATGTTTTATTGAAAATTTTTAACTGTTTCTTGGTGAAATAACAGTTATTCTTGCCCAAAGATGAAAAAATGTGTTTTTCACTCCATTTTTTGCATTTGACACTGGTTTTCTTAAAAACTATTTAACTTACAGTTCTGGGACCTGTTTTATTTAATTTATCAGATCAAAAACCATAAGAAATGATTGAATTCGCCCCTTAATCTACCTTACCAGAATTCCAGGAAGACCTCATTTCACCTGGTGAGCTGAAATCTGGGCAAAACTTTCGCTAGCCGTAACTCGGAAACGAAGCATTTCCGGACCCATGTTTATATAAACTTTTTTCATTATTTTTACATGTAAAATGAGCTCCTAAAGTTTCTGCACATCTTCGTGAATCATCATGTATAAGGTAAGTAATACATAAGGTTATAGGAAAATGCCCTTAACAGGAAGGTGGTGCGTTAAATTATTTACACTCGATCCAGATCACTAGTTTCAGGACTTTAAAAAGTCTGGTGTGAAACACTCACACAACTTTCTCTTACCATTGCAAATAATTAAAAATAAACCTAACATTAGTAATAAAACATTAGAAATAAACAAAAAACTAACTTTAATAACATAACCTAATTTTAATCATGAGTGAAAGACGCAAAATGAAAGTCAACCTCAGTTTAGCTTAAAAAATACGGAAAATCACTCTTTCACACTAAACTAGGCTCTGTAGAGAGAAATGCTTAAAATAAAAGTTGTAGATCTTTTAACTTACTATAATTTGGATTATATACACTTTTGTCGTAAAATGCATTCTAAGGCCGAAATCTTCAGCCTTAGAATCGAAAATGAAAAATCGATTTTTCACACTTTTACGTGAGAAAAAAACAGAAAATTGATAATTACCGCTACACTAAGCGTTATACAAATAAAAAATGTTTGAAATAAAAGTTATAGTAACTTATTTTAAATTTTCTACAACTTTTATTATATACATTTTTGCGCTAAAATGCATATTAAAGCCGCAATCGTAAAAAAACAAATTTTTTACGTGAAAACAGCCTGATCAAGAATTTCAGCAAACATGGCGCCTACCCTATCTTACAGAGTATAAACAATTTAAGTAATAAGGCGATTTTTAAAAAAAATCGTAGAAACAGTTTTTGAGAAAATCGCAAAAAAGTGAAAAATTACACAAATAAACTACTACTTCCGGTTGACCGATTTTGATGAAAATGTTCGTGCCGGGTCTGGTAGTGGTATGCAACTTAAGTTTCAAGTTTCAAGTTCGTACGATGTTCCGTTCTTTAGATATTTTGCACACACACACACACACACACGCACACACAAACACAGACCAATCGCTAAAAACATGTTTATTGGGTTCAGGAGGTCTGAAAACGTATAAATCCGGTGAAAACTCGATTTCGAAAAATCGACATGAAAATATAGGCAAGAGAAAGTAAAAATAGTTCTGTTTCTTACCACATGGTCAGCTAATTATTAGAACAGAAGAGGTAGAAGTGTAAAAGACACTAGTCAGAGTTATTTCCTTAGAGAGTAATGAATTTGATTGTACAGTTAGACCCTGTGGTGAATAAAATGAAGGTGTCATTTGCAGGTTGGAAAGCAAATGCTATTTAAAGGGCCCGGCTTGCTGATACGCATACTTTTCCACTCATTGAGAGAGCCATGGTAAACCAACCCACTCCTTATTACTTTCTCTTGCCTATATGAATATATAGGAAGGAAAGTATTGTTTTCATGTCGATTTTTCGAAATCGAGTTTTCACCGGATCTATACGTTTTCAGACCCCCTGAACCCAAAAAACATGTTTTTAGCGATTGGTCTGTGTGTCTGTGTGTCTGTGTGTGTGTGTGAACAGAATATCTCAAGAACGGAACATCGTACGAACTTGAAACTTGAAACTTAAGTTACATACCACTACCGGACCCGACACGAACATTTTCATCAAAATCGGTCAACCGGAAGTAGTAGTTTATTCGTATAATTTTTCACTTTTTTGCGATTTTCTCAAAAACTAGTCCTACGATTTTTTTAAAAATCGCCTGGTTTACTCAATTTTTTATTCTCTACAAGATAGGGTAGGCGCCATGTTTGCTGAAATTCTGCGTGAGGCTGTTTTTACGTAAAAACATTTTCTTTTTAAGATTGCGGCTTTAATATGCATTTTATCGCAAAACGTTATATAATAAAAGTTGTAGAGAATGTAAAATTCTACAAATTTTATTTCAAACATTTTTTTGTATAACGCTTAGTTTAGCGGTAATTTGCGATTTTCTGTTTTTTTCTCACGAAAACGTGAGAAAAAACAATTTTTTTAACATTTCGGCCTTAGTATGCATTTTACGACAAAAGTGTATATAATTAAATTTATAGAAAATTAAAAGATCTACAACTTTTATTTACAGCATTTTTCTCTACAGAGCCTAGTTTAGAGAGAAAGAGTGATTTTTCCGTATTTCTAAGCCAAACTGAGGTTGATTTTCATTTTGCGTCTTTCACTCATGATTAAAATTAGGTTATGTTTATTTCTAATGTTTTATTTCTAATGTTATGTTTATTTTTAGTTATTTGCATTGGCAAGAGAAAGTTGTGTGAGTGTTTCACACCAGATTTTTTTACTTAGTAAAGACACTAGAGGTTCACACCGGCCTTTCAGCTGATAACCTAATCAACAACAGTACGTAGGGAATGAATGTACTGTTTTCTATCGATTATTTAAAATAAAATTTTCATCGGAAATGCACGTTTTCATTAAATAAGTACACAATTTTTCCAATTGGTCTTTGTGTACGTACGCGCGCATAAGTGAACAAAACATTTCTACATAGGAATAGCAAACGAAATTAAAACTTGGAACTTAAGTTACGTATTATTAGAGAACACATCACGAACATTTTCATCAAAATCGGTCAACCAGAAGTAGTAGTATAATATTAATGCGGTTTTTTTTCAAAAACGGCTTCTACGATTTTAATTAAAATCGTATCATTTACCAAATTGTTTGGCTGGAAGCTGTGTTCTTGTAGTATAAAAAAAATGTTTTTTTGAGATTAAGGCCTTGATGTGCATTTTACGGGAAAAATGTATACAGATTAATCAGGAAATTGAAACATTTACAATATTTATTTCAACAACGATTATTTAGTCCTCGGAGTGTGGTTGGACTCTAGAAGAAACTTTCGTTTGCATACTATTGAGGCGTTGGTTAAAACCGAAAGAATCTGCAGCACCTTAAATAGATTGATTCCTAATATTGGGGACCCAAGGCAAGCAAAGATATTGATGTTGGCAGCAGTGGCAACATCAATGGTATTGTATGGTGTACATATGTGGAGCAGAGCCCTAAGATCTAACAGTTACAGCGGTAGGCTACTAAGGATGCAGCGGAAATTGGCTCTGAAAATATGTAGTGCTTATAGGACTGTATCTACGGAGGCAGCCTTGGTTTATTTCGGGAATGCATCCATGGGATTTTGTGGCGTGCGGGAGGGAATAGCAGCGTGCTGGTGCTGATAAAGAGGAATGTTGGAGTCGATTACTCAGCAGGTGGCAGAGGAGATGGAGCGAAGCTAGGGTCGAGGAGTGGACAAGTAGGTTTATTCCAAATGTCGAGGTGTGGATAAGGAGGACATTTGGTGATACCACCCAGTAGGTGACGCAGTTGCTAACAGGGCATGGTTGCTTTGGGGCATATTTGACTAGGTTTAATCTTCATGAAGTACCTAAATGTCGACTGTGCGATAGTGAAGAGGAGGAGTCCATTTCGCATGTTTTTAGAAGATGTCCCTATTTTGGCCTCGACAGAATGGAGACATCTGAGAAGATAGGCGTTGCTCAGTGGATCCCCGAGAGAGTAGGGGCAGCGAAGTTGCAGGATGAGGAGAGCTGGAAGTTGGTCGTTCAGTTTGCGGAGAGGATGGTCGGGAGGAGACATATAGAGATCAGCGGGATCCTCCTCTCCCACAGTGAATCAATCCTGTCCCGATCTCAGTAGGTAAGGTAGGCACCTGATTTCCTGATAAGGTATTTCCTGATTTCCTGAGCTGGTGATGAAAGTTTTTCTCGCCGCCTCGGATAAAAAAAAGCTTATTTAGTGTCAATTAGTGATTTTATGTATTTTGCTCATTAAAATGGTAATAATATGGGGTTTTTTAAGACTGTGGCATTTTACGAAAATAGTAGACTATATTTAACTGACGTTATAAAAATTAAAAATTAACAACTTTCATTCAAAAAGTTTTTCCACAGAGCTTCAATTAGTGATTTCCTGTATTTTTAAATCTAACAGAGGTTGATTTTCATTTAGCATCATTCACTCATGATTAAAATTAGGTCACATTTTTTCATTCTACATTGTTTACTAGTGATTAAACACAGGTTATATTGTTTATTATTTACATTGACAAGAGAAAGTAGCGTATGTTTCCCACCAGATTTTGGAACAGTGAAAAATAATTATCTGCTTTAATTGAAAAGTGGTTCTCTTTCAATCTAAATTTTTTTTGAAAATTTTTGAAAAGTTATGTTCATGTTTTACTAGCATTACAAATATTTTTCGTACATGTTATTATACAGAGTGATTTTTTAGTCCTGTTACCCAATTGTTAATGTCTGGTAATATTTTTCTAAAATAAATAAATTTTGTTTTGTGACACTAAGTTGGTAGCCCTACTCAACCAGTATGGATATGGCAGTGTGAGTTGATTCTCCTTGAGCTGTGTAAAATTTTGTGCCATTTCCGGTCGTGCTACGAACAGAATGTCTTTTATCCTAAAACAATCTCTTGTTTAAATCTGGAGGCTGAAGCTCTAGAACTAATCGTATGTGATACGGATACAATTTCAATTTTTTAGCAGCTTTCTGAGCACTCGAACATGACAAATCAACATGCGAGGAAAGTTTTTGTAAACTTTTCCATGGAGAATTGAGCAATCTTGTTTTCACATTCTCTTAACGTCATCTGTCAAGAGAGTTGGTCGACCACTACGTTTTCTGCTGCAAACAATGCCTGCCTCTAAAAATCAGTTAGTTAGCCTAGAAATTGACTAGAATAGAGTGGAGGAACACCAAAAAATTTAATTTGAAATGATTCTTTTACACTCGCATACGATTTTGTAGCAAAATATTGTTCAGAATGAAAACCCGTTGTTCTAGGGTAAAAGACATCCTGTTCGTAACACAACTGGAAACAGCACAAAATTTTACGCAACTCAAGGAGAATCAACTCAAACTGTCGTATCTATACCGGTTGAGTAGGGCTACCAACTTTGTGTCAGAAAACAAAATGTCCCTTTCTTAGAAAAAAATTACCAGACATTAACAATTGGGTAACAGGACTAAAAAATCACCCGGTAGTAGAAATAACTTAACAGGCGGTGGGGAATTACACCTGTATTGCCAGGAGAAGACGTTCCTAGCGGTGGTACTTTCTCCTCTATAAATATTTGACGATGTCTATTCCATATTGGGTGGCTGACAAATAAAGATTTATTTATTTAACATAATGATGGACCAAACTGAGAACATTAAGTTTTTATTTATAGAAATGATTCAGAGACTTTCTTATTTGTACCTCTACTTGTACGCTACCAAAGAAACAATTTATTTTATATACAATAATTCAGCTTCATTATAAATTCGAACGTTCTCAATGACTATTACTTTCATTACAAAGAACTAGGCATATCTTTATCCTGATTTGCAAGATTATTTTTACTTTTCTCCTATTCGTACGATGGTTTTAACTCAAAATTTCGATTTTTGGTTTTTATGTATTTCAACAGTTTAGGCCTAAATCTACCAAAAAAAAAAAACATTAAATTACGTCAAAAAATATATTTTTATGAAATTTTTCATTACACAGAAAAATTATCATGTTACCAAGAACGAATATTTTTTACAATTTTATGCATCAGCTGTTTAACAGCTGATTTTCGGAGACGAAGGTTCCTGGTTCAAATCCTAGTAAAGGTAGTTACTTTTATACGGATTTGAATGCTAGACAGTGGTTACCGGTGTACTTTTATGGTTGGGGTTCAATTAACCATACTCTCTCAGGAATGGTCGATCTGAGTCTGAACAAGACTACACCTCATTTACACGTCATACACATCATTCTCATCTCATTGGGTCATGGGGTTGCTTATTGTTCTCAATTGAACAGATTGCAACGTACACATATTAGGAATTTAAAAAAAAAAAATTATACTGCTCGTTTTAGTGCAAAGAGAATTTTAGTTTTTAAAATATCTGCATCACTGTTTTTTTGTATTCTCAGCTATTGGTTCAGCTTTCTAAACAACTGTTGATAGGAAATTTACTTGTTTGTGTACATTTTTTTTGGGATTGTGCCTTCTTGTTTCTTGCGCGTTTTCCCGTAAATTTAGATTTTTAACACTAGGTACATTTTTCTCAGAAACCAATAAACCTACCGGGCTGAAATTTTTACCAGTTAATTATCTTGTATATGCACATATACCGACATTTTTATGACTTCCTCAGGTGCTCCAAAAATACGCAAAAAACGTAGAAAACAATTTGTAAAAATTTTATGTTATTCATAATTTTTTTTAAAAAGTGGTATGGTCCAAAGATTAAATTGAAAAAAATTTCAGTAGCTCGAGAAGAAACCCGACACCTGTGGTGTGTAAAGTTTAATTTCCCTATCTTTTAGTAATCCTATGAAAAATATACCTAAAAATAGCCAAATTAACATTGGCGGGATACAAAGTACAGTCTCCCCTTAAAATGTTTCTAAAATATTTTTGACAGTTCGAAGCCCAAACTTAAATATTTTCCACCTTTGTTAAAACGTATACAAAAGTATATGTACTGTAAATTTTATTTATTTTTAAGTTAAATAACAGTATTGAGCAATACAGGATGTCTCAAGTCATTAAGTTCTAAATGCTTTAACAAACCACACAGATATATATATATATATTACAACACATAAACAACTGAGTAAATATAAGTCTTAACTTAAATTATAAGTACAGTAGCTACTTAGTAAGTCCATAAAAATATAAAAAGAAATCATTAATTACTTACAGGTGTTGTAATAGTGTGAAGGTGGCGCCAGATGACATCTTCTGTAGGCTTTCAGGCCTTTTTTCTTACAAGTCGGTAAAATTGTTCTTCCCACACACACGTCTTGGTTTGTTCAATCACGTACATTATTATCTTAAAAACAGAGAACTTAAAAAACCCTGTCGGACCTAATCCGCTGAGTATTTATTATTAATACAGGTTTTTTATTTTACCTACATTTCATAATTACATTATGAAAATGCCTGTAATAATTTTTACGTTGTATGCATACTACTGTACAACATAAAAAACTTTAATACAGTAACTCTCTTTAGTCCGGCACTTTCATGACTCGGATGAACCCGGATTACAGAGCTTTCCAGATTATTACCGAATGTAAGTAATTTTACTGAAGATAATAGGGATAAATCAGGCAATTTAACCCTTTCAGTGCCCAAAAATTTTTTTAAATTTTGACACTAAAGTGCCATATATAATTTGTACTGAGTGATTTTTTTAGTCCTGTTACCCAATTGTTAATATCTGGTAATATTTTTCTAAAAAAAATAAATTTTGTTTTGTGACACTAAGTTGGTAGCCCTACTCAACCAGTATGGATATGGCAGTGTGAGTTGATTCTCCTTGAGCTGTGTAAAATTTTGTGCCATTTCCGGTCGTGCTACGAACAGAATGTCTTTTATCCTCAAACAATCTCTTGTTTAAATCTGGAGGCTGAAGCTCTAGAACTAATCGTATGTGATACGGATACAATTTCAATTTTTTTAGCAGCTTTCTGAGCACTCGAACATGACAAATCAACATGCGAGGAAAGTTTTTGTAAACTTTTCCATGGAGAATTGAGCAATCTTGTTTTCACATTCTCTTAACGTCATCTGTCAAGAGAGTTGGTCGACCACTACGTTTTCTGCTGCAAACAATGCCTGCCTCTAAAAATCAGTTAGTTAGCCTAGAAATTGACTAGAATAGAGTGGAGGAACACAAAAAAATTTTATTTGAAATGATTCTCTTACACTCGCATACGATTTTGTAGCAAAATATTGTTCAGAATGAAAACCCGTTGTTCTAGGGTAAAAGACATTCTGTTCGTAACACAACTGGAAACAGCATAAATTTTTACGCAACTCAAGGACAATCAACTCAAACTGTTGTATCTATACCGGTTGAGTAGGGCTACCAACTTTGTGTCACAAAACAATCCCTTTCTTAGAAAAAAATTACCAGACATTATCAATTGGGAAACAGGACTAAAAAATCACCCTGTATAAGAATACACAAAAAGTGTCAACCCTTATTTCGACAACTTCCAGTTGTAAACCGGCCAATGCCAATCTAAATTTCAACGTAAGAGATAAATAAAATTTCCTTTTAAAAATTAATTTTTATTGGGTTCACAAAAAGAATAAATCGTTCTGATAACACTAAAATCTGCCCATAACAGACAAGTGGAGTGTCAAATTATTTACACACAATCTGTTCGTTGCAGGGCTAAAATAAATAATTCTGTTTCTTATCACATGGTCAGCCAATTAAATGACTGAATCATTTAAGAACAGAAGGTGTAAAAGACACTAATTAGAGTTATCTCCTCTGAAAGTAATAAATTTCATTATACAGCCAGACGCTGTGGTGAATGAAGTGAAAGTGTCATTTGCAGAGTGGAAAATATGTGCTTTTCAGAGGGCCCGGCATGCTGATAAGCGTCCTTTTCCACTCAGTAAGTTGTGGCATGGTAAACCACCTCACTTCTCGTTTTACTTAGTAAAACCTTTACAGGTTCAAACCAGCCTTTCGGCTGATGACCTAAACAACAACAACAACACTAAAATATTCAAAATACATTATTTCATTAATTTTTGTTTGAAAAAAATGTTTTTTGTAAACTTCCGGTTATCCAGACATTGCCACTTTATGTTAAAGATATAATCGTCCTGTTATACGGACGTTGGGACTGAAAGGGTTAAGAACGCGAAAGGTCAACCGAGTAAAGGTATCAGACGAACCCATAGCCGAGCGAGTGAAAGGGAGATATGTGGCATAACTACACATGCGCTCAAAGGTCTTCACCGTTATAATCCAAATCTGAAAACATACAACAGTCGTAATCTTGCTTGTTAGTTTACTGCATGCATAAACGCTTGCTCTTCCACCAACTCTTTTCAAGATATATATACAAAGAGCACTGAGCACCTGGCGCAAGAAATGTAATGGAATGGGGATTGAAATTGGAGATACCTGTTTGTATACACTACTGTTTGCCGATGATCAAGTGCTCATAGCTAACGATGAAGAGGACATTGCTTATATGAGAAGGAAACTCTTGGATGAATACTGTGAATGGGGGTTGAATATTAATATTAGCAAAACCGAATACTTGGTTATAGGGGAAGAGTCCAATGATCTTCAAGTCGACAACAAAATTATCAAGAGCACAAAGGAATTCAAGTACTTGGGGACCTACATATCATCAGACGGTTCAACTAGGAAGGATGTTAAAAATAGGATTGTGCAAGGGAGAATAGCAATCCGGAAATTGAACCCGATTTTATGGTCTGCAAAAATGCACATGAATACAAAAGTCCAGTTGTACCACACTATTGTGGAGCCAATAACAACTTATGGGGCAGAGTGCTGGCAAATAACATCAAAAATAGACAGCCAGCTTAAAGCAATTGAAATGGACTTTCTGCGCCGTTCATGTAGAGTGTCCAGGTTGGACCATATCCGGAATGACGACATCAGGAAAAGAGCTCATGTAGAAGATACCATTGTGGATAGGGTAGAGAGACGACAACTGATATGGTATGGTCATGTGCAGAGAATGGGTGATGAGAGGTGGCCAAAAAGAATGTTGTCTTATGTCCCAACCAACAGAAGGAAGAAAGGTAGACCAAGGAAAACGTGGAAAAAGGGAATACAGGAAGCCATGAGGGAGAGAGGGATGGATGAGGGTGATTGGGAGGATAGAAGAGAATGGAGATTGAAGTGCGGGAAGCGGCGCCGGCCGTAGGAACCCCGGAAAAAAAAAATAAAAAAATAAACGCTTGCTCACAACAATGAGTAAAATTAAGACAATGTTATTGGAACGGCGCGAACGGTGCGAGTGAGAGCGTTATGCATTCTCACACTCCCACGGCTAGGGGACTTTAGTTCATCTGAATACTACACACAGTATACTGTATTTACAATTCTACGCGCATTTTTATTATAAACGAAGTTTGCAAATACCCGGTCAGACCACAAACGTTTTTAGTATTCACAACCAGTTAAAAATAAAACACTGAATTAATTCCACAATTAATTATTTATTATTGGGTTTAAACACAGTAAATTAGATTTGAACGGAAAATTAATTAAAAAATTGCCAAGATTAGGCATACATTACTGTATGTGTATTATAGTTATTGATATAAATTAGGCCGAGAAAGGAGGCCGACATCTTAAGAAGCCATTTTGAATGCAGTTCAGAACTACATGGGTAGTTTTGTTAGTGAAACTAGAACTCATTACGTTTGTTTATTACAACTTTTGCTGATTATCTGTTGAAGGTATAACATTTTACTACAAAATATGTACAGTCCAGCCTTTCTTAGTTTGCTCCTAATGTAAACAAATAATGACGTCACTGAGCATGCGCGTTATATAAAAATGAGTACACGCTGAGAAGAAAGTAACAACAAAATACTTTCAAAAGTATTTAAATATAAAATAGTTTTAAAAGTATTTTTCTAAATGAAATTGTTAGGCCTACATCATATCATGATTGATGTTTTAAGTACTTGAAGTACTTACTTTAAAAGATAGTTAACTTAATAAGAATACGACATCCATAGAGTCGTGGACCCTAGCGTGCACCCTGTAGTAGTTGGCTTTGGTTTGTTTACAGTAGGAGCAAACTAAGAATGGCTGAACTGTAGTAATATGTTTTTATTAGATCTGAATCCGAGGAGTGCCGGACTATAGAATGCCGGACAAGAGAGGTCACTATATAATGAAAATGAATGTGGGATATAAGGCTCTATAAAAAAATGTAATGTTAACAGAAGCATTATATGCAACATATACACACAACTATAACAAAGTGTAGCTTATGAGAAGAATACAAATAGTAAGGAGAATCCCAATAATTGAAAATATAAATAAAGTTGGGAATTATTAGGCAAGGAATCACCCAAATAAAGAAAAAGATTTATAAATAAAAACCAAAACATATCGGAAGAAATAAGAAAGATTCTATGGACATCTGGTTAGAATAAACCAATAAAGACTTGTTCAACAATATTTGAAAAGGTAAAATAATATAGAAACCATGATGGTTTTAAAGAAACATAAAACGACCTAATATCACTAAAAATTGAAAAATATGTTATAGAACAGTGGTCACCAAATGGGGGACGCGAGTTGAAGAAAATATATTTTTTTTTGTATCCAGATCTAATTTTTTTGAATGATGTAAATTTGTTAAAGTTTAGGCTGTATCTATGGTGAGAGCAACTGGTGATGTCAACACGACATTATATACCCAAAGCTTCCTGAAGGGAGTCGATACTCGCTGGACAAGTTTACGACCGTGATCAGACTGAAAGCAACTCTACCGAACTACAAAATACAAAAAAAAACTATAATTTTTGTACTCGGGCTTACAATAGTTTGAAACTGTTGTTACATTTGATCGCTCAATTTTTTTCGAAATCAATAATTAGTATTAGTATTTTGCATATTGCCATATCTAAATTTTTACAGTCAGCAAAGGTTGGGCGGACCGTAGCAGTCTCACCAAAATTGTAAAAAGACTTTGATCAAATTTAGTAAATGATCACTGTTACAGAAGAAATGAATACGGATAAACAATTGAAGAACGTAAGGGTTATCCAGAGGAAAAAGTTACGGTAAACAACATACCGAAGTGGAAAGACGGAAATAAGAATTTTTGGATCTACTGAAGAAAAATTGGAAAGAAAGAGAACTAAAGTTACAATATAAGAAATCAAAAAAAGAAAGTAAAGTAGTAGGTCTTTATCATACATGATTAACGTAATCCTAAGTTCGCTGAAAATAAAATAAAAAATTAATAGGCAATAATAAATAGAACTTTAAATAATTACTGCGTAATTTTACATCAATCTACTGATTGTAAGTTGTTTTTTTTAATCCCTAATATGTGTACGTTACAATCTGTTCAATTCAGAACAATAAGCAACCCAATGACCCAATGAGATGAGGATGAAGTGTGTGACGTGTACATGAGATTTAGTCTTGTACAGACCCAGGCCGACCATTCCTGAGAGAGTATGGTTAATTGAACCCCAACCATCAAAGTACACCGGTAACCACTGTCTAGCACTCAAATCCGTATAAAAGTAACTACCTTTACTAGGATACTCTTTCAACTCAGTGAGCAAGGAAAAAGTAAACCACCTCACTCCTCATTTTTACTTATTAAATCATCTAGAGGTTCAAATCACCCTTTCGGCTGTTGACCTAAACAACACACTGGTTACCGGTGTACTTTGATGGTTATGGTTTAATTAACTATATGCTCTCAGGAATGATCTACCAGAGTCAGTAGACTACTACACGTCATATTTATTTATCATCGACATTTCATTTAACTATAATTTTTTTAAATATGGATATTAGATGAAAATCTGCCCATAACAGACAGGTGGAGTGTCAAATTATTTACACCCAATCTGTTAATTGCAGGGCTAAAATAAATAGTTCTGTTTCTTATCGCATGTTCAGCCAATTAAATGACTGAATCATTTAAGAACAGAAGAGGTAGAGGTGTAAAAGACACTAATCAGAGTTATCTCCTCTGAAAGTAATGATTTTCATTATACAGCCAGACCCTGTGATGAATGAAGTGAAGGTGTCATTTGCAGAGTGGAAAATTCGTGCTTTTCAGAGGGCCCGGCATGCTGATAAGCGTACTTTTCCACTCAGTGAGGAAGGCAATGGTAAACCACCTCACTCCTCGTTTTACTTAATAAAGCCTCTACAGGTTCAAACCAGCTTTTCGGCTGATGACCTAAACAACAAAATTAGATGAAAAAAGCGACGTTTTCGTTTTACCCATAAAATCATCATAATATAACTCGGCAATTACATTAACTTCATTTGAAAAAATAATCAACTTACAAACAATTAATTGAAGTAACGTTACGCGTCACTTTTACAAAATCTAATACTACAATATAAACATATATTGTTACACTTAATCTACAGTTCAGTATTCAATGAACAAATCTACAGAAATTTTGAAAAATTATAACTGATTATTGAGAATACATTGTGCAAATAAATCATATTGAATTTAAAATAATAGATACATTCCAATGAATTAATTTAAAAACCTGTATCAGGATAGCCATAGATTTCACAATAAAAAAATATATTAACAATTGAAGAGGTGTATTCCAAAACGGACAGTCAAGAAATTATATTCTTCCGAAAATAAATTTTTACAACAAATAGATATTTTAACGTAATTTATTACCAGATAAACAACTTTTTCATTTTTAATTGATAAAATTTAAAATTCTAGCAAATCATTTTACGTTAGTTTTTACGAAGTAACAAATTCATAACTATCCCCTGGGTATGTGTTGGCTATAAAACGTATACTCATTTTTTTGTACACGAACACTCGTTGTTCCCGCATATGAAATGGAAGTTACAGTATTTTTTAAGGAATTTATACACACATTCACTCCTATTGCCACATTAATTTCAATAACCGAGGCGTTGGAAATTAACACATCCAAATACGGTTAGAAAAAAATGTGCCAGGTTTTTTGAAAAAAAAAACATTAATTCGCTAATCTTTACCACAAAATAATATGGTGGGTGACAGTTATCTTCGTGTTTTACGTAACATCACTTCCATGTTATTGCTACCGACATTAATTAATTAATTTTTGTATTTCACTCTGTTCGGTTATATGATTAAATAGCTAAGTCAACAAAAGGACTGATATTAGAAAATCTTTAAAAAATATTTGTTTAAGATTGAAGAAATCTTAAAAATGGAACAGAATTAGATATATCCCATGAAAAAATCAAAGGAATGTTTCTATTTAATGATTTTAATTTTAATTTGATGATACATTTTCTTTTTTATTAAGAAAAACTAACAAACGATAAAAACAAAGAAAAAATTCCATAATTTTCTCAAAAAGATATTATTAAATTAGGACTAATTTGAAAAAAAATTACAGAAGTAACTGATTACAAACAAGAATAAATTACAAGTTACATACTTTGTAATTTATATATTGAGTCAAATTACACGATAATTACATAAAAATAGATTAAGTGTAACAAGATCTAATTTACACCTATGTAATTTTGTTTTAGATTTATTTATTTACGTTTTTCAATAATTGTAAAAATAAATATATACTCATATGAGAAACACAATGTAAAATTACATAAATTTAACCTTGAATTTTTTTTTAAGAAAAGGTAATATTAGAATAAGATAGTTTGCAAAAAATTCAAAGAAATTCATCATCACATAGTACTTTATGTACATACATTGTTTGTATGTAGTGTTAAATACATAAATAAATACATAATATATTTCTTAGATAATTCCAGATGTGGTAACATATGAATAAGAGAACTAAAAAATAAAAAATTATGGAAATAAAAACACGTTGGCCACCCTGAAGAAATCTAAATGGTGAGAAGTACGTATAATAGCCGCAAGGTGGAATTAGTGGCGCCCAATGCTGTAGTGAAGTGTCCGTCCAAGTTGGTAACGGTAATTAGAAAAACACGTGTCCAATCCACATGGTACCTTTTATCCTCTTCATATTTTCCCCGTTTTAACACGGAGGGAATTTTAGTATTTTAAAGTTGGTAACACTTATGTAGATGGCGTGGTATGATAAGACGGCGCCGGCTTACCTGAAACATAGAAAAGAGAGAAATGAGTTTATGGATAGTTGGTACCTGACAACGCAAGAATTCTTCGCCTGAAGCGCCGACTGTTAAGCCAGCCGAGCCGGCCGGCCGGCAGGTCACACCACACGGCAGGCATTATAGCTCTGTAACGAACGAGCTATAAGTTGCGGCTAACTTGAATCACGAACACAGACCTAGTATTATGTAGTGTGAAGGTATGAGAGAATTCTTCGACCATCAACATTCTCCTCAAGAGAAAGAAATAATAAAAAAAAAATCCAGTAACCAAAACACCCTTGTTTAACATATCTACCTCTTCCCCCAAACAAGATAAACTGAATTAAAAAATACCCACTTATGGGACACAAACACCTGTCGAAATGTTGAAATACAAACGATTGTATATTAAACAACACAATTTCTATAGTCTTTATCAGAAAAATTATACAAAATTTAGTTATCCAAAGTAAAATAAAAATCTGGTGTGAAACATCCCGACGACTTTTTCTTGCCAATGGATATTATTAACGATGTAACCTGTGGTTAAACAATAGTAAACAATGTAAAATGAAAATTAACCTCTGTACAATTTAAAAAAAAAGAAACGCTCAGTAAAAGAAAATGCTTAAAATAAAAGTTGTAGATTTTTTTATATCCTATAACGTTAATATTTGCCCATAACGGGCAGGTGGAGTGTTAAATTAATTGCACTACAATTAAAAAAAAAATTAAAACTTAACTATTAAAAATAGTTTAGTTTATTAAAAAATTAAAACTATACTATTTAAAAAAATAGTTGTTTCTTATCACATAGTCACCCAATTATGTGACTGAACTATTTAAGAACAGAAAAGGTAGAGGTGTAAAAGACACTAGTCAGAGTTATCTCCTCAGAGAGTAATGTATTTCACTATACAGCCACACAATGTGGGGAATGAAGTGAAGGTGTCATTTGTAGAGTGGAAAATGGATGCTTTTCAGAGGGCCTGTGACATGCTAATAAGCACACTCTTTCAACTCAGTGAGAAAGGCAATAGTAAACCACCTCACTCCTCGTTTTTACTTAATAAAACCTCTAGAGGTTCAAACCAGCCTTTCGGCTGTTGACCTAAACAACAACAGAAAAATTATACAAAATTTAGTTATCCTAACTAAAAAAAATATCTGGTGTGAAACATTCCGACGACTTTTTCTTGCTAATGGATATTATTAACGATGCAACCTGTGGTTAATCAATAGTAAACAATGTAAAATGAAAATTAACCTCTGTAGAACTTAAAAATACAGAAAATCAATAACTGACGCTGAACTACGCTCTGTAAAAGAAAATGCTTAAAAAAAGTTGTAGATTTTTTGTATCCTACAACTTTAATATTATTTTTATCTTATAACTTTAATATTTTATAAATAACACTCCACGGGCAGGTGGAGTGTTAAAATTGCACTCGATCGGTTGGTTCCAGGGCTACAAAAAATAGTTCTGTTTCTTATCACATTGTCAACCAATTACATGACTGAAGCATTTAAAAACAGAAGAGGTAGAGGGGTAAAATACACCTCTAACTTTCAGAGAATAACGAAATTAAAGGAGTACGAAATTTACATTATTTGTGGCCTCCTCGGGACTGGACGAGGACGCCTCATTTAAATCCAACTATTCCCCATTATGGACTAGTGAACATGAGATTTCCTCGCCGTTTCATATGTTGTTTAGGTCATCAGCCGAAAGGCTGGTTTGAACCTGTAGAGGTTTTACTAAGTAAAACGAGAAGTGAGGTGGTTTACCATGCCCAACTTACTGAGTGGAAAAGTACGCTTATCAGCATGCCGGGCCCACTGAAAAGCACATATTTTCCACTCTGTAAATGACACTTTCACTTCATTCACCACAGGGTCTGGCTGTATAATGAAATTCATTACTTTCAGAGTTGATAACTCTGATTGTCTTTTACACCT
This sequence comes from Catonia carolina, assembly GCA_035578175.1. Lineage (NCBI taxonomy): Eukaryota > Metazoa > Arthropoda > Insecta > Hemiptera > Achilidae > Catonia > Catonia carolina. Next base: position 28,736,299 of record JAQMRL010000011.1, read on the forward strand.
CTACCTCTTCTATTCTTAAATGATTCAGTCATTTAATTGGCTAAATATGTGATATGAAACAGAACTATTTATTTAGCCCTGCAACAAACAGATTGAGTGTAAATAATTTGACACTCCACCTGTCTGTTATGGGCAGCCGTTTCATATACAAAAGAAAATTGTATTTAGTAATTTAAAACAGCCTACTGACAACAAACATTGATTTACAGATTAGGAAAAAATTCTTAAAACTTTTTTTTGGAGTGTACCATACATATATTGGAGTGAAACGTGGGTAATAGGGGCTACAGAAAACAAGAGGATAGAAGCTTTTGATTTTAGGTACATTACTATAAACTGAACAAAACGAAAGTTTTGTGCAGTAGTAAGAGTGGTTTAGAGGAGAAAGAAAATTTAAAAGTAGGCAACGAAAACATAGACGAAGTTAGGGAATTCCGCTATCTAGGGAGTAGTAGAACAGTAGAATTGCTCAAGTTAAAAAAGCCTTTGAAATGAAAAACAGCTTACTGACTATAAACATTGATTTACATATTAGGAAAAATTTCTTAAAACACTATGTTTGGAATGTAGTATTCTACGGGAGTGAAAAATGGGTGATAGGGGCTGTAGAAAAGAAGAGGACAGAAAGCTTTTGAAATGTGTTATAAGACGTACGATTTTCCGTTTTTAAGATATTTTGCTATCTTTCTCTCCCACTCTCTCTCACCCACACGCACACTTATGCATGCATATAAACACACACTAATCGAGCCTTTGAAACCAGCTGAAAGACTGATGACAAAAAAACAATTTAAACATTTTTTAATTTTAATAAACCTGGAATTGAACCTAAGATACCTGGGGTAGAAACTAGAAGAACAAACCACTACATCATGAAGCTAAAAATGAAAATACCACTTCAAGGTCAATTTTAATGACATTCATTTGTTTATTTAAGTGAATTGAATTGCATTAGGAAATCCATTACAGTACATTTCAAATTAAAAACACAAATTACTTTACAGATTTAAATTTATTTATAACGTCATAAAATATTTACTTTAAAATTACTAGAATTAGAAAAGAAAAGAAATTAAAAAATTCTATTTGTAAATTTACCTTTGTGGTTAATGTTGACCATATATACTAAAGATTTAATTTAGATAAAAATTTCATCTTAATGCTTTGTTAAAATTTTTTTAATCAGATCGCCGCAAAAGTAAAGGTAGGTGGATGTATAAAAATAAACACAAAGAAATTGTGTATCATTTTATTGTCTAAAAGTAATAAAATTTTATTGCCTTTCAGTGCAATAAATTTTTTAATATCTTGTAAGATCAATCTTATAAGGAATTCTTAAGTTTTATTATTAAAGAAATTAAAAGATGCTTTTACAATAAAAATTTCAAAAATTGTATTAAGGTTTATTTTAATACTTGATAAATTCACGTACAGAGTTCAAAAGTTTACAAGAAAATTTCTTAAAACCAATAAGAAACAGAACTATTACAACATTTTAAAGTAAATAATTTTACATTCACAGAGCTGGAGTATTCCAAGTAGCGTCCTTTTTCCAATATTATTATGAGGTTAGCACATGCAATGTTCCTACATGTGATGGCCATGTTTTCAGGATACTGTCAAAGGCAGAAAATTAAAATCCATTTAAACCTTATAGAGAATTAGTTTAAAAATTGTTAAATATGATTTGTTGTTTAGGTCATCAGCCGGTTGGCTGGTTTGAACCTGTAGAGGTTTTACTAAGTAAATCGAGGAGTGAGGTGTTTACAATTGCCTTCCTCACTGAGTGGAAAAGTATGCTTATCAGCATGCCGGGCCCTCTGAAAAGCACATATTTTCCACTCTGTAAATGACACCTTCACTTCATTTACCACAGGGTCTGGCTGTATAATGAAATTCATTACTTTCAGAGGAGATAACTCTGATTAGTGTCTTTTACACCCCTACCTCTTCTGTTCTTAAATGATTCAGTCATTTAGTTGGCTGACCATGTGATAAGAAACAGAACTATTTATTTTAGCCCAGCAACTAACAGATTGAGTGCAAATAATTTGACACTCCACCTGTCTGTTATGGGCAGAAATATGAATTAACTAACTGTAATATTCTCGAGTAACCTTTAGGCCTACGCATAACCGAAGCGATTGTCCACCAGTGCCGGCTCGTGCCTTCAAAAACATCTGAAGGTTGAAAAAACCGAGAAAAACTAGTATACTAATAAATATCTGCGAGACTTCCGAGAGTAAAATAATGTAAAATACAAATATAACAACTAATAACGTACACGTATATAGAACATACAGGTGCAGTAGGCTGGTGACACAAACCAATCTCTTCACTATTTAGAAAGAATGAGGAGAGTTAGGCGTGCTTATTTTCTGATACCTTCTCTGTTGTCATGGCAACCCACTCGTGCTGGAAGAGTACCGGCAACCACCCGTCTAACTCTTCCCTTGGATATTTATTACGTATATTAAGGCCATTACAAGAGCTATTTAAAACATTAGAAAGCGCTCTAAACAGATACAATAATTTTATGTACTTTTACAAGACATTTGTTCATTTATTGTAAAATAAAAAGTGATTATAACAAAAAAAAACATTATAACAGAAAAATAGCATTATACGGAAGTGAAACGTGGGTGATAGGGGCTGTAGAAAAGAAGAGAATAGAAGCTTTTGAAATGTGGTGTTATAGGAAAATGTTAAAGATTAGGTGGGTGGACAAAATAAATAATTTAGAGGTTCTTAGGCGAGTGGATGAAAAAAGAAATATATGGAAACATCTTACCAAAAGAAGGGATAGGCTAGTGGGGCATATCCTAAGACATCCAGGTATTGGGCTATCAATAATGGAGGGTAATATGAGGGAGTAAATTGTAGAGGGAGGCAAAGATTAGAATATATAAAGCAAATTACAAAAGATGTAGGGTGTTACAGGTACGTAGATATGAAACGACTTGCGCAAGATAGAACAGGTTGGAGAACTGCATCAAATAAGTCAAGAGACTGATTACAAAAAAAAAAAACAGAAAATACTTATTTTGTGAGAGAAATAAATCTCGATACTATCCAGTGAATAGGTGAAGAGGCTCTTCACCTACTTCACCTGAATAGCCACTGAAAAACTACCATAAATGATATCCTTTAAGAACAAGTGGAACAACTATTTTGGACCGAAAATTTGAAATAGTACTATTTAAAGGTAAGACCAAACTGTAGGAAATGATTTTATAGCAAAATAGTCATACGAATAGTCTGGAATTACAGAGCACAAATTATGAAGTTCAGCTAAAACGTCACAAAAAAACGTACTCAGGCGTTATACAAGAAAATATTACGTATGAGTATCAGACGAACTAATGTTCCATAGCCGAGCGAGTGAGAGGGAGATATGTGGCATTTCTACGCATGCGCTCAAAGGTCTTTACCGCTATAATCCAAATCTGAAAACATATTACAGTCGTTATGTTGCTTGTTAGTTTACTGCATGCATAAACGCTTGCTCACAACAATGAGTAAATTTGTACGACAATGTTATTGGAACGGCGCGTATGGCTTGTGCGAGTGAGAGCGTTATGCATTCTCTCACTCCCACGGCTAGGGGACTTTAGTTCATCTGAATACTATACAATAACACAATCGACCCACCGGGTTGGTCTAGAGGTAAAGTCGTCGCCAAAATCAGCTGTTTAACAGCTGATTTTCGGAGATAAGGTTCCTGGTTCAAATCCTAGTAAAGGTAATTACTTTTATACGGATTTGAATGCTAGACAGGGGTTACCGGTTTACTTTGATGGTTGGGGTTCAATTAACCATACTCTCTGAGTCTGTACAAGACTACACCTCATTTACACGTCATATACATCATCCTCAACCGATTGGGTCATGGGGTTACTTATTGTTCTCAATTGAACAGATTGTAACGAACACACTTTAGGGATAAAAAAAATAATACATGTCCCTACGACGTAACCAACAGTGTTGTTGTTTAGGTCATCAGCCAAAAGGCTGGTTTGAACCTGTAGAGGTTTTACTAAGTAAAACGAGGAGTGAGGTGGTTTACCATTGCCTTCCTCACTGAGTGGAAAAGTATGCTTATCAGCATGCCGGGCCCTCTGAAAATCACATATTTTCCGCTCTGTAAATGACACCTTCATTTCATTCATCACAGGGTCTGGCTGTATAATGAAATTCATTACTTTCAGAGGAGGTAACTCTGATTAGTGTCTTTTACACCTCTACCTCTTCTGTTCTTAAATGATTCAGTCATTTAATTGGCTGAACATGTGAAAAGAAACAGAACTATTTATTTTAGCCCAGCAACGAACAGATTAAGTGTAAATAATTTGACACTCCACCTGTCTGTTATGGGCAGAACCAACAGTACACAGCAGAACTACTTACTTCTACCCTAAGTCACAGACCCAACAAAAAGACTTTTATAATACATTTCACACTCCATTTCAAACACACTCAAATCCGTTCATAGAACATATGCAATCTCGCAATATATCAGGTAATCCGCGGAGAAGCGTCTATCGCTGATGGCTAAGAGACCATCTCGAAAGGAACTAGCGTGGTTGCTGCGGCGGTGACACCGACAATTCTTACTTATATTTTCAAATTAGAATACTATTCCTTATTTTGATAACGGTAAACAGAATTGCATATTGTTCTTTTTTTAGAATCAATAATATTTTTAACAACAGTCGGGTCTTTTCTCTTATCCCCCCCCCCCCAATTGTTACTCCCTCTTAATTATTGTTACCAAGAATTCTGTACGAGTGATTAATTCTACAACCTAAACTTAAAATTTTCCCAAATACACACTTGTCCAAAAAAATGTTTTCCTGAATAACAATAGAAAATACATCAAACTAGACAACAAAAAAGATAATATAAAAATAATAATTATACTCTAAAAATATATCTTCCTTAGAAATTCAATAAAATCTTCGGGACTTTTCTGTTATCCCCCCGAAAATAATTCTTGACATTTTGTGAATATTTCGTATGCAATCTTACAGTATTTTTAACGATAAAAACGGGAAAAATATTTAAATTTAACATGATTAAATTAGGCAAATATTATTAAATAATTTAACAATTGTCAATAAATAGTTTAAGGTTAATTTAAAAAAGGAAAAACAATTTAACGTTAACTTGGAAAATATTGATACATGATTTTTTTTAAATATTTTCCCTATTTTGTTAAAAAAACTGTAAGAATATCTACATACGAAATATCCACAAAATGTAAAAAAAATTATGCTGAGGGGGGGGGGGAATAAGAGAAAAGACCCGACTGTTGTTAAAAATATTATTGATTCTAAAAAAAGAACAATATACAATTCTGTTTACCGTTATCAAAGTAAGGAATAATATTTTAATTTAAAAATATTTAACTTATTTGTATTTATGTATTAACAGTTAAATTCATACATAAACCTACCTTTATCAAAACCTAATTTTCTTAAAGATTTAAATATTTTTTGTAACCTTGACAAACTACAGATAATATGATATAAGCCTAATACGAACACAATACACCTATTCATACCAAGTTATAAGTAAAATATTGAACTATTGTCCTAGATTTATACAAAAATATAAAATAGTAGGTACATTATTGGTAACTGCATAACTTTTTTTGCAAATATTCCATAAAACCCATTTCGGTTATTCATGTAGCGTTCTAAAATAACTTTAACTGAACGAGCAGATTGTAAAAGGAAACTTAATAACAATCAGATATAAATACTAATACTAAGAGACAGAGTAAATCCTTAAGATGTAAAAAAAAAATCACACTACTTTTTCTTACCAATGTAAATAATGGACAATACCTATTTTTAATCATTAGTAAACAATGTAAAACGAAAAACATAACCTAATTTTGATCATGAGTACATAAAAAATGTAGTAAATGAGGCAATTTAAAACAATAATCGTATGGCCCGTTTTTGAGAAAATCACAAAAAAGTAAAAAATCGCATAAATAAATTACTACTTTCAGTTGACTTCTAGAGGTACCTAATTTAAGTTTTAAGATTCACCTTAATTAGACGACTACATTTTTGTGCTCTAAAAGATAAGGTAAGGGGCTGAAACCACTGAGGGGACTTAGCGCTCGTTGTACAAAATAGTGTTTTATGATTAAGAAATTCTGCAAAGAATATAAATTGACAGTTTCGACGAAAAAGATAAAGGTAATGGCATTCAGGGGGAAAGAGCCAGTCAGAAGCAAAATTGTAATAGATATTAATATTTGGAACACACATCCAACTTTCAGTATCTAGTTTGCAACATTACATACCAACAGGATAAAGTTGCTTACAATAAGATGCACCGATTTCAGCAAATATGGGGAACTTTCCACCGCACCTTAAAAAATAGCACCAGCAAAAAAACGAGGGTGAGATTTTATTTTTTTTGTAATCTAATGTGTGTACGTTGCAATCTGTTCAATTCAGAACAATAAGCAACCCCATGACCCAATGAGATGAGGATGATGTGTATGACGTGTAAATGAGGTGTAGTCTTGTACAGACTCAGGTCGACCATTCCTGAGCGAGTATGGTTAATTGAACCCCAACCATCAAAGTACACCGGTAACCACTGTCTAGCATTCAAATCCGTATAAAATTAACTACCTTTACTAGGATTTGAACCAGGAACCTTCGTCTCCGAAAATCAGCTGTTAAACAGCTGATTTTGGCGACGACTTTACCTCTAGACCAACCCGGTGTGTTCAGATTTATAAGATTTTAGAGATTTTATAAGACAATAGCAGTGCCGACTGTACGCTATGGCAGTGAAACTTGGGTGCTATCAAAGCGAGAGGAGAGTAGATTCCAAGCATCTGAAATGAAATTTCTTCGACATACGTGTGGGTGTAGTGGAGAAGATCGTTACAGGAATACCGAGATAATAAAAGAACTCAAGATCTTCTCTATAAACGACAAGGTATCTCAAAACAGAAAGCAGTGGTTAGAGTACGAGGGAGGATACTATACCTAAGCAGACATTGAGCTATATAAGCCGGAGGGCAGGAGAGAACGAGGACGCCCGAGAAAGAGGTGGGCAGATTTGAAAGGTTCGGAACAGGCAGAGATGCCTAATCCTTGAAAGGCAGAAGAAGATGATAATGATGAAGCCCTTATACGTACTTTAGGGGAACAGCCATTACAATAAAGTTGAGAAAATTTATTTAAATTCTACAACTTTTGTTTCAAACATTTCTTTCTACACCGCATAATTTAGTGTTAATTATTGATTTTCCGTATTTTTACTTTCTCTTGCCTATATGAATATATAGGAAGAAAAGTATTGTTTTATGTCGATTTTTCTAAATCGAGTTTTCACCGGATCTACACGTTTTCAAACCCCTGAACCCAAAAAACATGTTTTTAGCGATTGGTCTGTGTGTGTGTGTGTGTGTCTCTGTGTGTATGTGTGAACAGAATATCTCAAGAACGAAACATCGTACGAACTTGAAACTTAAGGTACATACCACTACCGGACCCGACACGAACATTTTCATGAAAATCGGTCAACCGGAAGTAGTATTTTATTCGTGTAATTTTCACTTTTTTGCGATTTTCTCAAAAACTGGTCCTACGATTTTTTTTAAAAATCGCCTGGTTTACTCAATTTTTTATTCTCTACAATATAGGGTAGGGGTCATGTTTGCTGAAATTCTTGGCGAGGCTGTTTTCACGTAAAAAAATACTTTTTTAAGATTACGGCTTTAATATGGATTTTAGCGCAAAAATTTATATAACAAAAGTTGTAGAGAATTTAAAATCCTACAACTTTTATTTCAAAGATTTTTTTGTATAACGCTTAGTTTAGCAGTAATTACCAGTTTTCTGTTTTTTCTCACGAAAACGTGTTAAAAATCGATTATTTTAAGATTTCGGCCTTAGAATGCATTCTACGACAAAAGTGTATATAATCGAATTTATAGAAAATTAATAGATCTACAACTTTTATTTAAAGCATTTTTCTCTACAGGGCCTGGTTTAGCGTGAAAGAGTGATTTTCCATATTTTTAAGCTAAACTGAGGTTGATTTTCATTTTGCGTCTTTTACTCATGATTAAAATTAGGTTATGTTATTAAAGTGAGGTTTTTGTTTATTTCTAATGTTTTATTACTAATGTTAGGATTATTGTTAATTATTAGCATTGGCAAGAGAAAGTTGTGTGAGTGTTTCACACCAGATTTTTTTTTTTATTGAAATCGGTAGAAAACAGTTTTTTAAATATGCGGCTTTAGTAACCCTACGCATTAAAGAAAAAAATTAATTACACTAAAATTATAAAAAAAATAAAAACCTACCTTTTATTCCAACCATTTTTTCCTATAAATCTTAGTTTAGCACCACTGGTGATTCATCGAGATGATCACAAAATTCTTATTTCCAGTATTAATTGGTTTTATAATTACAGTCTTGTTTTGCTATCAACGTGTAAGGTTATGTGAAAAATTAAAAATTTTTAGTTTGGTTTTCCATGAAGCGCAGCGAGCGAGGAGTTTTAAGTATTATATACAACTGAAATAATTTCTCACTCAATAAAAAAAACCCGGGAAAATAAACTTGCACAAAAATTATACGCATATCTACAAATGTACGAGTAATATGATACGATAATTTATTAAAACAAGTTAGCAGAAGGTAAATAATATTTTTACAGTAATTATTTTGTAAGAAGATAGGTGTTTATGAAAAAATAAATACATAAATAAATAAATAAAGAAGAAAAAATGTAAGCCACAAGAAACCGTGAGAAATGGATTTGTAGGGAAAGATAAGAAGTGACGAGGAGTAAAAGATACGGTTAATCTAACTTACACAATCGCACAAAGTGTAAATAGAAGAATATAAAAGTGGAGGTATAATTTATCTTTCATTTGAGTAAGATCTGTGTAAATGTGTGCAAACTGATATAGCTTACTGTCTGTTGAACATATATCTTTTATAAATTTAGATATAACAAACACAGGGTGAAAGAGAAAGAAATTTATTATTTTTATCACACTTATTTAATTTTTTGCCAGAATTCCACAGGGAACAGTACTTGGACCTTTGTTTTACGTTCTGGAGAATGTTTCATGACGAAAGTGAAAAATTCGGGAGATGAATCTACAAAGATACACAAGTAAAAATTTCATATAAACATAGGTCCGGAAATGCTTATCCCATAAAAGAAATTCGTAATAAAATTTTTAAAGCGTTTAATTAAGAGTAAAAAATCTGGTGAGAAACGCACACACACACACACACACACACACACACACACACACACGACTTTCTCTTCCCAATGTAGATAATGAACAATGTAATCTATGTTTAATCACGAGTAAACAATGTAAAATGCAAAACATAATTGAATTTTAATCATGAGTGAATGGCGCAAAATAAAAATCAACCTTTGTAGAACTTAAAAATACGGAAAATCACAAACTGACATAACTAGGATCTGGAAAAAAGTGCTTGAAATAAAAGAGTAGATTTTTTAATTTTCTACAACTTTATTAGATTAGGCTATATACTTTGATCGTGAGATACTTACTTAAGGCCGCAATCTTTAAAAATTCAAATTTTTATCATTTTTTGAGGAAAATACAGAAAATCACTAATTGACGCTAAACTAAGGTCTGCAGAATAAAATGCATGAAATAAAAGTTGTAGATTTTTTATTTTCTATAACTTAACTATAAAATTTTCTCGCAAAATGCATACTAAGGCCACAATCTTAATCTTTAAAAAAAAAGCTATTTATTTACAGATTTTGCTGGAAAAAACCAGAAAATCACTAATTGCTGCTAAACTAAGCATTATACAAAAAAATGTTTAAAATAAAAGTTGTAGGTTTTTAAATGTTTTATAACTTTGATTAGACTATATAGGTCTACTTTTACCCTAAAATAGGACAAGAGAAAGTAAACATGGTGAATTTTTATGGTTTTTGACCTGAGAAAGCGAGTAAAACAAAGTCTCAGAACAATATCTTTAGTAGTTTTTAGAAATCTGGGGCAAAACGAAAAAATTGTAGTAAAACCCCTGTTTTTTTATACTTGTCGTACAATTAATCCGTTAAATATATAATAAACTCATAATTTTTTTTAAAATTCCTAATATGTGTACGTTACAATCTATTCAATTCAGAACAATGAGCAACCCCATGACCCAATGAGATGAGGATGATGTGTATGACGTGTAAATGAGATGTAGTCTTGTACAGACCCAGGTCGACGATTCCTGAAAGAGTATGGTTAATTGAACCCCAACCATCAAAGTACACCGGCAACCACTGTCTAGTATTCAAATCCGTATAAAAGTAACTACCTTTACTAGAATTTAAATCAGGAACCTTCGTCTCCGAAAATCAGCTGTTAAACAGCTGATTTTGGCGACGACTTTACCTCTAGACCAACCTGGTGGGTTAAACACATAATGAGGTTAGAAGCATACTATTACAGTATTCTTCCTGAATGCGTAACAACCTTATGTGTAGTAATTAATTCACTCATTATCTGTCAAGGTTTAAGCTCAATGGCCTGTTCCGGCATCCATCTTTTTTTAGGACTTCCCAAGCCTCGCTTCCCTCTAGGTTTATATTTCCATGCTCGCAGAGGAAGTCTGTGTGCTGGTATGGAAGTTTTTCTAATACCGTGCGTTCGGAAAGTCGCTGTGCACTGGAATTGTGACTATGGATTTATGAAAATATGTATAAAGAAATGACTAAGCATTTTGGAAAAAAATTTATTCAATACCTTAATTACATTGTTTATAGAAGGTGTTCGAAATGACCTCCATTGGCATCAATACAGCATTGCACTCGTTTCATTTTGTTTGCAAACACCTTTCGCAACTGAAGAACAGTGATTCCTTGAATGTATGCCGTTATTGCGGCTTTAAGTTCGTCAATCGTGTGTGGTCTGTTCCGATACACAGTTTGTTTCGCCGCACCCCATAAAAAGAAATCGGGGGGAGTCAGATCAGGAGATCTTGCAGGCCACAAACTCTTTGAAATTATTCGTTCACCAAACACGTTGCATAACGTTTTATACAGTTGCGAAAGGTGTTTGCAAACAAAATGAAACGAGTGCAATGCTGTATTGATGCCAATGGAGGTCATTTCGAACACCTTCTATAAACAATGTAATCACGGTTTAACAATGTAATTAAGGTATTGAATAAATTTTTTTCCAAAATGCTTAGTCATTTCTTTATACATATTTTCATAAATCCATAGTCACAATTCCAGTGCACAGCGACTTTCCGAACGCACGTTATATTCCTAACGTTTCCCACAGTGATTGAACATTTAACTCGACGCGTATAGCTCGTTACGTACTCCATCTAACCGGGCACAACTTTTGACTACCCGCAAAAATCTCATTTCAGCAGCCTGGATACGAGATTCTGTTCTTTTCTGTCATCCCCCCCCCCCCGAATAATTTTTCACATTTTGTGAATATTTCGTATGCAACCTTACAGTATTTTAAACGATAAAAACGGGAAAATATTTACAACAATCATACACCAATATTCTTCAAGTTAAGGTTAAATATTGGTAGGGTAAATACATTTTTTTTCTCAATATTGTTACTGTATGTAATAATGAAATATAAACTCAGTGAGTACATGACATCATTAAATAAATTAATAATTTTATTAAAATATTATTGAAAATAATTTAATAGCTGTCAATAAATAGTTTAATGTTTTTTTTTTAGTTTTTTATTTGTTATCGGGAACTGTACATTGTTGACAACTACCCAATTTGATCGCTGCTTTTTGCTGTATTTTTTTTTGACGTGGATTAGACATGAGTTTGAACAGGGACCCCATACAAAGTCACTTGCCCAACCGGTGTTACTTGACAAATAATGGCGTCTTTCTACCACCTGACTGACTGGGCTAACCCGAAGGGCAGTTTAATGTTAACTTGAAAAATATTGATATATGATATTTTTAAATATTTTTCCCGTTAAAAATAGGCCCTACTGTAAGAATACCTACATACGAAATATCCACAAAATGTGAAAAATTATGCTGGGAGGGGGGGAAATAACAGAAAAGACCCCGAGATTTATTCCTCTATAATGACACCCATGTTTCACTCCCACATGTTCTGAGTAGAACAGCCATTCCTCCATAAAATTTGATTTGGGTGTCCTTTCTCGTTTTCTTTTCTTCTTATGCGTAGTAAACTTGTGAAACAAAAATCTGGTGTGAAACACTCACACAACTTTCTCTTGCCAATGCAAATAATTAACAATAAACCTAACATTAGTAATAAAATATTAGAAATAAACAAAAAACTAACCTCAATAAACATAACCTAATTTTAATTATGAGTGAAAGACGCAAAATGAAAATCAACCTCAGTTTGGCTTAAAAATATGAAAAAATCACTCTTTCACGCTAAACTAGGCTCTGTAGAGAAGAATGCTTTAAATAAAAGTTGTAGATCTTTTAATTTTCTATAAATTTTATTATGTACATTTTGGTCGTAAAATGCATACTAAGGCCGAAATATTACAAAAATCGATTTTTCATACGTTTCCGTGAGAAAAAAACAGAAAAATCGATAATTAACGTTAAACAAGCGTTATACAAAAACATGTTTCAAATAAAAGCTGTAGGATTTTAAATTCTCTACAACTTTGATTATATAATATTTTGCGTTACAATGCATATTAAAACCGCAATCTTAGAAAAACAATTTTTTTACATGAAAACAGCCTCACCAAGACTTTCAGCAAACATGGCGCCTACCCATCTTGTAGAGCATAACAAATTTAGTAAACAAGGCGATTTAAAAAAAAATCGTAGAACCAGTTTTTTGAGAAAATCGCAAAAAAGTGAAAAATTACACGAATAAACTACTACTATCGGTTGACCGTTTTGATGAAAATGTTCATGTCGGGTCCGGTAGTGGTATGTAACTTAAGTTTCAAGTTTCAAGTTCGTACGATGTTCCTTTCTTGAGATATTTTGTACACACACACACACACACGCGCGCGCGCGCACACGGACGGACACACACACAGACCAATCGGTAAAAACATTTTTTTTGGGTTCAGGGGGTCTGAAAACCTGTAAATCCGGTGGAAACTCGATTTCGAAAAATCGACATGAAAACAATACTTTCCTTCCTATATTTTCATACAGTCGAGAGAAAGTAAAAATACTGTAAGAATACCTACATACGAAATATTCACAAAATGTGAAAAATTATGCTGGGGGGGGGGGAAATAACAGAAAAAACCCCGAGATTCATTCCTCAATAATGATACCCATGTTTCACTCCCACATGTTTTGAGTGTTACAGCCATTCCTCCATAAAATTTAATTCGGGTGTCCTGTCTCGTTTTCTTTTCTTCTTATGCGTAGTAAACTTGTAAAACAAAAATATTACAGGGAAGAATATTTCTAGTTGTTTACAGTTAAAAATACATTAAGATAATACGGAGTGCGTTAAGTTGATGGATTATTGTAGAAAATAGTAGAATATTATTTATGGGTGTGGAAACACAAACAAAACAGAATGGTATTAGATAGATAGAGAAAAAGTGTTCACAAACATTATAATACAGAAGATCCTTTGTCGATATTCATAACATTTATTCTATTGGTGATAGCCTCCTGTCTACCTGAATAAAGGGACAGTGAACATGAGAGCACTGATAACAGAGATAAGAAAAAGTTTTAACATTGAATGGCTCCTCCTCTTTACACAATAACTAAATTTTTGACCCCGTCGTTAATAAATCTATCCATTTTAAGGCCTACTTTTTTTAACTTCTCCGGATGTACATATCAACTTTACATATGAATTGAAAGAAAGAAATCTTCATTCAAAATAATCTATAAGATCCGAGCCGAGTTGAATGTTTTCCGTTACATTCAAAAATGGAATTAGTTCGTGTACACGCATTTAAATACATAGACTAACAATAATTGCACCCGCGCGTAGCTCCGGCTTATTAATATCCTTTAAATGGGGGATTGAATAAAATAGATGTTTATTTCTACACTAATTTCTACCTTTAACTTCACATTTTTACTTTCGGGTCTTTTCTGTTACTCCCCTCCCCCCAATGTATAATTTGTCAGATTTTATGGATATTTCGCATGTAATCAATCACTATTTTTAAATATAAAAATCTAGTGTGAAACACTCAAACAATTTTCTCTTGTTGTTGTTTAGGTCATCAGCCAAAAAGCTGGTTTGAACCTGTAGAGGTTTTACTAAGTAAAACGAGGAGTGAGGTGGTTTGCCATTGCCTTCCTCACTGAGTGGAAAAGTACGCTTATCAGCATGCCGGGCCCTCTGAAAAGCACATATTTTCCACTCTGCAAATGACACCTTCACTTCATTCACCACAGGGTCTGGCTGTATAATAAAATTCATTACGTTCAGAGAAGATAACTCTGATTAGTGTCTTTTACACCTCTACCTCTTCCGTTCTTAAATGATCAATCATTTAATTGGCTGACCATGTGATAAGAAACAGAACTATTTATTTTAGCCTTGCAACGAACAGATTGAGTGTAAATAATTTGACACTCTACCTGTCTGTTATGGGCAGAAATTTTCTCTTGCCAATGCAAATAACGAACAATATAATTTAACATTAGTAATAAAACATTAGAAACAAACAAAAAAAATTAACCTCAATAAATATAACCTTATTTTAATCATGAGTGAAAGACGCAAAATGAAAATCAACCTCAGTTTGGATTAAAAATAAGGAAAATCACACTTTCTCGCTAAACTAGGCTCTGTAGAGGAAGATGCTCTGATTAAAGTTGTAGATCTTTTAATGTCCTATAAAATTGATTATATACACTTTTATCGTAAAATGCATACTAAGGCTGAAATCGTAATAAAATCGATTTATTTACACGTTTTCGTGAGAAATAAAACAGAAAATCGCTAATTACCGCTAAACTAAGCGTTATACAAAAAAATGTTTGAACTAAAAGTTGTAGGATTTTAAATCTCTACAACTTGAATTATAATATACATTTTTCCGCTAAAATGCATCATAAAGCCGCAATCTTAAAAATACAATTTTTTTACGTGAAAACAGCCTCTTCAAGAATTTTAGCAAACATGACGCCTGCCTTACCTTGTAGAGCATAAAAAATTTAGTAAATGAGGCGATTTAAAAAAAAAATCGTAGGACCCGTTTTTGAGAAAATCGCAGAAGAGTGAAAAATTACACGATATACTACTACTTCCGGTTGACCGATTTTTATGAAAATGTTCGTGTCCGGTCTGGTAGTGGTGTCTAACTTAAGTTTCAAGTTCGTACGATGTTCCGTTCTTGAGATATTCTGTTCGCACAAACACACACACACACACACACACACACACGCGCGCGCACGCACGCACGCACACACACACACACACACACAGACCAATCGCTATAAACAAGTTTTTTTTTGGGTTCATGGGGTCTGAAAAGTGTAGATCCGGTGAAAACTCGATTTCGAAAAAATTGACATGAAAACAATACTTTCCTTCCTATATATTTATCTGCCCATGACGGACAGGTGGAGTGTCAAATTATTTACACTCAATCTGTTCGTTGCAGGGCTAAAATAAATAGTTCTGTTTCTTATCACATGGTCAGCCAATTAAATGACTGAATCATTTAAGAACAGAAGAGGTAGAGGTGCAAAAGACACTAATCAGAGTTATCTCCTCTGAAAGTAATGAATTTCATTATACAGCCAGACCCTGTGGTGAATGAAGTGAAGGTGTCGTTTGCAGAGTGGAAAATATGTGTTTTTCAGAGGGCCCGGCATGCTGATAAGCGTACTTTTCCACTCAGTGAGGAAGGCAGCGGTAAACCACCTCACTCCTCGTTTTACTTAGTAAAACCTCTACAGGTTCAAACCAGCCTTTTGGCTGATGACCTAAACAACAACAACATATATTTA
This sequence comes from Catonia carolina, assembly GCA_035578175.1. Classification (NCBI taxonomy): domain Eukaryota; kingdom Metazoa; phylum Arthropoda; class Insecta; order Hemiptera; family Achilidae; genus Catonia; species Catonia carolina. Next base: position 28,752,271 of record JAQMRL010000011.1, read on the forward strand.
TATAGGCAAGAGAAAGTAAGAACGGGAAAATTGAGTTTCGACGAAGAAGACAAAGGTAATGTCATTCAGGGGGAAGGAGCCAGTTAGAAGCAAAATTGTAATAGATAATAATATTTTGTTCTTCAGATCTCCCACTTTCAGTATCTAGTTTGCAACATTACATACGAACACGATAAAGTTGCTTACAATAAGATGCACCGATTTCAGAAAATATGCGGAACTATCCACCGCACTTTAAAAAATAGCACCAGCAAAAACACGAGGGTGAGATTTTATAAAACAATAGCAGTGCCGATCCAACTCTAAGGGAGTTGCACTTGGGTGCTATCAAAGCGAGAGGAGAGTAGATTACAAGCATCTGAAATGAAATTTCTTGGACGTACGTATGGGTGTAGTAGAAAAGATCGTTACAGGAATACCAAGATAAGGAAACAACTCAACATCTCTATAAACGACAGGGTATCTCAGAACAGAATGCAGTGGTTAAAGAGTAGAAGAAGAAGAAGGAGGAGAAGGAGAAGGAGAAGGAAGAGGAGGAGGAGAAAGAGAAAAAGGAGGAAGAGGAGGAAGAGGAGGAGGAGGAGAAGGAGGAAGAGGAGGAGGACGAGGAGGAGACGAAGAAAAATGGGAGAAATATTTAAAAAAATTCTACACCAATATTCAAGTTAAGGTTAAAATACATTTATAGGTAAGGTAAATACATTGAAGTATTTACATATACAATGTAAAATTTATTATTCATAAATTTATACTTTCAATTATCAATTTATTTAAAATTTATGTATAGATATGTACTTTTAATTTATTATACATATAAATCCTTCACCAATATTCTTTAAGTTAAATATAGGAAGGTAAATTTTAATGTCATTAAATTAATGTAACATAATTAAATAAAATATTATTAAATAATTTAATAACTTTCAATAAATAGTTTAACGTTAACTTGAAAAATAATGATGAAGGATTTTTTTCAATATTTCTCCCGTTTTTATCGTTAAAAATACTTTAAGATTACATACGAAATATCCATAATATGTGACAACAAATTATGCTGAGAGGGGGATAACAGAAAATACCTTTACTTTCTCTTCCCCTATATGAACATATAGGGATGGAAAGTATTGTTTTCATGTCGGTTTTGAAATCGAGTTTTCACCGGATATAAATACACATTTCAAGACCGGCGAACCCCAAAAAACATGTTTTTAGCAATTGGTTTGTGAACAAAATATCTCAAGAAAGAAAAACTGTAAGAAGTTGAAACTTGGAACTTACGTTAGGTACCACTACAGGACCCGACAAGAACATTTTCATCAAAATAATTGAACCGGAAGTAGTAGTTTATTCGCGCGGTTTCTTAGTTTTTACGAATTTCTCGAAAACGGCTATCGCGGTTTTTTTTAAATCGCTTCATTAACTAAATTTTTCTGATCTACATGATAGGGTAAGCCCCACGACAGCTGAAATACTTAAGGGTCCAGTTCTCTCGTAGGAAAAAAATGTTTATTATAAGTTTGTAGCCTTAATATGCATTTTAGGGCAAAGATGGAACAAATAAAACATTTGAAAACCAAAAACTTATAATTCAAAACTTTTTCTGTAACGCTTAGGTTAGCGTATGCATTTAATGGCAAAAGTTTTTACAATCATAATTATAAAAAATTTAAAACCCCACAACTTTTCACGAAAAGTTCACAATATTTACGAATTCGATGAGTGTGGTTAGAGGCTTGCAGACTGAAGAAATTACAGAGCTAATTATGGAACATATATCCAACCTACTTCGACATATTAACAACAGGAATGAAGTACACATTGTATGGGTTCCGTCGCATTGCGGTATAAACGGAAATGAGACAGCGGACACGGCCGCCAAAGAGGCGTTAAAGACCCCACTGATAGATAAACATCTTTCATCTCATACAGATATCAGGAGACATCTGCACAACCAAATTGAACAACACTGAAGCCAAATCTGGTCTCGACATCCTCCAACGAACTTCACCACATCAGAAAAAAGATTTTTGAAAACCCTAAGCCTCACTTGGAGCTTCAAAGGCATCAAGTTCTACTTACACGATTACGAATTGGACACTCCACACTTACACACAAACACTTGCTGAAGAAAGAAGAACCACAACATTGTACACGTTGCAAAACGCCAATTACAATCAAAAGCATCATCACAGACTGCCAAACTACACAATCCACACGAACAGTATTCAAAATTAACAACATTTTAGCACTTAATTTAGTACCTATACAAAGTAGCGGTTCAAAACACAATAAATTTTTTAAAATTTCAGATTTGATATAATTGTAAAATCGCATATGTTATTTTTCATTGTGTCATTCTATTTTTATTTTTCTGTCGTCTAAATTTTAATTGAACCTAACTAATTTTTCATTATGTTTTTATACATGACCTAATTGTATTTGATTGTCTTCTTTGGAAATTTTATACTACATGTATTTATATGTAACATGGTCGCTAATGACCTCGTAGTCGATGCGACCTTACATAAATAAATATTATAAAACCCCACAACTTTTATTTCAAGCATTTCTTTCTACAGAGCCTATACGCCTTTAGGGTCAATTAACCCACCGGGTTGGTCTAGAGGTAAAGTCGTCGCCAAAATCAGCTGTTTAACAGTTGATTTTCGGAGACGAAAGTTCCTGGTTCAAATCCTAGTAAAGGTAGTTACTTTTATACGGATTTGAATGCTAGACAGTGGTAGCCGGTGTACTTTGATTGTTGGGGTTCAATTAACTATACTCTTTTAGGAATGGTCGACCTGAGTCTGTACAAGACTACACTTCATTTACACGTCATATACATCATCCTCATCTCATTGGGTCATGGGGTGGCTTATTGTTTTGAATTGAACAGATTGCACGTACACACATTAGGGATTACAAGAGAAAAGAGGGTCAATTAGTGATTTACCGTATTTTTCAAGTGCAGAAAAGTTATTTTAATTTAGGTTGATTTTAATTAATCATTTACCATGATTAAAATTAGGTTTTTTTAAATTGTTTATTCATGATTAAACACAGGTTATATTTTTAATTATTTATATTGACAAGAGAATATCGTGTGATTGTTTCACACCAGAATTTCTCATGTAAATAACGCATAATAATGGAAAATCTTCGAAAATTTCTATTATGATTCGGCAATAATGTTTCACCATCTCTTTCTATCTGTGCGGATTTAATCCAAGTAAACTTAAAGCGAGGTTAAAGAAACTATTAAATACAGAAATGTGCATTACCATAAATATAACAACACTATCTTGCCCAATTACTCTGCAACTCTCTTCCAAATGTACTGAATTACAAATTTATTGTAACCAATTTTTCAAAAAATTAATATAATAAAATAAAATAAACGTAATTTTTAAAAAATCGTGACCTATTTTTAACGTTTTCTCCATTTATTCGTTTGAAAAAAAATACCGAAATTTATTTTTAACGATATAATCATCAACAAGAGATATTAATAATCCTAAAAAAATTTTCGGTACGTACCCGGACCTTTAAGATTAATATCATAACTGAAAAACATTCATAAATCGTTTCATGTATTTTCAGAATGAGTAAGACATATTAATAACTTTTATTTTAGAAATAATATTAAAAAAATTAAATTTCATTATAAAATTTCACATAAAAAATGAAATCATACTAATCCTTAAACTGGTTTTTGAAGACAACAATTTATTTTGAAATAGGTTTAACGTGAAGGATATTACTATATTTTATTCGTGCAATTTTTCATTTTTTAGCGATTTTCTCAGAAACGGGTCCGATAATTTTTTATTGTCAATCATCTCATTTACTATATTTTTTATGTTATATAAGATAGGGTAAGGGCCATGCTTCTAAAATTACTAGAAGCTGTGCTCTCATGGTGAAAAAATTGTTTTTTTTTAAGATTACAGCCTGATATGCATTTTGGGTAAAAGATTATAAAATATAAAAGATTATATAAAAGAAAAATTTTAGACAATTTTTTTTTTTGGTTTAACGTCTGACTTTTGCAATTACTGCTAATGCAGACGGTGAAAGATGAAGTTATTTTTTTGTAACGTATGAAAATAGGCCGTGCCTGAATGGGATTCGAACCCAAGACCGCATGATGAGAGGCGAGCACATTACCAACTACGCCAATGCGGCCGGCTTTAGACAAATTAAAAACCAAGAACTTTTATTTAAAACATTTTTTTTCTACAATGCTTAGTTTAGCGTAAATTAGTGATTTTCTGAATTTTGCTAATCAAAATCTGTAAAAAATTTAATTTTTAAAGGCTGCGGCTTTTTTTTTTTGTTTAATTTCCGACTGTTCTGCAATTACTGCTAACGCAGACGGTAAAAGATGAAATGATTTTTTGTAAAGTATGAAAATATCCCGTGCCTGAATGAGATTCAAACCCAAGACCGCATGATGAGAGGCGAGCACGTTACCAACTACGCCAATGCGGCCGGCAAAGACTGCGGCCTTAGTACGCATTTTATGACAAAAGTGTATGTACAATTAAAGTTATAGACAATTAAAAAACCTACAACTATTATTTTAAGCGTTTTAAACAGTCCTAGTTTACAGTCAATTAGTGATTTTCCGTATTTTAAAATTCTAAATTTTTTTTGGTTTAACGTCCGACTGTTCTGCAATTACTGCTAATGCAGACGGTGAAGGATGAAATGATTGTTTTTGTAACGTATGAAAATATGCCGTACCCGAATGGAATTCGAACCCAAGACCACATGATGCAAGCACGTTACCAAAAAATTCTACAGAGGTTGATTTTCATTTAGCAGAATTCACTCATGATTAAAATTAGGTTACGTTTTTCATTTTTCATTGTTTACTCATGATTAAACATAGATTATATTGTTCATTATTAATATTAGAAAGAGTAAATGATGTAAGTGTTCCACACCAAATTGTTTTTATTTTGTAAAAAATAAAAAATAAAAAATGAAACAGTCGAAATAAAACTATTAAATAAGAAAGTATGCCCAAAACAGGTAGGTTGAATGTTAAATTTGTACTTGGTATGCTAATTCCAGGGCTACAAAAAGTAGTTGTGTTTCTTATCACATAGTGAGTTAATTATATGACTAAAGTGTTAAAGAACACAAGAGGTGGAGGTGTACAACACACTAGTGTCAAAGTTATCTCTTCTGAAAGTAATCAATTTCATTACACAGTCAAACCCTGAGGTGAATGAAGTGAAGGTGTCATTTGCAGGGTGGAAAGTAAGTAGATGCTTTTCCAAAGGCCTGGTATGCTGTTGAGTTTACTTTTCCACCTAATGGAAAAAGGCATGGTAAACAATCACACTCCACATTTTACTCAGTAAAGGCTAAAAACGTTCAAACCAACCTTTCCAGTGTAATACAACATCCAGAGCTACAAAACATAGTTTTGTTTCTTATCACATAGTGAGCCAAATACCGTGCGTTCGGAAAGTCGCTGTGCACTGGAATTGTGACTATGGATTTATGAAAATATGTATAAAGAAATGACTAAGCATTTTGGAAAAAAATTTATTCAATACCTTAATTACATTGTTAAACCGTGATTACATTGTTTATAGAAGGTGTTCGAAATGACCTCCATTGGCATCAATACAGCATTGCACTCGTTTCATTTTGTTTGCAAACACCTTTCGCAACTGAAGAACAGTGATTCCTTGAATGTATGCCGTTATTGCGGCTTTAAGTTCGTCAATCGTGTGTGGTCTGTTCCGATACACAGTTTGTTTCGCCGCACCCCATAAAAAGAAATCGGGGGGAGTCAGATCAGGAGATCTTGCAGGCCACAAATTCTTTGAAATTATTCGTTCACCAAACACGTTGCGCAGGAAAGCCATTGAGATGTTAGATGTATGTGCTGTTGCCCCGTCTTCTTGGAACCAACCATTATTCATTTCCACTTGTGTTATTTGATGCGTAAAGTTCTCTAAAATATCAGAACAATAACATAAAATTTTTTTTCCAAAATGCTTAGTCATTTCTTTATACATATTTTCATAAATCCATAGTCACAATTCCAGTGCACAGCGACTTTCCGAACGCACGTTATATAACTAAGCATTTAACAACAGATTAAAAGAGGTAGAGGTGCAAAAGACACTATAGTCGCAGTTATCTCCTCTAAGAGTGATAAATTTCATTATACGAGGTGTGGCTATTAAATAACGAGACTGACGTTGTACAAAATTTTATTTTTATTTTATACATAATCACTTATTGTCACCTTCAATATACACTCCTTCTCTATCCCTACAATGCTCCATGCGAATTTTCCATAGTTGGAAACAGTGCTGGAAGTCATCTTCTGTCAACTCCTTCACAACACGTGACGCTTTATCTTTTACAGCTTCCACAGACGTAAATCTTGTCCCTTTTAATGCAGATTGCACCTTAGGAAACAGGTAGAAGTCACATGGTGCAAGATCTGGTGAATAAGGTGGATGTTCTAACACTGAGATGCTGTATTTGGCTAGGAACCTCTTGACAGATAACGCGGAATGAGCTGGCGCATTGTCTTGGTGGAGAACCTATGATTTGTCCTTTCACATTTCATGGCGTCTTTTCTTACTCTTTGACGAAGTTTAGAAAGTACCTGAAGGTAGTAATATTGATTAATTGTTTGAAATTCAGGAACCCAGCGAAGGTACACAATCCCATGGATATAAAAAAAAACAATCATCATTGCTTCAAATTTTGACTTACTCATTCGAGCTTTTTGGCTCTCGGTGAAGTTCGGCTCTTCCAGTGCATGGATTGGCGCATCGTTTCCGGATCACAAATAAAAAACCACGTTTCATCACATGTTCTTATCGTTTCCAAAAAATTTGAGTTATATCAATCACGTACAAAGTGTCAGTACAAACATTTTTGCGAGCTTCATTACAAAAGTTTTAGAGCGGCACGTTTCCTGAAGGAGCTGACAGAAGATGACTTCCAGCACTGTTTCCAACAATGGAAAATTCGCATGGAGCGTTGTAGAGACAGAGAAGGAGTGTATATTGAAGATGACAATAAGTGATTATGTATAAATAAAAATAAAATTTTTTACAAATTCAGTTTCGTTATTTAATAGCCACACGTCGTATTTCTCAAATATTAATTATTACTAATTTCAATCTCATTAACAGATGAAATTGTAATCGTGTTAACATTTATCAAAATTACTGATTGTTCTATTTTATGTAATCAGATTGTAATGTAGCAGACTTGTAAAAAAAAGTGAGGTAAACCACCTCGCTTTTCGTTTTACTTAAGAAAGCCTCTAGATGTTCAAACCAGCCTTTCGGCTGATGACCAAAACAGCAACAACACTCATGATTAAACATAGATTATATTGTTCACTATGTAAATTGCAAAGAGAAAGTCGTGTAGGTGTTTCACACCAATTTATTTTTTTATTTTGTAAAGGATGAAAAATCAAAATGACAACAGTTGAATTGCAAAAAGAAATAAACCGTAGGTTTTACTATATTTTTATGAAATGTTATGTGTAATCTTATTAAAAAGAAGTAAATACTTTTGACCTTACTGTGGTACGATTAGATGTTACTTCTGTAACTAATTGCAACCAATTTAATGTTAAGTGAGCAAAATAATTGCGATGAATGTTTTTAAGATGTTTCATGTAAACGAAAGGAAAGGTTGTTTAGAATGTATTTCCATATAAGAGCATGGTTACAATCACGTTTTAACAAAATGATTTAAAACGTACATTTATATTTTCATAAAAAGTATAAAATGAAGTAGTAGTCACTTGAAATATTACGAACAAGAAAAACGTAATACATTATTTCAATGTTTTAAGATGAGCTAAAGAGAACATGTACATAAAAACATTTCTATAATATGTATATTCATGGCGTCGGTTTCTCTAGTAGGCTTACTCAACTAATCTTATGGTTGTCATAGAAAGAATCTTGGAGTAAAGATGTATTATCGCAGTAATAAAGGAGTCTGTGACGGAGAGCATTATATATATGACAAAGGGTCGACTTTAATATTGACCTTGACTGATTCCAGCGAAGCTACGGGGCTCTGTCGTAAGAGAGCAACACTGTACGTTATCGCGCCTTAATAGAATATAGTTATGCAATACCCGCACATCTGTTATGTATTGCAAAAAGACTATGGTTTATAATGAAGGGGTTAAGTAGCGCGGTAATATTATTTTTTAATTCGGTAATTGGACAAATCGATTTAAGTTGTTTATTACTTTATGCTTAATTTTATACCCTTATAAAGATAGTTACTACCACGCGGAGGGCCCGAGTTCAATTCCCGGCCATGGTCTGGAAATTTTCACAATGTAAAATCCGACGTAGTCGCTAATGACCGAGCTCTTGATGCGACTTTAAAGTAAAATATCTGGTGTGAAACATTCACACAACTTTCTCTTGCCAATGCAAATAATTAACAATAAACCTAACATTAGAAATAAACAAAAAACTAACCTCAATAAACATAACCTAATTTTAATCATGAGTGAAAGACGCAAAATGAAAACTAACCAAGTTAGCTCAAAAATACGGAAAATCACTCTTTCACGCTAAACTAGGCTCTGTAGAGAAAAATGTTTGAAATAAAAGTTGTAGATCTTTTAATTAACTATATATTTCATTATATAAACTTTTGTCGTAAAATGCATAATAAGGCTGAAAAACCAGAAAAACGCTAATTACCCCTAAACTAAGCGTTATAAAAAGATGTTGACATAAAAGTTATAGGATTTTAAATTGTCTACAACTTTTATTGTATAAATGTTTGCGCTGAAGTGCATATTAAAGTCGCACTCTAAAAAAACAATATTTTACGAGAAAACAGCCTTTCCAAGAATTTCAGCTAACATGGCGCCTACCCTATCTTGTAGAGCATAAAAAATTGAGTAAACCAGGCGATTTTAAAAATAATCCAGGACCAGTTTTTGAGAAAATCGCAAAAAAGTGAAAAATGACACGAATAAACTACTACTTCCGGTTGACCGATTTTGATGAAAATGTTCGTGTCGGGTCCGGTAGTGGTTTGTAACTTAAGTTTCAAGTGTGGCCCAAAGAGATGAGTAATTTGTTGCACATAACATTGTGCAAGTAATAAATAAACCAATAATGTAAAAAATAATATATGTGTTTATATTGCTAAGGGATTACACGTATGCATAAAAAACCATAACACAGGAACATACTTTACTTCCTTAGTCAGCAAACTATGTTTACAATACACAAAAAAAGCAAAAAGAGATATTGAACGAACACAGTAACACACAGAACGAAGCTCATAGCACTACCTAGCGGAGAATAAGTAAACTAATACTAGTCGAGTTAGTTCAACAGTACGACGGTAGATCGCGCCTCAATGCATTTTTACATCTTAATAGTACAATACGTGTTGTACTCAAACGACGATGGATGTACAAGAAAAATTATTTTACCGTTTTTATAAATTTTATTAGAAAATAATAAACTTTTTATAAAATATAATAATTAAATATTTATTATTTCTTCTGAATATTTTATAAAATTTATTTAGTCATAGTTACAAGAAAAAAAATATAATCGCTTAGTTAACAATAGAATATTTTTTGCATACTCAAGATGTTCTTGAATAACAATGAATAACAACAGAATGTACAATCCTATAAGTACACACTTCTGGCAATAAATTTTAATATTATTTATAATTGCTATGTAATGGCATTATTTTATTATGTCCTTTACGGAATATATTTTCTTTTTTATCTTCCTACATTGTTATCAACGAAGTGAGAAATGTTTCCTTTTATAATTCTTTTTTACTTTCTCTTGCCTATATGAATCTATAGAAAGGAAAGGATTGTTTTCAAGTCGATTTTTCAAAACCGAGTTTTCACCGGATCTATACGTTTTCAGACCCCTGAACCCAAAAAACATGTTTTTAGCGATTGGTCTGTGTGTGTGTCTGTGTGTGTGTATGTACAAAATAGGTATCTCAAGAACGGAACATCGTACGAACTTGAAACTTGAAACTTAAGTTACATACCACTACCGGACCCGACACGAACATTTTCATCAAAATCGGTCAACCGGAAGTAGAAGTTTATTCGTATAATTTTTCACTTTTTTGCGATTTTCTCAAAAACTGGTCCTACGATTTTTTTAAAAATCGCCTGGTTTATTCAATTTTTTATTCTCTACAAGATAGGATAGACGTCATGTTAGCTGAAATTCTGGGTGAGGCTGTTTTCACGTAAAAACATAGTTTTTTTTAAGATTACGGCTTTAATATGCAATTCAGCGCAACAATTTATATAATAAAAATTGTAGAGAATTAAAAATCCTACAACTTTTATTTCAAACATTTTTTTGTATAACGCTTAGTTTAGCGGTAATTTGCGATTTTCTGTTTTTTTCTCACGAAAATGTGTGAAAAATTGATTTTTTTAAGATTTTGGCCATTTTACGACAAAAGTGTATATAATTAAATTTATAGAAAATTAAAAGATCTACAACTTTTATTGAGAGCATTTTTCTCCACAGAGCCTAGTTTAGTGAGAAAGAGTGATTTTCCGTATTTTTAAGTCAAACTGAGGTCGATTTTCATTTTGGGTCATTCACTCATGATTAAAATTAGGTTATGTTTATTGACGTTAGTTTTTTTGTTTATTTCTACTGTTTTAATACTAATGTTAGGTTTATTGTTAATTATTTGCACTGGCAAGAGAAAGTTGTGTGAGTGTTTCACACCAGATTTTTCTTATTTTCATTCATTTTAAGTCAAGTTGACAGCTTGGTCATTACCGACTACTGTTGCTAATTAATTAGCTAAACAAATACGGTTTTGGCACTGTACCGGTGGGTTTTAACTTCTTATAATTTCACAGATACTAGACATCAAGTAAAAGAAATTGTCAGTTAGCAATGACTTTATAATTGTAAATGTCTCTTAAAATGCTCTAATATCTACCATTTTAATTTAAAATTTTAAAAAAAGTCCGGGGGAGGACACTCGGATCCCCAGCTGCCTGAGGAGGTTATGGAACACCCCCTAAGATCCCCGGTAATCCCTGCAACCCCAATAAAAAAAAATTCCCTAATAAGAATAGGCGATTAATACAACAATAGAATATTCTATTGAATTTACGCCTATTTTTTTAGTAATAGTTTTACTTTGCCCATAACAGACAGGTTGGAGTGTTAAATATTTGCACTCGATCTGCTTGTTCCAGGGCTACAAAAAACAGTTCTATTTCTCATCACGTGGTCAGCCAATTATATAACTAAAATATATATATATATATATATATATATATATATATATATATATATATATATATATATTATAAGAGAATTATATGACTAAATTATATGACATATTATATGATTAAAGCTTTTAAGAACAGAAGAGGTAGCGGTGTAAAAGAAACTAGTCAGAGTTATCTACTCTGAAAGTAATGAATTTCATTATACAGCCAGACCCTGTGGTGAATGAAGGGAGGTTGTCATTTGCAGGGTGCAAAGTAGATGCTTTTCGGAGGGTCTGGCATGCTGATAATCATAGGTTACTTTGTACGCAGTGAGGAATGCTCTGGTAAACCACCTCACTCCTTATTTTACTTAGTAAAATCTCTAGAGGTTCAAATTAGGCTTTCGGCTGTTGGCCTAAACAACATTATTTTCACCCTTTTTTTTATTTCATAATTATTTAAACCATATAAACAATATAAGTTTAAAGGTAAAAGCCGTTTAATACTTAAATAAACTTTAAAAACTTTCTCTACTTATTTGTACTTACTAAAGGATGTATAAAAAATGTATTACTAGAAAAAGTTGATCAATAATATATTTATTTATCACTTATAATACATATTAATAACGGTATAGGCTTTAATATTAACAACTATTAAAAATATAAATGAAATGATATTACATTATTTAATTCCTTAATTAACATAAATAATTAAATACGCTGACAATTAAAACTTGTAACTTATAACTGGCCGAAAATTACCATATTTTATAAATATTAATGTAACTTTTATTATTTTATTTATTACAAAAAAACTGTATAAAAAATATTTATTTCATATTAAAAGAAAATTACTAACGGGTGTTTCAAAAAGTACGTAAGTAAACACGAGGGTAAATAAAGACAGACCACAACAAAAATAGTGCAGGTTATAAACTTTTAGGTTATACTGCCAACCTATGAATAAATAAAAGAGAGACGGCAGTGTGAAAAAATAGTAAAATAAATTACAGTAAAATATTAATCGAAAGGGAAAATTATTTTATAAAATTTTGTGACAGATGGCAAATCAGCTTTAACATACAATCACAAAAAAATTAATAAAATATTTCTAGTTGGCATAGCAACATGATTGTAACGCCGTTTTAAAGCGCACATTTCAAACTATATTTTTAACGAAAAAAGGAAAAATTGATAAATTTTTTATTTTTCCATCCACACTCCCCTTAAGGGGGTAGTCAACCTTGAAAATGAAAATCAAAAATTCTGGCTATAATTTATCGTTATTTATTTTAAATGAAAGAGTAATTTACTAGTAATGATCTACCATTTGAACCAAGCCAACAAATTAATAACAGCCCCTAATATAAGGGTGAGGTTGGAAAAGCGGGCTTTTACGGGGGAACAAATATCTCAGGAACCAAGAAAGATATCAACATCATTCTTATGCTTCAAAATACAGAAAATTGCTGTCTATTATCTGTTGTATGCGCTTGTATGTAGTTTTTCTTACAAGAAATTTATTGAAGAAAAACCATATTTTCAAAAATATTTATTTTATGTATTCACAAATTATTTTTTAACTAAATCCCTATTAAGGTTTTTGTAATAATCATTCTACAGATAATACAGCAAGAAATTATGGACATTTGAAAAAAACATCATCCAAATATCTCCAATAAAAACCAAAATATTTAATTCCTAACAATGTACAATCATGCAAAAACCACATTTCCGGAAAACTTAAAGTTGAAGGAATAATTTCACTCGCCTTGCTAGTGATCTTTATTTTAAACAGATGTTTTTATTACTTTACATCAACGTACAAACAAAGTAAACATACGTTGCGCTTTAGAAAATTTTAAACTTCAAATAAATGCAAAAAACAATCGAAATTAAAAAAAATCATCTTCTTGAGTTGACTACCCCCTTCAATAAACAAAGAACGTTTCTCTTCATCTACATAAAGAAGGTGAAAGTGGTATTCTATTAAGTACAGAAAACCGATATAAAAACATATAAGATTAAATTGTCTATTAATATTATTTCCATAATTATTTTACAAAACGTATTGTGTTTTTTCTTTTGTTTCAAAGGATTATGACAATGCGTGTTTTTAATCACATATAATAAGCAACTAGGAAGCGGATTTGGGCTAAGCTAACTTAATCGCAAAGCTGCCACTTAATATATTATGTGCTTAATCTCTTCCTTACTAAATTTAGTTAATGGGAATAAAATAATGGGTGTTTAAAAAATAAAACAACCGTAACATTAATAAAGTATAAGTAACCGATAGGTAAATTTCATATCTCATATTTAATCTGGAACTCGATCCTTTTTTTGATAATTACAAACAATTTTCATCAAAATGTTATCAGGCGCTCACCAACCAATAAATGATATAAGTTCACAGAGCAGACTCGCATCTTTTTCTTTCTTTCTTCCTTTCCTTCTTTCTTTTTTCTATTATTTCTTTTTCCTTTTCCTTTTATTAATTTATAAATAAATAATATTATTTTTGATCAAGTTTTGCTAAACTATTTTTTGTGGGAATTTTTGTTTTTTTCTTATTAATTTATTATTGTAGTAAGTAATTTTATTGAAACGTTATCTTATTTTTATGAGAAAAAGAGACAAAAAGTGTATTAGCATGTATATTATGTAAATAAAATAGTTATTGTTTTGTAAATATGTAATTTTTTTATGTCAATAAGGCTTATATGGATAAGTTCGGTTAGCCTTTATATTGTTGTAAATAAATAAATAAATATCTCCTTACATATAAGTTGGCAACACTGTATTTTAAATTTACAGATTGTAACAATTGAAATATCGTTATTGTGCACAAGTGCTACTTCAGCTTATAAATAATACGAACGAGTAAAAGCGGAGTTTTAGTTAATATTTCCCAATTCTACTGTTCCGAATAAATCGACAATCTTGAATTTGTTGAATAAATTTTGTGAGAATAGCGGTGTACAAGATCAAAGAAGGTCAAGCTTCAATGATAACCGTGGAAGTTCTGGATGATGTACAATAACGTTTGACTCGCTTTCCTAGAAAATCGCTCGGGAAGTTATCTTCACTGCGTTGGGTTTACACAAACGATAATTTTGGTAACAGCAGGTTAACAAATAGGGTAAGTCTGTTAAAACTTTTTGTGGTGAAAATCTGGTTGAAAAAATTGTTTTTATAAGATTCCGGCATAAATATGCATTTTAGAGCAAAGGTGTAAGAGTACCCTGGGTCTTTTCTGTTATCTCTCCCACCGCATAATTTGTCACATTTTGTGGATAAAACCGGGTCTTTTATATCTTCCAATCTCTATACGGCAATTTTTAAACAACATTCAAAATATAGGATTATTATATAGGTCAACGCAGAATAAAATGAGCTAAATTTTGATGTAAAATATGTTGAAATTCGACTCATAGTTTTGGAGCTGCAAGGGTTTAAACTTGGGTGTCTTTGATTATGAAACCGATAGTAGAGGTTTAAATCAGCCTTTTCGACTGATAACCTAAAAAACAACCTATTATTCATTACAGTAAAACCTCACTAATTCGGAATTCGCAATATTTCGGACTACTCCAAGAAGAGCAGCTTTTTTAATTTTTTTAGAAGTTTTTCAGTTAAAAATTAATAAAGTGCTACTTCAAAAAATAATAGCTTTTAACTGTCTAATAAAAATTGTTTCATCTTGTAATACATTATTGGTTACTCAGTGAAGGAAACGTTCCACAATTTAAGCTAGTGAAGTGAGAAACCACATAGACGAACTTATTGAATTTGCAGACTTCAATCCGGAATTCAATGACTATTATCTTGTACTAAGAGAGATGCGCCAACAAGTTATAAGAAAACAGTGTAGCAAAGAATCACAGAAAAAAATAACAAGTTTTTTTTCTAAGCAACCTCAAATGATCCCTGAGGATATTTGTCAACCCTCTACTTCAACAAGTGCCAAATAATCGGTACGTAAGTACAGTGTTTTAATTAAATATCATTTTACACTGGACATTTATTATTTAACAATATTTTTACTGCCGTAAATATTTTTATTTCTATACTTTTAACTTTGTTGTTTTTCAATATACTGTACTGTAAATTCATTAAACATCGATATTTCAGACAAGTAACGTTTATTTTTTAATTTTAATTGCCTAAATTATTCAATTTTTAGATGTAAACAAATATTCACGATAATTTGGACTTCACTTCCCCCCAATTAGTCCGAATTAGTGAGGTTTTACTGTATTTACAATGACAAAAAAATCTCGTTTGAGTGTTTCACGCAAATATTTTCATCTAATTTAATAATATAGTAATGTTACTGACTTGAAAAATTCAAATTTTTATCGTTTTAAAAACAAAGAAAACTCATGTGTCATGTTTAAAAAAAAAATTAAATCCGGAATATAATCAACGTTAATTAATCCTTTTATAAGCTTTTATAATACTTTTTAAATTTAAAAAAAAATGGAGATAATTACTTAATAAAGATGGACAGACCATCTATGTAAGGGCTTTTACTTGGAATTACATGCATGCATACTACCACTTGATACTGATAAAAGAAGATTAAAAAAGGGCATTTAAGTTCACCCTACAAATTATCCAGCACTTTTCTATAACAAACTAAATGAAAATATTTTTAAAAAAATACACCAGATGTTAATAATTCTCAAACTATTGCGTTTTATAATGTTTTAAACAATAATAGATGTTAATATAATCCTTGTAAGTACATTACTTAAACAATTTCTCTCAAGTTTATCATAATTATAGATACAATAGAAAATAATAGGTTTTGTACAATAAAAAAGTTGAAGAAGTAATTACTTAATTTTACCATCCAAAATTCTTTTACTATTCTATTTCAGAATTGTTTAATAAAAAAAAAATCTGTTGTAAAACATTCACAGAACTTTCTCTTGCCAATGTACCTATTAAAACATATAACCTATAATTAACCCTTGATAAAGCAGTACTACCGGGAAAATATATAAGTTGTATACTCGGTTCACAGTAAGAAAGATATCTTCTAGTTTCAAGATTCAAGTTCGTACGATGTTCCGTTCCTGAGATATTCTGTACAATGACACACGCGCGCGCGCACACACACACACAGATCAATCGCTAAAAACATGTTTTTTTTTTGGGTTCAGGGGGTCTGAAAACGTGTAGATCCGGTGAAACTCGATTTCGAAAAATCGACATGAAAACAATACTTTCCTTCCTATATATTCATATAGGCAAGAGAACTGCCCATAACAGACAGGTAGAGTGTCAAATTATTTACACTCAATCTGTTCGTTGCAGGGCTAAAATAAATAGTTCTGTTTCTTATCACATGGTCAGCCAATTAAATGACTGAATCATTTAAGAACAGAAGAGGCAGAGGTGTAAAAGACACTAATCAGAGTTATCTCCTCTGAAAGTAATGAATTTCATTATACAGCCAGACCCTGTGGTGAATGAAGTGAAGGGGTCATTTGCAGAGTGGAAAATTTGTGCTTTTCAGAGGGCCCGGCATGCTGATAAGCGTACTTTTCCACTCAGTGAGGAAGGCAATGGTAAACCACCTCACTCCTCGTTTTACTTAGTAAAACCTCTACAGGTTCAAACCAGCCTTTCGGCTGATGACCTAAACAACAACAACAGGCAAGAGAAAGTAAAAAAAAAAAATAATTTGGTTGTTGTTTAGATCATCAGCCGAAAGGCTGGTATGAACCTCTAAGGCCTTCTTTAAGTATAAAAAAAACAAGGAAAGAAGTTTACAGCGAATGGAACAGTATGTGTGGATGTCAGGCCCTCTGAAAAAAACATCTACTTTCCACACTCCAAACAATACCTTCACTTCATTCACCACAGGGTTTGACTGTATAACTTTACAATTTGACTGGCATACTGATACGCATACTTTTCCATTCAGTGAGGAAGGAAATGGTAAACCACCTCACTCCGCGTTATACGTAGTAAAGCTTCTAGAGGTTCAACCTAGCCTTTCAGTTGATGACCTGAACAACGATAAGTCAAAAAAGGTCTCCAATATAATTTATATAGAGATTTTATTTTTTGATTTAGATATATTTGTCAAAAGCAACAATGTAACATATTTCACAATAATTTTTTTTTTCTCTTTAATTTTTTATTTACAACTGTAAAATGTTACAACAAGCAAATGTGATAATCATCATAATAATGTAAATGACATGATAGGCATGAGAGGGGTAGGGCCCCCATTGGTGCCCCCCCAAGAATGAAATTTGTATATCAAATTAGCAGGTCTCTACTCCAGCGTCTTTTAAGGCGTCTAGGGGGATTATCAGGTAAATGGACGGAGGAAAGTGAACGCACCAGGGGGTTTTCGTGTTCGTGTGACTTGTCGTGAAAGCGTTTGTATAGGTATTCAATGGAATTTTGTACAAGTGGTGTTTTCAAATCTGTATGTAAGGTTTTGTTGCTAACGTAAAGAGGTGCATTTGCTATAAGGCGTAATGTTTTTGACTGGAATGCTTGAATTCGTTGCAAGTTAGAGGGTTTGGTTGAACCGTAAATTTGGGAAATAAATTAAATAATTTTTTTAAATTTTCGTTATGTGACGTTTTCATAAAAGGAAACGATGGTAGCCCTAGATAACACAGAGTGAAGTTACTACAAAGCTTATGTTACTGATACTATGAATAATGAAATTGTTTTGACTATTTTTTAAATTTATAATAAATGTTTACTCTAATTTTAGAATGCAAATGACAAATAGGCTACGGATTGTATAAATGTAATATAATAATTTGTTTTTAAAAACTTTTTATAATAGGATGTAACATTTACACAGGAAATACGCAATAAAATAAATTATGTAATTAACAAATGCAATTATTTTATAAATAAACAATTACGGTAATGCATCGTATCACAGTTCTTTCTAATTAAGGCCTAGTTATATTATTTAATAAATTACTTAATTTGAATGGGTATTATTATTACAGTGGAATTAAATCACTCGGAAAGTTAGTTTGAAACTCTAGTCTAGAGGTTTTACTAAGTAAAACGAAGAGTGAGATGTTTTATTATTAATGTAAATAATTAGAAAAGTTATAAGTAACCTGTACATAAGAAAATATAAAATAATACAACAATCAAAATAAGAAATAAAACAGAACGTGTAACATAGTACTATATACTGGGACTGGGAAGAACGTGTGTACGCATGCGTGAGTGTGTCTGTCTCAGTATGAATATTCAGTACAATAAGGCAGTGAGTAGGAGAAATGAACAAGTGTGCAACCCTTCAGTGAATTCGGATTTGATAGTGGCATACAGAAAACGGAAAAGACCCAAAGCTTCTATTGATATTACAAATGTATTGTGTCTTTTACACCTCTACCTTTTCGGCTTTTCGGTTCTGAAATGCTCGAGTTGTATAATTGGGTGACCATGTGACAAGAAACAAAACTATTTTTTGTAGCCCTGGAACTAGCATATCAAATACAAATAATTTATCACTCCACTTGACTGTTATAGACAACACAAATATATCACAAGGTAAAACAAAACAAGGACCTATTCCGTTATTTCACATCATAAAAATATCGTGTGAATGCACCTTTACTGTTCAACCCACCAATCGCCAGCGCAAGCTCTCTAATGTTCGACTAGCAATTGCCTGTTTATTTTATTTCGGTTATTTTCATTTTTATTTAATTGTAACTGTATGTTATTATTTAAATGTAACAGTAAATGAAGAGAATGATGGTTCGATAATCCAACTTCGTATTAGCGAGAAATGTGTCGCTTCTTAGAGGTTTACTAATTCTACAAATTGCTTTATTACAAACCAAACGATCCTGGCCAATGGTGTTTTCAGTATCATATCGTGTCCATTTAAGGGGAGACTGTACTTTGTATCCCGCCAATTTTACATTTGCTATTTTTAGGTACATTTTTCATAGGATTGGTGAAAGATACGAAAATGAAACTTTTCAAACTTAGACTATAGTTGTAGGGTGGTTTTAGTTACTGACATTTTTTTCAATTTAAGCTGTTGGACCATAAAATTTTTAAAAGAATAACGAATAACATAAAATTTTTACAATATTTTTCTACGTTTTTTTGGATATTACTAATTTTTTGAGCACCTGAGGAAGTAAAAACAATGCCGGTGAGTGTGCATGTACATGATAATTAACTGGTAAAAATTTTACCTGGTAGGTTAAATGGTTTTTGAGAAAAAAATACCTTTGTAAGTGTTAAAAATTTTAATTTACGGGAAAAGGCACAAATGAAAAACAAAATGTACACTAACATTTTTAATTTCCCATCAACAGTTGGTTAGAAAGCTGCACCAACAACGGAGAATATTAAAAATAGTGACGCAGATATTTAAAAAATAAAACATAAATTCTTTTTGCACTAAAACGAGCAATATAAATATATGAAAAATATTTTTGGCCTTGGCGACATGTTAATATTTTAGGATAAAGCTGATAAAAACTTAAATTTTTTTCAATAAAATAATTTTTTTGTCTTAATTTAATGTTTTTGTGGTAGATCTAGGTTTAAACAATAGAAAAACATTAAAAACCGAAAACCAAAATTTTCAGACAAAACCATCATAGTCTCCCCTTAAACAAATGGGCGGATTATGCAATATTCCTTTCTCTCGAAGGAAACGTAAAGCTCTTTCCTTAGTAGAAATAATAGGAGCCAATTCCAAAAGATTCATTATGTATTAAACAGAACACGTGCGAAGCAAACAACCAACTAATGTGTATTATTAATAAACATGCAAATAATAATCTACAATTAATTATAGTGAGTGGGAGTCATCAGTCATCAGATGCGTTTACACGAGAGCACTTTTTTTCTTTTTTTTTAAGCTTTTATTGTTATTGGGAACTGTACATTGTTGACAACTACCCAATTTAATCGCTGCTTTTTGCTGTATTTTTTGACGTAGATTAGACATGAGTTTGAACAGGGACCCCCAGTAGAGTTTGTTCATGGATGGCTGTCAACTGTTCACCATAAAAAGTCGCTTACCCAACCGGTGTTACTTAATAAATAATAGCGACTTTCTACCAGCTGACTGACTGGGCTGGCCCGAGAGCATTTTAAGGTTACAGATGATGTGATGTGAAATAACCGAAAAGTTCCCAAAACAAATAGCATATAAAATTTTATTAATAAAATAAACTGCAAGAAATCAAAAACTGATAAAAATTTAAAAATAAACCCCCGGAAGTATCCATACCGGTGCATATGGTACATAAGTATTTTACTTGTTTAAAATAGAAAGTATTTTGTTTC
The DNA here is from genome assembly GCA_035578175.1 of Catonia carolina. Classification (NCBI taxonomy): domain Eukaryota; kingdom Metazoa; phylum Arthropoda; class Insecta; order Hemiptera; family Achilidae; genus Catonia; species Catonia carolina. Next base: position 28,772,851 of record JAQMRL010000011.1, read on the forward strand.
ATCTCTAATAAAGGATGTTGATCCGTTGTTTGTTTTTTCCAGTTTAATCCTCGTTTGATATTACAACGGTAATTAATTACAATTACTGTCCATGTACCAAATAATTAATGACTATAAACTGAGTGACTTGATTCATATTTTTCTTCATATTAATGTATCCGATCCTGTTACTACTCGATTGGAACTATTTCCTTCCGCTCACATATTTCCTGTTTTTAACTTTATTTATAACTAACTACATAGATATTCGGTTATTTTTTAATACTAGTTAAACGTTTTAATTTCTATGGAAAAATAAAAGGAAAATAAAATAATACTTAATATTTTTCGGAAATTTACTTATTTCTTTCCCATTAATAAAAATTTTAAAAAATCTGGTGCGAAACACTCACACGACTTTCTAGCCAACGCAAATAATGACCAATATAATTTAACATTAGTATTAAAACGATCTTGAGATCTTGAGAAAGGATTACTTCATGAAAATTAATAAGAACAAAACGAAAGTGTTGTGCAGCAGCAAGAGTTGTTTAGAAGAGATGGGAAATTTAAAAGTAGGCAACGAAAACATACAGGAAGTTGGGGAATTCTGCTATCTAGGGAGTAAAATAACAAAGGATGGCAGAAGCACAAGTGATATCAAGAGTAGAATTGCTCAAGCTAGAAAAGCCTTTGAAATGAAAAACAGCTTACTGACTACAAACATTGATTTACAGATTAGGAAAAATTTCTTAAAGCATTATGTTTGGAGTGTAGCATTATACGGAAGTGAAACGTGGGTGATAGGGGCTGTAGAAAAGAAGAGGATAGAAGCTTTTGAGATGTGGTGTTATAGAAAAATGTTAAAGATTAGGTGGGTGGACAAAATAAGTAATTTAGAGGTTCTTAGACGAGTGGATGAAAAAAGAAGTATATGGAAGCATTTAACCAAAAGAAGGGATAGGCTAGTGGGGCATAACCTAAGACATCCAGGTATTGGGCTATTAATAATGGAGGGTAATATTGAGGGAGTAAATTGTAGAGGGAGGCAAAGATTAGAATATAATTATAAAGTACAAAAGTAAAAAAGATGTAGGGTGTTACAGGTATGCAGATATGAAACGACTTGCGCAAGATAGAAAGGTTGGAGAACTACATCAAACCAGTCGAGAGATTGATGACAAAAAAAAAGTATTAAAACATTAGAAATTAACAAAAAAATTAATCTCAGAAAAAATAACCTCATTTTAATCATGAGTAAATGATGCTAAATGAAAATCAACTTCAGTTTGGCCTAATAATGCGGAAAATCACTCTTTCACGCTACGCTAAGGTCTGTAGAGGAAAATGCTCAGAATAAAAGTTGTAGTTCTTTTAATTTTCTTATAAATTTTATTGTTTTTAGGTGTAAAAGACACTAGTCACAGTTATCTCCTCTGAGAGTAATAAATTTCTTTATACAACCAAACCCTGTGGTGAATGATTTAGTGAAGGTGTCATTTCCAGGATCTTAAGTAATGCTTTACAGACGACCTGGCGTACTGAAAAAATGCTTTTATAAAGTCCCTAACTCCTCGTTTTACTTAGTAAAGCCTCTAGAGCTGTGATCTTCAACCCGCGGCCCGTCGCGTAAATTTTAGCGGCCCGCAACACAATTTCAGTTTTTGAACAAAGAGCTTAGAACATTGCATCATTTTGTTGATTTTTAAACTAGTGAAAGAGAAAGAATACAACATATTTGTGTTAAAGCATTTGATTGAGAAAAGATTAACTAGAAATTTGGAGACACACTTAGTCTTTGTAGACTTAGAAAAAGCATATGACACAGTACCAGTGCAAAAGCTGTTTGAAGTACTAGGAGATAGGGTACAGGAGACGTATGTTGAAGCTATAAGACAGCTATATGATGGTCAAAAGTCGACTGTAAAACTGCAGGGTCGTCTCTCTACCCCATTTAAGGTTACAAAAGGACTTCGTCAGGGATGCTGTCTCTCTCCTACTTTGTTTAAGATTTATATGAATGAAGTTTTGAAAGAGTGGAAGGCAAAATGTGCTAATATGGGCATCGACATCGATGGAGAATATTTGTATACCCTTCTATTTGCAGATGATCAAGTAGTAATAGCGAATGACGAGTTCGATATTGAATATATGATGAGGAAACTGACAGAGGTTCTTGAGAAATGGGGCTTAAAAGTTAACTATTCAAAGACGAAGTATTTACCGATTGGAATTGTTGGACGAGATCTGCATATAGGGGGACATAAGATAGAGGTATGTGAAGAATATAAGTATCTAGGTGTGGTGTTGAGTAAAGAAGGAAACAGCCAACGGGAGATAGTAAATAGAGTGACTCAGGGAAAAGTAGTTACAGGAATGCTGAATTCAGTTTTGTGATCAAAGGATATCCGGACAGAAACAAAGTGTAGAATTGGAAGAGCGATACAACAAAGCGTTCTTACATATGGTGCGGAAACGTGGGAGCTAACTGAGAGAAGTAGACGAAGGATTGCGGCTGCACAGATGGACTTCTGGAGACGCAGTTGTCGTGTTTCGAGGATGGACCATATACGAAATGAAACAATCTGGCAGAGAGTAGGAAAACCAAGTAGGGTATTGGATGAAATTGGGAAAAAGTATTGTTTTGGTATGGGCACTTGAGAAGGATGAGTGAGAGCAGATGGCCCAGTAGGATATGGAATTGGACCCCAACAGAGAGAAGGAAAAGAGGCCGTCCAACGAGACGGTGGATGGAGGAGGTGATGGAAGCAATGAGCAAGAGAGATCTGCAGGAGGGTGATTGGCTGGATCGGGAGGCTTGGCGATTGAAATGCGAAAGACGGCTTTAATTGCTGTAGAAATTCGCAAAAAAAAAAAAAAAAAAAAAAAGAGAAAGAATGTCAAGTTTCCCATTGAACTGAAAAATCAACATTTTGATGTTTTTAGTTTGGTTTTGAGTTTTGTAACATGTTTAAGTATAAGTATATGTTTCAATATTGATTTTACTGTCATTTTCAACCTATTGTTGTTGTTTAGGTCATCAGCCTGTAGGCTGGTTTGAACCTGTAGAGGTTTTACTAAGTAAAACGAGGAGTGAGGTGGTTTACCATTGCCTTCCTCACTGAATGGAAAAGTATGCTTATCAGCATGCCGGGCCCTCTGAAAAGCACATATCTTCCACTCTGTAAATGACACCTTCACTTCATTCACCACAGGGTCTAACTGTACAATGAAATTCATTACTTTCAGAGGAGATAACTCTGATTAGTGTCTTTTACACCTCTACCTCTTCTGTTCTTAAATGATTCAGTCATTTAATTGGCTGACCATAAGATAAGAAACAGAACTATTTATTTTAGCCTTGCAACGAACAGATTGAGTGTAAATAATTTGACACTCCACCTGTCTGTTATGGGCACAGTTTCAACCTATATAAGCTTTAAAAAAAAAAATCTGGTGTGAAACACTCACACAACTTTCTCTTGCCAATGCAAATAATTAACAATAAACCTAACATTATTAATAAAATATTAGAAATAAACAAAAAACTAACCTCAAAAACATAACCTTATTTTAATCATGAGTGAATGATGCAAAATGAAAATCAACCTCAGTTTGGCTTAGAAATACGGAAAATCGCTCTTTCTCTCTAAACTAGGCTCTGTAGAGAAAAATGCTTTAAATAAAAGTTGTAGATCTTTTAACTTTCTATAAATTGAATTATATACACTTTTGTCGTAAAATGCATACTAAGGCCGAAATCTTATAAAAATCAATTTTTCACACATTTTCGTGAGAAAAGAAACAGAAAATCGCAAATTACCGCTAAACTAAGCATTATACAAAAAATTGTTTGAAATAAAAGTTGTAGAATGTTTAATTCTCTACAACTTTTATTATATAAAGTTTTGCGCTAAAATGCATATTAAAGCTGTAATCTTAAAAAAACAACGTTTTTTACGTGAAAACAGCCTCACCCAGAATTTCAGCAAACATGACGCCTACCCTATCTTGTAGAGAATAAAAAATTGAGTAAACCAGGCGATTTAAAAAAAAATCGTATGACCAGTTTTTGAGAAAATCGCAAAAAAGTGAAAAATTATACGAATAAACTACTACTTCCGGTTGACCGATTTTGATGAAAATGTTCGTGTCGGGTCCGGTAGTGGTATGTAACTTAAGTTTTAAGTTTCAAGTTCGTACGATGTTCCGTTCTTGAGATATTCTGTTCACACACAGACACACACACACACAGACCAATCGCTAAAAACATGTTTTTTGGGTTCAGGGGGTCTGAAAACGTATAGATCCGGTGAAAACTCGATTTCGAAAAATCGACATGAAAACAATACTTTCCTTCCTATATATTCATATAGGCAAGAGAAAGTAAAAATTTGGCCCTTTATTAACACGTTGACTGCTATGTGACCCAAATATGTGTCACAGCTGTCTTTGAAAATGGGCCACGGCATCAAAAATGAGTCATACACAGTACATGAATTATTTTTGAGCCGTGTAAAGTGGTTTGAAAAGCTACGGCTTCAGAGTGACATTGTACATTTAAACTTTTCAAATAGTTGGCCTTTTTCAAATAATAGGATATTGCATACACAGATAGTTTTCCTTGTTATCCTGTACTAGAATGCTGCTATTATTTGTAATTTTATTATTTCTTTTTCTTATTTTGGTTGATTAAAATAGTCTAAAACTATGTAACTTAAACCAGTTGTTTATTACATATTTTATTGTGACACAAAAAGGGATCACATGGCTCTGAAATGTAGAATCATTCCAGCAGGCCAAGTTACCCAAAAGTTTATCACAACTTTATTTTACAAAAAGAATAGTTGTTATTAAATAAATTAAGTAAAGTAAGAAGAAAAATGAATAAAATGTGAAAAAAGTACGATGGCCCAGCTGTAAGTGTCACAAAATTTAGTGTGGCAGTCAACGTGTTAAGATAAGGTTGAAGAACACTGCTCTAGAGGTTCAAACTGCAGCCTTTCGGCTGATGACCTAAACAACAACATTAACAGTCATAATTTTATTTTTCCAAGAATAACCATTGTTTACAGTTCTGTTAAACTTTTCATTTTTTCTGAGAACAATATATAAAATACTCTTTAAAAATTACTTAAAAGATTTTAAATAGAATGTTGACGTAACTTGTTTATCATAAAAACAAAACTTACCAAGCGCAAAATAAAGATGCAAGTTTATCTTACTGCATTTAGTTTGATCACCGTAAACTGTATAAACCTACTAAAAAATACACTAAATTTTCTGCATCTTATCAACAGTGAAGTTATTATATTTAGAAGTGACGGAATATTCTGTTTTAGCGCCGATTGTTATTCAGTCTCATGTGTTAAAATTAGATAACTATGTAAAGCGTTCCTCAATATCATATGATATATGTACGTGATAAAGAAATCTGATGTGAAATACTCACACGACATTCTCTCGGCAAAATAACTGTTGAAAAATAAAACCTTAATTTGATCATTAGTAAACAATGAGTTGTTGATGAGGTTATTAGTCCAAGGACTGGTTTGACTATCTAGAAGCTTTACTGAGTAAAATAAGGAGTGAAATGATTTACACATTGCCTTCCTCACTGACTGGAAAAGTATGCTTATCAGCAACACAGGCCCTCTGAAAAGGGAGCTGACAGAAGATGACTTCTGTTTCCAACAATGGAAAATTCGTATTTGTAGGGATAGAAAAGGAGTGTATATGAAGGTGACAATAAGTGATGATGTATAAAATAAAAATAAAATTTTTTTACAACGTAAGTCTCGTTATTTAATAGTCACACTTCGTATATTCATACAGGGCAAGAGAAAGCAAAAATATGTTGTTTAGGAAAGAAGATTAGAATAATCCGTTCTCAGGAATGATGAATATAAAGTTAACGGATCGAAAACAATAATAAACGCATATTCAGCAAAGTTTTCCAAGTTTCTTATTACACATACTTCAGATCTATTTTTCTGTTACACAGATTACAAATACTGCTGTTATACGTATGTTTATTAGATAGAAAACAATTTATCTTTTAGATAGAAACAAATTCATAACATCATAAGTAAGTATCAAGAAGTTAAAACGTGTAAAAATGTTACATATTACAACAAAAAAGAAACAAAGATTATAAATACAAATATAAAAACAATCCTTATTCTACGTTTGTTTCTGATTAGTATGCATTCCTTTTTCTTTAGTTCTGTAATGAAAATACCTCATCTGCTTCGTACGATGGAGAAACAGAAGGCACTAAGAAAAAATAAAATTTATCTACTGCACAACTATCTACTCACACAACTTTCTCTTGCCAATGTAAATAATGAACTAAGTGCAATCATTAGTAAACAATATAAAATGAAAAACATAACATAATTTTAATCATGGGTGAATGATTGTGTTTAGGTCATCAGCCGAAAAGCTGGTTTGAACCTGTAGAGGTTTTACGAAGTAAAATGAGGAGTGAGATGGTTTACCCTTGCCTTCCTCATTGAATAAAAAGGTACGTTTATCAGCATGCCGGGCCCTCTGAAAAGCACGTATTTTCCACTCTGCAAATGACACCTTCAATTCATTCACCACAGGGTCTAGCTGTATAGTGAAATCAATTACTTTCACAGGAGATAACTCTGATTAGTGTCTTTTACACCTCTACCTCTTCTGTTCTTAAATGATTCGGTCATTTAATTGGCTGACCATGTGATAAGAAATAGAACTATTTATTTTAGCCCTGAAACGAACAAATTGAGTGTAAATAATTTGAGGGTGAATGATTAACAACTTAAAAATACGGAAAATCATTAAGTGACGCTAAACTAGGCTCTGTAGAAGAAAATGTTATAAGATACAATGTTGTCAGTTGAATAAAATGTAAGAGCAATTTCGTAACTTATCTTTTATTAGCTTCAACTTCGAAAATGAGTATAAATGGTTTCAGCCATATTGGAGAACCAAATAAATAGCCGAAACTTCCTTCAGAACGTTCATTCTCGATGTTGAAGTTAATAAAAGATAAGTTACGAAATTAAGTTTGAAATATTTTAAGTTTGATGAGTATTGAACATGCCAATTTGGCAGAAATTGATTTTGAAAACACAATTCAGGATTTTGCCTACTCGGAGTCCAGGAAAGTTCTTCTTTAAAGAAGTAAAGACCAACGAAAGAATGGAATGGTAATAATAATAACTGTGTAATTATTACGTGTAAACTTCGTTTGTTCAATCGCCTTTGTTTTAACAACAAATAGGTGAGTTTATTTTATTTTTACTTTCTCTTGCCTATATGAATATATAGGAAGGAAAGTATTGTTTTCATGTTGATTTTTCGAAATCGAGTTTTCACCGGATCTACACGTTTTCAGACCCCCTGAACCCAAAAAACATGTTTTTAGCGATTGGTCTGTGTGTGTGTGTGTGTGTGTGTGTGTGTGTGTGTGTGTGTGTGTGTGTGCGCGCGTGCGTGTGTACAAAATATCTCAAGAATGGAACATCGTACGAACTTGAAACTTAAGTTACATACCACTACCGGACCCGACACGAACATTTTCATCAAAATTGGTGAACCGGAAGTAGTAGTTTATTCGTGTAATTTTTAACTTTTTTGCGATTTTCCCAAAAACTGGTCCTACGATTTTTTTATATCGCCTCATTTACTTAATTTTTTATGCTCTACAAGATAGGGTAGGCGCCACGCTTGTTGAAATTCTCGGTGAGGCAGTTTTCACGTAAAAACATTCTTTTTTCAAGATCGCAGCTTTAATGAATAATCTATAATATAATAAAATTTAAAATCGCGCAGAAATTTAGTAAAAGTTGTAGAGAATTTAAAATTCTACAAATTTTATTTATAATATTTTTTTGTATAACGCTTAGTTTAGCGGTAATTAGCAACTTTCTGGTTTTTTCTCACGAAAACATGTGAAAAATCTATTTTTTTTAATATTTCGGCCTTAGAATGCATTTTACGACAAACGTGTATATAATAAAATTTAGAGGAAATTTAGAGATCTACAACTTTTATATATAGCATTTTTTTGTACAGTGCCTAGTTTAGCGTGAAAGAGCGATTTTTTGTATTTTTAAGCTGAACTGAGGTTGATTTTCATTTTGCGTCTTTCATATATGATTAAAATTATGTTATGTTTATTGACGTTAGTTTTTGTTTATTTCTAATGTTTTTTTTACTAATGTTAGGTTCATTGTTAATTATTTGCATTGGCAAGAGAAAGTTGTGTGAGTGTTTCACACCAGAATTTTTAAATTCGCCGAGGGCTTCTACCTTTCTTGATTCGGCGCTAACTGTACAGATGGCAGCACCTAATAATTATTCCTTAAAACGAGCTACTATTTTGAATAAACATAATATACGCAACGATTTCAAAACGAATGAATAAAAAAAAAACGAAGATTGAAAAGTATATTATTTATAAATTTAAGCCAACAGGTCAAAAAAACGGTCACATCAGACAACCAATAATTTATAACGACTAAAAAAAAACTAGAAACATAAATTTCAGAAGTCAAAAAGTAGACCTAGTGGATATTTTGAAATATACCAATTATATAATAAGAAGTTGTAACCTGGGATTATAGGCCAGGTGTATAGAAATCTAATAAACAGATTTTTCACGCTAATCTAGATTAAAGGTAACGGCTAAAACCTAGTCGGTATATGTGACTAAAGTTTTTTAAGTACAAAATACTAGGTTGTTAATAATACAAACGAATAATAAATTTAAACAACAGTTGTTTATGTCAAATTAAATGAATCGGTTACTATAACATTATGCAATATGTTAGGCATGTAATTTAAGAGGACTATCAATATATTAAAATACGAGGTGAGGCTATTAAATAACGAGACTGACGTCGTAAAAAATTTAATCTTAATTTTATACGTAATCACTTATTGTCACCTACAATATACACTCCTTCTCTACCCCTATAACGCTCAATGCGAATTTCCCATTGTTGGAAACAGTGCTGGAAGTCATCTTCTGTCAGCTCTTTTAGGACATGGGCCGCTTTCTCTTTTACAGCTTCCACAGACTCAAATCTTGTCCCTTTTAATGTAGATTTCACCTTAGGGAACAGGTAGAAGTCACATGTGCAAGATCTAGCGAATAAGGTGGATATTCTAACACTGACATGTTGTACTTGACTAGGAACCTCTTGACAGATAACGCGGAATGAGCTGGTGCATTGTTTTGGTGGGGAACCCATGATTTATACTCCCACATTGCGGGGCGTTTTTCCCTTAATCTTTGACGTAGTTTAGACAGTACCTCATGCAATCTGAACGTGAAATAAAGTATAGGATTTGAACCAAGAACCTTCGTCTCCGAAAACCAGTGTTAAACACCTAACTCGCAACGACAAAAAATGGTAGTGCATTAATATTTTTGACGTTTGTGATGTACTGATTAATGGTATAATTCAAATGTTCATTAAAACGTACAATTTTGAAGTATTTACATCTTTGAGTTTTAATATTTTCTACCACTGTAAATCGAAAAGAAATACCGGTCCTTTTGGATTCGAATTAAAGAAGTACAGTAATCCCTCGGTATCCGCGGTTCGTAAAACCGCGGATAATGATACCTTATATAAACGAAAAGATGGGGGTTTGGTTCTGAAGGAAACGTTCTGTTGTCGTTTTAAGTGTTTATTAGTTTTAGGAGCATTTTACCATTATTATAATCTATAAATATTTAATAAATGCAGTACTGTACGCATAAAAAATTTAAGTTGCTTTAAAATAGTTAGTTATGGCTGTTTGCTTCTTCTTCTATTCAAACTCCTTGTGGACTTCTTCGTATGGTATCATCAGCTCCTGGAGACCTCTTTAGAATTGAAGGGCCCTTTCCATGACGGGATCCGTCTACAACACGTTGTCAGCTAGCTGCATTGCCATGCTGAGGATCTCGTTGATGGTTTGTGAAGAAATGTTTGGCTTCGTTTCAGGATCGTCAAACAAACAAAGAACTGTACGTATGTACGAAGAAATTAGACTGACACATGGAGGAAAACGTACGGAGAAAGCTTACGTATGGTGGTTGGGGGTGGGGGTGGCGGTTGCACTGGCGGGGCCCGGTACTAGTATGGTGACGCCCGTCACCATACTAGTGTGTGACTCAACACGATTCAAACGTCAAAACATTTATTCAAACACATGTTTTCGGAATTGTATGACTTCCCCACCTCCCACCAAGTACGGTGTACACAAGGTGAGATAAGTACGTATTTTAAGGTTTTAGATCCTGCCCATAACAGACAGTTGGAGTGTCAAATTATTTACACTCAATCTGTTCGTTGCAGGGCTAAAATAAATAGTTCTGTTTCTATTCACATGTTCAGCCAATTAAATGACTGAATCATGTAAGAACAGAAGAGGTAGAGGTGTAAAAGACACTAATCAGAGTTATCTCCTCTGAAATGAATGTAATGAATTTCATTATACAGCCAGACCCTGTGGTGAATTGTGAGATGAAATTTTTAAGATCAGCCTTGCAAAAGACCAGAAGAGACAAGGTCAGAAATGAATATATAAGAAGAGATATGAAGGTGACCTTAACGATGGAAGAAAGATTACGTACCGCAAGACTCAAATGGTTTGGATATGTACAAAGGATGCCAGAAGCATGTATCCCCAGACAGTACTTGGACATGGAGGTATCTGGAAGGAGACCCGTTGGACGTCCCAGAAGAAGATGGACTGACCAAATAAGGGATGATCTCCTAACAAAAGGAATGACACTACAGGATATCAGAATACAAAAGGTATATCAAGATAGAGATAGATGGAGGCATATCGTCCACTCAAATCCTACCCGGCCTGCTGGAAGGATACCCAGATGATGATGATGATGACGCTGTGGTGAATGAAGTGAAGGTGTCATTTGCAGAATGGAAAATATGTGCTTTTCAGAGGGCCTGGCATGCTGATAAGTGTACTTTTCCACTCAGTGAGTGTTGGCAATGGTAAACCACCTCACTCCTCACTTTACTAGGTAAAACCTCTACAGGTTCAAACCAGCCTTTCGGCTGATGACCTAAACAACAAAGATCCATGGACAAAGTCCGCGGATACCAAGGGATTACTGTACAACAGTATATAAATTTACAAAAATCTGGTGTGAAACACTCACACAACTTTCTCTTGCCAATATAAATAATTAACAATAAACCTAACCTTACTAATAAAACATTAGAAATAAACAAACAACTAACCTCAAAAATATAACCATATTTCAATCATGAGTGAAACACGCAAAATGAAAATCGACCTCAGTTTGGCTTAGAAATACGGAAAATCACTCTTTCTCTCTAAACTAGGCTCTGTAGAGAAAAATGCTTTAAATAAAAGTTGTAGATCTTTTAATTTTCTATAAATTAAATTATATACACTTTTGTCGTAAAATGCATACTAAGGCCGAAATCTTAAAAAAATCAATTTTTCACACATTTTCGTGAGAAAAAAACAGAAAATCGCAAATTACCGCTAAACTAAGCGATATACAAAAAATTGTTGGAAATAAAAGTTGTAGAATTTTCAATTCTCTACAACTTTTATTATATAAAGTTTTGCGCTAAAATGCATATTAAAGCTGTAATCTTAAACAAACAACGTTTTTACGTGAAAACAGCCTCACGCAGAATTTCAGCAAACATGACGCCTACCCTATCTTGTAGAGAATAAAAAATTGAGGAAACCAGGCGATTTTTAAAAAAATCGTAGGACCAGTTTTTGAGAAAATCGCAAAAAAGTGAAAAATTACACGAATAAACTACCACTTCCGGTTGACCGATTTTGATGAAAATGTTCGTGTCGAGTCCGGTAGTGGTACGTAACTTAAGTTTCACGTTTCAAGTTCGTACGATGTTCCGTTCTTGAGATATTCTGTTCACACACAGACCAATCGCTAAAAACATGTTTTTTGGGTTCAGGGGGTCTGAAAATTTGTAGATCCGGTGAAAACTCGATTTCGAAAAATCGACATGAAAACAATACTTTCCTTCCTATATATTCATATAGGCAAGAGAAAGTAAAAATAGGTATTGAATTTAAATTTCAATGACACGCAATTACATAGAGTAATTTAATAATAATAATTCTCCTTGAAATGTTACCCGTTGTTATATTAATGGTTGCCATAATATACCCAACCATTTTATTATGTAAACTTATTATGTTTTATTAGGCTATATTTTTTATGATTAATATACGACAAAAACCCTTTTATGTAACATAATTATATACATCTGAAGTAAACGTATTTTTTTATTTAATTGCTGTGTGAATTCACATTAATTTATCCAACTTACTTACATAAGCGTATTATTTTTAGGTTCTATTTTTTTTAAATATTAACTTATGTATTGTTATTTTCAAGGTTTTTCTTTTTGCACTAAAAATAAGGAAAGTACTATAGAACAATATGATATTTTTATTCATAAAAATAATTTTCATTAGTATAATAAATAAATAACCCTAAGCCACTTACTGCTGAGAAACTATTTTTAATTTCACAACTAAAACGTGAATGAGATCTTAAGATAGAAAGAAGAATCCTTAGGACTTGCATTAACAAAAAATCTGGTGTGAAACACTCACACAACTTTCTCTTGCCAGTGCAAATAATTAACAATAAACCTAACATTAGTAATAAAACATAAGAAATAAACAAAAAACTAACCTCAACAAACATAACCTAATTTTAATCATGAGTGAAAGACGCAAAATGAAAATCAACCTCAGTTTGGCTTAGAAATACGGAAAATCACTCTTTCTCTCTAAACTAGGCTCTGTAGAGAAAAATGCTTTAGATAAAAGTTGTAGATCTTTTAATTTTCTATAAATTTAATTATATACACTTTTGTCGTAAAATGCATACTAAGGCCGAAATGTTATAAAAATCGATTTTTCTCACGTTTTCGTGAGAAAAAAAAACAGAAAATCGCAAATTACCGCTAAACTAAGCGTTATACAAAAAAAATTTTAAAATAAAAGTTGTAGGTTTTTAAATTCTCTACAACTTTTATTATATAAGTTTTTGCGCTAAAATTTATATTAAAGCCGTAATCTTAAAAAAACAACGTTTTTACGTGAAAACAGCCTCACCGAGAATTTCAGCAAACATGGCGCCTACCCTATCTTGTAGAGAATAAAAAATTGAGTAAATGAGGCGATTTTAAAAAAAATCGTAGGACCAGTTTTTGAGAAAATCGCAAAAAAGTGAAAAATTACACGAATAAACTACTACTTCCGGTTGACCGATTTTGATGAAAATGTTCGTGTCGCGTCCGGTAGTGGTATGTAACTTAAGTTTCAAGTTTCAAGTTCGTACGATGTTCCGTTCTTGAGATATTCTGTTCACACACAGACACACACACACACACACAGACCAATCGCTAAAAACATGTTTTTTGGGTTCAGGGGGTCTGAAAACGTATAGATCCGGTGAAAACTCGATTTCGAAAAATCGTCATAAAAACAATACTTTCCTTCCTATATATTCATATAGGCAAGAGAAAGTAAAAACGGACTCAACGATGTCTGGATCTTAATGTCTTAATTCTAAACTCTACCATGAAATCGAGCCAATTTACTGATATCAAGCGGAAGAAATGAATTTCTTTCTTCGGGCATTTACATAGAATACCGGACAATCGAGTAACTAAACAACTCATTCTACGAGGTGTAGCTATTAAATAACGAGACTGTAAAAGATTTTATTTTAATTTCATACATAATCACTTATTGTCACCTTCAATATACACTCCTTCTCTATCCCTACAACGCTCAATGCGAATTTTCCATTAATGGAAACAGTGCTGGAAGTCATCTTCTGTCAGCTCCTTCAGGACACGTGCCGCTTTCTCTTTTACAGCTTCCACAGACTCAAATCTAGTCCGTTTTAATGCAGATTTCACCTTAAGGAAAAGGTAGAAGTCACTTGGTGCAAGATCTGGTGAATAACGTGGATATTCAAACACTGAGACGCTGTACTTGACTAGGAACCTCTTGACAGATAACGCGGAATGAGCTGGCATATTGTCTTGGTGGAGAACCCATGATTTGTTCTCCCACATTTCGAAACGGTTTTCCTCACTCCTTGACGTAGTTTAGAAAGTACCTCAAGGTAGTAATATTGATTAATTGCTTGACCTTTAGGAACCCAGTAAAGGTACACAATCCCATGGATATAAAAAAAACAATCATCATTGCTTTAAATTTTGGCTTGCTCATTCGAGCTTTTTTGGCTCTCGGTCAAGTTCGGCTCTTCCAGTGCATGGATTGGCGCTTCGTTTCCGGATCATAACTAAAAAACCACGTTTCATCACATGTTATTATCGTTTCCAAAAAATTTGGCTCGTTTTCAATCGGGTACAAGTTTCAGTACGAACATTTTTGCGACTTCATTTTAACATTTTTGAGCGGCACGTGTCCTGAAGGAGCTGACAGTAGATGACTTCCAGCACGGTTTCCAACGATGGAAAATTTGCATGGAGCGTTGTAAGCATAGAGAAGGAGTGTATATTGAAGATGACAATAAGTGATTATGTATAAAGTAAAAATAAAATCTTTTACAAAGTCAGTCTCGTTATTTAATAACCACACCTCGTATTGTATAAAAATACCAGCAAAATAATAAGGATCTTATAAGTTACCTTTAGTTACCCTTAAGATGAGTTTATAGTTCACCTTCAGACATCTCAAGATGTTTTTTTAATTAGGCTGAACCTAGTTGAGAATTTTGAACACGTAATTATTCTTTAAAGAAAGGGGGTGATAAACTGGAGTAGGGAAGTAACCACGTACACTTCGACAAGGAGTAACAATGATATGTGGGCGAAAGATAAGTGCGTGATAATATCTGTACGTTGCAAAAACATATTTTTTGGTAACGAGTGACTAAATGTAACTATTATAATCGAAATTGATAGCACAAGCAAAATATGAGAGGATATCCTTAGTAAATAAATTGTCAAGTAGGTCACGTAGGACTTTTTAACTAGATTAATACCTTAGTAAACCTGAAAACATTTCAGATTAAAATTTATAACTTCAGTGCAATCTACTGAAAGTAATAAACAAGAATCTAATGTGAAAAACTCACACAACTATCTCTTGAAAATGTGAAATCAAAAACGCGACATTTTCGTTTCATAGCTCAGAGTAATCTAGCAATTTAAATCATTGCACTCGGAAAAAACATGTGTTGTGAAACACTCACACAACTTTCTCTTGCCAATGAATATACTGAACAACATAAACTAACATTAGTAATAAAACATTATAAATAGACAAAAATACTAAATTCAAAAAAATATAAACTTATTTTAATCATGAGTGATTGATGCAAATGAAAATCAACCTCAGTTTGGATTTAAAATACGGAAAATTACTCTTTCACGCTAAACTAGGCTCTGTAGAGAAAAATTCGCTAAATGAAAGTTGTAGATATTTTAATTTACTCTAAATTTTATTATATACACTTTTGTCTTAAATGCATACTTAGGCTGAAATCTTTAAAAAATATAGATTTTTTTACACATTTTCATGAAGAAAAACAGAAAATCGCTAATTACTGCTAAACTAAGCGTTACACAAAGAAATGTTTGAAATAAAAGTCGTACGTTTTTAAATTCTCAACTACTTTTATTTTATATAGGCTACTTTTGCGCTAAAATTCATATTAAAGCCGCAATCTTAAAAAAACTAGGTATTTCTTTCTACGAGAGTACAGGCTCCTCAAGAATTTCATCAGACATGGCGCCTACCCTTTCTTATAGTTATAGAGCATAAAAAATGTAGTAAATGAGGCGATTTTTAAAAAAATCGTAAGAGCCGTTTTTGAGAAAATCGCAAAAAGTGAAAAAATTACACGAATATACTACTAACGGGTGATTCAAAAAGAGCGCCGGTTTTTAAACGGCTGGTAAATTTTTGTTTATCGGTTGGCAACATTGTTAGACCTCATTTCTATTTCGGTGAACATTCCGATTGACGATTCAGTAGTAGTTTCTCTTGTTCGCAGTGTAGTACTCTCGCAGTCTGTGTCTAACCATGGAGAAGTTTACTATTGCACAACGAGTGTTAATCGTCAAAACATTTTACCAGAGTGGAGAGAGTTATGCGGCTACTGTCAGGCGACTTCGCGGTACTCTAGGACGTAATGAAGCACTGAATGAATCAACAGTTCTCAGGCTCATGAAAAAGTTTTTTGAGACGGGTTCAACAGTCGACCTTAAAAGTTCTGGACGTCGTCGTTCTGGCCGAACTGAGCAGAACGTTGCGTTGGTTAGTGACAGTGTGGCTGTTAGCCCAGCAAAATCAATACGTCGCCGTTCTCAACAATTGGGTTTACGATGTTCTTCTGTACGGAGAATTCTTCGGTACGATCTCCAATATCACCCGTATAAAATTCAGTTGCTGCACGAGAAACAATGTTGTTGCTCCGTGAACGGTTCCAGGATCGCATCATTTCTCGTAATTCCGACCATCAATGGCTACCAAGGTCGTGTGACTTGACGCCTTGTGACTTTCATCTTTGGGGTCATCTGAAGTCATTGGTGTATGCCAATAAACCCCGAAACATCAATGACTTGAAGGAGGAAATTCGACGGGTTATCGGGCAAATGGAAGTCGAAACTTGTCGTGCAGTGATATCCAATTTCATGGACAGAGTTGATGCGTGCCAGCGCAGTAGAGGAGGACACATGCATGACATCATTTTTCATACATGAAATCGGAAGGTAAGATGAACTTGTTGATGTAGCTATTTATTTTCAGTTTTTCAATAAAATAAATCTCTTAATTTGATATATCAAAACCGGCGCTCTTTTTGAATCACCCTATACTTCCGATTGACCAATTTTTATGAAAATGTTCGTGTCAGGTCCAGTAGTAGTACCAAACTTAAGTTTCGAGTTCGTACGATATTCCGTTCTTGAGATTATTTTATTCACATACACACAGACAGACAAACAAACAAGCAAACAAACACACACACACACACACACACACACACACACACACACACAGACCGACCAATCGTTAAAAACATGTTTTTAGGGTTCAGGGAGTCTAAAAACGTATAGATCCGGTAAAAACTCGATTTCGAAAAGTCGACATGAAAACAATACTTCCTTCCTACAATATTCATATAGGCAAGAGAAAGTAAAAATGTATAACTTCAGTACAATTTACTGAAAGGAATAAAAAAAGACTCTAGTATGAAAAACACATAACTATCTATTGACGATGTGAAATCAAAAACGTAATTTTCTTTCTAGAGTTCAGAGTTATGTAGCAATTTAAATCATTGCACTACGAAAAAGTTAAAAAAAAACATAATACACTGAGAAAAACAAATCAATAATAATTACTTCAGAATACAATAACTGGAGAAGTGTATTTACATTTTAAATACATAAAAGTATAATTAATATGTATTGCAATACAAAGATTTACTTTAATTGGTTTACAATGAATTGACGTCACTATTTTATTGTTATTTAAAAAATAATTATTGGAAAAAGTATAGTAAAAAATTTGCACAAATGGGATATTGCTAAATAATAATATTACTAATCAACTGTCAAGTTCATACGAGTTGCATTGTAACGATTTCTGCAGTCAATAGTAGTATTACTAAGTTGCTTTTACGAATTTACTGACATTTTTCCCGTATCGAGCCAACTTTAGTCCGTGTGAGGTGACTTAAGACGTTTCTGGAAGTTCTCTTTGTAGCCCACATTCTCAGCATTCGTTCACTAGGATTTTCTCCTTTTTTCGTCCATCGTCCATTCAGTGTTTTGTTTTTGATTTTATGAAAACCCTTAAAGTCCGCAATTGGTTGTTTGAATTCGGTTCAATTCATTAAGGTGAGACTGTATAAGGCACGGCATATTTTCATACGTTACAAAAAATCATTGCATCCTTCACCGTCTGCATTAGCAGTAATTACAGAACAGTCGGACGTTAAACAAAAAAACAAACAAAAAAGAGACTGTATGATGGTTTTCACTGAAAATTTACATTTTCAGTTTTTTAAATTTTTCAATAGTTCAGACTTATATCTACAAAAAAAACATTAAATTACGTCAAAAAAAATATTTTAATGAAAAAATTTAGTTTTTACCAGGCATATCCCGAAAAATTATCATTTCACCAAGAACCAATATATTTCGTAATTTTATACCAATCGTTTAAGAGCAAAGGCAATTTTAGTTTTTATTTAAATATCTGCGTTACTTTTTTTGATATTCTCAGCTGTTGGTACAGCTTTCTAACTAACTGTTGATGGGAAATTTACTTGTTTGTGTACATTTTCTTTTTGATTTGTTCCTTTTTATTACTTTCTCTTGCCTATATGAATATATAGGAAGGAAAGTATTGTTTTCATGTCGATTTTTCGAAATCGAGTTTTCACCGGATCTATACGTTTTCAGACCCCCTGAATCCAAAAAACATGTTTTTAGCGATTGGTCTGTGTGTGTGTCTGTGTGTCTGTGTGTGTGTGTGTGTGTGTGTGTGTGTGTGTGTGTGTGTGTGTGAACAGAATATCTCAAGAACGGAACATCGTACGAACTTGAAACTTGAAACTTAAGTTACATACCACTACCGGACGCGACACGAACATTTTCATCAAAATCGGTCAACCGGAAGTAGTAGTTTATTCGTATAATTTTTCAGTTTTTTGTGATTTTCTCAAAAACTGGTCCTACGATTTTTTTTAAAATCGCCTATTTTACTCAATTTTTTATTCTCTACAAGATAGGGTAGGCGCCATGTCTGCTGAAATTCTCGGTGAGGCTGTTTTCACGTAAAAACGTTGTTTTTTTAAGATTACGGCTTTAATATAAATTTTAGCGCAAAAACTTTTATAATAAAAGTTGTAGAGAATTTAAAAACCTACAACTTCTGTGTCAAACATTTTTTTTTATAACGCTTAGTTTAGCGGTAATTTGCGATTTTCTGTTTTTTTCTCACGAAAACGTGAGAAAAATCGATTTTTTTAACATTTCGGTCTTAGTATGCATTTTACGACAAAAGTGTATATAATAAAAGTTATAGAAAATTAAAAGATCTACAACTTTTGTTTAGAGAATTTTTCTCTACAGAGCCTAGTTTAGCGTGAAAGTGTGATTTTCCGTTTTTTTTAAGCCAAATTGAGTTCGATTTTCATTTTGCGTCTTCCACTCATGATTAAAATAAGGTTATGTTTTTGAGGTTAGTTGTTGTTTATTTTTAATATTTTATTAATAATGTTAGGTTTATTATTAATTATTTGCATTGGCAAGAGAAAGTTGTGTGAGTGTTTCACACCAGATTTTTTTATATTCTCAGCTGTTGGTACAGCTTTCTAACTAACTGTTGATGGGAAATTTACTTGTTTGTGTACATTTTCTTTTTGATTTGTTCCTTTTTATTTTTTGGCTGTTTCCGTAAATTTAGATTTTAAAATTTAGACATATTTTTCTCGGAACCCAATAAACCTAGCTGGCTGAATTTTTTACCAGTTAGTCATCTCGTACATGCACAAATACCGACATTTTAATGATTTCCTCAGATGCTCTAACAATTACTAATATGCAAAAAACGTGTAAAGAATTTTTTTTTTTAATTCCTAATATGTGTACGTTGCAATCTGTTCAATTCAGAACAATAAGCAACCCCATGACCCAATGAGATGAGGATGATGTGTATGACGTGTAAATGAGGTGTAGTCTTGTACAGACTCAGGTCGACCATTCCTGAGCGAGTATGGTTAATTAAACCCCAACCATCAAAGTACACCGGTAACCACTGTCTAGCATTCAAATCCGTATAAAAGTAACTACCTTTACTAGGATTTGAACCAGAAACCTTCGTCTCCGAAAGTCAGCTGTTAAACAGCTGATTTTGACGACGACTCTACCTCTAGACCAACCCGGTGGGTCAAAGAAATTTATAAATGTTTTATGATATTTGTTAATTTTTTAAAATTTTTTGGTGGTTTTCGATGAAAAAATGGTTTCTTTTTAAAAAAAATTGTGAAAATCAAAATTTTTACCAGAATTAAACGCCCTCACACACGAAACGTATACAAGCGATTCAGAACAAGATTCTACGAACGATTACGCAATGCCCCTTTTACATCACAAACTCAATGTTGCACAAAGACTTACAAATGCCATACGTAATTGATGTCGCGAAACAACTATACAAGACGATGCATGACAAATTTGAACTACACGACAACACTCTCATACAAAACATGTACACTAGGGCGATACCGGGTACTCAGCGCAGACGTTTGAAGCGCCTCTGGCCAAGAGATCTTCTTGGCCAACTGTAGGACTGTGGTGATGACTGCACGCTCCTTCAAGTAAATCAAGTTTTGAAACATTAGCTTCACATTTAGAAATTGTTATATAATTTTAATAACAGATACTAAATTTCAATTAAAAGTGTCAAAAAAAAAAAGACTTAAACGCTACACATGCTAATTATGTGCTAAAGCGTGGCCTTTCACACAAAATAAAAAAATTGTAGCTCTAGCAGTAGTGGTTGGTGAGAAAAAGGTACAAACATTAACATTGCTTAAGATAGGGATCCATACTCCCCTTAAATTTATATTTTCTCTAACATACAATTTTTATCACTATTATTAAGCATATAGGCGTATACATACACGGTGTGTGAATTAAAAAATATCTTATAACCCATATCAATTTTCGTCTATCAGTTGAAATTTCAAAAAAGGAAGGGAAGGTGAATTAGTAGAGGGGGATGTAACGGGGGTAAGTATAAGTAGGTACAGAAAGATGTTTTAAAGAGATAGGATATATAGATAGGAAGTGGTTACTTCCTCTTTTTAAGGATCTCTTCTTTATCCTCATCAATTCCTTCCTAATTTTTTTTTATTCATCACGTGATTCATCTCCCGATTTTACTCCCTCATTTTCATTTTCTCTTCCGTCCTTTACGTATAACCTTTAGCACGGTTATGTTGAATGTAAGACGAGCGACCCTATTTCCTTCAACTATCATCCGGTCCATTTTGTCATTTTACATTACCAGATTCCATTTCAAACTACTTTACTCTACCTGTCTGTCAAATTCAGACTCATCTAACTGTTTACTAATGTCTACAACTATCTCGTTCTATTTTAACCCCAATTTATGTTTAAAACTAATTCACTTCGACCGAAACTTCCCACCACATCTCCAATTTAACGTTATTTTAAATCTCTTATAATATTTTTTTAACGTTTTCTCTTCGGGTCCCAAACAAAGTATATTTTCTACAACTTTTTTTAATATACGAGGTGTCGTTATTAAATAACGAGACTGACGTTGTAAAAAATTTAATTTTAATTTTATATATAATCACTTAATGTCAACTTCAATATTCACTCCTCTATCCCTACAACGCTCCATGCGAATTTTCCATTGTTGGAAACAGTGCTGGAAGTCATCTTCGGTCAGTTCCTTCACGACACATCGCGCTTTCTCTTTTACAGCTTCCACAGACTCAAATCTTGTACCTTTTAATGCAGATTTCACCTTAGGGAACAAGTAGAAGATAATGACATGTGATGAAACGTGATTTTACTTATGATCCGGAAACGAAGGGCCAATCCATGCACTGAAAGAGCCGAATTTTACCGATAGCCAAAAAAGCTCGAATGAGCAAGTCAAAATTTAAAGCAATGATGATTGTTTTTTTTTTATATCCATGGGATTGTGTACCTTCACTGGGTTCCTGAAGATCAAACAATTAATCAATATTACTACCTTGAGGTACTTTCTAAACTACGTCAAAGAGTACTAAGGAAAAAACGCCCCGAAATGTGGAAGGACAAATCATGGGTTCTTCACCAAGACAATGCGCCAGCTCATTTTGCGTTATCTGTTAAGAAGTTCCTAGTCAAGAACAGCATCTCAGTGTTAGAGTATCCACCTTATTCACCAGATCTTGCACCATATGACCTCTACCTGTTCTCTAAGGTGAAATCTGCATTAAAAGGGACAAGATTTGAGTCTGTGGAAACTGTAAAAGAGAAAGCGGCACGTGTCCTGAAGGAGCTGACAGAAGATGACTTCCAGCACTTTTTCCAACAATGGAAAATTCGCATGGAGCGTTGTAGGGATAGAGAAGGAGTGTATATTGAAGGTGAAAATAAATGATTATGTATAAAATAAAAATAATTTTTTTTTATATCGTCAGTCTCGTTATTTAATAGCGACACCTCGTATAAAACTATTTAAATTGAATTTTCAGTTTGATTTAAAATGAAATGTTACGAAAAAATTTTAGTTTTCATTTCCGAAAAATGCCTACGGATTTTTTTTAAAAAAACTTTAATATTTTATTTAGAACCGTACAAAAATGCATTACAACCAATTTGTTGAACTATAAAAAACAAAACACAAAATGAAAAAAGTCTACAGATAAATTTGAATTAAGAGTACATTCATATAATTTTACAATTCAGAAAAATGAGAAATATAATAGATTAGTATTTAGATTACTACTTAAAAAAACCACTTTTATGAGACATTATATTCAGAAAAGGGTTGTTGTTGTTTAGGTCATCAGCCAAAAGGCTGGTTTGAACCCGTAGAGGATTTACTAAGTAAAACAAGAAGTGAGGTGGTTTACTTTGCCTTCCTCACTGAGTGGAAAAGTACACTTATCAGCATGCCGGGCCCTCTGAAAAGCACAAATTTTCCACTCTGCAAATGACACCTTCACTTCATTCACCACAGGGTCTGGCTGTATAATGAAATTCATTACTTTCAGAGGAGATAACTCTGATTAGTGTCTTTTACACCTCTACCTCTTCTGTTCTTAAATGATTCAGTCATTTAATTGGCTGACCATGTGATAAGAAACAGAACTATTTATTTTAGCCCTGCAATGAACGGATTGAGTGTAAATAATTTGGCACTCCGTCTGTCTGTTATGGGCAGCAGAAAAGGGTACAAACGTGAAAGATAAAAAACATGAAAATTATGAATTCTGATGAATGACCTTATTTTAAGAGTTCATATAAAGAGGTCTCTACTCCATCTTAACGGATTTTAACATACAATTCCATTCTGGCGATGATTGATAATTACTAATACAAACACAAAATTTGAATACAAACC
Organism: Catonia carolina; assembly: GCA_035578175.1. NCBI lineage: Eukaryota > Metazoa > Arthropoda > Insecta > Hemiptera > Achilidae > Catonia > Catonia carolina. The sequence continues at coordinate 28,795,999 of JAQMRL010000011.1, forward strand.
TATTACTTATACTAATATAAAATTATCACAATGGTAGTCACCGTAGCGTAATGGATACCGCGAAAGACTACAAAGCAGAAGGTCCCGCGTTCGATACAATTTAAGCATATAAAAACGACAAATTTTTAAATGATGACAATTTGGAAGTTATGACACGTCCCAAAGCTGTAGTCAAGTTTCATAACTTACAGTAATCATTTTGTTGTCCAAAATATTACCCTGAGGTCCGATTACTAAAGTATTTACTGAACTTTTAATAAAGAAGAAATAAAAAAAAAATCTGGTGTGAAACACTAACACAACTTTCTCTTACCAATGCAAATAATTAACAATAAACCTAACATTATTAATAAAATATTAGAAATAAACAAAAACTAGCCTCAAAAACATAACCTTATTTTAATCATGAGTGAATGACGCAAAATGACAATCGAACTCAGTTTGGCTTAAAAATACGGAAAATCACGCTTTCACGCTAAACTAGGCTCTGTAGAGAAAAATGCTCTAAACAAAAGTTGTAGATCTTTTAATTTTCTATAAATTTAATTATATACACTTTTGTTGTAAAATGCATACTAAGACCGAAATGTTAAAAAAATCGATTTTTCTCACGTTTTCGTGAGAAAAAAAACAGAAAATCGCAAATTACCGCTAAACTAAGCGTTATACAAAAAAATGTTTGAAATAAAAGTTGTAGAATTTTACATTCTCTACAACTTTTATTATATAACGTTTTGCACTAAAATGCATATTAAAGCCGCAATCTTAAAAAGAAAATGTTTTTACGTAAAAACAGCCTCAAGCAGAATTTCAGCAAACATGACGCCTACCCTATATTGTAGAGCATAAAAAATGTAGTAAACCAGGCGATTTTAAAAAAAATCGTAAGACCAGTTTTTGAGAAAATCGCAAAAAAGTGAAAAATTACACGAATAAACTACTACTTCCGGTTGACCGATTTTGATGAAAATGTTCGTGTCGGGTCCGGTAGTGATATGTAACTTAAGTTTCAAGTTTCAAGTTCGTACGATGTTCCGTTCTTGAGATATTCTGTTCACATACACACACACACACACACACACACACACACACACACACACACACACACACACACACACACACACACACACACACAGACACACACACAGACCAATCGCTAAAAACATGTTTTTTGGGTTCAGGGGGTCTGAAAACGAATAGATCCGGTGAAAACTCGATTTCGAAAAATCGACATGAAAACAATACTTTCCTTCCTATATATTCATATAGGCAAGAGAAAGTAAAAATAGGTTAACTATTCCATATCCATAACCTCAATTAAATCGGTCATTTCAGAAAGCCCATAAGTCAAAAAACTAACTTTTAGGAAAAATAAAAAACTTATAATTTTTATGTTTCAATTAAAAAAATATAATTGTTCAAGGGGCTGTCCCCTTTAATATAAAATATTCTTTTGTTTTTTCAAAGACAACCCACTTATTAAAAAAAAATTGAAAATTTAAATTTAAGGCTGAAATAAATTAGAGTAAAATGTTAAATTACGTTGTTTTCTGTAAAATATGTTGTTAGACCAGAAGAAAATTGTGCTGAACAATAGTATTCATTTATTTAGTTCACTAGTTTACAATATGACTTAAAATAGCTTTCTGTAATAATAAAAATTGCAATTCTTAACTTTAAGAAAGAAAAATGTTGATTTTCAGGGCTATTCAACGTTGGCATAAACAGTAGTAATCTCCCTTAAAAAGATTTTTGCATGGAATTTTTGTATGGCCTCTTCCACTAGAAGTAGAAGTAGTTTATGCTTCAAAAGAACATCCACTTTCAGTTTTTAATTAGAAGGAAACACTTTAAATCCTTAAGGATAAGCATTTTCTTAGTGTTATATATTACTTAAGGAAAGTCAGACTTTTGTGATTTTTGTAGGGATGGTGTGTTAATATTTAGTTAGTTCTAAAATGCGCTAAAGAAAAAATGTAAAATTTTGACTTATGGGCTTTCTGAAATGACTGATTCAATTATAAAGATTAAATTTAAAATGACTGGAAAATAAAATTTCTTTGTAATTTTATATTTTTATAAATAAATATGCAACATTTTAGCAAGAGTTTTTTCAACAAATTTGATTATCTACTTTATAATATACTGATGTCTTTATAAAAAAAAAACACAGAAAGAAACAAAAATCAAAAAGCAACCAAAAAAAATTAGAACAAAATTGGCCCGTTAATTATTGATACTTCATACCTGTTGATATCTTCAGTATTTCCCCTCAAAAAAGTTTTCAACAATTTATTTGAAGTTTAGGATATAACGGAATTATTACCTGGAAAAAAACAAATAAAATGAAATTAATAAACAGACAAATTAAATAAACTTCAACAATTTAAATTTTTCTCGGTATACCCCCGTCGTGCCATACTGGAAGTTTTGTAACATCTATAGGGGGGGGGGGCGAGGATACTCTGAGCCAACGTATGACATGAGAAGTACGAGTCGGACCGAGTGCCTACGGTCGTCGAGTCTGGCCGTCTCTCACTGCGAGGCCCCGTCTTTGCCGCCCGGCAGCCTTCGATCGTACATGTCATACGGAGTCTCTCACCCCGAAGGCAAGGACCAAAGCCTTTCAGCACGAGAAGGCCCGACGCACGGCTTAAGAAGGCAGGGAAGCTGCCGTCGATTGAACATAGCATACGGTTGGACTTAGAATATTTCTCAAGAGTCTTTTACAACATGTCATACGAAATCGGCGGCGACTGCCGTCGATTGGACATGGTTTAAAAAAAATATGAATAAGTCACACTAATAGAAAAATTTGGAAGAAAAACCCATATTTTTAGCCACGTTTCTTCACTAACCAAATGTCCTAGTCCAAGTCAAAAATTATAAAATAGTATTCTAAATTCTATAAGAATTTTTCCAAAAAAGTAAATTCTTATAAATATATAATTAAAATTCTTTTTTAACAATTTCAGACGACACCCGGAGACCAAAAACGAAGACTAATTTTAAGAACAGCATTAACAGAAATCCAAAAATGTAAGCTCCTTCATTCATAATTTTATTCCTCCATTAATTTATTCACACATGAAAAATTGTAATTAAGATTACAATACTGCAAATACTGGGCTGTAGATATTTCTACAAAAAATCTACAAAAAAAACAAGATTACAATACTGCAAATACTGGGCTGTAGATATTTCTGCAGTAAAAAATAAATTACAATTTTAATAGGATAAATGGATGTGTGAAATTTTTTTTGAAACCCAAGTTCATCAATAAAGATTGGCTCAATCCGGTAAAACATTCTTTATTGTGAACCTCTCCGTGTGCAAAAGTTAATAGTAAAAATAAATACATAAACTTCAAAAATACATAAAAACCCAACAAAATCAATCAATAAAGAAAATATCAATAATAGATTAATCTAACGTACTAGAACATACATCAAAGACAAAAAAAAAACAAAATAGAACTTTATTAATAAACTTTAAATTTATTCTTTATTTATTTTAATTAAGACTCCAATCTGTACTTTATAAATACTATCAATACATATAATTAAAATATATTCCTGTTTAAAAAACTTTTTATATATTTATGGAAGATGAAACGGCACGGCGCACCTTAATAACAAATACATTTAAATACAGTATAAAATAATAATCTAAACTACTTATTTGAATATAAAGTAAAAGAATATATAAGTTACAAGGTTAAATAATAAATAAAATAAAAATACACAAGATCTAATGGTGAATAATAAACACGTGTATTGCACACAGAATCTTAAAATCGTTTTACATTTTATAAAAAAAAAAATACATTCAAAAGTAATAATAAACAAGTAAAACTGATTCAATATGTAAAACATCAAAACGAATACCAGATAAATAAACATGGAAGTTACGGATAAGAAAATAAACAATGCTTTGATTTACAACTGAATTCATATCGGACTGTTGCCTAAAAAACGTTAGTTACTTTACAGTTTGTACGTTGTTATAAATTTTAATTTCTCACAGCTCTATAATACGAGAAAAAATATTAAATATATTTAAAACAACTGACACAATCCAAAAATAAAAATTATTTTCCGAGGGTTACGCATTTGCAGATCTTCGTTAATTACTCTTATTACTTTCTCTTGCCTATATGAATATATAGGAAGGAAAGTATTGTTTTCATGTCGATTCTTCGAAATCGAGGTTTCACCGGATCTACACGTTTTTAGACCCCCTGAACCCAAAAAACATGTTTTTAGCGATTGGTCTGTGTGTGTGTGTATACAAAACATCTCAAAAACGGAAAATTGAACGTACGAACTTGAAACTTAAGTTACATGCCACTACCGGACCCGGCACGAACACTTTCATCAAAATCGGTCAACTGGAAGTAGTAAATTATTCGTGTAATTTTTCATTTTTTGCGATTTTCTCAAAAACTGGTCCTACGATTTTTTTTAAAAATCGCCTCATTTACTAATTTTTTCAGGCTCTACAAGATAGGGTAGGCGCCATGTTTGCTGAAATTCTTGGTGAGGCTGTTTTCACGTAAAAAAGTTGTTTTTTAAGATTGCGGCTTTATTATTTGTTTTACAGCAAAAATGTATATAATAAAAGTTGTAGAGAATTTAATATTCTACAACTTTAATTCAAACATTTTTGTGTATAACGCTTAGTTTGGCAGTAGTTAGCGATTTTCTGTTTTTTTCTCACGAAAACGTGTGAAAAATCGATTTTTTTAAAGATTTCGGCCTTAGTATGCATTTTATGACAAAAGTGTATAAAATCAAATTTATAGGAAATTAAAAGATCTACAACTTTTATTTAGAGCATTTTTCTCTACAGAGCCTAGTTTAGCGTGAAAGAGTGATTTTCCGTATTATTAAGCCAAACATGTCGATTTTCATTTTGCGTCTTTCACTCATGATTAAAATTAGTTTATGTTTATTGAGGTTAGCGTTTTGTTTATTTCTAATGTTAGGTTTATTGTTAATTATTTGCATTGGCAAGAGAAAGTTGTGTGAGTGTTTCACACCAGATTTTTCATATTACATTGAATACTAATGAATAAACGTAGGTTATATTGATCATTTATTTTTTATATTGACAAGAGAAAAACGTGTGAGTGTTTCACACCTTTATAAGGATTTATAATCTTTTTTTAATAATTACATATTATTGTAAATTAATTTAATGAATCTTATATGGTAATAAATTTATATGTCAAGAGAAATTTTATTACTAAAGCAAAACGCGAAGTCTAAAATCCAACCAAATATCAATAAACTGAGCTAACCTAATATTGGAGGAAAATGTATTAGAAAATCTGTTCAGTTTTCCGTCCATCTATTTTTATGATCTAAAAGTATGAAGATCAATAATAATACGACCTTGAATAGATGATCTTCATGATCGAAAGGATAAAAGAAAAAACAATCATTTTCTTTTTCTTTTTTTTTAATATGCTTTGCTTTCCGGTTGAACAGTTCTTCAGTTACCTCTGGTCTTTATTTCTCCTATACAATAATACCATAAAATTAACCGCCGTTTCACAGAGCCTTCCTCTTCACTCGATATGCTACAAGAAATGAAATCAATTTTAGAATTAACAACGTACGTGTGAACATGCGCCCTTCATTTATTACCAACAAATACAAAAAAATTACTTTAGTATTTTTTCAGGCCAAGCGTCATCAATTGAACTTCAAAGTAAAGATTATGTACTGGTTTTTAGACCGAAAATCAAGTTTATCTTCCTCGTCCAAGTTAAGGCTCTATAAATACTCATTAAAACCAGTGAGGACTTTCGGAACTCAACTATGGGGAACTGCCAGCAATTCGAACATAGATACTTGAGCTTTCCCAGACGAAAACCATCTCAGAAATTTTTAAAGTTCCTTGGTACGTCAGTAAAAAATATGTATAAGCTGACCAGTGAAAACAATGAAGCAAGAAATAACAATTTTCAATAACAATAATAATAATAATCTCGTGCCTTTATTGAACAAATAGCCCAATATTAATCTAACATAAACAAAAGCTAACTTTTTTTTTCATTCCTAATATGTGTACATTGCAATCTGTTCAATTTAGAACAATAAGCAACCCCATGACCCAATGAGATGAGCATAATGTGTATGACGCGTAAATGAGATGTAGTCTTGTACAGACTCAGGCCGACCATTCCTGAGAAAGTATGGTTAATTAAACCCCAACCATCAAAGTACACCGGTAACCACTGTCTAGTATTCAGATCCGTACAAAAGTAACTACCTTTACTAGGATTTGAACCAGGAACCTTTGTCTCCAAAAATCAGCTGTTAAACAGCTGATTTTAGCGACGACTTTACCTCTAGACCAACCCGATGGGTTAAAAGCTAACTACTTAATATATAAAAATACAAACTTATTAACTAAACAAAAAACAAATCATGAAAATATTATCAAGCAGGCAATACCACCCATTGTCGTCTGACCATGGGGGGGGGAGATGGATTTTGTGATTAAGGCATACACTTATTGTTTAGGTTATCAGCCGAAAGGCTAGATTGAACCTGAAGAGATTTTACTAAGTAAAACAAAGAGTGAGGTGGTTTACCATTGCATTCCTCACTAAGAGGAAAATTACACTTATCAGCATGCCGGGCCCTCTGAAAAACACGTAATTTTCAGTCTGTAAATGACACTTTCACTTCATTCACAACAGGGTCAGGCTGTAGGCTATAATGAAATTCATTACTTTCAGAGAAGATAACGCTGATAAGTGTCTTTTACACCTCTACCTCTTCTGTTCTTAAACGATTAGGTCATTTAATTGGCTGACTATGTGATAAGAAACAGAACTATTTGTTGTAGCCCCGGAACTAGCAAATCGAGTGCAAATAATTTAACGCTCCACCTGCCTGTTATGGGCGAAAACCATACATAAAAACAAATAAAATTAAACAAAAAATTACATTCCTTAAAAAGTTTAGTTTGAGAAACAATTAATAAAACAAACCACTTATACTTAATTTAAAAAAAAAAACTTTAAAAAATAAATAAAAATAGATAAGTTTAACAATTATAATTTTAGTAGGGAGATAATGAACTCATAAAATTTCATGAATACGGATAATACAGTAAGACAATGGACCTCAGCCCATCAGAAAAAAAACTTATTTAGGTTTCTTTTTGCTCCATATGAGAGTTTTACACGTTAGACGCCTATGTAGATAGAGACCAACATATTAAGCTATAGTCGATTGTGGATACTGTACATTGTATAAAAACATTGATGGACATTTTTCCTGTTTAAGTGTGAATGTATAAAATTTTATTGTACAAACCTCTACTCCGACTTATTTGGACGTAAAGGTGTTAGGTATTTGGCTCCACTAAGCCCTCAGTTATTACTTTCTCTTGCCTAAATGAATATATAGGAAGGAAAGTATTGTTTTCATGTCGATTTTAAGAAATCGAGTTTTTACCGGATTTACACGTTTTTAGAACCCCTGAACCCAAAAAACATGTTTTTAGCGATTGGTCTGTGTGTGTGTGTGTGTGTGTGTGTGTGTGTATACAAAATATCTCAAAAACGGAACATCGTACGAACTTGAAACTTAAGTTAGACACCACTACCGGACCTGACAGGAACATTTTCATCAAAATCGGAAGTAGTAGTTTATTTGTAATTTTTCACTTTTTTGCGATTTTCTCAAAAACTGATCCTACATTTTTTTTAAAAATCGCCTCATTTACTCAATGTTTTATTTTTTACAAGATAGGGTAGGCGCCATATTTGCTGAAATTCTTGGTGAGGGTGTTTTTACGTAAAAAAAAGTTTTTTTAAGATTACGGCTTTAATATGTATTATAGCGCAAAAATTTATCTAATAAAAAATGTAGAGAATTTAAAATTCTACAACTTTTATTTCAAACATTTTTTTTGTATAACGCTTAGTTTAGCGGTAATTAGCGATTTTCTGTTTTTTCTCACGAAAACGTGTGAAAAATCGATTTTTTTAAGATTTCGGCCTTAGTATTCATTTCATGACAAAAGTGTTTATAATCAAATTTATAGACAATTAAAAGATCTACAACTTTTATTTTGAGCATTTTTCTCTACAGAGAGTAGTTTAGTGTGAAAGAGTGATTTTCCGTATTTTTAAGCCAAACTGAGGTTGATTTCAGGTTCGTTTTGCGTCTTTCATATATGATTAAAATTAGGGTATGTTTATTTCTAATGTTTTATTAATAATGTTAGGTTTTTTGTAAATTATTTGCATTGGCAAGAGAAAGTTGTGTGAGTGTTACACACCAGATTTTTTTGAAATTACAACGCCTTTAATCCAAATGCATACGGATTATTGAAGAGGCACCCTGGTACGTAACATAACATATCATACGTTAACTCAGAATGTTAATTCAGAATATAACCTTAAAGTAAATAAAATATTTCATAAGAATAAATTTATATCAAAAATTCTTCTAAACATGTAACTAAATTTATTTGATATAAATGAATTCATTTAAAATTAGAAATAAATAAATTAGAAAGAAATCAATTTTCTTAATCTTATTCTTAAATGTAGTATATTTATCGAAAACAAAAAATATGTAAGACAAGAAGGAATGGAAGACAAAACTGCAGAAAAATAATCGAGTCTATGGAGGGATTAGACCGGTTTGTTTCCGCAATTTCAATTTCCGTTGCAAGAAACTAAAATTCCAGTTGGAATCATCATTATCATCGTCATCACTCCAGATGCCGAACGAGTGAACGGACACAGAATAGCGGCTCATGAGCGAGTGTTAGTTAATCTATCAGACAGGTACAGAGAAATGTATCTAAACTAGAAAAAGTTTTTTAAATAAAGAAGATTTAGTAATAGCTTGATACTAGTAAATATTTAATTTGTTGTCCCTTGATACCAACACATAGCAGGTACTGGGTGACACAAATAATATGTGACAATGTACTATTGTCAGTAACTTGATGACCTCCGGCATATGAGAGCAATATGCGGATTGTAAAACCATTTCAGAAAACATTTTTAATTTTTTAAGTAACTTAAAACTTGTCGGAAATGACGTACGAGACGAGTTCAGAAAGTAACTACCGGTTTAAAAATAAACAACTAAAAAAATTTTTTTTCAACACAATTCTATTTTTACATGAAAGCCCAAACCGTTAACTATTTTTCGACATAGTTTCCACCGATGTTCAAACACTTGTCGTAGTGGGTGATCAATTTGTCTATACCCTCTTCGTAGAAGGTTCCCGCTACTGACGTGTACAAAACCAAGAGACTAGGAAGTGCTTTGACTTTTCTCACACGGTACAGTGATGATGGTGAGGATTTTTTAAACAAAATTGTGATAGGTGATGAAACTTGGGTCCGTCATATCACACCGGAATCTAAACAGCAGTCAATGGAGTGGCGACACACGCAATCCCCGATGAAACAAAAATTCAAGACGACAATGTCTGCACAAAAAATCATGTGCACTGTCTTTTGGGATCGGAAAGGTGTTTTGCTGATTGATTTTCTCCCAAGAGGTGAAAACATTAATGCGTCAAGGTATTGCGAAACCTTAAGAAAACTAAGGCGGGCAATTCAAAACAAACGGAGAGGAATGCTCAGTAACGGAATTATGTTGCTCCATGACAATGCTCGGCCCCATACCGCTGGTGACACTCAAACATAGGTTCGACAATTTCGTTGGGAGCAGTTCGATCACTCGCCCTACAGCCCGGACTTGGCACCGTCTGACTACCACTTGTTCCTACACATGAAGCACGAGCTAGGCGGCCAACGCTTTGAAACCGACGATGAAGTGAAAACTGCCGGGGAGTCGTGGCTACATTCGTTGGCGGGATTTTTTTTTTTTTTTTTTTTTTTGTTTAACGTCCGACTGTTTTGCAAATTGCTGCTAATGCAGACGGTGAAGGATGAAATGAATTTTTTGTAACGTATGAAAAAATGCCATGCCCGAGTGGGATTCGAACCCAAGACCGCATGATGAGAGGCGAGCACGTTACCAACATCGCCAACGCGGCCGGCTCGTTGGCGGGAACCTTCTGCGAAGAGGGTATAGACAAATTGATCACCCGCTACGACAAGTGTTTGAACATCGGTGGAAACTATGTCGAAAAATAGTTTAAGGTTTAGGCTTTCATGTAGAAATAAAATTGTGTTGAAAAAAATTGTTTTACTTGTTTTTTTTGAAAACGGTACTTACTTTGTATTTGAATAAAACAAAGTATTTCGCATATTTTTTGGTCTAAAAAATTATTTCAAAATAACACATGCTTTAATGAGATAATATATAATTTAGTAAAAGTTTTGTCTTTGAAGAAAAAAACCGTACTTTTTCAAATACATCGTCATTGTTCAACAACTATTTCACGGATAAACATAATATTTGGCAGGTGTGTTCTGTAATAATTATGGAAAACTAAGAAGTAAAAAAATTTAACAAAAAATCATTACTTTTTACGTTAAGAGGACAGTTTTTTCTTCAAAAACAAAACTTTAACTATAGTATTCGGATGTCTCTTGGCCGTGGGAGATAGAGAATGCATAACGCTCTCACTATCACAAGCCATTCCAATAAAATTGTATAATTTTACTCATTGTTGTGAGTAAGCGTTTATGCACGCAGTAAACTAACAAACAATATAACGACTGTAGTATGTTTTCAGATTTGGATTATAACGATAAAGACCTTTGGGCGCATGCGTAGTTATGCCACATATCTCCCTCTCACTCGCTCGGCTATGGGACATTAATTCATCTGATATCTGTACCTTGTACCGGGTGAGCATAAAGTCTTACCCTGATTATAAAATTTTATTACAGAATAATCGTTTGACGTAATAATTTAAATCTGGCGCTGTTATATAGGTTATTGTTAGTAAATTTTGTGACTAATAGATGGCGCTAGTGCTCCTCAACAATGACATGGTCTGTTAGTTCACGTTAGTTGCTGGCGAAATGGCGTTGAAGCAGGAGAAAGCACAATGTGTGCTTTGGTTTCACGAAAAGAAATCGCCCATCAGTGTTCAGCGTAATTTTCGGGCTTTTTATGGACGCAGCCCTCCTGATGTTAAATCAATAAAGCGATGGTATGAAAGGTTTAAAGAAACAGGCAGCGTTGAAGATCTTCCTAGAAGTGGCAGGCCTAGTGTGAGTGAAGCAACTGTTGATCTTGTTCGGGAATCGTTTCAACGGAGTCCGTCTAAATCAACTCGTCAAGCATCACGTGAACTTCAAATACCGCAAGCAAGTGTGGTGAAAATTCTTCATAAAAGGCTTAGGTTGCATGCTTATAAAGTGCAAATCGTGCAGGCCTTGCAACCGAATGATTTGCTGAGACGTGCAGAATTCGCAACTGAGATTCTCAACAGGATTGACGGCGCTAACGATTACTTAAATCGCATATGCTTTACCGATGAATCCACCTTTCATGTCAGTGGAATGGTAAATAGGCATAATGTCCGTATATGGAGATCAGAGAATCCACATGCTACTGTACAGTTACAGCGAGACAGCAAAAATGTGAATGTTTGGTGCGGCCTCATGCATAATAAGGTTTGTGGGCCGTTTTTCTTCACGGAAAACACCATTAACGCTAACATTTACTTAGATGTTTTGCAACAGTTCATTGCACCACAGTTAGAAGAATATCAACCATGGATAATTTTCCAGCAAGATGGGGCACCGCCCCACTGGGCTTTGATAGTGCGTAATTTCCTGGATGAAACATTTCCGGATCGGTGGATTGGAAGGGATGGTCCAACACCCTGGCCACCCCGCTCTCCAGACATTACACCCCTTGACTTTTTTTCTGGGGCTATATCAAGGATAGAGTCTTCGCCACACCAGTTGCTAACGTTGACGAACTGAAGGCTAGGATACAAGCTGCTGTGGGTACTGTGACAGAACACATGTTACAAAGCACCTGGCGGGAACTGGAATACCGCTTCGACATTCTCCGAGCTACCAAGGGGGCACACGTTGAAGTTTACTAATGTAAGTAATCTTAAAAAAAACTATTAACACTAACCTATGTACCAGCATCAAATTTAAATTATTATGTCAAACAGTTATTCTGCAATAAATTTTTATAATCAAGGCAAGACTTTATGCTCACCCGGTACATTACCTTATCAAGCACTTATCAGTTTCTTGAAATCATTTTATAGAACAAAAACATGTAAAATACTTTGTTAAAAGTACGTAATTTCTGACAAGTTTTAATTTGCTCCTCTCTGCCAGAGGCCATCAAGTTACGCAAAATAAAAAACAACCTCAGTTTCGCTTACAAATACGGAAAATCACTCTTTCACGCTAACTAGGCTCTGTATAGAAAAATGCTCTAAATAAAAGTTGTAGATCTTTTAATTTACTATAAATTTGATTATATACACTTTTGTCGTAAAATGCATGCTAAGACTTAAATCTTAAAAAAATCGATTGTTAATACGTTTTCGAGAGACAAAAAAACCGAAAATCGCTTATCACCGCTAAACTAAACGTTGTACAAACGAAGGTTTGTAATAAAAGTTGTAGGATTTAAAATTGGCTAAAACTTTAGTTGAATACATTTTTGCGATAAAATGCATATTAAAGTCACAATCTTAAAAAAAAACAATTGTTTCACGAGAAAACCACCTTCCCAAGAATTTCAGCACACATGGCGTCTACGCTATCTGTTAGGGCATAAAAAATTTAGTAAATGAGGCGATTTTAAAAAACATCGTAAGACCAGTTTTTGAGAAAATCGCAAAAAGTGAAAAATGACACGAATAAACTACTACTTCCGGTTGACCGATTTTGATGAAAATGTTCGTGTCAGGTCCTCTAGTGGTATCTAACTTAAGTTTTAAGTTTCAAGTTCGTACGATGTTCCGTTCTTGAGATATTTTGTACACAACCACACAGACCAATCGCTAAAAACATGTTTTTTGGGGTTCAGGGGGTCTGAAAACGTGTAGATCCGGTAAAAACTCGATTTTTAAAAATCGACATGAAAACAATACTTTCCTTTCTATATATTCATATAGGCAAGAGAAAGTAAAAACTTTACAATTTTAAATACTACAATATTTCTTATCTTTGACAACCAGTGGATGTACCTACATAGAAAGTAAAAATTTAACTGGAACACCCTATACACTGCGTGTAATAATTCTCTTCTGTTACATTTATACCACTACTTGTGGGAAAATCAACCGCCGGTTCATCTACCTCACCTTTTCAAATAGGCTAGGCTTGGTTTTTTTAAACAAATACAGAGACATATTCGACACCGGTTTTATTTATATATATTATAAAAGATTTTATTACAAAATCGAACCACAGGAATTTTATTTAGTTTATAATACAACTAATATGATATACGAATAAAAAAATCAATTAAAATTCAGTCTATTAATTCCCGCCTTTTTTTTATTCAACATTCCTCGTCTGAAAAAAATATAATTTTATTCTCAATACACAGTTGTCCATGAATTAATTTTACTTTAACTTTGTCATAAATTTAAACACATTAATATCATAAAATTCAGTTACTTGCTTTTGTGGTTCATAAAAATATTAGAAGGAAGTTGTTTTCATGTCCCCAGAATCCAAAAAAAATCTGGTGTGAAACACTCACACAACATTCTCTTGCAAATAATGAACAATATAACCTAACATTAAAAATTAACAAAAAACTAACCTCAGTTTGGCTTAAAAATACGGAAAATCACTGTTTCACACTAAACTAGGCTCTGTAGAGAAAAATGCTTTAAATAAAAGTTGTAGATCTTTTAATTTCCTATAAATTTTATTATATACATTTTTGTCGTAAAATGCATACTAAGTCCGCAATCTTAAAAAAAATCGATTTTTCACACGTTTTCGTGAGAAAAAGAAACAGAAAATCGCTAATTACCGCCAAACTAAGCGTTATACAAAAAAATATTTGAAATAAAAGTTGTAGGATTTTAAATTCTCTACAACTTTTATTATATACATTTTTGCGCTAAAATGCATAAGAAAGCCGCAATCTTAAAAAAACAATTTTTTTACGTGAAAACAGCCTCACCAAGAATTTCAGCAAACATGACGCCTACCCTAATCTTGTAGAGCATATAAAATTTAGTAAACCATGGGATTTTTAAAAAACATCGTAGAACCAGTTTTTAAGAAAATCGCAAAAAAGTGAAAAATTACACGAATAAACTACTACTTCCGGTTGACAGATTTTGATGAAAATGTTCGTGTCGGTTCCGGTAGTGGTATGTAGCTTAAGTTTCAAGTTCGTATGATGTTCCGTTCTTGAGATATTCTGTATACACACACACACACACACACACACACACACACCGACCAATCACTAAAAACATGTTTTTCTGGGTTCAGGGGGTCTGAAAACGTGTAGATCCAGTGAAAACTCGATTTCGAAAAATCGACATGAAAACAATAGACTACTTTCCTTCCTTTATATTTATATAGGCAAGAGAAAGTAAAAAAATGTTTATATGAATTCATTTGTGTGTGTGTGTGTGTGTGTAAAAAAACTTTTAAATGGAAAATCGTACAAAGTTGAAAGTTTGAAATTAAAAGTTAGATTAAAGGAAACTATAGGTAATACGAAAGGTAACCGACAGGTTCGAACATTTTCATAAAAATTAGTCAACAAAAAATTATTATTATGTTACAATTATTATAATTAGTTTATTTGTGCTAATTTTCTTTTTATTGATTTTTTTTAACAGGTCCTAAAATTTTCTTGAAAATCGCCTTTAAACGACGTCAAGCTTGTCCACCAGTGATGCTGAATAACATTCATCCCAAGCCAGAGTGGTGCGATATCTTGGCTTATGGTTTGACAGGCGACTAACTTAGAACCATCATCTGCGTACAAAACTTTTAGAACTTAACCGCCGCCAGACGTTCTCTTCTGCTTACACCTTCACTTCATTCACCACAGGGTCTAGCTGTACAATGAACTTCATTTCTCACAGAGATAACTGTGACTAGTGTCTTTTATACATCTACCTCTTCTGTTTTTAAATGCTTGAGTCATATTATTGACTGACTATGTGATTAGAAACATAACTATTCTTTTGGAGCCTTGGAACTAGCAGATCGAGTGGAAATAATTTAACACTACACCTGCATGTTATGGCACACAAAAATAAATATTTATATAAATCTATTAAAATAAATATCACAAAGAGCCTAAATACAGGGAAATAATGTAATAAATATAAAAAAAACCCAAAGTAGGCCTACACGTAATAAAATGATAGTAAATTATATAGAATAGTTATTATTTCCTAGTAATAAGACTTATTATTATTACTATTTTTATACAAATTACTAAAAATAGATAATAGAAAATAATTGAATAATTTCAGGAAAAAATAATAATAATAACAATAAAACTGGTGAAAATAAAACGAAGACAGACCGAATAACAATATAAACTACGACATCCTACATTACAGGTGCTGCAATCCGTAGCACAACACAACACCATGCCAGATGTGGGTGCGTGGGAAATAGCATATGTGAAGAGTGGAATGGTGGTGGAAGGCAAACGAAAGACTAAGAAAAGGGGAGGGGACAGCTGCTTTAGCATAGTCCTACGTCGTGGGAAGGAAATTTTAAAGGGCTCTTCTTTTCTTGCTTATACAAGTATGTTCTTAAACTTATCTTGCAAGAATACAACATTGGAACATTTGGAGTAGGTCGTTCTATATGTAAATTTAGAACATAGGTTGTATGTTTTCACAAACCATTAACGAACCAAAACATTTCAATTTTTAAATAGTAAATTATATTTAATTACAATTTTTTTTGTTTTGTTTTGCGCCCTGGAGACTCCAGGAGGAGTATAGGACATGTCAGATGTAACACCTGAAATACATATAAGAATTACACAATGTATCACTACTATCAAGAAAGAAATTCTTGTACGCTATAAAAAGTTTCACCCATCAAATAATTTTTCAGATTTTTTTTAAAGGAAGTCAAATCCTCACATCATTTTAAAAATTGGGGTAATTTATTCATGAATTTTCTTCCTGCAAAAGTAGGTTTTTGTTCAAACAATTTTGTGGAATGATTAGCCACATATAATAATCATTCCTGTTTCTCTTGTTATGTTTGTGAACATTGATTTTCTGCATAAAATTATTTTGCCTAACATACATAATCACCTCAAAAATGTAGGAGAGGGAACTGTAAGCAATTTAAGCTCCTTAAATAGTGGCCTGGATGAGGTTAGCTAAATAGTTAGCTCTCACCATACACCTAATAGCTTTCTTTTGAATTTTAAAAACCTTATTCACATTACCCACACTAGAATTACCCCATACTAAGATACCATAACGGATATGAGACAGAATGAGGCCATGATAAGCTGCTATTAGTAATTTTTTATCATTTAATCTGGCAATTTGTTTTAGTGCAAATACCCCAGATGATATTTTACTACAAACTTGATTGGTATAGAAGTCCCAAGACAAAAATATATCTAGAGATACTCCCAGGAACTTCACTGTTTCTACATGCTCTAAACTACGAGGGTTATCCATAAAATAACCTCCGTTTTGAAATAAAAAGTAAACGAGTGAAGATACAAAAACTTTATTATATACATATTAAAACTACAGTTTTTCTCTATTTTTCGACATAGTCGCCAAACAGATTCAAGCTTTTTTCGTACCTTGGAACAGTCTTTGAAATACCCTTTGCATAAAAATCTGCCGCCTGTGAATGTAGCCAACCATTCACGGCGTTTTGAAGCTCTTCGTCAATGGCGAGCCGCTGAGATGCAAGCCACCGCTTCATGTTCGGGAGCAGGTGAAAGTCACTAGGAGCCAAGTCCGGGCTGTATGGGGGATGATCAAAAACGTCCCAATTAAACTTGGCCAAAAGTTCATTTGTTCATTTGCATGACAACGCTAGCCCTCATACAGCTCGAAGAACAAATGAGCTTTTGGCCAAGTTTAAATGGGACGTTTTCGATCATCCCCCATACAGCCCGGACTTGGCTCCTAGTGACTTTCACCTGTTCCTGAACATGAAGCGGTGGCTTGCATCTCAGCGGTTCGCCAATGACGAAGAGCTTCAAAACGCCGTGAATGCTTGGCTACATTCACAGGCAGCAGATTTTTACGCAGAGGGTATTTCAAAGACTGTTCCAAGGTACGACAACTGCTTGAATCTGTTTGGCGACTATATCGAAAAATAGAGAAAAACTGTAGTTTTAATATGTATATAATAAAGTTTTTGTATCTTCACTCGTTTACTTTTTATTTCAAAACGGAGGTTATTTTATGGATAACCCTCGTATTATTATGAATAAATACGTCCACTTCTCTACTTTCTTTAACGTTATGTTTATTTTTGAACTGCAAGTACTGACACTTTTTCCTATTAACTGTTAATAACATTTGATTCAAGAACTGTACTACGGACTCTATGTTAAGATGTGTATTTACTTCAAGAGCATCTACCAGTAATAGATAGCAGCGTCGATTATCCGAACGTCAGTCATCCGAACCACCATTGATAGAAAAAAATACATATTTACTCACACAGGAGCCTTTACTGCCCTTGTAACTGCGATGGTATGGTGTCAACAACACCCTGAATTTACTGCTGCTGAAGCATTGTTACTAAAAAGAATGAGAGACGTTATTATGCTACCAAAAGTTCAAAGAAAATTTAAGGTTTTTAAAAACTACCGATAGTACGTCGTACAAGTTTAAACAATATTTCATAAAGGATTTTACCATAGTTTATTTCGTTAATTTATTCAATTTTAGAATTCTGTATTTTTCAGTATTTTTGTTTTTTAATATACTATTTTTTGTATATCGCTTAGTTCAGCGGTAATTAGTGATTTCATGTTTTTTACTTGAAAATCTGTAAAAAAATTGATTTTGTTAAGATTTCGGTCTTAGTATGCATTTTACGACAAAAGTACATATAATCAAATTTATAAGGAATTAAAAGATCTACATCATCCATTTTAAGAATTTTTCTTTACAGAGCCGAGTTTAGCGTCAGAGAGTGATTTTTCGTATTATTAAGCAAAAATACGGTTGATTTTCATTTTACATCATTCACTCATGATTAAAATGAGGTTATGTCTTTTGAGATTAATTTTTTTTAATTTTTAATGTTTAAATCAAATTTATAGGGTATTACAAGATCTATAACTTTTATTTTAAGCATTTTTCTCTACAGAGCCTAATTTAGCGTCAAAGAGGGATGATTTTTCGTATTATTTAGCAAAAATGCGGTTGATTTTCATTTTGCATCATTCACTCATGATTAAAATGAGGTTATGTCTTTTGAGATTAATTTTTTTAATTTCTAATGTTTAAATCAAATTTATAGGGTAATAAAAGATCTACATCTTTTATTTTACGCATTTTTCTCTACAGAGCCTAATTTAGCGTCAAAGAGGGATGATTTTTCGTATTATTAAGCAAAAATGCGGTTGATTTTCATTTTGCATCATTCACTCATGATTAAAATGAGGTTATGTCTTTTGAGATTAATTTTTTTAATTTCTAATGTTTTAAATCAAATTTATAGGGTAATAAAAGATCTACATCTTTTATTTTAAGCATTTTTCTCTACAGAGCCTAATTTAGCGTCAAAGAGGGATGATTTTTCGTATTATTAAGCAAAAATGCGGTTGATTTTCATTTTGCATCATTCACTCATGATTAAAATGAGGTTATGTCTTTTGAGATTAATTTTTTTAATTTCTAATGTTTTAAATCAAATTTATAGGGTAATAAAAGATCTACATCTTTTATTTTACGCATTTTTCTCTACAGAGCCTAATTTAGCGTCAAAGAGGGATGATTTTTCGTATTATTAAGCAAAAATGCAGTTGATTTTCATTTTGCATCATTCACTCATGATTAAAATGAGGTTATGTCTTTTGAGATTAATTTTTTTAATTTCTAATGTTTTAAATCAAATTTATAGGGTAATAAAAGATCTACATCTTTTATTTTACGCATTTTTCTCTACAGAGCCTAGTTTAGCGTCAAAGAGGGATGATTTTTCGTATTATTAAGCAAAAATGCAGTTAATTTTCATTTTGCATCATTCACTCAAGATTAAAATAAGGTTACGTCTTTTGAGATTAATTTTTTTAATTTCTGTTTTAAATCAAATTTATAGGGAATTAAAAGATCTACATCTTTTATTTTAAGCAGTTTTCTCAAAAGAGCCTAGTTTAGCATGAAAGCGTGATTTTCCGTATTTTTAAGCCAAACTGAGGTTGATTTTCATTTTGCATAATTCACTAATGATTTATTATTAATTGTTGTTGTTTAGGTCTTCAGCCGAAAGGCTGGTTTGAACCTGTAGAGGTTTTACTAAGTAAAACGAGGAGTGTGGTGGTTTACCATTGCCTTCCTCACTGAATGGAAAAGTACACTTATTAGCACGCCGGGCCCTCTGAAAAGCACATATTTTCCACTTTGCAAATGACACCTTCAATTCATTCACCACAGGGTCTGGCTGTATAGTGAAATTCATTACTTTCAGAGGAGATAACTCTGATTAGTGTCTTTTACACTTCTTTGACCTCTTCTGTTCTTAAATGATTTAGTCATTTAATTGGCTGACCATGTGACAAGAAACAGAACTATTTATTTTAGCCCTGCAACTAACAGATTGAGTGTAAATAATTTGACACTCCACCTGTCTTTTATGGGCATTATTATTAATATTAGGTTATATTGTTAATTATTTGCATTGGCAAGCGATAGTTGTGGGAATGTTTCACACCAGATTTTTTAAGTGATCATATAAAAAAAACAAGTAAAATAATACAACACAAAATAACAGAAGGAACAAAACACACATAGGCCTAAAAGCAGAGAAAACCGCGCTTCTTAAATTGGCCTACTTTATATTCTAAACACGTTAAAAATTTACATATATAATGAACATTAAATTCGTTTAGACATGTATGCAATTAACTGAAATAATAATTAGTTTAACATATTCACAGCTATTCCAAGAAATTTTAAAACGAAACATTTTCAAGAATACATAGTACATGTTTCATAATCTTTATTTTTAAAATACAAGGAAATTTTAATTAAATAACTTACAGGTACGGTAATAAATAATAAAATTACATATTCTATTAATTACTTAATTACATTTTGCCAATATAACATGTTGCATAATTATGAATCCAGTTTAAGATTTAATAGGCCTATGTACATACACGATTTCTTTTTCGCAAAACCACATTCATCCCGACCTCATAGAGAAAAATTAAAATATCTTATATTAGAACTAGCTACCCGTCCCGGGTTCGCCCGGGTATAATTTTCTTTATTTCAATAATTTTTAAAATAGGGTATCAGTAAATAAAAAATAAATTTTCTGAATTTTTACGAGCACTATACATCACCGAGTTTCAGCCATCAAATTCGTCCGGAACTTAGTAAATAAAAATTATTGGAAAATAATTGAACAACCTTTTCAACCTTTTAAAAATAAATTTTTTAAATTGATGCGAGGTAATTTTTTTAGTTGCGCTATAAATAACATCACCAAAATTCAGCTACTTTTTTTTTATTCCTAATTTGTGTACGTTGCAATCTGTTCAATTTAGAACAATAAGCAACCCCATGACTCAATGAGATGAGGATGATGTGTATGACGTGTAAATGAGGTGTAGTCTTGCACCGACCCAGGCCGACCATTCCTGAGAGGTATGGTTAATTAAACCCCAACCATCAAAGTACACCGGTAACCACTGTCTAGTATTCAAATCCGTATAAAAGTAACTACCTTTACTAGGATTTGAACCCGGAACCTTCGGCTCCAAAAATCAGCTGTTAAACAGCTGTTAAACAGCTGATTTTGGCGTCGACTTTACCTCTAGACCAACCCGGTGGGTTTAGCTACTTTAGGTTTTCAGCTACTTAACTCGTCTGGAAGTTAGAAAACAATAAACATTTGTTTAAATGCTCAACATCATTTCTATTCTCTTAAAGGTACAGTTTTGAAATGGATGCGGGGTGTTTTTTTTTATTATTACAATTTTTTAATGTTCTGTAGTTGTTTAAGCAATAAAGAACAAGCCTTAAAACGAGACGGGAAGCAATGCTAGCGCCATTCGAGACGCCAACCGAGAGAGCCACGACGAAAGCACAACCGCACACGACACGACACAATTTACGAGTGGCCAACAAAGGGAAGAAGAAGGAAGAAATAGCAAAGAGGTCCACAAGACAGTGCAAACCCCGGTGCACAATGCCTTAACATAACCGCCCGCCAAATCATTGACAAATGATTTCCAAAACGACGAACAATAACGGGGCCGCCCGCCCTGAACCAACGCAGGGCGCGGAAACGAAGCAACTAAAAGCCAAAACGAACGAGAAGCCTAGCACACAAACAAAAGCCTTGAAAACCCGCCCGCCGTGGAAGTCCCACGGGAGGGAATAAGCGAAGCAGCGAAGAAGAAGCCTGGAGACGAAACGAAGCCTGATGACGAAGCCTGAAGACGAAGCCAGAAGACGAAGCCTGAAGACGAAGTAGCAGAACGGAACATTTTGATGTGGCGTGATGCACGCGCGGGTGCACCCGGCCGACGTCGAACGGACATTTTCCACAGCCTGCGCGGAGGCAAACGGAAGCGGAGTATCTTGATGTGATCACCAGCGAGGGCTGGCAACCAGTAACGAAGCAAAATAAAACGAAGAACGAGAAAAAAACAACAGAAGAACGAAGAAATAAACGAAGAAACGAAAACGAATGTAGATGAAGTAAGCGGGAAACGAAGTGAAACAGAAGAGTTAGTTGCCCAAAGGCAAAGCTAACTGGTACGCGGGTTGCGAAACAAAGTGACGAGTAGGCGAACAATTATGACGAGAATCTTGAATTGCGGTACGGCGAAATTCACAAACCTGTTGAGAGTGAATCCGTGATTGAAGCTGGAGTGCCGAGCGAGATGTACGAAGGTTACACCAAGCATTGAACGAACGATGAGAGTTGAAATTACAATCATTCACCGGTTGTGAATATTGTATACGACGAGTGGGGCCCCGCCCGCCAAGAGGGGCTAAAGGCGCGCGAAGAGCGTTAGTAGAGCATGAAGCGACTGAGGAGGGCCGATTGCCCTTTGGCGAAGCGATTTGTAGCGGTTTGTCAGCAGAGTGTGTGAGTGACGACGAGAAGCGATGATTCGAAGTGAGCTGGTTAGCCGTAGAATCGACTAAGGCGAGAGTAGCGGGTTTTGTCTGCGAAGTATCGATGATGGAGGAGGACTCGAAGCGGTTTGGCGAAGAGTGGATTGGAGGCGACTCAGTGGAAGCCTTCTGCGAGGACTTGAAGCGATTAGACGAGAAATTGATTGAAGACAACTTGGAGGGAGCCTTCAACGTAGAATTGGAGCGAGGCGTAGACTTGAAGCGACGATTTGACGAAATACCAGCAGCAAGATCGGTCGAGATACTGGCGGAGTCGGTAGACGAAGCGAGACGAGAGTCAACAGCGATGATCTCGGGTGAAGCGGCGAATTGAATAGAAGGCGAAGAGACTGAAGTGTTACGAAGACGATTAGTTGAAGCAGCAGGGCGACTCGAAATGTTGTTGGAAGCAGGTGAAACAAGTAAGCAGTTAGGCGATTGAATATCAGAAACGATAGATTTGTTGAGCTCGGGGTTTGAGGTGACATCGGGGTCAATTTTCGAATTAACAGTGACACAAGTTTGATGATCAGCGGCGAGAATTTGAGGCGAGGTTGAATTTGGATTTAACGTGCGATTTTCTACAATAGATGATGCGGAGTCAGAAGCAGTAGCAGTTGACGAGGATGTAGCGTTGTTCGAGAAGACATATGTTAAGAGCGAATCGTTACTTGTAGCGGAATTAGGTGGTTGTATGTCGGGTAACTTGCCGAACAATACATAACCGAATACAGTGGATAAAGCGGATGGAGTGCCTTTAATTAAAGGCGTTTTACTGAAATCTAATATTTCTGAGAAGCAGTCAGCACCAAGCAGTAGGTCTACTGAATTGGGGCTGCGAAAACGAAAGTCGGCTAGCAGATGTTGAGAAAACTGTTCACCAACGGACTTATGAATGCGAGTACTAGGAAGGCGGTCTGATATTTTCTGAATGACAGCAGCCTGAATCGGTAGGCGAAAATTAGAATTTTGCGGCGACAGAATTGTAAGGTTAGTAGTACCTTCGACGGAGGTGACTTGAGATGAAATGCCTTGTAGGCGCTTGGTGGTAGGCGCGATATCGAGTTGAAGAGAACGAGCGGCGTTGTAGGTTAAAATGCTGGACTGAGATCCGTTGTCAATCACAGCGCGAAGTGGAACAATTTTGCCGGATGAGTTGACTGCGTGAACGATAGCGGTGCCTAACAGCGCGGTTTGGCCGTCAAGGCGACAAGAAAGTGAATAATCAGTGGGTTGGTTAACAACAATTGACGAAGACGATGAATTTTTAGTAGCTACCGGCTTATCAGCAGAACAGGTAGCGCAGGAATCGATTGACGGAGTTGCGATAGTAGTATTTTGAATCGAAGATGAAGAATTCACAAGTAGGCACCCGGTAGATGGTGGGTCGTTATCCGGATGTACGGCAAGATGAGACGAACTAGCAGTTGGCGAACTATGCGGGTTGACAACAGAAGCGGTGGGCGAACTCGATTGTTGAGCGTTGCGGTCGATATGTAGCAGCGTATTATGCGATTTTGACTGGCAGATACGACAACGTTTATTTGAGTTGCAGTTACGGCGGTCATGGTGTCCAAAACAGGCGAAACAGAGTTTGAGACGAGAAATAATTTTGTAACGGTTATCGACAGTTTGCGACAGAAATTCACTGCAGTTGTGAAGCGAGTGAAGGTTAGATTCGCACGAAAGACATTTGATTGAGTTTGATTTAACGAAAAACGAAGGTACATTATCAGAATTAGGAGACGGCAAAATAGGACTACGATGACTGTGTACAGAATTGAAATTATCGGTTACCGGGTTAGCTGAGTCCGGTTGATCGAGGTTTGAAATAGTAGTGCCAATGTCTTGCGCTTTATTTAGCATTTCAAAAGATTGCATTCTGGAAGTTACGAAGTTTAATAGTTCAGAATAACTTGGAATCTTAGTGGCGTCGCGTTGGGATTCAAATAATTCCTTAGTGATATTATCCAAATTGTTGTATGCCATAGAAAACAATAGAAAGTCCGCTAAGTTTATATTTAATAGCTGTAGGGCGCCAACGGCGGAAGTATGAATGCTAACATACTGTTTATAATTTTGATAGGATGGACTAGCGAATTTATCAAAATTACTGATTTGCGAAAAATGCATATGAGCGACACGCCTGTCGTTAGCGTACCTGTTGTTAATTAATTGGTAAGCTAATTGGTAATTTGCAGAAGTCAAAGGTAGATGAGATATTATTTGCAACGCCTCACCACGCAAGCTAGATATAAAATAATGCAATTTTTGAATATCGGACAGTTGTTCGGATTTATGTACAAGTTCATTGTATAAGGATATAAAGTTTTGAAACTCAGACAGATTTCCATCGAAGCTAGGAATTTTTATTTTTGGTAGATATGTAGTTGGCGAAATTACATTAGGTTTGTTGTCGATTAAACTAGTATTAGCCATATGAGCGATAATTTGAAAATATTTAGTTTCAAAGTCAGTTTGGATGATAGCGATTTGGTTTTCAAGGTCTTCAGAATATGCCTTATTTAGTAAATCAATTAATTCATTTTGCAGTGGTTGGAAATCTGAGAATATTCAATCAGCCTGAATTTTAAACGCATCGTTGGGTGCAGAAATGGATTGAACGTGTGTTAATGTGTTCAATGATCGGATTAGTTGACGACATTTTCTGAAAATTTGCTCAGCATTGTCCATATTGAATGCAGTAAACGAGAATAACGACAGAGGATAAAAGAAAATAACGATAAGATAACAATTGTGCAAAAAATCGAATAAACAACGTTAGTGCAATATTAATAATAATACAAAACAACAAATGTAAATAAACAGTTAAATTAAATAAACAGCTGACGTTTCAATGAATGAAAAATCCCGACCAATCAGAATGAGACAGCGGACAGCTGATGACGGCGCAGACCGCACTTACTACATGTGATAGTAACAACTGCGCAGTATGAACCAAAATTACAAAGATGGATTTGATTTGTAAGAAAAAATGGCTGCCGAAGTATGAAAACGTGCGTGAATTGGCGCGAACACAACGAAGCGTGGGTCCACCCCCCTCTCGCGTACTATACGAATACAAACACGAATGTTTAGCAATTTTAAGACACTGTAAAACCAATAATGCACTGATTTTATCCACGACCGGAGGACCAAAAATGTTTAAGCAATAAAGAACAAGCCTTAAAACGAGACGGGAAGCAATGCTAGCGCCATTCGAGACGCCAACCGAGAGAGCCACGACGAAAGCACAACCGCACACGACACGACACAATTTACGAGTGGCCAACAAAGGGAAGAAGAAGGAAGAAATAGCAAAGAGGTCCACAAGACAGTGCAAACCCCGGTGCACAATGCCTTAACAGTAGTTCTGAAATCTTAAAAAACATTTTCACCGAGTTTCAGCAATCTAGCTAGTCCGGAACTTAGTGGACGTAAAATATCGGTTGAAGGGTTGATTTAAGAGGTCCCCACCACATTTTTTTGAAGTGTAGAAATACGTAACATAAGATATTTTATATTCTTTCAAAATCTAGGCGCAACTTTATAAAGAAAACTTTATTGTAGTACTTTCGTAAACAAAATCGAACCCTCGTCGTTCGCTGTTCGTTTTTCAAAATTCATGTAAATTTAAAAAATTTTCATTATTTTGTGTAATTTTGCATCTTCTATATTCGTGTTCCGACACAAAGCTGTCAACCGAAAGTAGTAGTATTCGCGCGGTTTGTCACTTTTTGTGATTTTTTTGCTCCTACAATTTTTTTAAAAACCTCATTTACTACATTTTTTATGCTCTACAAAATAGAGTAAGCGCCATGTCTGCTAAAAAATTTACAAGGACAGTGCTCTCGTTGTAAAAAATTATTTTTTAAATATTGCGGGCTTAATATGTATTTTAAGAAAAAAATGTACTATATAATCAAATTATAGAAAATAAAAAAAACTACAACTTTTATTTCTACAATTTTTGTCTACATAGCCTAGTTTGGCGTAAATCAGTAATTTACAATTATTTTTAAGTTCTACAGGGGTTGATTTTCATTTAGCGTCATTCACTCATGATTACAGTTAATTATTTTAAAAGTTATTTACATTGGCAAGAGAAGGTCGTATGAGTGTTTCACAGCAGATTTTTTTCTAATGTTCAGAAATAAGAGCTAGTAAACAAATCAAAATCGTAAAATAGATTAACCCATTAATATTATTGTTACACAATCCACTGTAATCATTAATAACCAACTTTAAACTTTTTATGCAACTTTAAGCAACATAAAACACAATAAATAAAAGTATAAAATCATTGACGAACAAAAATTTATTCAAATACTCAATTTTTTGAATAAATTTTTTTTTAAATTATAAAATATAATCATGTTTTTGGCGTAAAAAAATAATGTTTTCTGGAAAACTGTTGACCATGACTTAAACAAATAATAAAAATGTTCTTTGGTTTGGTAATAAATCTTTAAAGGTAGGATCTGATTGTGTGAATTTCAATGGTGACTCTGTCGACTTACTTAAATAACATTTGTATTCAGTTAAGCGATATTCAGTTGTAGATTTTGGCAACCAATACAAATACAAAAAACAAGACACTTTTATTACCTTATGTACATAAAATGTACAGAACATAAATTACATGCACAAGGAGCTCCTGTCGTGAATAAATATATGTTATACATAGTGTATGTAATACTGGTTTATTATAATTAAATTTATTGGTACCACACAAACAGTTGGTTCAGTTGGTAGTGTTTTAGATTTTTAAGTAGATGGTCTTCGTTTTGATTCCCGTATTGCGGAGTAATCCAACATTATTATTTTATGAAAATGTTTGAAAGTACTGATTTTACTCATTCAAAGTCCATTTTCAATTTCTCTTGCCTATATTATTATATTGGAAGGAAAGTATTGTTTTCATGTAGAGTTTTCACCGGATCTACACATTTTCAGACCCCCTGAACCCAAAAAGACATGTTTTTAGCGATTGGTCTGTGCGTGCGTGCGTGTGTGTGTGTACGCGCGCGCGCGTGCGTGTAAACAATATATCTCAAGAACGGAACATCGTATGAACTTGAAACTAGAACCTTTAGTTAGGTACTACTACCAAACCGATATGAACATTTTCGTCAAAATAGGTTAACCGGAAGAAGTAGTTTATTCGTGTAATTTTTCACTTTTTTGCGATTTTCTCAAAAACGGCTTTTACGATTTTTTTAAAAATCGCCACATTAATTTCTTTATGCTCTATAAGATAGGGTAGGTGCCAAAATTCTGCTAAAATTTTTGGGGAGGCTGTGCTTTCGTAGAAAAAAATTGTTTTTTAAGATTTCGGCTTTAATATGCAGTTTAGCGCAAACATTTATATAAAAAAAGTTGTAAATAATTTTAAAATCTACAACTTTTATTTCAAACATTTTTTTGTATAACGCTTAGTTTAGCGGTAATAAGCAATTTTTTTTTCACGAATATCTGTTAAAAAATCGATTTTTTTAAAAGATTTCAGCCTTAGTATGCGTTTTACGACAAAAGTGTATAATAAAATTTATAGGAAATTAAAATATCTACAACTTTTATTCAGCAAATTTTTCTCTACAGAGCCTAGTTTAGCGTAAGAGTGATTTTCCTTATTTTTAAGCCAAACTGAGGTTGATTTTCATTTTGCATATTTCACTAATGATTAAAATAAGGTTATGTTTATTGAGGTTATTTCTTTTGTTTTTTTCTAACGTTTTATTACTAATGTTAAGTTATATTGTTAATTATTTGCATTGGCAAGAGAAAGTTGTGTGAGTGTTTCACACCAGATTTTTTTAAAGTTGTTTATTGAACATTTACCTAGAAAAGACAGATGCCTACAATTTTTATAATACATTTATAATCTGAAGCAGACTCGGCTTATACTTTGGTACAGCCTACATCTTGACAAACGCCTGCATTGGAAAACACATTTTTGTTGTTTAGGTGATCAGCCGAAAGGCTGATTGCAACCTGTAGACTTAGAGACTTCACTAAGTAAAACGAGGAGTGAGGTGGTGAAGGTAGACACCTTCTTTTTTTACCACTGCAAAAAAAATAGATTATGTTTTTAATTATTTAAATTGTTGCCCATAACAGGCAGGTGGAGTGTTAAATTATTTGCACTCGATCTGCCAATTCCAGGGCTACAAAAAATAGTTCTGTTTCTTATCATTGTTGTTGTTTAGGTCATCAGCCGAAAGGCTGGTTTGAACTTATAGAGGTTTTAATAAGTAAAACGAGGAGAGAAGTGGTTTACCATACCTTCCTCACTGAATGGAAAAATATGCTTATCAGCATGCCGGGCCCTCTGAAAAGCACATATTTTCCACTCTGCAAATGACACCTTCACTTCATTCACTACAGGGTCTGGCTGTATAATGAAATTCATTACTTTCTGAAGAGATATCTCTAATTAGTGTATTTTACACCTTTACCTCTTCTGTTCTTAAATGATCCACCAGTTATTTAATTGGTTGACCATGTGATAAGAAACATTTCTTATCATATGGTCAGCTAATTATATGACTGAAGCATTTAACAACAGAAAAGGTAGAGGTATGAAATACACTAGTCACAGTGTGACAAAAATACACTACTCTCCTCTGAGAGTAATACATTTCAATATATAGCCAGACCCTGTGGTGAATGAAGAGAAAGTATCATTTACAGGGTGAAAGTAGATTCTTTTCAGAGGGCCTATCATGCTGATAAGCATACTTTTCCACTCAGTGAGGAAGGCAAAAGTAAACCACCTCACTCTCGTTTTACTTAGTAAAGTCTCTATAGAGGTAAAAACCAGCCTTTCGGGTGATCACCTATACAACAACGATTTACATTGACAAGAGAAAATCATGTGATTGTTTCATAAAAGATTTTAGTATTTCAGTAAATTATTGAATTTACACGATTGTATATTCATTGAAGATTATGATTGTAAACTAGAAACAGATTAGAAAGATGTCAAGTAAAACTTTAAATATAATTCAAAATATTTTTATTCATTCGAATAAAAAAAAATCAGGTTAATTTACATGGTTGCTTCGAATTTGAGATCGTTCCATTAATATTGCATTAATGTTATCATAAATAATCTTGTACTGGTATGTATGATATAGTAGATTTAGATCAGATATTTATTGTATTCTTTTTCTTTTATCGATGCTAATAAACATAATTTCACTTTTAAAACAACCGATAGATGTCGTTACATTTATCTCTCACTATACAGTACATTAAAATATTCAATTTTTTGAACGCGTTGAATATTTTATTCATAAATGTGTACTCGGTATTCCAAAAAAATATATTTTTTTATCGTATAGGGCCAATTTTACACAACCTGGGGTGACTTTAGAGGTTTCTGGAAGCTCTTTTTACAACGCTTATTCTCACTTTCTCTCTCTGTAGCAGGGTTTTTTCGTTTGTTCTGCCCACTTGATGTTCTATGTTTGCTCTTCATGGAAGCCCGTAAAACTATTGTTCTGTTTTAAAGTATACCGCAATATCTTGCTCAAGTATTAATTTATAATAATTAAACTTACTGAAAATTTTTCAGCATTAAATTATCTACAAATTTCATAACTTCGATTGTTTATTATAAATTTTGCAACGTTATTGCAGTTGAAACGTAAAAAAAATGATTTTTATATCAATATTTTGTGTTTTATGTCCAATGTTTTTAAAACTACTAAAGATGCAGTTCTAGGACTTGTTTTATTAAATTTTTCAGGCCGAACATAATATAAATCTGCCAAATTTGTTACAAAAAGTGGCCCCTAAAAATTCAGTACGACTGAATTCCACCAGGGGAACTGAAATGGGGGCGAAATTTTTCGCTAGCTGTAATTCGCTAATGTAGTTATTACACGACTTGCGCAAGATAGAACAGCTTGGAGAACCTGCATCAAACCGGTCGAAAGACTGATGACAAAATAAGATTACATTGGTTATTAATTGGCATTGGCAAGATAAAGTCGTGTGATTGTGTTAAACCAGATTTTTTTTTTTTTTTTTTTTTAAACACAGGTTTTTTTAAGTGACATTTTTTAACAGACAGGTCGAGTGTCAAATTATTTACACTCAATCTGTTAAATGCAGGGCTAAAATAAATAGTTCTGTTTCTTATCACATGGTCAGCCAATTAAATGACTGAATCATTTAAGAACAGAAGAGGTAGATGTGTAAAAGACACTAATCAGAGTTATCTCGTCTGAAAGTAATGGATTTCATTATACAGCCAGACCCTGTGGTGAATGAAGTGAAAGTGTCATTTGCAGAGTGGAAAATATATGCTTTTCAGAGGGCCTGGCATGCTGATAAGTGTACTTTTCCACTCAGTGAGGAAGGCAATAGTAAACCACCTCACTCCTCGATTTACTTAGTAAAACCTCTACAGGTTCAAACCAGCCTTTAGGCTGATGACCTAAACAACAACAATATTTTAGCCATAAAGTAGCTTTTGTTCCAACCTGTAATCATTGATCTAGGCACAATACAGTACTAAGTTACATAACATTGTTTCGTCTGTAGCCTATAGTAAAGTAGATGGGAATATGAATGAAGGTCGTTTAGGCTTATTTAGGTTATACCCAATTGTTATTTTATTTGTTATTGTTTTTGGGCGTATGCGTAATAAAAGAAACAAAAAACTAACTACAATCTTGTGGGCGTGTATTCATTTCATAGGCCTATCTTTTCCTAATGAATTTAGGACACCACTAGAACTGTTTTTAATCAAAAATTATACTCATAAGAATTTATGATAATGTTAACAATTCAGTTTACATTTTTCATTAACATTTTTATTGTATCCATTAGTGGTAAATTAAGCCCGCCATTCGCCCGGGAAAATTAACAGCTTAACCCTTTATAGGTTATTGTTGTTGTTTAGGTCAACAGCCGAAAGGCTGGTTTGAACCTCTAGAGGTTTTACTAAGTAAAAACAAGGAGTAAGGTGGTTTACCATTGCCACAACTCACTGAGTTGAAGGAGTATGCTTATCAGCATGCCAGGCCCTCCGAAAAGCACTCACTTTCCACCCTGAAAAAGACACCTACACTTTATTCTCCACAGGGTCTGGCTGCATAGTGAAATTCATTACTCTCAGAGGAGATAACTCTGACTAGTGTCTTTTACACCTCTACCTCTTCTGTTCTTAAATAGTTCAGTCATATAAGAGGCTGACTATGTGATAAGAAACAGAACTATTTTTTTTAGCCCTGGACCAAACAGACAGAGTACAATTAAAATAACACTCCACCTGCCCGTTTTGGGCATCTTTATAGGTATTTGGTAAGTACCACTGGCAATAAGGTCAATTTGTTTTAAGAATAAGCAATGCAGTTGAACCCAATTGTCATTTTATGATTTTACAGATGCTCTCTGGTAAGTAGGCTATCCACATTTTGAAATTAGTGCACTGGGACCATTTGCCTTTGAGTCACACGAATGTGATAAGGATTCATACCAGCGTACGCTACCGTGTTGTTTTGTTGTTACTTTTGTATAGTGCTTAGAAAATTTGAGTTTTTTACGGGAAAGCAAGCATTCATGCTAACATAAAGTTGAGATAAGTTATTTTACACATTTTTCTGTTATTTACGGCTACAAGTTGTTTTTATAAGCATTCTTACCACTAAACATTATGTGATTCCCATTTCAATAAACGTTCCATGGTTAGTATACTTATCAGGGCTTAACATAAAAAAAATATCTTACTGTCTGGCACTAGAAATTCATTATTCAAGTCCCTATAAAACAAAATTTAACATTTTACAACATATATATTTTTCCCCTTAGTACTGCCCTATAAAGGGTTAAATAACGTCTCTTGCTACTCTAATCCATCAGATTTAGGTGACCCCTGGAATCCAAGGATAAGGACACGGATTATTACTTTCTCTTTCGCTATATACGACCCCATAGCCAAAAAAATAAAATTTACTAATTGGACTGATGTGAACAAATTATCTTAAGAACGGAATATCGGACGAGGTTGAAATTTGGAAATTAAGTTAGATACCGTAATGATACTCGACTCGAATATTTTCATGAAAATCGGCCAACTGGAAGTAGTAGTTTATTCGTACAACTTTTAATGTCTTTAAAATTTTCTCAAAATCGGCCTCTACGATTTTGTTTCAAATTGCCTCAATTGCTACTACTTTTTTTGTATTCTAGGGTAAGCCGGCAAGTTTGCTGAAATTCATTGGGGATCTGTGATCTCGGGGCGAAAAATGGATTTTTTTAAAAAGTATGCGGCCTTAATATGTATTTTAGAGCAAAAGTATAAATAAAATTAAAGTTAATAGAAAAATTAAAATACCTACATCTTTTATTTTGACCCACCGGGTTGGTCTAGAGGTAAAGTCGTCGCTAAAATCAGCTGTTTAACAGCTGATTTCGGAGACGAAGGTTCCTGGTTCAAATCCTAGTAAAAGTAGTTACTTTTATACGGATTTGAATACAAGACAGTGGTTACCGGTGTACTTTGTTGGTTGGGGTACAATTAACCACACTCTCTCAGGAATGGTCGGCCTGGGTCTGTACAAGACTACACCTCATTTACACGTCATACACATCATCCTCATCTCATTGGGTCATGGGGTTGCTTATTGTTCTGAATTGAACAGATTGCAACGTACACAAATTAGGAGTAAAAAAAAATCTTTTATTTTAAGCATTTATTTCTACAGCGCTAAGTTCAGGGTCATTTTGCAATTTTCCGCATCAATATATTTATGTACAAGAGAAGTTGATTTTCTTTAATAACTCTCTGATATAATGACAGTTTGAAAAAGTTAAACTTTCACGGAAAAGAAAACCCTTCTCTTCACTACAATTCAAGATAAATAGCAACCAACACCAATTTTTTGGTGTATCCGTTCACTTTTGGTTATTTTTTGGTTATTTGGTCTGAATACCGTTTACTTTTGAATGGCTGTACTTCTTAACCATTCGGTTTGGCGGGAAATTCAATACAAAAATGTCTCAAAATTATGTCTTTTATAAAAAATCCACCACAAAAAAATAGGAGTTGCTATTTAATAAATTTAAAAATGTAAAGTTGTCTACCACATTGGAAAAATGACTCATATTTTAAAAATTCTACTATCACATTTATAATAATACAGAGAAAAAGTTCCAAATTTATAATTTCTTGTAACTTTTATCGTTTTTGAGATGTCAATGGTGATATGCTTAAACAAAACACTGTCCTAATTTAAAAATTACTAACTCATCAAACGTAAAACGAAATCTTTAACAAGGAAGATTCTTCTTTTTCTCGATAAAGAAAATGTTTCATAACAAACTTTAAATAAAAAAAGTTGTTGTTTAGGTCATCAGCCGAAAAGCTGGTTTGCACATGTAGAGGTTTTACTAAGTAAAACGAGGAGTGAGGTAATTTACCATTGCCTTCCTCACTGAGTGAAAAAGTACGCTTATCAGCATGCCGGGCCTTCTGAAAAGCACAAATTTTTCACTCTGCAAATGACACCTTCACTTCATTCACCACAGGGTCTGGCTGTATAATGAAATTCATTACTTTCAGAGGAGATAACTATGATTAGTGTATTTTACACCTCTCCCTCTTCTGTTCTTAAATGATTCAGTCATTTAATTGGCTGACCATGTGATAAGAAACAGAACTATTTATTTTAGCCCTGCAACGAACAGATTGAGTGTAAATAATTTTACACTTCACCTGTCTGTAATGGGCAGAAAAAAAAGTTATTAAAAACAAAAAGAAAATCTCTCAAAATAAAAAAATGTGACCGTATACCGCTAATTTTTTTTTTATTGAACAACTAGGGATTCTTACTACTCTTAAGTTTTGAAACCTTAAGTAGAAAAAACAACTTTCCAGTCTAGCAAAATTATACACACAGTGAGAATACTGGGCAAAATACGGCATACGTGTGAATATATTTGCAATAAATTGTTATCACATTTTTTTAAAGTATTGGTCACACATAACATTTACTGCAACTCAATTCTTGAAATAAGTTTTTCTTTGTCATGGTTTATTTTCTACAATTTTTCCATATAAGTTTATATCTTTTATACAGATATGCCATATTTTCTCTGTGACGAAGCAATAATTTTCTGTCTCATTATTTCTTCTCTATTTTTTCTTAATGTTTTATTTAATCCATTGTAAGTTGTGTGAGAATTTATTCTTTAAGATAAAATAAAACCGGAACATGAGTATTGCTTTGGAAGGAATATAATGTGGAAGTGATACTTCAGAACTAAACGTTTATCGGTTTCACCAAGTGGTTAATAAGATGTCTACGATGATAGAGATGTAAGGTTCGATCCTTCTTGACATGTTGGTATAAACTTTATCATGCAACTTAAAAGTCTAAGTAGTTGACATGGAAATTTGAGTAAACTAATTTATTTCTAAACATTTAACATACAAAATAATAAGATTTCATAATTAGAGCAGAACATTTCTGGGACAAAATAAGTTATTTAGAGGTTCTTAGACAAGTGGATGATAGAAGCATATGAAAAAATCTTACCAGAAGAAGGGGTAGGCTAGTAGGCCATATCTTAACCCTACAGCCGGCAATAACATTTTTCTAGACCCGCAGAGAATTTCTAGTTGCCGAACCGTAAAGAAATTTGCTAAAAATTTGCTATAAATCACAAACCATGTCACGTGACATCAAAATAACACTAAAACTTAGAAAAATAGAATAAATACATTACTGAAATTTTAATCTGACGATAAGGGATGCTGAAACTACTTGAAAATAATTTAGACAAATATATTTCTAAAATTTCAGATGACACTACAGTTTAAAACTTTCTTGTGCTCCGAAGGAAACCGTACAAAAAAACACTAACACACTGATTCTCTCTCTTACCATCATACTATCGGAACAGCACCATATTTTTATAGTACACACCCTAACTACTAAAAAGCAAAAATATTCAGAACGATATTAACAAAATGTAATCGGAAGAATCGATGATTACTGAAATTTATTACCGGAAATATGTGTGCAGTTCTTCCGGAAATGTCCCCTAATAAAAATAATAACTAACAACAGCCTAATAACAGATAAATCGCTAACCATTATAACGTAATTTATACAACCGCTTGGGCCCATAAAATATGCATCGTTAACTAAATTACATTATGAACAAGTAGTCAAAAAATGGATGGTAATTTAACAATGTAATTAATTGTAATTACGTAATTAACATAATGTTTAAAATTGATTGTTAAAATAAATTACTTATGAATTTAAGATGTGAGTTTATAAAAAAAAAATTAAGTGATTAAAAATGACAATACTAATAATATTTTACAAAATCGACGATCATTAAGAAATTATCTATATAAAAGGCAAATTCAGTAACGAAATGGACCTACGCATAATAAATATCAAGGGTATTTTCTGTTTCCCCCCCCCCCACAGCATAATTTTTCACATACGTGGTGTGGCTGTTAAATAACGAGACTGACGTTTTAAAAAATTTTATTTTAATTTTATAACCACTTATTGTCACCTTCAATATACACTCCTTCTCTATCCCTACAACGGTCCATGCAAATTTTCCATTGTTGGAAACAGTGCTGGAAGTCATCTTCTGTCAGCTCCTTCAGGACACGTGCCGCTTTCTCTTTTACAGCTTCCACAGACTCAAATCTTGTCCCTTTTAATGCAGATTTCACCTTAAGGAACAGGTCGAAGTCACATGGTGCAAGATCTGGTGAATAAGGTGGATGTTCTAATACTGAGATGCTGTACTTGGCTAGGAACCTCTTGACAGATAACGCGGAATGAGCTGGCATATTGTCTTGGTGGACAACCCATGATTTGTCCCACATTGGGGCGTTTTATTCTTACTCTTTGACGTAGTTTAGAAAGTACCTCAAGGTAGTAATATTGATTAATTGTTTGATCTTCAGGAACCCAGTGAAGGTACACAATCCCATGGATATAAAAAAAAACAATCATCATTGCTTTAAATTTTGACTTGCTCATTCGAGCTT
Source organism: Catonia carolina (assembly GCA_035578175.1). NCBI lineage: Eukaryota > Metazoa > Arthropoda > Insecta > Hemiptera > Achilidae > Catonia > Catonia carolina. Next base: position 28,832,264 of record JAQMRL010000011.1, read on the forward strand.
TTTTGGCTCTCGGTGAAGTTCGGGTCTTCCAGTGCATGGATTGGCGCTTCGTTTCCGGATCATAAGTAAAATACCACGTTTCATCACATGTTATTATCTTCAACTTGTTCCCTTAGGAGAAATCTGCATTAAAAGGGACAAGATTTCAGTCTGTGGAATCTGTAAAAGAGAAAGCGGCACGTGTCCTGAAGGAGCTGACAGAAGATGACTTCCAGTACTGTTTGCAACAATGGAAAATTCGCATGGAGCGTTGTAGGGATACAGATCGAGTGTATATTGAAGTTGACAATAAGTGATTATGTATAAAATAAAAATAAATTTTTTTACAATGTCAGTCTCGTTATTTAATAGCCACACCTCGTATGTAATCAATTTTTTTTTAATAAATATGTAACTTGTGTAGCTGCTAGATCGACTGTATACTCCAACGTACACACACGAATAAAATTTTGATAAATTCCCCCGTGTACATCTCACGATAGTCTTTATACGTATGTACTGTGCTGTAATAATAGTACACAACACACACACCCACACAAAACGACGTTTTGATAATTTCCCCGCGAAAATTTCTCGCCTTCATCAATAGTTAGGTAGGTACTTGGTTTGATCCTGTAAGACACATATAAAAGGACGACGAAGAAGATCATGAAAACATTAGTTTTAGCACCTAAGATAAATTACAGAACAATGGGTTCTAACTTGTTAAAATTTTCAAACCATATCCTAGAATTAAACTGGTACCTTCCGCTTTGCAGCCTAACACACTAACCACTGCGTCAAGGACAGACAGATTGTTTATAATATCGCTTTGCATACAACATAAAAAATTTAATAAAAACAATGGTAATGTAAACTACTTTAAAAATCCGTGGGAAACTTTGTGTGGCTTAAAAGATCATAAATGATACTTAAAATTTTTTGCTTACATTGTACCATTTAAAACTTGTTACACAAAGAAGTTTTAACAGTTTTGTTTCAAGTTTAGCTGATTGATTTTTTTGTCACTCACAAAAATCTACCTACTTAGTTGTAACAAGTTCAATTAAGCTAATTAGATTTTTCTTTGTAACAGAATGTATCTGCAATCTACTCTTTACTGAACAATAAAATAGATTACATGAAAAGTGATATAGCAAGAAAAGGTACCTACTGGAAACACCTTTAAACAAATACTGTTCACATGATTTTTACAAATTGACATTCATTAAAATAGGTTCCTGGTTCATATCCTAGTGAAGTTAGTTACTTTTATACGGATTTAAATACTAGAAAGTGGTTGCCGGTATACTTTGATGGTTGGGGTTCAATTAACCATACTTTCTCAGCAATGGTCGGCCTGGGTCTGTACAAGACTGCACTTTATTTACACGTCATACACATCATCCTCATCTCATTTGGTCATGGAGTTGCTTATTGTTCTGCATTGAACAGATTGCAACGTACACACATTAGGGATTGAAAGAAAAAAAATTAAAAATACAAGAAGTTTCAATAACAAAAAAACTCGTTTTGGTGACACGAATGTAGTACAAAAATTTGTTTTCGTATAGGGCTACGCGAGGTGACTTAAGAAATTTCTGGAAACTCTTTTTGCAGCCCATATTCTCAGCATTCGTTTACTGTCCACTCGGTGTTGTGTTTTTGCACTTCATGAAAGCCCTTTAAGTCCGTAATTAGTTAGCTATATTTGCTTCCGTTCATTAAGTTTTTCTTGGTTTTGTCCGGTTTTCTCAATATCCTTTCTGGCTTCTTTTAACCTTTTATTCGAAACCTTAGGTCTATGGTTACAAAAGTTTTTTTAATCCGTAACGTGTGTACGTTGCATTCGTTCTATTTAGGACAATAAGTAACCCCATGACCCAATGAGATAAGGATGATTTGTAAATGAGGTACTGTCATGCACAGACCCAGGCCGACCATTCTAATAAAGTAAGGTTAATTGAACCCCAATTATCAAATTACACAGGTAACCACTGTCTAGCATTCAAATCCGTATAAAAGCTACTACCTTTACTAGGATTTGAACCAGGAACCTTCGTCTCCGAAAATCAGCTGTTCTAGCTGACTAACAGCGATGATTTTACCTCTAGACCAACCCATTGGGTCGTTACAAAAGTTAACGTACAAAAATATTAAATTACTGAAATATATTTTAATTATTTAATTTTTGATTCCTAGCTAAAAAGATAAACACGTTCAAATTTAACAATACTACTACTACCCTATTGTAGACGCCAATGACTTAATTTTAGATTTAATTTTAAATAAATAGAAACGAACATAAAAAAATAAATAAGCCTAAATTAAATATATTTCATCACAAAAATAATAATTTTGAAATCACCAGGTAGTCACATGTTTATAATGAACGTCTAACTAGGTATTTACCATGAATTTAAAAATTTAAAAACAATGAATAAACAAAATATAATGTTATTATACTTTATTAAGAAAAATGTACAATTATTTAAATAGATTAGAAGAAATAAATTTAATATAAAAGCAAAATCTACTTTAGATAAATTATAGCCTATAATTTATCTCAACAACTTCGATTACTTAGTGCTGTATTAACCTAAATATATACTGGTAAGTGCACAATTAAAACGTAAGTTCAAATTTATATCTATTTTATTTTACTCAATTTATGTTAAAAATGAAATAATTTTTCCTTTTTTGAAATTCATATTGTCAGCCGCATTGGCGTAGTTGGTAACGTGCTCGCCTCTCATCATGCGGTCTTGGGTTCGAATCCCATTCAGGCACGGCATATTTTCATACGTTACAAAAATCATTTCATCCTTCACAGTCTGCATTAGCAGTAATTGCAGAACAGTCGGACGTTAAACAAAAAAAAGCGTGTCAAATAAATATTATTTAATTACTTTTTACTTTCTCTTGCCTGTATGAATATAAAGGAAGGAAAGTATTGTTTTCATGTCGATTTTTCGAAATCAAGTTTTCACCGGATCAACACGTTTTCAGATCCCCTGAACCCAAAAAACATCTTTTTAGCGATTGGTCTGTGTATGTATACAAAATATCTCAAGAACGAAACATCGTACGAAATCGAAACTTAAGTTACATACCACTACCGGACCCGACACGAACATTTTCATAAAAATCAGTCAACCGGAAGTAGTAGTTTATTTGTGTAATTTTTCACTTTTTTGAGATTTTCTCAAAAACTGGTCCTCGATTTTTTAAAAAATCACCTGGTTTACTCAATTTTTTATTCTCTACAAGATAGGGAAGGCGTCATGTTTGCTGAAATTCTGGGTGAGGCTGTTTTCACGTAAAAACATAGTTTTTTAAGATTACGACTTTAATATGCAATTTAGCGCAAAAATTTATATAATAAAAGTTGTAGAGAATTTAAAATCCTACAACTTTAATTTCAAAATGTTTTTTTGTATAACGCTTAGTTTATCGGTAATTAGCAATTTTCAGTTTTTTTCTCACGAAAACGTGTAAAAAAATCTATTTTTTTAAAATTTCGGCCTTAGTATGCATTTTACGACAAAAGTGTATATAATCAAGTTTATAGGAAATTAAAAGATCTACAACTTTTAATTAAAGCATTTTTCTCTACAGAGCCTAGTTTAGTGTGAAAGAGTGATTTTCCGTATTTTAAGCCAAACTGAGGTTGATTTTCATTTTGCGTCTTTCACTCATGATTAAAATTAGGTTATGTTTATGGAGGTTAGGTTTTTTGTTTATTTCTATTGTTTTATTACTAATGTTAGGTTTATTGTTAATTATTTGCACTGGCAAGAGAAAGTTGTGTGAGTGTTTCACACCAGATTTTTATCTTTTATTTTTTATCGGGAACTGTGCTTTATTGACAACAACCAAACTTCATCGCTGCTTTTCGCTGTATTTTTTGACATGATTTAGCATGAATTTGCCGGCCGCATTGGCAAAGTTGGTAACGTGCTCGCCTCTCATCATGCGGTCTTGGGTTCGAATCCCATTCAGGCACGGCATTTTTTCACACGTTACAAAAAATCATTTCATCATTCACCGTCTTCATTAGCAGTAATTGCAGAACAGTCGGACGTTAAACAAAAAAAAAAAAAAAAAAAAAAAAAAAAAAAAAAAAAAAAAAAAAAAAAAAAAAAAAAAAAAAAAATAGCATGAATTTTTGAACAGCGACCCCTAGAGGAGTTTGTTCAGGAATGGCTGTCAGCTGGTCAGCATACGAAGTAGCTTCCCCAACTAGTGTTACTTAACAAATAATAGCGACTGGCAACCAGTAGACTGACTAGGCTGGCCCCAAGGCCAAATCACTCTTTGGCTAATTTTTCTAAAAAAAAAAAAAAAAATCCTTTTCTTTACGTCTTTTATGCCAATTTTTGCGTCATTAAAGTTATTCAAAGTTACTTTGAACCAATTTTGTTTCGAGATTTATAATTTTATGGAAAATTTGTTTTGTAAATCTAATGTTCATTCATAGCACATGACTGAAAAATACAAGTCTCCTTTTTCTCATAACATGGATTATGTTTACAGTTTTTCGTAGGCTATTTCTCTTTGTTCAAACAGGACTATTGTAATTGTCTTCTGGCTTCTTAGGTCCTAGGATGTTGCCAACTATTCTCCTTTTTATGCTCATTATTTATTGATATACAGATAGTTTTATTACACACAAAAATATAATTTTTTTCAAATAATTATATTTTAAAGTTCATTTTTAACGTAATATAATTTTGGAAACTATATTATTCTGAGTAATAAACAAATACATATAACATATATATGTATAAAAAAAAATTCTCTATGAAAAAGCGGAGAAACACAATGTTCGCGTTAATTCGTGCAAGTACATGTGCGTGTGTATATGCGGATACGACACGGTCGGCCTGCGGCCTCGACTCTATGCTAGCAGACAACATAAAACATTGAACGAGGTACACACGGGAGGGGGTCTTTATTTACGGATAGGATTCGGCATGAATCCACTCTACATTAAATAATAAAAAATCCTTAAGTTTTCACGTATCAAACATTCGATATGAATATTTTAACTCAACAAAAATTTAAGACATCTAGAAACTGGCCCACGAACAACGCGGGCGCTTAGAGCGGTAGTAAATGTCACAGGAATTCTTCTTCTTCAAGTGCCGTCTCCGCGTCGGAGGTTGGCGATCATCATTGCTATTCTAACTTTTGAAACAGCTGCTCGGAACAGTGACGTGGAGTTGAGACCAAACCAATCTTTCAAATTCTTCAGCCAGGACGCTTTCCTTCTGCCCGGCCGGCGCTTTCCTGCTATCTTTCCTTCCATTATCAGCTGAAGAAGTCTGTATTTCCCGTTTCGAAGAACATGGCCGAAGTACTGCAGTTTTCGTCGCTTGATGTCGTATAGCAGTTCCATCTCCTTGCCCATCCGAGTCAGTACGTCCGTATTTCGTACTCTGTCGGTCCACGATATACGGAGCATGCGGCGGTATAGCCACATCTCAAACGCCTCCAGCCTCCTTTCTAGAAGTTTCGTTAGTGTCCATCCTTCCTGCCCGTAAAGAAGTAGCCTACAGGAAGTACGTAGCACCTCAGAATTTGGAGCCTCGTGTTGAGACTAAGATCACGTTGGCACAATAGGTGTTTTAGTTTCGTGAACACTGCTCTGGCTTGCTCGATACGCGCTTTAACTTCCTGCCCGTAGTCCCATTTGTCATTTAGGCAGCCATTTGTCACAGGAATTGAGTGCTTCAATAACATAATTGTTATAAATACGGTATGCCCTCTGGGCCGGCCCATTTAGCCAGCTGGTAGAAAGTCGCTATTATTTGTTAAGTAACACCGGTTGGGCAAGCGACTTTGTATGGTGAACAGCTGACAGCCATCCACGAACAAACTTACTGGGAGTCCCTATTCAAACTCATGCCAAATTCACTTCCAAAAATACAGCGATCAAATTGGGTAGTTGTTAATAATGTACAGTTCCCGATAACAAATAAAAGCTAAAAAATAGTACGTTAAATAACAGGTTCAATATTCGCTCGCAATAATTGATCAAAAGAACGCTTTTCAATAGTTAAAAAAACGGGTGGTTTCATATTGGATGAAAATATCTGGCGTGAAACACTCACAAGTATCTCTTGCCAATTGTTGTTGTTCAGGTCAACAGCCGAAAGGCTGGTTTGAACCTCTAGAGGTTTTACTAAGTAAAAACGAGGAGTGAGGTGGTTTACCATACCTTCCTCACTGAGTTGAAAGAGTATGCTTATCAGCATGCCAAGCCCTCCGAAAAGCACCCACTTTCCACCCTGCAAATAACACCTTCACTTCATTCACCACAGGGTCTGGCTGTATAGTGAAATTCATTACTATCAGAGTAGATAACTCTGAATAGTGTCTTTTACACCTCTACCTCTTCTGTTCTTAAATAGTTCAGTCATATAATTGTCTGACTATGTGATAAGAAACAGAACTATTTTTTGTAGCCCTGGAACCACAGATCAAGTGCAATTAATTTAACACTCCACCTGCCTGTTATGGGCACCTCTTGCCAATATAAATCATAAAAACATAACCTATAATTAGTCATGAACACAATATATAAACTAGAAAATATAACTTAATTTTAATTATGAGTGAGTTACTAAATAAAAATCAACCTCCTGCTTAACTTAAAAATACTAATTGACGCTGGCAGGCTGATTTGGCGCGCGATAAGTTTTTTTTTTAATTCCTAATTTGTGTACGTTGCAATCAGTTCAATTTAGAACAATAAGCAACCCCATGAACCAATGAGATGAGGATGATGTGTATGACGGTATGTGATGTGTAAATGAGACGGTGTAGTCTTGTACAGACCCAGGCCGACCATTCATGAGAGGTATGGTTAATTAAACTCCAACCATCAAAGTACACTGGTAACCACTGTCTAGTTTTTAAATCCGTATAAAAGTAACTACCTTTACTAGAATTTGAACCAGGAACCTTCGTCTCCGAAAATCAGCTGTTAAACAGCTGATTTTGGCGACGACTTTACCTCTAGACCAACCCGGTGGGTCACGATAAGTTGGTACAAAAGTTGATCTTTATTTTGCGTCAATCACTCATAATTTAACAAAGGTTTTATTGTTAATTATCTACATTGCCAAGAGAAAGTCGTGTGAGTGTTTCACACCAGATTTAGCTTTTTTATGTTTTTTTTAAATTTTAATTCGTTAAAACCATGTTTGGATTTCCAGAGTTCGGATTTGAGGGTTTCACTTTACATCGTTCCATACAAAGTAACCTACATAAATTCATGCAAAAGAGGGCCATGAAGAAAAACGTACAACATTTGATGAAGCAATTCTGTATATCGATAAAATAACTTTTACTTAACTTGAAGAATAGAAAATTTGTTCAATAAATTTCAATTTAAAAAGACCAATTACTCACATAAAATAACTTTTTCTTAAGAAAAGAAAATCGAGTAAGAGTAAATACCCTTGTTAAATGGAAAGTTTGATGAACAATTTTAACAATGGGCGCATTTTATTTCAATGTAATTAGGTGTTTACACGCAATCTTGGTTTATTATTATACAATAGATCGGTGGAGTTTAAACGAAATAGAAAAAGGGTGAGTCAAAGAAGAGGGTGATCATGAAAGTATCATGACTCAGTTGTAATATAATTAACAAGTATGAGAAAAACTTCAGGTATACACATTGTATTCACTAGAATGAGTCATACGAAAAATAATAATGATTTTTCTTTAATGGAAAATCTTGTTAACATAACTACAATAAAACAACAGGTACGTTAATTACGTTGTTATTGTTGCTGTTGTTTAGGTCATCAGATAAAAGGCTAATTTGAACCTCTAGAGGCTTTACTAAGTAAAATGAGGAGTGATATGTTACCAATGCCTTCCTCATTGAGTGGAAGTATGCTTATCAGCAAGCTACGCCCTCTGAAAAGCATTGCCTTTCCACCCTGTAAATAACACCTTCACTTCATTCACCATAGGGTCTGGCTGTTTAATGAAATTTATTACTTTCAGAAGAGACAACTGTGACACTAATGTTTTACACAAGTACCTCTTCTGATCTTAAAAGTTTCAGTCATATTGGCTGACCATGTGATAAGAAACAGAACTATTTTTTTTGTAGCCCTGGAACTAGCAGATCGAGTGCAAATAATTTAACACACCACGCGCCTATTATGAGCTATATTATAGTTACGTTTTTTATACAGTTATCAATTTGGGTACAAAAATAAAATAAATGTTTACGGACTGATTATGTCTGTCAGGTGCCGCTAGTTTGTACTTTCTCTATATGAATACATACGGAAGGAAAGTAATGATATCACGTCGATTTTTCGAAATCTGAATTCATCGGAAATAGTACACGTTTTCAGGCCCCCTCAACCCAAAAAAACATGTTTTTATCGATTAGTTAATGTGTGTGTACACGCGAAAATATCTCAGAAATAGAATATCGTAGGAATTTAAGTTAGGTACCACAAGGGAACCCGACATGAACATTTTTATCATATTCGTTTTATTCGTGCAATTTTCTCTTTTTAACGGTTTTTCTCAAAAACTGCTTTCATGATATTTTAAAAATCACGTTATATTCTAGGACTACATTTCTCCAAGATGGGAGTAAGCGGCAAACTGCTGAAATTCGACGGGCTGTGCTCTCACGGTAAAAAAATGGAATCACCTAAGAAAACTGATTATTTTTTTTAAACAGAACCAAATCTTTACCATTGTTTCTCTCCCGCCCCACGAAAGTACAACAAAATACACTTAATAAAAGAAGGAAACTTTAATTATAATTTTTGCGAATTTTTTGAAACAAAAAACAATTGCAGTAATTTCGGGAATTTTCCAGCGGAGAAAAGTAGGCGATATAAATTTCCGAATTACACAAAAATAATTTACCTCTGTTGTTGTTTAGGTCATCAGCCGAAAGACTGGTTTGAACCTGTAGAGGTTTTACTAAGTAAAAACGAGGAGTGAGGTGGTTTACCATTGCCTTCCTCACTGAGTTGAAAGAGTATGCTTATCAGCATACCAGGCCCTCTGAAAAGCACATATTTTCCACTCTGCCAAATGACACCTTCATTTCATTCACCACAGGGAATTTACCTCTAATATTTATAAACAAAAACAAATTATCATTCTCTTAAATTTCCATTTTGGCTCAAAGTAGTCATAAAACACAATGTAACCTGAAAAAGTTGTAAAATTACAGTTGGTCTGTATATACTTTACCTAACATACATGAAAAGTTTTAAGAAGTAAAAAAAAAGAATTTCAATAATATAACTGAATCACTACAAATTATAATTATTTTTAAACCAGTAATAAATAAAATATTCAATTTTTTTAAAAAAAGATTAATTTATAAATAATATATCAGAATATAATACAGTGATTAAGATTTTAATAAAAATATATGAACGAATACATAAATGTATTAGATAATAAAAATATATTTATAAATCATTGTTGTTGTTTAGGTCATCAGCCGAAAGGCTGGTTTGAACCTTTAGAGGTTTTACTAAGTAAAACGAGGAGTGAGGTGGTTTACCATTGCCTTCCTCACTGAATGAAAAAGTATGCTTATCAGCATGCCGGGCCCTCTGGAAAGCACATATTTTCCACTCTGCAAATGACATTTTCACTTCATTCACCACAGGGTCTGGCTGTATAATGAAATTCATTACTTTCAGAGGAGATAACTCTGATTAGTGTCTTATAAATCATTAAAAAAGAAAAATAATCCAAATAAATGACTTTAATCTAATCCTGTAAGTAATCTAAGCCTACTGCATGAAGGCTTAGCTTTGAACTTAGGTGAATTAGATGGCTAGTCTATACATACAATACGAGTGAAGTACCTATATAATAAGTTCGGCCTTAATGGTGTAGACCTGTGCAGATAGTAATGTGTAATAAAGCCGGTTATACACTGTTTCAATATCATAACGACTGGTTCAAATTTGGATATAAATACAGGTCATTTGTTCTAGCTAGAAGCTTTCCCTCCAACGCTCTGTGCCGCTGAGTTGTTCTGTTTAGTGGTGGAGGAAGCACCTCGTAGTTGTAACAGTAGTACAGGTAGAAAGAGAATGGGAATGGGAAAGGGAATGATGATTAAGTGAGGAGACAACACTTGCCCCTTTGAAACAATCCCTACTCTACCTACTCGCCCTCCCCTTACAAGCTCCTTCCTAAAACAAATGTACTATACTGAAGTCACGAAATTGGCTTTTGCATATGAATGGGCTGTGAGGAATGGAATTGAAAATTTGACAGTGCTGCCAACCTCAACAGTGAGACACTATTCGTATACAGTAGAATCTCAGTAGTCCGGCCTGTTTGGGATCAAGAAGGTGCCGGATTACTAAAAATGCCGGATTAATGGATATTTTGGAATTTTGAAACTATAAATTGTAAATTTAAACAAAAAAATCTGGTGTGAAACACTCACATAACTTTCTCTTGCCAGTGCAAATAATTAACAATAAACCTAACATTAGTAATAAAACATTAGAACTAAACAAAAAACCGACCTCAATAAACATAACCTAATTTTAATCATATATGAAAGACGCAAAATGAAAATCGATCTCGGTTTGCCTTAAAAATACGGAAAATCACTCTTTCACACAAAACTACTCTCTGTAGAGAAAAATGCTCTAAATAAAAGTTGTAGATCGTTTAATTTTCTATAAATTTGATTACATCCACTTATGTCGTAAAATGCATACTAAGGCCGAAATTAAAAAAAAATCGATTTTTTACACGTTTTCGTGAGAAAAAAAAACAGAAAATTGCTAATTACTGCTAAACTAAGCGTTATAAAAAAAATGTTTGAAATTAAACTTGTAGAATTTTAAATTCTCTACAAATTTTATTATATAAATTTTTGCGGTATAAAACATATTAAAGCCGTAATCTTTAAAAAACACTTTTTTACGTAAAAACGCCCTCACCAAGAATTTCAGCAAACATGGCGCCTACCATATCTTGTACAGAATAAAAAATTGAGTAAACCAGGCGATTTTTAAAAAAATCGTAAGACCAGTTTTTGAGAAAATTGCAAAAAAGTGAAAAATTACAAATAAACTACTACTTCCGGTTGACCGATTTTGATGAAAATGTTCGTGTCCGGTCCGGTAAGGGTATGCAACTTAAGATCAAAGTTTCAAGTTCGTACGATGTTTCGTTCTTGAGATATTTTGTACACACACACACACACACACACACACACACACACACAGACCAATCGCTAAAAACATGTTTTTTGGGTTCAGGGGGTCTGAAAACGTATAGATCCGGTGAAAACTCGATTTCGAAAAATCGACATGAAAACAATAATTTCTTTCCTATATATTCATATAGGCAAGAGAAAGTAAAATGAATATGCATTAACTTCTATGTGGTTTTAAATTAAATTAACAAATTAAAAAAGGTTTGCTGAGTAGTCATTGTACTAAACATAATTATCGGCTATTGACATCACCTAGTGCGGTGTAGGGGTGCTCGTGTTCTGAGAATTACGTTTCGTTGTCAATTTAGCATGAAGTACAGAGTATATAACCAAGTTCTGGGTTTTAGATAAAAGGCCAATAATTATTCCGTTTAACAATAATAATAAAGGTCTGCTTATTCATTTCTTTAATCAAATCCTAAACATACATGTTATATTAAATCCACCGTAATTAGGTCGAGTTGATTTCCCTAACTCAATTTAAATATTTTACCAAAATCTGTCCTGGGTGAGGTTTCATGCTTTTAGGCCTATTATTTTAAGGGCCGGATTACTGGAGGTGCCGGACTACTGATGTTTTACTGCATTTCACTAACGTGTAGTTTCTACTTACATTTTGTAAGCTGTAGTTCTTTCTGAGAAATTGTTTTCTTCATAAACCTATTAGGAAATAAATGTGACCTGTAATATTGCCTATAGCTTAATTACATGACTAGAAATGTTTGATTTACTGTAATTACCAGTTATCTTATTCCATTGGAAAAAATTTTCTACAAATGAATCGCCTTTTTTACTTTCGTTGTCACCGGCGTCTTCCCTATTAGTCTCACTAGTATCTACCTAACCGTTTCCTTTTTTTACCAGGTGTCAACAAAACTGTTAAAGAAAAGCTTCTTCATGTCTCTAATTTCCTTCTTCATTTTTCAAATTGTGGAAATAGAAATATCACAGTAGTTATCTACTCACTCATTGGTTTTGTTAAGAGGCAGGGAAAGGCTTTTTGTTTGGTTTCAACTTCACAACATTATTACACTGCATATTAGATTTCCTTCAGCACTGTGAATAGTCTGCCCACATTTTTGAGAAACTAAGATTACTGTTTACGGTAACAAACAGTTATATTTGTACAGTTAACCTACAAAAGGTTCCGCGATATATTTTATATGCTCTGGGTATAGTATAAGTTGTTGTGTTTGTTATACTAAAATAAAAGCAGTCGCGCATGCGCACTGATGCTTTCCCCCTTTACCCTTGTTGCATACAAGGGCAAACTCGTGACTAGTAACTATACATGAGAAACTTGCCCATAAAAGGCATGTGGAGTGTTAAATTATTTACACTCGATCTGCTAGTACAAGGGCTACAAAAAATAGTTCTGTTTATTATCGCATGGTCTCACCCAATTATACGACTGAAGCATTTAAGAATAGAAGAGGTAGAGGTGTAAACGACACTAGTCACAGTTATCTCCTCTCAAAGTAATGAATTCCATTATCATTATACAGCCAGACCCTATAGTGAATGAAGTGAAGGTGTCATTTGCAGGGTGGAAGGAAGATGTTTTTCAGAGGACCTGGTATACTGATAAGCATACTTTTCTACTCAGTGAGTAAGGCAAAGTTAAACCACTCACTCCTCATTTTAATTAGTAAAGCCTCTTGAGGTTCAAACCAGCCTTTCAAATGACCTAAGCACAATACACAAAAAAATCTAGTGTGAAACACTCACACAACTTTCTCTTGCCAATGCAAATAATTAATAATAAACCTAACATTATTAATAAAATATTAGAAATAAACAAAAAACTAACCTCAATAAACATAACCTTATTTTAATCATGAGTGAATGACGCAAAATGACAATCGAACTCAGTTTGGCTTAAAAATATGGAAAATCACGCTTTCACGCTAAACTAGGCTCTGTAGAGAAAAATGCTCTAAACAAAAGTTGTAGATCTTTTAATTTTCTATAAATTTAATTATATACACTTTTGTCGTAAAATGCATACTAAGACCGAAATGTTAAAAAAATCAATTTTTCTCACGTTTTCGTGAGAAAAAAAACAGAAAATCGCAAATTACCGCTAAACTAAGCGTTATACAAAAAAATGTTTGAAACAGAAGTTGTAGGTTTTTAAATTCTCTACAACTTTTATTATATAAGTTTTTGCGCTAAAATTTATATTAAAGCCGTAATCTTAAAAAAACAACGTTTTTACGTGAAAACAGCCTCACCGAGAATTTCAGCAAACATGGCGCCTACCCTATCTTGTAGAGAATAAAAAATTGAGTAAAATAGGCGATTTTAAACAAAATCGTAGGACTAGTTTTTGAGAAAATCGCAAAAAACTGAAAAATTATACGAATAAACTACTACTTCCGGTTGACCGATTTTGATGAAAATGTTCGTGTCGCGTCCGGTAGTGGTATGTAACTTAAGTTTCAAGTTTCAAGTTCGTACGATGTTCCGTTCTTGAGATATTCTGTTCACACACAGACACACACACACACACACACAGACACACACACACACACAGACCAATCGCTAAAAACATGTATTTTGGGTTCAGGGGGTCTGAAAACGTATAGATCCGGTGAAAACTCGATTTCGAAAAATCGACATGAAAACAATACTTTCCTTCCTATATATTCATATAGGCAAGTGAAAGTGAAAAATGGTATGTTCTGAGCTCTGTTCCTAAGGGTGTAGTCTACTTATAATTGTTCTAAATATTTTTCGGAAACGATTTATTTTTAGTCAATATTAAATTATTCTGCCAAAAATAATTTTTAACTGCAATTGTCAGGTAAATCCAAATTAATTGCACATTAATAGCCCAAATCAAAGCTATATGTATTGAATTAATTGTGTGATTCACAATACGATACCTGAACCACTAGTGTAAGACCAGCTTAAAAGCAAGCGGCAGCGCAAGTATGCAAATTTCCACCCACGACATAACAACATTTTGTTGGTGCTACAAGAACTTAACATACAAACCCGCACTCACGTCCGTTAATATAATCAGAAGATCATGCCTCATGGCTTATGCCCTCCAAATTATGCGAGTTAAACATATTCACGCACAACGCCTCCATTTTATTTTCCTTTTTTAAACATAATCAACAGTAACTTATAGTTTTCAACTTTGCCCTTAACAAAAATATGAATTTCAGTTCCAAAATTTACTACATGTAAATGTTCATATCGAATAAAAACAACAGGAAAATAAGTTAGAAATTTAAATGAAAAATAAATTTCATTTTTATGGTAATATTTCATTTTTTATGACAGTTTAATTAGAAAATTTTCTGATACATATCTTCCCATAAAATTTACTACTATGCAATTTATTTTGTTATAAGCCAGAAGAAGTTTTCTTTTAAATTTGCAATTCGTCTTTACGGATGACTAAAATTATATTTATTTCGGAGACGAAGGTTTTCCTGGTTTAAATTCTAGTAAACGTGTTTAGTTATTTTTATATGGGTTTGAATAATTGACATTAAGTAGTCCACTGATGTACTTTGATGGTTGGGGTTCAATTAACCATACTCTCTCAGGAATGGTCGACCTGAGTCTGTACAAGACTACACCTTATTTACTTGTCATACACATCATTTTCATTTCAATGGATAATGGGATTGGTTATTGTTCAAAAATTTAACAGATTCCAAAGTAAGCACATTCGGACTTCAAAAAATAAAAATTTCTTGATCAAATTATTTTTCCTGACTCAGATTTTGGATAAGGTACTGTGCACTGAGCGGTTCAATTCCGTATATGATATGAAAAGTTATTTAACGGCAGGTGGGGAATTTCACTACCAGGAGAAGTGGTAGGCCTACTCAGTGGTACATTCTCCTGTTACCACTTAACTACTGTATCCGCTGTTCAAATCGAGGGACCTAGTTCCATTTTCACTTTAGAAGCCTTACGGTATAATAGTTCAATAGCTACATCAAAGGCTAGCTGGTTGAGATAGTTATTCTGACACATTTTTTAGTCCTGACAAAGAAAGAGCATTTTCCTGTAATTTTTTTTTTTGTAATCCCTAATTTGTGTAGGTACGTTGCAATCTGTTCAATTCAGAACAATAAGCAACCCCATGACCCAATGAGATGAGGATGATGTGTATGACGTGTAAATGAGGTGTAGTCTTGTACAGACTCAGGTCGACCATTCCTGAGAGAGTATGGTTAATTAAACCCTAACCATCAAAGTACACCGGTAACCACAGTCTAGCATTCAAATCCGTATAAAAGTAACTACCTTTACTAGGATTTGAACCAGGAACCTTCGTCTTCGAAAATCAGCTGTTAAACAGCTGATTTTGGCGACGACTTTACCTCTAGACCAACCCGGTGGGTTTTCCTGTAATATGGATTATATTTTTCAACTGCCTTAAATTAGAATGAAGACTTATTGATAACTCATTCCTTATCTAGTCAAAAATTCAAGTTCCGAAATTCCTCTTGAATATTCTAAATATAATATTCGAAATATTATTTCGTTTCGCTTGTACATAACATTTATGTAACTATCAGAAATCTCAAACTCCCGAATTAACTTTTATAAGTCCTGTAGAACGTCATCATATCCAATCTTTCACAAACATTTTGTTTAAAGTCACTTCATAATTGCATAACTGGTGGATCAAAAAAAATACACTATATCATTATTAGAATAGCAAGAAAAATATCGGGGGTCTTTTTTGTTATCCCCCCAGCATAATTTTTCACATTTTGTGGATATTTCGTATGTAGGTAGAGAAAAATGTTTAAAAAAATCGTATATCAATATTTTTCAAGTTAACCTTAAACTATTTATTGACAGTTATTAAATTATTTAATAATATTTAATATAATTATGTTAAATTAATTTAATGATTAATTTATTTAATGATGTCATGTACTCAATGAATTTATATTTCATTATTACATACAGTAACAATATTGAGAAATAGTGATGTATTTACCCTACCTATTAACCTTAACCTGAAGAATATTGGTGTAGAATTAAAAAAAAAATATTTTCCCGTTTTTATCGTTAAAAATACTGTAAGGTTGCATACGAAATATTCACAAATGTGGAAAATAATGTGGGGGGGGGGGAATAACAGAAAAGACCCAAAATTAGAAAGCCTCATGTATTTTTATTTTTAGTTTATTTAGTGTCGCATTAACCGCTTGGCCACCAGTGAGTACACAGTGTGAGTACCAGTGAGTACTATATCATTTAGTTTTAACATCGAACTGGGAAATTCCGTTTGCAGTCTAGCACGCTAACCAATATACCAAAGAAACAACCGGATTAGACAAACAGGTTTTCATAAACTGAATTCTTAAAAAACATTTATTTTTTAAATGTACCCTTTTAGATTTAATCTAAAACTATTTAATAAAAAGACAACTATACATAACTTTCTAATAGCAATAGTTAAAAAAAAACTATAAACATAATACTTTCTATAATAAATTATAATAGTATTAACAATAATAATGAAGTAAATTACATTTTCCGGTACTTTTCGTTTCCTTCAGTAACTAAAATTATTAAGAGGAAATCCTTTCTTGAAAATAAGGTGTAAAAAAATTTATTTTTATTGATCACTGAGCATTATCGGCACCATGAAGTCCATTTTAACAACAACTTTAATATTTTTATTTATGATTGAAATATATAATTAAAACGTCATAATTTCTACCCATAGCTCAAGGCCTCACTGACTCATCATTAATTTTATAAATTCTTGATTACTTAAGAGTTGATTCAACTGATTTATCCCTAAAGGTTTGGACAAAAAATATTAAGAATTTGAGTTTCGATCACTTGCCTGTTAGGAGTAGCTAATAATCTGGTGTGAAACACTCACACAACTTTTTCTTGCCAATGCAAATTATTAACAACAAACCTAACATTAGAAATAAACAAAAAATTAACCTCAATAAACATAACCTAATTTTAATCATGAGTGAAAGAAGCAAAATGAAAATCAACCTCAGTTTGGATTAAAAATAAAAAAATCACTCTTTCACGCTAAACTAGGCTCTGTAGAAAAAATGCTTCTAATAAAAGTTGTAGATATTTTAATTTCCTATAAATTTGATTATATACACTTTTGTCGTAAAATACATACTAAGGTAGAAATCTTAAAAAAATCGATTTTTCGCACGTTTTCGTGAGAAAAACAAAAATTCGCGAATTACCGCTAAACTAAGTTATACAAAGAAATGTTTAAAATAAAAGTTGTAAAAATTTAAATTCTCTACAACTTTTATTATAAATTATTGCGCTAAAATGCATATTAAAGCCGCAATCTTAAAAAACAATGTTTTTACGTGAAAACAGTCTCACCAAGAATTTCAGCAAACATGGCGCTTACCTTATCTTGTAGAGCATAAAAAATTGAGTAAACGAGCCGATTTTTAAAAAAAATCGTATGACCCGCTTTTGAGAAAATCGCAAAAAGTGAAAAATTACACAAATAAACTACTACTTCCGGTTGACCGATTTTGATGAAAATGTTCGTGCCGCGTCCGGTAGTAGTATCTAACTTAAGTTTCATGTTTCAAGTTTGTACGATGTTCCGTTCTTGAGATATTCTAATCCTACATATTCCTACAGAGCAAGATACACTAAATAATAACAGGATAATTTTGAGATTCGTAGCCTCCGTGGCTTTTTCGCAAAAAAAAAAAACAATTTCATGGGCTTTAATTTCGGTTCTTTTCTAAATTTAACTATTTATTAATTTTCAACGCAACAATTTATATAGTAATTTTCGTTATAAGAAATCTTTACTAATTTTTAAATGTTAAAAAACACTACATTACTGAATTTATTTGAAATAAAAACCAAAGCCGTAGTGTTATGGTTACGAGAAGTAGATTACACTTTACTGGAAAACGGAAGGAACGGGTTTAATTCCCGGCCAGCTTCTAGATAATTACAACACCTTTTTTTATTCATTTAACAATAGCAAATATGCAACTAAACAAAAATAAATAAAAATATATTAACCGTCTATAACAAAGAGCAATACGTGATTCATGTTGCAATGTGTTAACTTTTGGCAAAGATTCAGTACGGAAAATTTTTAATAGTACAAACAAAATATATATTATAGTTCTTGTTCTAAATATTTATGCTTGACAATTTTGAAAGCTTTTAGTTTTTTAAATATAAAATAATCTTATTTCCTAAATTTATACTATTCAAATCACTTTGAATAGGAAAAATTGGCAGAATTGGGTTTCGTCAACTGACTTGACCTTTTAATATTAGTTCATTTTCACCTTTGTTATACACAAATGTTTTTTGTTGTGGTAGTGACAAACATGGTACTACATAAATGTTTGACACACGATACATTAAAAAAATCTCGTGTGAAATACTCACGACTTTCTCACGTTGCCAATGTGAATAAAGACAAATATAATCTATGTTTAATCATGAGTAAAATATGTAAAATGAGAAACATAACTTAGTTTTAATCATGAGTGAATGACGCTAATAAAAATCAACCTCTGTTAGAAGTTTGATGAAAAAAACAGTACGGAAATTCACTAATTGACGCTAAACTAAGCTCTGTACAGAAAAATGCTATAAATAAAATTTTTAAATTTTGTAATTTTCTATAAATTCAGTAGTAGGCTATATACTTTTGTCGTAAAATGTATACTAAGGCCGCAAAATACACCAAGCGCTGTAGAACGGTGACCGTGTTTTAATTTTGACAACATTTAATTACAAACGCTTTTGCTCTAAAATGAGCATAAAAGCCACAATTTAAAAATAAAAAAACATTTCCTACCAGTTAACACAGCTTCAACGAATTTTAACAGACCTTTCGCTTGCCTCCATCTTCTATAGCACAAAAAATGTAGAAAATGAGAGGCACTATTTGAGAAAATAGTAAAAACTGAAAAATTGCACGAATTTTCACTAGTCAAATTTCTGGTTGATAGATTTTGATGAAACAGATCATCGAATTCCCTTTCAAATAGTTTCAAATTCGTACGCTATTCCGTTCATTGGATACTTTGTTCAACACACACACACACACACACAGACCAATAAAATTTTTTTATTTACTACGATGGCACAGCTTCCCCCGGAATTTCAGCAGATACCCCGCTTACCACCATCTTATAGAGCACAAAAAATTTAGTAAATAGTAAGCCAAAATTTAAAAAAATCGGAAGAGCCCACTTTTGAGAAAATTTTAAAAAAGTGAAAAATTATACACGAATGATACGTAAATACTCGGTCCTGGTTGACAGATTTTGATGAAAATGTTCGTATTGGATTTCCTCGTGGTACCTAATTTATGTTCTAAATTTGAACTTTGTACTAGGTTATAAGTTGCCACTCTTGATATAGCCTATCTCGTTCTCACAAGCGCAAATAATACACAGTTTGATCGGTAAAACATGGTTTATTGGGGGTTCAGGGGGCCTGACAACTCGATTCGGAAAAAATGGATATGAAAACAATACTTTCCTTCTATATACGTACCTCATATAAAGTAAGAGGAAGTAAAAACAAAAAATGGCAAAAATCTCAAGCTTCAACATTCGTGGCTCGATATGTAATATAAATTCAAGATACGGAACTTTGAGTATTTTATATTTGTGTGTGTGTTTCGTGAGGAATATTATGAGGAATGCATATTGGAATAGCGTACAAATGGACCGCACCTTCTTCTAGTTCATATGCAGGCATTACATTACTATTACTACAGCGCTAAAGTTTATAACAATGTTCAGACAACTATGTCAACTTATAATGCGTTATATTTGAAAAAAGACGGAATAAAACGAAACAACAAAACAAGAATGCATAAAATTTTTTATTCGGTATGCAAATAACATTTGATTGTCGTATTTTATTTTTGTTATGTAATTGTTCCTACTTATTATGCGAGAAATAAATATAGCATTAATATAATAACGTTCTAATTGTGAAATAATTTACCTAATTCTATCGTGGGAACTAAGTAAATAATTGAGTAATTAATGTAAGAGTTAAGTAAAGAAGTAATTTTTTTAATTCGAAAAACTTTTTATTTATTTTAACTGACCATTTCATTTCTGCCCATAACGGACAGGTGGAGTGTCAAATTATTTACACTCACTCTGTTCGTTGCAGGGCTAAAATAAATAGTTCTGTTTCTTATCACATGGTCAGCCAATTAAAGGACTGACTCATTTAAAAACAGAAGAGGTAGAGGTGTAAAAGACACTAATCAGAGTTACCTCCTCTGAAAGTAATGAATTTCATTATACAGCCACACCCTGTGGTGAATAAAGTGAAGGTGTCATTTTCAGAGTGGAAAATATGTGCTTTTCAGAGGGCCCGGCATGCTGATAAGCGTACTTTTCCACTCAGTGAGGAAGGCAATGGTAAACCATCTCACTCCTCGTTTTACTTAGTAAAACCTCTACAGGTTCAAACCAGCCTTTCGACTGATGACCTAAACAACAACACATTTCATTTATTAAATCACAACTGTACAATTTTTAGCACAACAATTAAAAACTATAAAAAGTAATTATAAAAAAGTGGCTTTAAAAACTTTGAGTAAATGCTGTTTTGTAACAGTGCTCCAACTGTTATATGAACTGTCTGTCTATAACTTGAAGGCATGCCGCAGAGAGGAGCAGAATCTGCCCGCTACTAGCCTTTTCAATAACATTTCATTATGTACTACTACTAACTAGTACACTGGAATTGGTACATAATGAAATGTTATTGAGAAGGCTAGTAGCGGGCCGATTCTGCTCCTCTCTGCGGAAGGCTATCAAGTTATAGACAGACAGTACTTAAAATGCTTTTCACGGTTGATGAGCTCTACTGTTCCAAGCGTTTAGACCAATCAGAACGTTTGCCAGCGTTGTCAGATTGTACGAATGTATCAGCTTGACCTGCCCATAACAGACAGGCGGAGTGTCGAATTATTTACACTCAATCTGTTCGTTGCAGGGCTAAAATAAATAGTTCTGTTTTCTATCATATGGTCAGCCAATTAAATGACTGAACCATTTAAGAACAGAAGAGGTAGAGGTGTAAAAGACACTAATCAGAGTTATCTCGTCTGAAAGTAATGAATTTCATTTTACAGCCAGACCCTGTGGTGAACGAAGTGAAGGTGTCATTTACAGAGTGGAAAATATGTGCTTTTCAGAGGGCTCGGCATGCTGATAAGCATACTTTTCCACTCAGTGAGTGTTGGCAATGGTAAACCACCTCACTCCTCGTTTTACTTAGTAAAACCTCTACAGGTTCAAACCAGCCTTTCGGCTGTTGACCTAAACATCAACACTACTGTAGTATTCAGATGATTTGAAGTCCCCTAGCCGTGGGAGTGAGAGAATGCATAACGCTCTCACTCGCACAAGCCATACGCGCCAATCCAATAACATTGTCGTATAATTTTACTCATTGTTGTGAGCAAGCGTTTATGCACGCAGTAAACTAACAAGCAACATAACGACTTTAGTATGTTTTCAGATTTGGATTACAACGGTAAAGACCTTTGAGCGCATGCGTAGTTATGCCACATATCTCCCACTCACTCGCTCGGCTATGGGACATTAGTTCGTCTGATACCTATAACTAGTACACTGGAATTGGTACATAATGAAATGTTATTGAGAAGGCTAGTAGCGGGCCGATTCTGCTCCTCTCTGCGGAAGGCCATCAAGTTACAGACAGACAATACTTATAATGCTTTTCACAATTGATGAGCTCTACTGTTCCAAGCGTTTAGACCAATCAGAACGTTTGCTAGAGTTGTCAAATTGTACGAATGTATGAGGTTGACAAACATTAAGCGCGCATGCGTATAAGAGCCGCAGTAGTACTCACTCGTGTCTTGCATCTCGTACTAAAAACATCGATTATAGAGCGCGTTAACATGGAATACTTTCAAATATAATCAGTTGGTTACATGTTCATCGATCATAATTGTCATTATTTTTTTGGTTTTACGTCTCACTGTTCTGCAATTTTTGCTCATGAAGAAATATGCTGTGGATAATGATGATAACTGCCCATAACAGACAGGTGGAGTGTCAAATTATTTACACTCTATCTGTTAGTTGCAGGGCTAAAATAAATAGCTCTGTTTCTTATCACATGGTCAGCCAATTAAATGACTGAATCATTTAAGAACAGAAGAGGAAGAGGTGTAAAAGACACTAATCAGAGTTATCTTCTCTAAAAGTAATGAATTTCATTGTACAGCCAGACCCTGTGGTGAATGAAGTGAAGGTGTCATTTACAGAGTGGAAAATATGTGCTTTTCAGAGGGCCCGGCATGCTGATAAGCATACTTTTCCACTCAGTGAGGAAGGCAATGGTAAACCACCTCACTCCTTGTTTTACTTAGTAAAACCTCTACAGGTTCAAACCAGCCTTTCGGCTGTTGACCTAAACAACAATGATGATAATGAAAATGAGTAATGAAAAAATACCAGACATGACCGGGAATCGAACCCTAGAACCCGGCATAAAAGCCATTTGCGCTAACCACTACGCCAACGGGCCGGCGTATATAATTGTCATTGAAAGACAAAAAAAATGGTTGACGAAATATATAATAGAGCTATATGAGCAAGTATTGGCAACGTTGCTGGCAAGAAATTGGCTAGCTATGAAATGGGTAGGGCCAATGAGTACGTTCAGAACTCATCAGCTTTATAAAAAAAGTACAGTTAAATTTGCCTTTTGATATGTCTAGAAAGTAAGAGGACAGATGCTTTTGAAAAAATCTGGTGTGAAACACTCACACAACTTTCTCTTGCCAAAGCAAATAATTACCAATATAACCTAACATTAGTAATACAACATTATAAATAAACAAAAGACTAACTTCAAAAACATAACCTTATTTTTATCATGAGTGAAACACGCAAAATGAAAATCAACCTCAGTTTGGCTTTAAAATACGGAAAATCACGCTTTCACGCTAAACTAGGCTCTGTAGAGAAAAATGCTCTAAACAAAAGTTGTAGATCTTTTAATTTTCTATAACTTTTATTATATACACGTTTGTCGTAAAATGCATACTAAGACCGAAATGTTAAAAAAATCGATTTTTCTCACGTTTTCGTGAGAAAAAAAACAGAAAATTCCAAATTACCGATAAACTAAGCATTATAAAAAAAATGTTTGAAACAGAAGTTGTAGGTTTTTAAATTCTCTACAACTTTTATTATATAAGTTTTTGCGCTAAAATTTATATTAAAGCCGTAATCTTAAAAAAACAACGTTTTTACGTAAAAACAGCCTCACCGAGAATTTCAGCAGACATGGCGCCTACCCTATCTTGTAGAGAATAAAAAATTGAGTAAAATAGGCGATTTTAAAAAAAATCGTAGGACCAGTTTTTGAGAAAATCGCAAAAAAGTGAAAAATTACACGAATAAACTACTACTTCCGGTTGACCGATTTTGATGAAAATGTTCGTGTCGCGTCCGGTAGTGGTATGTAACTTAAGTTTCAAGTTTCAAGTTCGTACGATGTTCCGTTCTTGAGATATTCTGTTCACACACACACACACAGACACACAGACCAATCGCTAAAAACATGTTTTTTGGGTTCAGGGGGTCTGAAAACGTATAGATCCGGTGAAAACTCGATTTCGAAAAATCGACATGAAAACAATACTTTCCTTCCTATATATTCATATAGGCAAGAGAAAGTAAAAAGGTGTTATAGGAAAATGTTGAAGATTAGGTGGGTGGATAAAATATGTAATTTAGGGGTTCTTAGACGAGTGGATGAAAGAAGTATATGAAAACATCTCACCAGAAGTAGGAGATAGGCTAGTGGGGCATATCTTAAGACATCCAGGTATTGGTCTATCAATAATGGAGGGTAATACTTATTGAGGAAGTTAATATTTTAGGGGAAGGCAAAGGTTGGAATATTTAAAAATAATTTACAAAAGATGCAGGTTGTTGCAGGTATGTGGATACGAAACGACTTGCACAAAATAGAACCAGATTGGATAACTGCACCAAACCAATCGAAAGACTAATGACAAAAAAATATATGACAGATCTTAGTTATATAAGGTTATTCATTTATTATATTAGTATTCTTATTCTTCTTATATTAGTATTTTTACTTTCTCTTGCCTATATGAATATATGGGAAGGAAAGTATTGTTTTCATGTCGATTTTTCACCGGATCTATACGTTTTCAGACCCCCTGAACCCAAAAAACATGTTTTTAGCGATTGGTCTCTCTCTCTGTGTGTGTGTGTGTGTGTGTGTGTGTGTGTGTGTGTGTGTGTCTGTGTGTGAACAGAATATCTCAAGAACGAAACATCATACGAACTTGAAACTTAAGTTACATACCACTACCGGACCCGACACGAACATTTTCATCAAAATCGGTCAACCGGAAGTAGTAGTTTATTCGTGTAATTTTTCACTTTTTTGCGATTTTCTCAAAAACTGGTTCTACGATTTTTTTTTAAATCGCCTCATTTACTCAATTTTTTATTCTCTACAAGATAGGGTAGGCGCCATGTTTGCTGAAATTCTGGGTGAGGCTGTTTTCACGTAAAAACAAAGTTTTTTTAAGATTACGGCTTTAATATGCAATTTAGCGAAAAAGTTTATATAATAAAAGCTGTAGAGAATTTAAAAACCTACAACTTTTATTTCAAACATTTTTTGGTATAACGCTTAGTTTAGTAGTAATTAGCAATTTTCTGTTTTTTTCTCACGAAAACGTGAGAAAAATCGATTTTTTTAAGATTTCGGCCTTAGTATGCATTTTATAATAAAAGTGTATATAATCAAATTTATAGAAAATTAAAAGATCTACAACTTTTATTTATAGCATTTTTCTCTACAGAGCCTAGTTTAGAGAGAAAGAGTGATTTTCCGTATTTCTAAGCCAAACTGAGGTTGATTTTCATTTTGCATCATTCACTCATGATTAAAATAAGGTTATGTTTTTGAGGTTAGTTTTTTGTTTATTTCTAATATTTTATTAATAATGTTAGGTTTATTGTTAATTATTTGCATTGGCAAGAGAAAGTTGTGTGAGTGTTTCACACCAGATTTTTTTACCCACCGGGTTGGTCTAAAGGTAAAGTCGTCGCCAAAATCAGCTGTTTAACAGCTGATTTTCGGAGACGAAGGTTCCTGGTTCAAATTCTAGTAAAGGTAGTTACTTTTATTCGGATTTGAATACTAGACAGTGGTTACCGGTGTACTTTGATGGTTGGGGTTCAATTAACCATACTCTCTCAGGAATGGTCGACCTGAGTCTGTACACGACTACACCTCGTTGGCACGTCATACACATCATCCTCAACTCATTGGGTTGCTTATTATTCCAAATTGAACAGATTGCAACGCACACAAATTAGGGATTACAAAAAAGTATTCTTAATGTGATAACCTAGAAAAAGTAACATAAAAAATCTGGTGTGAAACACTCACACAACTTTCTCTTGCCAATGCAAATAATTAATAATAAACCTAACATTATTAATAAAATATTAGAAATAAACAAAAACTAACCTCAAAAACATAACCTTATTTTAATCATGAGTGAATGACGCAAAATGACAATCGAACTCAGTTTGGCTCAAAAATACGGAAAATCACCCTTTCACGCTAAACTAGGCTCTGTAGAGAAAAATGCTCTAAACAAAAGTTGTAGATCTTTTAATTTTCTATAAATTTAATTATATACACTTTTGTCGTAAAATGCATACTAAGACCGAAATCTTAAAAAAATCGATTTTTCTCACGTTTTCGTGAGAAAAAAAACAGAAAATCGCAAATTACCGCTAAACTAAGCGTTATACAAAAAAATGTTTGAAATAAAAGTTGTAGAATTTTACATTCTCTACAACTTTTATTATATAACGTTTTGCGCTAAAATGCATATTAAAGCCGCAATCTTAAAAAGAAAATGTTTTTACGTAAAAACAGCCTCAAGCAGAATTTCAGCAAACATGGCGCCTACCCTATATTGTAGAGCATAAAAAATGTAGTAAACCAGTTGATTTTTAAAAAAATCGTAGGACTAGTTTTTGAGAAAATCGCAAAAAAGTGAAAAATTATACGAATAAACTACTACTTCCGGTTGACCGATTTTGATGAAAATGTTCGTGTCGGGTCCGGTAGTGGTATGTAACTTAAGTTTCAAGTTTCAAGCTCGTACGATGTTCCGTTCTTGAGATATTCTGTCCACATACACACACACACACACGCACACACACAGACCAATCGCTAAAAACATGTTTTTTGGGTTCAGGGGGTCTGAAAACGTATAGATCCGGTGAAAACTCGATTTCGAAAAATCGACATGAAAACAATACTTTCCTTCCTATATATTCATATAGGCAAGAGAAAGTAAAAAACCCGGTAAAAGCGATATAAATTGTGCTCAGCTGCAAGTAAAATCATAAACTGAAATTTATCTATCTAATTTTATTACAAAAATAAACTTCAAATAATACATTATGTAAGTCTACTGATACTAACGGGTGATTCAAAAAGAGCGCCGGTTTTTAAACGGCTGGTAAATTTTTGTTTATCGGTTGGCAACATTATTAGACCTCATTTCTATTTCGGAGAACATTCCGATTGACGATTCAGTTGTAGTTTCTCTTGTTCGCAGTGTAATACTCTCGCAGTCTCTGTCTAACCATGGAGAAGTTTACTATTGCATAACGAGAGTTAATCGTCAAAACATTTTACCAGAGTGGAGAGAGTTATGCGGCTACTGTCAGGCGACTTCGCGGTACTCTAGGACGTAATGAAGCACCGAATGAATCAACAGTTCGCAGGCTCATGAAAAAGTTTTTTGAGACGGGTTCAACAGTCGACCTTAAAAGTTCTGGACGTCGTCGTTCTGGCCGAACTGAGCAGAACGTTGCGTTGGTTCGTGACAGTGTGGCTGTTAGCCCAGCAAAATCAATACGTCGCCGTTCTCAACAATTGGGTTAACGATGTTCTTCTGTATGGAGAATTCTTCGGTACGATCTCCAATATCACCCGTATAAAATTCAGTTGCTGCACGAGAAACAATGTTGTTGCTCCGTGAACGGTTCCAGGATCGCATCATTTCTCGTAATTCCGACCATCAATGGCCACCAAGGTCGTGTGACTTGACGACTTGTGACTTTCATCTTTGGGGTCATCTGAAGTCATTGGTGTATGCCAATAAACCCCGAAACATCAATGACTTGAAGGAGGAAATTCGACGGGTTATCGGGCAAATGGAAGTCGAAACTTGTCGTGCAGTAATATCCAATTTCATGGACAGAGTTGATGCGTGCCAGCGCAGTAGAGGAGGACACATGCATGACATCATTTTTCATACATGAAATCGGAAGGTAAGATGAACTTGTTGATGTATTTATTTTCAGTTTTTCAATAAAATAAATCTCTTAATTTGATATATCAAAACCGGCGCTCTTTTTGAATCACCCTATACATGAATTGAAAAACAAATCTAGACTATAATATAAGTCATAATAATTAAACAGATACAAATAATTATATAGTATTTAAAAAAAACTATGAATGCGATATCAACCCAGTACTCTAATAATAACCATCTTATCTATATAATTACACAAAATAAAATTAAAATTAAAATATTCAAATAAAAAGATCAAATCAACCCATAAATTAAAATTATTATTTACAGTTAATGTTACTGAAAATAATGCATATAATTTTATTATTAATAAATACCATAAATCATCAATTTTATTTAATGGGTTTTGGACGTTGTATATTAAAACGGACCAATCAATAAAAATGTAATAACAATTTTATTAGTGAAGATAATTATTATTATTATTGGAAAGATTGTGGTTATTTGTCTGAAATAAATAAATTTATGTTTCAGGGATAATTAAAGGGTGTATTAAGTATTGTCGCTGATGTCACCATTATTAGTGCTGCAGAGGGTCTCAGAACCTGCCAGCCGCGAAAAGCGCTACCGACGAGCAGCCAACAGTGCTTCCCCTTCACCCTAATGTGGACTCGCCGGAGGGGTATTTAAGCGGCCGCACTAAACTGCGAGTGGCACTAGCCATCCAGCATCCGAACTGGGAAGAACAAGAAAGAAGAGAGCTAGCAAAAAAGAAGAAGAGCCCAGCCGAGTCTATTTTTCAGCCGTCCTAAGTTTGCTCCTACTGTAAACAAACCAAAACCAGCTACTACAGGGTGCACACTAGGGTCCACGACTTAATGGATGTCGTATTCCGATTAAGTTAACTATGTTTTAAATTATTAGTACTTAAAGTACTTAAAATATCATTCATGATTTGATGTAGGCCTAACAATTTAATTTATAAAAATACTTTTAAAAGTATTTTGTATTTAAATACTTTTGAAAATATTTTGTTGTTACTTTTAAATCAGCGTGTACACATTTTTATATAATGCGCATGCTCAGTGACGTCATTATTGGTTGACAGTAGGAGCAAACTAAGAAAGGCTGGACTATAGACGCACCATCTCTGGTCGAAGCTACCGGCGGATGCACATTACCGCATCGGTCAGTCTTCTTCTACCCGGCCGCCGAAGGAAGCCCGCGCGTGCGTGATGGCACCACGGTGAAGACTTTAGTTCAGCACGGGACCGGAGAGAACCGCCTCGGCCGCGCCATCGGCCGACGGCCTACGCTGACTCGACACTGCGAGGCTCTGGGAGCCACCACTGTCACGCTGCTGAGGGAGAGCTAAGCCTGAATCCAGTAGCCATTTTTTTTTTGTTTTACGTCTGACTGTTTTGCGGTTTCTGCTAATGCAGACGGTGGAGAATGATGATACATGAAAATGAGTGATGAAAAAATGCCAGACCTGACCGGGAATCGAACCCGGAACCCCGGCGTAGAAGCCAGTTGCGCTAATCACAAAGCCAACCCGGTAGCCAAGCAGTCACTCTTTGGGCACCGCTCTCAACACGCCGGTTCACCGCTTCCGACCATCTACAACGGCGCTTTTCTGGGCCACCATACAAAACCGAGTCTGCCCTTTTCAGGGCCACGAAATTCCCAAGCAAGGTTTTGCACGTGTCGCCGCCCCGGGTCGGCGACAGTATTTAACCAATTAAACCAGATCGTTTGGAGTATGAGAGAGAAAATTAACATAATCCGAGAGAACATTAACAAAATGTCTCAGTACTATACTGGTGACATCTCCATGTGTGTGGAGAAAATTGTGACATTAATTTATAATGTAGTAGTTCGTGGTATGCGAGAAATAGTTAACGTCAGATAGCTTTATTGTATGAAAAAAGAATTTTGTGACTACCTGAGAACGGTAAAGTGGTGGTGTATCGTTTAGGGTAATCGGCTCTTTTTGCCATTTCTTGTATTCTTTTGTGATACAATTTTATACATTTCAAGTGTTTTTTCATTTTTGTACTTGAGTATATCCTTTTATGATTTATTAAAAAAATTCTCAGAATCCCTTTTATTTCTTTTTTTCTTGAACAATCTACTTTTTTATTATTGCTTCCAGAATTCGGAAGAAAATCTTTATATTTTCAATTAAGTGTTTACTACTTCGTCTTTTCCATTCCTTTTTTTTTGAAGCCTAATAGGGCATACAAATAGTTAGCTCCTTTTGTCGGGAGTTCATTCAGTCAGTTCAAAATTCTGAACGGTCATGAGCGAGTGTTATTAAGCAGTGTTAAAAAAGTGTTAATAGATTGTATTTAATTGTGTAGGTAAGAGTTATTGTTAAATCTTTAATCAATAAGTTTATAGTAGATATTTTTATTATTTATCATACCCAGATCCCGAACGAACCTAGACTTGGGTGTTACAATGTACTAGGCTACTGTGTTAAGAATTCGGGTGGTTTTAAGCCTAGGATATTGAGTACGGACAACTTTGGGACCGGCTGAAATACACAAATGTAAATTTTCAGGTTAAGCAACTTTTTTCCCTAATGTGTGTACGTTGCAATCTTTTCAATTTAGAAAAAATAAGCAACCCCAAGAACGAATGAGACGAGAGTGATGTGTATGACGTGTAAATGATGTGTAGTCTTGTACCGTCTCAGGCCGACCACTCCTGACAAGAGTATGGTTAATTGAACCCCAGCCATCACAAAGTACACCGGTAAACACTGTCTAGTCATCAAATTCGTATAAGTAACTTCCCTTACTAAGATTCAAACCGACCCACCGGGTTGGTCTAGAGGTAAAGTCGTCGCTGCGTCGTTAACAGCAGGATTTCGGAGACTAAGGTTCATGGTTCAAATCCTAGTAAAGGTAGTTACTTTTATACGCATTTAGATACTAGACAGTGGTTACCGGTGTACTTTGATGGTTGGGATTTAATTAACCAAACTCTCTTAGGAATGGTCGGCCTGGGTCTGTACAAGGCTACACCTCATTTACACGTCATACACATCATCCTCATCTCATTGAGTCACGGGGTTACTTATTGTTCTGAATTGAACAGATTGCAACGTACACATGTTAGGGATAAAAAAGATTCAAACCAGGAACTATCGTCTCCAAAAATCAGCTGTTAAATAGCGGACTCGCGGCAACCTTACGTCTAGACTAACCCGGTGGGTTAAGCAACATTAAAAATTTGTTTAATCCCTAATGTGTGTACTTTGCAACCTGTTCAATTCACAACAATAAGCAACCTCATTACCCAATGAGATAAGGATGATGTGTATGATGTGTTAATGAGGTATAGTCTTGTACAGACCCAGCCCGACCAATCCTGTAAGAGTATGGTTAATTGAACCCCAACCATCATAGTAAAGCGGTAACCACTGTCTAGTATTCAAATCCGTATAAAAGTAACTACCTTTACTAGGATTTAAATTAAATTAACATAAATTTTTTGTGAATACAGAGCTTTATCTGCAACGCTAAAAATAATAGTTGCAATTTACGACACAGATATAAAAAATATGATGAATACATAATAAATAAATGTCGATAAGATAATATTTCTATAGGAAGGTTAATTAATTAAAATTTGATCCATATAACTGAATACACGACAGGTAAACATATTTCCGGTCGAAAACAGAATGACGTCAAATTAATCAACGGTAAACAATTGTTTAAAAAAATATTAAACTTCTTATCAACTTTAAAGGATTAATATTTCATGAAAAAACAAATTATTAATAATTTGATTACTCAGATATCGCTCAATTTAAGTACTTTATTGCGTATTGAATTTATTATCAATATGTTAAATATGCCCATTACAGGAGGCAAAGCGTAAAATTATTTGCACTCGATCTGCTACGTCCCAATAAACCACACTAACCTCCAAGCTTTTAATGCGATTCTAAATAAACAAAAAGTAAATAAAATAATCTGGTGTGAAACAGACACACTACGTTCTCTTGCCAATGCAAATAATTTATACAATATAACCTAACATTAGTAATAAAACATTAGAAATAAACAAAAAACTAACCTTAAAAAACATAACCTTATTTTAATCATGAGTGAAAGACGCAAATTGAAAATCGACCTCAGTTTAACTTAAAAATACGGAAAATCACTATTTCACGCTAAACTAGGCTCTGTACAGAAAAATGTTTCAAATAAAAGTGGTTGATCTTTTCAATTCCTATAAATTTGATTCTAAACAATAAGCAACCCCATGACCCAATGAGATGAGGATGATATGTATGACGTGTTAATGAGGTGTAGTCTTGTACAGACTCAGGCCGACCATTCCTGAGAGAGTATGGTTAATTGAACCCCAACCATCAAAGTACACCGGTAACCACTGTCTAGAATTCAAATTCGTATAAAATTAACTAACTTTACTAGGATTTGAACCAGGAACCATCGTCTCCGATAATCAGCTGTGTAACAGCTGATTTTGGCGACAACTTTACCTCTCGACCAACCCGGTGGGTCATAAATTTGATTGAACACACTTTTGTTGTAAAATGCATACTAAGGCCAAAATCTTAATAAAATAGATTATTCACACGTTTTCGTGAGAAAAAAACGCGCGCGCACATACACACAGACTAATCGCTAAAAACATGATTTTTGGGTTCAGAGGGTCTGAAAACGTGTACATCCGGTGAAAACTCAATTTCGAAAACTCCACATGAAAACAAAACTTTCTTTCTCATATATTCCGTACAGGAAAGAGAAAGTAACGAGACGTAATGATTTCCATTTTAAAATATTTTAAATTGAAATGTTACGTACGGTCAAAACATATTAAAACGCATTAAATATCAAAAAAATTAATCAAAGACAAACTTAAAAAACATGATATGATCTATGCCACACTCACACGACTTTCTCTTGGCAATACAAAAAATAACCAATTTTTATAATTACTGATGAATGTGTAAAATAACTAACTACCACAAAATGAAGTAAGAAACAAGAAAAACATTTGAGACAATTTAAAATAATAAAACAACACAATTTTAATTATGAGCGGATGACGCAAAATGAAAAACAACCTCTGACCTGATTTTAATGAGCAAAATCACGGAAAATTACCAACTGACGCTAAACTAAAATATTATTATTTTTTTTTTTTTTAGCTTGTATTTGTTATCGGGAACTGTACATTCTTGACAACTACCCAATTTGAACGCTGCTTTTTGCTGTATTTTTTTGACGTGGATGAGACATGAGTTTGAACCCCCAGTAGAGTTTGTTCATGGATGGCTGTCAACTGGTCACCATACAAAGTCGCTTGCCCAACCAGTGTTACTTAACAAATAATAACGACTTTCTACCAGCTGACTGACTGGGCTGGCCCGAAGGCCTAAACTAAAATATTAAACAAAAATAAAAAAATACAATAATATCAAACTTATGATCATATCAAACGCATGATATAGGATGATTTCTTTATTTCTTGTTATCCACGTTATTCTTTGACTTGATTAAGAAATTACGGAACATCAACAATTTTAGTTTAACAATAGCTGTTATTGTTTTAGTAACTACTTCCTATCTATTGTTAAGTCGTGCTTCGCCAGATAATATAACAAGTACCTTATTGGTCAAAAATTCAATGTCTAGACTTACACATCTACCTTTTCGTGTCTTCTATTTAGTCATTTAGAAACAAATTCATGATTTTATTTTCGTTTTGACCCACCGGGTTGGTCAACAAAGGTACTTGATTCAAATCCAGGTAACAATTACTTATAACGGATTTGAATGCTAAAAGTAATATCATATTTAGGTACATTTATTTAAGGTAATATAATATTTAGATCTGCCCTTAACGGACAGGTGGAGTGTCAAATTATTTACACTCACTCTGTTCGTTGCAGGGCTAAAATAAATAGTTCTGTTTCTTATCACATGGTCAGCCAATTAAATGACTGAATAATTAAAGAACAGAAGAGGTAGAGGTGTAAAAGATACTAATCATAGTTATCTCCTCTGAAAGTAATGAATTTCATTATACAGCCAGACCCTGTGGTGAATGAAGTGAAGGTGTCATTTGCAGAGTGGAAAATATGTGCTTTTCAGAGGGCCTGGCATGCTGATAAGTGTACTTTTCCAATCAGTGAGGAAGGCAATTGTAAACCACCTCACTCCTCATTTTACTTAGTAAAACCTCTACAGGTTCAAACCAGCCTTTTGGCTGATGACCTAAATAACAACAATATTTAGGTATATAATTAGGTAAATTAAGGAATTGCCCATAACGGGCAGGTGGAGGGTTAAATTAATTGCACTCGATCTGTATGTTTCAAGGCTACAGAAAATAGTTCTGTTTCTTATCACATAGTCAGCCAATTAAATGACTAAACTATTAAAGAACAGAAGATGTAAACGTGTAAAAGACACTAGTCAGAGTTGTCTCCTCTGAGAGTAATGAATTTTACTATACAGCCAGACCCTGTAGTGAATGAAGTGAAGGTGTTATTTGCAGGGTGGAAAGTGGTGCTTTTCGGAGGGCCTGGCATGCTGATAAGCATACTCTTTCAACTCAGTGAGGAAAGCCTGGTAAACCACCTGACTCCTCGTTTTTAATTAGTAAAACCTCTAGAGATTCAAACCAGCCTTTTGGCTGTTGACCTAAACAACAAAAAATTAAGGTAATATTAAATGTTACTTTTGGATCCTAGAAGGGTTCAAATCCTAGTAAAGGTTACATTTAACGGATTCGAATACTAGAAAATGGTTACCGGTCTACTTTGATGGTTGGGATATTTTCAAGATTGCGAAAAGTTATGAGTTTATTTAAAATAAACATTGGATAACATTTTGTGTTTTATTATGATGACCGATCGGGTTGGTCTACAGGTGAGATCGCAGCCGCAAGTTAGCTGTTTAATAGCTGATTTTCGGAGACGAAGGTTCCTGTTTCCTAGTAAAGGTAACTACCTTTACTAGAATTTGAACGGATTTGAACAGACCGTGGTTACTGGTACGCCTATATTTTGATGCTTAAAGTTCAATTAATCATACCTCTCAGGAATGGTCGGCCTGGGTCTGTAGAAGACTACACCTCATTTATCTGAACGGAAAACGACATCGTCGGCAAAACAGAGATGAATGGATACTGGAATAGCACTGGTGCACAAAAATGGCATTTTAATTATAACAACCTGTTAATCTTTAATACAGTGCTGCCAACTTTAAGAAGACATACCCATGCATTGCATCTACCTTCTTAATGTTACGGTTGCGTAATTTTTAAAACATACGTCATATCCAGAATTCAGTTTAACACAAAAAAATCTGGTGTGAAGCACTCACACAACTTTCTCTTGCCAATGCAAATAATGATCAATATAACCTAACATTAGTAATAAAACATTGGAAATAACCAAAAAACTAACCTATTATAAAAAGTTTTTAAAAACAAATTATTATATTACATTTATACAATCCGTAGTCTATTTGTCATTTGCATTCTAAAATTAGAGTAAACATTGATTATAAATTTAAAAAATAGTCAAAACAATTTCATTATTCATAATATCAGTAACATAAGATTTGTAGTAACTTCACTCTTGTGTTATCTAGGGCTACCATCGTTGCCTTTTATGAAAACATCACACAACGAAAATTAAAAAAAAATTATTTAATTTATTGTGAAATATACATTGTTGCTTTTGACAAAAAAATCTAAATCAAAAAATCTGGTGTGAAACACTCACACAACTTTCTCCTGCCAATGCAAATAATGACCAATATAACCTAAAATTAGTAATAAAACATTAGAAATAAACAAAAAACTAACCTCAATAAACATAACCTAATTTTAATCATATATGAAAGACGCAAAATGAAAATCAACCTCAGTTTGGCTTAAAAATACGGAAAATCACTCTTCACGCTAAACTAGACTCTGTAGAGAAAATGCTCTAAATAAAAGTTTTTGATCTTTTAATTTCTTATAAATATTATTATATACACTTTTGTCGTAAAATGCACAATAAAGCCGAAATCTTAAAAAAAATATTTCACACGTTTTCGTGAGAAAAAAACAACAGAAAATCGCTAATTACCGCTAAACTAAGCGTTATACAAAACAATGTTTGAAATGAAAGTTGTAGGGTTATAAATTCTCTACATTTTTTATTATATAAATTTTTGCGCTACAACGCATATATTAAAGCCGAAATCTTAAAAAAACAATTTTTTTACGTGAAAACACCCTCACCAAGAATTTTAGCAAACTTGGCGCCTACTCTATCTTGTAGAGCATAAACAAATTAGTAAACCAGGCGATTTTTAAAAAAATCGTAGAACCAGTTTTTGAGAAAATCTCAAAAAAGAGAAAAATTACACGAATAAACTACTACTTCCGGTAGTGATATCTAACGCAAGTTTCAAGTTCGTACGAGGTTCCGTTCTTGAGATATTCTGTTCACACACACGCACGCACGCACACTGACCAATCGCAAATAACATGTTTTTTTGGGTTCAGGGGGTCTGAAAACGTGTAGATCCGGTGAAAACTGGATTTCTTAAAATCGTCATGAAAACAATGCTTTCCTTCCTATATATTCATATAGGCAAGAGAAAGTAAAAATAGAAACGAACGATTTTCTAATAATTCAGCTTTTTGAAAATTTACCTTATCTACGCCGCCCCTTTCTTAATCAGTTCGTAGCCTTCACGAATACTAGTAATAAGTTCGAATATCATGGCCAGTAAATAAATAAATCAGGAGTTGAGTTTATTAACCCTTTTTCTTTAATTTAGACAAACCAACCAACCAAAAATTTCACTAAAATATTAAAAAAAAATACTATATATACAAATGACAAAACTTTAATAAAGCGTTATTAAATCTTTAAAAATATATACTTTAATAGAATACTACTAACAATAACTAGGAAGATTTAAAAATAATAAATAATATTTGAAAGATTTCATGTAAAAATATTTCATGTAGTTTTTTTTAAAGAAATATTTTAATAAATACCTAAAATATTCAGATTAAAAGTTCCAATATACATTAAAAAATAACTGTTATTTAGTAGGCATATTAACACAAACACACAAGTTAATCATTTATTTCTTACACATAAATATTCAAACAACTTTTTAATTAATAAATAAAAAAGTTTTATAAATTAATTGAATTTATAAAAACGATGACCAAAATGTTAAGAGTAGAAGAAACCGCTAAGTAGATTAAATTATTACTGAGTAAATTAAGCGATGATCTTTTAGTTAATTAAAATTCAAAACAAAAAAATAAATAAAATAATAAAACTGATAAAATAGTCATTAATAAATTAATAAAATTTATCAATCGGTTTATAAATTAATTATGTTTATTGAAACGTTTTTTGTTAAAAAAAATATCACGATTTTCAAATTTTTCTAAGTTTATTCAACTTTATTTTGAAAGTAAAAAATAAAATAAAATAAATTTAATACACACAAGGTGTTTATAAATTTCAAGTAAATCTTTTGTGAGTTAATTTTGCGGATAATCTGAACAATGAAAATATAAGTTAACGTAAAAAAATTTGACAAACAAAATGACGAAAGAAATTTTCAATAAATTTCCTTAAAAACTTCCAAATAAATTACTTGTCTAAATTAATTATAAGTAAAAATTATTGTACAGAAAACGTCAGTTGGATGAAGTCCAATTGGACTTTTGATTCTCGGAAAATATCAAAATTACCTCATGAAAACAAATTGACAATATACAAATCAGTCTTTAAATACACCTGAAATGAAGGAAAACAGCTATGGGAAACGTTATTAATAAACTTTGAATCAGTTTCCAAGAGGTTACAACGATATTTAAAAAAATATTGGACTTAATTGTAAAAATTGAGCTTGAAATATGAACAATTTTACAACCTAAAGGAAATTTAGTTAGATAATAATCGATTACCATGATTTGTTACTGATATATAATACCTATATGTCGCTTCTCTTTTTCCCATTTATTCACGAAATATTTATGTAAAAAACCAGCATCAATACCTGCAACAAAAGAAAAATTGTTTAAGTTAAATGTCTTACGATACAAAATATTACAAAAAATAAACAAAAATATTGTTAAATAATACCCACCGGGTATATAAACCCGGTCTTTTCCGAGTTTGTAACAGTCTTTACCTCTAGACCAACTCACCGGGTTGTTCTAGAGATAAATTCGTCGCCGCGAGTCACGTGTTTAACAGTTGATTTTCGGAAACAAAGGTTCCTGGTTCAAATCCTAGTAAAAATAGTAATTTTTATAGGGATTTGAATACTAGATAGTTGTTACCGATGTACTTTGATGGTCGGGGTTCAATTAAACCCAATACTCTCTGTCAGTCTGTAATAGACTACGACTCATTTACAAGTCGTACACATTATCCTCGTCTCATTGGGTCGTGGGGTTGCTTATTTTTCTGAATTAGCTAAATCATTGAACATATTGGAAGTATACACATTAAGACTAAAAAAAATAAATATTACAACATAACATTTTTATACCACAGGAAAAAACCAATAAAAAGTACTATGAGGGATTAGTAAGCTTATCTAACATTGCTATCTTGCAGTCGAATGTCCTTTGAATTAATTCCGAGTTCCCTTGGATCATAATCATGACTTACATGCATATTCGTCCGGACGAAACGCAAAGACGAGATAAAGGGAGATTTTAAGACAGACTTGAACGTCATCAAATTCCTTTTTAAAAAACTTAAGTTTAATTTAATTAACCTTATAATATCAATTAACCTAATAATGATCAATAACACGTAGTAACTAAAAGTTTCAAAATTTTTGATGTATCGTACATCCAAAATTGAAATGAACATTAGAAATAAGTTACGAGAATATTAGAAATTTTTACCTTTTCGTAAAAATTGGAAATGAAAAGGAAATTAGAAATGACTATCGCCGGAAAAAATTTATATTTCAAATTAACTGACAATTTACGCAAGTCCCTTCGAGTGGCCGGAATGGCTAGTCTAAGAGAAGTAGACAAATTTCAGATAAAAATCCGCCGCAAGTTAATGAGTGCGAACAATATAGTAGATGGACAATAGGCTATAGGTTACAAGGTCAAAAAGAACTGTACAAAAAAAATTAATGGAAACGATTAGAAAAAGGCCAAAATTTTATAGACACCTGTACAGAATGGATGATAACCGATTAACAAAACAATTTTGAAGACACTAAAAATAAACCTAAGGTGTCAGGTAAAAGTTTTAAAGAAGTCAGAAAGGATATTCAGAAAACCGGAATAAACGAGAAAACTTAATGAACCGAACCAAAATCCGATAATATTAATAGAGGACTTTAAGGGCTTCCATGAATAGGAAAAATAGAATACTGGGTGGACAGAAGAAAGTAATTAGGGACTACTTTCGGGTGAGGAACGGTGGGTTTGAACTTGTAATAATTTTCCAGACCCGGCCGGGTCTTGTAATTTGGCCGGCCGCATGGGCGTAGTTGGTAAAGTGCTCGCCTCACATCATGCGGTCTTGGATTCGAATCCCATTCAGGCACGACATATTTTCATACGTTACAAAAAATCATTTCATCCTTCACCGTCTGCATTAGCAGTAATTGCAAAACAGTCGGACGTTAAACAAAAAAAAAATAATACCCGGCCGGTAATCGAATCCGAGACCTCCGGTTTAGAGCGTATAACGCTAACCACTGGGCCACGGCCGCGACCTAAAATAAGATATGATTATCAACAATTTTGCGGTTCCACATTACAAATAAAGCATTCAAAATTAATTCGAACAACTTAATCAAAAGAAAGTGTTGTTGTTTTGGTCAACAGTCGAAAGGCTAGTTTGAACCTTTAGAGGTTTTACTAAATAAAACGAGGAGTGAGGTGGCTTCCTCACTGAGTGGAAAAGAATGCTTATCAGCATGCCAGGCCCTTCGAAAAGCATCTACCTTCCATCCTGCAAATGACACTTTCACTTCATTCACCACAGGGTCTGATAGTATAATGAAATTCATTACTCTCAGAGCAGATAACTGTGATTAGTGTCGTTTACACCTCTACCTCTTCTGTTCTTAAATAGTTCAGTCATATAAATGGTTGACTATGTGATAAGAAACAGAACTATTTTTGTAGCTCTGGAACCAGCAGATCGAGTGTAATTAATTAATTAATTTAATTTATTAATTTCACTCCACCTACCTGTTATAGGGACAAAGAAAATATTATACAAATTATACTCAGATTTAAACAATTACAAAAAACTTAAATATTGAAATAACTTTATAAACATTTTACAAGACATTCATTCAAAAGAGAATATTTTAAATTTCATGTTGTGAAAAGAATAAACATTTTAGCCAACGGTTACAAGCAATTTACTTAAAAACATAATAATTATGTTAATAATACAGGTCTACATGTTACAAGAACAAAAAGGAAACTAACAAAAAAAGTATTTAATAATAAATGATATATAAGTTTAGTTAGGTAGGCGTAGAAAAAAAATACAGAAGTGACGCAAGCTCAAATGCTTAAGAAAAAGAAAAGAGAGAATATGAATGTGAGAAGGAAAAAAGACATTAATATAGGCATAAGAAAAGAAAAACATTTTAAGTTTAAAGAGGGGGGCCTCTTTGCACGATGGGTACGTCAGAATGATTCCAAGCATGAAATTGGGCCTGCTCAAGAGATATACCTAAAGAACAAAAGTATAATGGAAGCTCATACAACGGAACAACTCCTTGAAACTGGGTGGTACCCACTGCCATCCGGATATCTTCAATCTTTAGTGTAACTTGGTACACGTGCGATTATTTAAACTAGTTGCTAATGTTAATAGAATCAAAAATACGTAATTCGTATATCAGTTCAATAACCTTCCATTCTTTATTAAACTGAACAATTCTATTAGTTATTTATAAAATATTAACACCTGTAGGTCCCGAGTTCGATTCCCGGCATAGGATTAAAAATTATTAAAAGTTTTTTTTTTTAATTCCTAATGTGTGTACGTTGCAATCTGTTCAATTCAGAACAATAAGCAACCCCATGACCCAATGAGATGAGGATGATATGTATGACGTGTAAATGAGGTGTAGTCTTGTACAGACCCAGGCCGACCATTCCTGAGAGAGTATGGTTAATTGAACCCCAACCATCAAAGTACACCGGTAACCACTGTCTAGTGTTCAAATCCGTATAAAAGTAACTACCTTTACTAGGATTTGAACCAGAAACCTTCGTCTCCGAAAATCAGCTGTTAAACAGCTGATAAACAGCTGTTAAACAGCTGATAAACAGCTGTTAAACAGCTGATTTTGGCGACGACTTTACCCTCTAGACCAACCCGGTGGGTTATTACAAGTTAATACCCAAATTATTGAACTATTAAAATTACATAACTAAGCTGTCTATGTGATTTTAAATAAACTGAAAAATATAAATACTAAAAGAACCAATATAAGTTTAGTTTATAATTTAGCATGTAACTTATTCTACTGTTCATTAAATACGTTTCCTTACTCCAAATTTTGTGATTTTTTGCTTTTTAATAACTTATTAATACCACATAGACAGCTATAGCATCTATGGATTATCCGAATAATTATACTATCCGAAAAGCTTCCGCCCCTTTATTCGGTTAAAAAGGATTATGCTGTAATTTAAGGGGAGACTGTATGATGGTTTTGACTGAAAATTTTGATTTTCGGTTTGTTATGTTTTTCAATTACTGCCCATAACAGACAGGTGGAGTGTCAAATTATTTACACTCAATTTGTTCGTTGCAGGGCTAAAATAAATAGTTCTGTTTCTTATCACATGGTCAGCCAATTAAATGACTGAATCATTTAAGAGCAGAAAAGGTAGAGGTGTAAAAGACACTAATCAGAGTTATCTTCTCTGAAAGTAATGAATTTCATTGTAAAGCCAGACCCTGTGGTGAATGAAGTGAAGGTGTTATTTACAGAGTGGAAAATATGTGCTTTTCAGAGGGCCCGGCATGCTGATAAGCGTACTTTTTCATTCAGTGAGGAAGGCAATGGTAAATCACCTCACTCCTGGTTTTATTTAGTAAAACCTCTGCAGGTTCAAACCAGCCTTTCGGCTGAAGACCTAAACAACAACAGACCTAGATCTACCACAAAAACATTAAATTACGACCAAAAAATTATTTTAATGAAAAAAATTAAAGTTTTTATCAGGTTTATCCTAAAAATTAACAAGTCGCCAAGGACAAATATTTTTCATATTTTCTTTTTTAATTTATTTAACGTCGCATCAACTCCAACGGGGTCATTAGTGACGATGTTGGGGTGTAACTATTGTACAATAGAGGATGAAATGATTTTTGTAACGTATGAAAATATGCCATGCCTGAGTACGATTCGAACCCAGAACCGCATGATGAGAGGCGAGGACGTTGCCAACTGCGCATAAGTGCAAAAAGAATTTGTTTTTTTTAAATATCTGTTTCACTATTTTTAATATTCTCCGTTGTTGGTGCATCTTTCTAACCAACTGTTGATGGGAAATTAAACATGTTTGTGTACATTTTGTTTTTCGTTTGTGCCTTTTCTCGTAAATTTAGATTTTTAACACTTTTAGCTGCCCTTAACAGACAGGTGGAGTGTCAGTTTATTTACACTCAATCTGTCCGTTCCAGGGCTAAAATAAATAGTTCTGTTTCTTATCACATGGTCAGCCAGTTAAATGACTGAATCATTTAAGAACAGAAGAGGTAGAGGTGCAAAAGACACTTATCAGAGTTGTCTCCTCTGAAAGTAATGAATTTCGTCATACAGCCAGACCCTGTGGTGAATGAAGTGAAGGTGTCATTTGCAGAGTGGAAAATCTGTGCTTTTCAGAGGGCCTGGCATGCTGATAAGCGTAATTTTTCACTCAGTGAGGAAGGCAATGGTAAACCACCTCACTCCTTGTTTTACTTAGTAAAACCTCTAGAGGTTCAAACCAGCCTTTTTTGCTGATGACCTAAACAACAACACTTTTAGGTACGTTTTTCTCAGAAACCATTTAAGCTACCAGGCTAAAATTTTTACGAGTTAATTATCATGTACATGCACATTCACCGATATTATTTTTACTTCCTCAGGTGCTCAAAAAATTAGTAATATCCAAAAAACCTAGAAAACAATTGTAAAAATTTTATGTTGTTCGTTTTTTTTAAACTTTATGGTCCAACAGATTAAAATGAAAAAAATGTCAGTAGTTAAAACCACCCTACAACTATAAGTGTGTAAAGTTTCATTTTCGTATTTTTCACCAATCCTATGAAAAATGTACCTAAAAATAGAAAATTTAACATTGGCGGGATACAAAGTACAGTCTCCCCTTTAATAATACTACTAATAATAAAGTCGCGCAGAAATGTTAGGGCAAATCTGATCACTCATAAGGAGTAATTTTACAATTCAAACCGACCAACCTAAAGGCATTTGAAAGTTAACTTTAAAAAGTCAATAATTATAAATTTCCATCTGTTTGAAAATCAACAACATTTTTATAGTATTTGTACTTAAAAATAACTGAAATTATAAATAATTATTAGTTATTGGTATATAATTATTATAAGTAAAAAATTTTACTAAATAAATATTAGTTAGAATTTCTTTTGACAGTAAGTGGGTCACATATTACGAGTGAAACATTTAACCGTTCTATGAACAAACAGAATAAATAAAACAAACGAATGGCAGGCAGGCAAACAGGCAGATATAAAGAAAGGCTTGATTGTTACATAGAGACAGCAAACATCACATCACATTATTATGGTCAACAATGAGAAACCTGATCTACTCTCGGCAACTTACTTGAGACGACAGGTCATCAAACTCTGGTTCTTGTACTTAAGAGAAACGATAACTAACAATACGTTAAGGTTAGGTTTATCATCTATCATGCCTAAGAAATGCAATACTTACTTTAATAAATACTAGCTAAAATGCCCATTCTTCGAACGAGTTTCATGGTGCTGTGTACAGTCAGTTGGTGTACCGAGTTCGATCCCTGTCAGGTCTGATATTCTTAAATCATTCAGTGTTATCTATTCGTACCTCCTTTCAACGTCATCATTATTATGAATGACAATACGAAATAGTTGGACGTAAAATAAAAGCGAGATCGAGGTGTTTAAAATCAAGTTACGCAGCGCTTTATTATTTTCAGAACCGTAGTTAATTATTTTACATAAATAAATTTACTATTTATATAGAGCAATGAAAATTGATGTTTTGAAGTTTGAATCACACAAATTTGTGCGTAATGTATTTGTAGGTAATTTAATTATTCGCTATAGAGCAGTAAAAATTGAAATGAAAGGTAAATCACAATTGGAACACTCCGCGATGGATAACTACTAAGGTGACTGTCTTTCGTTTTTGACAATGTGACCGAGAACGGTTTGTCGTGTAAGGTTAGGTAGTGGTGGAAGAGGTAGGTTACAGAGCTTCGGAATGAATACCAGCGGCGTGTAGACCTATGTTTATTGTTCTGTTTAGGCCTATTTTGTTTCCTAAAATATTGCTATGTTTATTTTTATAAAATTAGTAATATATCCGTTATTATGCATAAAAATGAAAAACTTTACATAATCAAACTTATTGTCTTTAAACGTTTCGTAATTTCGATTATATAACATTTTTTGATACATTGACTTATAACGGAGATATTCGCAGTTTTTTGTTTACCCCTCCCTCTGAACTCCCCCATTCCTTTGTGATACTAAAAAATTTGTAGCCTATTTTCATTTCGATAATGGCCAGAACCTAAATACCGAAATTCATTGAATTTGGTTCAGCGGTTCTTGCGTGATGACGTAACATACAAAGAGACAAACAGATAAAAATTCAGCTGAACTTATTTTCGGTGATTTCTTAGTAGATTTGGCGTAGAAACAAAATTTTGGGAATTTTTGGAAAATTGTACAGACAAAATCACAATTTTATTTATATCCATAAACATTTTCTTTGTACGCAAAAGTAATTCAAAGAAAACTTATTATTAAGTAAAATCTATCAGTTTTTAAATAAACAAAAATAATGTAGAAGTATCTTCAGAAAACCTACAATAGATAACACAGGCCTACGTTTTTTTAACATCGAAAAAGTGTTTTTAATTTAATAGCTGATTTTTTTAGCACATAACAGACAAATGGAGTGTTAAATTATTTACCTCAACGTTAGTTCCAGAGCTACAAAATCTGGGCTACAAAAAACTCACGACTTTCTCTTGCCAATGCAAATAACGAACAATATAACCTAAGTAATAAAACATTAGAAATAAACAAAAAACTAAC
The DNA here is from genome assembly GCA_035578175.1 of Catonia carolina. Lineage (NCBI taxonomy): Eukaryota > Metazoa > Arthropoda > Insecta > Hemiptera > Achilidae > Catonia > Catonia carolina. The sequence continues at coordinate 28,877,219 of JAQMRL010000011.1, forward strand.
CTAAAATAAACCATACCTTATTTTAATCATGAGTGAATGACGCTAAATGAAAATAACCTCAAATTGGTTTAAAAATACGGAAAATCACTCTTTCACACTAAGCTAGGCTCTGTAGAGACAAATGCTCAAATTAAAAGTTGTAGATCTTTTATTTTCCTATAAATTTATTATATACACTTTTCTCGTCATATGCATACTAAGGCTGAAATCTTAAAAAAGTAGATTTTTTACACTTTCGTGAGAAAAACAACAGAAAATCGCTAATTTCCACTAAACTAAACGTTATATACAAAAAAATGTTTGAAATAAAAGTTGTAGGATTTAAAATTCTCTACAACTTTTATAATATATTTTGGCGCTAAAATGCATATTAAAGTCGCAATCTATAAAAAAAAAACAATTTTTTTACGAAAAAAACAGCCTCACCAAGAATTTCAGCAAACATAGCGCCTACCCTACATTAGTACCCTATATTAGTAGAGCATAACAAATTTAGTAAACCAGGCGATTATTAAAAATATCGTAGGACCAGTTTTTGAGAAAATTGAAGAAAAGTGAAAAATTACACGAATAAACTTCTACTTCCGGTTGACCGATTTTGATGAAGATGTTCGTGTCGGGTCCGGTAGTGTTATGTAATTCAAGTTTCAAGTCGTACGATGTTCCGTTTTTGCGATATTCTGTTCGCACACACACACACACGCGCGCGCGCGCACACACACACACACACACAAACCAATCGCTAAACACATGTTTTTGGATTCAGGGGGGTCTGTAAACGTGTAGATCCGGTGAAAACTCGATTTCGAAAAATGGGTATGAAAACAATACTTTCCTTCCTATATATTCATATAAGCAAGATGTTTAGGCCCGATAATTAAATTATTTTTGTTATCGCCGCTATCGGTAGTAAATATAGGTAGCAGATAACTCGACACAGTCGATGAGTGACCATCGTACAGTGCGCGTCGCCTTTTTGTTACCGCTGTCTAGTTAACCGCATATGACCGCTGTTTTTATAACACGGGAGTTCGGAACACCGCAATTTGGAAACCTTGTACCTTATCCCTGCGCAGGTGGTATTCCTTTTACTTTATTTTTCCTTGTCTTGGAAAAAGGGGTAAGTCAAGATTTCAGTAAATTTTACTTCGCATATATTATAATTAATTTATGTTACCGCACTACAGTCCACTGTCGCTCTATCAAATAAAATACAACCGCAAATATTGGTAACCTCCGGACCTGATATCTTCCAGAAGCACATTATTAACTTTCGGGCGGATAGCTTCGAAAAGACCATTGGTTTTCCTTCGCGAGGATATACCTTTACATTGTGTTTTATTTGATGTCAACTGAATTCACGTTAAATCGCTATGTTAATGTAAATGTAAATAACATTAATTTGTTTAAAATACGCTATTCGCTATTGCACGCTATACGCATATTTGTTAAATTTGCGCTTTGCATAAAATTCATAACTGTTCATTTTTTTAAGAAGTCGGAAAACTTTAATTACGTTTTCAATTATATATATTGTTTGCATAATACGCATTACAATTCTTGTATGCTGTGTCGAGTTTTAACCTGCATAAAACTTGTTATTCGCTTTAGGTTATCTGCTACCTATTCCTACAAATTTTGTTATTTCGTTATCGGCTTATCTACAAACTTAACATTTAAATTTAAATTTCGATAAACACAATAATTATAATTTTATTATTTCAATTTGATTATCTTCATGAATAAATTCTTTAATCCTTAAATTATTTTTAATTATTATAACTTAATTTAAAGAAATTATTCTTTAATTAAGTTACGCGATTTCCGTGCTACTTGTTTGCATTTATAACCCTGTTATTTGGTTCATTTCTTATATTTAAAAAAAATAAAAAAAAATAAAAAATATGGCAACCGATCAAAAAAGGTTAAGGGTATTAGAAGCTAAGAAAAACCATCTCTACCAAAGAGTTCAGCAAACGTATGATGCCAGCCTAAAGCTGGATATACCCGCTTGTAAAGATTTATTCATAAAAAAATGTTTAACTATTAAAGAAACCCGAAATGAATTTCGTTTAATTATGGATGAAATAAATGAATTGTCATTAAAAATAGATGATAACACTGAACCTAGTTTTCAAGCAGTTGATGCTTTAGAAGATTTATATTGTGCTATTATAACCGCAGAAAATTCGCTTAAATTAGAAATTAACAACAGTGAACAAAAAAGTAAACAAGTTACTGAAATTAAGCCTAAAATTAAGTTGCCGATTTTAGAACTACCCGGATTTTCGGGCGAACTTTCGGAATGGCCTATATTTTTTGAAAGTTTTAAAAGTAATATTCACGAAAATATTAACTTATCCGATTCCGATAAAGTTAGATACCTTGTAGGTAAACTAAGTAAAAAAGCATTAGCAGTAACTTCCGGAATTCCGCCTACCGCTGAAAATTATGCTATTTTATGGAAAAATCTTGTAGATAAATATCAAGATAAAAGAAATTTAGCGTCTTTTTATTTAAATAAAATTTTAGAGTTTAAACCTCTTACTTGTCAATCTTCTCAAGGATTAGAAAACTTTTTGCATTCTTTTGTAGCATCCGTTGATGCTCTTAAGGCTATTAATGTCGGTAACTTAGCCGATTTTATTATTTTGCAAATAGCCCTCTCAAAGTTAGATCCAGAAACTGTGCGCTATTTTGAAATGCATTGTAGGAAGGATGATATCCCTACGTTCGATCAACTTTTAACTTTTACAAAAGAAAACGAAAAAATTCTTTTTCGTAATTCAAAATTTAATAAACTCGAGAATTCTCAAATTAAAGATAAAATTAACAAAAGTAAACCTACTCATACTTTTTTGACGAGTAAGAATAATAATTATCAACCCCCAAAATGTGCAATTTGCAATGAATTGCATCAAGTTTTTAAATGTCCTGAATTTAAACGGTTATCATCCACTGACCGATTTTCGGCTGTAAAACAAAACATTTGTGCGTGAATTGTTTGTCATCTCAGCATACTACTAAGAACTGTAAGAGTTTTAAGACCTGCATTTTCTTCAACAAACGACACCACTCTACCTTGCATCGTGACAGTCAACCTTCTGTGACGAAAACTGAGGAACTGAACGCAAGTAAATCGGATACTCAGACTCTTTCTGTTGACACTTCGAAACAAGTTACCTCATTTGATTCTTCGCTCGCGCACTGCTCAACATCGTCAGTTAGCATGACTTCTCAAAATACTCCGCCAGAATCGATAGTTCTATTATCAACTGCAAAAATTCTCATTTTTGATACGATGAACCGCGCTCATGAAGCTCGTGTGCTTCTTGACAACGCCAGCCAATCAAATTTTATTACTGCCGAATTTCAACGCAAGCTGGGGTTAAAGGTATCACGAGTAAATTCAGCGGTTCAGGGAATTGGACTTAGCACTCGTCCTCTTAAATTTAACGCATCACTTTCTATCGCCTCCCGCTTTGATACGCAAAGGGTACTTAAATTAGACGCTTTTGTTATAGATAAAATAACTGATAGTTTACCCAGCCGATGTTTTTCATTGGAGTCATTATCGCACTTAAAAAATATTCAGCTCGCTGATGATACGTGTAATATTCCCAGTCAGATAGACATTCTGTTGGGATCGGAAATATTTTCGCGTATAATAAAATCACATAAAATAACGGGACCTCCCGGGACTCCAGTCGCTTTAGATACGCTTTTCGGTTACATTCTTATGGGAAGAACTGTATCGGATCATTCGCACAGTAATCGTTCTGAAAATCAAGTCTACATGTCTACTACTGAGACTTCACTGGATGATTTAATGAAGAAATTTTGGAGTCTAGAAGAAATCCCGCAACCCACTTTTTTGGACAAAGGAGACGAGATATGTGAAAAACATTTCATCGACACCCACCAGAGACTACCGACTGGTCGCTATTCTGTTTCGCTGCCGTTTAAAGAAGATCCTTCCAATCTCGGAGATTCACTACCTGTCTGCGAAAAACGCTTCTCATCTTTAGAAAGACGACTTAAAGCCAATCAAGACATGAAGATAGAATATCATGCCTTCATGAAAGACTACATCGAACAAGGTCACATGTCTCTGTCAACTTTTACTAACGACAGTTATTATCTGCCACACCATTGCGTAATAAAACCGGACAGTGCAACCACACGTCTTCGAGTAGTTTTCGATGCAAGCGCTAAGGCTTCAAATAATCGTTCGCTTAATGATCTTCTTTATACAGGACCTAAATTACATTGTGACTTAATAGAAATTCTTGTTAGATTCCGCTTATATCCGATTGCAGTTACTGCAGACGTGAAACAGATGTATCGGCAGATTGAAGTCAATTCCGAACATCGAAAATTTCAGAAGATTTTATGGAGATTTTCCCCAGATGAAGAAGTGCGCGCGTGGACACTAAATACTGTGACTTTTGGTGTCAAGCCAGCTCCATTTCTCGCGATTCGAGTCACTCGGCAATTAGGCGTAGATGAAGCAACCAAATATCCTGAAGCTGTTGCCGCAATAAATAATTCCATCTATATGGATGATCTGGTCACCAGTATAAAGAACCTCCAAGAGGCTCAGACGCTATACCATCACTTACGAAAATTGTTTAAGGCTGGTGGGTTCGAAATGGTCAAATGGTCAAGCAATTCCTCTGATTTAGTTTCTGTAATTCCAATTGAAGATCAACTTCTGAATTCTAAAAATTTCCAAAATGATGACACAAGAAAAATTTTGGGTTTGCAGTGGATCGCATCATCGGATTGTTTTAGTTTCAAGATATGCTCTGAGAATAAAATTTGTACAAAACGCAACATTTTGTCGTCAATAGCTAGGATATTTGATCCTTTGGGATTTCTAGCTCCCGCAACGCTGCTAGCAAAATGTTTAATAAAAACATTATGGTCATTAAAAATAGACTGGGATGAAAGCCCTCCAAAACAAATCGTGGAGACTTGGACCAACTTTCAATCGCAACTGCCAGTACTATTAAAATTAAAAATTTCTCGCCATGTCGCTATTTCTGAAGGACACACAGCAGATCTTATCGGTTTCTGCGACGCGTCTGAAAAGGGCTATGGTGCTGTAGTTTACATTAGAGCTCAGCAACCAGATAATACATTCAAAATTAATCTCTTATGTGCAAAATCTCGTGTTGCACCTATGAAAATAAATACAATTCCGCGGCTAGAGCTATGCTCAGCAGTTATGCTTGCTCGATTGATTTCATTTGTGTCCAAAGCATGTGAAATTCAATTTAAGTTCAAGAATATATTCGCATTCTCGGATTCAATGATAGTGCTTCAATGGATCAATAGCCCTGCATCGAGGTGGAAAACCTTTGTCGCTAACCGCGTATCATATATACAAGAAAATCTACAATCTTCAGCTTGGTTTCACATAAATGGAGAGCAAAATCCGGCCGATTGTCTCTCTCGCGGCCTACTGCCAAATAATTTGGTTGACCATCAGCTATGGTTTCGAGGCCCAAGCTGGCTAGAAGAAGATTATTCTCTCTGGCCTAAGTATCCGATCAGTTCGTCAAAAGAATTCGTCGATGAACAACGTGTTTTGATTGCTACGGAGTCAGCAGATTACCCGCTTCGAGACTTAATAGACAAATGCTCGTCCTACAATAAATTGCTCAGAGCCACTGTTTACGTTTTACGGTTCTTAAAACGACTTCCTTGCGTTGATGGTCTCATATCCGCATCTGATTTAGCCGCCGCCGAATTACTTATAGTCAGAGAAGTACAAAAGGAACATTTTGCCTCGGAAATACAATCGCTTATTGAAGGAAAGGGCTGCTCTTCGGAAATTAGGAAGCTCAATCCGTTCTTGTCAGAAGGTGTTCTACGTGTTGGTGGACGGTTAATTAACTCGGAAATAAGCTACGAGCAAAAACATCCTATACTTCTTCCAAAACGAGATAACTTCACGAATCTCATCATAAATCATTGTCATCAAAGGCATTTCCATACAGGGCCGACGCTCGTGTTATCGCTACTACGCCAGAAATATTGGATCTTAGGTGGAAGAAGCATAATTCGAAACTTGATCCGTTCTTGCAATATTTGCTTTAAACTTCGACCAAAACCCGTATTTCCTCTTATGGGAAGCCTACCCTCTGCAAGAGTGAAGCCAAGTAAGGCATTTTTGCACACCGGTGTGGACTACGCTGGACCATTCTGGGTGTCCTGGACAAGACGCAGGGGCGCTCGCCCTCAAAAGGCTTACTTGTGCTTATTCATCTGCTTAACTGTCAAAGCAGTACATTTAGAATTAGCATCTGATTTGTCAACTCAGACGTTCCTTTCTGCCTTTAAAAGGTTTATATCTCGCCGTGGGCCATGCAAGACGCTTTATTCTGACTGTGGAACAAACTTCATTGGAGCCAGAACTCAGTTGAAAGAAGTATACGAATTAATAAAATCAGACGCTTACGTCCATGCATTGGGGTCAGAGCTAGCCGAGAACCAAATTGAATGGAAGCTTAACCCACCTTATGCTCCGCATTTTGGCGGTTTGTGGGAGTCCAATGTAAAGTCTGTGAAGAGCCATCTTTATAGAGTAATTGGTCAACAAATTTTAACGTTTGAAGAGCTTTCCACCGTTTTTTCACAAATAGAAGCTATTCTCAATTCTCGCCCGCTTTATTGCTTAAGCTCGGATCCAAGCGACCCTTCAGCTCTTACTCCAGCTCATTTTTTAGTGCAACAACCTCTACAAGGACTGCCTACTTGCAACCTACTGGATGAACCACTGAATCATCTTACTAGATATCAGCTTTTAGACCGGTTGATCCAAGAATTCTGGAAGAGATGGAACGTGGAGTATCTTCACAACCTGCAAGTAAGACAAAAATGGAACTCTCCCGCTAAACCTGTGGAGGCCGGTTTAATCGTCATCATTAAAACTGATAATTGTCCGCCTCTTCAGTGGCCACTTGGAGTAATTCAAGAAGTTATTCCTGGTCCGGACGGAATTATTCGAGTCGTGAAAGTTCGCACTCGAACAGGAGTACTTACGCGGTCGGTGACTAAAATTTGTCCGTTGCCGACCCAGTAATATTTCGATTCTCTTTTAATTATTTATTCAAGGTATCTTTTATTTTAGTTTATTCTATTCTATTTTCGCAATATGATTTTGATATCTTTTCTGTAATTTTTATTTATTTTTTTTTTGCGTTTGTAAATAATCTGTGTGTAGAGGTTTTTACACGGAAACTACGCCTTTAGATTTTTCTATTTTACTTTTTTCCATATATTTTTTTACGCTATTTTTCTTAATTATCCTTTCTTTTCCTTTTCTTCCGTGGGCCACCTCGCCTTCGCAAGTCTTCAGTGACAGCCCCCGCTGAAGTGAAGATGTCTCCTTTCTTTTTCCTTATTTATTTTTTTGGGGTTCAGAAACTGTCGTTTCAGGGGCGGGGAGGATGTTTAGGCCCGATAATTAAATTATTTTTGTTATCGCCGCTATCGGTAGTAAATATAGGTAGCAGATAACTCGACACAGTCGATGAGTGACCATCGTGCAGTGCGCGTCGCTTTGTTACCGCTGTCTCGTTAACCGCTTTATGACCGCTGTTCTTATAACACGTGAATTCGGAACACCGCAATTTGGAAACTCCTTGTACCTTATCCCTGCGCAGGTGGTATTCCTTTTATTTTATTTGCCCTTGTCTTGGAAAAAGGGGTAAGTCAAGTTTTCATTATATTTTACTTCGCATTTATTGTATCATTAAATATTTACCGCAATACAGTCCACTGTCGCTCTATTAAATAAAACACAACCGCAATCACAAGAGAAAGTAAAAATAGTTGTGTTTCTTATCACATGATCAGCCAATTAAATGACTGAGTTATTTAAGTACAGAAGAGGTAGAGGTGTAAAAGACACTAATCAGAGTTATCTCCTCTGAGAGTAATGAATTTCATCATGTTACATCCAGACCCTGTAGTGAATGAAGTGAAGGTATTATTTGCAGGGTGGAAAGTACTGTCTGTCTGTAACTTTTCACTAAAAATTAATTCAAAATTTTCTCTTTATTTCATTCGCTTACAGTGTACAGTTATCTTTAAAGAGAGAAAAGTTTCTAGCATGCTGATTTTTTTATGTCGTGTTTCGCGATTTTACAAAATTTATTTATGAACATACCTTGTAATTTAAAAAGTATTGATTTTCTGTTAAATTTTATTGAATCATCGTTTTTCATAATTATTACAGAACAAACCTGCCAAATTTTACGTTAATCCGTAGAATAGTTGTTGAACAATGACGATGTATTTGAAAAAATACAGGTTTTTCTTCAAAAACAAAACTTTTACTAAATTATACATTATCTCATTAAGCGTATGTTTTTCGAAATAATTTTATAGAACAAAAAACATGTTAAATACTTTGTTTTATAAAAATACGTCATTTCCGAAAAGTTTCAGTGACCTAAAAAAAATTATATATGTTTTCTGAAATGGTTTTACAATCGGCATATTGCTCCCCTCTGCGAGGGGCCATCAAGTTACAGACAGACAGTAGATGCTTGGTTGCTATACGAGTACGCTTGTTACGTTTAATTTTGCAATCATTTTGTTCAGTTGTGCGAGTTGCGTCTGTGAAGATGGAAGCATTGAATATCGCATTTGCCAAAGAAGTAAAACAATATCCCAAATTGTCTGATTTCACCTCGACAGGATATTCAAGGGATTGTAATACAAACGCTAGCAAATCCTCATCTTCACTTGATGAAGACGAACTTATAAGTCTTGAAATAGACAAATAACATTTTGAAATAAAAACAACATCAATTTCGGGTCTTTCTGTTATCCTCCCCTCCCAGCATAACTTGACATATTTTGTATATATTTCGTATGTAATCTTACAGAATTTTTAACGATAAAACGGGGAAAATACTTAAAAACTTCTACACCAATATTCTTCAAGTTAAGGTTAAATATAGGTAGGGTAAATAGATTTTTTTTTCTCAATATTGTAACTGCATGTAATAATGATATATAAACTCATTGATTACATGTGGTTGTTTAGGTCATCAGCCAAAAGGGTGGTTTGAACCTGTAGAGGTTTTACTAAGTAAATCGAGGAGTGAGGTGGTTTACCATTGCCTTCCTCAATGAGTGGAAAAGTACACTTATCAGCATGCCAGGCCTTCTGAAAAGCACATATTTTCCACTCTGCAAATGACACCTTTACTTCATTCACCACAGGGTCCTAGCTGTATAATGAAATCCATTACTTTAAGACGAAATAACTCTGATTAGTGTCTTTTACACGTCTACCTCTTCTGTTCTTAAATGATTCAGTCATTTAATTGGCTGACCATGTGATAAGAAACAGAACTATTTATTTTAGCCCTGCAATGAACAGATTGAGTGTAAATAATTTGACACTCCACCTGTCTGTTATAGGCAAATGACATAACAGACAGGAAATGAGTACATGACATCATTAAATTAAAATATTATTAAATAATTTAATAACTAGCAATAAATAGTTTAATGTTAACAATATAAAAATATTGATACATGGTTTTATTACATTTTTCCCCGTTTTTATCGTTAGAAATACTGTAAGATTACCTACATACGAAATACCCACAAAATATGACAAATTATGCTGGGGAGGGGGTAACAGAAAAGACCCAAAATTTGAAATGACAAAGAAAAGTTGAACGTTCCTCTATGAATGTCAGAATAAAACTGACACGTTACGATAGCTAAATTTTGTTTTCGGTAACTACTATGAGAGAAACGACTACGATACGATTACGCTTCGCGTACACTACGACCGGTGCGCGGAGTTCCTAAGCATTTCATTAATTCATAAATGTGACACTGGGCGTATTCATGCACAGTACATAGGGACATCTTAAAATCTTAAATTCTTTAACAAACGAATAAGAAAATATAAAAGACAAAGAAGGGAATACCCGTATAAGAATAAAAAGAAAAAAGATGGCAAGAACGGAAGGGTAGCGTGTGAAGGCGAAGGAGGAGCCGAAGAGTAAAAGACGACAGTTAAGGATCGGACTCTGGACAGGTTCTGCGACCTGACCTGGCGTTTCCGGTCTAGAGCAAACGACGCATTGCTATTCTTGCCCAACGGAGAGGAGATCTTCATGTATTAACGACCAAGTTATCCATCTGGCCGTGGATTATCTCCTACCTTAGACCAACCATAATATAATATCACTTTTAAAAATTCTTAGATATCAAATTAATTTAAAATTCTTTTTAATAGAATTTTTAAATTAATTTGATATCTAAGAATTTTTAAAAGTGATATTATAAGATCTTAAATTATAACATATTAAAACATATAAATATTATAACATATATTATACAAACTATAATTATTATTGTATACACGTTTTAAATATGAACTATAGCACAACGTCTATTAAAGTACCACCGAATAAATGTATATAAAGCCGAAAAATTGTATTTTTTAAGGTTTGGTCTTCACCTTAAAATATGGGTAAAACAAAGTTAAATTATTTTTTATTCAATAACGGGCGTATAACCGATTCAAAAATATATGTTAACGATTCCGAGGTGGAGTGTCAAATTTTTTACACATATCAGAGTGCGTTAAAATAAATAGTTCTGTTTCTTGTCACATGGTCAGCCAATTAAATGACTGAATCATTTAAGAACAGAAGAGGTAGAGGTGTAAAAGACACTAATCAGAGTTATTTCCTCTGAAAGTAATGAATTTCATTATACAGCCAGACCCTGTGGTGAATGAAGTGAAGTGTTATTTGCAGAGTGGAAGATATGTGCTTTTCAGAGGGCCCGGCATGCTGATAAGCATACTTTTCCACTCAGTGAGGAAGGCAATGGTAAAACCACCTCACTCCTCGTTTTACTTAGTAAAACCTCTACAGGTTCAAACCAGCTTTTTAGCTGATGACCTAAACAACAACAACGATTCCGAAATACAAATTAATTTCTCAGTAGAAAAATCGTTTTTCTTAACTCAGCTATTCAATTTTGCAACGAGAAAAAATTATCAGAATATGATTATTTTATTTATTTATTCCTATTTATGTACAATTAAAATATATACAAGTAGTAATATAATTATTTATTTTAACAATAAAAAAATTAAAATAAAATTACAGAAAAATTTTAATATATAAAAAAAAACTATAGGCCGCCTCCGTAAGCGTAGTGGTTAGCGCGCTAGCCTACAAAGCGGAAGGTCCCCAGGTTTCGATTCCCGGCTAGGGTCCGGAAATATCAACATGTTAAGGTATTCAAAATCGATTTTTCACCCGAAATACAATATTTCAGACACCTCTAGACCCCAAAAAACATGTTTTACCGATTGGTCTGTCAGTGTAAACAAAATATCTCAAGAACGGAATATCACACGAAGTTCAAACTTAGAACTTACGTTACCATGGGGGACCAAACACAAAAATTTTCATCAAAATCGGTCAATTGGGAAATAGATAATTATTCGTAGATTTTTGTTTAAAATCGCTTAATTTACGAGTAATTTTTTATGATCTACAAGATAAGGTATGTCAGCTGAAATATTTTGGAAAATTAAGTTGCAAAGAAAAAGAAAGAAACTTCGGCTCTACTAAAAAGAAAAAAAAAGAAAATAAGATAAATAAAAATTATAAATTTGATATGAATATACAAATACATTTAAGATGCATTATCAAAGAATGAAATTAAATTAAAGTATAAAAATAAATAAAACTGATAAAGGAATAATTAATTAAAACTCAGATAGCGGGTTAGTTACTTAGAATAACTTAATTAAGTCCTCATGTTCAACTTATTACATCTACATAGATATAAAAACCATTAAGAAATGAAATCACGACTTACATTTAAATTCTTTTCGCTATCTTAATTAAATGTAGAAAGAAGTCGCAACCGATTTAAAGAAATTCAAAAAAAATACTAGTAAATAAATCAAAATCTTATAATTAAATGTTTAACAATTCACTAAAGTCTAACCACGGCTGCCATTGAATTGTAGACCCGACAGGTAGAAGGAAAGACGTCTATGTTTAATGTGGAATGAAAGATAAGAGGAACACGCCATACATTTTTTGGGTAATTGCTCTGTTTTAAGCAATATTAGATACAAATTTCCAAAAGACAGATTGGAAAGGAAGGAAATTTTTTCATACCCAGAATGAAGGCTTACGTTGGGAAAATTTAGTGGGGTTTTTACAAGAGGGATTGAAGTACAGGAATTTTTTGTACAAGAATTTAATAATTATTAGTTTCCTTTTTATCCTTAATTTTTATTAGGTATTGGATCTGTCCATAACAGACAGGTAGAGTGGCAAATTATTTACACCCAATCTGTTAGTTGCAGGGCTAAAATAAATAGTTCTTTTTCTTATCACATGGTCAGCCAATTAAATGACTGAATCATTTAACAACAGATGATTCAGAGGTGTAAAATACACTAATCAGAGTTATCTCTTCTGAAAGTAATGAATTTCATTATACAGCTAGACCCTTTGGTGAATGTAGTGAAGGTGTCATATGCAGGGTGGAAAATGTGTGGTTTTCAGAGCGCCCGGCATGCTGATAAGCGTTTCCACTCAGTGAGGAAGGCAATAGTAAACCACCTCACTTCTCGTTTTACTTAGTAAAACCTCTAGAGGTTCAAACCAGCCTTTCGGCTGATGACCTAACCAACAAGGGTAGGATATGAAGGGTTAGCTGTCAACTAGACTGATAACCAAAATTTCGTCATGTCTTGGTGTCGAGTTTTCTTGTGTCTGGGACATTATTGTTAAGTTGTACTGGAATATTTAATTTTATTATATGATTATATACTTAATTTGTAAAAAAAATATTGTAAAATATTTTGATTTGTGAAAATAAACACACTTTTATTATTATTATTTATATTATTATTATTTTTAGTGTTTCTTTCTTTCTCATTGTTATCTTTCCACGCTGTAGGTGTGGTATCATTGCCAATCCCTGCACAAATTTACTAATTAGCTTATAGACATATGAGTTAGTGTTTTTTCTTTTGACGTCCCTTGTATTTACGTCCCGATAGGTAAGTGCAGCGTTTCAAGGATTGCTATCTGTTGCTGGACTTGTTCAACTCATGTAGGTCTTTCCCGCTTCCCTGTTAGTCCCTTTCATGGAGGTTGGAATGGCTGTAAGGGGTGAGTGGAGGCCATATAAAAATTATTATTATTATTATTATTATTAACAACGGCTAACAAAGAAGTAATCATTCCTGAGATATTTTAAAATCTAACTTCTTCTTCTGTAGGTTCCTATCCGTTCCGGATGTTGGCCACCATGTTAACAATCTGAACCTTATCCACTACTGCTCCAAACAGCTGCGTCGTCGTTTTCCAATGCCCTACCAAATTCTCAGATTTTTCAATCAATAAATAATATATTTATAATATTATAAGTTATAGCTTTTATAATTTAACTGATATCCGTTACGAATAAATTAAGAAAAAATTTCAGATATACACGAAGAACCACGGCCACTGTAACTGAAATATCATCGTTTCTTTACCCTCTTGTGGTCCATGTTTATGTAAAACAATTTCTTTTATTTTACTGCAACCAACTTCTGGTGATTATTACTAACAACATGAAAAACATCTCATAAAACTTTCGTCTTCGTTTACAAGGGCAGCGGCAGCTATTCAGGTGAACTAAGTGAAGAGCCTCTTCACCTATTTTCTAGACAGTATCGCTTTTTTTCTTTCTTTCCGTTTAACGTCCGACTGTTCTGCAATTACTGCTAATGAAGAAGGTGAAAGATGAAATTATTTTTGTAACGTATGAAAATATGCCGTGCCTGAATGGGATTCGAACCCATAACCGCATGATGAAAGGCGAGCACGTTACCAACTACGCCAATGCGGCCGGCTGGTTAGTATCGCGATTTCTTTCTCTCACAAAATATGTATTATAGAGGTGAGATCTCACCTCTATAATACATATTTTATATCTATGTAAAAGACACTAGTCAGAGTTATCTCACCTGAGAGTAATGAATTTCATCATATTACAGCCAGACCATGTGGTGAATGAAGTGAAGGTGTCATTGCAGATTTGATTTTCAGAGGCCCTGGTATGCTGGTCACCATACTTTTCCACCAGGTGACGAAGGCTGGTAAACCAACTTACACCTCGTTTTACTTAATAAAGCTTTTAGATGTCGAAACCAGCCTTTTGGATGATCACTATAACACAACTCGGTAAGCTCTAAGCTTTCCAACGAAATAATTTTTGAAATCGGTTCGGTAGTTTTTGAAATTACTTAGTACAACTAAACAAATGTTACTTCTTAATACATGAGTAGTGAAAACAATGTTGTTAAACTCAACAGCTGAAGGCTAGTTTACAATTTCCTTCCTCACTGAGTCAAAAAGTACGAGGGGGTACCCAAAAGTATCCGGAATAGCTCTGCTGTGGGCGAAGCTTGTGCAGTACAAATTCCCGCCACTAGGCTGCTTGTAGCGCTACTCATTGCCAGTTCAATGCCATTTTGTTCGTTGATCTAGCTTGTTCTGTTCTCGTGCAGTGATTGTTCTCGCTAGTGCTGTTTTGTGCTCGTGTCGTTTTTCATGATGGCAAGTTTTAATGAACAACGTGCGGCTGTGAAATTTTGCTTCTTGCTCGGTAAAAACGCCGCGGAAACAGTTATAATGTTGAACACAGCTTACAAAGACGATTGGAAAAACCCAAGTGTACGAGTGGTTTTTGCGCTTTAAAAATGGCAACATGTCGATTGAGAACAAACCTCGTTCTGGACGACCGTCGACTTCCCGAACAGACGAAAATGTTGTGAAAGTGAAAGAAATTGTACGAACAGACCGACGACAGACCATTGACCAAATATCACAGGTTAGTGGGTTATCTTGGAGCTCAGTCCAACGCATTTTAACAGAAGACTTGACAATGAAAAGAGTCGCTGCCAAGTTTGTGCCTCGGGTTCTGACAGACACTCAAAAGGAACGTCGAATTGAAACGTGTAGTGATTTGAAACAACAGCTTGAAACTGATCCAGATTTCATGTCAAAGATCATTACGGGTGACGAGTCTTGGTGCTACGGGTACGACCCAGAAACCAAACAACAATCCAGTCAATGGAAGACTTCATTATCACCCCGACCAAAAAAAAGTCGTCAAGTCAGATCGAACATCAAAACAATGCTGATTTGTTTTTTTGTAGTGAGGGGAATTGTCCATTCAGAGCTCGTTCCACCAG
This sequence comes from Catonia carolina, assembly GCA_035578175.1. NCBI lineage: Eukaryota > Metazoa > Arthropoda > Insecta > Hemiptera > Achilidae > Catonia > Catonia carolina. The sequence goes on from JAQMRL010000011.1 coordinate 28,892,484, forward strand.
GCCAGACGGTAAATCAAGCTTTTTATCTTGAAGTGTTAAGAAGACTACGAAACAGCATTCGTCGTAAAAGACCTAATTTGTGGCAGACAGGGGACTGGTTTTTCCACCACGACAACGCGCCTGCACGCACGGCAATCTCGGTTACCCAGTTTTTGGCGAAAAACGGCATGGTTTTGCTACCACACGCACCGTACTCACCCGATCTAGCTCCGTGTTATTTTTTCTTGTTCCCACGCATGAAAGGTCTCCGATTTAACAACGTTGATGATGTCAAGAAAAAAACGACTGATGAGCTGGCAGCCATCACTGAAGAGGAGTACAAAAAATGTTTTGAACAGTGGAAGCACCGGTGGGACAAATGTATTAGTTGTAATGGAGAGTATTTTGAAGGGGATAAGGTTCTTTTGTAAAAAAATTAAAAATATATAGTTTTAAAAAATAATTCCGGTTTCTTTTGGGTACCCCCTCGTATGCCTATCACCATGCCAGGCCTTCTGAAAAGAATTTACTTTCCACTCTGCAAATGACACCTTCACTTCATTCACCACAGCGTCTAGATGTATAATGAAATTCATTACTTTTAGAGAAGATAACTGTGACTAGTGTCATATACACCTCTACCTGTTTTGTTCTTAAATGCTTCAGTCGTATAATTAACTGACCATGTGATAAGAAACAAAACTATTTTTGTAGCCCTGGAACAAGCAGATCGAGTGCAAATAATTTAACACTCAACCTGCCTGTAGTGGGCAAGGAGAATATGATAAGCTACTCAACGTGGAAAAATAATTTAAAAAATCTGGTGTGAAACACTCACACAACTTTCTCTTGCCAATATAAATAATTAACAATAAACCTAACATTAGTAATAAAACATTAGAAATAAACAAACAACTAATCTCAAAAATATAACCATATTTCAATCATGAGTGAAACACGCAAAATGAAATTCGAACTCAGTTTGGTTTAAAAATACGGAAAATCACTCTTTCTCTCTAAACTACGCTCTTTAGAGAAAAATGCTCTTAATAAAAGTTGTAGATCTTTTAATTTTTGATAAATTTGGTTATATACACTTTTGTCGTAAAATGCATACTAAGGCCAAAATCTTTAAAAAATCGATTTTTCACACGTTTTCGTGAGAAAAAATCAGAAAATCGCTAATTACTGCTAAACTAAGCGTCATACAAATAAATGTTTGAAACAGAAGTTGTAGGTTTTTAAATTCTCTACAACTTTTATTATATAAGTTTTTGCGCTAAAATTTATATTAAAGCCGTAATCTTAAAAAAACAACGTTTTTACGTGAAAACAGCCTCACCGAGAATTTCAGCAAACATGGCGCCTACCCTATCTTGTAGAGAATCAAAAATTGAGTAAAATAGGCGATTTTAAAAAAAATCGTAGGACCAGTTTTTGAGAAAATCGCAAAAAACTGAAAAATTATACGAATAAACTACTACTTCCGGTTGACCGATTTTGATGAAAATGTTCGTGTCGCGTCCGGTAGTGGTATGTAACTTAAGTTTCAAGTTTCAAGTTCGTACGATGTTCCGTTCTTGAGATATTCTGTTCACACACAGACCCACACACACACAGACACACACACACACACACACACACACACACACACAGACCAATCGCTAAAAACATGTTTTTTGGGTTCAGGGGGTCTGAAAACGTATAGATCCGGTGAAAACTCGATTTCGAAAAATCGACATGAAAACAATACTTTCCTTCCTATATATTCATATAGGCAAGAGAAAGTAAAAAAATATATAATTAAAATTCTTTTAAAAAATCCAATACATTTGCAAAACAGATAAAAAATTTATTGCATATACACAAGGTAAAACTATTTAATTAATCGATTAAAAATACACACAAAATTAGTTCATCTTTTTTTTACGTTTGAATGAAACTGGATACTGTAATATCAAATAATCTTAATAACAGGAATATTTAAAACAAATTATAAGGAAAAATAAGGATAGAAAGAAGGTACAATTATTTATTCAAACGAAGAAGTATAGCTAGTAGTTTCTGTATTATTTATGACGGATAATGAATACATTTTAACACACATATAATTTGCATTTATTTGCATACGAAAATTACACTAACTTTATTTTAATTTTATTTTCTGTAAAAGAATTTATATTTTTTACAACGATTCCTCCGATTATGTAATTATTTTTATTTTTTGTTGTTTAAGAAACAAAATTAATGAAATAAGGTACATAAAAATCATTTTAATAATTTTAAGAATATTGAATTTTTGTAAATGTTTTAGTAAATTTAAATTTATTCCAAGGAAAAATTAAGAGTAACTTATTCCAAGGTTTGCCCATAATGGGCAGGCAGTGTTCAATTAATTGCACTTGATCTGATAGTTCCAGGGCAACGAAAAATAGTTCTGTTTCTTATCACATGGTCAGTTAATTAAACGACTGAAGCATTTAAGAACATAACAGGTAGAGGTGTAAAAGACACTAGTCAGAGTTATGTCCTCTGAAAGTATTGAATTTGATTATACAGTCTGACCCTTGGGTGAATGAAGTGAAGGTATCATTTGCAGGGTGGGAAGTAGTTTTCATACGGCCGGGAATGCTGATAAGCCTACTTTTCCATTCTGTGAGGAAAGCAAAGGTAGACCACCTCACTGCTCGTTTTTTTACTTAGAAAAGCCTCTAGAGGTTCAAACCAGCTTTTCGGCTGATGACCTAAATAACACACAACATCCAATGGTTGTACCACTGGAATCAAATCCCCCAGAAAAATAAGTTAAAATTAAATATTGGTTAGTTTTATTTTCACCTCGTCTGGTCACATGACATCGAAATCAATCTAAACAAATCATCGATAGTAGATCTACGTTTAGGATAACTCGTGGACGACGACCCCAAGCTGTTATAAGCCAGTCCATCATTAACTTTTATTTGGTATCATCCTACCCTTTTCTTGACATCTTATAATTACATCAGCTGAAAAAATATGTCCGTTTGTTTTATGGCTAGATGATGTTTCACGATTAAAAATTAAGTCCTTCTTCTCCTTCTCCTCCTCCTCCTTCTTCTTCTTCATCTTCTCCTTCTTCTTACAATCAAGGATTAGGCTTCCACCTGTTCCTTCTCCTTCTTCTTCTTACAATCAAGGATTAGGCTTCCACCTGTTCCTTCTCCTTCTCCTTCTTACAATCAAGGATTAGGCTTCCACCTGTTCCTTCTCCTTCTTCTTCTTACAATCAAGGATTAGGCTTCCACCTGTTCCTTCTCCTTCTCCTTCTTACAATCAAGGATTAGGATTCCACCTGTTCCTTCTCCTTCTTCTTCTTCTTACAATCAAGGATTAGGCTTCCACCTGTTCCTTCTCCTTCTCCTTCTTACAATCAAGGATTAGGCTTCCACCTGTTCCTTCTCCTTCTCCTTCTTACAATCAAGGATTAGGATTCCACCTGTTCCTTCTCCTTCTTCTTCTTACAATCAAAGATTAGGCTTCCACCTGTTCCTTCTCCTTCTTCTTCTTACAATCAAGGATTAGCCTTCCATCTGTTCCTTCTCCTTCTCCTTCTTCTTCTTCTTACAATCAAGGATTAGGCTTCCATCTGTTCCGACTCAACAGCGACGAACCATTGAATTATTGCCACCTTTTGCACGATCTCCATCATCTCTCATCTCCACCGGCCTGTATTACAAAACACTGAGGGAGATCTTTCCTTCAGGTATTCTTTCTACGTGCTCCCTCCATCGATTTCAATTTTCTGTCATTTTTCCATTCAGGTTGTAAACATCCAGTTCCATTCTTATGTATTCATTTCTTAGTAGGTTTCTACGACTGCAACCCTTTGTTCTTCGCAGGAATTGCATCTCTCCGTCTGTACTCTACTCTCCTCTGGTTTGGTACTAATCTACGACTTACTTTTAGGGCTTAATTTTATTTAGGCCCTTACTTTACTCTTACTCTTACTTTCAGGCCCTCACAACTTACTTAGGACTCAAACAATCATCATTTTTTGACTCAGGGAAGAAGATAATGGCGCCTCACTTCTCGTTTTACTTAGTAAAGCTTCTAGAGGTTCGATAAAAACAATATTTTTAAGTATTTAGTTCCATCAAAATTAATTTATTAACTTTACAAAAAGAATTACATTTTAATTTATACAATTTTTATTAATTTTTTTAAAACGGATCACAGGTAAAAATGAATGAGTTAAAAATATAACAAAAATATTACAACCTTACGTTATAATTTTTCTGTTAGGGAGAAATTATTAATTAGTACTTTTTAAAATATTTTCTTTATAAGTAAAAAAATCTATTCCTAATGTAGTCAATCCTGCGGAGACCTCGGCTTTTTACTTTCTCTTGCCTATATGAATATATAGGAAGGAAAGTATTGTTTTCATGTCGATTTTTCGAAATCCGAGTTTTCACCGGATCTATACGTTTTCAGACCCCCTGAACCCAAAAAACATGTTTTTAGCGATTGGTCTGTGTGTGTGTGTGTGTGTGTGTGTGTGTGTGTGTGTCTGTGTGTGAACAGAATATCTCAAGAACGGAACATCGTACGAACTTGAAACTTGAAACTTAAGTTACATACCACTACCGGACCCGACACGAACATTTTCATCAAAATCGGTCAACCGGAAGTAGTAGTTTATTCGTATAATTTTTCACTTTTTTGCGATTTTCTCAAAAACTGGTCCTACGATTTTTTTTAAAATCGCCTGGTTTACTACATTTTTTATGCTCTACAAGATAAGGTAGGCGCCATGTTTGCTGAAATTCTGCGTGAGGCTGTTTTTACGTAAAAACATTTTCTTTTTAAGATTGCGGCTTTAATATGCATTTTAGCGCAAAACGTTATATAATAAAAGTTGTAGAGAATTTAAAATTCTACAACTTTTATTTCAAAAATGTTTTTGTATAACGCTTAGTTTAGCGGTAATTTGCAATTTTCTGTTTTTTTCTCACGAAAACGTGAGAAAAATCGATTTTTTAAACATTTCGGCCTTAGTATGCATTTTACGACAAAAGTGTATAGAATTAAATTTATAAAAAATTAAAAGATCTACAACTTTTATTTAGAGCATTTTTCTCTACAGAGCCTAGTTTAGAGAGAAAGAGTGATTTTCCGTATTTCTAAGCCAAAATCAGGTTGATTTTCATTTTGCGTCTTTCACTCATGATTAAAATTAGGTTATGTTTTTGAGGTTAGATTTTGTTTATTTCTAATATTTTATTAATAATGTTAGGTTTGTTGTTAATTATTTGCATTGGCAAGAGAAAGTTGTGTGAGTGTTTCACACCAGATTTTTTTGTTTTTGGTTTAACGTCCGACTCTTCTGCAATTACTACTAATGCAGACGGTGAAGGATGATTTTTTGTAACGTATTGTGACAATATCGAAGAAAGGGATGGTTCGCGAAGGTTCTAGTATTTCATTCATAAAAATAGTAGAGGATAATAGAGTGAAAGAGTAACAATGGGGTGGCTATAAAGGGTTGCCTATTCATGAAAGTTGTTTGGAAGGACTGCGCTATCTACTTACAATAAGATCTATTGTTGACTTGTTTACTATAGATTTTTCTAGCACTCATTTATAAAGGGTTATTTTTTTGTACTTTATTATTTGCATGGAATTTCTCTGTTTTGCTAGAATTATCTTTTTGAAATACCTATAAAAAGAACGCCCGAGTGCGGTCAGAGTTAGTATTCGTTTGATCTTTGACGAGTGACTGTCGGGCGTTATACAGGTTAACGATTCCGAGGTATTGTTATACTGTATTTGTATGTGTGTGTGTGTGTGTATTGTGTAAAGTTATTGTGTATCTGTATTAAATTTAGTTTTCATTTTGTATGTGTATTCTATAAAATTGATTGTAAGTAGAGCTAAATTATTAAATTATTTATTGTTTATTATTTATTTTAAGTAAATTATTAAGTTATTTATTGTATTACTTTATTATAATTAGTTTATTACTTATTTAGTGTAATAAATATTTGTAATTGTAAACTTTAGTGTATTAACTATTTAATAACCTAGATCCCGAAACGGACCTTAGCGATAAGCGTCACAGTATGAAAATATGCCATGCCTGACTGGGATTCGAACCCAAGACCGCATGATGAGAGGCGAGCACGTTACCAACTACGCCAATGTGGCCGGCTTGGTCAGTATTATAATATGGACGCAACTGAGAATATAATTATAGTAGAATTGTTTTTCCTGTGAGGGGTTGCTAGTCCTCCATCGGGCGCCTCCCCAGGTGGCGGATAGGGGAATGCCTCCCAGATATGGGTGGTACCGGCGAAATCAAATAGTCGGGGCTGACCAAAACTAGCAACTCTGGCGGCCAACGGTTTCGGGCGGATGAGCTACCAGAGAGGGCACCCCTTTGCCCTGGAGTTTGGAAACGGGCTCCAAAGGCGGATGAACTGCGAAAGGCGGTCAACGGCATAGAGATGAGGAAGAGAAGAAGGACGAGCACCTCATTAAAGATCTAGGTTGGATAAGTCCTAGTAAAATCTTATGGCTATGCTTGCAACGAAACTAAATTCCGGAGGTTTAAATAGCTCCTCACTCGGGTCTCCGGGAGGAGCAGTTACAAGTTTGACAGAAAGATTACAGTGTCAAGAAGAGATCAGGATTGGTACGTGGAACGTGAAGACGATGAGTCAGGGTGGTAAGGTCCACAATGCAATACAGGAGATGACACGGATGAAATTGAGTATCATGGGAGTATGTGAAATGCGATGGCCAGGCTCAGGTTCCCTCAACATACAAGACCACCAAGTTTACTACTCTGGAACAGATGATGGCAGGCATGAACTTGGAGTGGGGTTTATAATGACAAGGGGAGTAGCAAAATGTGTAGACAATGTCATTCCGGTTTCATCAAGAGTGATGCTGGTGCAACTCAAGGCAAGACCTGTGAACATAAATATCATTCAAGTGTATGCACCAACAACTGATGGAACAGATGAAGAGGTTGAAGAGTTCTACAATGGTATCAACCAAATGATGAGAAAACTTAAGAAACAGGATTTGACAATTGTCATGGGAGATTTCAATGCGAAACTTGGAGCAGGCAGAACGTCAAGTTCTGTGGGGCCTTTTGGACTGGGAAATCGAAATGCTCGTGGAGATAGTTTGGAGACTTTTGCTGAGTCTCATGAGTTAGTGGTGATGAACACTTGGTTTAAGCTTCACCCAAGAAAGTTGTACACATGGAAATCTCCAATGGATAGACCAGGGAGGATTGTAAGAAACCAGATAGATTTTTTACTGGTTAATAGAAGATTTCGGAACAGTTGTATATCTGTTAAAACATATCCAGGTGCAGATATACAATCTGACCACACCCCTTTGGTTGGAAAGTTTAAAGTTAGATTGAAACGAGTTACATCCCGGAAAGTGAAAAGCTACGATCTTAGAAAACTAAAAGATCCCGTCATGCAGCAGATGGTGAAGAGTACCTTGAATGAAGGTTTGAAGGAGGGACCAAATGTGGGAAGTACAGAGGGAGGACTTGCTGCAATACAGGAAGTAGTGAGAGGTGTGAAGGATCAATATCTGAGGAAGGACTCAGGGAAACGGAAATCATGGATGACTGATGAAATACTGGAACTCATGGAACAGAGGAAGTGTCACAAGGGCAATCTCACTGAGTACAGGAAAATGCAGATTATCATTAGAAATAAGATAAGAGAGGCCAAGGAGAGGGAAAAAATTGAGCAGTGTCAGGAGATAGAGTTCCATCAAAGACGATATGATAGTTTCAATGTCCATCGTAAGGTGAGGGAAGTGGCAGGGAGGTTTCGGAGGGGTAATATTGGTCGAATGGCTGATGGTGATGGTAATTTGGTCATTGACAGGGAGGAGAAGAAGACTGTTTGGGAACAATATTTGAAGGATTTATTCCATGACCTCAGAGCACAACAACCTGTCATGGAAGACAGCACTGGACCCAAAATTCTCTTGTAGGAGGTGACTGCAGCTGTCAAACAGATGAGGGATGGAAAAGCAACAGGCCCAGATGAAGTTCCAACAGAATTATTGAAGTTGCTTGATGAGGAAAATATGAAGACAATAACAGAAATCTTCAACTTTGTATACTCAACTGGGGAACTCCCAACACAGTGGCTAAAATCAGAATTCATTGCGATTCCAAAAAGGGCAGGTGCAAAAGTCTGTGAGGATTACCGAACTATCAGTTTAATGAGCCACATGTTGAAATTGTTTTTAAAAATCATCCACAAAAGAATCTATCACACATGTGAGGAGCAGATCGCACCAAATCAATTTGGTTTTGTGAAGGCTGTGGGCACAAGGGAGGCTTTGTTTGGTTTGCAGGTTTTGTTTCAGAGATGCAGAGATGTGGGTTGTAATGTTTTCGCATGTCTGATTGATTATAAAAAAGCATTTGACCGTGTTCGACATGAGAAAATGATGGATGTACTGAGGAGAACTGGAATTGATGGAAAAGACCTAAGAATAATAGCTAACTTGTACTGGAATCAGACTGCGGTCCTCAGAGTAGATGGAGATCATACAGATCAGGTGCAGATCCTGCGTGGAGTGAGACAGGGTTGCATTATATCTCCAATTATTTTCAATCTATACTCAGAACACATCTTTAGGGAGGCGCTTGGAGACATGGATGTTGGTATCTCAATAAATGGAGTCAAGCTCAACAATTTACGTTATGCTGATGATACCATAGTGTTTTCTGATTCAATAGAGGGCCTGCAGGGTTTGATGGATAGGATCACAGAAACAAGTAAAGTATATGGACTTGATATAAATATTAACAAAACAAAGCTTATGGTCATTAGCAAAGAAAACATTGGAGGGGCAGAACTGTACATCAATCAGACAAGAATTGAAAGAGTCCCACAATACACCTACTTGGGAACGGTGATCAATGAGTCATGGGACAATTCCCAGGAGATCCGATGCCGTATTGGAAAAGCCAAAAGTGCTTTCTTAACAATGGGTTCAGTGTTTAAGAGCCGTGACCTCACCCTAAATACAAAGCTAAGACTCCTCAAAGGTTATGTATATTCAGTGCTTCTGTATGGTGTAGAATCATGGACCCTAAAGGAGGATACAATATCGAGGCTCCATGCATTTGAGTTATGGCTGTACAGAAGGATCCTGAGGATACCATGGACCGATAGGGTTACCAACCAAGAGGTACTAAAGAGGATGAATACAGCACCAGAACTGGTCAACCTCATCAAATGTCGAAAGCTGGAATATTTAGGTCACATAATGCGCAATCAAGGCAGGTATGAACTATTGCAGAGCATATTACAAGGGAAAATAGAAGGCAGGAGAGCCCTAGGACGAAGAAGAATTTCCTGGTTGGCTAACCTTAGAGCCTGGTTCGGAAAGACCTCCACCCAATTGTTCAGGAGCGCAACCAACAAAGTAATAATAGCCAGAATGATCGCCAACGTTCGGAACGGACAGGCACCCTAAGAAGAAGAATTGTTTTTGTTAATTATTTATAGTTTAACTAAAATTGTAAGTTTTTTAGGTATTTTTTTTTTGTTTAACGTCTGACTGTTATGCAATTACTGCTAATGCAGACGGTGAGGATGAAATGAATTTTTGTAACGTATGAAAATATGCCGTGCCTGAATGGGATTCGAACCCAAGACCGCATGATGAAAGGCGAGCACGTTACCAACTACGCCACTGCGGCCGGCAGTTTTTTTTAGGTAGCTAGCCCATGAATACTTGTTACAGTCGTCAGTGAATTTTTTTAACTGCTTTGTAAAAAAAATTGAAGAAAATAAATCATCATCATAATACTAGTTTTAATGATTTACATTGGCAAGAGAAACTCGTACGAGTGGTTCATACAAGAATTTTTACTTTCTCTTGCCTATATGAATATATAGGAAGGAAAGTATTGTTTTCATGTCGATTTTTCTAAATTGAGTTTTCACCGGATCTACACGTTTTCAGACCCCCTGAATCCAAAAAACATGTTTTTAGCGATTGGTCTGTGTGTGTGTCTGTGTATACAAAATATCTCAAGAACGGAACATCGTACGAACTTGAAACTTAAAACTTAAGTTACAAACCACTACCGGACCCGACCTGAACATTTTCATCAAAATCGGTCAACTGGAAGTAGTAGTTTATTCGTATAATTTTTCACTTTTTTGCGATTTTCTCAAAAACTGGTCCTACGATTTTTTTAAAAATCGCCTGGTTTACTACATTTTTTTATGCTCTACAAGATAGGGTAGGCGCCATGTTTGCTGATATTCTGCGTGAGGCTGTTTTTACGTAAAAACATTTTCTTTTTAAGATTGCGGCTTTAATATGCATTTTAGCGCAAAACGTTATATAATAAAAGTTGTAGAGAATGTAAAATTCTACAACTTTTATTTCAAACATTTTTTTGTAAACGCTTAGTTTAGCGGTAATTTGCGATTTTCTGTTTTTTTCTCACGAAAACGTGTGAAAAATCGATTTTTTAAAGATTTCGGCCTTAGAATGCATTTTACGACAAAAGTATATATAATAAAATTTATAGGAAATTAAAAGACCTACAACTTTTATTTAATACATTTTTCTCTACAGAGCCTAGTTTAGCGTGAAAGTGTGATTTTCCGTTTTTTTTTAAGCCAAATTGAGTTCGATTTTCATTTTGCGTCATTCACTCATGATTAAAATAAGGTTATGTTTTCGAGGTTAGTTTTTATTTATTTCTAATATTTTATTACGTAATAATGTTAGGTTTATTATTAATTATTTGCATTGGCAAGAGAAAGTTGTGCGAGTGTTTCACACCAGATTTTTTCAATTATTTTTATTTACCCATGAAGTATACACATATTCAATCCGTATATATTTCATTACTAGTGTATAAAATAAAGCGACGTTTCTTTTTTGTTTTTTTTTTACAAAGTTCAATAAAGGTCGATATAGCCTCAACTCGAAGTGAAGTTATCATTGAAATTAGCATACAATAGTACAGCTAGCATAGTCTACACACTTATTAGATAGAAGAATAGAATGGCTTGACTTCTAAGTTTTGTTAAGAATTATTACAGTGAGTATAGTACACTAGAACGACAGTCTGACTCTCGTCTTCTAGTTAAAAATGAATTTACACCTAATGCCTGACTGACCTTCCATATCATTTCTACCTACTACTCAAAAGAATTATCATATCGTTTAGTAATAACCATAAGAAAAAAACAATAAATATTTTTAAGTACGTAATTCTATTAAAATTACTTTATTAAATTTACCAAAATATAATATTTTAACTCGCCACTTACATGTCTCGACCTCAGACAGGGGTAGGTGGATCAGAATTCATAAGTGGATCAGAACCATTTGCCACAAGGTGAAGTTCAGCCGCCAAAGGGGATGGGTGGATCACAATATTTTACAGCCAGAGGACCTATTCCGTTATTTACAAGTCACCGGATGGCGACATTAGGTGGCAAACCTTATAATTTTGGTTTGCCACTTAATGTCGCCATCCGGTGACAAGTGGCGCCCAACGTGGGGCAAGGATATGACTATCAAAAGGCGTTTGATAGGGTGCAACACGATAAGATGGTTGAAGTGCTCAGGAGGACTGGAATAGATGCAAAAGATCTTAGAATTATTATAAACCTGTATTGGAACCAGATCTCTTCAGTCAGAGTGGAAGATGAGAGTACAAATAGCGTGAAGATTTTGAGAGGCGTTCGTCAGGGGTGTATACTGTCGCCGGTAATTTTCAACGTTTACTCAGAATACATATTCCGAGAGGCAGTGCAGGGCATTGAAGAGGGAATTACGCTAAACGGGGAGAAGATCAATAATATTCGATACGCCGATGACACTGCTATTTTCTCGGATAGTATAACCAGTTTGCAAAGGTTAATGAACAGGGTAACAGAACATAGCAGAAAGTATGGTTTAGACATTAACATAAGCAAAACGAAATTTATGATTATTAGCAAGCATACGAATATAAGAGGGAATATTAAAATAGACGGTGTACCCCTGGAAAGAGTTAAGCAGTATACTTACCTAGGCAGCAATGTAAACGAGGATTGGGATCACTCGCAAGAAATTAAGATACGCATAGAAAAAGCCAGAGTGGCCTTCAACAATATGCGAAAAATTTTCAAAACTCACGACCTTACACTTGCTATCAAAATGCGTCTCCTTCGATGTTATGTGTTCTCTGTACTGTTCTACGGCGTGGAAGCTTGGACGCTCACTAAGGCCTCAGCCAGGAGGCTTGAAGCCTTTGAAATGTGGCTTTATCGAAGAATGTTGCGCGTATCATGGAGGGACAAAGTCACCAATGTAGAAATTCTTCGAAGGATGAATAAAGATAAAGAGGTTCTTGACATCGTGAAAGTGCGAAAGCTCCAATACCTGGGACACATTATGCGCAATGAGAACCGTTACGTGTTGCTCCAAAAGATTCTGCAAGGAAAGGTGTATGGTGCGAGAGGTCCCGGTAGAAGAAGGATTTCATGGTTGAACAATCTAAGAACGTGGTTCAACCAGTCGACGACCCAACTTTTCAGAGCAGCTGTTTCCAAAGTCAAGATAGCCATCATGATAGCCAACATCCGAACCGGATAGGCACCATAAGAAGAAGAAGCACAGTTCTTAGTGGGGGGAATTGTCACCGCCACCCCTTCTAATTAATTATTCATTGTGTTGCCGGCTTCAATACTTCTTCCGGCCTTTGTCGGCGCGGTAGGCCCTTTGACGGCATAGCGACAAACCTTTCGGCTCCCCACCGACAGAGGCCGTTGTCATCAAAGCCAAGCCAGTAGCCGCTCTCTCGGCGACTATTTAAAGAGCGCTGCACTGAGAAGCGATTAAATTCCAATCCAGACACAGAAAGATTCGCTTCCGATTCAGACAACGACAAGACGCCCACCACGGCACACGGCTGCCGGACTCCAGCGAAGACTAATCGACGACCCCGCAAGAGAAAAGATGATGCTTCCGCTCGCCGACCCGTCACCGTAAGCCGTCGACCGGACCGTCATCGCTCGCGTTAGCGGGCGAGTTCCGGTCCGGTGAGTCTTACGCTCACCGGACCCGACGAAGCAGCCATCGACGCACTACTGCGAGGGAAGAAGATGTCGTCTAGCTCCTCGACCGCCACGACGACTACGACCGACGCTTCTCCAAGACGACCACCGCTTAAACGGCCCTTTTCAGGGCCACCAAAATTATAAGGTTTGCCACTTAATGTCGCCATCCGGTGACACACATCACATTATCTGTAACCTTACAGTCAACTAGTGTAAACGCATCTTTACTATTATTACTGATAGCTCCCACTCACTAAAATTAATTGTAGATATTGTTTGCATGTTTATTAATAACATATTAGTTGGTTGTTTGCTTCGCACGTGTTCTGTTCAATACATAATGAATCTTTTGGAATTGGCTCCTATTATTTCTACTAAGGAAAGAGCTACACGTTTCCTTCAAGAGAAAGGAATATTGCATAATCCGCGGATTTGTTTAAATGGACACGATATGATACTGAACACCACTTGCCAGGATCGTTGGGTGTGTACAACAGCAATCTGCAGAATTAGTAAATCTCTTAGAAGCGACACATTTCTCGCTAATACGAAGTTGGATTATTGAACAATCGATCTCTTCATTTACAGTTCGTGCAGAGTACGCATCAATTAATTGGTGCGAAGATGTAAGTTTTAATAAATTTCTGTTATTTTTTGTAATTTGTAAAATAAAGCTTCTAAATAATTAGTGAAACTTGTGTTCTTGTTTAGGTCATCAGCCGAAAGGCTGGTTTGAACCTGTAGAGGTTTTACTATGTAAAACGAGGAGTGAGGTGGTTTACCATTGCCTTCCTCACTGAGTGGAAAATTACGCTTATCAGCATGCCGGGCCCTCTGAAAAGCACTTATTTTCCACTCTGCAAATGACACCTTCATTTCATTCACCACAGGGTCTGGCTGTATAATGAAATTCATTACTTCCAGAGGAGATAACTCTGATTAGTGTCTTTTACACCTCTACCTCTTCTGTTCTAAAATGATTCAGTCATTTAATTGGCTGACCATGTGATAAGAAACAGAACTATTTATTTTAGCCCTGCAACGAACAGATTGAAAGTAAATAATTTGACACCCCACCTGTCTGTTATGGGCATAGTGAAACTTTTTAGTGAAACTTGTAAAAGAATAAAGGAAGAAACAACCGAAAAGAAAAAGAAAAAAGAAAACAACTGAAAATAAAAGAAACAGGGGATTGCTGGTCGACGGTACTGAGCACGAGCTGGTGATTGGTGGGTCGAACAGTAAAGGTGCATTCACACGATAAATTTTGATGATATGAAATAACGGAATAGGTCCCAGCCAGATCCTGTGGAGAATAATGTGAAGGTGTCATTTACCAGGGAAGAAAGTAGATGCTGTTCGGTGAGAAAGGCAATGGTAAACCCCCTCACTCCCCATTTTACTTGGTAAACTTGCAGAAGTTCAAACCTGTTTTTCGGCTGATAACCTTAACAACAATATCTTGTAATTCTAATTGCAGTTTACCAACAATCACAGTTGATGCGTTTATTTAATTTATTGTACGACAGAAAATTTTGAATAAATAAGTAATGTTAACGGTAACTTATGAGTAAATTATAAAAAATTTATGTGTCAAGGGCTTCACAATACATATAAGAGAGATTAATTAAACTCGGTCAAGTGGAAACCATTATCAACGCCGGAAAAGAAACCTCTTTGCATTAAAAAAAGAAATACTATCAATTGTGCCCACGCTGTGCGTAAACCTTAGCGGTGTTGAAAATATCACAGGGGTTAGTTACACCATTTACGTTATACTCGTAATTGTTCGAATAATCAAGCAAATTATCATAAGCAAATATCAGTGCGCTCTCCGGTGAATAAAAAGGTAGATTGGATAACGTGGACAAAAAATAAAGGATAAAGAAAATTAATTGAATATAGAAAATTAATACAGAAAATCAAAAGTAAATTATAAAAAAAACCAACCAAACCATGAACATACTTAAAAATCACGTAAATACGATACTCGTATTAATACGAGTATCATAAAAATCTGGTGTAAAACACTCACACGACTTTATCTTGCCAATGTAAATAATGAAAAGTTAAGACTTAAGTTAACTACGTATCTGTAAACAATGTAAAATGAAAAATATAACCTAATTTTAATCATAAGTGAATGACTTTACCCATCACGGGCACGTGGAGTGTTAAATTAATTGCACTCGATCTGTTGGTTCAAGGGCTACAAAAAAACAGTTCTGTTTCTTATCATAAAATCAGCCAATTATATGACAGAACTATTAAAGAACAGAAGAGGTAGAGGTGTAAAACACACTAGTCAGAGTTATCTCGTCTGAGAGTAATTCATTTCATTATACAGTCAGACCCTGTGGTGAATGGAATGAAGGTGTCATTTGCAGGGTGGGAAGTGGATGTTTTTCGGAGAGCCTGGCATGCTGATAAGCATACTGTTTCAACTCAGTGAGGAAGGCAACAGTAAATCTCACTCCTCGTCTCAAACCTCACTCCTCGTTTTTACTTTGTAAAACCTCTAGAGCAGTGTTTCCCAAACTTTTTTTCTCGCAGCACACTACAAAAAAAAACAGCCAATAGCCGCGGCACACCTATTATTTTATGCCATTGATTAAACTTAAGTTCTTCTTCTTAGGGTGCCTGTCCGTTCCGAACGTTGGCGATCATTCTGGCTATTATTACTTTGTTGGTTGCGCTCCTGAACAATTGGGTGGAGGTCTTTCCGAACCACGTTCTAAGGTTAGCCAACCAGGAAATTCTTCTTCGTCCTGGGGCTCTCCTGCCTTCTATTTTCCCTTGTAATATGCTCAGCAATAGTTCATACCTGCCTTGATTGCGCACTTAAGTACTTAAGTACTTGATATAAACGTACTTATATCGTACTTATACATACTTACTTATAGTCATCGGCTAGGCATTATTTTGTTGGACCGTTTAAATTTAATTTAATTTATTTTCCTTGAGTTCCGCGGCTCACTTGGCCGGCCTCGCGGCACATAGTTTGGGAACCTCTGCTCCAGAGGTTCAAACCAGCTTTTCGACTGTTGACTGTAACAAGTGAATTAACCTCGGTTGGATTTTAAAATAGGTCTACAGAAAAACACTAATTGACGTTAAACTAAGTTCTGTAGAAGAAAATGTAACGTGCTCGCTTCTTATCATCCGGTCCTGGGTTCGAATCCCACTCAGGCACGGCATATTTTCATACGTTACAAAAAATTATTTCATCCTCCATTGTACAATAGTTACACCCCAACGTCATCGCTAATAACCTCAGTAGTTGATGCGACGTTAAATAAATTAATTAAAAAAAAAAGAAGTAGGTTTCTAAATTTCCTATAACATTGATTACATACATTTATGTCGTAAAATGGATACTAAGGCCGCAAGCTTAAAAAAAATTCATTTTTTAACGATTTTGATGAAAAAAAGCAGAAAATCACTATACGAAGCGTTGTACAACGAATGATAGAGATAAAAGTTGTAGTTTTTTAAGTTCTACAACTTTGATTATAGATCTATAGAAATTAAGAAATTAAAGTAAAAAAACTATGTAAAATAAGATTAATTGTAATGTAATAAGATTAATTAAATCAATTAAACTAAAATTAAAGATCTATAGAATTATTGATTATAGATTAGACCTATACCTATACACTTTCGGTCTAGAACGCATATTAAGGCCGCAATCTTTAAAAAAAAGAACATTCTTTTCTACGAGAACAAAACTAAATTTCAAAAATCTGGTGTGAAACACTCACACAACTTTCTCTTGCCAATGCAAATAATTAATAATAAACCTAACATTATTACGTAATAAAATATTAGAAATAAACAAAAACTAACCTCAAAAACATAACCTTATTTTAATCATGAGTGAATGACGCAAAATAAAAATCGAACTCAATTTGGCTTAAAAAAAACGGAAAATCACACTTTCACGCTAAACTAGGCTCTGTAGAGAAAAATGTATTAAATAAAAGTTGTAAGTCTTTTAATTTCCTATAAATTTTATTATATATACTTTTGTCGTAAAATGCATTCTAAGGCCGAAATCTTTAAAAAATCAATTTTTCACACGTTTTCGTGAGAAAAAAACAGAAAATCGCAAATTACCGCTAAACTAAGCGTTTTACAAAAAAATGTTTGAAATAAAAGTTGTAGAATTTTACATTCTCTACAACTTTTATTATATAACGTTTTGCGCTAAAATGCATATTAAAGCCGCAATCTTAAAAATAAAATGTTTTTACGTAAAAACAGCCTCACGCAGAATTTCAGCAAACATGGCGCCTACCCTATCTTGTAGAGCATAAAAAATGTAGTAAACCAGGCGATTTTAGAAAAAATCGTACGACCAGTTTTTGAGAAAATCGCAAAAAAGTGAAAAATTATACGAATAAATACTACTTCCGGTTGACCTATTTTGATGAAAATGTTCGAGTCGGGTCCGGTAGTGGTGTCTAACTTAAGTTTCAAGTTTCAAGTTCGTACGATGTTCCGTTCTTGAGATATTCTGTTCACACACACACAGACACACACACACACACACACACACACCAATCGCTAAAAACATGTTTTTTTGGGTTCAGGGGGGTCTGAAAACGTATAGATCCGGTGAAAACTCGATTTCGAAAAATCGACATGAAAACAATACTTTCCTTCCTATATATTCATATAGGCAAGAGAAAGTAAAAAATCGACATGAAAACAATACTTTTCTTTCCATATTCATACAGGGCAAGAGAAAGTAAAAAACTATATGTATATATAAAACTATTAAAACTACATTCTTAAAGAATACGAAAGGAATGTCACTAATTTTACCAGCATCATTTCTTAACCCCACACATAGCCTACTGTATAATCAAATACAAAATAAACTTCAAATGGAATTTAAAGAGAACAAAAATTTTGTGAAAACCTAAAACTATGCAGTAAAAATCTAGAATAAATAGTTTGAAAAAAATAACAACACAAAAGTTTTAGTTGAAATAAAAATGCAGCGCATATTACTTCAAAAATCTTTTAACATATTTTTACAGAAACTAACAAAAACATTTAAAATATAATGTAAAGAATTTAAAATTCGTACACAAAAATATTTAAAAAAAATTTTACCGCAAAAATGGTACCTACATGATTATTGCGTCATTGTGCATTAACAAACAGTGAGTATGTTTAGTACTGAGGTACTTCGTATAACTCGGAAAACACCTTATGCTGTGAAACGTTAAATTTAAAATTTTAATTTTTTTCTTGAACTTATTCATTATTATTATTATTATACACGTTGTAGACCCTTATGGATCACGTGAAGCTTCTACGGTTCTTCCTGCGGGTTCTCCATGACATCTGCATCTTCTCACTCATGGCTCTCTTCCTCTCCTCTGTCCACGTAGTGCCGGTCTTCTTGGCTCTGATCTCTGGCTGCACTTCCCACTTGTCTATTCTTTTTCTATACGTATCGCGGTCTGTCGCGTCTTCAGAATAAGAATCTGGTGGGTAAGTCTGTGTTCAGGAAGTCGTTGTATGTGTCCATAGAATTTAAGTCGTCTTTTTCTAATGTCTGCTGAAATGTTTGAAATTTTCTCTGTGGTTCTGTTGGTTTATAGCCGGTATCCATTGTCAGTTTTTCGTGGTCCAAGTATTTTCCTGATGATTTTACGTTGTTTTTTTTCCAGGTTTTGTAGCAGAGTCATATTGTGAAGTGTCATTGTTTCTGCTACGTATAGCACCTCGGGTTTGAGGACCGAGTTGTAGTGTCTGATTTTTGCATGTGTGGAAATGCAGTGGTGAGCAGTTCCCCTATCCGCCACCTGGGGAGGCGCCCGATGGAAGACTACCAACTCCACACGGGTGAACTTATTTATACTAATGGTCATATTATTATCATCAGCGGTTATTTAGGCGAAGTAGATGAAAAGCCACTTCATTTAGGTATTTTATGGATACTATTTTACGCACAAAATACATATAATTACAGTTACAATTATTTTTTGTTTTACAATAAATGAAAAAGGTCGTGTGAAAAGTACACAAAATTATTGTATCTGCTTAAGAGTGCTTTCTAAAGTTTTAAATAGCCATTGTAATGGCCTTAATATACGCAATAAATGCCAACAAAGTTAACCGCGGAAATTTTTCAAATCTTCTAGAACTTCCGCGGTTGGTGTTGGCTGGCGAGGTGGTTTCTCATCGAGTACACTCCCAGTTCTACGTAATTTATTTATCAACGCAATATTGACGATTTATTCGGAACGGCAGAATGGGGAAATTTCAACTGAAACTTATCTTGCTGCACACATTTGTAAGATTTACTCGCTATGTAATTTTCTCTACAATAAATACGCGTTTTTCTTGGAAAAAACCATTGCTGACACAATATAACGAAACGACTGCTGTCACCACACTAATGCTTGACTGGGACATTTTAACTGTCTTAAGTAGTTGGCCTTGAGTACACTGTTGCTAACATACCGATTGGGGGACGGAAAATTTACCGATGTATTCCTTCTAGCTTTTTATAATCAGAATTGCGTTCTTAATAGAACAACCGGTTCTTCCTTGGAAAAAACCATTGCTGACACAATATAACAAAACGACTGCTGTCACCACACTAATGCTTGACTGGAATATTTTAACTGTCTTAGGTGGTAGCTGGCCTTGAGTAAACTATAGCCAACATACCGATTGGGGACAGAAAATTTACCGATGTATTACTTCTATCTTCTTATAATCAGGGTTGCGTCCTTAATAAAACATCCGTTATATACTGACTCCGAAGTTATTTGAATTGTGGCTGGTGACAGAAGCAGAAACATGCCATCGGGTCAGTTCCCCCCCCCCCGAACGACCAATATAGTCACTTCCGATGGTCTGTACTAACACTATAAGAGTAATATTCTGTACATTACTTATTTTTTCCCTGTATGCTTAATTTGTCACGTACTAAAAATATTGGTTTCATAACAAATCTACCATTTGCCTTAAATATAAACCAAAACAATCACCCACGCTGATCTCGTATATCAAATAAAACAAGCAAATATCTCAATAGTAAGCTATGATTTGTGACTCATTGTTATATTTGTTTATTGTTCTACATTTGACTAGTATTATATGACTCAACTATTTAAGAAAAGAAGAGGTAGATGCGTAAAAAAACGCTACTCAGAGTTATCTCCTCTGAGAGTACATTACTCTCAGAGCTATGTTTATCACCATGCCAAGCCTTCTGAAAAGTACAAATTTTTACTTTCTCTTGCCTATATGAATATATAGAAAGAAAAGGATTGTTTTCATGTCGATTTTTCGAAATCGAGTTTTCACCGGATCTACACGTTTTCAGACCCCCTGAACCCAAAAAACATGTTTTAAGCGATTGGTCTGTGTGTGAACAGAATATCTCAAGAACGGAACATCGTACGAAATTGAAACTTAAAACTTAAGTTACATACCACTACCGGACCCGACACGAACATTTTCATCAAAATCGGTCAACCGGAAGTAGTAGTTTATTCGTGTAATTTTTCACTTTTTTGCGGTTTTCCCAAAAACTCGTGCTACGATTTTTTTAAAATCGCCTCAATTACTTAATTTTTTATGCTCTACAAGATAGGGTAGGTGCCATGTTTGCTGAAATTCTTGGCGATGCTGTTTTCACGTAAAAACATTGTTTTTTCAAGATCGCGGCTTTAATATGCATTTTCGCGCAGAAATTTATATAATAAACGTTGTAGAGAATTTAAAGGTCTACAACTTTTATTTCAAACATTTTTTTGTATAACGCTTAATTTAGCGGTAATTAGAAATTTTCTGTTTTTTTCTCACGAAAACGTGTAAAAAAATCGATTTTTTAAAGATTTCGGCCTTAGAATGCATTTTACGACAAAAGTGTATATAATAAAATTTATAGGAAATTAAGAGATATACAACTTTTATTTATAGCATTTTTTTGTACAGTGCCTAGTTTAGCGTGAAAGAGCGATTTTTCGTATTTTTAAGCCAAACTGAGGTTGATTTTCATTTTGCGTCTTTCATTATATGGTTAAATTAGGTTATGTTTATTGAGGTTAGTTTTTTGTTTATTTCTAATGTTTTATTACTAATGTTAGGTTTATTGTTAATTATTTGCATTGGCAAGAGAAAGTTGTGTGTGTTTAACACCAGATTTTTCACCCTATAAATGTCACCTTCACTTCATTCACCACAGTATCTGGATGTATAATAAAATTCATTACATTCAAAGGACATAACTGTTACTAGTGTCTTTTACATTTCTACCTCTTCTTTTTTTAAATGCTTCAGTCATACAATTGGCTGAGCATGTGATAAGAAATTAAACTATTTTTGTATCCCTGGAACTAGCAGATCGAGTGCAAAAAATTTAACTCTCCACTTGCCTATTATGAGTAATTGTTAAAATATTATTTGCTAATGACTTAAGAAATTAAATGTTCCTACTGCAACAAAAAAAATGTCTATCAGAAAAAACATATAATACATCAAACGAAATCTACAAATTAAAGTCAAACTACTCCCTTCCCCCAAAAAAAGAAACACAAAATAATTCATATTAAGTTATATAAAATAACCAAGTAGAATCCTAGAAGTACTGTGATCAAAATAGATTTATTTGATCTTTTGTATTTTCCTGATAGGATTCTTTGGTGGGCTCAGGTAACAGTTGGACCTGATGAAAGTAAAATGATGGTATTTAATTGGGGGTTTCTATGGGGTTAAAGGGCTTGCGTTTCATTTTTCTTAATTCTGCACGGATAGATAGTAAATTTTATTCCAATCATAACGAGCAAATCAATAATCGTATTCTTGTCCGAAGACTATTATTCATCGCATAATCCAAAATACTAAATAATAAGAAATAAATAATTTTTGTAGTTTGTAATATTTATTTCAATACACCATCCAGCTACTTAGTAATAAACTAGTTTAAAAAAATATGAAACCTATAAATTAAATCCAAGGACGTCTTCATTTATTTTATTGAAGATATTTAAAAATAGTTTATTTAAAAAAAATGCGGAGTCATAAAATTGGTACAAAAATTTAAGATTTCAATTTGAAATATTTTAGTTAAAATCTTAAATTATTCTGTAGTTATTATCATCATCTTGATAATGAGAATTTAAAAAGCATTCTTCTATTTCTAAATGATTTAAATTTAGAATTTAAGTTGTAGGCTAAATGTTTCTAATATGCCTTAAAAAACTTGTTTGTATAATACAATTCGAAATATAAGAATAATTATTTAAACGTTTCTTACTATTACATCACGATATTAAATAGAACATTATTTTTTTAATACATAGCGTTTCATTTTTCTAAATAAACGGATCCGCACATTGCATCAATGTTTGTTACCATGGACTTTTAACAAAAAATTTGGTGTGAAACACTCACACAACTTTCTCTTGCCAATGCAAATAATTAATAATAAACCTAACATTATTAATAAAATATTAGAAATAAACAAAAACTAACCTCAAAAACATAACCTTATTTTAATCATGAGTGAATGACGCAAAATGACAATCGAACTCAGTTGGCTTAAAATACGGAAAATCACGCTTTCACGCTAAACTAGGCTCTGTAGAGAAAAATGCTCTAAACAAAAGTTGTAGATCTTTTAATTTTCTATAAATTTAATTTTATACACTTTTGTCGTAAAATGCATACTAAGACCGAAATGTTAAAAAAATCGATTTTTCTCACGTTTTCGTGAGAAAAAAAACAGAAAATCGCAAATTACCGCTAAACTAAGCGTTATACAAAAAAATTTTTGAAATAAACGTTGTAGAATTTTACATTCTCTACAACTTTTATTATATAACGTTTTGCGCTAAAATGCATATTAAAGCCGCAATCTTAAAAAGAAAATGTTTTTACGTAAAAACAGCCTCAAGCAGAATTTCAGCAAACATGGCGCCTACCCTATATTGTAGAGCATAAAAAATGTAGTAAACCAGTTGATTTTAAAAAAAATCGTAGGACTAGTTTTTGAGAAAATCGCAAAAAAGTGAAAAATTATACGAATAAACTACTACTTCCGGTTGACCGATTTTGATGAAAATGTTCGTGTCGGGTCCGGTAGTGATATGTAACTTAAGTTTCAAGTTCGTACGATGTTCCGTTCTTGAGATATTCTGTTCACATACACACACACACACACACACACGCACGCGCGCGCGCGCGCGCGCGCGCGCACACACACACACACACACACACACAGACCAATCGCTAAAAACATGTTTTTTGGGTTCAGGGGGTCTGAAAACGTATAGATCCGGTGAAAACTCGATTTCGAAAAATCGACATGAAAACAATACTTTCCTTCCTATATATTCATATAGGCAAGAGAAAGTAAAAATTACATTTTACTGAAATATTGACGGAAACAGTTACATAATCACTTATTGTCACCTTCAATATACACTCCTTCTCTATCCCTACAACGCTCCATGCGAATTTTCCTTTGTTGGAAACAGTGCTGAAAGTCATCTTCTGTCAGCTCCTTCATGACACGTGCCGCTTTCTCTTTTACAGCTTCCACAGACTCAAATCTTGTCCCTTTTAATGCACATTTCACCTTACGGAACTTATAATTTTATACCAATCGCTTTAGAGCAAAGGGAATTGTAGTTTTTATTTAAATATCTGCGTTACTGTTTTCGATATTCTCAGCTGTTGGTACAGATTTCTAATTAACTGTTGATGGAAAATTTACTCGTTTGTGTACATTTTCTTTTTGATTTGTTCCTTTTTGTTTTTTGGCTGTTCCCGTAAATTTAGATTATAAAATTTAGGTACATTTTTTACCGGTTATTCATCTTGTACATGCACAAATACCGACATTTTAAAGACTTTCTCAGATGCTCCAACAATTACTAATATCCAAAAAACGTATACAGAAATTTGTAAATATTTCATGTTATTCGTTAATTTTTTTTAAATTTTATGGGCTCACAGATTAAATTGAAAAACTGTGAGTAGCTAGCCTAGAGAAATCCGACAACTAAAAGTGTGTAAAGTTTCATTTATCTATCTTTTACCAATCTCATGAAAAATATACCTAAAAATAGCAAATTTAACATTGGCGTGATACAAAGTACAGTCGCCCCTTAAGCCATGAAGGTGGTAAGGAAAATAATGTTAAGAATCGATTAAACGTAATAAAAAAAAATCTGGTGTGAAACACTCACACAACTTTCTCTTGCCAATGAAAATAATTAATAATAAACCTAACATTAGTATTAAAACATTAGAAATGAACAAAAACTAACCTCAAAAACATAACCTTATTTTAATCATGAGTGAATGACGCAAAATGACAATCTAACTCAGTTTGGCTTAAAAATACGGAAAATCACGCTTTCACGCTAAACTAGGCTCTGTAGAGAAAAATGCTCGAAACAAAAGTTGTAGATCTTTTAATTTTCTATAAATTTAATTATATACACTTTTGTCGTAAAATGCATACTAAGACCGAAATGTTAAAAAAATCGATTTTTCTCACGTTTTCATGAGAAAAAAAACAGAAAATCGCAAATTACCGCTAAACTAAGCGTTATACAAAAAAATGTTTGAAACATAAGTTGTAGGTTTTTAAATTCTCTACAACTTTTATTATATAAGTTTTTGCGCTAAAATTTATATTAAAGCCGTAATCTTAAAAAAACAACGTTTTTACGTGAAAACAGCCTCACCGAGAATTTCAGCAAACATGGCGCCTACCCTATCTTGTAGAGAATAAAAAATTGAGTAAAATAGGCGATTTTAAAAAAAATCGTAGGACCAGTTTTTGAGAAAATCGCAAAAAACTGAAAAATTATACGAATAAACTACTACTTCCGGTTGACCGATTTTGATGAAAATGTTCGTGTCGCGTCCGGTAGTGGTATGTAACTTAAGTTTCAAGTTTCAAGTTCGTACGATGTTCCGTTCTTGAGATATTCTGTTCACACACAGACACACACACACACACACACACACACAGACAAATCGCTAAAAACATGTTTTTTGGGTTCAGGGGGTCTGAAAACGTATAGATCCGGTGAAAACTCGATTTCGAAAAATCGACATGAAAACGATACTTTCCTTCCTATATATTCATATAGGCAAGAGAAAGTAATAATGTTACGGAATATGATGAAAGGAGTAAAGTCTAAGGTAATAGACTATTAAATAATTTCTTTCCAACAATAATTATCTGAACGATATAGATGTTACAGAAGCTGAAACATCAGACATGATTCAGTTAAGACATTCAGACAGATGAATGAATGGAAATGGGTGCCTCACGTGTTTACTGCAGTCGTGTAGTTACAACAGCAGCCGCACACGCAAGCTGTCTTTTGAACTTGATATGTTATGTTTACAAGCACACCACAACATGGCGGATGTTAATGCTACGATAACAACCATTTTTTAGTTTTTTTTTTTACTTGTAATAGCTAACCAAGTAAAATCATAATGATGAACACATTACGTTACTAACTAGGTTTAAACATTAATTAAAAAATCTGGTGTGAAACACTCACACAACTTTCTCTTGCCAATGCAAATAATTAACAATAAACCTAACATTAGTATTAAAACATTAGAAATGAACAAAAACTAACCTTATTTTAATCATGAGTGAATGACGCAAAATGACAATCGAACTCAGTTTGGCTTAAAAATACGGAAAATCACGCTTTCACGCTAAACTAGGCTCTGTAGAGAAAAATGCTCTAAACAAAAGTTGTAGATCTTTTAATTTTCTATAAATTTAATTATATACACTTTTGTCGTAAAATGCATACTAAGACCGAAATGTTAAAAAAATCGATTTTTCTCACGTTTTCGTGAGAAAAAAAAACAGAAAATCGCAAATTACCGCTAAACTAAGCGTTATACAAAAAAATGTTTGAAACAGAAGTTGTAGGTTTTTAAATTCTCTACAACTTTTATTATATAAGTTTTTGCGCTAAAATTTATATTAAAGCCGTAATCTTAAAAAAACTTTGTTTTTACGTGAAAACAGCCTCACCCAGAATTTCAGCAAACATGGCGCCTACCCTATCTTGTAGAGAATAAAAAATTAAGTAAAATAGCCGATTTTAAAAAAAATCGTAGGACCAGTTTTTGAGAAAATCGCAAAAAACTGAAAAATTATACGAATAAACTACTACTTCCGGTTGACCGATTTTGATGAAAATGTTCGTGTCGCGTCCGGTAGTGGTATGTAACTTAAGTTTCAAGTTTCAAGTTCGTACGATGTTCCGTTCTTGAGATATTCTGTTCACACACAGACACACAGACCAATCGCTAAAAACATGTTTTTTGGGTTCAGGGGGTCTGAAAACGTATAGATCCGGTGAAAACTCGATTTCGAAAAATCGACATGAAAACAATACTTTCCTTCCTATATATTCATATAGGCAAGAGAAAGTAAAAAAGAAACAGAGTAACGAAACCCAAGCATGAGATTATCAGATATTATAGTTATCCTTTCATTTTTTAAGTAATATAAAAGTAAAACATTTGTTTTTCAAATTTCTAATATTGAGCTTCATATTTCTGTATCTAAGAAGTAAAAGAAGTTAACTCCATTTTTGTAATTTTTCAGAAGAACCAAAAGACATGAAGTTTTTCTTTTTTAAAAAAATTCTGAATGTGTTAGAAATTTGTTTAAATTTGTACCCAATATAGCTTCTGATACAGAGATTTAAATGACAAAACAACTTTCTTAACTTTTAAACTTCTCTGACCATCCACAGAACTTGAGTTAATCAAATGAAAACAAAACATATTGTGCTAACTCTATTTGATAAAGAAACAACATTTTATTCACAACAATGTTTGAAAACATTACAGAATTCAAGCAAATTCTGAGGCCTATTAGTAAGAAAATAAATTACTTATTGTCAATAACGAGTATACATTAAGTTAAAAATAGTAGCGAGTTTAAAAATCTTCCACATCCAACAGTGGAGTTAATGTGTTTACTGCAACTTTTAAAAAATGGAAGCAAGTCAGATACCAGTTAATACAGTAAACCAGCGGTTCCCAAACTTCTATCTTTTACGCCCCCTTTTGCCAAAAAGAAAACTTCTCACGCCCCCTTACACAATTTTATTGGGCAATGAAAAATCAAGTATTAGATTGAATAACCATACATTTATTTTTTTATTTTTTGTAGCATTAGAAGTTGCAATTTAATTTTAACAAGAGACAAAATAAATCAGTGGATGGATGACCTCGCATTTTTTTTTTTTTAAAAAAGGTTGATTATTAGAAAGTGCACAACGTAAATCATTGATAAAACCAACATTGCACCGATGCTTTGTTTTTATTGTAACAAGTGCTGAAAACACTTTTTCGCACAGAAAGGTGCTTGATAAAGATAATTACAATTACTGCCGCTTGCTGTTATATATAGGCCCTACTGGGGTTAACTTGATAATACTTAACCAAAAGTGATGTTTTGTCAATTTTATCGTAATCGTTTATCACAGCAGAACCATTTTTTATTTCTAAAACTTGTTTTTTAAGTAATTCGGGCAGGAAGTCTATGTTGACACTGAAAGGATCCGTTATGGAGGGTAAAACTATCTCGAAGTCCCGCGCCCCCTTGACGTGTCTTCACGCCTCCCTTGGGAGGCGCGCCCCCCCACTTTGGGAACCGTTGCTGTAAACTATTAGATAGAGCATTTCTTGCTGATTTTAAAACTTATTTTTGCCAAAATTGGAGTAAACACCCTATAACTCTAGGGCACAGATTTTATTATCGCAAATTGTTGCCCTTCCAAGGACATCTTAGTAATGACCGTACTTCGAAACAGTTTAATCACGTAGACAGTCCGACAGGATGTCACGTACACAAAGCTAGCAACATGGATAGTAACACCCAACCCTCGCATTACCAATCTATCTTTCAAAATTCTAAAAATTCTACCACAACATTGGCCAGTCGATATTTCATATTATTATTAACATATCTGTACTAAGTTCTTTACGCTGAATAAAACGATAGTTTCCCCGTGCCGAACGATCGAGCGGTTACCGAGATAGCAAGGGTTCAGAATATTGTTAATAAATCAAAATTTAAATAACTAACGATTTAGAAATTTCGTACACGCTGTAAGAATATAATTGGCTATGTTGTGTTAACATTTCAAACTTTTTTGTCACATACTTATCGAGTTACACGCCTATAAACGCATGAAATTTGTTGCGGTATAAAAAAAACCGGGTCTTTTTGTCTTCCAACCTCGATATGGCAATTTTTAAACGATATTAAAAATATATGACTATTATAGGTGAACGCAGAATAAAATGAGCTAAATTTTAATGTAAAGTATGTTGAAATCCGACTCATAGTTTTGGAGATGCTTTGGGTTGAAACTCGGGTGTCTATAATTATGAAACCGATTGTAGTAACAGTTATCTCCTCTGAGAGTAATGAATTTCATTTATTATATAATCAGACCCTGTGATAAATGAAGCGAAATTATCATTTGCAAGGTGGAAAGTAAATGATTTTCAGAAGGCCTGGCATGCTGATAAGTATACTTTTCCACTCAGTGAGTAAGGCAATGGTAAACCACCTCACTCCTCGTTTTACTTAGTAAAGCCTCTACATTTTAAAACCACCCTTTCGGCTGATGCCCTAAACAACAACTTTCACAGGTTGTACGTAGAATATTGCATTGACTTTTTTTTATTCCTAATTTGTTTACGTTGCAATCTGTTAAATAGAGAACAATAAGCAACCCCATGACCCAATGAAATAAGAATGATGTGTATGACATGTAAATGAGGTGTAGTCTTGTACAGACCCAGGCCGACCATTCCTGAGAGAGTATGGTTAATTGAACCCCAACCATCAAAGTACCTGCCCATAACAGACAGGCGGAAAGTCAAATTATTTACTCTCAATCTGTTCATTGCAGGGCTAAAATAAATAGTTCTGTTCTTATTACAGGGTCAGCCAATTAAATGACTGAATCATTTAAGAACAGAAGAGGTAGAGGTGCAAAAGAGTTATCAGAGTTATCTCCTCTGAAAGTAATGGATTTCATTATACAGCCAGACCCTGTGGTGAATGAAGTGAAGGTGTCATTTGCAGAGTGGAAAATATGTGCTTTTCAGAGGGCTCGGCATGCTGATAAGTGACTTTTCCATTCAGTGAGGAACGCAATGGTAAACCACCTCACTCCTCGTTTTATTTAGTAAAACCTCTAGAGGTTTTAACCAGCCTTTCGGCTGATGACCTAAACAACAACATCAAAGTACACTGGTAACCACTGTCTAGTATTCAAATCCGTATAAAAGTAACTACCTTTATTAGGATTTGAATCAGGAACCTTCGTCTCCGAAAATCAGCTGTTAAAAAGCTGATTTTGGCGACGACTTTACCTCTAGACCTACCCGGTGGGTCGCATAGATTTTGGAACAGAAAAATTGCACTTTCAAGCTTATTTCAGCCGTAGAATGCATTTTACGACAAAATTTTTAATTTCTATTCTATTATTATAAGGTATTATTTCTTTTAATTTCCTATAATAAAATTTATAGGAAATTAAAAGATCTATAACTTTTATATAGAACATGTTTCTCTACAGAGCTTAGTTTAGCGTGAAATAGTGATTTACCGTATTTTTAAGACAAACTGAGGTAGATTTTCATTCTGCGTTTTTCACTCATGATTAAAATAAGGTTATGTTTATTGAGGTTAGTTTTTTGTTTATTTCTAATGTTTTATTACTGAAGTTAGGTTACATGGGTCATTATTTGCATTGGCAAGAGAAAGTCGTGTGAGTGGTTCACACCAGATTTTTTAAAATAAATAATGACGAAAACAAACTAAAAACCGTTATATTTAAAAAAAAACATAAAAGGAATAAATTACAATCAAAATGAACGCAGAAGAATGTAATATAAAAGACGAACGGAAGTTAAAAAGGACTACAGAATAATTGAATAAGAAAACCAAATAAAAAAGAACAAGCCAAAGAAGAATAAGGATGGACTGGTAATTTAATTCAGCTATAAAGTACGTTTATCTTCAGAATGAAGATAATTTTTTAAGAGACCGGTTTCATACCTGTAGTTGTCATCGTCATTACCATCATCGAACCCAACCCCTCCTACTTAAGAAACAGATATTTCTACTTCAAGTATATGATCATCATCATCATCGTCATTTATAAACACAAACCGTTACTTAAAATTGCAAAGACAAGTATAGGACAAGTTTTCTTGTCTTTAAAAATATAGCTACTAATAAAAATAATAACGATAAAAGTGGCTCGTACAGAATGAAACAAAACCTGTAACTCCAGAAAATTTTATACATGAATGATAAAATTAAAAAAAATGATATATCATAAATTTGAATGAATTTCTTGATCTTGTACTATTAAACTATGTTTTTAGAATGAATAGTACAATTCATTCATCTTATTGAGCATTCTTTCATTAATGAATTTTATATTACTAGTAGCGGTATACCGGCGCGCATTGCTACGCCCAAAAACAGAAAACATGTTTTTATGGAATATATGAAATTTATTTTATTTTATCTAAGCCCCGTTAGCGTAGTGGTTTCTACCCCGGAGTACCGAGTTCGATTACCGGTCAGGTCTGGCATTTTTTCATCACTCATTTTCATTACCATAATTATCCACCGGCTGTATTAGCAGCAATTTCAGAACAGTCAGACGTAAAACAAAAAAAAACTAATGCCAGGGCCATAAAATTATAATTGTACACGTCACTACTACGATCGATGCACAACTAATATTGCTATAAAAAATAGGGGTTGGTGGTAGAAGGGTGAAAATTTAGGAGTGTATGTATTTTTTAATGCCACATTATAAAAAAAAAATTTATACAAAAAAAACATTTTTTGGGGTGGACCACCCTTATCACTTAAGAGGTATAAAAAATAGATAAAAACCGATTCTCAGACCTAAGAAGTGTACATATAAAATTTCATCAAAATCGGTTAAGCCGTTTCGGAAGAGTATGGCAACTAACATTGTGACACGAGAATTTTATATATTAGATATACACTCACGATATTTTTACTTACATGGAAATCTCGAGACAACCTCAAGTCGCACAGCTTATAAAATGTTGTTTTATGCAGTTAAAAAACATTGACAGAGTAATAAACTGGATAAGGTGACCTGCTGAGAGCAAGCTCACTACTATGTGCTTTCTAGGTAAATAACTACAAATGACAGAAGATGTAACACCTACAAATTTAAAAAAATTTGGTTTCGGAGATATTATACAGAGTGATTCACGAAGATATGCAGAAACTTTGGGAGCCCATTGTACATGTAAAAATAATGAAAAAAGTTTATATAAACATGGGTCCGGAAATGCTTCGTTACCGAGTTACGGCTAGCGAAAGATTTCGCCCGGATTTCAGCTCACCAGGTGAAATGAAATTCTGGTAAGGTAGATTAAGGGGCGAATTCAATCGTTTCTTATGGTTTTTGACTTGATAAATTGAATAAAACAGGTCCCAGAACTGTAAGTTAAATAGTTTTTGAGAAAACCAGTGTCAAATGCAAAAAATGGAGTGAAAAAAAACACATTTTTTCATCTTAATTTTTCCGGTTAATTTTACTTTGTACTGTTATGAATAAAAATTAATTTAATCAAACATCTATTCGCTTTCTGTGTAGATAATTTCAACCGGTTTGTTCAGAATAAAATTTTCTACATGTTTTATTTAAAAATTTCAACTGTTTCTTCGTGAAATAACAAAGTCATTCTTGCCCAAAGATGAACAAATGTGTTTTTCACTCCATTTTTTGCAATTGACACTGGTTTTCTTAAAAACGATTTAACTTGCAGTTCTGGGACCTGTTTTATTCAATTTATCAGATCAAAAACCATAAAAAATGATTGAATGCGCTCCTTAATCTACCTTACCAGAATTCCAGGAAGACCTCATTTCACATGGTGAGCTGAAATCCGGGCGAAATTTTTCGCTAGCCGTAACTCAGAAACGAAGCATTTCCGGACCCATGTTTATATAAATTTTTTTTATTATTTTTACATGTACAATGAGCTCCTAAAGTTTCTGCATATCTTCGTGAGTCACCCTGTATACTCTGATGATGGTGGATCCACCAAAACGCGTGAATAATAAGAATTAAAGCAGCTTAAAAAAGTTTAGTGAAATTTATTGTATTAATATTACATAAAATCTGGTGTGAAACACTCACACAACTTTCTCTTGCCAATGCAAATAATGACCAATATAACCTAACATTAGTAATAAAACATTAGAAATAAACAAAAAACTAACCTCAAAAAACATAACCTAATTTTAATCATGAGTGAAAGACACAAAAGAAAATCAACCTCAGTTTGGCTTAAAAATACGGAAAATCACTCTTTCACGCTAAAATAGGCTCTGCAGAGAAAAATGCTTTAAACAAAAGTTGTAGATCTTTTAATTTCCTATAAATTTGATTATATACACTTTTGTCGTAAAATGCATACTAAGGCCGAAATCTTAAAAAAATCGATTTTTACACGTTTTCGTAAGAAAAAAATATTCAAATATTAAAGTAATATTATTATCCGTAATGGTATTGTTGTTGTGTTGTTTAGATGATCTGCCTAAAGGCTGGTTTGAGCCTCTACAGGCTTTACTACGTAAACCGAGGAGTGAGGTTTACCATTGCCTTCCTCACGGAGTGAAAAACTATGCTTATCAGTATGCCAGGCCCTCTAAAAAGCATTTACTTTCCACCCCGCAAATGACACTTTCACTTCATTCACTACAGGATCTGGCTGTACTAATGAAATTCATTATTATCAGAGGAGATAACTATGACTAGTATCTTTTACACCTCTACCTCTTCTATTCTAAACATAACTAAAGGGTGATTCAAATAGAGCGCCGGTTTTGATATATCAAATTAAGAGATTTATTTTATTGAAAAACTGAAAATAAATACATCAACAAGTTCATCTTACTTTCCGATTTTATGTATGAAAAATGATGTCATGCATGTGTCCTCCTCTACTGCGCTGGCACGCATCAACTCTGTCCATGAAATTGGATATTACTGCACGACAAGTTTCGACTTCCATTTGCCCGATAACCCGTCGAATTTCCTCCTTCAAGTCATTGATGTTTCGGGGTTTATTGGCATACACCAATGACTTCAGATGACCCCAAAGATGAAAGTCACAAAGCGTCAAGTCACACGACCTTGGTGGCCATTGATGGTCGGAATTACAAGAAATGATGCGATCCTGAAACCGTTCACGGAGCAACAACATTGTTTCTCGTGCAGCGTGACAGGTGGCACCATCCTGCTGAAACCACAACTCGTCAATGTCCATTCCATCCAAATGACGCCACAAAAACTCCCTAATCATCGTACAGTATCGGTCTCCATTTACTGTCATGGCTTGTCCTTCTTGATTTTCAAAAAAGTAAGGGCCGATGACACCGCCCGACCAAAAGCCGCACCAAACTGTCACTCGCTGTGCATACATTTCCCTTTCATTAACCACGCGAGGGTTTTCTAAACCCCGCATACGGCAGTTCTGTTTATTAAAAAAACCGTTTAAGTGGAAGTGCGCCTCATCACTGAAAATGATTTTGTTTGCGAAGGTGTCATCATCCTGCCGTTTTCTCAATACAAAGTCAACAAACTGTCGTCTCTTCTGGTGGTCTGCCACTTTCAAATGTTGCGTCAACTGAATTTTATACGGGTGATATTGGAGATCGTACCGAAACATTCTCCGTACAGAAGAACATCGTAAACTTAATTGTTGAGAACGGCGACGTATTGATTTTGCTGGGCTAACAGCCACATTGTCATGAACCAACGCAACGTTCTGCTCAGTTCGGCCAGAACGACGACGTCCAGAACTTTTAAGGTCGACTGTTGAACCCGCCTCAAAAACCTTTTTCATGAGCCTGCGAACTGTTGATTCATTCGGTGCTTCATTACGTCCTAGAGTACCGCGAAGTCGCCTGACAGTAGCCGCATAACTCTCTCCACTCTGGTAAAATATTTTGATGATTAACACTCGTTGCGCAATAGTAAACTTCTCCATGGTTAGACACAGACTGCGAGAGTACTACACTGCGAACAAGAGAAACTACAAGTGAATCGTCAATCGGAATGTTCTCCGAAATAGAAATGGGGTCAAACAATGTTGCCAACCGATAACCAAAAATTTACCAGCCATTTAAAAACCGGCGCTCTTTTTGAATCACCCTTTATTTACTTTCTAGTCTTGGAACTAGCAGATCGAGTGTAAATAATTTAACACTCCATCTGTATCTTACGGGCACAAACATAATCTTAACAGATATGAAATGAAGGAAGCTGAGGTACACTAACGAAGAGATCTTAAAAAGAAATCAATTTTTACTTTCTCTTGCCTATATGAATATATAGGAAGGAAAGTATTGTTTTCATGTCGATTTTTCGAAATCGAGTTTTCACCGGATCTATACGTTTTCAGACCCCCTGAACCCAAAAAACATGTTTTTAGCGATTGGTCTGTGTGTGTGTGTGTGTGTGTGTGTGTGAACAGAATATCTCAAGAACGGAACATCGTACGAACTTGAAACTTGAAACTTAAGTTACATACCACTACCGGACGCGACACGAACATTTTCATTAAAATCGGTCAACCGGAAGTAGTAGTTTATTCGTATAATTTTTCACTTTTTTGCGATTTTCTCAAAAACTGGTCCTACGATTTTTTTTAAAATCGCCTATTTTACTCAATTTTTTATTCTCTACAAGATAGGGTAGGCGCCATGTTTACTGAAATTCTCGGTGAGGCTGTTTTCACGTAAAAACGTTGTTTTTTTAAGATTACGGCTTTAATATAAATTTTAGCGCAAAAACTTATATAATAAAAGTTGTAGAGAATTTAAAGACCTACAACTTCTGTTTCAAACATTTTTTTGTATAACGCTTAGTTTAGCGGTAATTTGCGATTTTCTGTTTTTTTTCTCACGAAAACGTGAGAAAAATCGATTTTTTTAACATTTCGGTCTTAGTATGCATTTTACGACAAAAGTGTATATAATTAAATTTATAGAAAATTAAAAGATCTACAACTTTTGTTTAGAGCATTTTTCTCTACAGAGCCTAGTTTAGCGTGAAAGCGTGATTTTCCGTATTTTTAAGCCAAACTGAGTTCGATTGTCATTTTGCGTCATTCACTCATGATTAAAATAAGGTTATGTTATTGAGGTTAGTTTTTGTTTATTTCTAATGTTTTATTACTAATGTTAGGTTTATTGTTAATTATTTGCATTGGCAAGAGAAAGTTGTGTGAGTGTTTCACACCAGATTTTTAATTTGTTTTTAAAAGTGACATATTTTATTTTAGTTAATTACTTAATTCTAAAAGTAGGCCATTAATTAATGCAGTATTAATTGAAGGATGCAGTACCATTACATGTATGCAGTTATTACAGTAGATAAATACAGTTAGCTACAATTGCAATTAATAAAAGTTAAATATCAAGGACATTATCTAGTACTCAGTTTTCATCCACTATTTTAAAAATATATTTTATAATACAGTGCCAATATTTAAAATGTTTGACATTAACTGTAATTTCACCCCCAATAAATTGTTACTTCTTTTTACTTTCTCTTTCCCTTTATGAATAGTAAACGAAAGGAACCTGCCCATGACAGACAGGTGGAGTGTCAAATTATTTACACTCAATCTGTTCTTTGCAGGGCTAAAATAAATAGTTCTGTTTCTTATCACATGGTCAGCCAGTTAAATTACTAAATTATTTAAAAACAGAAGAGGTAGAGGTGTAAAAGACACTAATCAGATCAGATTTATCTCCTCTGAAAGTATTGAATTTCATCATTATACGGCCAGACCCTGTTGTGAATGAAGTGAAGGTGTCATTTGCAGAGTGGAAAATATCTGCTTTTCAGAGGGCCCGGCATGCTGATTAGCGTACTTTTCCATTCAGTGAGGAAAGCACCGTTAAACTACCACACTCCTCGTTTTACTTAGTAAAACCTTAACAGGTTCAAACCAGCCTTTCGGCTGATGACCTTAACAACAACTAACGAAAGGAAAGTAAGGGTTTTATGTCGATTTATCCAAATCGAGTTTTAACACGAATACATGTTTTCAGGATCCTGAAAAGCCTAATCCTAATTATGAAGGACGACGACGACAATATTATATTTTGTTCTTTTGAAATCACTGTATTTTCGTTTTACGCTACATTGTAATAAGCAGTCGTAAAAATTACTGTATGATCACTTTTTGTGTTTTTAAAGTCTAAATGCCTTTTGCCTTTTGTGTGTTATCCGGATTTTCGAATATCCGAATTCAGGTCTGCCCCCTGCAAGTTTCGGTTAAATGGGGTTTTACTGTATTATTATTATAACATTTTATCAATATTATTATTTTTCTTATTAATTCTTTATTTACAACAAGCAAATGTGATGATTATGATAATAATGTAAATGACATGATAGGCATGAGAGGGGTAAGGCCCCCATTGGTGCCTCCCCAAGAATGAAATTTGTGTATCAAATTAGCAGGTCTCTACTCCAGCGTCTTTTAAGGCGTCTAGGGGCATTATCAGGTAAATGGAAAGAAGAAAGTGAATGCACCAGTGGGTTCTCGTGTTCGTGTGACTTGCCGTGAAAGCGTTTGTATAAGTATTCAATGGAATTTTGTACAAGTGGTGTTTTCAAATCTGTATGTAAGGTTTTGTTGCTAACGTAAAGAGGTGCTTTTGCTATAAAGCGTGATGTTTTTGACTGGAATGCTTGAATTCGTTGCAAGTTAGAGGGTTGGGTTGAACCGTAAATTTGAGACCCGTAGGTCCATATAGGTTTCAATATATGCGTAATTTTTGTGCCTCTGGTAATTTTGATCGTTTGTGAAGTAGGGAATATAGAAATTTAAGTCGGGAATTCAGTAATAAACGTTTCCGTTTGATATGTGTGCTCCAAGTTAGTCGTTTATCAATATTAATTTAAGTATTAAAGTAAACGTGCAGGTCTATTACAAAGGAAATATTTTAAAACAATTAAATCACTAAAAGTTTTATCTCAGCTTTAACCTAGAATTTAAGCCTAATGTCGGTCGGTTATGTAATCTATTACCAATAATGAATTTATAATAAAATAGAGCGTACAATTTATAGATAAATAAATCTGAACTTAGAACTAACAGTACATATTAATATATTTTGTACTTAGATAAATATCGTTTAGTTATTAAATACGTAAACAAAATTATATATCCGCATAGTTTTGTGTGAACCACGGTAAGATCACATGTTGTTTTATGTGTTCAAATGCGTGTGTATTACTACAAAGTTAACAAAAGTAATTTTAAAATACTTAGTTTGAAACCCTGCCTTTAACAGGTAGGTGGACTGTTAAGTTATTTGCATTCGATCGATCTGCTAGATCAGGGGTTCTCAACCTTTCAGGCTCTGTGCCTCCCTTAGTAGACTGACTTTTCGTCACGCCTCCCCTGTACTATTGCAGGTAATACAATTAAATATAGGGTGATTCAAAAAGAGCGCCGGTTTTGATATATCAAATTAACAGATTTATTTTATTGAAAAACTGAAAATAAATACATCACCAAGTTCATCTTACCTTCCGATTTTATGTATGAAAAATGATGTCATGCATGTGTCCTCCTCTACTGCGCTGGCACGCATCAACTCTGGTCCATGAAATTGGATATTACTGCACGACAAGTTTCGACTATGTGGGACAAGTTTCCGTATGTGGGGTTTTCTAAACCCCACATACGGCAGTTCTGTTTATTAACAAAACCGTTTAAGTGGAAGTGCGCCTCATCACTGAAAATGATTTTGTTTGCGAAGGTGTCATCATCCTGCCGTTTTCTCAATACCCAGTCAACAAACTGTCGTCTCTTCTGGTGGTCTGCCACTTTCAAATGTTGCGTCAACTGAATTTTATACGGGTGATATTGGAGATCGTACCGAAGAATTCTCCGTACAGAAGAACATCTTAAACCCAATTGTTGAGAACGGCGACGTATTGATTTTGCTGGGCTAACAGCCACACTGTCACGAACCAACGCAACGTTCTGCTCAGTTCGGCCAGAACGACGACGTCCAGAACTTTTAAGGTCGACTGTTGAACCCGTCTCAAAAAACTTTTTCATGAGCCTGCGAACTGTTGATTCATTCGGTGCTTCATACGTCCTAGAGTACCGCGAAGTCGCCTGACAGTAGCCGCATAACTCTCTCCACTCTGGTAAAATGTTTTGACGATTAACACTCGTTGTGCAATAGTAAACTTCTCCATGGTTAGACAGAGACTGCGAGAGTATTACACTGCGAACAATAGAAACTACAACTGAATCGTCAATCGGAATGTTCTCCGAAATAGAAATGAGGTCAATCAATGTTGCCAACCGATAAACAAAAATTTACCAGCCGTTTAAAAACCGGCGCTCTTTTTGAATCACCCCATATTTGATAACTTTTTACAAAATGTTTAATACTACCTTCAATACATTTTTCAACATATAGTCAAATCACAGAACCAAAAAACTTAAAATATAATTTTTTACGAAATCTTCAAACTCTAAAATTGAGTATTGTACAATAAAATAATGGTGTTTGAAATACAAAGGCAGGAACTAACCCGGGTTAATCATAGCTTTTTTTCTATTCTAATACGATGACGCCTCCCTTGAAAATCTTCCACGCCCCCCTAGGGGGGCGCGCCCCCCAGGTTGAGAACCCCTGTGCTAGATCAAGGGTTACAAAAAATAGTTGTTTCTTATCACATGGTGAGCTAATTATATGACTAAAGAAAAATAACAGCAGAAGAAGTAGAGGTGTAAAAGACACTAGCCGGAGGAGTTATCTCCTCGGAGAGTAATGAATTTCACTATACAGCCTGACCCTGTGGTGAGTGGAGTGACGGTATCATTTGCAGGGTAGAAAAAATGATTTTCAGAGGTCCTGGCATGCTGATAAGCATACATTTATATTCAGTGAGGAAGGCAATTGTAAACCACCTCACACCTCGTTTTACTACGGAAAGCCTCTAGAGGTTAAAACCAGCCTTTCGGCTGATGATCTAAAAAACGCACAACAGTTTGAAACCATATTAACTGGAAAGGTCTCTGTAGTCCCAAGTAATTTCAATAGACGGGCGTTTGGTTAACTGACTCATGCCACCGTTCGGACCACTTTACAATCTCATATTATTTGTTCCTTGAACACTTGGGTACCTTTTTATTTTTTCTTGTCTTGTATAAATATGTAATTACATCAGGACGGAACGCATTGTTTTCATGTTGATTTTTCGAAATTGAATTTTCACCGGAAATATTCATTTTCATCACCCAAAAAAACATGTTTTTAGCAAAATTATTGTTCTGTGTAAACAAAATATATCAAGAACTAATATCGTACGAAATGAAAATTTGAACTTAAATTAGGTACTAGAAAGGAACCCGCATGAACATTTTCATTAAAATCGGTCATCCAGAAAGTTAAAACCTACAAAATTATTATTTGCACTCAACGGCTTCGAAGATTTTGAAAAAATCGCCTCATTGGCTACAATTTTTATGCACTACAAGAAAGGGTAAGTCTAGAGACATTCTTGGGAGCTCTCCTCTCGGGGTAAATTTTTTGAATTTTTTAATTGTGGCCTTATAAGTATTTTAGGGCAAAAGCGTATAATTATAATAAAATTAGTAGAAAATGAAAACAACTTTACAAACTTAGTAAATGTGATTTTTAACAAAAAAATCTGGTGTGAAACACTCACACAACTTTCTCTTGCCAATGCAAATAATTAACAATAAACCTAACATTAGTATTAAAACATTAGAAATGAACAAAAACTAACCTCAAAAACATAACCTTATTTTAATCATGAGTGAATGACGCAAAATGACAATCGAACTCAATTTGGCTTAAAAATACGGAAAATCACGCTTTCACGCTAAACTAGGCTCTGTAGAGAAAAATGCTCTAAACAAAAGTTGTAGATCTTTTAATTTTCTATAAATTTAATTATATACACTTTTGTCGTAAAATGCATACTAAGGCCGAAATGTTAAAAAAATCGATTTTTCTCACGTTTTCGTGAGAAAAAAAACAGAAAATCGCAAATTACCGCTAAACTAAGCGTTATACAAAAAAAATGTTTGAAATAAAAGTTGTAGGTTTTTAAATTCTCTACAACTTTTATTATATAAGTTTTTGCGCTAAAATTTATATTAAAGCCGTAATCTTAAAAAAACAACGTTTTTACGTGAAAACAGCCTCACCGAGAATTTCAGCAAACATGGCGCCTACCCTATCTTGTAGAGAATAAAAAATTGAGTAAAATAGGCGATTTTAAAAAAAATCGTAGGACCAGTTTTTGAGAAAATCGCAAAAAACTGAAAAATTATACGAATAAACTACTACTTCCGGTTGACCGATTTTGATGAAAATGTTCGTGTCGCGTCCGGTAGTAGTATGTAACTTAAGTTTCAAGTTTCAAGTTCGTACGATGTTTCGTTCTTGAGATATTCTGTTCACACACAGACACACACACACATAAACACACACACACACAGACCAATCGCTAAAAACATGTTTTTTGGGTTCAGGGGGTCTGAAAACGTATAGATCCGGTGAAAACTCGATTTCGAAAAATCGACATGAAAACAATACTTTCCTTCCTATATATCCATATAGGCAAGAGAAAGTAAAAACGGTACGAGGCGTTTTTGAGAAGATCGCGTAAGTGAAAAAATCGCAAGGATGATGTTTTACATTTGGTTGCCTGATTTCGGTAAAAATGTTCGTGTTGGGTCCCCTTGTTATATTTAACAGAAGTTCCACGTTTCAATTCCGTGCGGTTTTCCGTGGCACATACACAACGACCAATCGCTGAAAACATGGTTTTTAGGGTCCAAGGGGCCTGAAAACGTGTATATCCGGTGAAAACTCGATTTCAAAAAATCTATATGAAAACAATAATACTTTTCTTCATATTCATATAGGGCAAGAAAAAGTGAAAAGCTCCGAAATATCTCAATAAAAAATATTTATTAATGCGAACCGAAGCGACCTGGATTTTCTAATTCTTAATACAGTATACCTACCAATAAAATGTTTAAAAATCTGGTGTGAAACACTCACACAACTTTCTCTTGCCAATGCAAATAATGAGCAATATAACTTAACATTAGTAATAAAACATCGGAAATAAACAAAACACTACCCTCAAAAACATAAACCTCATTTTAATCATGAGCGAAAGACAAAAAATGAAAATCAACCTCAGTTTGGCTTAAAAATACGGAAAATCACTCTTTCACGCTAAACTAGGCTCTGTAGAGAAAAATGCTTTAAATAAAAGTTGTAGATCTTTTAAATTAGTATAAATTTGATTATATACACTTTTGTCTAAAAATGCATAGGCTACTAAGGCCGTAATCTTAAAAAAATCTATTTTTGACACGTTTTCGTGAGAAAAAAAA
Organism: Catonia carolina; assembly: GCA_035578175.1. Classification (NCBI taxonomy): domain Eukaryota; kingdom Metazoa; phylum Arthropoda; class Insecta; order Hemiptera; family Achilidae; genus Catonia; species Catonia carolina. The sequence continues at coordinate 28,934,102 of JAQMRL010000011.1, forward strand.
CAAAAAATCGCTAATTACCGCTAAACTAAGCGTTATACAAAAATGTTTGAAATAAAGGTTGTAGGATTTTAAATTCTCTACATTTTTGCGATTAAATGCATTTTAAAGCCGTAATCTTAAAAAAAACAATTTTTTTACGTAAAAACAGCCTCATTAAGAATTTCAGCACACATGGCGCCTACCCTATATTGTAGAGCATAAAAAATTTAGTAAACCAGGCGATTTTTAAAAAAATCGTAGGATCAGTTTTTGAGAAAATCGCAAAAAAGTGAAAAATTACACGAATAAACTACTACTTCCAGTTGACCGAATTTGATGAAAATGTTCGCGTCGGGTCCGGTAGTGGTATCTAACTTAAGTTTTAAGTTTCAAGTTTGTACGATGTTCCGTTCTTGAGATATTCTGTTCACACACACACACAAACAGACCAATCGCTAAAAACATGTTTTTTTGGGTTCAGGGGGTCTGAAAACGTGTAGATCCGGTGAAAACTTAATTTCTTAAAAACGACATGAAAACAATCCTTTCCTTCCTAAATATTCATATAGGCAAGAGAAAGTAAAAAAGAATTGAAAACATAACTACATTTAAAGAAACCCATTTTATATTTTTTATCAACATGACTGATTTGAAAGCTTTAGAATATTATTATATATATTTATAAGATTAGATGGTAAGAATTTTTGTGATCTAACACTGTTAGAAAAAAAACCAACACAAAAAATATTAGTCCTTGACAATATACGTATATAATTTATAATAAAGAAAAAACGTACAACATTAACATTACATAAACGACTAAACAGTTTTAATATTATTCCATAACGAAGTATGCTATCCAGCTACGTTCAAACAATATTCAAGGATCCTTGTTCAATGTTCTATACGCAAAAACTAGAAATGAATATATACTATATTATACTATATACTATATAGTACCTATACAAAAAGCATGGAAAATCATAGTTAGTAACGAATGTAATATACCAACGTGTGAGCGCGGGGAAGTCGGAGCTTCATCCGCGCGCTCCCGTGGGGCGAAACATCTGTGTATCCACTGCAGGAGGTTCCAGTGCACTCTCTAACTTTAATATTAAAACCATAACAATATAATACAGTACAAGCTACATTTATTTAATATATATTTTATTTCAATACTTGTAATATCTCTTGTATGTCCTTTTACTTATACCATCAATTGATTTCTTTTTTAAACGCTTTTATTTAACTTACTCTTGGATCCATCAAATCTTGCAACTTAAAATTTTAACACTTCTACCGTATCAATATGAATCAAACTTTGCACACTTGTTTATCTTCGATGACAATACGCTGTGGAGGTGTTTGTAAAAAAAAATTTTAAAATTAAAAAAATTTTTTTTTTTAAATTTAAAAAACGCTTTTATTTAACAATTACTTAAAACAATTAACTAAAAAGAAAAGAATAAAAAAAATTTACAAAAAAATCACAGAAAAAAAAATTACAAAAGAATCAAAAAAAAAATTAAAAAAAAATTTTTAAGAAACGCTATTATTTAACAATTAATCAAAAAAAATGAACTAAAAAGAAAAAAATAAAAAAATTTACAAAAAAAAATCACAGACATTACAGTTAAAAATAAAAGCGTGGCGCATTAATATATACGAGTATAATATTTTACAACGAATATTTTACAATAAATATTATATATATTAATGCGCCACGCTTTTATTTTTAACTGTAATGTCTGTGACTTTTTTTTGTAAATTTTTTTCTTTTTTTCTTTTTAGTTCATTTTTTTTTTGATTAATTGTTAAATAATAGCGTTTCTTAAAATTTTTTTTTTTAATTTTAGAAAACATTCATAGTTTGGAGAACTATTCATGTTTTGTAAGCTACTTTCTTACCAGAAATCTGTTTGAAATTGTTTTGTTTATTGATTTTTGTATAGTGTAAAGATGATTATAGAGTTCATTGTATATATTTAGTTATCTATGTGCAGGAACTTGCAAAAATTTTAGTTTTAAAATAATTAATAATAATTATTATTATTCTATATACGAGGGGTGTGGCTATTAAATAAAGAGCCTGATGTTGTAAAAATTTTATTTTTATTTTATATATTATCACTTCCTGCCCATAACAGACAGGCGAAGAGTCAAATTATTTACTCTCAATCTGTTCGTTGCAGGGCTAAAATAAATAGTTCTGTTTCTTATCACATGGTCAGCCAATTAAATGACTGAATAATTTAAGAGCAGAAGAGGTAGAGGTGTAAGAGACACTAATCAGAGTTATCTCCTCTGAAAGTAAAGAATTTCATTATACAGCTAGACCCTGTGGTGAATGAAGTGAAGGTGTCATTTGCAGAGTGGAAAATACGTGCTTTTCAGAGGGCCCGGCATGCTGATAAGCACACTTTTCAATTCAGTGAGGAAGGTATGGTAAACCACCTTACTCCTCGTTTTACTTAGTAAAACCTCTACAGGTTCAAACCAGCTTTTCGGCTGATGACCTAAACAACAACACATTATCACTTATTGTCACCTTCAATAAACACTCCTTCTCAATCCCTACAACGCTCCATGCGAATTTTCCATTGTTGGAAACAGTGCTGGAAGTCATCTTCTGTCAGCTCCTTCAGGACACGTGGCGCTTTTTCTTTTACAGCTTCCTCAGACTCAAATCTTGTCCCTTTTAATGTAGATTTCACCTTAGGGAACAGGTAGAAGATAAAAACATGTGATGGAACGTGGTTTTTTTACTTATAATCCGGAAACGAAGCGCTAGTCCATGCACTGGAAGACCCGAACTTCACCGAGAGCCAAAAAAGCTGGAATGAGCAAGTTAAAATTTAAAGCAATGATGATTTTTTTTTATATCCATGGGATTGTGTACCTTCACTGGGTTCCTAAAGGTCAAACAATTAATCAATATTACTACCCTGAGGTACTTTCTAAACTAAGTCAAAGAATAAGGAAAAAACGCCCCGAAATGTGGAAGAACAAATCATGGGTCTTCACCAAGACAATGCGCCAGCTCATTCCGTGTTATCTGTCAAGAGGTTCCTAACCAAGTACAGCATCTTAGTGTTAGAAAATCCACCTTATTCACCAGATCTTGCACCATGTGACTTCGACCTGTTCCCTAAGGTGAAATCTGCTTTAAAAGGGGCAAGATTTGAGTCTGTGGAAGCTGTAAAAGAGAAAGCGGCACGTGTCCTAAAGGAGCTAACAGAAGATGACTTCCAGCACTGTTTCCAACAATGAAAATTCGCATGGATTGTTGTAGGAATAGAGAAGGAAGATACTGAAGGTGACAATAAGTAATTATGTATAAAATAAAAATAAAATGTGTTAAAACGTCAGTCTCGTTATTTAATAGCCACACCTAGTACAATTATTACTACAATATAATTAATACTATGCTAAATTATTCTCTGGTTAGTTTTTTACTTACATTTTATGCAATATTTTTCTGTTTCTATGATCATTTATTCAATAAGTTCACTTAAAAGAAATCGGAAAGAAACCCATTTGAAGTTTTACAAGACTTTGTAAAAGATAGTAGTCAAAAATTAGTTTTTTGTCTTTAATTTTTATTACGGTACAGTAGGTCGAACTGCACAATTTCCGTATATCATATTTAACCGGCGGTGGAGAATTTTACTTTAAGGAGCAGAGGTACGCAGTGGTACATTCTCCAAGAACAACGTGTGTTGTCCGTTATTCAGACCCAGAGGTCCTCTGCTCCATTTTCGTTTTAGACGTCGCACAGTAGGGAAATAGCTAAGTCATAAGCTAGTTGGTTGCGAGTGTCGTGAGTTCGTTCAAGAAATCTACTATAGAAGGACGCGGTTAGCTCTTTTACTGTCGAAAATTTGAAATCGGCGTGGATGGTTTTATTGCTTACATAAAAAAGAGTGCCAGAAGCAAGTCTTAAGAATTCTGATTGAAAGGCCTGGATTGACTTTACGTTACTTTCTGCCACTACTCTAAAGAGCTGGACACTATAAGTCCAGATTGGTCTCAAAAGGGTTTGGTACATTAAAATTTTGAAACGGAGGTTCAAGTCTGATCGATTTCTTAGACATTTGATTCACATTTTTTTCTAACAATATATACACTTACCATAATAAAGTACACATTGGCTTTCCAAAATTCCTTACCTGAAAAAGAAAGAAAAAATTAATAATAATTCAGTCAAAAATAGTTTTTATATACATAAATGTTAAAATAATTAAATGTCTATCAAGTATTTATTCACCTAGTTCCGGACCTGAAAATAGTCTTAGTTCTGTTCTTTCTTTCGCGTTCAGTAAAACAAACCACAGAACAATTTATGAACAGAATAATTACAAAAGTAGAAGCGGTAAATATCGTAGTTGTCTTCTTCGCACATATCTGGAAATGAAATCGCTAGTGCTTGAGGGTGCATCAAAAACGAAACAACGTTTTTTTATTTTCTCAGCTTCCCTCCACACATTTCTTCTTTAAGGTATTAATTTAGGAACAGACCAATACTGCCCGGAAATTCGCAGATTCGGACCAGGTTTGGTCTCGTCAAGAGGTGACATCACTATAGTACATTTTATCTTCTTCTTCTTGCTATCAAGGATTAGGCATAAGCCTGTTCCGAACTCACAAACCATCCTGTACGTCCACACAAACACGAGACACTACAGCCCGTACACCTCGACTACTGCCATCTTCTTCGAGGTCTTCCCACCTCCCTTCTTCCAACTGGAATATATTCCGCACTTTTAAAGGTATTCTCTCCTCTGGCATCCGTTCCAAATGTTGCCTCCATTAATTCCGGTACTCTTCCACTTTTTCATTCAAGCTTAAGACACCCAACTCGGATCTAATTTCCTCGTTATGTATTACGGTACATTATGTAAAAATACAAAAATACAAGTTTTCATTCAGGACCCCTGAGCCCAAAAAACATGTTTTTAGCGATTGGTCTGTGTATGAACAAAAATATCTCAAGAACGGAATATTGTAGTCTACTACGCAGTTAAAACTTAGAATTTAAGTTAGGTACCACTAGGAGATCCTACACGAATATTTTTATCAAAATCGGTCACCCGGAAGTAGTTGTTTAATCGTGAAATTTTTCATTTTTTGTGATTTTCTTAAAACGACTCCTACGATATTTTTCTAAATACTGTATCATCTGATTTACTACCTTTATATTCTCTACAAGATAGAAAAAGCGCCATTTCTGTCGAAATTCTTAGGAAGGTTGTACTCTCGTGGTAAAAAATGATTTTTTTAAGATCGCGGCCTTAATATTAACGGATTTTTAGGGCACAAGTGTATAGCTTAAGTTGTAGAATATTAAAAATCCTGTATAACGTTTATTTCAAACAAATATTTTTACAACGCTTACTTTAACGTATCTTACTTTAACTCTAATGATAACAGACGAAAACAACAATTTTCCTGCGCCGGCCGCATTGGCGCAGTTCATAACGTGCTCGCCTCTCATCATGCGGTCCTGGGTTCGAATCCCACTCAGGCACGGCATATTTTCATACGTTACAAAAAATCATTTCATCCTTCATTGTACAATAGTTACACTCCAACGTCGTCGCTAATGACCGTTGTAGTTGATACGACGTTAAATAAATGAATTAAAAAAAACTAAAGTCGTCGCCAAAATCAGCTGTTTAACAGCTTTTACATTAACATAAAAATCATCTCATTAGAACGCTAGCATCCCCAAACTTACCCGGAAATCCGCAACGCAGACTGAAACGACGATGGAGTAGAGATATCACAGCGCAGATGTAAATTCTATCGATATATTATTCAAGATTAATCCACCGTTGGAGTGGCACTATTGAGTGGCGGTCTCCTTAGTGTCATAACGCCATTTTGTTTTTGTAAAGAATATCATATTCACTGGTTGTATTTTGTACAGTTGTGAATAAATGAACTAAGTTAAAAAAAACAACGCTTACTTACGCGTCAGCAAGTGATTTTCTGTATTTCTTTTACTAAAATCAGTAAAAAAACATTATTTTAGATTGCAGCCTTAGTATGCATTTTATGACAAAAGGGTATAAGTTATATATAATCAAATTTATAGAAAATTAAAAGAACTATAACTTTTTTAGAGCATTTTTCTCTACAGAGGTTGATATTCACTATGCATCATTCACTCATGATTAAACATAAGTTATATTAATCATTATTTACATTGACAAGAAAAAGTTGTGAGTGTTTCATACCAGATTTTTACGAAAATGTTAGATGAAAAACGTTACCAGTAAATGATTATAAATGACTTGATAACTACAAGAGATTTTTTTATAGAATCAGCTGGAGATATAAAGAAAAAAATTATAAAATTCTTTCAATAGCTAATTTATTTTTTATTTATCCAAGGTAGATATAAAATTATCATATTCATTTAAGGTAGATTTAAATTACTTGTTACCGGTAAAAGTAATTTAAATAAGAAGTCAATTTAGGATGAGAGAAAATATGCCTTGAGGGGAACATGCAACCAAGCCTTTTTAATAATACGTACATATATATATATATATATGTGAAAACGCTGACGAAGAAGAAGAACAACAAAAAGTAGAATAATAACTAATATAAAAATGAGTGTAGCAGAGAATAGAGCTGAACTTGAACAAAGCTGGACATCAAGCTTAACTCACCTCAGCAATATTACCCGTACTAAGTCGATGGAATAAGCGAAAGAAAAGGTTAGGGCCAGCTATGTTTATGAACTTACCAACTGGGTGTACATACAAAATCTACAGCCATTCCAATATTATTATATTTTCCGTTATTTTTTTTACGTTTTCTTAACAAATAAATCAGTTCACCTCTAACGGCTACATTTAGAAAAAAATTGGGTTTAAAGATAAAATTTCCATTCAAAATAAATAAATTACACGAATCCAGACATACGAACTTTATCACAGCCACACCTAACACGAAATTCACAAAAAAATATTAACGAAATGCTAGAATTAAATCCTGCCCATAACAGACAGGTGGAGTGTCAAATTATTTACACTCAATCTGTTCGTTGCAGGGCTAAAATAAATAGTTCTGTTTCTTATCACATGGTCAGTCAATTAAATGACTGAATCATTTAAGAACAGAAGAGGTAGAGGTGTAAAAGACACTAATCAGAGTTATCTTCTCTGAAAGTAATGAATTTCATTGTACAGCCAGACCCTGTGGTGAATGAAGTGAAGGTGTCATTTACAGAGTGGAAAATATGTGCTTTCAGAGGGCCCGGCATGCTGATAAGCGTACTTTTCCACTCAGTGAGGAAGGCAATGGTAAACCACCTCACTCCTCGTTTTACTTAGTAAAACCTCTAGAGGTTCAAACCAGCCTTTCGGCTGTTGACCTAAACAACAACAGAATTAAATCGGGCTCTAAAGGGCTTCTGTCGTCAACTGGAAAGAGACCCCTTAATTCTTTTTAAAATTTTTAAAAAACCCCTTAAACCTTAGATTTAACTTTAACCTTAGGTTCCCTTAAACCTTAGGTTTAAGGGAACCGGCCGGGATAGAAGGCTAGTGGCCTACACATACATTCACGTTGTGTGGCCTGTTAGTAACCATGTGACCGCTTATCAGCACGATGACCGTCTCATGGTGAACGGAACTGGAAGGGCTGCCCATTCCACCCTGGCAGACGGTAGCTAAGGGCACTCAGTCTGCCAACTAAACAGCTGAAAGCAACAGTAAACTACAGCTTTTTCTGTCTGACTAAAATTATCGTGAGGAAACTCCTTCATGTATGACTCTGGTTAGCCTTACTTAGTATTATAGTATTATGTAGGACTTCAAGAGCTTCGAAATATGAAAAATTATGATGGCGTCCTCTCTGGTAAAACATTCCGAAGATAAACTAGTCCTCCATTTGGATCTCCGGGCGAGGACTATCAGAGGGGACTTCATCAAAAAGATAAAAGTTTCTGAAATTTTTCGAGTTGGAACATGGAATGTTAGGGGTTTAAAACAAACTGGTAGAAATTGTAGGGGGAAGCAAAGATTAGAATATATAAAGCAAATTACAAAAGATGTTGGGTGTTACAGGTATGTAGATATGAAAAGACTTGCACAAGATAGAACACCTTGGAGAACTGCATCAAACCAGTCGAGAGAGACTAATGACAAAAACAAAGAATAAAATCTTACATAAAATAGCAACGAGGGTTTGCCACTGGGTGATTTCCTCAATCAAGACGAAAACAGGATATTAAACACGTACGTTTGTCAAACTATGCAGCTTCATCATTTTATGTTTTTGTTGTTTAAATTTTCAGCCGAAAGGCTGGTTTGAACCTGTAGGGGCTTTACTAAGTAAAACGAGGAGTGAGGTGGTTTGCAATTGCCTTACTCACTGAGTACAGAAATACGGTTATCACCATGCCAGGCCCTCTGAAAGCATCTACTTTCCAATATTCAAAGGAAACCTTCACTTCATTCACCAAAGGGTCTGGCTGTTTAAGGGGGTAGTCAACTCAAGAAGATGATTTTTTTTTAATTTCGATTGTTTATTGTATTTATTTGAAGTTTAAAATTTTCTAAATCACACCATTTGTTTACTTTGTACGTTGACAAAAAGTTATAAAAACATCTTGTTTAAAATAAAGCTCCCTAGCAAGGCGAGTGAAATTATTCCTTCAACTATAAGTTTTCCGGAAATGTGGTTTTTGCATGATTGTACATTCTTGGGAATTAAATATTTTGGTTTATATTGGAGATGTTTTTTTTTCAAATGTTCATAATTTCTTGCTCTATTATCTGTGGAATGATTTTTACAAAAACCATAATAGGGATTTAGTTAAAAAAATTTGTGAATACATAAATAAATGTTTTTTAAAATATGGTTTTTCTTCAATAAATTTCTTGTAAGAAAAATAAATACAAGCGCATACAACAGATAATAGACTAAAATTTTCTGGTTTTTTTAGCATAAATATCATGTTGATATCTTTCTTGGTTCCTGAGTTATTTGATTCCCCGTAAAAGCCCGCTTTTCCAACCTCACCCTTATATTAGGGGCTGTAATTAATTTTTTGGCTTGGTTCAAACGGGAGATAATTACTAGTAATTTACTCTTTCATTTAAAATAAATAATGATAAATTATAGCCAGAAGTTTTCATTTTCATTTTCTGGTTTGACTACCCCCTTAATGATGAAATTCATTACTCTGAGAGGAGATAACCGTGACTAATGTCTTTTACACCTCTACCTCTTATGTTCTTTAATGCTTCAGTCATATAATTGGCTGATCATGTAATAAGAAGCAGAACTATTTTTATAGCCCTGGAACTAGCAGATCGAGTGCAAATAATTTAATACTCCACCTGCCTGTTATGGGCAACATTATTTTATATAAACAGTACTAATTGTTTTTCTTTTGTAAAGGTACCTCCACTGCCAATTTCTTTTTACTTTCTCTTGCCTATATGAATATATAGGAAGGAAAGTATTGTTTTCATGTCGATTTTTCGAAATCGAGTTTTCATCGGATCTACACGTTTTTCTTTATAAAAAATTTAATCATTATTCTTTAAAGAACAAATTAGAGATAAAATTGCGTTAGTTCTTCACGAAGATTTGAAAATATCAACAGTTCGAGACATTCTAGACGCAACATAGACATAGACACATTAGACGCATTGTACATGAAGACAATGACCACATAAATGCAATTGTTCAATATCTTTCAACTAACGATCTCCCTGTTAACAGATGATTGAAGCGAAGGTGAAATACGGATCTTCTTTTACCACTATAAAATACATTTCAAATTAAATTTCCATGCCTGTTTAAAATCACTTCATAAAGAACATCATCCATCATCAAAGTTTATAAATCATTATCATTAAAAAAATTGGCACAACATTCCTTATCTGTACACCGGAGGTAAATGGCACAAAGTCACAATTAGCTAATTTTACAGGAGAGCTAAATAAATGTTTTTTCCAAGCCTGTTTATCTAGGCCTTTTTTTAATTAATTATTTTGAACTTAATTTTTCTTTTTTATTTAGGTCATCAGCCGAAAGGCTGGTTTGAACCTGTAGAGGTTTTAGTAAGTAAAATGAGAAGTGAGGTGGTTTACCAGTGCCTTCCTCAATGAGTGAAAAAATACGCTTATCAGCATGCCCGGGCCCTCTGAAAAGCACATTTTCCACTCTGCAAATGACACCTTCACTTCATTCACCACAGGGTCAGGCTGTATAATTAAATTCATTACTTTCAGAGGAGATATCTCTGATTAGTATCTTTTATACCTCTACCTCTTCTGTTCTTAAATGATTCAGTCATTTAATCGGCTGACCATGTGATAAGAAACAGAACTATTTATTTTAGCTCTGCAACGAACAGATTGAATGTAAATAATTTGACACTCCACCTGTCTGTTATGGGCTTAAACTTAATTTACGGTACTTTATTAATAATAATTTATGGCTTTTTAATACTTATTTCTCAATTTTTTAATTTTTTAAATAGTTTTTGAAGAACTTGGTGCCTTTCACTTCTACAACTAACATTTGTTTTTTTAATTATTCATGACTTTAAGGCAAAGCAATATGTCCATAAGTCAGTGAGATGTTTCGTGGAAACATACTGCAATGTAGGAGGTGAAAAGCATTTCGTGGACATGATGCTTATGAAAGTCTAATACCATTAGGTATCATTTTACAATATCAGAGGTATAAAGCACTATGTGAACATGGTGCCTGTGAAATTAATAATAATGCAAAGTAAAACGCTACATGTCCATATAGTGTTTTTACTTTCTCTTCCCTATATAAATATATAGGAAGGAAAGTATTGTTCTCATGTCGATTTTTCGAAATCGAGTTTTCACCGGATCTACACGTTTTCAGACCTTCTGAACCCCAAAAAAACAAGTTTTTAGCGATTGGTCTGTGTGTCCGTGTGAACAGAATATCTCAAGAACGGAACAACGTACGAACTTAAAACTTGGAACTTAAGTTGCATATCACTACCGGACCAACACGAAAATTTTCATCAAAATCGGTCAACTGGAAGTAGTAGTTTATTCGTGTAATTTTTAATTTTTTGCGGTTTTCTCAAAAACTGGTCCTACGTTTTTTTTTAAAATCACCTTGTTTACTAAATTTTTTATGCTCGAAAAGATAGGGTAGGCGGCATGTTTGCTGAAATTCTTGGTGAGGCTGTTTTTTCGTAAAAAAATTGTTTTTTTAAGATTGCGACTTAATTATGCATTTTAGCGCAAAAATGTATATAATAAAAGTTGTAGAGAATTTAAATCCTATAACTTTTATTCCAAACGTTTTTTTTGTATAATGCTTAGTTTAGCGATAATTAGGAATTTTCTGTTTTTTCTCACGAAAACGTGTGAAAAATCGATTTTTTAAGATTTCGGCATTGTACGACAAAAGTGTATAATTAAATTTATAGGAAATTGAAAGATCTACAACTTTCCACCTCACTCCTTGTTTTACTTAGTAAAACCTCTAGAGGTTGAAACCAGCCTAAAGGGGCTGATGACCTAAACAACAACAACAACATATTCATATAGGCAAGAGAAAGTAATAATGTTGAAGCCAAAAAATTCTATTAATAAAAATTACTATTAATATTACCGAAAGAAATAATTTGTAATATTTTATTAGAAACACCCAGTACGTGTATGTTATAGCCAACATGTTGTAATAGCAAATGAAGTCAAGTCAGTAAAATGGACAGACTCTGGCTGGACTAGCTTACCAGTTCTTCATCAAGAATATTATTAAAAAAACCAACGTACAGTATAGGAGAGGGTGCAATTAGGAGAGTTCAGTCATTAGAACTTCCTGTCCCCAGGTGGGAAACTGCCTTCTTCTTCTTCTTATAAATACAGCCAAGTACTTCAGTATAACTGACATTTAAAAAACAACTTAAAAACGTTGAAGTACGAATGTATTTTCAACATATCCTTCGTTACACTGCACTTTATTTACATTAACATACAATTAAGATTTTCATGAACACTTTTATCATTTAAACTTTGTTCTTCTTTTTTTTATAAATTAATATTTTATATTTATTATACTTAAAGTAGTAGTACACTAATTATAATTATACAAAAATTATAACAAAAATTTACATGAGAAATTCCTATATTTATAATTTATATAAACAAACAAAAGAATATTAAATAATACCACATTAAAAATATAAAATGACCTTCAGTGCAGCCTAGTTAATTTGCTATTAAAAGATTGATATTAATTTTAAGTAACACCGGTCGAGAAATAAATTTTGTATGGTGACCAAATGATAGAAGTAGATGAACAAAATCCACAAGAAGTTTTTGTATATTTTTCTATCATTTAAACGATCCATCATTAAAAAAAACAAATATGTTGTTAAATACTCACACGACTTACTCTTGCCAACGTAAATAATGAACAATATAACCTACGTTCAATCGTAAGTAAACAATATAAAATGAAAAACATAACCTAATTTAAATCATGAGCGAATGACGAAAAATCTAATTTGCTATTAAAAGATTGATATTAATTTTTAGTAACACCGGTCGAGAAATAAATTTTGTATGGTGACCAAATGACAGAAATAGATAAACAAAATCCACAGGAAGTCTTTCTGTATATTTCAAACGATACAGTAGGTTTTACTTGTCCATTTTTTGTTGATTTTTCTATCATTTAAACGATCCATTATTAAAAAAAACAAATCTCTTGTTAAATACTCACACGACTTACTCTTGCCAACGTAAATAATGAACAATATAACCTACGTTTAATCGTAAGTAAACAATATAAAATGAAAAACAACAAAATGAAAATCTACCTCGGTTTGGCTCATAAATACGGAAAATCACTCTTTCACGATAAACTAGGCTCTGTACAGGAAAATTCTTACAATAAAAGTTGTAGAACTTTTAATTTCCTATAAATCTGATTATATACACTTTTGTCGTAAAATGCATACTAAGGCCGAAATCTTAAAAAAATCGATTTTTCACACGTTTTCGTGAGAAAAAAATAGAAAATCGCAAATTACCGCTAAACTAAGCGTTATAGAAAAAAATGTTTGAAATAGAAGTTGTAGGATTTAAATTCTCTCTCTTTTTATTATATACATTTTTGCGCTAAAATGCATAAGAAAGCGGCAATCTTAAGAAAACTATTTTTTTACGTGAAAACAGCCTCACCGAGAATTTCAGCAAACATGACGCCTACCCTACATTGTAGAGCATAAAAAAATTGAGTAAACCAGGCTATTTTTAAAAAAAATCGTAGGACCAGTTTTTGAGAAAATCGCAAAAAAGTGAAAAATTACACGAATAAACTAACTACTTCCGGTTGACCGATTTTGATGAAAATGTTCGTGTCGGGTCCGGTAGTGATATGTAACTCAACTTAAGTTTTAAGTTTCAAGTTCGTACGATGTTCCGTTCTTGAGATATTTTGTTCGCACGCACGCGCGCGCGCACACACACACACACAGAGACCAATCGCTAAAAACATGTTTTTTGGGTTAAGGGGGTCTGAAAACGTGTAGATCCGGTGAAAACTCGATTTCTAAAAATCGACATGAAAACGATACTTTCCTTCCTAAATATTCATATTGAGCAAAAGAAAGTAAAAATATTTAAACGGTATACATTTATTAGAATTAACAGATAAAATCCTTGAAAGAAATCCCCCGGAAATACGGTACATAATTCTATTATACAAATTATAAAATTTTATACTTTTTTGTAACGGTTCTCAAATTTTTCTTTGTTAAAAATTTAATAATTAAAAAAGTCTCATCTTAAGTGTTTGAGAGAAGAGAGAGGAGATCTAGTAGGCAAGGCTGGACATCCCGTAGGGTGTGATCAGATGGCAAGCAGAACAGAACGGCATATCATATTTCGTGCGGGTGGTATAATATAGAAAGGGAGTGGGTGGGTGGGAGGTGGGAATAAACATTGATGTGGGTCCAGAGCAGAGGCAAGGCAGGAATATGTTCTTGTTAACAGATTAACGAGAATAAAAAAGTTAAATGATTTTTAAACTTTTCTGTTTATCATAAACTATGTCAAATTAATATTAGTAATGCCATTTATCAACATAATTTTTTTTTTAATCCTAATATGTGTACGTTGCAATCTGTTCAATTTAGAACAATAAGCAACCCCATGACCCAATGAGATGAGGATGATATGTATGACGTGTAAATGAGGTGTAGTCTTGTACAGACTCAGGCCGACCATTCCTGAGAGAGTATGGTTAATTGAACCCCAACCATTAAAGTACACCGGTAACCACTGTCTAGTATTCAAATCCGTATAAAAGTAACTACCTTTACTAGGATTTGAACCAGGAACCTTCGTCTCCGAAAATCAGCTGTTAAACAGCTGATTTTGGCGACGACTTTACCTCTAGACCAACCCGGTATCAACATAATAAGACTTCAAAATGATGAGAAGACATAAAATCTTTACTGGTCACAAATTTACTTTCCCGTGCTCTACATAAAATAGGCATGTAGAGAAAGAAAGTGTTTTTTCATGTTGATTTTTCTAAATCGAGTTTTCATCGAAAACTCAGGTGTGTGTATACAGGGTGTTTCGGTTAGTGTACCGGCGCTTTCTCAGCTCATTGTACTAGTAAAAAATATCTGGTGTGAAACATTCCTATATAAATAATACGTATTTGTAAATATAATACTCCTATATAATACGTATTTGTAAAAAAAAAACTGTTGCTGTTTAGGTCATCAACCGAAAGGCTGGTTTGAACCTCTAGAGGTTTTACTCTGTAAAACGAGGAGTGAGGTGGTTTACCATGGCCTTCCTCACTGAATGGAAATATACGCTTATCAGCATGCCGAGCCCTCTGAAAAGCACATATTTTCTACCCTGAAAATAACACCTTCACTTCATTCACCACAGGGTCTGGCTGTATAATGAAATTCATTACTTTCAGAAGAGATAACTCTGATTAGTGTCTTTTACCCTCTACCTCTTCTGTTCTTAAATGATTCAGTCATTTATTTGGCTGACCATTAGATAAGAAACAGAACTATTTATTTTAGCCCTGCAACGAACAGATTGAGTGTAAATAATTTGACACTCCACATTTTATGGGCAGAAAAAAAAACTAACTTATATACTTCATTTATTTTACAATAAAAACGTGCATATAAAATTGATATCATAAATTAACAAAAAACTTAAAACGGACAGAAATCAACTAACGATAGAATTGTCTTGTTTTTTACTTTATTACCACTTAAAAACGCCTCAGAAAATTAGATTTATAACCGCATATATAGTTCTAAAACTAAAAAAAAAAAATAACAAGGAGATATACGTAAAGATACCAAAACAAGAAAACGCCTTTTTTTTAAAACAATAAATTTTATTTTTAAATCCTTAAAACTGAACAACTTATAAATTACTCTTTTAAAAGTTTGTGTGTGTGTGTGTGTGTTATAATTCATAATATTATCATGGTAGTTAAAAACAGTGAAACTGTATTAAAGTCGTATATCTTAACCTTATGTAAATGATAGTAAAATAATTGAATAGTAGTAATTTCTAAACAACAGCTGTTTCCGTTGTCTTTTTAAACTTGAAAGCTCTACTTCACCTGTCTTATACTTATTCTAATGTATTATAATAGGATATGAAGTTTAAATGGGTCATCAACACTTACTTAACTTACTTCTTATAGACTTATTTTAAATAGTTATGTTGGCCTTAGGTACAAGCGGTCAACACCCATGATTATATTCTATCAATCAAAACAATGTACAGTCACTTGAGTCACGAGTTTGCCCTTGTTTGCAACGAGGGGTAAAAAGGGAAAAGCACCAGTGCGCATGCGCGACTGCTTTAATTTCAGTACAACTAACATAACAACTTGTACTATACTGTACCAAGAGCATAATATGCTCTGTATATTATACAGTATTTGCCCATAACAGAAAGACGGAGTGTCAAATTTTATTTACACACAATCTGTTAGGGCTAAAATACAAATTTCTGTTTCTTATCACATGGTCAGCCAATTAAATGACTGAATCATTTAAGAACAGAAGAGGTAGAGGTGTAAAAGACACTAATCAGAGTTATCTCGTCTGAAAGTAATGAATTTCATTATACAGCCAGACCCTGTGGTGAATGAAATTAAAGTGTCATTTGCAGAGTGGAAAATATGTGCTTTTCAGAGGGCCCGGCATTCTGATAAGCGTACTTTTCTACTCAGTGAAGAAGGCAAAGGTAAACCACCTCACTCCTCGTTTTACTTAGTTACCCCTCTATAAGTTCAAACCAGCCTTTCGGCTGATGACCTAAACAACAACAGGTACAAGCGGTTAACACCCATGATTATATTCTATCAATCAAAACAATGTACAAATAATCTCTCTTAGTCCGGCTTTGGTAAACCACCTCACTCCTCGTTTTACTTAGGAAAGCTTCTAGAGGAGTATTCTTCAACCTTATCTTAATAAAGGGCCAAATTTTTTATTATGGAAGGACCTCGGTACATCAAAATAACACTGTAGTGGTTATTGAACTGCCAAAAAATATGAAAAAAAAAATCTGGTGTGAAACACTCACACAACTTTCTCTTGCCAATGCAAATAATTAACAATAAACCTAACATTAGTAATAAAACATTAGAAATAAACAAAAAACTAACCTCAATAAACATAACTTAAGTTTAATCATATATGAAAGACGCAAAATGAAAATCGATCTCAGTTTGCCTTAAAAATACGGAAAATCACTCTTTCACGCTAAACTAGGATATGTAGAGAAAAATGCTAATAATAAAAGTAGATCTTTTAATTTCCTATGAATTTGAGTAGACTATACACTTTTGTCGTAAAATGTATACTAAGGCCGAAATCTTTAAAAAAATAGATTTTTCACACGTTTTCGTGAGAAAAAACAGAAAATTGCCAATTACCGCTAAACTAAGCGTTATACAAAAAAAAGTTTAAACAAAAGTTGCAGAATTTTAAATTCTCTACAACTTTAATTATATACATTTTTGCGCTAAAATGCATAATATAGCAGCAATCTTAAAAAAAATAATTTTTTACGTGAAAACAGCCTCACCAAGAATTTCTGCAAACATGGTGCCACCCTATCTTGTAGAGCATAAAAAATTAAGTAAATGTGGCGATTTTTTAAAAAAATCGTAGGACCAGTTTTTGAGAAAATCGCAAAAAATGAAAAATTACACGAATACACTACTACTTCCGGTTGACCGATTTTGATGAAAATGTTCGTGTCGCGTCCGGTAGTGGTATGTAACTTTAAGTTTCAAGTTCGTACGATGTTCCGTTCTTGAGATATTCTGTTCACACACACATACGCGCGCGCGCACACACACACACACAGACCAATCGCTAAAAACATGTTTTTTTGGGTTCAGGGGGTCTAAAAACGTGTAGATCCGGTGAAAACTCGATTTCGTTCGAAAAATCGACATGAAAATAATACTTTCCTTCCTATAGTCTATATTTATATAGGCAAGAGAAAGTAAAAAACTTCAACTCCGAGCCAAGGTAAATCTAGGACCTACTCTAATCAGCTATTCTCAATTATTTTTCTCGGATTCCACAGGTGATTCATACTGATGTTAAAAAATGCCAGATTCCAGTACTTATTTTATTGTTTTTAATTGTAGAGCGTGATTTGGCATTCAATGTACAAGGTTTTGTGAGAAGTTGAACAATTTTTAGTTAACCGTGAAGCTCTACTAGCGGAGAGTTGCTATGAAAAGGTTTACGTTATTTATATAGAGTAGTTTGTTATTAATACTACCTAAGTATACTACGAGTAAAAGTTAACAAGAAATGTCGACAACAATTTCAACAAAATTTAATCTTATCAACAAAACTTTTATTTATTTCTTTTTTATCAGAAGACACGATGAGCAAATACCTATTAGAAAGAATACTTGACACATAACAACATCAATCCATTTTATTTTGTTTTTATTTTTAGTTTAAAAAATAAGTTAAGTAAGAGATAAAGAAAATGTACTTATACTTTGTCTATGTAAGTATAAAAAATATAAAATACTTAACTAAGTATACTGTATTTAATGCCTTACAGGTTCATACTTAATGCCAATGACCTAACCTGACAATGTTTTCTTTTTTATACTTTAATGCTATAGTTATGTTTATTACAGGTGTTTAGATTAATTAACTTCCTTACTTATGTTAAATGTAAAATAAACATACTACGGTAATTTTAATAGTAATAAAATAACCGCTTTGTAGGCGCTAGCCTACAAAGCGGAAGGTCCACGGTTCGATTCCCGGTTAGGGTCAGGAAATTTTAACACATTAAAACCCGCCGTTACAGTACTAAAACCCACAGTAGTCGCTAATGACCAAGCTGTCGATGCGACATCAAATAAATTTAAAAAAAACTAATTTATAACATCGCGGGACAGACGTAATATTGAAAATTTTAAAAACCTAAAAGTCAGACACAATTTAAGGAAAACATTTGACGAGTCAAAATTTTCAGAGAAAAATATAAGAATTAATGCATACAAATAATTGACAGAAGAAAGGACAAAACAACAGTGGGAGAATGTAAGATTTTTTTGAAATAAAGAAATCTAAGAACACAAAAAAGTCTGGTGAGAAACACACACAAAACTTTCGCTAATGTAAATAATGAAAACCATAAATTATATTTAATCATGAGTAAACGATGTAGAATGAAAAAAACTTAATTTAAATCATGAGTAAATAACGTTAAATGAAAATCAAATTCTGTTAAACTTGGGTATTTCGATAAGAAAAATATGGAAAATTACTAATTGACGGTAAAACTAAGGTTTGTAGAAAAAAATGTTTGACATACAAAATGTAGCTTTTTAAATTTTCTACAACTCTGATTACATACATTTTTGCTTTAAATGGAAATTAAGGCCTCAATCTTAAAAAAAGAAATTTGTAACGAGAGTATAGAACTCAGAAATTTCAGCAGACATTTCGCTTACCTTATTTATCATGCAGAGTACAAAAAAATGTAAATAAGGCGATTTAAAACAAAATCGTAAGAGCCATTTTTGAGAAATTTAAAAAATAAAATATCCAACAAATAAACTACTACTTCGGTTGACCGATGTTGATGAAAATGTTCCTGTCGGTTCCCATTATAGTACCTAAATTAAGTTCAAGCCATTACTTCCTACAATACTCCGTTTTTGAGTAATTCTGTTCACATACACCTATAGATAAATTCCTTACCTATATCTCATATAGGGCAAGAGAAATAATTAAAATGTTTTACATTTTTGAAAATAGAATAACAAAAGTGGTTAAAAAACCAAAAAGGACTTTTTTACTTTGAAAACTTTAACAGACAGGGAAAAGTTTAGGAGAAAAACTGACAAGTCGAAATTTCCAAAGAAAAAATCTTCTTTCTTCTTTAGGTGCCAATCCGATTTCGATTGGTTACGTGCTCGTCTCTCATCATGCGGTCTTGGGTTCGAATCCCATTCAGGGACGGCATATTTTCATACGTTACAAAATATCATTTCATCCTTCACCGTCTGCATTAGCAGTAATTGCAGAACAATCGGACGTTAAACAAAAAAAAAATCCGATTTCGAAGTTGCCGATCATCATCGGTATCTGCACCTTATTCGTTGTATTTTTTAACAGTTCCGCCGAATTCTTCTCAAACAAAGTCCTATGGTTTGTCAACCAGGATATTTTCTTCGTCCTAGCACTCTCCTTCCTACGATCTTAACTTAAGAGTGTTTGCTGAAGCAAGATGTATCTTCCTTCATTGCTCATAATGTACCCAAGTATAACAACTTGCAGCATTTAATTGTGTCAACGAATACCAAGTTTCCAAGTTACAAAGTCTAACAAGTGCCAACTCTTCGCAACACTTCCAAGTTCATCCCCTCTGTGTCCACGGTATCTTCAAAATTCTGCGATTGTCCCAGTTTAAAAACTTCCTTCATTTCTCATAATGTACCGAAGTATAACAACTTGCAGCATTTATTGAGTCAACGAATCCCAAGTTTCCAAGTTACAAAGTCTAACGAGAACCAATTCTTCGCAACACTTCCAAGTTCATCAACCTCTGTGTCCACGGTACCTTTAAAATCCTACGATTGTCCCAGTTCAAAAACTTCAATCTTTGTAAATGGTAGAGAAACAATGCTTCGCAAAAATAGACAGAAGAAACAAAAAAACTGCAGATTGAATGAATGAAGGGATTTATATATAGAACCTAATCTGAACTATATAAACGTGATCCTTAATGGTCGAAACCCAAAAAAAATCAGGAACTTAGAAAATAGGTTAAAAATTATAGAAATATGACAAACTATTAAATTATGTTTTTTTCAACAACGATACTTTTTATACTATTGTTAAAGAAACTAAAATAAAAAACAAACCTCTCGTTTTTCAATAAATTCCAGTAGCCTTAGGATGTGTTAAGATTTGTAATATGTTCCATGTAAAAACATCAAATAATAATACAAAAAAAGAAAGGAAAAGTATAAGAATAAGAAAAAGCCAGGTGTATTCCTGAAGTATTCTCACACTCGACAAGAGGGTGTCGTTTATGAACTGAGACTCCATTATTTGGTTCTTTTGTCCACCACTCCCCCGCCTATTCAGCCAACTACTTCCACAACTAACCTAAAACCGAAAAGTCCCTTTCAACCTGCACCTCAAGGGAGCAGGTGGTCTTCCGATCCACCTCTTCACAAAACTAGAGCTAGATCTACGCATTTTCTAGGTTACAAATGTTCTAAGGGTACCGAAATTTTGTAAATTTATGATATCCTGGATTTTTACTAAACCGGAAGTGCGTTTTATATCGACTTTGTTTTTAATTTATAAAATTTTTTACATTGACAATTTTTATGTTAAACTTAAACTTTCCCCACAACAAACAGGTGGAGTGCTAAATTATTTGCACTCTATTTGCTAATTCAAGGCCAACAATAAAGTTCTGTTTCTTATCACATGATCAGCCAATTACATAATTGAAACAATTAAGAACAGAACAGATGCAGCTGACTCGCGGCGACGATTTTACCATCACACTAACCCGGTGGGTAATCACTGTCTAGTATTCAAATCCGTAAAAAAGAAACAAACTTTACTAGGATTTAAACCACAAAACCTTTGTCTCCGTACAGCAACTGTCAAACAGCTGACTCACGGGGACGAATTATCCATTAGACAAACCCAGTGGGTAACCACCGTCTACTATTCAAATCCGTAAAAAAGTAAAAACTTTACTAAAACTAACTAACTTACTAACTAACTAACTAACTAACTAACTAACTTTACGATTTGAACCACGAAACCTGTCTTCGTACATCAGCTGTTGAATAGCTGACTCGCGGCCACGACTTAACCATTAGACCCAATCGGAGGGTAATCACTGTCTAGTATTCAAATCTGTAAAAAATAACAAACTCTACTAGGATTTAAACCACGAAACCGTACAGCAAATGTCAAACAACTGACTCACGGCGATGACTTATTCATTAGACCAACCCAGTGGGTAATCACTGTCTAGTATTCAAATCCTTAAAAATGAAACATCTTTACTGAATTTAAACCACGAAACCTTTGTCTCCTTACATCAACTGGAAAGAACTGACTTGCGGTAACGACTTTACCAGAATACCATTTGATTTGTATTGACAAATAATAATGAAGAAAAGATCAATTGTAAGTTCCCAGTTACTACATCAATAAATAATAATTGTGCAATATTAACAAACGATTACTAAGAATTCATTAAAGAAGCAGCCATTCACTAAAATGTTTGATTCTCAAGTAGTTTAGATCAGATGCTTATACAGTAGGCCTAAAACATTTGTTGGTGATGTGTTTTACGTCACTATACCAGTTAAGATATCGTCAATTAATTTGTTATGTCCACCAATTGACTCACAGGCCAGTGTCACTTCATTCGTAATATCTTCTCTTGAGAACGTCTTCACTATTACTATAACTAACTGCAAGAATACTTTTATACAAGCAAACATTAATTTCTCTCTATATTACAGTGTATAAAAGTTAGGTACACACTAGCGATTATTAATCGTGTGGTGTTCAGTTACGTGTGAACATTTAAAGTTAAATATAGTGTTAATTTTATATTTTGGTTGCTGTACACAATACAACGCAGTCTTCTTCTTCTTCACTTCCAAGGATTAGGTTTCTTGAACCTGTTCCGGTACCCATCTGTTCCTCGGTCGTCCTATATCTCTTCTTCCTGTAGGTTTGTAGTTTCTGGCGGCTTTTGGTATTCTCTCGCCTGGCATGCGATTCAAATGGCTGCACCATCTGCTCCTGTTCTGCTTGATTTTGTCTAGCAACGGTAAAGCATTCAGCGTTTTTCTAATTTCTTCATTTCGTAGCCTATCTCTTCGGCTGCATCCATATACACTTCGTAAGAATCTCATTTCTGCAGCCTGGATTTTGCTGTCTACCTTTTTTGTATGTATCCAGGTAATTAATTAGTATTAGTTAATTGTTGTTTAGGTCAATAGCTGAAAGGCTGGTTTGAACCTCTAGAGGTTTTGCTATGTAAAATCGAGGAGTGAGGTGGTTCACTATTGCCTTCCACACTGAGTTCAAAGAGTATGCTTATCAGCATGCCAGGCCCTCCGAAAAGCATCCACTTTCCACACTGCAAATGACACCTTCACTTCATTCACCACACGGTCTGGCTGTATAGTGAAATTCATTACTCTCAGAGGAGATAACTGTAACTAGTGTCGTTTACACCTCTACCTCTTCTATTCTTAAATAGATCAGTCATATAATCGAGTGACTATGTGATAAGAAACTGAACTATTATTTGTAGCCCTGGAACCTATAGATCGAGTGCTATTAATTTAACACTCCAGCTGCCCGTTATGGGGATATTAGTTAATTAGTATATGATTTTATATTTTGGTTTGAAACGCAGTAAAAAGTATTCTGCAAAAAACTTCTAAAAACGAATCTAAAACTACAGTAAAAAAAATATTATTCCTTTACATGGAGCCACAAAGCTCCAGACCTGGATATTGAGAAAACCGGAATAAACCTAGATAACTTAATGAACCGAACCAAATTCAGACAACTACTTACGAAGTTTAAGGGCTTCCATAAAAAAGAGAGAAAGAAGAAAAGAGAAAGCCTACAGTGAGCGAATGCTGAGATTGTGGGCTGAAAAAGAGCTTCCAAAAACGACTAGTCACCTCACGTGGTACAAAATTGGTTCTATTTTTATCAAAATCAGTTTTTGATAAAAATGTTCCTGTCGGATCCCCGTGTGGTACAGAACTTAAGTTCCAAGTTTCAACATAGTAAGCTATTCCGTTCTTGAGGTATTTTTCACACGCACACACACACACACACACACACACACGCACGCGCGCGCACATACACACACACACGCGCGCGCACGCGCGCGCACGCACACACACACACACACACACACACACACCAATCGGTAAAACATGTCTTTTTTGTGTTCAGGAGGCTTGAAAACGTGTATTATTGGTGATAACTCGATTTCGAATAAATCGACATGAAAATAATACTTTTATAAAGAAAAAGAAAAAATTAAAGAATAAGTTTTTCTTTTCCGCATAGCAGGCAGGCGGAGTGTTAAATTATTTACACTCGATCTGCTAGTTCCAGGGCTACAAAAACTAGTTCTGTTTCTTATCAAATGTTCAGCCAGTTACATAACTTAAGCATTTACGTACATAAGAGGTAGAGGTTTAAAAGACACTTTTTAGAGCAAAATAATCCATTGAAAGTAATGAATTTCATTATACAGCCAAACCCTGCGGTAAATGATGTGAAGATGTCATTTGCAGGATAGAAATTAGATGCTTTTCAGAGGGCAGGCAGATAAGCATTACTTTTTGACTCGGTAAGGAAAGCATTCGTAAACTTACTAGTAAGTGCCTCTAGAGGTTCAAACCACCCTATTTTCGGCTGATGACCTAAACAACAGCAATTTTATAGTGATACCAAAAAGTTGATACTAATGACCTAAAAAATTGATGAAGCAGCTCTATATAAATAAATAAAAGTTAAGTAACATGAAACATAAGAATTTCTTGGAACCCCTTTTATCACTCTTATTATTACGTTAACATTTTTAAAATCTCGGTCCACCTCGAAAATTCTCGAACACACATTTCCTTTAGATATTGTCACAGTATGTAATAAATGTTTATGTGTAACAGAAAGAAAATATTTTTTTATTTGGTTCTTCAAAAGTGTGTTAGACGCTATGTTATTATTTTTAAAAGTAAAACATTTTCATGTTTACTCTGATGATAAAACTGATTCATACAGAGATTATGCCATTACATTGTAGGCTAGCGCGCTAACCTCTTCGCCACGAAGGCACCTAAATGTTTATTTGTTTTACAATAAAAACGATCATAAGGTATCGACACTTATGTGAATAACGATTATTCAGAATAACACCAATGCGGCCGTTTTTTGTTCATGTTTTAAAAATCGACAAGTAAACAATACTTTCTTTCCCTATATTTTCATATAGGGCAAAAGAAAGTAAAAATATAACTGCGAAGCGTAAAATTTTATAGTGATACCAAAAAGTAGATACTAATGACCTAAAAAATTGATGAAGCGGCTCTAAATAAATAAAAATAAATAAATAAAAGTAAAGTAACACGGAACATAGGAATGATATAATCAATAATGATATAATAATTTATTTTGAAATCGTCAAAATGGTTTAATTTTTATATGAGTATTTGTAATAAAGAATGCACAAAATAAACGCTTTGATGATTTAAGTAAGGTTACTCGTGTGTATCATCCTCAAGAAATTGTTTTATTGGCTTTACTCTGATCTTTTGCCTTCTTCGCCTTGACTATTCTACACTACATTTTATTCCCATCGTTTATCGTTTGTTTCTTTCTTTCATCTATCTTTATCACACATTTTCTCCCATGGCATAGTTTATAAATACAGTATGTAGGCTTAACGTATAATACTAGCTGGTAGGCGTTTATGGTATACACAGTATTCTCTAAAGTACACACGCAATAAAAATACTGTACTAAATCATTATGCAACCATCTTGTATTCGAAATAATTATCCGTCTTTCGGTACATCATAATTAGGCCACTACATTCCTCCCTTACTCTCTCTCTCTCTCTCTCTCTCTCTCTCTCTCTCTCACTAACTCACTATACAGTACATGTATAAATATATTCTTGGTACATAAGAAACGATGGCTGTACTACATGAAATGTTTTACGACTTCTACTGTTCACTCTTCATTAATAATATTTGTATAAGAATAATTAGTTAAAAAATATTTGCAGTATTACAATGTAACGATAGTTAATAACTGAGATTGTTTTTCAAAACTGTTTGTTCGTGATTCATAAATAATTTTATTTATGAACCCATTCAACCACACGATATTCCAGAGTACACTTAAATTTTCACGGAGTTTTCTTAACCTTTTATACGTTTTAACTGCCCATAACAGACAGGTGGAGTGTCAAATTATTTACACTCAATCTGTTAGTTGCAGGGCTAAAATAAATAGTTCTGTATCTTATCACATGGTCAGCCAATTAAATGACTGAATCATTAAAGAACAGAAGACGTAGAGGTGTAAAAGACACTAATCAGAGTTATCTCCTCTGAAAGTAATGAATTTCATTGTACAGCCAGACCCTGTGGTGAATGAAGTGAAGGTGTCACTTACAGAGTGGAAAATATGTGCTTTTCAGAGGGCCCGGCATGCTGATAAGTGTACTTTTCCTCTCAGTGAGGAAGGCAATGGTAAACCACCTCACTCCTCGTTTTACTTAGTAAAACCTCTACAGGTTCAAACCAGCCTTTCGGCTGATGACCTAAACAACAACACGTCTTAAAAGGAACAATATTTGAGTCACGTACACGTAGACTATTAAAAGGGACAAGATTAGAGTCTGTGGAAGCTGAAAAAGAGAAAGCGGCACGTGTCCTGAAGGAGCTGACAGAAGATGACTTCCATCACTGTTCCCAACAATGAAAAATTCGCATGGAGCGTTTTTTTTTTTTTTTTTTTTTTTTTTTTTAATACTTATCAGTATTGATAAGGAGTGTATATATATATATATATATATATATTTTTTTTTATTTAACGTCGCATCAACATCAAGGTCATTAGCGACGACGTTGGGGTGTAACTGTGTGTAATGAGGATGAAATGATTTTTTGTAACGTATGAAAATATGCCGTGCCTGAGTGGGATTCGAACCCAGGACCGCATGATGAGAGGCGAGCACGTTACCAACTGCGCCAATGCGGCCGGCAAGAAGTGTATATTGAAGGTGACAATAAGTGATTATGTATAAAATAAAAATAAAATTTTTTACGTCAGTCTCGTTATTTAATAGCCACACACGAAAATCAGCTGTTACACAGCTGATTTTCGGAGACAAAGGTTCCTGGTTCAAATTCTAGTAAAGGTAGTTACTTTTATACAGATTTGAATGCTAGGCAGTGGTTACCGGTGTACTTTGATGGTTGGGGTTCAATTAACCATACTCTCTCAGGAATGCCCGACCTGAGTCTGTACAAGACTACTACTCATTTACACGTCATACATATCATCCTCATCTCATTGGGTCGTGGGGTTGCTTATTGTTCTGAATTGAACAGATTGCAGCGTACACACATTAGCATTACAAAAAAATAAAAAATAAATATTTCAATCATTTGTTACAACGCATAGTTTAGCGTCAATTAGAGTTTTCCGTATTTATAAGACGAAAAGAGGTTGATTTTCATTTTGCATCATTTACTCATGATTAAAAATAAGTTACATATTTTATTATTTACATTTACAAGAGAAAGTCATGTCAGTGTTTCACACCACACTTTTTTCAAATAATGACAGTCAGTTTAATTTATGAAACAATTTGATTTATGGTTATAGCAATAGGATCTGGTATAATTAAACAAATTAAAATTATTAATAATAATGTTAAAACATACCAACCTATATGACTACCTACCAGTCGGTAGGTGTATATAAGAATTTAAAAGAAAAATTTAAAACAACCAAAGGAACCCTGAGGTCAGTCGAATGTGGCAGATCTAAAACAGATAACTGGGAACTGGTTTCAGACGGAAACGATTCGTGCGACTTCCGGCCTTCATTTTGCAGAGTTGAAATGGAATGGAGTCCCGGATCGTCGGTTCCATACATTATTTCATTTTACTTTTTATTTTTTAAATAATGCAGCTTTTGTTTACTGTGGATAGTAGTTTACTTTGGTTCAGAATTATTTATTCTTTTATAGAAATCAACAACAATCGTCGAATTTATTTGTTTAGTTGTGAAATACCGTACTACTCAATGTTTTTATTATTCGTTATTTTAGGCATTCTTGTTCGTTTGTTTAAATTTATATTTCAAAATACCATTTGTTACTTGCATCCATTTTAAATCACTAGATAAATTTAAAATTCACAAATAATTAAATCCGCATTTCGGTGGATCAATCGGTAGAAAGCGTAACAGCAAACCGACGTTCTAAGGTTTGATTCCAAAGTATCGAAAATGTAACAGGTTCATACGGTAGCCTACGATTTTTTCACGTAGTAGAAATGCCTAATGCTCCAAGAAAAATTAGTTTTTTTTGCGTCCAAGTTTCAAGTTTGTACGATGATCCGTTCTTGAGATATTGTGTTCACACATACACAGACCAATCGCTAAAAACATGTGTTTTTGGGTTCAGGGGGTCTGAAAACGTGTAGATCCGGTGAAAACTCGCTTTCAAAAAATCGACATGAAAACAATACTTTCCTTCCTATATACATATATTCACATATTCATATGTATATTCACATAGACAAGAGAAAGTAAAAATTGATCAAACTTCTATAGTTTTGTTCTGTCATTCGAAATTTCTTCAACTCGAATTAGTACCATATCTCTACGTGGTTCGAGTTATGGAGACTCAACTGTAATAATAATAATAACATGCTGGGTAAGAGAGGAAATGGAAGACCGAGAAACAAGAACTCAGAAGGGTTAATGAAAAATATAAAATCAAAAATATTATAAGCACTTTAGTATGAGGAATCTAAGAACCATACAGTGAATAAATTGCTTACATATATCTACAACAAAACTGATGTATTATAAAACCACATAAAAATCGCCAACTTTTTTTTATATAAATCATCTAGAACAAATTATCTTACAGATCATTTTAGTAAGCAACCCGATATTACCAAGTAATGAAGATTATTATATATATATTACAGAATGATTTCAAAAAAAAGATTCTTCACTTAAGAGGAATGTTGTACTCTTACAGGATATTGACATATATAGTGAAAATTATAATAGTAATATAAAAATAAAAAAAGAGTTTAATATTTCTTAAATTATTTATTCGTTCGTTATTGTATAACAAAATCATTAAGTCTAAAGATATTGTGGTTTATCCAGGCAGTAGAGCGTAAAAAAAATCTTGAATACAATTCAAAAATTCATTCACTAACCATATCTGATTCATCGATATAAAAATACGTCTAGAGTTCCTTTTAACCCCATAATAATATGCAATTTCATTTTTAAATTTAAAATGAGATTACAATTTAAGAACACTTTTCGTGTACGTACAAAAAAAGTATTCATAAATAAAAATACAGTCTGTGAGGTGATTGAGTCTGTATTTTGATTGATGATGTGTTGTTGTTTAGGTCATCAGCTGAAAGGCTGGTTTGAACTGTAGAGGTTTTACTAAGTAAAACGAGGAGGGAGGTGGTTTACCATTGCCTTCCTCACTGAATGGAAAAGTACACTTATCAGCATGCCGGGCCCTCTGAAAAGCACGTATTTTCCACTCTGCAAATGACACCTTCACTTCATTCACCACAGGGTCTGGCTGTATAATGAAATCCATTACTTTCAGAGGAGATAACTCTGATTTATGTCATTTACACCTCTACCTCTTCTGTTCTAAAATTATTCAGTCATTTAATTGGCTGACCATATAATAAGAAACAGAACTATTTATTTTAGCCCTGCAACGAACAGATTGAGTGTAAATAATTTGACACTCCACCTGTCTGTTATGGGCAGTTGATGGATGATACTACCCGCTAATGAGCGGGTAACAGTACAGGTATCATACATTTATACAAATATCGTACACAAATGAGTCACAAAAAATTTTTTTTAATGAAACTAATGTAAAAATGTAAAGAAATGTCAGTAATGTTACATATGATCAGAAATCGAACCCGGGACCAGCTGTACAGTCCAGCACACTGAGCAAAGAAATGTCAGTAACGTTACATATGATCAGAAATCGAACCCGGGACCAGCTGTACAGTCCAGCGCACTAAGCAAAGAAATGTCAGTAACGTTACATATGATCAGAAATCGAACCCGGGATCAGCTGTACAGTCCAGCGCACTAAGCAAAGAAATGCCATTAACGTTACATATGATCAGAAATCGAACCCGGGACCAGCTGTACAGTCCAGCGCACTAAGCAAAGAAATGTCAGTAACGTTACAACATATGATCAGAAATCGAACCCGGGACCAGCTGTACAGTCCAGCACACTGAGCAAAGAAATTTCAGTAACGTTACATATGATCAGAAATCGAACCCGGGACCAGCTGTACAGTCCAGCACACTGAGCAAAGAAATGTCAGTAACGTTACATATGATCAGAAATCGAACCCGGGACCAGCTGTACAGTCCAGCGCACTAAGCAAAGAAATGTCAGTAACGTTACATATGATCAGAAATCGAACCCGGGACCAGCTGTACAGTCCAGCGCACTAAGCAAAGAAATGTCAGTAACGTTACAACATATGATCAGAAATCGAACCCGGGACCAGCTGTACAGTCCAGCACACTGAGCAAAGAAATGTCAGTAATGTTACATATGATCAGAAATCGAACCCGGGACCAGCTGTACAGTCCAGCGCACTAAGCAAAGAAATGTCAGTAACGTTACATATGATCAGAAATCGAACCCGGGACCAGCTGTACAGTCCAGCGCACTAATTACTACACTACTAAGACGTTCAAATTACTTTAAACGTACGAGTAAACAACCACTATAAAAAATAAGAAGCTTCTATGTAAATAACACACTTATTTTTATCAATGTAAGTAATCATATTGTAACAAAAACTATGTAAGCCTATTTATGTAAATACAAAGATAGAGAAGAGGTCTCAATCTCATTGGGTATTCAACGCGCGGACAGGACATTTAAATTCAAAACGTGTACGATGAGCACGTACGTGTGTGTAGATACATTCTTTTATGTTTCATATAAACAATAACTACCACAATAATAAGTAAACTTAATTTCGTTGATTACTATTAATAACACATATAAACTCCATAATTTAATTAACTTTTCTTTATTAAAATAATTATATTTATTATCAAATTGTTACATGTGCTCGCGCAAAAAATACAAAATCATCCGTGGAGTACTTACACACATGAAGAAAGTTACCGCATGGACATCACCCAGAATTTTACCGCCTTTTATTCAATAGATTATCAATATCTATGCTTATGTGTAAAACTACCAATCTTTCTCTCGCTGTGCTTCACAACAAAATAGGCCCCCAAGAATTTCAGCAGACATGGCGCTTACCCTATCTTGTAGAGCATAATAAAATAATTAATAAATTTTTTTTTACAAGTCTGCAACATTACAATCTGTTCACGTGAAACAGAACAATTAGAAATTTAGATAAATGTTAGTTAACATAATTACAATTTCATTATAATGTTAATGAAATTGAAAATAGTAACAAATTAATTAGATAAAAATGATAATAAATGTAACAATGTTCTTTAAAACCTATAACCTAAATCAAAAACACTATGTCTTTTCTGTCTTGAAAATCCGGTATCAATGTTATTTAGCAGATTCAGAGCCAAGAAGTTTTTGGATAATGATTAAGTCTTTCTGCACATTTACGGATGAATTTTGATGTAGTTTGTTTCACTGAGTCAATATTAAGATCGGTATAGATATAGGTGTTTTTGATGTACCACGGAATTTGTACATTCCGTGGTATGTACAAATACCACGGAATTTGTACATACAAATTCCGTTGTATGTACAACGGAACTTGTATGTTCCGTTGTACATACAACGGAATTTGTTTGTACAAATTCCGTTTTGTACATACAAAACGGAATTTTTGTATGTACAAAAATTCCGTTTTATGTACATACAAGTTGTATGTACAACTTGTACATACAACTTGTATGTACAAATGAAACAGTTTTTTCATTTTTTCAGAAAAAACTGAAAAAACGTTTTCAGTTTTTTCAGTTCGAATAAACTTATTCGAACTGAAAACGTTCGAATAAGTTTATGTTTGAAGTGCTGGATGTACCCTACAATTGAAGCCCATATGTCCACATGGGTTTTAAAAGGGATTTATAAAAAATAATTTTTGATTCGTTTGACAAAGGTGAGTATTTACCAATTAACCAGTGTTGTTTACATACTGTCAGCTCAAGCTGTTTCTTTTTAGTTGTTATGTGATGTTTCCATAAGAAGCGACGATCTAAATGTAGTCCCAAGTATTTTACTGTTGTGTTGTGTGGTAGTTCAATGTTTTTTAACGTTAATAAATTTAATAAATGAGGCGATTTTTAAAAGAAAATCGTAGAAGTCATTTTTGAGAAAATAGCAAAAAAATGAAAAATGGCACGAATGAACTATTTCTTTAAGGTGACCGATTTTGATGGAAATATTCATGCCGGGTCCTCTGCTGATACCTAATTTAAGTTGCAAGTTTCAATTTCGTACAATATTTTATTCTCCAGATATTTTGTTTTCACACCAATCGCTAAAAATTGTTTTTTGGGTTCAATGGGGGCTGAAACCGTGTGTTTCCGGGGTAAATTCGACATGAAGACAATACTTTCCTTCCCTATACATTCATTTAGGGTGTTGTTGTTTAGGTCATCAGCCGAAAGGCTGGTTTGAACCTGTAAAGGTTTTACTAAGTAAAACGAGGAGTGAGGTGGTTTACAAGTGCCTTCCTCACTAAGTGGAAAAGTATGCTTATCAGCATGCCGGGCCCTCTGAAAAGCACACATTTTCAACTCTACAAATGACAACTTCATATCATTCACCACAGGGTCTGGCTGTATAATGAAATTCATTACTTTCAGAGGAGATAACTGACTAGTGTCTTTTACACCTCTTTTGTTGTTAAATGATTTATTCATTTAATAGGCTGACCATATGATAAGATAGTTCTGTTTGTTATCACATGGTCAGGCAATTAAATGACTGAATCATTTAAGAACAGAAGAGGTAGAGGTGTAAAAGACACTAATCAGAGTTATCTCCTATGAAAGTAATGAATTTCATTATACACCCAGACCCTGTGGTGAATGTAGTGAAGGTGTCATTTGCTGAGTGGAAAATATGTGCTTTTCAGAGGGCTTGGCATGCTGATAAGTGTACTTTTCCACTCAGTAAGGAAGGCAATGGTAAACCACCTAACTCCTCGTTTTACTTAGTAAAACCTCTAGAGGTTCAAACCAGCTTTTAGGCTGATGACCAAAACAACACATATGATAAGAAACAGAACTATTTATTTTAGCCCTGCAACTAATAGATTGAGTGTAAATAAACTGACATTCCACCTGTCAGTTATGGACAGATCATTTAGGGCAAATGAAAATAAAAAAATAAAAAAAACACTACTGGGTGTTCTATTCAAATCAACACCAAAATAATCAAAATCAAAATGGATGGTAATTAAAAATTGTACGACGATGACCGATAAAAAAATGCTGAATAATTAATTGGAATATCCAAATTGAATAATATGATACGTTTAACCTATGTACTATACATCAAATGAGTCATTATCATTATAAATGTTTAATAATAAAAATGATTAATGAAAGTTAATTCAATTTAATATTGTTTTATTGCATTTTAATTATACTAATACAATCATATCAAATTTGTAAGGAATTGAATCAGATATTAATCACTGAACAATAATTTTATAGAATTAAATAGGCCTAAATGTTAAACGTTTGTAATACGATGCGGTTTTATTACAGTAATAAAACGTCTTTAAGTTTATTATTTTACAGATTAGATTGTTTGTAAGTAAAAAATTAATTTCTTTCGTACAGGGCCATTTCTGGAAGTTCTTTTTGCTTCCCGCAATCTTTACATTCTTTCAATCTAGGATATTCTCCTTTCTACAGAACATCGAATTTCTGCTTTTGTTCTTCGTGGAAATCCTTGAAGTCACTAAATGTTTTCTCTAGAATTTTTTATTTACACTGTAAAATTGTACAATAATGTGATGATTATGATAATTGTGTAAATGATATGATACTCAAGAGAGGGTACGGCCCCCATTGGTGCCTCCCCAAAAATCAATTTTTTGTATTAAAGGTACCCGGAAAAAAGAAAATTGAAAATTTTAACATTTCCTGTTTTTTGCATATTATTAAAAGTCGGAGAGGTTTCTGCATCCAACGATACATAATTTGTTGGGTTTTTTGCAGTTTTTATCCCCCCCCCAAAAAAAAAATATGTTGAACCCTTACGTTATTTTCTAAACGTTACCAGTTTGCATAAACATCTCTATTTTTTTTTTTTTGAATGACAAAAGATAATTAATTCATAACTTTTTTATATTTTGTACAATATTTTTGTTTTAAAACTTTTAAGTCGGCGTGAGACCAGCTACGAATGTAACATTAGAGAAATTTCCACTTACAGGTATAATATGTTCGCTGTTATTTTTTTCTTGTTTCCCGTAAAATAGCAATTTTTGACACAAAAGAAACATTTTTTGAGCTAATTGAGAATGGATTTTAATTAAACTTCTGCACAATCTTTTATACAATAATATCTATGTACTGAGTCAATATTACAGTAAAATAATGTATTTAAATATTTATTTTCTACTTAAATGGGCAAAAAATTATGATTTTCAAAGTAGTTAATTTCAAAAAACATTTCTTATCTTCCTAACAATATAAATTAAGATGTTACTAACTCAGTGGGTGTAGAATAGCCTAAAAAGTAAATCACAAAAAAATTGGACCGGATAATTCCAATAGTTTTTGAGAAAATGTTCCTTACATTAACATTATGGAGACAGAAATTCCGGGTACCCTTAAATCAATCAGCTTGCTCATAGCAGGCATGTAGAGGGTTAAATTACTTACACTCGATCTGCCAGTTCCTGGGCTACAAAATAAAATTCAGTTTCTTATTACATAGTCAGCCAGTTATATGACTGAATCATTTAAGAACAGAAGAGGTAAAGGTGTAAAGTAGTCAAGAATTATTTCCTCTGATAGTAATGAATTTCATTATACAGCCAAACCCTGGGGTGAATGAAATGAAGGTGTCATTTGTAAGGTGAAAAATAGATGCTTTTTAGAGGGCCTGATATGCTGATAAGCATACTTTTCCATTCAGTAAGAAAGGCAAAGATAAACCACCTCACAACTCATCTTCTTCTTCACTTCACGGTTTAGGCCTTGGCCTGTTCCGACATCACTCTCTTTAGCTCCATCTTTTCCTCGGTCTACCCAGAGCTCTTCTGCCTTGTGGTTTAAAATCCCACATCTGCTTCAGTATCCATCCGCCATTCTGTTTAGATGTTCCTTCCATCTTTTCTTTGTACTTTAAGATTCTCTCATGTACGCCAACAACCTGTAGTTCCTCCTCACAACTCATTTTACTTAAAATAAACCTCTAGAGGTTCAAACCAGCCTTTCAGCTGATAACCTAAACAACAGTGATTACTCCATAACTCGTTCATCGAAGACCTAATGGACAAGGAATGTCTTACGTGTTCCTGTTGGGTGAAAAAATACAGAAAATATATATTATATAAATCGACAGTATATTTACTACCAACATTTTTACTTTCTCTTCCCTATATGAATATATAGGAAGGAAAGTATTGTTTTCATGTCGATTTTTCGAAATCGAGTTTTCACCGGATCTATACGTTTTCAGACCCCCTGAACCCAAAAAACATGTTTTTAGCGATTGGTCTGTGTGTGTGTCTGTGTGTGTGTGTGTGTGTGTGTCTGTGTGTGAACAGAATATCTCAAGAACGGAACATCGTACGAACTTGAAACTTGAAACTTAAGTTACATACCACTACCGGACGCGACACGAACATTTTCATCAAAATCGGTCAACCGGAAGTAGTAGTTTATTCGTATAATTTTTCAGTTTTTTGCGATTTTCTCAAAAACTGGTCCTACGATTTTTTTTTAAAATCGCCTATTTTACTCAATTTTTTATTCTCTACAAGATAGGGTAGGCGCCATGTTTGCTGAAATTCTCGGTGAGGCTGTTTTCACGTAAAAACGTTGTTTTTTTAAGATTACGGCTTTAGTATAAATTTTAGCGCAAAACCTTATATAATAAAAGTTGTAGAGAATTTAAAAACCTACAACTTTTATTTCAAACATTTTTTTGTATAACGCTTAGTTTAGCGGTAATTTGCGATTTTCTGTTTTTTTCTCACGAAAACGTGTGAAAAATTGATTTTTTAAAGATTTCGGCCTTAGAATGCATTTTACGACAAAAGTGTATATAATTAATTTTATAGGATATTAAAAGATGTACAACTTTTATTTAAAGCATTTTTCTCTACAGAGCCTAGTTTAGAGAGAAAGAGTGATTTTCCGTATTTCTTAGCCAAAATCAGGTTGATTTTCATTTTGCGTCTTTCACTCATGATTAAAATTAGGTTATGTTTTGAGGTTAGATTTTGTTTATTTCTAATATTTTATTAATAATGTTAGGTTTATTATTAATTATTTGCATTGGCAAGAGAAAGTTGTGTGAGTGTTTCACACCAGATTTTTATTGGTTTAATGAACTTCGATAGCAGTTCAAATTTTTTGGAAAAAATAAATAAAAAAATAATTTTGTATGAATAAGAAATACCGTTAACAATCATCTTGTTAAACTGAATTCAAAATAAAAAAAAACTAAAGATACTTTCCAACGATGGTCTCGTATCTCATTTGCATGATTCGCCTGCAATTAATGTAACTTGGAACATGAGGGTGGAGATTTTATAAAACATATAAAAGGTTTGCATAAATTTTAATAAACCCTGTCAGAACATTTTTAAGCAATACCTATAAAAAGCTATCCGTATATTTTTTTTTATTCTTATGTTTTTAATGACTTTAATTTGGTTTCGCAGAATAATTTATGTTTATCATTTTATATTCTTTAAGAATGTTGTTAACTGGTAAACAAAACATCGTTAAATTGTACTTTTAAAACGATACGTTGATATCCTTTGAACTTGTTCATCCTAGAATTATGTAACCATAATCATTTCTATTTTTACTTTCTCTTGCCTATATGAATAGGAAGGAAAGTATTGTTTTCATGTCGATTTTTCGAAATCGAGTTTTCACCGGATCTATACGTTTTCAGACCCCCTGAACCCAAAAAACATGTTTTTAGCGATTGGTCTGTTTGTGTGTCTGTGTGTGTGTGAACAGAATATCTCAAGAACGGAACATCGTGCGAACTTGAAACTTGAAACTTAAGTTACATACCACTACCGGACCCGACACGAACATTTTCATCAAAATCGGTCAACCGGAAGTAGTAGTTTATTCGTGTAATTTTTCACTTTTTTGCGATTTTCTCAAAAACTGGTCCTACGATTTTTTTAAAAATCGCCTGGTTTACTCAATTTTTTATTCTCTACAAGATAGGGTAGGCGCCATGTTTGCTGAAATTCTTGGTGAGGGTGTTTTCTCGTAAAAACGTTGTTTTTTTAAGATTACGGCTTTAATATGCATTTTAGCGCAACAATTTATGTAATAAAAATTGTAGAGAATTTAAAATCCTACAACTTTTATTTCAAACAATTTTTTGTATAACGCTTAGTTTAGCAGTAATTAGCGATTTTCTGATTTTTTCTCACGAAAACGTGTGAAAAATCGATTTTTTTAAGATTTCTGCCTTAGAATGCATTTTACGACAAAATAGTATATAATATATTTTATAGAAAATAAAAAGATCTACAACTTTTATTTAAAGCATTTTTCACTAAAGAGCCTATTTTAGCGTGAAAGAGGAGTGATTTTCCGTATTTTTAAGCCAAACTGAGTTCGATTTTCATTTAGTGTGTTTCACTCATGATTAAAATAAGGTTATGTTTTTGAGGTTAGTTTTTTGTTTATTTCTAATGTTTTATTACTAATGTTAGGTTTATTGTTAATTATTTACACTGGCAAGAGAAAGTTGTGTGAGTGTTTCACACTAGATTTTTTTTTTTTTTTTTTTTTTTTAGTGCTTGTTCAGTCACAATGTACCACTTTAATCAATTTGGAAGCTTTAAGTCTCTTTTTGGAGTGATATTTTCTCATGTTCTGAGCACGCTTCTGTTTGGCTGCTTTTGAAAATTCCTTCTTCTTATACTCTCTTTTCTGTGTCGTAAGCCGATGTTTGTGGTACTTGATGACCTGTTTGTATTTGGGTAATTTTCCGTTAGATCTTCATGAGTTAGCCCAAGTTATTGTAAATCCCTTATGATTTCTTTGTACCACATGTATGCGTTACCAGCGTCCGTTTTTCGTCTCGTTGCAAGGTCAATTATTCTGCGTAAAAGTCTGGTGTTTGGTGTTCTTAGTATATGTCCAAAGTACGACAACCGTTTCTTGCGCATGGCCACTGTTATTGGTTCTATGTCTCTGTAGACTTGATCGTTAGGCAAAAGTTTGTAGTAATAATCTACCTTGCGCTTCTTGTTTATGCAAGTTCAGAGTATCCCGCATTCTACTTTTCTGCAGGTTTCCTTGATTCCTACCCCCTCTATCCACGCTAGGGTTTCGCTGCCGTATAAGATTTTGGTTTTTAAAGTCGTTTTATTTTATTTTCTATAATGTTAAATTATGGTATTATTAGCCTTTTTATTGTCATTATTCCATCCTTTCTTCGTTGAATTATCCTTTTATTTTAAAAGTATGCGAAAAGTGCTAGAAGACAGTGCTACCACACCAACAAATACAAACTTCACTAAACATAACGCGTTAGGCCATATACTATAGTAGCACCTTGTAAATTTCATTATACAGCTCTCTGTGGTGAATGAAAAGAAGGTGTCATCTGCAGGACGGAAAGAAAGTAGATGCTTTTGAGAGGGCTGAGCATGCTGATAAGCATACTTTCCCACTCAATAGGGAAGACAATTGTAAACATCGTGTTTTACTTAATAAAGCTTCTAGAGTTTCAAACCAGACTTTTGGCTGATGACCTAAACAACAATATCTAAGAATGTTGACAGCCTCCGTTGCTCAGTGACTAGCGCGCCAGCCTACACAGCATAAGGTCCCGGGTTCAATTCCCGGCTACGGTCTGAAAATTTCAACACGGTAAACAACACCCACCGTTACTGAACCCACACTGATGGCCAATGTGTCGATGCGTTTAAAAAAAAATTTTATTTTTTTTAATCCCCTAATGTGTGTACATTGCAATCTGTTCAATTCAGAACAATAAGCAACCCCATGGCCCAATGAGATGAGGATATTATGTATGACGTGTAAATGAGGTGTAGTCTTGTACAGACTCAGGCCGACCATTCCTGAGAGAGTTTGGTTAATTGAACCCCAACCATCAAAGTACACCGGTAACAACTGTCTAGCATTCAAATCCGTATAAAAGTAACTACTCTTAATAGGATTTGAACCAGGAACCTTCATCTCCGAAATCAGCTGTTAAACAGCTGACTTTGGCGACGACTTTACCTCTAGACCAACCCGGTGGGTTAAAAAAACGTAGTGTAAAATGTCTAAAATGAAAAGACCCGATCAAAAAATGTCAAAACGTTGAATATTTAAAAAAAAGTTTTAACAGTCTTATAATTAACTTGTTATTTTCTTGTCAAAACTATAGACAGATATATTAGTACAAAAAAGTTAAACCTACAAATTTTTATAACAAATTTTCAAATAAACATGAAAACAAATTTTAAAATATATACGTACATACAACATACATTTTTATACACGTTAAGTATAGTATTTATCTATGTACCATGAACATCTTACGTAAATCATAGAATTGTGGTTGTACTTACACGCAAATAAAAAGTAACAAGTAAACAAACATGTAACGTGTATTTTTTATAAATAAATAAACTATGTACTTCGTTTTTACAGAAAATAAATATAAAAAACGTATTCAAACATCCGGTTTATCGTAGTATTTACTTTCCCGTGTAACGTCAATCATGTAAAAATATAAATTATAAAAAACTACAATCTAGGAAAGATGAGTATGTATTTTTTTTTTTACCACGAAAGGTCATATTTGTATAATTACATTTTTTATTAAGAATAGGTGTTAAAGTGGGGTTAGTAGGAGTGCCTGAATATTTTTGGCGCCTTTTTGTATTATCACGTATTCACTTCCAGGTTTTTTAATGTCGTTCAAACCAGCCCATTTAGTTGACAAGTTGCGATTAATTAAGTAACACATGAACAAACTCCACTGGGGAGTTCTGTTTCAATTCACATCTGATCCAAGTCAAAAAAACAAAAATAGGCCAAAAATAGGTCAAAAAAACAATGCTGGCCGCATTGGCGCAGTTGGTAACATGCTCGCCTCTCATCATGCGGTCCTGGGTTCGAATCCCACTCAGGCACGGCATATTTTCATACGTTACAAAAAAATTATTTCATCCTCCATAGTACAATAGTTGTACCCCAACGTCGTCGCTAATGACCGTTGTAGTTGATACGACGTTAAATAAATGAATTAAAAAAAAAAATAGGTATAAAACATTCATACCATTTTCTCTTGCATATGTAAATATCTTTTTACTTTCTCTTGCCTATATGAATATATAGGAAGGAAAGTATTGTTTTCATGTCGATTTTTCGAAATCGAGTTTTCACCGGATCTATACGTTTTCAGACCCCCTGAACCCAAAAAACATGTTTTTAGTGATTGGTCTGTGTCTGTGTGTGTGTGTGTGTGTGTGTGTGTGTGTGTGTGTGTGTGAACAGAATATCTCAAGAACGGAACATCGTACGAACTTGAAACTTGAAACTTAAGTTACATATCACTACCGGACCCGACACGAACATTTTCATCAAAATCGGTCAACCGGAAGTAGTAGTTTATTCGTATAATTTTTCACTTCTTTGCGATTTTCTCAAAAACTAGTCCTACGATTTTTTTTAAAATCGCCTGGTTTACTACATTTTTTATGCTCTACAATATAGGGTAGGCGCCATGTTTGCTGAAATTCTGCTTGAGGCTGTTTTTACGTAAAACCATTTTCTTTTTAAGATTGCGGCTTTAATATGCATTTTAGCGCAAAACGTTATATAATAAAAGTTGTAGAGAATGTAAAATTCTACAACTTTTATTTCAAACATTTTTTTTGTATAACGCTTAGTTTAGCGGTAATTTGCGATTTTCTGTTTTTTTTTCTCACGAAAACGTGAGAAAAATCGATTTTTTTAACATTTCGGTCTTAGTATGCATTTTACGACAAAAGTGTATATAATTAAATTTATAGAAAATTAAAAGATCTACAACTTTTATTTAGAGCATTTTTCTCTACAGAGCCTAGTTTAGAGAGAAAGAGTGATTTTCCGTATTTCTAAGCCAAACTGAGGTTGATTTTCATTTTGCGTCTTTCACTCATGATTAAAATTAGGTTATGTTTATTTCTAATGTTTTATTACTAATGTTAGGTTTATTGTTAATTATTTGCATTGGCAAGAGAAAGTTGTGTGAGTGTATCACACCAGATTTTTTTTTTTAGCTTTTATTTGTTATCGGGAACTGTACATTATTGACAACTACCCAATTTGATGGCTGCTTTGCTGTATTATTTGACGTGAATTAGGCATGAGTTTGAACAGGGACCCCCACTAGAGTTTGTTCGTGGATGGCTGTCAGCTGGTCACCATACAAAGTCGCTTGCCCAACCGGTGTTACTTAACAAATAATAGCTACTTACTACCAGCTGACTGACTAGGCTGTCCCGAAGGCCTTATGTAAATAATTAAACATAAAACCTATGTTTAATAATAAGTAAACAATGTTAAATGGAAAACATAACTTAATTTTAAAATAGTTCTGTATGTTATCATATTGCCAGCCAATTTTATACGACTGAAACATTTAATAACAGATAAGGTGTTGTTGTTTAGGTCATCAGCTGAAAGGCTGATTTGAACCTGTAGAGGTTTTACTAAGTAAATCGAGGAGTGAGGTGGTTTAACATCGCCTTC
Organism: Catonia carolina; assembly: GCA_035578175.1. Classification (NCBI taxonomy): domain Eukaryota; kingdom Metazoa; phylum Arthropoda; class Insecta; order Hemiptera; family Achilidae; genus Catonia; species Catonia carolina. The sequence continues at coordinate 28,975,424 of JAQMRL010000011.1, forward strand.
CACACTGAGTGGAAAAGTACACTTATCAGCATGCCAGGCCCTCTGAAAAGCATATATTTTCCACTCTGCAAATGACACTTTCACTTAATTCACCACAGGGTCTGGCTGTATAATGAAATCCATTACTTTCAGACGAGATAACTCTGATTAGTGTCTTTTACACCTCTACCTCTTCTGTTCTTAAATGATTCAGTCATTTAATTGGCTGACCATGTGATAAGAAACAGAACTATTTATTTTAGCCCTGCAACTAACAGATTGAGTGTAAATAATTTGACACTCCACCTGTCTGTTATGGACAAAAAAAGGTAGAGGTGTAAAAGACACTAGTCACAGTTATCTCCTCTGACGGTAATGAATTTCATAATACACCCAGACCCTGTTGTGAATGCAGTGAAGGTGTCACAGGATGGAAAGTAGATGCTTTTCAGAGTGCCTGGCATGCTGATAAACATACTGTCTGTCTATAACTTGATGGCCTGCCGCAGAGAGGAGCAGAATCGGTCTGCTACTAGCCTTCTCAATAACATTTCATTATGTACTACTACTAACTAGTACACAATGAAATGTTATTGAGAAGGCTAGTAGCGGGCCGATTCTGCTCCTCTCTGCGCGGAGGCCATCAAGTTATAGACAGACAGTAGACTTTTCAACTCAGTGAGGAAGGCAATATTGAAAACCACCTCATTCCTCGTTTTACTTAGTAAAACCTCTACAGGTTCAAACCAACCATTCGGCTGATGACATAAATAACACCAACAACACATCTAATTTTAATCATGAGTGAAAAACGAAAATGAAAATAAACACCTGAAGAACTTTAAAATATGGGAAATAATTAATCGACGATAAACTAGGCTCGGTACAGAAAAATTATTATCCAATGAAAATTCACGAGAAAAAAATTGAAGTAAGGGATGAGAGAAGCAATTTTTCTTTTTTTAAATATAATAAAATGACAGTGAAAGGCTCAGAAGATCAGAAGCCTTGAAGAAATATTGGCGAAACAAGAGAGAAGCGAAAGAACTGCAAAAGTGCAACAAGAAGATTAAAAGCAGAAAATGAGTTTAGCACAGATGAATGAAAGTGAGAGGGGAATTAGGCTACGGTTTCCTTCCACGCCCCGCTGACAGTATGTATTTTTTTTTTTTAACCTGATCTTTCCCTTGTAGTATTATATAAACAGTTCCGAGAGAGGTGGAGGGTTCTTTGCTAATGCCGGATCAAGTGACCAGGCGGCGGGTTTTTGGTTGGTAAGGCGGTGTCGACCTCCTTGGGGCTGGACGAGGACGCCTCAATTGAGTCCAACACTACTTCCCCCATCGTAAGGGAGTGAACATGAGTTTTTCTCGCCGCCTCGGATAAAAAAAAGAAAAAGAAAACGAGCTTACCAAACTAAGAACTAAAGTTGTCCAATGAGGCTTTAAAAGTAAAAAAGTGACAGTAACATTAAATCCGAGCCACGGTAAATCGAGGGCCTTCTGTATATACAATGTTGATATACATGTAAATTATATATGAAAGAAAATAACTGAAAAATTGGTTTTTTAAAAATAGTTTACCATAATTGATGTTGACAAGATCGAAATGAACTTGTAAAACTTTCACAACGTTAATCAAATAGAGTTTATTTAAATACGTAGATAAATAAATAGAAAGAAGGAAAGAATTGACTGCATTTTAGTCATAAATTATGGCAAATAGTATATGGCAGGGCAATTAGGCGTTGTACACTATCATTTGCTTGACTTTCTACAATATGCATACAAAAAATATTTATCATTTTAAAATCAACTAACTTTTACATAAATTATATCGTTTCTTTTGAGAGACTGGGGAGCAGAACAGCTTAAATCAGCCCTAATATGCAACAATTTAAAACTCTAAAGAAACGGTCAACAGAAAACCGAATTCGTTTGTTCGTATAACGACCATTTATCTTTGACCATTAATATCACAATGATAAATATATCAGACAGGTAGTGTCAAATTTTTTACACTCAATCTGTTAGTTGCAGGGCTAACATAAATAGTTCTGTTTCTTAACACACGGTCAGCCAATTAAATGACTGAATCATTTAAGAACAGAAGAGGTGGAGGTGTAAAATACACTAATCAGAGTTATCTCCTCTGAGAGTAATGAATTTCATTATACAGTCAGACCCTGTGGTGAATGAAGTAAAGGTGTCATTTGCAGAGTGGAAAATATATGCTTTTCAGAGGGCCCGGCATGCTGATAAGCGTACTTTTCCACTCAGTGAGGAAGGCATGGTAAACCACCTCACTCCTCGTTTTACTTAGTAAAACCTCTACAAGTTCAAACCAGCCTTTCGGCTGATGACCTGAACAACAAATATATCTATTTATTTATTTATTTTTTAATCCATAATGTGTGTACGTTGCAATCTATTCAATTCAGATCAATAAACAACCACATGACCCAATGAGATGACGATGATGTGTATGACGTGTAAATGCGGTGTAGTCTTGTACAGACTCAGGCCGACCATTCCTGAGAGAGTATGGTTGATTGAACTCCAACCAATAACGTACACATAAAACTACATATTCAAATCCGTATAAAGTAACTACCTTCACTAGGAATTGAACCAGGAACCTTCGTTTCCAAAAAAAATCAGCTGTTAAAAAACTGATTTTGGCGACGACTTTACCTCTAGATCAACCCGGTGGGTCAATCTCACAATGATACAAAACGGGTTTTTTTGTTTATTTAAAGTCGCTTGGTCATTTTTATTATTATTATTATTTTTTTTTGGTTTAACGTCCGACTGTTCTGCAATTACTGCTAATGCAGACGGTGAAGGATGAAATAATTTTTGTAACGTATGAAAATATGCCGTGCCTGAATGGGAATCGAACCCAAGACCGCATGGTAGAACCCAAGACCTGTAGTCGCTTGGTCATTAGCAACTACAATAGGTTTTTTTAACGTCCCACTGTTCTGCAGTTACTGCTAATGCAGACGGTGAAGTATGAAATGTTTTTTTTTTGTAACGTATGAAAATACGCCGTGCCTGAATGGGATTCGAACCCAAGACCGGGTTACAGTGAGTTATGGAACATTCGGTTGTGACTAGTTAAAATTTCCTGACCCAAGCCGGGAATCGAACCCAGGACCTCCGCGTGGTAGGCCAGCGCGCTACCACTACGCTAAGGAGGCGGCGACGTATATTTTTTTTTTTTTTTTTAGCTTTTATTTGTTATCGGGAACTGTACATTGTTGACAACTACCCAATTTGATCGCTGCTTTTTGCTGTATTTTTTTTTTTTGCCATAGATTAGACATGAGTTTGAACAGGGACCCCCAGTAGAGTTTGTTCATGGATGGCTGTCAACTGGTCACCATACAAAGTCGCTTGCCCAACCGGTGTTACTTAACAAATAATAGCGACTTTCTACCAGCTGACTGACTGGGCTGGCCCGAAGGCCACGTATATTTTAGTATAATTTTTTTTTATTCCTAATTTATGTACGTTGCAATCCGTTCAATGTAGAACAATAAGCAACCCCATGACCCAATGAGATGAGGATGATGTGTATGACGTGTAAATGAGGTGTAGTCTTGTACAGACCCAGGCCGACCATTCCTGAAAGAGTATGGTTAATTAAACCCCAACCATCAAAGTACACCGGTAACCAACTGTCTAGTATTAAAATCCGTATAAAAGTAACTACCTTTACTAGGATTTGAACCAGGAACCTTCGTCTCCGAAAGTCAGCTGTGAAACAGCTGATTTTCGTGACGACTTTACCTCTAGACCAACCCGGTGGGTCTTAGTATACTCAAGTGATATTAATATTGGTGGGTCTTAGTATAAATAACTCAGTGATAATAATATTGGCCCTAATATCATGACGTCATGAGTTCTGTACAGCGGCTTTATATCAAGGAAGAATTGTTATAATGCATTACAACCTTTAATTGTCTTTTATTAAAAATATTACTCATATCGTTGACCTACAGATCTAGTGATATCATTTAAGATATTTCAAATTTTATATGTTACATGATATTTTAACTGGTCTATATTGTTCAATTCGTACTGTTGTTAATATTTATACTATAAATAACTTTTCTCTGAATCATTCTCAGATTGTTGGTGCAAATACCTCTCTGGTTTATTAAAACTAGAATAATCTAGCACTGTTATTCAAGAACTGAATACGATTGAATAATATTACTATAATTATTAGTTCCGAGTATTTATTGTGAATGAAGTTATTTAAATTTTGTTAATTATTAAAAAGAGTTATTTTATGAAGTCAGTACATTACAAATTATATGACAACTTGTATGGAGGAGACAATCTAGAAAAATCTGGTGTGAAACATTTATATTGCTTTCTCTTGCCAGTGTAAATAAAGAACAATATATTTAGTCATGGGAATTTAGTCATGTGTAAACAATGAAAAACCATATTTCAATCATGAGTGAATTACGCTAAATGTAAATCAATTCCGCAGGACTAAAAAAAACACAAAAATCTGGTGTGAAACACTCACAAACACTCTCTTTGCCAATACAAATAATTATTTGCAAAACAGTCGGACGTTAAACAAAAAAAACAAAAACAAAAAAAATATACAAATAATTAACAATATAACCTAACATTAGAAATAAACAAAAAACTAACCTCAATAAACATAACCTAATTTTAATCATATATGAAAGACGCAAAATGAAAATTGATCTCAGTTTGCCTTTAAAAATACGGAAAATCACTCTTTCACACTAAACTAGTCTCTGTAGAGAAAAATGCTTTAAATAAAAGTAGTAAATCTTTTTATTTCCTATAAAATTTATTATATACACTTTTGTCGTAAAATGCATACTAAGGCCGAAATATTTAAAAAATCGATTTTTCACACGTTTTCGTGAGAAAAAAATAAAAAAATCGCTAATTACTGCTAAACTAAGCATTATACAAAAAAATGTTTGAAATTAAAGTTGTAGAATTTTAAATTCTCTACAACTTTTATTATATATATATATATATATTTGCGCTAAAACGCATATTACAGCCGCAATATTAAAAAAAACAATTTTTTTACGTGAAAACAGCCGCAACAAGAATTTCAGCAAACATGCCCTATAATGTAGAGCATAAAATTTTAGTTAACCAAGCGATTTTAAAAAAAACGTAAGACCAATTATTGAGAAAATCGCAAAAACGTGAAAAATTACGAGTAAACTACTACTTCCGGTTGACCGATTTTGATGAAAATGTACGTGTCGGGTGCGGTAGTGGTATCTAACTTAAGTTTCAAGTTACAAGTTCGTACGATGTTCCGTTCTTGAGATATTCTGTTCACACACACAGAGACCAATCGCTAAAAACATGTTTTTTTGGATTCAGGGGGTCTGAAAACGTGATGATCCGGTGAAAACTCGATTTCAAAAAATCGACATGAAAACAATACGTTCCTTCCTATACATATATTCATATAGGCAAGAGAAAGTAAAAAAGAAAGCGTTCCTTTCATAATTTTATGAACAGTTCTCAACCCAAATAGACACAAATATAAGTAATATTACACAACAATGTAACATAGTAAAATCTTCCCAAATTACTCGTAGATCATTATTAAATGACTTAATTTAAACCGAAATTATGGTAGCTACTAAATTATTTCGGTCATTAAATAAATATTATGGAATTCTTTCCCAACCTTACAACCATAATTAGGATACACATTATTTTTTCTGGAATTCTAAAATTAACCTCATTGTGTTCCTTTTATTAAACCTTTCTTTGGAATTTGTACAATTGGCTTCCTTATCTATATTGTAATTTCTTTGTCCATAAAATAGGGTTATATGCATCAAAAGGTCATTATCATGGATACAATGCTATAGTTTTCTGTACCGATTTGTAAATTGAAAATGTATAACGATGGCTTTTTAAATAGCTTACTGGATTTTTTTACAAAAGGTCCTGAGTTCGGCTCTGCAATAATGTTTGAGGTCAAAAGTTAACTTATTATAAGTGAATTAATTTTTCTACGTTTTTCCTTTTTGCGGGTTGGTCTAGAGATAAAGCCGTCGCCAGAATCAGCTGTTTTTATTTTATTTAAACTTATTATTTTATTTAAATTTATTTTAAATAAGGGCCCTGGTTCAAATCCTAGTAAAGGTAGTTACTTTTATACGGATTTGAATACTAGACTATGGTTACCGGTGTACTTTGATAGTTGGGTTTTAATTAACCATACTCTCTCAGGAATGGTCCACCTGGGTCCATACAAGACTACACCTCATTTACACGTCATACACATCATCCTCATCTCATTGGGTCATGGGGTTGCTTATTGTTTTAAATTGAACAGGTTTCAACGTACACAAATTAGGAATAAAAAAAAGTTAATTGATAATTTGCATTCTGGAGCAAAAGTGTGTATAATTAAAGTTGTAGAACATGAAAAAACCTACAACCATTATTTCAAATAATTTTTATACAACACTTAGTTTAACGCCAATTAATGATTTTGTGTATTTTTACATCAAAATCGGTAAAAAATTTAATTTTTTAATATCACGGCCTTAGTATCCTCGTAAGCCCATAACAGACAGGTGGAGTGTCAAATTATTTACACTCAATCAGTTAGTTGCATGGCTAAAATAAATAGTTCTGTTTCTTATCACATGGTCAGCCAATTAAATGACTGAATCATTTAAGAACAGAAGAGGTAGAGGTGTAAAAGACACTAATCAGAGTTATCTCCTCTGAGAGTAATGAATTTCATTATACAGCCGGACCCTGTGGTGAATGAAGTGAAGTTGTCATTTACAGAGTGGAAAATATGTGCTTTTCAGAGGGGCCGGCATGCTGATAAGCGTACTTTTCCACTCAGTGAGGAAGGCAATGGTAAATCACCTCACTCCTTGTTTTACTTAGTAAAACCTCTAGAGGTTCAAACCAGCCTTTCGGCTGTTGACCTAAACAACAACAGTCTGACCATGTGATAAGAAACTTGAAATTGGCTGGATAAGTGAAGTAATAAGAAACAGAACTATTTTTTGTAGCCCTGGAACTAGCAGATCGAGTGCAAATAATTTAACACTCCAACTGCCTGTTATGGGAAAAATAAAAACAATAGGGGAAAATCTACAACTTTTATTTCAAACGTTTTTTTTCTACAGAGCACATAGTTAAGCATAAATAAGTGATTTTCCGTATTTTTAAGTTGAAAAGAGAATAATTTTTATTTTGCATATTTACTAATTAAACATAGTTTATAAATATGAGTTTATTTAAATTGGCTAGGGCAAGTCGTGTGTTTCAAACCAATTTTTCTTTGGAGGAATTTAAATTATAAAGCACATACTCGTGTATTACTAACCAATAGGAAATTAGAATGAAATTAGTATGTAATAAGTAGAATGAACGGAAAATATTAAAACAATTTTATTAAGAAAAACATGTGTTCCTGTGACCTTAATTAAGTGTTTTAATTAATTAATTACTTTAGAGGATGTTAACAACTAAAAGAATTGTAACGACAGAATATTTTCCTGCTGAATTCGGAACCGTTAATCTAAACAAGGCCATTCCATACAACAGTACTGTAATATTAAATAGTATATAATACAACGGCACATCTGCGAGTTAATTTTAAATCTTAATGGGGCCAAAATTTAAGAAATCTCACGTTTCTATCAATGTTGTAAATTAATAGTTTCATTTGATTTAAAAAGTAATTTAATTACACAAAGTTACAAAATAATGAACGAAATACAATACATTTTTATAATATTCATTTGAACAATTGTGACAACCCAAAAATTTGATGTGAAACATTCACATGATTTTCTCTTACCAATGAAAATTATAAATTTTTATGAGCAGTATGAGTGTAAAATCACGTACTGTTACAAAAAGAAGATTGAAGAGTATTTGAACAATAGCTTAAGAGTTTTAATTTTCAAAAACTTTTATTATATGTAGCGTTACCAAAAAACTTCCATTTTGAAAACGCATTTCTTACCGATTTCAGAGAGGAAAATATAGAAAATTGCCGCCTCCGTGTCGTAGTGACTAGCGTGCTAACTTACGAAGCGGAAGGTCTTGAATTCGATTCCCAGCTAGGTTCTGGGGGGGGGATAACAGAAAAGACTCAAAAAGCGTACAATGAACGATGTGGGCTGAAAAGGAGCGTCACCTCAAGTGGTCTACAATTAGCCCTGTACGAGAGAAAAAAAATCTGGTGTGAAACACTCACACAACTTTCTCTTGCCAATGCAAATAATGACCAATTGTTGTTGTTTAGGTCATCAGCCAAAAAGCTGGTTTGAACCTGTAGAGGTTTTACTAAGTAAAACGAGGAGTGAGGTGGTTTACCATTGCCTTCCTCACTGAATGGAAAAGTATGCTTATCAGCATGCCGGGCCCTCTGAAAAGCACATATTTTCCACTCTGCAAATGACACCTTCACTTCATTCACCACAGGGTCTGGCTGTATAATGAAATTCATTACTTTCAGAGAAGATAACTCTGATTAGTGTTTTTTACACCTCTACCTCTTCTGTTCTTAAATGATTCAGTCATTTAATTGGCTGACCATGTGATAACAAACAGAACTATTTATTTTAGCCCTGCAACGAACAGATTGAGAGTAAATAATTTGACACTCCGCCTGTCTGTTATGGGCAAAATGACCAATATAACCTAACATTAGTAATACAACATTAGGAATACAAGTCTACAACAAAACTAACCTCAATAAACAAAACCTTATTTTAATCATTAGTGAAAGACACAAAATGAAAATCGACCTAAGTTTGACTTAAAAATACGGAAAATCACTCTTTCACGCTAAAACTAGGCTCTGTAGAGAAGAATGCTCTAAATAAAAATTGTACATCTTGTAATTTCCTATAAATTTGATTACAGACACTTTTGTCGTAAAATGTATACTAAGGCCGAAATCTTTAATTTTTCACACGTTTTCGTGAGAAAAAACAGAAAATTGCTAATTACCGTTAAACTAAGCGTTATACAAAAAAAAAATGTTTGAAATAAAAGTTGTAAAATTTTAAATTCTCTACAATTTTATTTTATAAATTTTTGCGCTAAAATGCATATTAAAGCCGTAATCTTAAAGAAACAACTGTTTTACGTGAAAGAAGCCTCACCAAGAATTTCAGCAAACATGGCACCTATCCTATCTTGTACAGCATAAAAAATTTAGTTAACCAGGCGATTTTTAAAAAAAATCGTTAGACCAGTTTTTGAGAAAATCTAAAAAAGTGAAAAATTATACGAATAAACTACTACTTCCGGTTGACCGATTTTGATGAAAATGTTCGTGTCTTGTCCGGTAGTTGTATGTAACTTAAGTTCAAGTTTCAAGTTCGTACGATGTTCCGTTCTTGAGATATTCTGTTCACACACAAACAGACCAATCGCTAAAAACATGTTTTTTTGGGTTCAGGGGGTCTGAAAACGTGTAGATCCGGTGAAAACTCGATTTTGAAAAATCGACATGAAAACAATACTTTCCTTACTATATATTCATATAGGCAAGAGAAAGTAAAAATATATAATATTCTGAAATTTGTAGAATTAACATGCCATGATATCTGTAGCGCTTTACTCCCTCTGTAATAGTTTTCCTTAACTATACAGGAAAAGATTTATTTCACAGTAGAATCAAACTAAAATATTTGAATTGGATAACGACCATGTAATAACTGTAATAGGTTACATTTAAAATGTCTTTAAAAAAGTAATAAAAAAATTACTTAATAGAATTATCAAATAAGCGATTACTTAAACCCGGATGGAACGGCTTCATCAGACACACAGACATCCCATACGTGATACTTGAAAAGGTGTTAAATACCCTTAGTGAACCTTATTATAGAATAGGAAGTTTCCGCTGGGGCTAATCCTATGACCTGTCGTGAACTCAGTATGTTGAACTTCAACAGATACAAGTAGACTATACTTAAGCCGACAAAAAGGATAAAACTGAAATATTATTCTATTTACCTTTATAATAAGGTAGGAATCCCTTAAGTAATAAATTTCTTATGAACATTTTATGACAGGATAACAAGTCTCAATTCTTCCTTTATTAAATTGGTACAAGCAATTCTAATCTAAAAACTTTCTCTTGCCTATATGAATATACAGGAAGAAATATATTGTTTTCATGTCAGGTTTTCGAAATCGAATTTTCACCGGATCTACACGTTTTCAGACCCTCTGAACCCTAAAAACATGTTTTTAGCGATTCGTCTGTGTGTCAGGTGTGTGTGTGTGTGTGTGTGTGTGTGTATGTGTGTGTGCGCGCGCGCGCGTGTGTGTGTGTGCGAACAGAATATCTCAAGAACGGAACATTGTACGAACTTGAAATTTGACACTCAGTTACATACCACTACCGGACCCGACACGAACATTTTCATCGAAATCGGTCGACCGGAAGTAGTAGTTTATTCGTGTTATTTTTCACTTTTTTGCGATTTTCTTAATAACTGATCCTACGATTTTTTCTGAAATCTCTTGGTTTACTCAATGTTTTATGCTCTACGAAATGGGTTAGGCACCATGTTTGCTGAAATTCTTGGTGAGGCCATTTTCACTTAAAAAATTGTTTTTTAAATTTGCGGCTTTAATATTCTACATTTTAGGGCAAAAAAATGTTATAATAAAAAATTTAGAGAATTTAAAATGCCACAACTTTTATTTCTAACATTTTTTTGCATAACGCTTAGTTTAGCGGTAATTAGCGATTTTCTGTTTTATTCTCACGAAACGTGTGAAAAATCGATTTTTTTAATATTTCGGCCTTAGTATGCATTTTACGACAAATGTGTATATAATAAAATTTATAGGAAATTAAAAGATCTACAACTTTTATTAAAAGCATTTTTCTTTACAGAGCCTATTTTAGCGTGAAAGAGTGCTTTTCCGTATTTTTAAGCCAAACTGAGGTTGATTTTCGTTTTGCGTCTTTGTTGCGGCTTCAGTAGTGGTATGTAACTTAAGTTTCACGTTTGAACTTCGTACGATGTTGCGTTCTTGAGATATTCACACACACACACACACACACACACACACAGACCAAACGCTAAAAACATGTTTTTTTTTGGGTTCATGGGGTCTGAAAACGTATAGATCCGGTGAAAACTCGATTTCGAAAAATCGACATGAAAACAATACTTTCCTTCCTATATATTCATATAGGCAAGAGAAAGTAAAAATAGAAAGAATAAATGAACACAACTCATATAAAACTTAGCCATAAATCTTCTAAATAATGCAGAAGAAGTTAGGCGCCTGAAACGTTACCATGTTTTGGACTTGTCTGAAAGAGTTTAAATGTATATAAAATTTTTGTGAAAAGTATTCTATATTGTAAAATGTAAATATCTTTGTACATAGTAATTTTCTCTTTGAACACATGAATAATTGATATAATGAGAGGTACTCAGGGTAATGAGGCCTCAAGTTGTGATTTGAAAATTTAAAAGATTTGCTTATAGTTTATTTTTAAAAAACTGATTGCAAATAATATTATTTTGAAAAAACTCATATAAAATGAAAATATCCTTGAGGCTAATAACCTATAAGAAAATCTTTCTACAATAAAATTCTTAATCAATATTCTTGAAAATTATATATATTAACGATAACATACAAAAAATTGCATTACGAAGTACATAAAATTTCAATAGTATAATAAGCTAAATCCAATTTTATTCTCACGAAAAAAATTGCTGACAAATTTTAAAAATGACTAACATCAGATTTTAAAAGGAAATGGAATTTATAATAGACCTTAATAAAAATTCTACAATAAAACAACCTGAGTCGTCTGTAAAATGAAATTCCATACGTATAAGGAAATGTATAATAAAAAGTTGATTTCCGGTGCTAAAGCAAATCAATAAGAAAGGAATCAAAAAGAGAAAATATCTAAAAAGAACAAAAATTTTTGGAATATATTAAATAAATTTAGAATTGACCGTTTCCGTGGTATAGTGGTTATCTTAGAAGACTACAAAGCGTCAAGGGTTCGATTTCTGGTTAGGAATAAAATTAGTTTAAATTTTTACCCTTAAAAAAATTGTCTAACTTGTCTAAAAGCTCCAACCGATCTGGATGTACGAAATTTAATTTTCAAAAAACATTATTCATAAAATTCATTTTTTGAATTTCGTTTAAAAGTAAATTGTTGCGACTCATTACTGATTCCCCGAGTTATGAACACAATTAAATATTACTCGATGGCTTACACGTCCCTTACGTCAATGGCACAAATTTTATAATTGTACCGTATAAGTTCAAAAATCATTATAAATCCTTAATATGAAACATGAATTGTCCTGATCTAACATGAATCCCACAAAGACGAGTAAAACATCAACACAACATTAGTAGTACTACAAATTTAAATCAAAGTTTAAATTTAAATTGTCGATTGTATTATCGTATTTGTAATTGCCATAAGTAGGCTTTTTGATTTTCTATAACATATTCTTGTCCGTTCTTCAGAAATTCAGATATTATAACTTACGTTCTTTATATGCGTGTATTCAAACGCAGATTAATCGGTAAAAAGTGCATTTTAAATTTTTTTAATTTCAGGGGCCTAAAAACTTGTATTTTAACCCTTTCAATCCCAAATTTTTTAGCTATGCACAAACAAAAATTTGTGTACATTGTTTCATACGCTTTACTGACATTCAAGTGAAATAAAATCATTTTTAGACCTTCAGCCTTTTTGATGGCGTGACAAAAAAGTGTGACCGATACGTCACATTGGGCTTGATGGTATCAAAGTTCCCAACAATATAAATAAGTAAAATCATGTGCAGGCTCCTAAACAATATTCTCTTGCTTAGATTTGTAGCAAAAAAACTAAATATGATTTTAAATATCAAAGCATCATTTAAGACTTAAATAATGTTACAATTCAAAAATATTAGTAAAATGGACAGTCACTATTTACAGCCTAAAAAAATATACTTGTATGTAGATTCAACATACTCGAAGAAATGCTACTTTATTTTAGTAAATGAACACGAATATTTAAAACTAAAATTAACTTTAAAAAGAAATTAATGGTCGCGTCCGTGGCGTAGTGGTCAGCATCTTACACTGCAAAGCGGAGGTCTCAGGTTCAATTCCTGGCTAGGGTACTGAAAATTATTACACTTCACATCCAGCGCTCTTTAATCAAAAGTAGTCGCTAACAATTAAAGTTTTTATGTCTGTTATTTCACTCCAATGTGACTTCTATGCTACACTGGGTAAGAGAGGGTTAAACCGTAATTTTAACCGTTCTGAGGCCAGCATAAAACCTGTACACAACGCAGGATCGATTTTTTAATAAGAATTTAACGATTAAACGCAGATCGAATTTCCGGTTAGTTTTTTTTCTTAGCCCTTTTTACAAAGCTAAAATATTAGCTATGTAGGCCTCTTCATGACTCCTCCACACTTCTCTGTCCTGCGCCGTCCTCCTCCAGCTCCCTCCAGCGGTTCTCTTTATGTCGTCCTCCCATCTTCTCTCCGGCCTTCCCCTTGATCTTCTTCCATCATATGGTCGCCAATCAAGAATCCTCCTTGCCCATCTCTCTGGTTCCATTCTCGCCACGCGTCCCGCCTATCTCCATTTGCCTCTAGCCATCGCCCTGCCAACATCCTCCAGGCCAGTCTGGGATCTTATCCATTCATTCCTCTTTCTATCTCTCAGCCTGACTCCCAGAATAGATCTTTCCATAGCTCTCTGCGTTTTTTGCATTTGGTATACAATCTCTTTGTAATTAAAGATATTTTATAAATTAAACGCAGATACAGCAAAATATGTATGTAATTAGTAAATAATGTATTACATTCTCTTGCCTATATAAATATACAGGAAGGAAAGTATTGTTTTAATGTCGATTTTAAGAAATCGAGTTTTCACCGGATCTACACGTTTTCAGACCTCTTGAACCCAAAAAAACATGTTTTTAGCGATTGGTCTCTGTGTGTGTGGGTGTGTGTGTGTGTGTATGTGTGCTCGTGTGTCTAAGTGTATACAAAATATCTCAAGAACGGAACATCGTACGAACTTGAAACTTAAAACTTAAGTTACACACCACTACCGGACCCGACACGAACATTTTCATCAAAATCGGTCAACCGAAAGTAGTAGTTTATTCGTATAATTTTTCACTTTTTTGCGATTTTCTCAAAAACTGGTTATACGAATTTTTAAAAATCGCCTGGTTTACTAAATTTTTTATGCTCTACAAGATAGCGTAGGCGTCATGTTTGCTGAAATTCTTGGTGAGGCTGTTTTCACGTAAAAAAATACTTTTTTTAAGATTACGGCTTTAATATGCATTTTAAGGCAAAAATTTATATAATAAAAATGTAGAGAATTTAAAATTCTACAACATTTATTTCAAACATTTTTTTGTAGAACGCTTAGTTTAGCAGTAATTAGCAATTTTCTGTTTTTTCTCACAAAAACATGTGAAAAATCTATTTTTTTAAGATTTCGGCCTTAGAATGCATTTTACGACAAAAGTGTGTATAATCAAATTTATAGGAAGTTAAAAGATCTACAACTTTTTTTTAGTGCATTTTTCTCTACAGAGCCTAATTTAGCGTGAAAGAGTGATTTTCCGTATTTTTAAGGCAAACTGAGACCGATTTTCATTTTGCGGCTTTCATATATGATTAAAATTGGGTTATGTTTATTGTTTATTTCCAATGTTTTATTACTAATGTTAGGTTTATTGTTAATTATTTGTATTCGCAAGAGAAAGTTGTGTGAGTGCTTCACACCAGATTTTTCATCTTTTATGTAAATTACACACTTCGAAAATTTATTGATTTTCATTTGTTTCGAATAACATGGATCCGGTTAAACGGAATTCTACCGTAATTTTAAAAGTTCTGAGACCAGCATAAAGCCATACATAACGCAGGATCGATTTTTACTTTCTCTTGCCTATATGACTATATAGGAAGGAAAGTATTGTTTTCATGTCGATTTTTCGAAATCGAGTTTTCACCGTTTTCTATACGTTTTCAGACCCCCTGAACCCAAAAACATGTTTTTAGCGATTGGTCTGTGTGTGTGTGTGTGTCTGTGAGTGTGTGTGTGTATATACAAAATATCTCAAGAACGGAACATCGTACGAACTTGAAACGTGAAACTTAAGTTACATACCACTACCGGACCCGACATGAACATTTTCATCAAAATCGGTCAACCGGAAGTAGTAGTTTATTCGTGTAATTTTTCACTTTTTTGCGATTTTCTCAAAAACTGGTCCTACGATTTTTTTTTAAATCACCTCATTTACTCAATTTTTTATTCTCTACAAGATAGGGTAGGCGCCATGTTTGCTGAAATTCTGGGTGAGGCTGTTTTCACGTAAAAACATTTTCTTTTTAAGATTGCGGCTTTATTATGCATTTTAGCGCAAAACGTTATATAATAAAAGTTGTAGAGAATTTAAAATTCTACAACTTTTATTTCAAAACTTTTTTTGTATAACGCTTAGTTTAGCGGTAATTAGCGATTTTCTGTTTTTTTCTCACGAAAACGTGTGAAAAATCGATTTTTCTAAGATTTCGGCCTTAGAATGCATTTTACGACAAAAGTGTGTATAATAAAATTTGTAGAAAATTAAAAGATCTACAACTTTTATTTAAAGCTTTTTTTTACAGTGCCTAGTTTAGCGTGTAGGAGCGATTTTCCGTATTTTTAGACCAAACTGAGGTCGATTTTAATTTTGCGTATTTCACTAATGTTTTTTGAGGTTAGTTTTTTGTTTATTTCTAATATTTTATTACTAATATTAGGTTTATTGTTAATTATTTGCATTGCCAAGAGAAAGTTGTGTGAGTGTTTCACACCAGATTTTTAATAAGAATTTAACGATTAAACGCTGATCGAATTTCCGGTTTAGTTATCCTGATACAAATAATTGCAAGAAAAAATTAAAATTAAATTACCAAATAGGCTAACACAGAATAGGCTAATGTTTGTAATTAAAGATACTTTATAAATTAAACGCAGATACAGCAAAATATGTATGTAAGTAGATAATGTATTTTAATAATAATATAACAATCTTGTCATAATTATCGCACGACATGCATCCTACATTAAATTTTATCTTTAGTTGCAAAAATCGTATGCGTACGTTAAAAACAAAGCAAAATATAATAACGAAGGTACGTATTGTTCTCTGTTTTCATCGCCTTATGATAAAATAAACGAATGAAGTGACATGAGGTATTTGCTTGGTCATCATGAAAGCATCCGCCCTTACCTTGCAGGTGGTGGAGTGTAAAGATTTAATCCCCAGCACTATTTTTGGATTATCAAATATTTTTACTTTCTCTTGCCTATATGATAATAAAATAAGGAAAGTATTGTTTTCATGTCGATTTTTTGAAATCGAGTTTTCACCGGATCTACACGTTTTTAAACCCCCTGAATCCGAAAAACATGTTTTTAGCGATTGGTCTGTGTGTGTGTCTATGTGTGAACAGAATATCTCAAGAACGGAACATCATACGAACGTCAAACTTGAAACTTAAGTTACATACCGGACCCAACACGAACATTATCATCAAAATCGGTCAACCGGAAGTAGTAGTTTATTCGTGTAATTTTTCACTTTTTTACGATTTTCTCAAAAACTGGTCCTACGATTTTTTTAAAACTCGCCTGGTTTACTCAATTTTTTATGCTCTGCAAGATAGGGTAGGCGCCATGTTTGCTGAAATTCTTGGTGAGGCTGTTTTTACGTAAAAACGTTCTTTTTTAAGATTACGGCTTTAATATGCATGTTAGCGCAAAACTTTATATAATAAAAAATGTAGAGAATTTAAAATCATACAACTTTTATTTCAAACATTTTTTTGTATAACGCTTAGTTTAGCGGTAATTAGCAATTTTCTGTTTTTTTCTCACGAAAACGTGTGAAAAATCGATTTTATTAAGATATGCCTTGGTATGCATTTTACGACAAAAGTGTATATAACCAAATTTATAGGAAATTACAAGATCTAAAACTTTTATTTAAAGCATTTTTCTCTACAGAGCCTAGATTAGCGTGAAAGAGTGATTTTCCATATTTTTGAGCCAAACAGGTCATTTTCATTTTCCGTCTTTCACTCATGACTAAAATACGGTTATATTTTTTGAGGTTAGTTTTTTGTTTATTTCTAATGTTAGGTTATTTTGTTTAAATTATTTGCATTGGCAAGAGAAAGTTGTATGAGTGTTTCACACCAGATTTTTTTGTTATTCCTTGACCTACAGTTTTAGTAATTTCAATATTTCTTTCGGTAAAACATTTTATTGACCAGCCTTACTTTGATTTCTGAGATGAAATTAATTTTTATTCTTGCAAATAAATTTAAAAAATCTGGCGTGAAACATTCACACGACTTTCTCTTAACAATGTAAATAATTAACAATATAAACTAACATTAATCATAAAATACTAGATATAAACAAAAAACTAACCCCAATAAACATAACCTAATTTTAATCATAAATGTATGATGGAAATTGAAAATCAACCTGTTTCGCTTAAAAATACGAACACCACATTATGGTTACTTGTATATCTTTTGAAGTGTTTAGTTAATTATTAATGATTAGTAAATTTTATAAATAGTGTATCAGAATATCGAATATGAACTAACAACTATTAGTAGATAAATTCTTAGGTAAAGTACTTACATCAATTAAGTTAGAACAAAATTGTTAGTCTTAGAAATTTCACAATCCAAAAAAAAATCGATAATTTTTGTGAAAGTTGTTAATAGGTTAATTTTTACTTTCTCTTGCCTGTATGAATATATATAGGAAGGAAAGTATTGTTTTCATGTTGATTTTTCGAAATCGAGTTTTCATGGGATCTACACGTTTTCAGACCCCTTGAACCCAAAAAACTGTTTTTAGCGATTGGTGTGTGTGTGTGTGTGTGTGTGTGTGTGAGTGTGTGTTTATATAGAATTTCTCAAGAACGGAACATCGTACGAACTTGAAACTTAAGTTACATACCACTACCGGGACCCAACACGAACATTTTCATCAAAATCGGTCAATCGGAAGTAGTAGTTTATTCGTGTCTTTTTTAATTTTTTTGCGATTTTCTCAAACTGGTCCTACGATTTTTTTTAAAAATCGCCTGGTTTACTAAATTGTTTATGGTCTACAAGATAGGGTAGGCGCCATGTTTGCTGAAATTCTTGGTGAGGCGGTTTTCACGTAAAAAAAATTGATTTTTAAGATTGCGGCTTTAATATGCATTTTAGCGCAAAAATGTATAATAAAAGGTGTAGAGAATTTAAAAACCTACAACTTTTATTTCAAACATTTTTGTTGTATAACGCTTAGTTTAGCGGTAATTAGCGATTTTCTGTTTTTTTTTCTAACGAAAACGTGAGAAAAATCGAATTTTTAAGACTTCGGCCTTAGTATGCATTTTACGACAAAAGTGTATACTCAAATTTATAGGAAATTTAAAGATCTAAAACTTTTCTTCAAAGCATTTTTCTCTACAGGGCCTTGTTTAGCGTGAAAGAGAGATTTTCCGTATTTTTAAGCTAAACTGAGGTTGATTTTCACTTTACGTCTTTCACTCATGATTAAAATAAGATTTTGTTTTTTGAGGTTAGTGTTTTTGTTTATTTCTATGTTTTATTACTAATGTTAGGTTATATTGTTAATTATTTGCGTTGGTAAGAGAAAGTTGTGTGAGTGTTTCACACCAGATTTTTATAGTTATCAATAACCTTTGCTGTTGATGTAACTTCAGAATAATAAACAAGTAAACAATAAATTTACTAAACTTAATACTGAATAAAATCAAAAGACGTGGAAAAATGAACGTCATTAGATTTCAAAAAATGAATCAGACAAATTTTTAACAGCTGTACAAATATTTTCCTGATTTTGATTGTGCAAATAACACAAATGGCAAGCAGGTGTACTTAGTCACGATTCATAACAAAGCATTCTCTAACAATTAACTTTTTACATGTAACAAATTATTGTTGTGTATGTGACGAAAAAAATGTTGAGGCCGTCTCCGTAGCTCAGTGGTTAAAATACTACGCTGCGTACACTGCAAAGGGAATGTTTTGGATTCAATTCCCAGACCACAGCAAATTACAAGTAAAAGTAGGGAAAAACTATTTCTTAAAAAAAAATCATTAACCGAGGCAGTCTCAATAAAATTTTAAACGGACCTTTATCAAATTTAGTTGATGACGTACGTTACTCAGGAAGCTTTAAGCTTTCAAGAGTGAAAGGAGTTTTTAAATCGGCTGCGTAGTTTCTGAGATGTATCATTATTTTTTCGATATATATTTTTTTTAATCCCTAATAGTGTACGTTGCAATCTGTTCAATTTAGAACAATAAGCAACCCCATGACCCAATGAGATGAGGATGATATGTATGACATGTAAATGAGGTGTAGTCTTGAACAGACTCAGGTCAACCATTCCTGAGAGAGTATGGTTAATTTAACCCCAACCATCAAAGTACACCGGTAACCACAGTCTAGCATTCAAATCCGTATAAAAGTAACTACCTTTACTGGGATTTGAACCAGGAACCTTCATCTCCGAAAATCAGCTGTTGCACAGCTGATTTTGACGACGACTTTACCTCTAGACCAACCCGGTGGGTTTTTCGATATATAACCCGTAAATAATTAAAAAAAAATTTTAAACCAGGAAAGGGTAGGATGATATCATTACTGATATATAAAATAAATATTTATCGTAAAAACCTTACACCAACTGTTGATTTTTGGGAAAGAAATACAGAAATGTTCTGAGTATTTGTAATTAATTGGTTTAGCCTAAATAAACTGGAGAAGGAATGGTAGCATATTTATGAAACTTTTGATTTTGACTTCGATATCTTTGATTTAAACACACCAAATCAAAAAAAATCTGGTGTGAAACACTCACACAACTTTCTCTTGCCAATAATGACCAATATAACCTAACATTAGTAATAAAACATTAGAAATAAACAAAAAACTAACCTCAAAACACATAACCTTATTTTAATCATGAGTAAAAGACGCAAAATGAAAATCAACCTCAGTTTGACTTAAAAATACGGAATATCACTCTTTCACGCTAAACTAGGTTCTGTAAAGAAAAATGCTATAAACAAAAGTTGTAGATCTTTTAATTCCCTATAAATTTTATTATATACACTTTTGTCGTAAAAAGCATACTAAGGCCGAAATCTTTAAAAGAAATCGATTTTTCACACGTTTTAGTGAGAAACAAACAGAAAATCGCTATTACCGCTAAACTAAGCGTTATACAAAAAAATGTTTGAAATAATAGTTGTAGTATTTTAAATTCTCTACATTTTTAATATATAAATTTTTGCGCGCTAAAACGCATATTAAAGCCATAATATTAAAAAAAACATTTTTTTTTTTAGGTGAAAACAGCTTCACCAAGAATGTCAGCAGACATGATCCCTACCCTATCTTTTCGAGCATAAAAAATTAGTAAACCACGCGATTTTAAAAAATCGTAGGACCAGTATAAACTACTACTTCCGGTTGCCCGATTTTGATGAAAATATTAGTGTCGGGTCCGGTTGTGGTATGTGACTTAGGTTTCAAGTTCGTACGATGTTCCGTTCTTGAGATATTCTGTATATACACACAGACCAATCGCTAAAAACATGTTTTTTTTGGGTTCAGGGGGCCTGAAAAACGTGTAGTTCTGGTGAAAACTCGATTTCTTAAAATCGACATGAAAATAATACTTTCCTTCCTATATATTCAGATAGGCAAGAGAAAGTAATAATATGAGAAAACGGAAATTTTCAACTGATGGAAGAGCCGTATTAAAAAGAGATACACATATTACGTAAACGTGATCACTATTGGTTGAAACGCAAAAACTCACTATTAGAACACAATTACGATGTAGATTCTGGTGAAAGAAATAAAAAAATATTCAAAGTATTAATTGGTTTATTTAATAGGAGGAAGAATTGTAGAGTATTTAAAAGAATTTTGATTTTGACTTCGATATCTTTGATTTAAATAAAAGCAAATCAAAAATAATGGAGAAAACGGAAGTTTTTAATTTATGAAGAGAGTTCTCATTTACGCTTTGATACTTTAAGCCTCCATTTGGTTTATGCTTAGGCCTAAATAGTAAACGGGGTGAATACTCCAACTCCAAACTCCATTTACTCCGCATAATACGATACCGTATGTAATTTAAAAGCCGGTGGGGGGGGGGGAGAGATAGAGAGAGAGTAAGTGAGAAAGAGAGGGGGAGTGTTGCGGAGTCCAAGAGAGATAATTGGGCTGGCAACTCGCAATGAGCTCTTAATTGGGATTTATTAAGACGATAAACGCGTCACCGCACAACACGATGGTCCTCTCTTACACACGCGCGCGAGCCTTTTTAAAATACTAGTAGTATGTACTACCGAACAACTAATGTATTGTACTTGATTACACACTTACTACGTACTTGGGTGCAGATGAATCATGACAGACCACTTCCAAAACTAATTCCTCAAATAATCTGACATTTAGTTTTGTATTTTCTTTGGATATCACCACTAGGACCGGTAGTACAGCCACATCGCATCTTCACACAGGACCGAAATAGCAATTTAAAAAAATCTGGTGTGAAACACTCACACAACTTTCTCTTGCCAATGCTAAAAATGACCAATAATCTAGTAATAAAAGATTAGAAATAAACAAAAAACTAACCTCAAAAAACACAACCTTATTTTAATCATGAGTGAAAGACGCAAAATGAAAACCGACCTCAGTTTGGCTTAAAAATACGGAAAATCACTCTTTCATGCTAAACTAGGCTCTGTAGAGAAAAATGTTTTAAAGAAAAGTTGTAGATCTTTCAATTTCCTATAAATTTGATTATACACCTTTGTCGTAAAATGCATACCAAGGCTGAAATTTTTAAAAAAAATCGATTTTTCACACGTTTTCGTGACAAAAAAAAACAGAAAATTGCTAATTACCGCTAAACTAAGCGTTATACAAAAAAATGTTTGAAATAAAAGTTGTAGAATTTTAAATTTTCTACAATTTTTATTATATATTGCAGCGCTGAAATGCATATTAAAGCCGCAATCTTAAAAAAACAATTTTTTTACGCGAAAACAGCCTTACCAAGAATTTCAGTACAAATGGCGCCTACCCTATCTTGTAGAGCATAAAAAGTTTAATAGACAAGGCGATTTTTTTAAAAAAAAAACGTAGGACCAGTTTTTGAGTAAATCGCAAAAAAGTGAAAAATTACACGAATAAACTACTACTTCCGAATGATCGATTTTGATGAAAATGTTCGTGTCGGGTCCGGTAGTGGTATGTAACTTAAGTTTAAGTTTCAAGCTCGTACAATGTTCCGTTCTTGAGATATTCTATATAAACACACACACACACCAATCGCTAAAAACATGTTTTTTAGGTTCAGGGGGTCTGAAAAAGTGTAGATCCGGTGAAAACTCGACATGAAAACAATACTTTCCTTCGTATATTATATTCATATAGGCAAGAGAAAGCAAAAAATAGCTATATAATCTTTTAGCTCTACAGCCCTTGGTGGACTTTGGCGTTCTCCATCCTCTAACTACCATCAAAATCAGATCAACCATGATATCGTCCATCTATCTCTTCCTAGGACATCCTTACCTTCTTTTATTTATATGGCCTTTCTCTTTCCATACCATTTTCACTACCATTATACTCTTTTAGCTCTACAGCTCTTGGTGGGCTTTGGCTAACTACCATCAAAATCAGATCATTATATATATAACATCTTTCATCCATCTGTTCCTAGGACGCCCTTCCTTCTTCTTTTCATATAATTTTCACCATCCACGTTGATTCCATTGTGCCCCAACCATCACAATTTTTGGAATTTTATGAAATAAAAAGACTAAATTCCTAAATTTTTTAAACGTATTAAATTCTTCTAATTCATTTTCTAATGGCCATGAAATTATAACGAAACATCGGGTTTTATTTTCAAAATATTAACTTTATAGAGAACTGAGATTTTTAACATTCGTGAACACTAATTTTTAGATACAGTCCAGGATGAAGTTTTAAATTTTTGAAAACTCATTAACAGAAAACCGGCTACAAAAAAAACTGGGTATTTTTTATGGGGCGTGTATTTCCGGTAATGGTTTGAAGGTGATGGAATTTTAATTTCAAAAGTTATCTCCTCTGAGAATAATGAATTTCATTTTACAGCTAGAACCTGTGGTGAATGAAGTAAAGGTGTCGTTTACAGATTTTTTAATTTAAGTCGTACAAATCAACACACAAGGAGACATGACTTTATTTATTAAGTGCATTACTGTATCGTTCGGTAATTTCTGAAACACAACGGCCTTTTTTTAGAGGCGAAAATTATAATATGCCGAGCTATAGACGAGCCTGTATATTTTGATTGATCTTGTCTAAATATTTAAATTTTATATAGTTTTGTGTTTCTCTAATTCCTAGCTTTATGACCGTTTATTTATTTCTTTATAACTCAATAATTTATATTAACTTATTATTTATAATTTTTGCCCATAACAGGCAGGTGAAGTGTTAAATTAATTGCACTCGATCTGCTAGTTCCAGGGCTACAAAAAAACATAGTTTTGTTTCTTTCACATGGTCAGCCAATTACATGACCGAAGAATTTGAGAACAGAAGAGGAAGAAGTGTAAAAGACACTAACCAGAGAAAAGTAATCTTTTGAAAGTAATGAATATCATTACACAGCCCGGCCCTGTGGTGAATGAAGTGAAGGTGTCATTTACAGGGTGGAAAGTAGATGCTTTTGAGAGAGCCTGGCATGCTGATAAGCATACTTTTACATAACTAATGGTAAACCTTTTGTAAACTTTTGTTTTACAAAGTAAAGCCTCTAGAGGTTGAAGCCAGCCTTTCAGCTGATCACCAAAACCACAACACATTTAAATTTTCCACTTCTTATCTATATAGGCCTACTGTAATCAAAATCCAAAATGTGGTACAAAGAAAAACTTAACCTAACGTAATTACTAAGTTTTTTTACGATATTCCGTTTTTAAGTTATTTTGTTCAAATACAGTCCAATCTTGCCCATAACGGGCAGGTGGAATGTTAAATTAATTGCACTTGATCTGTTGGTTCCAGGGCTACAAAAAATAGTTCTGTTTCTTATCACATGGTCAGCCAATTATATGACTGAACTATTTAAGAACAGAAGAGGCAGAGTTGTAAAAGACACTAGTCACAGTTATCTGCTCTGTTGTTGTTGTTGTTTAGGTCAACAGCCAAAAGGCTGGTTTGAACCTCTAGAGGTTTTACTAAGTAAAAACGAGGAGTAAGGTGGTTTACCATTGCCTTCCTCACTGAGTTGAAAGAGTATGCTTATCAGCATGCCAGGCCCTCCGAAAAGCACTCACTTTCCACCCTGCAAATGACACCTTCACTTCATTCACCACAGGGTCTGGCTGCATAGTGAAATTCATTACTCTCAGAGACGATAATTCTGACTAGTGTCTTTTACACCTCTACCTCTTCTGTTCTTAAATAGTTCAGTCATATAAGTGGCTGACTATGTGATAAAAAACAAAACTATTTTTTTTAGCCCTGGACGAAACAGATAGAGTGCAATTAAAATAACATTCCACCTGCCCGTTTTGGGCATTCTGCTCTGAGAGTAATGAATTTCACTATGCAGCCAGACCCTGTGGTGAATGAAGTGAAGGTGTCATTTATAGGGTGGAAAGTGGATGCTTTTCGGAGAGCCTGACATGCTGATAAGCATACTCTTTCAACTCGGTGAGGAAGGCAATAGTAAACCACCTCATTCCTCGTTTTTTACTTAGTAAAACCTCTAGAGGTTCAAACTAGCCTTTCGGGTGTTGACCTAAACAAAACAACACAGACCAATCGCTAAAAACATGTTTTTTTGGTTCAGAGAGCCTGTTAACGTGTATTTCCGGGTAAAATTCGACATATATACAATACTCTTCTTTCCTTATTATAACCATATAGTAGAGCCATATTAAAGAAAAAAATGTTCTACGGATCTACGTCATTCAGGAATCATTTTGTGAAATTATTTACTCGGGCCATATAGTATTTATTAATTAAGTTTTAAAATCCCTCCTAGGGAGTACAGGACCTTGTAGATGGTGGAGGGGCTTGCGTGCTCCCAAGACCCGGAGAGCTATGCCGGCGGTAGTGTAACTACCAGCAGGGCCTCCCAAGCCGGACAGGTCAAAGGGTAGGAGCCAGACGAAGAAGTACTCCAAAAACGACGTCGTTGGGCCAATCACCCACACGTTGGAAAAGCGGATTCAAAGTCACATAAATAGCCTCGGACAGGACAGGAATTTTCGGAATAAAAGACTGGACAAACCTAATTTACGATTTGGAAATTGGAATGTACGCACTTTGACTGGAAAGGAAAAGGATTGGGAGAGGAAAGAGGCATGGCCCTAGGGCAAATTAGACGATTGGCGGCAGATAGAGTACAATGGAGGAAGTTGTCCGAGACTACCCCGACGCTGTAAGGCACATGGGGAGAGAGAAAGAAGAAGAAGTTTTAAAAGTTTATATTAGTAAATAACTAGAGGATATCTTAAACGGAAAGGATGAAATTATGAGAAAGGATTACTTCATGAAAATTAATAAGAACAAAACGAAAGTGTTCTGCAGCAGCAAAAGCAGGCAACGAAAACATTCAGGAAGTTGAGGAATTCTGCTATCTAGGGAGTAAAATAACAAAGGATGATAGAAGCACAAGTGATATCAAAAGCAGAATTGCTCAAGCTAGAAAAGCCTTTGCAATAAAACATAATTTACTGACTACAAACATTGATTTACAGATTAGGAAAAATTTCTTAAAACATTATGTTTGGAGTGTAGCATTATACGGGAGTGAAACGTGGGTGTTAGAGGCTGTAGAAAAGAAGAAGATAGAAGCTTTTGAAATGTGGTGTTATAGGAAAATGTTAAAGATTAGGTGGGTGGACAAAATAAGTAATTTAAAGGTTCTTAGGCGACTGGATGAAAAAAGAAGTATATGGAAGCATCTTACCAAAAGAAGGGATAGGCTAGTGGGGCATATCTTAAGACATCCAGGTATTGGGCTATCAATAATGGAGGGTAATATTGAGGAAGTAAATTGTACGGGGAGGTACAGATTAGAATATAAGCAAATTACAAAAGATGTAGGGTGTTACAGGTATGTAGATATGAAACGACTTGCGCACGATAGAACAGCTTGGAGAACTGCATCAAACCAGTCGAGAGACTGACGACAAAAAAATTAGTAAATATTGTAAAGCCAGTAAATAGATAAAATAGATTATTTATCCAAATGATATTTTAAAGTACGATTATAGAAATCATAAAATCAATTTGAATTACATTAATTAAATTAAATAAACGAAAAGAAGCAGGTGGTATTAGAACAAATACTACAGAACAGTATTTCTTTTAGAATAGTAATGTATTTTATATAATAGGATACACAGAAGCAAGGTTGAGTGGCGCGACCCAGTGTCATGGAAGGTCAGCGAAGTGTAACGCCCCTCTTCAAAGCATTATACAAGCGGGGGTGGGTTTCTTTTACCAACTAAACTCTCCAGCTAGCGTGCAGTTAAAGCAGTAGTACAATTCCTTCCAGGCCTCATGCTATCCTTAAAAATCCATCAATGCCTATATATACATGCATAACCCAACCGCACCGAGTGAAGAGATTTCGTTGGAAATATACCGCGGATACACAGACATCTGGCAGACCGTGGGATTCTCAATCTGTTTTTAAGTATGTCTAGAAAAAGGTCCTACCGCTCTATTAGGTCTACAACAGATTGCCTTTCTCTTTCTTTTTTCGTTTTCTCTATATTCTTTATCTTTCTTTTCCGTAATTTTTTTTTTAAGAAAACAGATTCACTACCATATAATGATAACCTTCAAACTAACAACAAAAAATATATTAAACTATATCCTTTATCAAAATTATGAGTGGGAAAAATCATTTTAACAAATACATTTCAACATAAAACAAAGGGAGTAGATTTTAATGTAAATATTTGACATATTGTTTACAGTGTTCTGTTTAAAGTACATTTTGTAGAATGAAAATTCTAAAAAGGTTGGGAACTATTTATATTGGTTTTTCCCCTCACGATGGGGGAAGTAGTGTTGGACTCAATTGAGGCGTCCTCGTCCAGCCCCAAGGAGGCCGCAACCGCCTTACCAACCAAAAACCCGCCGCCTGGCCATTTGATCCGACAACAACAAACAATCCTCCACCTCCCTCGGAACTGTTTATATAATACTACATCGGAAATGTCAGCGGGGCGTAGAAGGGAACCGTACCCTAATTCCCCTCTTGTTGGCACCGACCACTTAACGGTCCCGATTAAAATTTTCGTACGGTTCAATTCATTTAACATATTTTATTTTTAATGTGTGTAGATTCTAATCTGTTCAGTTTAAGAACAATGTTGTTGTTGTTTAGGTCAACAGCCGAAAGGCTGGTTTGAACCTGTAGAGGTTTTACTAAGTAAAACGAGGAGTGAGGTGGTTTACCATTGCCTTCCTCACTGAGTGGAAAAGTACGCTTATCAGTATGCCGGGCCCTCTGAAAAGCACATATTTTCCACTCTGTAAATGACAACTTCACTTCATTCACCACAGGGTCTGGCTGTACAATGAAATTCATTACTTTCAGAGAAGATAACTCTGGTTAGTGTCTTTTACACCTCTACCTCTTCTGCTCTTAAATGATTCAGTCATTTAATTGACTGACCATGTGATAAGAAACAAAACTATTTATTTTAGCCCTCCAACGAACAGATTGAGTGTAAATAATTTGACACTCCACCTGTCTGTTATGGGCAGTTAAGAACAATAAGCAACCCCAGAACCTATAATGAGATGAGGATGTGTGTATGACGTGTAAATGAGGTCTTGTACAGACTAAGACCGACCATTCCTGAGAGAGTATTGTTAATTGAACCCCAACCATCAAAGTACATCGGTAACCACTGCCTAGTATTCAAATTCGTATAAAAGTAACTACCTTTACTGATAACGCACTATAAGTTGACGATTGCGCCTATCATGCAAAGGACATTATACTATCTATCCTACTTACATCAGCCAACCCGAACGCATAAGACATTTATCAACCACCACAAACACTTAAGTAATAAAATTCACTTCATGACCCATCACACTAAATAAGTAAGGAGTAATGTAATTATTTAAAAAAAGTGAATTGTTTAAAATTCAATTCCAATTTAACATAACTTTACTGAAAATAATAAAATATAGCCTAAAAATAAAATTGTTGTTTAGGTCAACAGCCAAAAGGCTGGTTTGAACCTCTAGAGGTTTTACTAAGTAAAAACGAGGAGTAAGGTGGTTTACCATTGCCTTCCTCACTGAGTTGAAAGAGTATGCTTATCAGCATGCCAGGCCCTCCGAAAAGCACTCACTTTCCACCCTGTAAATGACACCTTCACTTCATTCACCACAGGGTCTGGCTGCATAGTGAAATTCATTACTCTCAGAGGAGATAACTCTGACTAGTGTCTTTTACACCTCTACCTCTTCTGTTCTTAAATAGTTCAGTCATATAAGTGGCTGACTATGTGATAAGAAACAGAACTATTTTTTTTTGCCCTGGACCAAACAGATAGAGTGCAATTAAAATAACACTCCACCTGCCTGTTTTGGGCATAAAAATAAAACAGAAATAAAACAGATAGAGTGCAATTAAAATAACACTCCACCTGCCTGTTTTGGGCATAAAAATAAAACAGAAATAAAACAGATAGAGTGCAGTTAAAATAACACTCCACCTGCCTGTTTTGGGCATAAAAATACAATAACATTTTGAAATTACCGTAAAACTAATATTACTCACGATAATAAGCTCGCATCGACGGAACTCACGGACTAAACAGTTTATTACTACAAATGTCAGAGTGCAGTAATTTAGTTTACTGCTGATGACCAAAAAGGATACTAAATATAACTTGGACCTAGTATTATGGCTTATTTAGAATGAATGTTTATTATTTAGGATAATTATTAAGATTCAATAAATAATACAATGGGATGTTTATAAAACGACATAGTTGTTAACATAATAAATCAATGTAAGAGTAAAACTACAACATGATGTCATGGTTAGAGTTGTCGCTATGATGTATTTAGAAAAGCATAATATATGGTAGCACTTTCACCCCCCGCATAGTCCAGTCTTAACTCTCGCTGACGATCGTCAACTTATATTGCGTTACCAGTACATACCAAGGTACGCAGTCTTGTACAGACTAAGACCGACCATTCCTGAGAAAGTATGGTTAATTGAACCCCAACCATCAAAGTACATCGGTAACCACTGCCGAATTTATATTCAAATTCGTATAAAAGTAACTACCTTTACTAGGATTCGAACCACGAAACCTTCGACTTCCAAAATCAGGTGACTATTTTGCCGACGACTTTGGCACTAGACCAACCCAGAGAGTTATTTAACTATAATGAACGACTTAAGCTGAATACAGGGTTAATTTCCATTTTGCGTCATGTAATACTCTTGACCCACCGGGTTGGTCTACAGGTAAAGTCATCGCCAAAATCAGCTGTTTAACAGCTGATTTTCGGAGACGAAAGTTCCTGGTTCAAATCCTAATAAAGGTAGTTACTTTTATACGGATTTGAATACTAGACAGAGGTTATCGGTGAACTTTGATGGTTGGGGTTCAATTAACCATACTCTCTCAGAAATGGTCGGCCTGGGTCTGTACAAGACTACACCTCATTCACACGTCATACACATCATCCTCATCTCATTGGGTCATGGGGTTGCTTATGGTTCTGAATTGAACAGATTGCAACGTACACAAATTAGGAATAATAAAAAAAATTAATACTCATGATTAAACATAGATTATATTTAATTATTAACATTGGAAACGACTGTTTTACACCGGTATTTTGTAAAAAGAATTGATCCTTGTCTACTAAATCTCACATCATTTACAAAAAACAATCACGATTTTTTTACTAATTTACGCATTTTGTTGCACGTACGAATTGAAATGTAATACTACAATAAATTGTCCACTCTTTAATTAAATTATTTAGCCTATTCTTTGATTTCTTGTCTATTAATTAACGTAAAAATATTCAATTAAAACAATACAAAAACGGAAAAATCTAAGGTAAAAATAAGAGCAGTAGATAATCCATAGGGGTTGTTATACTTCAACCCTCTGTATTAATTAAAATCAACAAAAGATTTAAACAATAGAAACGGACAAATCTAGATGGTATTACAAAATAATTAACAAGTGTCAAAGAGTTGAAAAATAACAAAAAACATGTAAACTAGACAAATGTAAAAATGTTTAATGCAATATGTACGTATGCTTAAAGAAATAGCATTAAAACATCTGGCGTTGGGTTAGAGATATAAATAAATATAGCTACCAACAGTAATAACAACTTTGCTATTAAATGATCACGCCAAGTTACAACCCGAACAAGATTAAAAAAACATATGGTGTGAAACACTCACACAACTTTCTCTTGCCAATGCAAATAATTTAAACAATATTACCTAACATTAGTAATAAAAAATTAAAAAAAAACAAAAACTAACCTCAATAAACATAACCTAATTTTCATCATAAGTAAAAGACGCAAAATTAAAATCAACCTCAGTTTGGCTTAAAAATACGGAGAATCACTCTTTCACGCTAAACTAGGCTCTGCAGAGAAAAATGCTCTAAATAAAAGTTATATATATTTTAATTTTACCTAATTTCCTATAAATTTGATTATATAAACTTTTGTCGTAAAATGCATACTAAGGCCGAAATGTTAAAAAAATAGATTTTTCACACGTTTTTGTGAGAAACAAACAGAAAATCGCTAACTACCGCTAAACTAAGCGTTATACAAAAAATGTTTGAAATAAAAGTTGTAGGATTTTAAATTCTTTACAACTTTTATTGTAAAATTTTTGCGCCAAACGCGTATTAAAGCCGCAATCTTAAAAAACAATTTTTTTACGAGAAAACAGCCTCGCCAAGAATTTCAGCAAAAAGCGCCTACCCAATCTTGTACAGCATAAAAAATTTAGTAAACCACGGGGATTATTCAAAATATCGTAGGACCAGTTTTTGAGAAAATTGAAGAAAAGCGAAAAATTACACGAATAAACTACTACTTCCGGTTGACCGATTTGATGAAAATGTTCGTGTCGGGTCTGGTAGTGGTGTGTAACTTAAGTCAAGTCGTACGATGTTCCGTTGTTGAGATATTCTGTTCACACACACCGCTAAAAACATGTTTTTGGGTTTAGGGGGTCTGAAAACGTGCAGATCCGGTGAAAACTCGATTTCGAAAAATCGACATGAAAACAATACAGTGCTTTCCTTCCAATATATTCATATAAGCAAGAGAAAGTAAAAAAATGCCAGAACTGACAGGGAATCGATCCCGGGACCCCGGCGTAGAAACCAGTTGCGCTAACCACTAAGCCAACAGGTCGTCGACAAATTAATATTAATTAATTTATTACAATGCAATAAGCATTTATTGTTTAGAAGTTAATAATAAAATTACTGACAATAGCAAAGAGAGTACCGTAATATCAGAAGCAATTTTCATTGGAACATGATTATACAGAATGTTATTTTAGTTCAAACGATTTGTCAGGTAATCACTTGCCTTGGTCAACTAATACAAACACTGCAAGAATATCTACTGTTTATATACGATTACATTTTGTAATTTAATGTAAGTTAAGCAACAACTAAACATTGGTACTAACTACAACAAACTATAAAATACTGAAATTCCATTACAATGTTCTAGTATTTACTATAACAATAATATTTATGAAATGTATACTTCTGTAAACAAGTAAATAATTGTCTTTTGAAATACAGTACTGGAATAAAAATACATAAAAATGTAATTAATTTATTTTACTATTTTTCCTGTAAGACAGTGTAAAAGTATTAGTTTCAGAGCAATAAAAAATAGTTATATTTTTTCTTAAATTTTCAGTACCTAATTTAAGTTTTTTAAGAGGAGTTTATAGCTTCTAACAGGCAGGTGGAGTGTAAAGTTATTACCACTCGATCTGCTAGTTCTAGAGCTATAAAAAATAGTTCTATTTCTTATCAGATGGTCAGGCAATTATAAGACTGAACCATTTAAGAACAGAAGTGGTAGAAGTGTAAAAGACACCAGTCAAGAGTTATCTCCTCTGAGAGCAATGAATTTCATCATTATACAACCAGACCCTGTGGTGAATAAAATAAAGGTATCATTTGCAGGGTGGAAAGTAGATGCTTTTCAGAAAGTTCGGCATGGTGATAAGCATACTTTTTCACTCAGTGAGGAAGACAATGGTAAACCACCTTGCTCCTTGTTTTACTTAGCAAAGACTCTAGATGTTCAAACCAGCAATTCCGCTGATAATCTAAACAAGCAGGTACAAATCAATAAGAAGATATATTGGAAGACCGAAGAAAAGATTGGGGGTCTCTTCTGTTTTCTGTATGGCTTTATCAAATCCGAATTCCTTGAAGAGTTGCACGCTGCTCCCATTCGTGCGCCTAGCGCTCCAATCTGACTAGCAATATTCCAGCGTAGTGTCAACTCCACTCCCATTTCACAGTCAATTACTACACAGTCTGCTATGAATTTTGTAGAGTTACTTAATACTCGGAAGGAGGAAGATGCTGCAGAATTCCTTCAAGAAAGAGGGTTATTGCATAATCCAAGAAGATGTGACAACTAAAATAGTCTCTGTGAAACACTCACACGACTTTCTCTTCTCAATGTAAATAATTAAAAAATATAACGTAATAGTAATGTAATAATAATTAAATGTTAAATAAAATGTAAATAATTGGAATAAGTTTAGTAATAAGTTATAAGTAACCTGTAAATATAAGAAAATAAAAAAAACTCAAAATAAAACAATCAAAATCTTTATATATAAAATTCGATAAATGTGTGTGTGTGTATGTTCCCCTTTATCTCCTAAATTACGGAACCAATTTTCATGCAGTTTTTTTATGCTGTAACTATGATGCCGAAGCAGGTTTTAGGCTATTGAAACCCTTAAAAAGTTAGCCCTAAAGGGTTAAAAATAATGTTTATGTCTTACATTAAGGCTTTCATTAGGTTAGATAATCTGCTGCATTTAAACCAGTTGATGTGATTCAAATAAAGATTTGTCATAAATGAAGTCATATGATTTAGCAAATAGCGACATGGTGCTAAGGATCAGCTGGTGACAACATCACATGATAATTTTATTGTATTTTATTATGTAGATACGATTTTGTATTGTTGAGTATTTTATAAAAGTAAAGTTCCGTGTTTCCTTAATTTGTTTCTGCTACATATTTTTAAAAAGTGATTACACCATTTTTCACGTGCAACGCTGCGACGAGGCATGCTAGTATGAAATAAAACAACAGAACGTGTACCATAGTACTATTATTGGGACTGGGGAGGACGTGTGTACGCGTGCGTGAATGTGTCTGTCTCAGTACGAGTTTTCAGTAAGGCAGGGAGTGGGAGAAATAAACACGTGTGCAAACCTTCAGGGAATTCAGATTTGACAGTGGCAAAAAAAATTTCTTAAAACATGTTAGGAGTGTAGCATTATACGGGAGTGAAACGTGGGTGATAGGGGCTGTAGAAAAAAAAAGAGAATAGAAGCTTCTGCGATGTAGTGTTATAGGAAAATGTTAAAGATTAGATGGGTGGACAAAATAAGTAATTTAGAGGTCTTAGGCGAGTGGATGAAAAAAGAAGGATATGGAAGCATTTTACCACAAGAAGGGATAGGCTAATGGGGTATATCTTAAGACATCCAGGTATTGGGCTATCAATAATGTAGGGTAATATTGAGGTAGTAAATTATAGGGGGAGGCAAAGGTTAGAATATATAAAGCAAATTACAAAAGATGTAGGGTATTACACGTACGTAGATATGAAACGACTTGCGTAAGATAGAACAGCTTTGGAGAACTGCATCAAACCAGTCGAGAGAATGATGACAAAAAATACAGAAAACGGAAAAGACTGAAGATTGGTGCCGAAACAGGTAGAAATGCGAAATTTTAGAAATATTAAACTTAGCAAACCGTAACAACAGAGAAATGAAGAACCTAAGACTTACGGTTTAGCGTTGATTCTGATATCTCTACTACTGCACCACGGAATCAATAAATTTTTATAAAAATTTTATTGAGTAATAATTTTTACAATTTTAAGTGAACTTTGATAGTACAGTATTTCATTCAATGAATATGTACATATACTTAACTGTATTTATATTGACACAACAGGATTCGAAAATAATTGAAAACAATTTATAATATTTTGTAATATTATCTCAGTAAAATTATTTAAAAATTTGATAATAAATTCATTTAGTCATTAATTTTATAAGTGGATGATATTGATAAGGCATTGCTAAACCTAATACGTCATCAAGAAACAGAAATTTATAAATACAGTACAAAAGCTATTACCTTTACAAAAATCCCACGTTCTCAATACACAATGTAATTATATCAAAAGCAACTTAGGAAGTAATAAATTTTCTCCCACAATTTTATTATTTAATATTCCAAACTATCTCTTAGCTAAACAGTACACATATAATATAATACACTATTTATTCAACATATTATATGGAGAATAAATACAATAAAACTTTCAAAAATATTATACGATTTAATTAATATAGTATAGACTCGCTTCTCCGCTGATACCAAAGAAACCTGATAACGCAGAACCTTGTGAAAATTATAATATCGTCCATTCAATGGTAAACTCGTGAATGTGAGTTATTCTAAAACTGAGAAATACTCAGTTTTTCAGGAGAGCAAAAAACAAATTCAATGCTTTCTTCTTTAACACACTTCGTGTACTTTCGTAACTTTACGAAAACTGTATCTCCCTAACCGAAGAAGATACATATTCGCGAGTTTACTATAACATGCGTCGTGCTGTATACATCAGCATGCAATAACAAACTCATATTCACAAAATTTCCACATTCGCGAGTTTACCATTGGAGGGACGGTATAAGGTTAACTATAATAACCTAACAGTTATAGGTTTTTGTTTATATAGGGTATGCACAATTATTAATCCACACACAATTTCTAGGAGACATTACCGAAGAGTTTTAAAGTAAAGCAAGCATCTATGTCAGGCCTAAGTGACAAGCGTTCTGCGGGGCGTGCAGCGTGTAGTCTGGGCGGCAAGAGAGCGTGCACTGCCTGCCCAGAGTAATCAAAAATGTTCTGCGGAGTGCAACGTGCAGTCAGCGACAAAAAAATGTGCACTGTCTGCCCAATTTTGAGTACCACTACCTTCAATATTAAGTTTTTCTGCTGTAACCATTCTACATTCTGAAATTATTTCTTCAAATAACATCATGCACGCTGTCAAACGCGTTCATTTGCACGCGACGCTGAACGCAAACAGGCACGCTCTTCCCACCGTTGCAATAAGACGCCACTCAAAACGCTTGCGTGCATTAGTATGTGATTGAGACACACGCTGCACGCCCCGCAAAACGTTCGACTAGAGCGTGCACTCTAGGCCTTACCCTAGAGAGGGAGGTGGATCATCACCGGTTCTTTTTAATTGTGTGCTGCAGAAAGCTATTCAGGAATGGGAGATGGAAGTTGCCAATAAAGGATAGTTAAACCAAATATTAATAATCGCCCATAACACGCATGTGGAGTGTTAGATTATTTGCACTCAATTTGCAAGTTCCAGGGCTACAAAAAAATAGTTCTGTTTCTTATCACGTGGTCAGCCAATTATATGACTGAACTAATTAATACAAGAAGAGGTACAGTTGTAAAAGACACCAGTCAGAGTTATCTCCTCTGAGAGTAATGAATTTCATTATACAGCCAGACCCTGTGGTGAATGAAGTGAAGGTGTCATTTGCAGGGTGGAAAGTATTTGTACTCAGTGGGGAAGGCAATGGTAAACCACCTGACTCCTCGTTTTACTCAGTAAAACCTCTAGAGGTTCAAACCAGCCTTCTGGCTGTTCACTTAAACAACAAACCAAATACAAAAAACAGCATAAAGATAAACTGTCTTACTTTTGCAAACGACCTAGCTATCGTTCTAGAAACCCGGGAACAGCAATAGTAACAATCAACGTGTTATAAAAATAAACAGAAAAAGCAGGGACTACAGATTTCTTTCAATAAAACTAAATACATAACGATCATCAAAATAGCTCCGCGTCACTTGAAGACACAATACTGAAAAACTGGGAACGTTGATAGCTTCAATTACCTCGGGAAGATAATACGACCGAAGAACAACGAAAAGGAAGCGAGTATTTAGGTTAAAACCCTTAAGATCGTATTAGGTAAATTTGACTGCATTTAACATTAACTCTTTCAATACCAACGTCCGGAAAAAACGACGTCGACATATTTTACTTAGCAATAACATCCGATTTACCGGACATCAATCAGTAAGTTATGCATAAAGTGCTAACGTCCGGATAACCGAACACTTCCAAAAAAACTTATAAACAATAATTAAGGGAATAATGTATATTGAAACCCCCTCCGTGGCGTAGTGACTAGCGCGCTAGCCTACAAATCAAAAGGTCTCGGTTTCTATTCCCGGCTAGGATCAGGAAATTTTAACACGTTAAGACCACCGTTAAGGTACCAAAGCGCACAGTAGTTGCTAATGACCGAGCTGTCGATGCGACTTGAAATAAACTAAGAAAAAACTATTTTGAATATTTTTAGAGTAAAAACGATTTGTTTTTTATGAACACAATAATATTTAATTTTTGACGGGAAATTTTATTTTTCTGTAACGTTGGAATTTTAGTCGGCAATGGTAGGCTTACGCCTGCAAGTTTTCAAAATAAGGGCTGGCACTTTATATACACCCTTATCAAATTTAATGGCACTTAAGGGGGTAGTCAACCCATAAAATGAAAATCAAAACTTCTGGCTACAATTTATCATTATTTATTTTAAATGAAAGAGTAATTTACTAGTAATTATCTACCATTTGAACCAAGCCAAAAAATTAATTACAGCCCCTAATATAAGGGTGAGGTTAGAAAAGCGGGCTTTTACGGGGAATAAAATATCTCAGGAACCAAGAAAGATATCAACATGATTATTATGCTAAAAAATACAGAAAGTTGCTCTCTATTATCTATTGTATATGCTTGTATGTATTTTTTCTTACAAGAAATTTATTGAAAAAAAAACCATTTTTAAAAAAACATTTATTTTGTGTATTCACAAATTATTTTTTAACTAAATCCCTATCAAGGTTTTTGAAATAATAATTCCACAGATATAGAACAAGAAATTGTGAACATTTGAAAAAAAAACATCATCCAAATATTTCCAGTACTAACCAAAATATTTAATTCCCAAGAATGTACAATCATGTAAAAACCACATTCCCGGAAAACAAAGTTGAAGGAATAATTTCACTCGCCTTGCTAGTGAGCTTTATTTTTAACAGATTTTTTTACAACTTTTTGTCAACGTACAAACAAAGTAAACAAATGTTGTGATTTAGAAAATTTTAAACTTCAAATAACTGCAAAAAACATCGAAATTAAAAAAAAACATCTTCTTGAGTTGACTACCCCTAAAGATCAAACTTTTAAATATTGCTTCGGCACTGAAAAGGTTAATTACATTCTTGTAACAATATAAATTTGATGAAAAGGGGAAAGAAAATGGTGAAGAAACATGAACAGTAAGAAAAACCACGTGACGTGTATCATTAAATTAATATGTCGTTAAAAGTATGCAAGTAATGGCATTGAAGTTCATTACGAAGTTGTTTTAATAAAGGAAATATGTATCGTATTACAAAATGACTAAGTCCTGTAGTTCAGTGTTAAGAAATTAATAATAATAAGACTACATTTTTAGTAAAGTTATTAGTTCTGAAATTGTTTATAATTATATAAAATTAATTACAAGGTAGTAAATGAGAATATAATATTATAAACATTATGTTTATTCCACTGGTTAAAATATTATTGAATTTATTTACATACGATCAAAATGACAAACCAAAACAAAATAAAACTAACCTCTTTCTTCGATGGTAGCATCCGTCAGTAGGGGGTGAAGATATAAAATCACCCACACAGCTGGGAGTAATGCCCGCATCTTGTTATTATATCACAAATAATTCATCACAACACAAATAACACGAATATATATTAAAAACCAAAACACTAAAATAATAAAACAATTAATAAAATGTATAAAAATTTACACCACTTTAAAAAAACCACACGTATAAACGACCTTAACAACCGAACGTCACATGCAACACTGAATTGCATTGAAGTAAACAACTCAAATCTAGTGCGTTCCCAAGAACCCCCCACTACATGAAATTTCAAACTGTTCAAGTGATCGCTTCTGTTTCAATTGTTTCTCCGCTAGGAGCGCCACTTTACAACAACCTGTTGATCGGGGCATGCCGCTAATCGTTCCACACACACCATATTATTATTACTGTAAACAATCCCCTTTGCTACCGTTTTCAATAAAACCAGTTGAATCGTTAACATCTTATAAAAAAAATATACATTGCTTCTAGCGGATAGTAATTATTTATTTACATACACGCATGTGTTTTTAAGACTTTTATCTCGGCAACTTTCATTCTGTTAACTTTCCACAAGAATCTTAAATAATAATAATAATTATTATTATTCTCCCTCCTTTTGATGCCAGAGACAACTATGACAATCCATCTGAAAAATGCCTAAGGTTTTTACTTTCTTTTGCCTATATTAATATATAAAAAGGAAAGTATTGTTTTCATGTAAATTTTAAGAAAATGAAATTTAAGAAATCGAGTTTTGGTGGGATCTACACGTTTTGAGACCCTTTGAACCCAAAAAACATGTTTTTAGCGATCGGTCTGTGTGTGTGTGTGTGTGTGTGTGTGAATAGAATATCTCAAGAACGGAACATCGAACAAACTTTAAACTTGAAATTTAAGTTATACACCACTACCGGACCCGATACAAACATTTTCATCAAAATCGGTCCACCGAAAGTAGTAGTTAATCGTGTAATTTTTCACTTTTTTGCGATTTTCTCATAAAACTGGTCCTACGATTTTTTTTAAAAATCGCCTGGTTTACTAAATTTTTTGTGCTCTACAAGATAGGGTAGGCGCCATGTTTGCTGAAATTCTTGGTGAGGCTGTTTTCACGTAAAAAATTGTTTTTTTAAGAAAACGGCTTTATTATAGGTACATTTTAGCGCAAAAATTTATATAATAAAAGTTGTAGAGAATTTAAAATCCTACAACTTTTTTTATATAATGCTTAGTTTTGCGGTAATTAGCGATTTTCTGTTTTTTTTTCACGAAAACGTGTACAAAATCGATTTTTTTAAGATTTCGGCCTTAGTATGCATTTTACGACAAGAGTGTCGTAAATTGACGGTAATAATCCCCTTTGCTACCGTTTTCAATAAAACCAGTTGATCGTTAACATCTTATAAAAAAAATACATTGCTTCTAGCGGATAGTAATTATTTATATATATACACGCCTGTGTTTTTAAGACTTTTATCTCGGCAACTTTCATTCAGTTAACTTTCCACAAGAATCTGAAATTATTATTATTATTATTATTCTCCCCTTAAAGGATTAACCCTTTTGATGCCAGAGACAACTATGACAATCCATCTGAAAAAATGCCTAAGGCTTTACTTTCTCTTGCCTATATTAATATAGAAAAGAAAGTATTGTTTTCATGTCGATTTTAAGAAATTAAGTTTTCACCGGATTTACACGTTTTCAGCTCCCCTGAACCCAAAAAATATGATTTTAGCGATTGGTCTGTGTGTGTGTGTGTGTGTGTGTGCGCGCGCGCGCGTGTAAACAGAATATCTCAAGAACAGAACATCGTACAAAGTTGAAACGTGAAGTTATATACCACTACCGGACCCGACACGAACATTTTCATCAAAATCGGTCAACCGGAAGTAGTAGCTAATCGTGTAATTTTTCACTTTTTTGCGATTTTTTCAAAAACTGGTCCTACGATTTTTTTTAAATCGCCTAGTTTACTAAATTTTTTGTGCTCTACAAGATAGGGTAGGCGCCATGTCTACTGAACTTCTTGGAGAGGCTGGTTTTACATAAAAAATTGTTTTTTTTTAGATTGTGGCTTTAGTATGCATTATAGCGCAAAAATTTATAGAATAAAAATGTAGAGAATTTAAAGTTCTACAACTTTTATTTCAAACATTTTTTTTGTATAACGCTTAGTTTAGCGGTAATTAGCGATTTTCTGTTTTTTTCTCACGCGAAAACGTGTGAAAATCGATTTTTTTAAAGATTTCGGCCTTAATATGCATTTTACGACGAAAGTGTATAATCAAATTTATGGGAAATTAAAAGATCTACAATTTTTTTCAAAGCATTTTCTCCACAGAGCCTAGTTTAGCGTGAAAGAGTGATTTTCCATATTTTTAAGCCAAACTGAGGTTCATTTTCATTTTGCGTCTTTCACTCATGATAAAAATTAGGTTATGTTTATTGTGGTTAGTTTTTTGTTTATTTCTAATGTTTTATTACTAATGTTAGGTTTATTGTTAATTATTTGCATTGGCAAGAGAAAGTTGTGTGAGTGTTTCACACCAGTTTTTTTTACTAGTATTACCGTAAAAATGTGGAGCCAATAAACAACGGTTTACATTTTCAACGATAAAAACGATATTTGTTTACGTAAATGGATGATTTTTTTTTAATTATCTGTAATTAGCGCAACTGGCTTCTTCGCCGGGGTCCCGGGTTCGATTCCAGGTCAAGCATTTTTACATGTCACATCTTCATTCATCATCCTTCTCACCGTCTGCATTAATTCACGACAAATCACGCCAGGTCATACAAAGGTAAAGAAAACAAATGTTTTGAACAATATTATATTTCAAGCCTCACATGCAAATATCCACAATGTCAAAAAATAAAGGCCCTATTACAAGACGCCGAGAGATGAGCTTTTTCGATCTTGTACCGTCCCAGACTTATAAAACTTTTCTACAATAACAAACGAAAGATTGTTGACTTATTCGGAACTTAAACTACTTAAAATAAAAGTTGTAGATCGTTTAATTATCTATAAATTTGATTACATGCACTTTTGTCGTAAAATGCAGACTAAGGCTGAAATCTGAAAAAAATCGATTTTTTACACGATTTCGTTAGAAAAAAAAACAGAAAATCGCTAATTACCGTTAAACTTAGCGCTATTTAAAAACATTTTTGAAAGTTATAGAATTTTAAATTGTCTACAACTTTTAATGTATACATTTTTGCGCTAAAATGCATATTGAGGCCAAAATTTAAAAAAAAAACATTTTTGCTACGAGAAAGCAGCCTCCCCAAAAATTTAAGCAGACATGGCGCCTACCCTATCTTGTAGAGCATAAAAAATTAAGTAAATCAGACGATTTTAAAAACTAGGAACCGTTTTTGAGAAAATCGCAAAAAAGTGAAAAATGACACGAATAAACTGCTACTTTCGGTTGACCGATTTTGATGAAAATGTTCGTATCGGGTCTTTTAGTGGTATCTAACTTGAGTTTTAAGTTGCAAGTTCGTACGACGTTCCGTTCTTGAGATTTTTGGGTTCAGGGGATCTGAAAACGTGTATATCCGGTGAAACTCGATTTCGAAAAGTCGACACGAAAACAATACATTCCTTCCTATATATCATATAGGCAAGAGAAAGTAATAACCATGGGAAAAATGTATGTAAACATAACGTATATAGTTGTTATTCATAAAACATTACGTCAAACATCTCTGAAAATCTTCCATATTTAAATAATTTTAAAACAAAATACAATACATAATATAGTTAATTTTTATCTTACTTTTTCTTAGGTTAACTTTTGTATTCTCTATTATTCAAGAGTATTATGATTTTATCTTTAAAGTGAAGTGAAGGTATTTTTTACATTTTAGTAATCACAAAGCATAGTAAATAAGGTACCTATATTTATTACGTTCTGTTGTAGGTGGCGGTCACGTTTACATTTGCCTACGAAAAGACATATTTATGAGAAGCTGTTGGACTTGACTTAACTTTATTTACTTTCTCTTACCCTATATGAATATAAAGGAATGAAAATATTGTTTACTAGTTGATTTTTTTTAAATCGAGTTTTCGTCGATAATACACATTTGAAGGTAAGTTACCCGAACTCAAAAACTCATCTCTCTACGGATTGGTCTGTGTTAACAAAATATCTCAAGAACGAAATGACCTACGAATTTGAAACTTGGAACTTAAGTTAGGTACCATAAACGGACCAGACACAAACATTTTCATTAAAATCGGTCGACTGAAAGTAGTATTTTTCACTTCTTGCGAATTTCTCAAAAATGAAAATAAAAAATTCTGGCTATAATTTATCATTATTTATTTTAAATGAAAGAGTAATTTACTGGTAATGACCTACCATTTGAACCAAGCCAAAAAATTAATTACAGCCCCTAATATAAGGGTGAGGTTGAAAAAGCGGGCTTTTACGGGGAATAAAATATCTCAGGAACCAAGAAAGATATCAATATGATTCTTATGCTACAAAATACGGAAAATTGCTGTCTATTATCTGTTGTATGCGCTTGTATTAACTTTTTCTTATAAGAAATTTATTGAAGAAAAATCATATTTTCAAAAACATTTATTTTATGTATTCACCAATTATTTTTTAACTAAATCCCTTTTAAGGTTTTTGTAATAATCATTCCACAGATAATAGAGCAAGAAATTATGAACATTTGAAAAACCCATCATCCAAATATCTCCAATACAAACCGAAATATTTAATTCCCAAGAATGTACAACCATTCAAAAACCACATATCCAGAAAACTTAAAGTTGAAGGAATAATTTCACTCCCCTTGCTAGTGAACTTTATTTTAAACAAATGTTTTTATAACTTTTTGTCAACATACAAACAAACCCACCGGGTTGGTCTAGAGGTAAAGTCGTCGCCAAAATCAGCTGCTTAACAGCTGATTTTCGGAAACGAACGTTCCTGGTTCAAATCCTAGTAAAGGTAGTTACTTTTATACGGATATGAATGCTAGACAGTAGTTACCGGTGTACTTTGATGATTGGGGTTCAAATAACCATACTTTCTCAGGAATGGTCGGCCTGAGTTTGGATAAGACTACATCTCATTTACACGTCATACATATCATCCTCATCTCATTGGGTCATGGTTGCTTATTGTTCTGAATTGAACAGATTGCATCGTACACATATTAGGGATTAAAAATAACAAAAAAAACATATAAAGTAAACAAATGTTGTGCTTCAGAAAATTTTCAACTTCAAATAAATGCAAAAAAACAATCGAAATTAAAAAAAAAAAAAAATCTCGTGTGAAACATTCACATGACTTTTTCTTGCCAATGCAAATAATTAACAATAAACCTAACATTAGTAATAAAACATTAGAAATAAAAAAAAACTAACCTCAATAAACATAATCCTAATTTTAATCATATATGAAAGACGCAAAATGAAAATCAACCTCAGTTTGGCTTAAAAGTACGGAAAATCACTCTTTCACACTAAACTTCTCTCTGTAGAGAAAAATGCTATAAATAAAAGTTGTAGATCTTTTATTTTCTATAAATTCGATTATATATACTTTTGTCATAAAATGCATACTAAAACCGAAATTTTAAAAAATAGATTTTTCACACGTTTTCGTGAGAAAAAAACAGAAAATCGCTAATTACCGCTAAACTAACCGTTATACAAAAAAATTTTTTAAAATAATAGTTATAGAATTTTAAATTCTCTACATTTTTTATTATATAAATTTTTGCGCTATAATACGTATTAAAGCCGTAATCATAAAAAAACGCTTTTTTTACGTAAAACAGCCTCACCAAGAATTTCAGCAAACATGGCGCCTACCTTGTCTTGTAGAGAATAAAAAATTGAGTAAATGAGGCGACTTTTAAAAACATCGTAGGACCAGTTTTTAAGAAAATCGCAAAAAAATGAAAAATTATACGAATAAACTACTACTTCCGGTTGACCGATTTTGATGAAAATGTTCATGTCGGGTCCGGTAACGGTATGTAACTTAAGTTTCAAGTTTCAAGTTCGTATGATGTTCCGTTCTTGAGATATTTTGTATACACAAACACACAGACCAATCGCTAAAAACATGTTTTTTGGGTTCAGGGGGTCTGAAAACGTATAGATCCGGTGAAAACTCGGTTTCGAAAAATCGACATGAAAACAATACTTTCCTTCCTATATATTCATATAGGCAAGAGAAAGTAAAAATCATCTTCTTGAGTTGACTACCCCCTTAATTCACTTATAAAAGTATAGAAATATTGTTGTTGGTTAGGTCATCAGACGGAAGG
The DNA here is from genome assembly GCA_035578175.1 of Catonia carolina. NCBI lineage: Eukaryota > Metazoa > Arthropoda > Insecta > Hemiptera > Achilidae > Catonia > Catonia carolina. Next base: position 29,019,961 of record JAQMRL010000011.1, read on the forward strand.
CTGGTTTGATCCTGTAGAGGTTTTACTAAGTAAAATGAGGAGTGAGGTGGTTTACCATTGCCTTCCTCACTGTGTGGAAAATTACGCTTATCAGCATGCCAGGCCCTCTGAAAAGCACAAATTTTCCACTCTGCAAATGACACCTTCACTTCATTCACCACAGGGCTGGCTGTATAATGAAATTCATTACTTTCTGAGGAGATAACTCTGATTAGTGTCACAGTACACCTCTACCTCTTCTGTTCTTAAATGATTCAGTCATTTAATTGGCTGACCATGTATTAAGAAACAGAACTATTTATTTTAGCCCTGCAACGGACAGATTGAGTGTAAATAATTTGACACTCCACCTGTCTGTTAGGGGCAGATAGAAATATTAGTAGAATTGATTAGATTATAATTAGATAGGTTAGGTTGACGACACTTGCTTCGTATTCCAGTAGGGTCAAGGATGACAAAGGACGAGATCAGGATGAGTAAAGAAGTGAATCGGTAGAAGAAGGGTTATGTACAATTACGTAGGTACTTCACTATTTAGTAAGTTGTTAATAATAAACAACAACTGTACGCGCATTCTCATCGAATAAGGTTAGTTGTTGCAACAGAGAAAGCCACCTTACCTTACTACTACTATCCTTCGCCTCATACAATATACACCGACTGCTTGTTCATTTATCTACGCAGATACTCGGCAACTTTTAAACCGAACACTACATCACAGATCTTTCTTACACACACTATACTACTGTACTTGCCGATTTTGTGTTTTTTTTAATTGTTATAAGTAATCTAAGAAATTAATAATGTATAAAATTAATTTAATCAAATGTTTATGTATTTTTTATTATTTAATTGAATTTAATAAATTTGTTAGGTGTGAAATACAATTAACTAATATTTTAGAATCTATTGGCTTTGGAAATTTAGCTCCAAGAGTTCGTAATACGGTAAGTTATCTTTACTTTATTTTTATTATTTTTAGTTTTATTTATTTATTTTTTAACGTCCGACTGTTCTGCAATTACTGCTAATGCAGACGGTGAAGGAAGGATGAAATGGTTTTTGTAACGTATAAAAATATGCCATACCTGAATGGGATTCGAACCCAAGACCGACAAGAACGCATTATGAGAGGCGAACACGTTACCAACTTCTACTTAAAGTTGCATCAACAGCTCGGTATTAGTGACTACAGTAGGTTATGTAACAGTGAGTTTTAATTTGTGAAAAATTTCAAAATCTAGTCCGGGAATCGAATTCAGGATCTCCGCGTTGTAGGATAGCGCGCTACCACTATGCTACGGAGGCGGCCGTAATATATATAACTAATCAAAACAGACGCACATAAAACGAACATTCTTAACTGTATAAATATTAGGTTGGGAGTAACAGCTGATCATTATCAGCTGTTACTCCCAACCTACATATTAGTATTTTATGCAGTTAAGAATGTGCGTTTGTTTTGATTTTAAATAAAGCGAAATTTCAATACCTATAATTCATTTTTTTTCTGAGTAATTCACATGAATCTTTTCAGAATTAAATTTTCTACAAATTTATTTAAAAAAAAAATACACCTTTATTTACCATTTATGGAAGTAATCTTACGTTAAACACAAAAATGTGTTCTTTCTTTGTACCAATTCTTGTGTTTTATGTAAGATATCTCTGAAAGTATTGCATTTACAGCTCTGGAACCAATTTTATTCAATTTTTCAGATTAAAAAACATAAGTAACAATCGTATTTGTATCTTTGTAACTATCTTTAACATTTTTATACGGCCTTATTTCACCGAGGGTACAGAGTTCTAGGTGAAATTTTTCGCTAGCCGTAACTCGCTAACTAAGGGTTTTCAGGCATAAGTTTATCTGAACTTTTTTTCTTATTTTTAGCTATAGAGTGAGATCCCAAGAGATTGCCGTATAGTTTTGAATCACCCTATATTTAAAAATTTAAATTTCTATATCTTTGTTTGGAATCAGATACAGGGTCCTCCGTTTTATGATTGAGCGCTTGCTGAACCGCCAAGGTAGTTATAACATTTAAAAAAAAATCTTAATCTGTGTACTTTGCAATTTCTTCAATTTAAGAGGAATAAACAACCCCATGATTCAATGAGATGAGGATGATAAATAAGATGTGTAATTTAAATTTAGTTTTGTACAAACTCAGACCGACAATTCCTGAGAATGTATGATTAATTGAATCCCAACTATCAAATTAAACCGGTAATCATTATCTAATATTCAAATCTGCATAAAATAATCGTTAAAAACATTTTTATTATGTACCTTTTGTCAGATCCAGGACTTTTTTTTAATCCCTAAAGTGTGTACGTAGCAATCTGTTCAATTGAGAACAATAAGCAATCCCATGACCCAATGAGATGAGGATGATGTGTATGACGTGTAAATGAGGTGTAGTCTTGTACAGACCCAGGCCGACCATTCCTGAGAAGTATGATTAATTGAACCCCAACCATCAAAGTACACCGCTGTCTAGTATTCAACTCCATATAAAAGTAACTACCTTTACTAGGATTTGAACCAGGAACCTTCGTCTCCGAAAATCAGCTGTTGATCAACTGCTTTTGGCGACGACGTTACCTCTAGACCAACCCGGTGGGTTCCAGGACTTTTAATCTGTTTTATTTGCCTAGGAGTGAACACTGTGCAATACAGTAATACTTTCTTACTTTCTTATACTTACTTACTATCTTATACGGACATTATCCTTTTTTAATAAATTTAATCTGGAACTCGATTTTTTTAATAATTACGAACAATTTTCATCAAAATGTTATCAGGCGCTCACCAACCAATAAATGTCACAAATTGACAGAACATACACATCTTATTTTCTTTCTTTCTTCTACTAAAATATATTTCTTTTTCCTGTTCATTTTTTACTTTAATAATAAATAATATTATTTTTGATCAAGTTTTGCTAAACTATTTTTTCGAGGGAATTTTTGTTTTTTCCTTGTTAATTGTTATTATAGTAAGTAATTTTATTGAAACAGTATTTTATTTTTATGATCAAAAGAGACAAAAAGTGTATCAGCATGTATATTATGTAAATGAAATAGTTAAATTGGCATAGTTGGTAACGTGCTCACCTCTCATTATGCGGTCCTGGGTTCGAATCCCACTCAGGTAGGGCATATTTTCATACGTTACAAAGAATCATTTCATCCTCCATTGTACAAAGTTACACCCCTATGTCGTCACTAATGACCCCGTTGGAGTTGATGCGACGTAAAATAAAAAAAAAATGTTGACAGAACATTGTCCAAAGCACGGTATATAATATAATTTATTTTTATACTATCATATTAATAATCATAATATATATTTATTATTTTATTAAACATTATTTTCCCTTTGTTTGCATACACTACATAATTGTTGTTGTTTAGGTCAACAGCCGAAAGGCTGGTTTGAATCTGTAGAGGTTTTACTAAGTAAAACGAGGAGTGAGGTGGTTTACCATTGCCTTCCTCACTGAATGGAAAAGTATGCTTATCAGCATGCCGGGCCCTCTGAAAAGCACATATTTTCTACTCTGTAAATGACACCTTCACTTCATTCACCACAGGGTCTGGCTGTACAATGAAATTCATTAATTTCAGAGGAGATAACTCTGATTAGTGTCTTTTACACCTCTACCTCTTCTGTTCTTAAATGGTTCAGTCATTTAATTGGCTGACCATGTGATAAGAAACAGAACTATTTATTTTAGCCCTGCAACGAACAGATTGAATGTAACCTGCCCATAACGGACAGGTGGAGTGTCAAAAATTATTTACACTCACTCTGTTCGTTGCAGGGCTAAAATAAATAGTTCTGTTTCTTATCACATGGTCAGCCAATTAAATGACTGAATCATTTAAGAACAGAAGAGGTAGAGGTGTAAAAGACACTAATCAGAGTTATCTCCTCTGAAAGTAATGAATTTCATTATACAGCCAGACCCTGTGGTGAATGAAGTGAAGGTTTCATTTTCAGAGTGGAAAATATGTGCTTTTCAGAGGGCCCGGCATGCTGATAAGTGTACTTTTCCATTCAGTGAGGAAGGCAATTGTAAACCACCTCATTCCTCGTTTTACTTAGTAAAACCTCTACAGGTTCAAACCAGCCTTTCGGCTGATGACCTAAACAACAACAACTACATAATTATATGATATATAATGAACAGCCAAAACAAAACTAATTAAATATAACACTCACCTTAGAGTATTACATACATTCAAGATCTTTCGTCTCTCTCGGAGACATCCTCTGGAACTTATTACACTAAACACAAAACACATACCACATTTAAAACAAATACGGTCGAGCCGGCCGCATTGGCGTAGTTGGTAACGTGCTCGCCTCTCATCATGGGGTCCTGGGTTCGAATCCCACTCAGGTACGGCATATTTTCATACGTTACAAAAAATAATTTCATCCTCATTACGCACACTTACACCCCAACGTTGTCGCTAATGACCACAGCAGTTGATGCGACGTCAAATGAAAACAAATAAAAAACAAATGGTCGAAGACCACGTCAATTACTTAATTATTGTAACAACTATGCCGCGCGCGAATTTATTATTTTTAATTTATTAATTATTATTAATTAATTGAAAATTATTAATTTATTATTTATTATTTTATATTTATCAATATTAAGTTTTCATATATATACAATATATTATATTTTTTCATTATTAGCATAGGCAAGAGAAAGACATGTAAGTGTTTAACACCAGACTTTTTAAATAATATTAGTTAAGTCATCTACTCAAAACTGGTTGGTTTTTAACCAAAATCAAACCACTTATTTTCATGGACATATGAAAAATTAAATTAGATACATGTTTAAAAACGCCGAAAATTTGTCGATTTTTATAGTTAAAAGAAAAAGTAGATTCTTGTTTTTTAAGGTTATTTTGTTACGTGATATCCAGTTCCTAGAAATTGTAAACTAATAACAAGTAGGCCTAAACTTATTTTTTTTACTAAGGAAATACCTACTTATTTTTATTTCTATTATTATTTTAGAAGTAGGTACTTCTTTTTAACATTAAAATAACCTTCTTAATTTATAACATACATTTTTAAAAGATGTATTAGCTGGCAATTATGCCTTTAGATTTTTCGTTGGAAAAATGTTACATCTCTTGCCCTGTTTGAATATTGTGGGGAAGGAAAGTATTATTTTCATGTCAATTTTTCAAAATTGAGTTTTCATAGTGACTAGTGACTACACGTTTTCAGTCCCCCTGAACCAAAATAGGCATGTCTTTAGCGATTAGAGTGAGTGTGTGCGTGAAAAATACATATACTGTATATCAAGGACGGAATATCGTACGAATTTGAAATTTTGAACTTAAATTAAATAGGTACCACAAGGGAAACCGACACTAACATTTTCTTCAAAATAGTCGGTAGTTTATTCGTGCGATTTTTTAATTTTCTGACAGTGGTTACCGGTGTAATTTTATGGTTGGGATTCAATTAACCATCATACTGTCAACGCCACCCCTTCTAATTAATCATTTACTGTGTTGCCGGCCTTCAATACTTCTTCCAGCCTCTGTCGGCGCGACAAACCCTTTAGTGGCGCACCGACAAACCTTTCGCCTGCGCACCGACAGAGGGCTTTGTCATCAAGGTCATGCCAGTAACCGCTCTCCACCACAGCGCTCTCGGCAACTATATAAAGAGCGCTGCACTGAGCCGAGAGATTCAATTCCGATCCAGACACAGAGAGATTCACTTCCGGTCCAGACAGAAGAAGACGAGCCCAGCCGAGACCGGACGCACCATCCCTGGTTTACGCTACCGGTGGCGGACGCTACATTCCCGCACCGGTCAGCCTTCGCTGGCCCGGAGAGAGCCCGACACACTACGCCGCCCGACACTGCGGGGCTCTGGGGGGCACCATTGTCACGCTGCTGTGGGGACCCAACTGCCGCTGAGGGAAGGCTAGGCCTGAACCCGGTAGCCGAGCCGTCACTCTTCGGACTCCGCTTCCACCACGCCGGCTCGCCGCTTCCGATCCAGACAACGACAAGACGTCCACCACGGCATATGGCTGCCGGACTCCAGCGAGGACTAATCGACGACCCCGCAAGAGAGAAGATGATGCTTCCGCTCACCGACCCGTTACCGTAAGCCGTCGACCGGACCGTCATCGCCCGCTGACGCGAGCGATGCCCACAGCGGTCCCTCGACCGAGCCTTACGCCCACCGGACCCGACGAAGCAGCCATCGATGGCGATAACTACTGCGAGGGAAGAAGATAATGTCTCCGCTGGACGACGACACTCCGTGTCGCCCAGCTCCTCAACCGCCACGACGACTACGAACGACGCCTCTCCAAGACGACCACCGCTTAAACGGCCCTTTTCAGGGCCACCAAGCAAATAAGGTTTGCCACTTAATGTCGCCATCCGGTGATAATACTCTCTCAGGAATGGTCGATCAGGGTCTGTACAAGACTACACCTCATTTAAACGCCATATATATTATCCTCATCTGATTGGCTGATAAGGTTGCTTATTGTTCTGAATTGAACAGATCGCAACAACATACACACATTAGGGATTTAAGAAAAAAATTATATTAAACATGTTTTTTTAACGTCTTACTGTTTTGCAATTTCTGCTTATCCAAACGATGGAGAATGATGATAGATAAAAATGAGTGATGAAAAAATGCCAGACCTGACCGGGAATCGAACCTGAGTCCCGGACGTTGAATGTTCGATTCAACATGTGGTCATGATTTTTTTTTTTATTGAGTGATGATGCCTACATAAGCCTTGGGCTTGTGCGTAGGTAATGATATGTGGTGATTTACAGATGAAAAAAAATGCCAGACCTGACCGGGAATCGAACCCGGGACCCCGGCATAGTAGCCAGTTGCGCTGACCACTACACCACGGGCCGGCACCACCCTTAAATAGTACATTCTAAAGATAGAGCTCAAATAAGTTTTTTATGAAAGGCGATAAAAGAAATATCAGACATCACCAGGAATCTAACCCGGGGCACTTGATATAGAATCCAATTGTGCAGACCACTACAACGGCGACAAGAAAGTGAAAATAATTAAATTTTTTATTAAGATAGTATTTAAGTTGATAAACCAATTGATTTATGTATTTTTACTTTCTCTTGCCTATATGAATATATAGGAAGGAAAGTATTGTTTTCATGTCGATTTTTCGAAATCGAGTTTTCACCGGATCTACACATTTTCAGACCCCCTGAACCCAAAAAAACATGTTTTTAGCGATTGGTCTGTCTGTGTGTGTGTGTGTGTGCGCGCGCGCGTGTGTGTACAGATATCTCAAGAACGGAACCTCGTACGAACTTGAAACTTAAGTTACATACCACTACCAGCTCCGACACGAACATTTTCATCAAAATTTGTCAACCGGAAGTAGTAGTTTATTCGTGTTATTTTTCACTTTTTGCGATTTTCTCAAAAACTGGTCCTACGATTTTTTTAAAAATCGCCTGGTTTACTAAATTTTTTATGCTCTACAAGATAAGGTAGACGCCATGTTTGCTGAAATTCTTGGTGAGGCTGTTGTCACGGAAAAATTTGTTTTTTTAAGATTGCGACTTTAATATGCATTTTAGCGCAAAAATGTAGGCCTATATAATAAAAAATGTAGAGAATTTAAAATCCTAGAACTTTTATTTAAAACTTTTTATTTGTATAACGCTAAGTTTAGCGGCAATTAGCGATTTTCTGTTCTTTTCCTCACGAAAACGTGTGAAAAATCGATTTTTTTAAAGATTTTGGCCTTAGTATGCGTTTTACGACAAAAGTATATATAATAAAATGTAATAGTAAATTAAAAGATCTACAGCATTTAATTGAAGCTTTTTTATCTACAAAGCCTAGTTTAGCGTGAAAGAGTGTTTTCCGTATTTTTAAGCCAAACTGAGGTTGATTTTCATTTAGCGTCTTTCACTCAAGATTAAAATTATGTTATGTTTATTGAGGTTAGTATTCTGTTTATTTCTAATGTTTTATTACTAATATTTGGTTTATTTTTAATTATTTGCATTGGCAAGAGAAAGTTGTGTGTTTCACACCAGATTTTTTTTTAACGTCTGACTGTTTTGCAATTTCTGCTAATGCAAACGTTGGAGAATGATGATAGATAAAAATGAGTGATAAAAAAAAAATGCTAGACTTGACCGGGAATCGAACCCGGGTTCAGGACGTTGAATGTTCGATTCAACATGTGGTCATAATTACCCTTAAATAGTAAATTCTAAAGATAGAGCTCAAACAAGTTTTTTATGAAAGGTGATAAAAGAAATGATATCAGACATCACTAGGAATCGAACCCGGGGCATTTGATATAGAAGCCAATTGTGCAGACCACTACAACGGCGACAAGAAAGTGAAAATAATTAAATGTTTTTATCAAGATAGTATTTAAGTTGATAAACCAATTGATTTATATATTTTTAGATCGTTAAGAGTGCAATAAACTCCACAACTGTATGAAGTAACATGAATATGAAATGGAGCAAAAGCCGGTTGTTGTTGTACAACTTTGTGTACCGTCCAGTAACCTAGGCCGTTCTCTGTTTAGTTATATACCCTACCAGCCAATGGTAGTACAATCAATGGATAAGTATTTATTATCTTTAAATAATCATACTTATAACGTATAAGAAATTACACATATACTCTTACAGTAATTTCTAGATTCAGGATATTCTAGTATTTCCTAATTTTAATTTCTATTATAACTAAGTCACGACCCAAGACTGCTCATAAAAAAAATACAGATTAGTCAATTAAATGTCGTCATGTATGTAATTAAACTCTATGCAATGACATGTACTAGTACACAACAAAAATGTTGAAAAAAATTTCATGAAACACACCAGTTCTAATGATTGTCCGAAGTGATTTCGTCAATATTAATTTTTTTACTAAAAAGAAATCTCGTGTGAAACACTCACACAATTTTTTCTTGCCAATGTATTATAAATAATGAACGATTTTTCTTTAGGTTCCTAACCGCTCCAATGTGTGGCGGATGCGATTGTCCTTTGACAATCAAACATGTTTTGGTAGATTGCGTCTGCTCTGCGTCGGCGATTTAAAAATACCCTTAGAGTTACGGGATGTACTCGGCGACGAAAGCCATGTTTTGGATTTAACTTTAAGATTTCTTAGATTTATTAAACAGTGTCTGACAGTGTAATAGTAATATTAGTTTATATCTGTACTGCAAAGCCCCGTCGCGGCTTTGCACGCGAAAAATGATATAATCACTTTTTTTTTAAATATTAGCAGAAAAATAGGCGAGATTCTCGTTGTTCCTCTGTTTCAGCAGTTCTTGCTTTTTGAAGTCTTTTTTGCTTTTGAAGATTTTCTTCCTAGTGATGTTTTTTGATGGCATTATTGAAAATGGAAAAAACAAAAATAAAAAATATTGTCAAAACCAAAAATTTAAATCTACGTTGAATAAAAGTCTAAATAAAATATCAAAGCAATTGATCACTCACCAATTAAAAGAAAATTAAAACAAATTAAAGAAACACGGAACTTTACTTTTATAAAATACTCAACAATACAAAATCGTATCTACATAATTTTTTTTTTTTTTTTTTTGTTTAACGTCCGACTGATCTGCAATTTCTGCTAATGCAGACGGTGAAGGATGAAATGATTTTTGTAACGTATGAAAATATGCCGTGCCTGAATGGGACTCGAACCCAAGACCGCATGATGAGAGACGAGCACGTTACCAACTGCGCCAATGCGGCCGGCTATCTACATAATAAAATACAATAAAATTATCATGTGATGTTGTCATTAGCTGATCCTTAGCACCACGTCGCTATTTACTAAATCATATGACTTTATTTATGCTGTTTATTACATCATCAGCTGGTTTAAAAGCAGCATTTTTTTTTTTTTTTTTTTTTTTTTTGGTTTAACGTCCGACTATTCTGCAATTACTGCAAATGCAGACAGTGAATGATGAAATGATTTTTTGTAACGTATGAAAATATGCCGTGCCTGAATGGGATTCGAACCCAAGACCGCATGATGAGAGGCGAGCACGTTACCAACTGCGCCAATGCGGTCGGCAGCAGATTAAAAGCAGGTTAAAAGCAGCAGATTATCTAACCTCATAAAAGCCTTAATGTAAGTCATAAATATTATTTTTAACCCTTTAGGGCAAACTTTTTAAGGGTTTCAATAGCCTAAAACCTGCACCGGCATCATAGTTACACCATAAAACAAACTGCATGAAAATTGGTTCAGTAATTTAGGAGATAAAGGGAAACACACACACACACACATACACACACACACATACATACAACGAATTTTATAATATATGTATATAGATTTATGTATGTTTTTTATTTTCGTGGCCCATTTTTTTTTTTTTTTTTTTTTTTTTTTTTTTTTATTTATTTATTTAAGGTCGCATCAACAATAAAGTCATTAGCGACCACAATTACATAATAATCTTAAATTAACAAAATTTACATAACAAAATTTGAATTAAAATGTCTTGAGTGAACAAAATTTGAAGAATGACTTGTGTAAACAAAATTTGGATTAAAATACATTGTGTAACTGTAAGTCCGTAAGATATAAAACCACATTCTGTATACTCTTGATGTCCGTCAGCATGATTTTCGTATTTTGTGTTAAGTTATACTTTTCTCGTAGATCACGTAATCCTGGACATTTTATCAGTAAGTGTATTATCGTCAATGTAGTATCGTTGCAAAAATAACAGGTCGGTGCTTCAGTCTTTTGAAGAAGGTATTTGTGTGTGAGACTAGAATGTCCAATTCGTAGGCGTGTTATAAGTACTTGATTTTGTCTGCTACTTTGTGGTATTAATACGTCATGTGTGTTTTCCCTGAAGTCGTGTAGTTTACTGCGATGTCCTTTCCATTCATCGTTCCACACTCCTTGTGTCGTCTTGAGAACAAATTTTGACAAATCAACATGTGAGACAGCATGATCATGAAACACTTCTTTTATGGCTTGTTTGGCGGCATTGTCTGCCTTCTCGTTTCCTGATATACCAACGTGTGCTGGGGTCCATACAAATTCAATTGTGTTATTAATTTTTGTATTTGACACTAAAAGCCTAACTATTTCTTGAATTATCGGTTCTTTAGTATTTGAATTAGAAATGCTTTCTAGAACACTTTTAGAATCGGTAAAAATTACAAATTTGGAATTTCGAGATTGAGATGCAATTTCCAGAGTTTTATAAATAGCATAGGCTTCACAAAAGAATATAGAAGATACGTTATTAATTTTGTAAAGAATCTCTGAATCAGGAAACACGATTCCACAGCCACAACCTTCAGTTGTAAGTGAACCGTCTGTGTAAACACTCAAGTAGTCTTTGAATCTAGCAGTTATTTTTTGAAACAGAGGCCTGAAGACAGCAGAATGGTGGTTTTGTTTTCCAAGAACACTAAGACTTAAATCAGGTATTGGAAGTTTTAGAAGCCATGGTGGTTCATCGGGTTGACAAACTTCAAAAACATTTGGAAGACGTATATTTAACTCCTTGAGGTAGGTGTCCACGCGATCACCTAAAGCTTTCGGGAATCTTGCTCTTTTTCTGGTAGATGTTTGGTTTCCTATGGATATTGCACTATATACTGGGTTCATCGGTGTTGTAGATATTTTAACTGCAAATTTGATACATAAGTATTTTCTGCGATATGACAACGGTATGTCATTGCTTTCGGCAATGATACTTTCCACCGGGCTGGTCCTGAACGCACCCAGAGCCATACGCAAACTTGTTGTGTGAATAGAGTTTAAAGAATTTTTAACTGATTTTTGTGCAGAGTCATAAACAATCGAACCATAATCTAATTTGTTTCTAATTAAAGCCCTGTAAGTATTTAAAATTATACGTTTATCAGCTCCCCAACTGCATGACGAAAGTAATTTAATTATATTCATTCGTTGTAAACAGTCGGCTTTAAGTTTCTTAATGTGAGAAACCCACGTAAGTTTCTCGTCAAATACCATACCTAGTATTCTAATTTCATTTTTCTGTTTAATTTCATGGTTACCTATAAAAAGCTGCGTATGTTCATCCGATGAGTGTTTTCGGGAGAAAATAATATAATCTGATTTAGTCAGTGAAATATTGAATCCGTTATTCAACGCCCATTTCTGTATATCACTCAGCGTTTTCTGTAAACAGTGTTGAGTTGTTTGGACGATTTTGCCTCTAATAGTAACAGTCACATCATCTGCAAATATGTAGCATTTTACTGGCGGTGATATTAATTTAGTTATATCATTTATAGCAACAAGAAATAAAGTTACACTCAAAACGGATCCTTGAGGAACACCATTTTCTACAACAAATTTTCTCGACAGACTTCCATTAGCCTTGACCATTATGACCCTGTTTTGTAAAAAATTTGAAATGAAGTTTAGGATTGGTCCGTTAACACCAATTTCACTTAATATCTTTACAATTCTGTACTTCCAAACCATACCGTATGCATTCTCCATATCTAATGCAACTGCAATTAGGTGTTCACCAGATTCAAAAGCATTACATATGTCGGTTTGTAGATTAACAAGATGATCTAAAGTAGATCTATTTTTTCTGAATCCACTTTGAAATTTAGATAGAAAGCTAATGTTGTCTAAGTACCAAACTAGACGATTATTTAATATCCTTTCTAGAAGTTTACATAATGTCGAAGTTAATGCAATCGGTCGGTAACTCTCTGCTTTACTATGATCTTTATTTGGTTTAGGAACTGGAACTACAATAGCTTCCCTCCAAATGGCCGGAAAGAGACCGTGTAATAAGATTCTGTTATAAATGTCTAATAGAAATAGTATGGCATTATCAGGTAAATTCTTCAAAAATATATTAAAAATACCGTCAGGTCCAGGACTTGAATTACGTAATTTTGAAATGACATTTTGGATCTCGTTGTAAAGAATAGTAGAATTAAGAGGATGATTTAAGATGTTGGCTCCATCGTCAGTGACTTCGTTAATATTGAGTTCAGTATTACTTTTAATTTCTAAAAATTTCGCATTATATTTAGCGTCACTTGAACTTTGAGCAAAGGTGTCGGCTAATAAATTGGCAATCTCATCTGGATGTGTGATTATTTTACGGTTAGTATTTACAAGACATGAAATATTAGTAGAACATTTAATACCTCTTATTTGTTTTATTTTATTCCACGATTCAACGGAGTTTGAACTGGTCATTGAGGAGATGAAATCACTCCATGACTTACGTTTCTTTAATTTAAACAATGTTCTCGTATACGACCTACATTTTTTACACTCAGTAAAATTTATCTGAGTTGGGTGGCGTTTATATTTATTGAATGATTTCTTGAATTTTTGTAGAGACTCCTTGCATTCATCATCCCACCATGGGACTTGCCTTTTACGGATTTTTCCTGAAGTTTTCGGTATATTTTTAACTGCTGCTTCTAAGATTATACTAGTAAAACAACTAATTTCATCATCTATTGTTCTTTCTTCTTGTGTATGAGAGGTGGGCTTGAATATTTTCTCAATTTTTAATGATATGTCATGTCGGAATTTTTCCCAATCGGCCTTACCAAAAATCCATTTCTTATTTATCGTATCAAATGTATCTCTAGATCCAATGTCAATAATGATCGGAAAGTGGTCACTACCATACAACTCGGACTCAGTTCTCCATTCAAGCTGATGAGCAACTGACGCACTGCAAAGGGTAAGATCTATTGCACTAAAGACTCTATAACTGCTGTTGAAATGAGTAGGTTTCTTCTTATTTAAAAGAACCACATCAGTGTCTTCCAATAATTGTTCAATAATATTACCTCTGGCGTCGTTTTTATGAGAACCCCAAGCATAGTTGTGAGAGTTAAAATCTCCGGCGATTAAAAACGGTTTTGGTAGTTGGTGGATTAGATTATACAACTCCGTGGATGAGAGCTTGTACTGGTTAGGTAAGTAGATGTTACAAATTGTAATGGAACCTATTGGAAGAAGAACAGATACAGCGATGGCTTCGATGTTAAAATTTAATTTAATTTCAGAAGTTTTAAATTTTTTATGAATATACATGGCCACACCTCCACTAGCGTGTAAAACATTTACTCTATTTCTATAAAAGATAGAATAATTATTAGAAATAGGTGCAAATAGATCATCTTTAAAATTTGTCTCTTGCAGACAGATTGCAATCGGATTATGTTTATTAATAAGTAGTTGGAGAAACTCTTTTTGCTGGTAAAAACCATTGATATTCCATTGAAGGATGGAATATGTAGAATTATAACTTCCTGTCATTTTAGAACATAAAAAATTAAATGATTAAATAAAAACAATTTTGAAAATCGAGAAATATATATTCCAATAATTACGACGAATCACAGTCTAGCAAAGATAGTAGATTACTGTCACCTTCTAAGTTGGCACTTTTTACTGGAATTTCCATACTTGAGTTATTAGATCCATCTATCGCTGATTTTAGTGCCTTTTGTAATTTAGTAAATTTAGTTTTAAGGGATCTTCCGTTTAAAGAAGGATAAGTATCATTAAGAAGAACCAAAACTTTAGATAGGTCAGAGGTATATTCCTTTATAATGCCTACAGGATTGGAGGAACCGTAAGTCCTTTCATGGAGGCTCTTTAATTGCAAGTAGTCAAGAACATAGGGGTTGTCATTGCTACTGAGAGTGTCCTTCAGAGGACTTAACTGGTCTTCTATTACTTTAGAAAAGTGATCACCCTTCTCCTTTTTAATCTTCTTTTTCATCGGTCTAGTTGGGGTATACCCTTCTTCTGTCGATGAATCGATATTCGACGAGTTATCTAAACACTCGTCATTATTAATGGCAGTAGAGCCCTCAGACGACAACGGCCTTTTATGTATTTTGGCTTCAGTCATACTAGATTTACCAGGAGCAGGAAGCCCAGGAAATTCAATATCAAACTTAGTGTGTTGATTACTAGTGTCGTTTGATTTTTGTGTACCGGTAACACTGGTATCAAAATTACCATCGGATTGAAAATTGTTAGTGGATTTATGATTTCCGTTAACAGTAGGAACCTCATTGTCCTCAACTTCATTTAAACTACTAACATTTTTAACATGACCAACATCCCTATCGCTTACTAAATTCTCATCTTCACGATTGAGGTCACTGACTTTGTCATTTATGATTGAAGTACAATCTTTAGCCTGATGCCCCGGTTGTTTACAGAGAAAACAGGAAATAGAGTCAGATGATAGATAAATCCAATAGGATGTATCATCATATACAATCTTCATAGAGTCAGGTAATTTTCCGAAATCTTCCGGGTGGATATACACCTGACGTCTGAAGCTCATGATATGGCTATAGCCGGGTTCAGATATCCCCGCTTTCAGGAAAGAAATTTTAGACGCTAGTCTTATATTTAGTCTAGAAAGTTTATCTTCCAGTATATTATGAGGAATTACTGGACACACATTTGATAAAATAATCCTTTTGTACGTTGTAATTAACGGCCGAATAAGCAATTTGTTGTTATTCAGTGAAATTACTGTATGGTCTGCTACAAGACTGTTTACTATATCTGACGAAGCAAGATACATACAAATTCTGTTCATCGAGATTCGAGAAACAAACCTAATGTTCTCGGGTTTCACTAATAAACCGACTGCCTGGATGTACTCCTTTACTGGTATTCCGTCGATTGCATCTAAAATTATGGCCTGAGCCTTCGTTGGAAAATTATTCGTTTTTACGCTATTTGCGTAAGAAGCTTGTTGACTGTTTAATTTACTGTTTTTTTCCATTGAATTACTACTATTATTTAACAATGAACCTCTGTACTCAGAAGCCATTTTAAATATTTTCCGTAACCTAGGCTAGCTTAGGTTAGGTTACCAACAATGACAACAATGCCGACAAAAAACAAACAAAAGATAAAACAAAATGAAATAAAATAATTACCTATCACTTAAGTGTAATCGGTATACTCGCAGACAAGTAATTAATAGTTTTAAATAGAAAAATACTAGTATTTTTGTCCATAACACAAACAGCACATTTGTTTACAAACACCAAACCGGAAGTCCCGTGGCCCATTTTACAACCTTTTGTTTATCATTCAGATCTGTGATATTACCTTTTAATGTAAACTTTATTTTGTTGGCTGTGGTACTAGTTTGTAAGATTTTAATTTGATAAGTTGTTGTAAATGTTATTTATTCCGACTGTGATATTAAGTTTAAGTTTACGTTTGTATGTTTATCCTATAAGTTTTTAATATAACTTTTTTTATGAAAATTTTATTTATTTATTAAAGTTCTGTGATATTTCTAGTTTGTAAGACTTTTAGTTTATAATAAGAAAAGTACGTTCTACACTTGGGCCCTTTACACCCTTATGTAGAATAACAGGCGATGATAACCGCGCTGGTTTTTCGCCTTAAAAAAAAAACTAACCGTTCCAGATGTTGGCCTCCATATTAACAATCTGAACTTTATCTGTTCGAAATAGTTGTATTGTCGTTTTCGAGTATCACATACTGAGATTTTTCAATCAGGAAATACTTCTTCTCCCTACATTATGTTATTCAGCTATTCTCCTTGCAATATAGATTTCAGCAACCCATATCTTTTCTCGTTGCGCATTATATGTCCCAAATACTCGAGGTTCTAATGTAAAATTAAACATTAAAACCGGTTTAATCTACATTGTCAACAGTTTTCGGTTCCGCGAATTTTAGGAGAGTATAAATTTACAGAGGTTCCACTTTCAAACGAGTAAACAATGTAAAATAAAAAATATAACCTAATTTTATTCATGAGCGAATGACGCAAACTTAAAATCAACTCGTAGAACTTAAAAATACAGAAAATCACTAATTGCCTCTAAATTAAAGTTCTAGGTTTTCAAATCTATACTAATATTATAAAGACAAACGTGTTTTTTTTCAGGCTAATTTTCAAAACTACTGAACGAATTTTCATAAAATTTTGTCAGCATATGCGTATTTATATTCACAGCAGCATTTATTTTAAAATTTTCTAAAATGATAACCCTAAGGGCCCTAACGAAGATTTTAATAAATATGTATGTGTGTGTGTGTGTGTGCGCGCGCGCGTGCGTGTGAGTACGTATTGCTGTTGAAGTAGATGAAGGGATTTGATGATGGTGAGAGACGTACAAGAAGGAGTATGTGAACGAGGAGGAGGAGGAGGAGGAGGAGAAGAGGAGAAGAAGGAGGAGGAGGATGTGAAGGAGAAGAAAAAGGTGGAGGAGGAGGAGGAGGAAAAGGAGGAGAATGTGAAGGAGGATAAAAAGTAGGTGGATGAGAAGCAAGAGGAGGAGAAGAAGAATAAGGCGGCGGAGGAGGAGGAGAAAAAGGAGGAGGATGTGAAGGAGGAGGAGGAGGAGGAGGAGCAGCAGCAGAATAAAAGAGTTGTACAGGGGGCACGAGCCAGCAGACAAACTCTAATTAAAGGGGTGTTAATTAATATTATCGAACGGTAAATGGGGTATTGCGTATTAACGATTAGATTGAAAAGACATAACTTTTGCATTACCGAAATCTTGTTGTAACCGATTAGTTAAAGTTAGGTACTTCAATTGACATCATTTTAGTTTATTTACAATCAATTCTTTAACCATTTTACTTTATCTTAGTATTCGTTTTAGATGTTTCTACAGCCTATGAGTTAAATAAAGATAAATGATTGAACATCACAGAAAAATTTGTTTGTTTTTTGTTTATTTACAAGCTTAGCCTCTAAATATTTTACAGTTGCTCCATCTCAAAAGAACTTGCTTCGTTTTTTAAAAAAATCCGAATTCTTACCCACCAAACACTACACATGATCGACACGTAAGCGGCTAGAGTGACGAAAATATTTCATCCGAAATTTTTTTCGTCATCGTCCAAAAAAAATTTAGTTGAAATGTTTGGACAAAAAAAATTCGTCTGAAAATTGTTCGATCAAAACTATTTCGGCCTGATCCGGAACTTTTGTGACAATGACGGGGGGGTCTTCGAAGCAAAAAGTTGATGAGACTTTCGGGAACTCTCTGTCTTAACATTAACCCTGTCATATAACCCCATCCAATACCAGGAAAATTGGAAAAATAGTGAACAATTGTTTCTTCCATAACATAGAGAACTGTAGGAAAACGACGGAGCCCAGTCGAAATACGTCAAACCCTTTTAGGCGAGAGAGGATCTGAACCGGAATATTGACATTGACGATACAACTCCTTGAACTCGTATATTCGGACGCGTAGCGCTATGATGACTATACATAACTTTGATCCCTTATACTGTATATTCTAATTCACGTAACCCCTCTTGCGTGCGAACTTCACCATTATGGCAAAATACGTGCACGCAGCACATGTACTTCTATGGTTCTAATCCACTTGTTGTTATTTAGGTCATCAGCCTAAAGGCTGGTTTGAACCTCTAGAGGCTTTACTAAGTAGAACGAGGAGTGAGGTGGTTTACTATTGTCTTCCACACTGAGTGTGAAAGTATACTTATCAGGAAGCCAGCTCCTCTGAAAAGCATTTACGGCAGTAAAAATATTGTTAAATAATAAATGTCCAGTGTAAAATGATATTTAATTAAAACACTGTACTTACGTACCGATTATTCGGCACTTGTTTAAGTAGAGGGTTGACAAATATCCTCAGGGATCATTTAAGGTTGCTTAGAAAAAAAACTTGTTATTTTTTTCTGTGATTCTTTGCTACACTTTTTTCTTATAACTTGTTGGCGCATCTCTCTTAGGACAAGATAATAGTCATTGAATTCCGGATTGAAGTCTGCAAATTCAATAAGTTCGTCTATGTGGTTTCTCACTTCACTAGCTTAAATTGTGGAACGTTTTGTTCACTGAGTAACCAATAATGTATTACAGGATGAAACAATTTTTATTAGACAGTTAAAAGCTATTATTTTTTGAAGTAGCACTTTATTAATTTTTAACTAAAAAACTTCTAAAAAATTAAAAAAGCTGCTCTTCTTGGAGTAGTCCGAAATATCGCGAATTCCGAATTAGTGAAGTCCGAATTAGTGAGATTTTACTGTATATTGACTATAATTAGGAAGTACAAAAAAAACAGCTGCAAAATATTTTGTCAAAAAATAACCTTAGTGCAAGTTTTAATATTTTTTTATTACATACCATATTATTGGCTATTAATAGGCGTTCAAATATTGACTTTACTCAAAATATGCAGAATAAAGTTACCACAGTATCATAAATATGTTTAAAACATTAACAACAGACTGGAGGACTTTTTTAATCCTACTGAAAAATTTTCAGTTTTGGATTATAGTTGTTTTTTCTAAAACTTCTTCAATTAGCTCACCATATGATAAGAAACTGCCCATAACAGACAGGTGGAGTGTCAAATTATTTACACTCAATCTGTTCGTTGCAGGGCTAAAATAAATAGTTCTGTTTCTTATCACATGGTCAGCCAATTAAATGACTGGACCATTTTAAGAACAGAAGAGGTAGAGGTGTAAAAGACACTAATCAGAGTTATCTCCTCTGAAAGTAATGAATTTTATTATACAGCCAGACCCTGTGGTGAATGAAGTGAAAGTGTCATTTGCAGAGTGGAAAATATGTTCTTTTCAGAGGGGCCGGCATGCTGATAAGCATACTTTTCCACTCAGTGAGGAAGGCAATGGTAAACCACCTCACTCCTCGTTTTACTTAGTAAAACCTCTACAGGTTCAAACCAGCTTTTTGGCTGATGACCTAAACAACATGATAAGAAACAGAACTATTTTTGGTAGCCCTGGAACTAGCAGATTGAGTGCAAATAATTTAACACTCCGCCTGCCTGTTATTGACATCTAATCCAGTTATTAATTTTAAACCACATCAGCCCTTCGATCCGTTTAAGAATTTTGAATCTACCTAACCCTACAGATGCGAGACAAGGAAGTGGCTCTGGAGTGGCGAGAATGTTTTTTAAGAGCACTTAATTTACTAATGTGCCTCGTATAATTTTAAATATTTTAAATATATATATATATATATATATATATATATATATATATTTTTTAATTCCTAAATATGTGTACGTTGCAACTGTTCAATTCAGAACAATAAGCAACTCCATGACCCAATGAGATGAGGATGATGTGCATGACATGTAAATGAGGTGTAGTCTTGTGCAGACTCAGGTCGACCACTACTGAGAGAGTATGGTTAATTGAACCCCAACCATCAAAGTACACCGGCAATCACTGTCTAGTATTCAAATCCGTATAAAAGTAACTACCTTTACTAGGATTTGAACCAGGAACCTTCGTCTCCGAAAATCAGCTGTTAAACAGCTGATTTTGGCGACGACTTTACCTCTAGACCAACCCGGTAGGTTAAATATATATATATATATATATATATATATATATATACATTTATTTACTAATACGAGGTGTGGCTATTAAATAACGAGACTGACATTGCAAAAAAATTTATTTTAATTTTATACATTATCACTTGTCACCTTCAATATGCACTCCTTCTCTATCCCTACAACGCTCCATGCGAATTTTCCATTGTTGAAAACAGTGCTTGAAGTCATCTTCTGTCAGCTCCTTTAGGACACTTGCCGCTCAAAAATGTTTGAAATGAAGCTCGCAAAAATGTTTGTACTGACACTTTTTACGCGATTGAAAATGACTCAAATTTTTTTGAAACGATAATAACATGTGATGAAACGTGGTTTTTTTTACTTATGATCCGGAAACGAAGCGCCAATCCATGCACTAGAAGAGCTGAACTTCACTGAGAGCCAAAAAAGCTCGAATGAGCAAGTCAAAATTTAAAGCAATGATGATTGCTTTTTTTGATATTCATGGGAATGTGTACCTTCACTGGGTTCCTGAAGATCAAACAATTAATCAATATTACTAACTTGAGGTACTTTCTAAACTACGTCAAAGAGTAAGGAAAAAACGCCCCGAAAAGGGGAAGGACAAATCATGGGTTCTCCACCAATACAATGCGCCAGCTCATTCCGCGTTATCTGTCAAGAGGTTCCTAGCCAAGTACAGCATCTCAGTGTTAGAACATCCACCTTATTCACCAGGTCTTGCATCATGTGACTTCTACTTGTTCCTTAAGGTGAAATCTGCATTAAAACGGAACAAGATTTGAGTCTGTGGAAGCTGTAAAAGAGAAAGCGGCATATGTCTTGAAGGAGTTGACAGAAGATGACTTCCAGCACTGTTTCCAACAATAGAAAATTCGCATGGAGCGTTGTACGGATAGAGAAGGATGGTATATTGAAGGTGACAGTAAGTGATTATGTATAAAATAAATATAAATTTTTTTTACAACGCAGTCTCGTTATTTAATAGCCACACCTCGTATATTTACTAATAGTTAGTATCTTCTTCTTCTTCTAACTATCAAGGATTAGGCAGAAGCCTGTTCCGAACTCACAAACCATCCTGTACGTCTACACAAACACCGTACATGACGACTGCTGCCATCTTCTTCGAGGTCTTCCCACCTCCCTTCTTCCAACTGGAATATATTACGTCCTTTTAGAGGTATTCTTTCCTCTGGCATCCGTTCCAAATATTCCCTCAATTGATTCCGGTACTCCTCCACTTTTTCATTCAAGCTAAATACACCCAACTCGGATCTAATTTCCTCGTTTTGTATTAGATCCAGCTTCGAGCAGCCCTTCACCCTTCTTAAAAACCTCATTTCAGCTGCTTGGATCCTACTTTCTTGGCGTTTTGTGGTAACCCAAGACTCACTTCTATAAAGAAGGATTGGAGCTGCCATTACCTTGTAGAACTTTTCTACTGTCTCTGTTCTAGCTCTGTTACCCAGAGAGAGAGAGAGGTGTTAATGGTACCACAAATAGCTTGAAATTTATTTATTTTGTTTTCGACATCCAAGTCCCTATCGAAGCTCACATCGCAGCCCTAATAGTTGTAGTGAGATACTATATTGTCTAAAACAATCTTCCAACGAGTGGGATACTTCCCACTTAATGCCATAACCTTTGATTTAGCAACCGAAGCTCGTAAATTATACTTTTTACATAAATATGTTTAGTATTATAGCCTAATATAGTTATGAATAAAATAGAGGGAACCAAAAATTGTAATTACATCATTAGTTACTAAATTTTTAATTAAATATTTTGCACGTGACGTGAGACAACAAAAAATCAAGATTAAATAAATAATTTATCGTTATATTTATGACAGAAATATTAAGTATTGTAAAATAGATAATAAATTAAAAATTTTGTAAGTCGTACAAGTTTAGTTTTTTTATTGACGGTTGCCAATAAAGTTTAATAACCGGTGTTACTTGGCTTTAAAAAAAATAGGTTAAAACAAAACTAAACTTGCATACTTGCGGGCACCTTCTTCAGTGAAATATAAGTCCGTAAGGTTGATATATGAGTGGAATGTTACAGTCATTTCATAACTTTACTTGTGCAATTCAAGCAATATATTAATTTCCGTTTTAAAGTTCAGTGCAGTATGAAATTCACAGTATATGTTTTTTATAATCATTTAATACATGTCGTGTTAAGGTGGTAAAAAAACAACAACATAATATATTGATTTTGCAATAAAAAGATGAAAACATAAATATTCGGGTTTATCCAGTCTGTTAACTGACCGATTAATTAGAGGGTACTCCAAATGGGGAAACTATACAAGCTCCCTCGAGGTGATCCCTGTCAAAATGGTAAATTAAAATATCTGGTGTGAAACACTCACACAACTTTCTCTTGCCAATGCAAATAATTAACAATATAACCTAACATTAGTAATAAAACATTAGAAATAAACAAAAACCTAACCTAAATAAACATAACCTAATTTTCATCATGAGTGAAAGACGCAAAATGAAAATCGACCTCAGTTTTGCTTAAAAATACGGAAAATCACTCTTTCACGCTAAACTAGGCTCTGTAGATAAAAATGCTTTAAATAAAAGTTGTAGATCTTTTAATTTCGTATATATTTTATTATATAACTTTTGTCGTAAAATGCATACTAAGACCGAAATCTTAAAAAAATCAATTTTTTAGACGTTTTCGTGAGAAAAAAACCAGAAAATCGCTAATTACCGCTAAACTAAGCGTTATACAAAAAAATTGTGTAGGATTTTAAATTCTCTACAACTTATATTATATACATTTTTGCGCTAAAATGCATAATAAAGCCGCAATCTTAAAAAAATAATTTTTTACGTGAAAACAGCCTTTCCAAGAATTTCAGCAGACATGCGTCTACCCTATCTTGTAGAACATAAAAAATTTAGTAAATGAGGCGATTTAAAAGAAATCGTAGGACCAGTTTTTGAGAAACTCGCAAAAAAGTGAAAAATTACACGAATAAATTACAACTTCCGGTTGACCGATTTTGATGAAAATGTTCGTGTCGGGTCCGGTAGTGGTATGTAACTTAAATATAAAGTTTCAAGTTTGTACGAAGTTCCGTTCTTGAGATATTCTGTTCACACACGCACGCACGCACGCGCGCGCACCCACCCACACACACACACACACAGACCAATCGCTAAAAACATGTTTTTTGGATTCAGGGGATCTGAAAACGTGTAGATCCGGTGAAAAAACAATTTCGAAAAATTGATATGAAAACACAATACTTTCCTTCCTATATACTCATATAGGCAAGAGAAAGTAAAAACAAATAATATTGGCGTAGTTGGTAACGTGCTCGTCTCTCGTTATGCGGTCTTGGGTTCGAATCCCACTCAGGCACGGCATATTTTCATACGTTACAAAAACTCATTTCGTTCTTCACAGTTACAACCCAACGTCGTTAAATAAACAAAGAAAAAAAAGTAACTAAAAAGAAAAAAAGAAAAAAAATTTACAAAAAAAAATTACAAAAAAAATCACAGAAAAAAAATTATAAAAAAAATAAAAAAAAATAAAAAAAAAAATTTTTAAGAAACGCTATTATTTAACAATGATTCAAATAAAAAATGAACTAAAAAGAAAAAATAAAAAAAATTACAAAAAAAATTACAGACATTACTGTTACAAATAAAAGCGTGGCGCATTTTTATACAACGAATATTTTACAATAAAAATGCGCCACGCTTTTATTTGTAACAGTAATGTCTGTAATTTTTTTTGTAATTTTTTTTATTTTTTCTTTTTAGTTCATTTTTTATTTGAATCATTGTTAAATAATAGCGTTTCTTAAAAAAATTTTTTTAATTTTTTTAAATTTTTTTTATAATTTTTTTTCTGTGATTTTTTTTGTAATTTTGTTTTGTAAATTTTTTTTATTTTTTTCTTTTTAGTTACTTTTTTTAAGTAATTGTTAAATAAAAACGTTTTTTAAATTTTTTAAATTTTTTTTGAAAAAAAAATTTTTCAAAAATTTTTTTTGAAATTTTTTTGTAATTTTTTTTTACAAACACCTATTGTCATCGAAGATAAACAAGTGTGCAAAGTTTGATTCATATTGATACGGTAGAAGTATTAAAATTTTAAGTTGCAAGATTTGATGGATCCAAGAGTAAGTTATTTTGTAATAATAAAAGCGTTTAAAAAAAATTTTTTTGTAAATTTTTTTTTATGACAGCGTATTGTCATCGAAGATAAACAAGTGTGCAAAGTTTCATTCATATTGATACAGTAGAAGTATTAAAATTTTAAGTTGCAAGATTTGATGGATCCAAGAGTAAGTTAAAAAAAAAAAATTTTTTTTTTGTAAATTTTTTTTTATGACAGCGTATTGTCATCGAAGATAAACAAGTGTGCAAAGTTTGATTCATATTGATACGGTAGAAGTATTAAAATTTTAAGTTGCAAGATTTGATGCTTCCAAGAGTAAGTTAAATAAAAGCGTTTAAAAATAGAATAAAATGCTGCACAGGTCATCGGGCCAGCTCAGTCAGTCAGCTGGTAGAAAGACGCTATTATTTGTTAAGTAACACCGGTTGGGTAAGCGACTTTGTATAGTGACCACCTGACAGTCATCCGTGAACAAACCCTACTGGGGGTCCCTGTTCTAACTTATGCCTAATCCCATTTTTAACTTTTTTGCGATTTTCTCAAAAACTGCTTCTACGATTTTTTTTTAATCGCCTCATTTACGACATTTTTATGCTCTAAAAGATAGGGTAGGCGCCATGGCTGCTGAAATTCTTGGGAAGGCTGTTTTCTTGGCGCCTACCCTATCTTCTAGAGCATAAAAAATGTAGTAAATGAGGCGCTTTTAAAAAAAATCGTAGGAGCCGTTTTTGAGAAACTCGCAAAAAGTGAAAAATGACACGAATAAATTACTACTTCCGGTTGACCGATTTTGATAAAAGTTTTTGTGTCAGGTCCTCTAGTGGTATCTAACTTAAGTTTCATGTTCATGTTCTTGGGTTCAGGGGGTCTAAAAACCTGTAGATCTGGTGAAAACTCGATTTCGAAAAATCGACATGAAAACAATACTTTCCTTCCTATATATTCATATAGGCAAGGAAAGTAAAAAAACTAAGTTCCTGTCCGGCACCAAAATTATTTTCAAGGAGATGATTTAACCAATATAAGACTCTACCATAGAATCGAACCCGGTTTCCTCATTTTATAAATTTAGCACACTATCACAATATCGAAACGTCCATAATTGGCAGTTATGTAAAATTCAATTTAATAAAGAATGACGTATAAATAGGGCTGTCTTAAATGCTGACGGAAACACAAATATAGTACCTTTCAACACGAATCTAATTAACATAATTTTAATTTAAAAATATGCAGAATTTAAACTAAAATTAATCTCGACGATTTGTCAATATCCTCTTATATAATATTTTTCGTGATTAAATCATTTTATATTTTTTTACGATATAGTAATTTGCGGATTTTTTTTTAAATGGTAAAATATGAAATACGGTAGTTCAATTATAACGTTTAAAATTTCGTAATGTTTTATATTAATTAATTGTAGGTTAATATCTAAGCAATGTTTTTAATTAAATTTCACTAAAACTTTCTCTTAACGTCGTTGTAAATAACAAATTAATAAATTATTATTATTATTAGTCGTAAAGCTCCCGAAGTGGAAGACGCTAAGTAAATCTGGTTTTTTTGGGATTTCTTGTCCTTTTTATCCGCCCACCAGTTTTTCATTCTTTGTGAGAATTCAGCTTTTCTCTGTTCACTCCATTTTGTTCCGGTTCTTGGAGCTTTTGTCTCTGGTTTAACCTCCCATTCTTTAACTTTTGTTCTAAAATTGTCTCTTATGAGAATTTCTTCTTTGGTGATTTTGGCCAATTCTAAATCTTTTTTAACACTTTGTATCAATCCCCCTCCCATTAACAAGTGATGATACATATTTTACTATTCTCTTTGCGAGTCTATTATCAGGAAGCCTCATTATGGGGCCATAAAATTGAAGGCGTCTTTCCTCATGTCTGTCTCTGTGGTGGAATATTCTTCAATTTTAAACGTTCTCTGTAATCTTTACCCGTTTCCGGTCCATCTAGGTCCAAGAATTTTCCTAATTATTTTTCATAATTAACAATAATAAATTATTATTATTATCATATGCTTGGTTTTTAAAATCCAATAAAATCTTGATTATCCGCGGTCTACTTAACCGAAGTTCTGGTTAACCAAGGTAAGGTATCAGCGTTCGGATAATAATCTTACTTAACGTAAAATTTAATATAAATTTTCCCATAACAGGCAGGTGGAAAGTTAAATTATTTGCTCTCGATCGGCTCTGCCCTGTTAAATATGTCTTGTCCTCCTAGAATTAATTTATTTTCAGAAATTTTTCTTGTCATTAGGCTTTTAATATAAAGATATTTCACTTTAATTTTTATGCTTTTATTTTATTTTTACTTTCTCTTGCCTATATAAATATATAGGAAGGAAAGTATTGTTTTCATGTCGATTTTTCGAAATCGAGTTTTCACTGGATCTACACGTTTTCAGACCCCCTGAACCCAAAAAAACATGTTTTTAGCGATTGGTCTGTGTGTGTGTGTGTGCGCGCGCGCGCGCGCGTGTGTGTGAACAGAATATCTCAACAACGGAACATCGTACGAACTTGAAACTTGAAACTTAAGTTACATACCACTACCGGACACGACACGAACATTTTCACCAAAATCGGTCAACCGGAAGTAGTAGTTTATTCGTAAAATTTTTCACTTTTTTGCGATTTTCTCAAAAACTGGTAATACGATTTTTTTAAAAATCGCCTGGTTTACTAAATTTTTTATGCTCTACAAGATAAGGTAGGCGTCATGTTTGCTGAAATTCTTGGTGAGGCTGTTTTCACGTAAAAAAATACTTTTTTTAAGATTACGGCTTTAATATACATTTTAGCGCAAAAATTTATAAAACAAAAGTTGTAGAGAATTTAAAATTCTACAACTTTTATTTCAAATATTTTTTGTATAACGCTTAGTTTAGCGGTAATAAGCGATTTTCTGTTTTTTCTCACGAAAACGTGTGAAAAATCGATTTTTTTAAAGATTTTGGCCTTAGAATGGATTTTACGACAAAAGTGTATAAAATCAAATTTATAGGAAGTTAAAAGATTTACAACGTTTATTTAGTGCATTTTTCTCTACAGAGCCTAGTTTAGCGTGAAAGAGTGATTTTCCGTATTTTTAAGCTAAACAGGTTGATTTTCACTTTGCGTCCTTTACTCATGATGAAAATTAGGTTATGTTTATTGAGGTTAGTTTTTTGTTTATTTCTAATGTTTTATTACTAATGTTAGGTTTATTGTTAATTATTTGCATTGGCAAGAGAAAGTTGTGTGAATGTTTCACACCAGATTTTTTTTATTGTGTCCGGATATGGGAGGTTCCGGATAAGCGGGTTTCCACTATATTCATATAAAGCAAGAGAAAGTAAAATAAAACTAACATTATGTTACTTTAAATCTTCTTTAAGGAAGCAGACAAAACGATCTATTTTAGCATTACATATTGAATACTATAGTCTACTATATAATTTAACGATCAAAATAAAATTTGTAATAATTATAAAAAAAAACTTTTAAATACACAATAAATGATAAAATATATATAAAATGGTTCAAGGATGACGTGTTAAGAAACCAGAAAAAATTAATCAAATAATAAAAAAATAAATAAAGAATAAACGTTATCATTAAATACAGCAGTTATGAAATAAAAGGTAAAAACAATTAAAACAATAACAATAAAAATTGTAAAAATATATAAATTGAAGGAGACTATTATTAATTTTAATTACACGATAAATATTTCTGTTAAAAATATTAGTAAATTTTAACTGTTTATTTTGAAAATTGCCTTTTGTTGATGGTTGTTGTTGTTGTTTAGGTCATCAGCCAAAAAGCTGGTTTGAACCTGTAGAGGTTTTACTAAGTAAAACGAGGAGTGAGGTGGTTTACAATTGCCTTCCTCACTGAGTGGAAAAGTATGCTTATCAGCATGCCGGGCCCTCTGAAAAGCACATATCTTCCACTCTGCAAATAACACCTTCACTTCATTCACCACAGGGTCTGGCTGTATAATGAAATTCATTACTTTCAGAGGAAATAACTCTGATTAGTGTCTTTTACACCACTACCTCTTCTGTTCTTAAATGATTCAGTCATTTAATTGGCTGACCATGTGACAAGAAACAGAACTATTTATTTGTTGATGGTAAAAAATTTTATTAATTAATGACTAACCACCGTATTGGTCTAGTGCTAAAGACGTCGCCGCGTGTCAACTGTTCAACATCTGATTTCGGAATCTAAGTTTCCGTGGTTTAAATTTTAGTTTTTTTTTTAATTCCTAATATGTGTACATTGCAATCTGTTCAATTCAGAACAATAAGCAACCTTATGACCCAATGAGATGAGGATGATGTGTATGACGTGTAAATGAGGTGTAGTCTTGTACAGACTCAGGTCGACCATTCATGAGAGAGTATGATTAATTGAACCCCAACCATCAAAGTACACCGGTAACCACTGTCTAGCATTCAAATCAGTCTAAAAGTAACTACCTTTACTAGGATTTGAACCAGGAACCTTCGTCTCCGAAAATCAGCTGTTAAACAGCTGATTTTGGCGACGACTTTACCTCTAGACCAATTCGGTGGGTTAACTAAAATTTAGACCCACCGGGTTGGTCTAGAGGTAAAGTCGTCGCCAAAACCAGCTGTTTAACAGCTGATTTTCGGAGACGAAGGTTCCTGGTTCAAATCCTAGTAAAATTAGTTACTTTTATACGGATTTGAATACTAGACAGTGGTTACCGGTGTAATTTGATGGTTGGGGTTCAATTAACCATACTCTCTCAGGAATGGTCGGCCTGGGTCTGTACAAGACTACACCTCATTTACACGTCATACACATCATCCTCATCTCATTGGGTCATGGGGTTGCTTATTGTTCTGAATTGAACAGATTGCACGTACAATCTGCACAAAAATTACGTATGTTACGTATGTTTACGTATGTTGCACAAAAATTAGGAATAAAAAAAAACTTTGCAACGTTATCTTAATTTATTTCTCACTGTTATAGGCTATGGAAAATTAAATTGACTGAAAAAAAATCACACCACATTACGTTTACCATAAATCTTCTAAGCAATGCATAAGACGTTAGGCGCCTGAAACGTTACCATGTTTTGGACTTGTCTGAAAGAGTTTAAATGTATGCACATAAAATTATAGTTGAAAGTATTCCATATGGTAAAATGTATAGATATCAGACGAACTAATGTCCCATAGCCGAGCGAGTGAGAGGGAGATTTGTGGCATAACTACGCATGCGCTCAAAGGTCTTTACCGTTATAATCCAAATCTGAAAACATTACAGTCGTTATCTTGCTTGTTAGTTTATTGCATGCATAAACGCTTGCTCACAACAACGAGTAAAATTAAAGACAATGTTATTGGAACAGCGTGCATGGATTGTGCGAGTGAGAGCGTTATGCATTTTCTCACTCCCACGGCTAGGGGACATTAGTTCATCTCAATACTGTAAATATCTTTGTACATAGTAATTTTCTCTTTGAACATATGAATAATTGATATAATGAAAGATACTCAGGGTAATGAGGCCTCAACATGTGATTTATAAATTCAAAATATTTGTTTATAGTTTATTTTTAAAAAAACTGATTGCAAATAATGTTATTTAAAACATTATTTGCAAACAGTTTACAAAAAAAATTAGGTTTACATTTCTTGGCAAACTTGACCACTCGTTTACTACGAATCATTCATTATTTCGGACAGAAACAGTTATTGTCGATTTCTTATACTTGATACTCGATACTTGATACCCGAGTTTGGAGACTTGTTTCTTCAAAACCGCTTGTTTAATTTTAACGTAATGTACACCAAAATTTAGCTGTTTTCAATTTTTGTTGTTTTATGTCAATTTCATATTTTTAGCGTTTTTTATATTGCGATTCCAGGACGAGAAGAAAAAAAGAACCGGTTTTCTTGTTGTTGCAACAGATCGGATGTATTTAGAGACTTGTAATTCAAACACTGCCCATAACAGGCAGGTGGAGTGTTAAATTAATTGCACTTTATCTGTTGGTTCCAGTGCTAAAAAAAATAGTTCTGTTTCTTATCACATAGTCAGCCAATTATACGAATGAACTATTTAAGAACCGAAGAAGTAGAGGTGTAAATGACACTACTATCTGTTTCATAATCATAGACTCCCGAGTTTGAACCCTTCCATCTCAAAAACTATGAGTCGGATTTCAACATACTTTACATCAAAATTTAGCTCATTTTATTCTGCGTTAACTTATAATAGTCATATATTTTTAATGCTGTTTGAAAATTGCCATATCGAGGTAGCAAGACAAAAAGACCCGGTTTTTTTGATACCGCAACAAATTTCATGCGTTCAGAGGCGTGTAACTCGATAAATATTTGATCGAAAAGTTTGAAATTTTAACACAACATAGACAATTATATTCTTACAGCATGTACGAAATTTCAAATTCATAAGTTATTTAAACTTTGATTTATTAACAATATTCTGAACCCTTGCTATCTCGGTAACCGCTCGATCGTTCGGCACGGGCAAACTATCATTTTATTCAGCGTAAAAAACTTAGTACAGATATGTTAATAACGTGAAAATATCGATTGGCCAATGTTGTGGTAGAATTTTTAGAATTTAGAAAAATAGATGGGTAATGCAGGGAGTGGGTGTTACTATCCATGTTGCTAGTTTTGTGTACGTGATATCCTGTCGTACTCTCTATCTGAATTGACAGACTGCATTGTCAATTCAGGTAGACAGTCAGATTCAGGCAACATGGGTAGTAGCACCCACCCCCCCGCATTACTCATGTATTTTTCAAAATTCTAAAAATTCTACTACAACATTGGCCTACCAATATTTCATATTATTAACATATCTGTACTAAGTTTTTTACGCTGAATAAAACGATAGTTTGCCCGTGCCGAACGATCGAGCGGTTACCGAGATAGGAAAGGTTCAGAATATTGTTAATAAATTAAAATTTAAATAACTTATGAATTTGAAATTTCGTACATGCTGCAAGAATATAATTGTCTATGTTATGTTAAAATTTCAAACTTTTCGGTTAAATATTTATCGAGTTACACGCCTCTAAACGCATGAAATTTGTTGCGGTATCAAAAAAACCGGGTCTTTTTGTCTACTAACCTCGATATGGCAATTTTCAAACAACATTAAAAATATAGGACTATTATAGGTGAACGCAGAATAAAATGAGCTAAATTTTGATGTAAAGTATGTTGAAATCCAACTTATAGTTTTGGAGATGCTTTGGGTTGAAACTCGGGTGTCTATGATTATGAAACAGATAGTAGTCACAGTTAACTCTTCTGAGAGAAACGAATTTCAATATCGAGGGGTTAATGTCAAACAACACTATCTACTAAAACGTAATTTTTCAGGAGAGCCATCACCATTTACGAGGGGGTACCCAAAAGTATCCGGAATAGCTGTGCTGTGGGCGGAGCTTGTGCAGTACAAATTCCCGCCACTAGGCTGCTTGTAGCGCTACTCATTGCCAGTTCAATGCCATTTTGTTCGTTGATCTAGCTTGTTCTGTTCTCGTGTAGTGATTGTTCTCGCTAGTGCTGTTTTGTGCTCGTGTCGTTTTTCATGATGGCAAGTTTTAATGAACAACGTGCGGCTGTGAAATTTTACTTCTTGCTCGGTAAAAACGCCGCGGAAACAGTTGTAATGTTGAACACAGCTTACAAAGACGACGCTATTGGAAAAACCCAAGTGTACGAGTGGTTTTTGCGCTTTAAAAATGGCGACATGTCGATTGAGAACAAACCTCGTTCTGGACGACCGTCGACTTCCCGAACAGACGAAATTGTTGTGAAAGTGAAAAAAATTGTACGAACAGACCGACGACAGACCATTGACCAAATATCACAGGTTAGTGGGTTATCTTGGAGCTCAGTCCAACGCATTTTAACAGAAGACTTGACAATGAAAAGAGTCGCTGCCAAGTTTGTGCCTCGGGTTCTGACAGACACTCAAAAGGAACGTCGAATTGAAACGTGTAGTGATTTGAAACAACAGCTTGAAACTGATCCAGATTTCATGTCAAAGATCATTACGGGTGACGAGTCTTGGTGCTATGGGTACGACCCAGAAACCAAACAACAATCCAGTCAATGGAAGACTTCATTATCACCCCGACCAAAAAAAAGTCGTCAAGTCAGATCGAACATCAAAACAATGCTGATTTGTTTTTTTGATGTGAGGGGAATTGTCCATTCAGAGTTCGTTCCACCAGGCCAGACGGTAAATCAAGCTTTTTATCTTGAAGTGTTAAGAAGACTACGAAACAGCATTCGTCGTAAAAGACCTAATTTGTGGCAGACAGGGGACTGGTTTTTCCACCACGACAACGCGCCTGCACACACGGCAATCTCGGTTACCCAGTTTTTGGCGAAAAACGGCATGGTTTTGCTACCACACGCACCGTACTCACCCGATCTGGCTCCGTGTGATTTTTTCTTGTTCCCACGCATGGAAAGGGGCATGAAAGGTCTCCGATTTAACAACGTTGATGATGTCAATAAAAAAACGACGGATGAGCTGGCAGCCATCACTGAAGAGGAGTACAAAAAATGTTTTGAACAGTGGAAGCACCGGTGGGACAAATGTATTAGTTGTAATGGAGAGTATTTTGAAGGGGATAAGGTTCTTTTGTAAAAAAATTAAAAATAAATAGTTTTAAAAAATAATTCCGGTTTCTTTTGGGTACCCCCTCGTACTTAACTTTGTTGTTTTTTAGGTAAACAACCAAAAGGCTGGTTTGAACCTCTAGAGGTTTTACTTTGTAAAAACGAGGAGTAAAGTGGTTTGCTATTGCCTTCCTCACCAAGTTGAAAGAGTATGCTTTCAGCATGCCAGAGTATGCTGTCAGCATGCCAGGCCCTCCGAAAAGCACCCACTTTCCACCCTGCATATGACACAACACTTCATTCACCACAGGGTCTGGCTGTATAGTGAAATTCATAACTCTTAGAGAAGATAACTCTAACTAGTGTGTTTTACACCTCTATCTCTTCTGTTCCTAAAATAGTTCAGTCATAATTGGCTGACTATATGATAAGAAACAGAACTATTTTTTGTAGTCCTTGAACCAACAGATCGAGTGCAATTAATTTAACACTCCACCTGCCCGTTATGGGAAATTTACCATTAAGAAATAAATTCAACAAATTAAATTATACTAAAATTGAAAAATATTAAAAAAATAGGTTTTTGTAGATACTTTTGTTCGACATTAACCCCTCGATATAGTCAGACACTGTGTTAAATAAGTGAAGGTGTCATTTGCAGGGTGGGCCTGGCATGCTGATAAGCATACTTTTCCACTCAGTGAGGAAGACATTTGTAAACCACCTTACTTCTTTCCTTACTAAAGCCTCTAGAGGTTCAAACCAGCCTTTCGGCTGATGAGTAAACAACGATTTGGTGAAAATACTGAGTGACGTACATACCTAAACCCTACGGCAAAATTATTCGGCTAAACAGTGAAATTTGCTAATTTAAATCCATAAATTTATATTTAGTGGTTATTAATGACTTAACTGTTTTGTAAACAATTTATTATTTAAAAAAATACAAATTTAGCTAAATTTTAAATTGCTAACGTCAAATATTGTTTAATGCAAGTCATTGTTATAATAACAGCTAAAATTATAAACTAATTACACTAAATATAAATACGCCGACTCTTTGCGCCCGTTCATTGTTTGCTTGGAGCAGTTACGCGGTTAGAACACTAGAAGTGTAATCAGTCATGAATGGACAATGTAATCTAATTTCGATCATGAGTGGGTTACGAAAATTAAAAAACTGGTGTGAAACACTCCCACAACTTTCTCTTGCCAGTGCAAATAATAAACAATAATCCTAACATTAGTAATAAAACATTAGAAATAAACAAAAAACTAACCTCAATAAACATAACCTAATTTTAATAAATTATGAGTGAAAGACGCAATATTAAAATCAACCTCAGTTTGGCTTAAAAATACGAAAAAATCACTCTTTCACGCTAAACGAGGCTCTGTAGAGAAACATGCTCTCAATAAAAGTTGTAGATTTTTTAATTTCCTATAAATTTTATTATATACACTTTCGTCGTAAAATGCATACTAAGGCCAAAATCTTAAAAAAATCGATTTTTCACACGTTTTCGTAAGAAAAATATCAGAAAATCGCTAATTACCGCTAAACTAATCGTTATACAAAAAAATGTTTGAAATAAAAGTTGTAGGGTTTCAAATTCTCTACAACTTTTATTATATACATTTTTACGCTTAAATGCATATTAAAGCTGTAATCTTAAAAAAACAAAGTTTTTACGTAAAAACCCCCTCACCAAGAACTTCAGCCAAGATGGCGCCTATCCTATCTTGTAAAGCATAAAAAATTTAGTGAACCAGGCGATTTAAAAAAAAATCGTAGTACCAGTTTTTGAGAAAATTACAAAAAAGTGAAAAATTACACGAATAAACTACTACTTCCAGTTGACCGATTTTGATGAAAATGTTCGTGTTGCGTCCGGTAGGGGTATGTAGGGGCCTAACTTAAGTTTTAAGTTTCAAATTTGTACAATGTTCCGTTCTTGAGATATTCTGTTTACAGACACATACACACATGCTCACGCACACGCACACGCACACACACGCGCGCGCGCGCGCACACACTTACACACACACACAGAGACCAATCGCTAAAAACATGTTTTTTTGGGTTAATGGGGTCTGAAAACGTGTAGATCCGGTGAAAACTCGATTTCTTAAAATCGACATGAAAACAATATTTTCCTTCCTATATATTCATATAGGCAAGAGAAAGTAAAAAAAAACCTAATTTTAATCATAAAAGGGTGACGAAAATAACATGATCAAAAAAAAGAAAACATAATAAAATTTTAATCATGTGTAGGCGACGAAAATTGAAAAACATTGGCTCGTTGAAGTAACTACCATATTTCTTCTGGCGTGCCTGGACTGTGTTTTTTTGCACAGGAAAAATCTTTAGTTTGTCGTCACGTCACGCTCGGCTATCAACAATTACCATTAATTAATTTACAAAAATATTTTTTATATAATTTGTTAACTTAATTAATTAATATTTATACCTGGGCACCATTACCAACGAGGGTTTAAAAAAAAATAAGAAATGTCTTCAACAAAATTAGGTCAGCGTTCAAGAGCCACGACCTAACTCAAGACACCAAACTGGGGCTCCTGGAATGGTATATGTTCTCAGTTCTTTTGCATGGTTTAAAGACGTGGACATTCAACAGAGCGACTACCTAAAACCTTAAAGCCAATCAAAGAACAATCTCTAGGATACCACGGGCACAGAAAGTCACCAATGTCTCAAGACATTCTCAAGACATCTCTAAGAATATATTGTGACACTTATCGCTAAGGTCCGTTTCGGGATCTAGGTAATTAAGTAATTAATACACTAAGGTTTACAATTACAATTATTTATTACACTTAAAGGTTTACAAAATAAATAATAAACTAATTAAAATGACTTATTACAATAAATAACTTAATAATTTACTTAAACTAAATAATAAACAATAAATAACTTAATAACTTACTTAGCACTACTTACAATCATTTTTATAAGATTACACATACAAAATGAAACTGAATACACAAAAACTGCACATTAAATTTACACAATACACACTCACACAAAGACGGTATGACAATTGTTGACCAACACAATGCTCGGAATAGTTAACCTGTATAACACCCCGATAATAGCTCGTCGAAGATCAAACGAATACTAACTGCTGACCGCACTCGGGGGTCTTTTATAGTGAATCAAAAGAACTTTCCCGAAAAACACCGAACAAATACGAGTAGTAAGGTACAAAAAAACCCTTTATGAATGAGTGCTAGAAAAATCTATTGTAAACAAGTCAACTAATGTAAACAGAAAACGTAAACAACCTCATAAATAGCTGTCCCTACACAATACCCGACCTTTTGTCCAACACAATAGCGCGCAGTCCTATTGTCATCATTGTCCAATTGCCACTTATTGTTACTATTATTTCACACTCTATTATCCTCTTTACTATTTTTAAAAATGAGTACTAGAACCTTCGCGAACCATCCGTTTCTTCGATCTGTCACAATATAAACACCCAGAGTTAAATAACATTGACAAATGCACTCAATCTGTTCGTTGCAGGGCTAAAATAAATAGTTCTGTTTCTTATCACATGGTCAGCCAATTAAATGACTGAATCATTTAAGAACAGAAGAGGTAGAGGTGCAAAAGACACTAATCAGAGTTATCTCCTCTGAAAGTAATGAATTTCATTATACAGCCAGACCCTGTGGTGAATGAAGTGAAGGTGTCGTTTGCAGAGTGGAAAATATGTGTTTTTCAGAGGGCCCGGCATGCT
Source organism: Catonia carolina (assembly GCA_035578175.1). Taxonomy (NCBI): domain Eukaryota; kingdom Metazoa; phylum Arthropoda; class Insecta; order Hemiptera; family Achilidae; genus Catonia; species Catonia carolina. The sequence continues at coordinate 29,056,962 of JAQMRL010000011.1, forward strand.
GATAAGCGTACTTTTCCACTCAGTGAGGAAGGCAACGGTAAACCACATCACTCCTCGTTTTACTTAGTAAAACCTCTACAGGTTCAAACCAGCCTTTTGGCTGATGACCTAAACAACAACAACAAATGCTATAAACTTTAGTGCCTGAGATCACAATGAGAAATCAAAAAAAGATATAAACTACTACAACGAATCCTTCAAGGAAAGCAAAAGGAAAAACTACGGGTGGAGTAAGAATTTCCTGGTTCGGTAACGGGTCCTAGAAGTTATTCCGGATATCAACCCACAACGTCAGAATTGCAACGATGATTGTCAACATCCGAAACGGATAGACCGCTACGAAAAATTATTAGTAATAATCATGAAAGATCAAAAAAAAAAAAAAATCTTGTGTGAAACACTCACACAACTTTCTCTTGCCAATGCAAATAATTAACAATATAATACAACATTAGTAATAAAACATTAGAAATAAACCAAAAAAACTAACCGCAATAAACATAACCTAATTTTAATCATCAGAGAAAGACGCAAAATGAAAATCAACCTTAGTTTGGCTTAAAAACATGGAAAATCACTATTTCACGCTAAACAAGGCTCTGTAGAGAAAAATGCTCTAAATAAAAGTTGTAGATCTTTTAATTTCCTATAAAATTTATTATATAAACTTTTGTCGTAAATTGCATACTAAGGCCGAAATCTTAAAAAATCTATTTTTCACACGTTTTCGTGAGAAAAAAACAGAAAATCACTAATTACCTATAAACTAAGCGTTATACAAAACAATGTTTGAAATAAAAGTTGTAGGGTTTTAAATTCTCTACAACTTTTATTATATAGCTACATTTTTGCGCTAAAATTTATATTAAAGCCGTAATCTTAAAAAAACAATTTCTTTACGTGAAAAAAACCTCACCAAGAGTTTCAGCAAACATGGCGTCTACCTTATCTTGTAGAGAATAAAAAATTGAATAAACCAGGCGATTTTAAAAAAAATCGTAGAACCGGTTTTGAGATAATCGCAAAAAAGTGAAAAATTACACGAATAAACTACTACTTCCGGTTGACCGATTTTGATGAAAATGTTCGTGTCGGGTCCGGTAGTGGTATGTAACACACACACACAGACCAATTGCTAAAAACATGTTTTTTGGGTTCAGGGGGTCTGAAAACGTATAGATCCGGTGAAAACTCGATTTCGAAAAATCGACATAAAAACAATACTTTCCTTCCTATATATTCATATAGGCATGAGAAAGTAAAAAATGAAAAACATAACCCAACCGTTGTTACTTAACTTGATTGCAAACTATTCGTCTTGAAAACTGACATGAAACAACTTATTTCACTTTTACTGCCCTTGAAAATATAAATTTAGACACAACAGGAAAACATTTTAAAAGATGAATTATATTAGTACATGCATAAATTTTTTAAATAATGACACAACATTTTTGGGAACAATTTATAATCTAAATTTAAAAAAAACTCATAGATAAATGTAATTGATTTTGAACATTATATATTTATAAAAAAAATTTGGTAATTGCAAATCATGAAATAAAATATAAAGGAACACAAATAAAAATAAATAATAGAATAAGTAATAAGTATATATGAACAAATAAACAAATGGACATATGTTTTTTTTATATAATTCGTTAATAAGTAGTTCCTAAAATAATATATCATGACTAACTGTTTAAGAAAAATCTGTGTAAATAACCTTGTAGTGTGGTAAACAATTGACTATAACAATATTATGTACTTAAAATCTAATGATGTACTTTAAATTCAATGCGCTATTATTAATAGATATAAAGGAAATATATTTTTAAAAGTGAGCCTTGGAAAAAAATATTCCTATTGTATTAGCAGTAATTAGAGTGAATGCCACGTTACCTGACATAAGATAGAATATTTGTATTTTGTTTAAACTGACTGGCACGCCCTCAAGTATACACTGCTTATCAAAATTTTAACTTTGTATCTAATAATGTCTTGTTTACTTGGGAGGAAAGATGAACATCAGATCCATGCAGCGGAAATGCGGTTCTTGATAAGAGTTCGGGGGGGGGGATAAGAGTTTGGGGGTGGATAAGAGGTCGGGGTGTAGTTTAACCCTTTATAAGGCAGTACTACGGGGAAAAATATACATCTTGTAAAATGTTAAATTTTGTTTTATAGGGACTTAACTGCCCATAACAGACAGGTGGAGTGTCAAATTATTTATGCTCAATCTGTTTGTTGCAGGGCTAAAATAAATAGTTCTGTTTCTTATCACATGGTCAGCCAATTAAATGACTGAATCATTTAAGAACAGAAGAGGTAGAGGTGTAAAAGACACTAATCAGAGTTATCTCCTCTGAAAGTAATGAATTTTATTGTACAGCCAGACCCTGTGGTGAATGAAGTGAAGGTGTCATTTACAGAGTGGAAAATATGTGCTTTTCAGAGGGCCCGGCATGCTGATAAGCGTACTTTTCCACTCAGTGAGGAAGGCAATGGTAAACCACCTCACTCCTCGTTTTACTTAGTAAAACCTCTAGAGGTTCAAACCAGCCTTTCGGCTGTTGACCTAAACAACAACAACAACAGGGACTTAAGTAGTGTCCCACTACTGGCACTAGACTAGTGTCTAGTGCCAGAACGGTAAGGTATTTTTTACTTTCTCTTGCCTATATGAATATATAGGAAAGAAAGTAATGTTTTCATGTCGATTTTTCGAAATCGAGTTTTCACCGGATCTATACGTTTTCAGATCCCCTGAACCCAAAAAACATTTTTTAGCGATTGGTCTGTGTGTGTGTGTGTGTGTGTGTGTGTGTGTGTGTGTGTGTGTGTGTGTGTGTGTGTACAAAAAATCTCAAGAACGGAACATTGTATGAACTTGAAACTTGAAATTTAAGTTACATACCTTTACCGGACCCGACACGAACATTTTCATTAAAATCGGTCAACCGGAAGTAGTAGTTTATTCGTATAATTTTTCACTTCTTTGCGATTTTCTCAAAAACTGGTCCTACGATTTTTTTAAAAATCGCCTGGTTTACTCGATTTTTTATGATCTACAAGATAGGGTAGGCGCCATCTTGGCTGAAATTCTTGGTAAGGGTGTTTTCACGTAAAAACTTTGTTTTTTTAAGATTACGGCTTTAATATGCATTTCAGCGCAAAAATGTATATAATAAAAGTTGTAGAAAATTTAAAATCCTACAACTTTTATTTAAATCATTTTTGTGTATAACGCTTAGTTTAGCGGTAATTAGCGATTTTCTGTTTTTTCTCACGAAAACGTGTGAAAAATCGATTTTTTTAATATTTCGGCTTTAGTACGCATTTTACGACAAAAGTGTATATAATCAAATATATAGGAAATTTAGAGATCTACAACTTTTATATAGAGAATTTTTCTCTACAGAGCCTAGTTTAGCGTGAAAGTGTGATTTTCCGTTTTTTTAAGCCAATGAGTTCGATTTTCATGTTGCATCATTCACGCATGATTAAAATAAGGTTATGTTTTTGAGGTTAGATTTTTGTTTATTTCTAATATTTTATTAATAATGTTAGGTTTATTGTTAATTATTTTGCATAGGCAAGAGAAAGTTGTGTGAGTGTTTCACACCAGATTTTTTTGTTAAAGGCGGACTGTATGATTGTTTTAACTGAAAATTTCGAATTTTGGTTTTTTATGTTTTTTAATAGTTCAGACCGAGATCAACCACAAAAACATTAAATTACGTGAAAAAAATTATTTGAATGAAAAAATTAAGTTTTTAGAAGGTTTATAACCAGAAAAAAATGCTTTAAATAAAAGTTGTAGATCTTTTAATTTTCTATAAATTCAATTAAATAAACTTTTGTCATAAAATGCATATTAAGGCCGGAATCTTAAAAAAATCTATTTTTCACACGTTTTCGTGAGAAAAAAACAGAAAATTTCTAATTACCGCTAAACTAAGCGTTATATAAAAAAAATGTTAGAAATAAAAGTTATAGTATTTTAAATTTTCTACAACTTTTATTTTATATTTTGCGATAAAATGCATATTAAAGTCGCAATCGTTAAAAAACAAATTTTTTACGTGAAAAGAGCCTGACCAAGAATTTCAGCAAACATGGCACCTATCCTATCTTGTAGAATATAAAAAATTAAGTAAATAAGGCGATTTTTAAAAAAATCGTAGGACCAGTTTTTGAAAAAAATCGCAAAAAAGTGAAACATTACACGATAAACTACTACTTCCGGTTGACCGATTTTGATGAAAACGTTCTTGTCGGGTCCGGTAGTGGTATGTAACTTAAGTTTCAAGTTCCAAGTTCGTACGAAGTTCCGTTCTTGAGATATTCTGTTCACACACAGACACACACACACACACACACACTCACACACACACACGCACGCGCGCACACACACACACACACACACACACACACACATACACACACACACACACGCACGCACACACACACACACACACACACACACACACACACACACACACACACACACACACACACACACACACATACACACACATACACACACACACACACACACACACACACACACACAGATCAATTGCTAAAAACATGTTTTTTGGGTTCAGGGAGTCTGAAAACGTGTAGATCCGGTGAAAACTCTATTTCTTAAAATCGACATGAAAACAATATTTTCCTTCCTATATATTCATATAGGCAAGAGAGTGTAAAAATGCTTTTCATGAGATGATACGTCTCATTGCAGGTGGCAATTTCTAAAGAGGCTTACCTTTAACTATGGCAGAAACCATTAATGATTTCTGTATCTACTCTTTAAGGGGAATCGAAGGACATTATTGTTGTTTCCAAATTCCAAATTTGATTTCTAAACTTCCGGTTTTTGGCCACTTCCAGTCGAAACCGGAACTTAAAACCCAATTTCTCTATGTACTTTTTAAGAGGATTGAATGACATTATTTTTGTTTCTAAATTCCGACTATGATTTCTTGACTTCCGATCAAAACCGGAACTTCAAACCTAATGATTTCCGTATCTACTTTTTAAGAGGAATCGAATGATACTATTTTTGTTTCCAAATTCTGACTTTGATTTCTTGACTTGCGGTTTTGGGTCACTTCCGGTCGAAACCGAAACTTCAAACCCAATCCAGGCCCAATACGTTTTATGTAGATTACGAGTCCGAAAACTGTTTGTTGTTATCTCTAATTTCTAACATCTGGGTGTGACGGACGGACGTACTCAGGAAAATGATAGATGACAACTTTAAAATTGCCACCGAGCTTTTAATTGAAGTTTTATTGAGAATGAACAAGGGTCTGGAATTGGTCAAAATTGTTAAGTGCTGTACCTTAGGCATATTATGAGAAATCAAAAGAGATATGATCTACTGCAGCGTATTCTGCAGGGAAAGATAGAGGGAAACAGGAATCCTGGTAGAAGAAGAATTTCCAGCCTCGCCAATTTGAGGACCTGGTTCGGTAAGAGCTCCACGGGTTTGTTCCGGATTACGACTAATAAGCTCAAAATAGCCATGATGATCGCTAACATCCGAACAGGATAAGCACGACAAGAAGACAAGCTTCATGTTAAGAAACAAATCTTAGCTCACTGGACATATACAAAATGTTGAGATTGTGGTGCACATCACTATTCCTAACCTACCAGAAAGTATTAACTATATCTCTCAGTAGGTAGTTTATTCTGGAACCGTATCCACAATAATATCTGCACCCCAATCAAATTATCCATTGTCGGTCGCATTGGCGTAGTTGGTAACGCGCTCGCCTCACATCATGCGGTCTTGGGTTCGAATCCCATTCAGGCACGGCATATTTTCATACGTTACAAAAATCATTTTATCCCTCACCGTCTGCATTAGCAGTAATTGCAGAACAGTCGGACGTTAAACCAAAAAAAATAACCGTATCCACTTCGATTGAAAGCGTTGTAATTCCATGATTACTAAGGGCTTAGAGGAACCAAAAACTTGACACGCGTTAAGTCCAAAAAAGTTGGAGTAGGGATTTGTACAATTAAAGTTTAAAGTGAAAAGGGAGTTTTAACCTCAATCTGATTACTCTCAAAATTATTCTGGGAATTTAATTTAAATTCAGATTGGCTCTTGTTTCAAGGACAAACGTACTACATAATTTATTTCAGCAGACATAAACTCTCATTTACACTGATGCAAAAAATAATAGATAAAACATTTATAAAGTACTGGGTTTCCCCTTTTTTTCTTAATAACAGTTAACAATTTACAGTATATTTTTTTTAGTAAATGTAAAAGATTTATATGGTAGTTTAAGGAAACCACAATGAAAAAGGTTTGTCTAAATTTAAATAAAATCTTAAGGAAATTTCCTTTTAATTCATTGTACATATTAATTACAGTAGATTTAAACTTTATTTATACTTATTAATTTGTAATTTTTTGTAGAATAAATCCTTTAGGTGGTATCTAATTAAACAAGGAAGAAAACCTTGAATGTAATTAATATTTTCAATATTCTGTCAATGGATTGTAATTAGATCAATGTACTACTGTACTATGTAATATACACTTTATTTTTATTTCATGTGCTTTTTCAAGGTTGATACCAGTTTCATTTTGTTTCATGAATGATAGATATAATACTATATTATTATTTAACGCGATTTCTTTTACAATAAACTATAGTAACAGTTTACTTACAAACACCTTTTTAAGAGTATGATTCATGGGGAATTCTCTAAGAAATTCGAAATTAATACGGGAGTGAGACAAGATGATAGTTTTGAGAAAATCGCAGAAAAGTGAAAAATCGCACGTATAAACTACTACAGGTTGACCGAATTTAATGAAAATGTTCATGCGGGTCCACTAGTGGTACCTAACTTAATTTCCAAGTTTCAACTTGTTAATCCCTTCTTGAGATATTATGTTCATGTACTCGTACCCACAGATCAATCGCTGAAAACTTTTTTCGTTTCAGCGGGGCCTGAAAACGTGCATATCCGATGAAAACACGATTTCGAAAAATCGCCATGAAAACAATATTTCCCTATAGTCCTACCATAGGGTTCTCAGCCACAGGACAAGAGAAGTAAAAAAAAAAAACAATATGGTGTGAAACACTCACGCGATTTTCTCTTGCCAATGCAAATAATGAACAATATAACCTAATATTAGTAATAAAACATTGGAAATAAAGAAAAAACTAACCTCAATAAACATAACCTAAATTTAATCATGAGCGAAAGTAGACGAAAAATGAAAATCGACCTCAGTTTGGCTTAAAAATACGGAAAATCACTCCTTTACGCTAAACTAGGCTTTCTACGCTAAAAATGCTTTAAGTAAAAGTTGTAGATCTTTCAATTTCCTATAAATCTGATTATATACACTTTTGTTGTAAAAATGCATCCTAAGGGCGAAATCTTAAAAAAAATCGATTTTCACACGTTTTCGTGAGAAAAAAAACAGAAAATCGCTAATTACCGCTACACTAAGAGTTATACAAATAAATGGTTGAAATAAAAGTTGTAGGATTTTAAATTCTCTACAACTTTTATTACGTACATTTTTGCGCTAAAATGCATATTAAAGCCGCAATCTTCGAAAAAATATTTTACGTGAAAACAGCCTCACCAAGAATTTCAGCAAACATGCCGCCTACCCTATCTTGTAGAGTATAAAAAATTTAGTAAACTAGGTGATTTAAAAAAAAACCGTAAAACCAGTGTTTGAGAAAATCGCAAAAAAGTGAAAAATGACACGAATAAACTATTACTTCCGGTTGACCGATTATGATGAAAATGTTCGTGTCGGGTCCGGTAGTTGTATGTAACTAAAGTTTCAAGTTTCAAGTTCGTACGAAGTTCCGTTGTTGAGATATTCTGTTCACACACACACATACAGACACGCACGCACGCACACGCGCGCACACACACACACACACAGACCAATCACTAAAAACATGATTTTTGGGTTCAGGGGTCTGAAAACATGTAGATCCGGTGAAAAATCGACATGAAAACAATACTTTCCTTCCTATATATTCATATAGGCAAGAGAAAGTAAAAAGAGTTCATGCATAGTTACATTTTTGGTAACTTTTTTATCTTTGAAAAGTGCGTATTAATAAAATTTAAGTTTAATTAGTTTTTAAAATGTTTCAGAGTGAATTAATAAAAAAAGAAGGATTTCGAAGTGAAACTCATCAAGTTGAATCAGAAGATGGTTTCCTGATAACGGTGACAAGGATTCCTGGTAAAGGAATGCCGATCTTGATAAATCATGGAATTTTTGTTGCGTCTGATGCATGGTTATTACGAGGACGTCATAAAGATCTAGGTAAGTCATTAAGATCTAAGGAAGTCATTAAGATCTACGCAAGTCATTAAGAACTAGGTAAGTCATTAAGATCTAGGGAAGTCTTTAAAATCTAGTTAAGTCATTAAGATTTAGGTAAGTCATTAAGATCTAGGGAAGTCATTAAGATCTATGCAAGTCATTAAGATCTAGGGAAGTCATTAATATCTAGGCAAGTCATTAAGATCTAGGGAAGTCATTAAGATCTATGCAACTCATTAAGATCTATGCAAGTCATTAAGATCTAGGTAAGTCATTAAGATCTAGAGAAGTCTTTAAAATCTAGTTAAGTCATTAAGATCTATGTAAGTCATTAAGATCCAGATAAGTCATTAAAATCTAGGAAATAAAAGCTTTAACATTTCATGATCTGGATAATTCACAGTCCTCTAAAAAATTGATAAACTGAACATGCCCTTAAGGTAAGATGCTATGATGGTTTTAACTGAAAATTTAGATTTTCATATGTTTTCCAATAGTTCAGACCTAAATTTACCCACAAAAAGATTAAATTACGTCAAAAAATTATTATTTTAATGAAAAATTAACTTTTTAGCAGGTTTACCCAGAAATATGATCATGTCACCAAAATTAATTTTTTTATAATTTCATACTGATCGTTTTAGAGCAAAGGGAATTTTAGTTTTTTAAATTATCAGCATTACTTTTTTAAATATTCTCAGCTGTTGTTTCAGCTTTCTAACCAACTGTTGATGACAATTTACTTCTTTGTGTACATTTTGTTTTTTAATTGTCCCTTTTTGTTTTTTCCCTGTTCCCGTAAATTTAAATTTTTAATATTAAGTACATTTTTTTTGGAAACCTTAAACCTACGTGGCTGAAACTTTTACCTGTTATTCATCTTTTACTTGCACATACACTGGCATTTTATGACTTTCTCAGATGCTCCAAAAATTAGTTACATGCAAAAACCGTAGAATTTTTTTTTATGTTATTCGTTATTCTGTTTTTACCATTATGGTTCATTAGATTAAATTGCAAAAATATCAATAGCTAGAGAAACCTGACAACTATAAGTGTGTAAAGTTTCATTTCGCTATCTTTTACCAATCCTGTGTAAAATGTACCTAAAAATAGCAAATTTAACATCGGCGGGATACATACTTCCTTTAACAGGCAGGTGGAGTGTTAAATTATATTTGCACTCGATCTGTTAGTTCCAGGGCAACAAAAAATAGTTATGTTTCTTATCACATGGTCAGCCAATTAAAATAGTACTTAATAATTTAAGAACAGAAGAGTTAGAGGTGTAAAAGACACTACTATCGGTTTCATAATCATAGACACCCGAGTTTGAACCCTTGCATTTCCAAAACTATGAATCGGATTTCAACTTACTTTACATCAAAATTTAGCTCATTTTATTCTGCGTTGACCTATAATAGTCATATAATGTTGTTTAAAAGTTGCCATATCGAGGTTGGAAGACAAAAAAACCCGGTTTTTTTATACCGCTACAAATTTCATGCGTGTAACTCGACAAATTTCATGCGTGTAGAGACGTGTAACTCGATAAATATTTAACCGAAAAGTTTGAAATTTTAACACAACATAGAAAATTATATTCTTACAGCGTGTACGAAATTTCAAATTCATAAGTTATTTAAATTTTGATTTATTAACAATATTCTGAACCCTTGCTATCTCGTTAACCGCTCCATCGTTCGGCACGGGCAAAATATCGTTTTATTCAGCGTAAGAAACTTAGTACAAATATGTTAATAACATGAAATATTAGTTGGCCAATGTTGTGGTAGAATTTTTTAAATTTTGAAAATAGACTGGGTAATGCGGGGGTGGGCGCTACTATTCATGTTGCTAGTTTATGTACGTGACATTCTGTCGGACTATCTACCTGAATTGACAGACTGCATTGTCAATTTAGGTAGACAGTCAGATTCAGGCAACATGGGTAGTAGTGCCCCCCCCGCATTACCAAGTCTATTTTCAAAATTTAAAAAATTCTACCGCAACATTGGCCAACCAATATTTCATGTTATTAACATATCTGTACTAAGTTTCTTACGCTGAATAAAACGATATTTTGCCCGTGCCGAACGATCGAGCGGTTAACGAGATAGCAAGGGTTCAGAATATTGTTAATAAATCAAAATTTAAATAACTTATGAATTTGAAATTTCGTAAACGCTGTAAGAATATAATTGTCTATGTTATGTTAAAATTTCAAACTTTTTGGTCAAATATTTGTCGAGTTACACGCATGAAATTTGTGCGGTATCAAGAAAACCGGGTCTTTTTGTCTTCCAACGTCGGTATGGCAATTTTTAAACAACATTAAAAATATATGATTATTATAGGTGAACGCAGAATAGAAAACGCAAAATGAGCTAAATTTTGATGTAAAGTATGTTGAAATCTGACTCATAGTTTTGGAGACGCAAGGGTTCAAACTCGGGTGTCTATGGTTATGAAACCGATTGTAGTCACAGTTATCTGCCCCGAGAATAATAAATTTCATTAAACATCTAGATACTATGGTGAATGAAGCGAATGTGTCATTTGCAGGGTGGAAAGTAGTTGGTTTTCAGAGGGCCTGTCATGCTGATAAGCATATTTTTCCACTCAGTGAGGAAGGGATGGTAAACCACTTCACCTCTCGTTTTACTTAGTAAAACTTCTAGAGCAGTGTTTCCCAACCGGTGGTCTGCGGACCAAAGGTGGTCCGTGAGAGTCCGATGACTACTTATAAAAAAAGTAATATTTTCCCGTGATTAAATCACTGCTTAATTCACCAGCAAGCATTAGCATCGAAAACCATGCTGGAAGACTTATTAAATACCAGGAAATTGGCCGTAAAGATGGTGAACTCTGTTAAAGGTATTGCAAAACACACACGTATTTTCAAAAAGTTATGCGCAGAATTAGACTCCGAGCACGAAACACTACTTTATAATAACTGAGGTGCGTTGGCTGTCATAAGGCAATATGTTAGCACGCTTATATGAGTTAACAGAGGAGTTAAAAGTATTTTATATTGAGACTAAAATGCAACATTTCTTGGAACAACTGAGTGAACCAAGCTTTGAGATTCGACTCGCGTATATAGTGGATGTTTTTGGCCACTTGAACCAATTAAACTTACAACTACAAGGTTCAGGAAACGAAAATTTGGAAGGTGTTGGTAATATATTTGCATTCGAGGACAAACTTCGTGCGTTTTTGTGTAAGCTTGATCACTGGATAGTCGAAGTTAAAGAAAAAAAACTTTCAATCGTTCGCGAATTTCAAAGCTCTTGCTAACAACGAGGATTATGCTACTGTTACAGATCAGGTGGAGTACAACATACTCGGCCACTTAGGCCACCTCAAAAGTGAATTTGTTCGTTATTTCCCAGAATATGAAAGCAGTGAGACACAATCTTGTTATTTTTGATAGTTATTATTTTCGACTAAGTAAATTCTGAATTCCTTATTTTATTAAAAGACAATTTACAATTAAAAAGTATTTTTACTTTTTGTGATGTACAATGTACCCTACTTTCTGAAAATAACAATTATATGTTTGTAATAATAGTTTCTTAATTAATAATAATAGTTTTTTTCTGAAAGTTTGTTTTATTTAATCACTGTTTAATTTGGTTACAACTGATAAGATGTATGCAATAATGTCATGGGTAGTCCGTGGTAGTTCACTTTCAGGCCGAGTGGTCCGCAGACGACTGCGGGTTGGGAACCACTGCTCTAAAGGTTCAAACCACCATTTCGACTGATGACCTAAAAACTTTATCCAATAAATATTGAATAATAAAGTGTAAAAAATATAAAATATTCAGTAGTATGTCATCAGTAATATGATGAACCCGAGATATTTATTTTTAAAAATCTGGTGTGAAACACTCACACAACTTTCTCTTGCCAATGCAAATGATTAATAATAAACCTAACATTATTAATAAAATATTAGAAATAAACAAAAACTAACCTCAAAAACATAACCTTATTTTAATCATGAGTGAATGACGCAAAATGACAATCGAACTCAGTTTGGCTTAAAAATACGGAAAATCACGCTTTCACGCTAAACTAGGCTCTGTAGAGAAAAATGCTCTAAACAAAAGTTGTAGATCTTTTAATTTTCTATAAATTTAATTAAATACACTTTTGTCGTAAAATGCATACTAAGACCGAAATGTTAAAAAAATCGATTTTTCTCACGTTTTCGTGAGAAAAAAAACAGAAAATCGCAAATTAGCGCTAAACTAAGCGTTATACAAAAAAATGTTTGAAACAGAAGTTGTAGGTTTTTAAATTCTCTACAACTTTTATTATATAAGTTTTTGCGCTAAAATTTATATTAAAGCCGTAATCTTAAAAAAACAACGTTTTTACGTGAAAACAGCCTCACCGAGAATTTCAGCAAACATGGCGCCTACCCTATCTTGTAGAGAATAAAAAATTGAGTAAAATAGGCGATTTTAAAAAAAATCGTAGGACCAGTTTTTGAGAAAATCGCAAAATACTGAAAAATTATACGAATAAACTACTACTTCCGGTTGACCGATTTTGATGAAAATGTTCGTGTCGCGTCCGGTAGTGGTATGTAACTTAAGTTTCAAGTTTCAAGTTCGTACGATGTTGTTCTTGAGATATTCTGTTCACACACACACACACACACACACACACAGACACACACACACACAGACACACAGACCAATCGCTAAAAACATGTTTTTTGGGTTCAGGGGGTCTGAAAACGTATAGATCCGGTGAAAACTCGATTTCGAAAAATCGACATGAAAACAATACTTTCCTTCCTATATATTCATATAGGCAAGAGAAAGTAAAAAATCAATAAAGAAGGAGATATTATGATAAAATTTACCTAATTAAATATTCTGTAAGGATTACATCCTTGAAAATAAATAAGATATTACTGGAAGGAAGGATGTAATAAAATAAATCAGGACAGAAGATGAATGTAATATCTATATGGAATACATGCGGTATTTTTCGCGCGCTTATACTCGCAGAACTGGTCGTCTGCCAAATAAAATGTAGAAATATTCAGCCTTGACTCCGTTTTTCAAGAAGTCACCATAATGGTGACTTCATTAAAGTATATGTTTGTAGTTATACACGTATGATAATTAACCATTGTATGACTTTGTTATTGTTTAATTACTGTTGTTTATATATATTGTTTATTGTATACGAAACTACTACGCCAAACCCTTTTTTAAAATCAGTTCCTTCCTTTATTTATTCATTAATAAACAGTAATCTACTGTCAAATATATTTTATATTCATCTACAAAGCTTGTAGGCATAAATTATAAATAATAATTATTAATCGGAGACGCTATCGGTGATAGATTTTGTTGCTGATTTTCGGAATCGAAGGTTCCTGATTCTAACCATGGTAAAAGTACAGAGGTGTTCAAATTATTAGACTCATGGAAAAATCAAAACAATAGCACGTATTTTCTATTACAGTTATAAACTTTTCTTCAAATAAATAAAACATTTTATTTATAAATTCAAATTTTATTTTTATTTATTTATTCATTAAGAAATCGACTTTATTTATTTTATTTTAATTTAAATTTTATTTATAATTCTTATAAATTTTTCTTTAAAAGTTATAAAAGTTTACAACTTTTACTTTATCTTGCCTTGTTCGGTATTTAAGTAAGTTATTCAAGTGAGTCAGTTGTAAACTGAACTCTGGTATAAACCAATGAAAAGGAAAAAAATCTGGTGTGAAACACTCAAACAACTTTCGCTTGCCAATGCAAATAATTTACAATATAACCTAACATTAGTAATAAAACATTAGAAATAAACAAAAAAAAAATAACCTCAAAAAACATAATCTTATTTTAATCATGAGTGAAAGACGTAAAGTGAAAAATCAACCTCAGTAAAGCTTAAAAATATGGAAAATCATTCTTTCACACTAAACTAGGCTCTGTAGAGAAAACGCTCATAGTAAAAGTTGTACATCTTTAAATTTCCTATAAATTTAAATACACGTTTTTGTCGTAAAATCCATAATAAGGCTGAAATCTTAAAAAAATTGATTTTTTACACGTTTACGTGAGAAAAACAGAAAATCGCTAATTACCGCTAAACTAAGCGTTATAGCCTACATAAAAAATGTTTGAAATAAAAGTTGTAGGATTTTAAATTCTCTGCGACTTTTATTATATAACAGTTTGCGTTAAAATGCATATTAAAGCCGCGATCTTGAAAAAACAACGTTTTTACGTGAAAACAGCTTCACCAAGAATTTCAGCTAAGATGGCGCCTACCCTATCTTGTAGAGCATAAAAAATTAAGTAAATGAGGCGATTTAAAAAAAAATCGTAGGACCAGTTTTTGAGAAAATCGCAAAAAAGTGAAAAATTACACGAATAAACTACTACTTCCGGTTGACCGATTTTGATGAAAATGTTCGTGTCGGGTCCGGTAGTGGTATGTAACTTAAGTTTCAAGTTTCTAGTTCGTACGATGTTCCGTTCTTGAGATATTCTGTTTACACACACACACGCACACACACAGACCAATCGCTAAAAACATGTTTTTTGGGTTCAGGGGGTCTGAAAACGTGTAGATCCGGTGAAAAATCGATTTCGAAAAATCGACATGAAAACAATAGGCTACTTTCCTTCCTATATATTCATATAGGCAAGAGAAAGTAAAAACTGCAAAACGTACATTTCCCAAATTTTCATTCTATTTGAAACTTATGTTCTTTTTATTTACAGCATTCCTATTGGCAGAAAATGGATATGACGTATGGTTGGGTGACTTGCGAGGAAACACTTATTCAAGTAGTCATAAATCTTTATTACCAAGCGAACCAAAATTCTGGGATTTCAGGTAATCGCACAGATTTTTTTTTGAATATAAAATATATTTTATTTGCGACTGTATAAAATTAACAACAAGCAAATTTGGTAAAAAAATGATACAAGTATTGACAATTCAAAGACATTGAGGAGATCACTGCCCATTCACAGTACTCCAACTTTAATCATTAAGTTACGAGGGGGTACCCAAAAGAAACCGGAATTATTTTTTAAAACTATCTATTTTTAATTTTTTTACAAAAGAACCTTATCCCCTTCAAAATACTCTCCAACAACTCTCTACAACTAATACATTTGTCCCACCGGTGCTTCCACTGTTCAAAACATTTTTTGTACTCCTCTTCAGTGATGGCTGCCAGCTCATCCGTCGTTTTTTTCTTGACATCATCAACGTTGTTAAATCGGAGACCTTTCATGCCCCTTTTCATGCGTGGGAACAAGAAAAAATCACACGGAGCCAGATCGGGTGAGTACGGTGCGTGTGGTAGCAAAACCATGCCGTTTTTCGCCAAAAACTGGGTAACCGAGATTGCCGTGTGTGCAGGCGCGTTGTCGTGGTGGAAAAACCAGTCCCCTGTCTGCCACAAATTAGGTCTTTTACGACGAATGCTGTTTCGTAGTCTTCTTAACGTTTCAAGATAAAAAGCTTGATTTACCGTCTGGCCTGGTGGAACGAACTCTGAATGGACAATTCCCCTCACATCAAAAAAACAAATCAGCATTGTTTTGATGTTCGATCTGACTTGACGACTTTTTTTTGGTCGGGGTGATAATGAAGTCTTCCATTGACTGGATTGTTGTTTGGTTTCTGGGTCGTACCCATAGCACCAAGACTCGTCACCCGTAATGATCTTTGACATGAAATCTGGATCAGTTTCAAGCTGTTGTTTCAAATCACTACACGTTTCAATTCGACGTTCCTTTTGAGTGTCTGTCAGAACCCGAGGCACAAACTTGGCAGCGACTCTTTTCATTGTCAAGTCTTCTGTTAAAATGCGTTGGACTGAGCTCCAAGATAACTCACTAACCTGTGATATTTGGTCAATGGTCTGTCGTCGGTCTGTTCGTACAATTTCTTTCACTTTCACAACATTTTCGTCTGTTCGGGAAGTCGACGGTCGTCCAGAACGAGGTTTGTTCTCAATCGACATGTCGCCATTTTTAAAGCGCAAAAACCACTCGTACACTTGGGTTTTTCCAATAGCGTCGTCTTTGTAAGCTGTGTTCAACATTACAACTGTTTCCGCGGCGTTTTTACCGAGCAAGAAGCAAAATTTCACAGCCGCACGTTGTTCATTAAAACTTGCCATCATGAAAAACGACACGAGCACAAAACAGCACTAGTGAGAACAATCACTGCACGAGAACAGAACAAGCTAGATCAACGAACAAAATGGCATTGAACTGGCAATGAGTAGCGCTACAAGCAGCCTAGTGGCAGGAATTTGTACTGCACAAGCTCCGCCCACAGCAGAGCTATTCCGGATACTTTTGGGTACCCCCTCGTAGTTTATTTTTTTTAATTATTTATTTTTGACATCTCATGATATCACTACTCCAGAGTCATTTCAGTCTTCGTGTAGGGGCATTTGGCAATCTGGTGTGTTTAGGTCAACAATGAGCTGGTTTGGATTATGATGTATAGGTATCAGACAAACTGATGTCCCATAGCCAAGCGAGTGAGAGGGAGATATGTGGCATAACTACACATGCGCTCAAAAGTCTTTACCGTTATAATCCAAATCTGAAAACATACTACAGGTCATTCTCTTGCTTGTTAGTTTACTGCGTGTATAAACGTTTGCTCACAACAATGAGTAAAATCGTGGGCGGGATTTGGCGGGAGTCATTGGGGGGGGGGCAAATACCGGGGGGTCTGGAATACCCCCCAGCACAAGGGGGGGTCCGGGGGACCTCCCCCGGAAAATTTTGAGATTTTTATTGCCTTCAACTCAATTTTAGGGCTGTTTTTAGGCTAAATTAAAAAGTAAATTTTGTTGGGATTTTAACATGATAGCTAGACTAAAATTATTTTTTCGATACACTAACTTGGTTAAAAATGTATACCAGTAGAATATTGGGGGGGGCAAGTGCCCCCCCTTGCCCCCCCAGATCCCGCCGACGAGTAAAATTGTACAATGTTTTTGGAATGGCACATATGGCTTGTGCGAGTGAGAGCGTTATGCATTCTCTCATTCCCACGGCTAGGGGACATTAGTTCATCTGAATACTATAATTTCTTTTTAAATTGTGTGTATGTGCGTAGGAACACATCGTTGATGATAGGATGGTTAAATCCTGTGTGTAGTATATCGTTTGTTACATAAAAAGGGAGCACTAGTTAACTGTCTTAACAGTTTGACTCAAAGCGTTGTATTTTCAAAATGACCAATGGTTAGGCACGACAGTAAATTTGGGTGCTATACATCCAAACAGGTCTAAGGTAACACTTATAAACTTGTAGTTTTAGATGAAGTGGGAGTTTAGAAGATCTGGAAATCAACGAATACAGATGTTTATGTCTAGCGTCCAAGGTTTTTCACCTTTCGTTAACATATTGGCACAGATTTCTAAAATTAATTCAAGTTATTTAATAATTCCCTTAAAACATTTACTCATCAGGGTTATTGATAAATTAAAAATTAGCAAACATAGTAACTACCTGTAGTATAATGGGATTGATTTTATTGTTTTTTTATTTGAATTTTTTATGTAGTATTCAAGTTATTACTGTTGTACATTTTTATTCGCCTGAAGACTGGGAGTTCTGGACAAAAATATCAAAGCCCCAGGAAAGATACAGTAACAATGATGTGGTCTTTAGTTGGCTGAATAAAAAAGAAAAAAGGACAAAGGATTGAATAGGCTAATACAGTGTTTCTCAACCAGTGGGTCATGATACCCTGGGGGGGGGGGGGGGGTCCCAGGACACAAACACAACACCTTACTCATCTTACTAGTTGATTTTATGGAACGTGGAACGACCATCACTTCTGCTGTCCGCTGTGAAACTTTAAACAGACTAAGAAGAGCGATCCTAAACAAGCGTCGTGGCCTTCTGACACGTGGTGTTGTGTTTGTGCATGACAACGCTTGCCCTCATACAGCTCGAAGAACAAATGAACTTTTGGCCAAGTTTAAATGGGACGTTTTCGATCATCCCCCATACAGCCCGGACTTGGCTCCTAGTGACTTTCACCTGTTCCCGAACATGAAGCGGTGGCTTGCATCTCAGCGGTTCACCAATGACGAAGAGCTTCAAAATGCCGTGAATGGTTGGCTACATTCACAGGCGGCAGATTTTTATGCAGAGGGTATTTCAAAGACTGTTCCAAGGTATGACAAGTGCTTGAATCTGTTTGGCGACTATGTCGAAAAATAGAGAAAAACTGTAGTTTTAATATGTATATAATAAAGTTTTTGTATCTTCACTCGTTAACTTTTTATTTCAAAACGGAGGTTATTTTCTGGATAACCCTCGTAATAACAAGTTTTATTCTTTTAACTTTTAGTATGTTACGCAATATATTTTGACCGTACTGTATTTATTATTTCAGTGTTCATGAGATGGGCGTATATGATTTACCAGCAACTGTTGATTACATATTAGCACATACTGGATATGATAGTTTACAATACATAGGTCATTCACTTGGAACAACAATGTTCTTTGTGATGTGTTCCGAAAGACCAGAGTACATGAATAAAGTACGCCTAATGACTGGTTTAGCTCCAGCTACATTTTTTACAAGATCTCCAGGGTTACTATTTAAATTAGCTAGACAGTTAAATGCCATTTATCAAGTAAGTAATTAAATTTAAGCATAGTACAGTTTTTATATTAATATTCAAATACCTAACTTGGTGTTTTTTATCATTAAGTATCAGTGATAGGTGTGCTGACGATACAGGAGGTTAAATCCATTACACAATCTTCCTCTACCATTCAAGGATTAGGTTCCAGGACTTGTTCTGGCATTCACCTAGCCACTGGTCATCCTGGACCATGCCTACTGATTTCTCTGTAACCTTTATCTTGACATAGGAATCCCATATGGAGACATCCTTTGAAAAAGATTGAACTTAAATTTTCAATGAATATCACCATAGATGGCACTGGACTCTGTAGGGTACACAACCGGTAAAAGCCATATTAAGGCAAGCAGACTGATTTTAATAAAAAATATAGATTTTTCAGTTTTACTATATGTTGATCGATCGCTTATCCCTATTTAAATTGATACTATATAACACGACATTCGTTGCTTTTTCTGTTGAGAAAAATTATGTTTTTACTGATGGGGTATGTAGTGTTTATTTCGATATTTATTCACAATTTTTATTCTTGTAAATTGAGATTAATATAATTTATGTTACTGCTCTAAAATTACAGAGATTGCGTTCACATAAAAACAATAACTTCTAGAACGCATAGGAATCAGCAGTAAAGCAAGATAAATATTGGTGTGTTTTTGTTTGGAAGTTAATTCCAATTGGCAACAGGTGTTTATGTACGGTATTATGCTTTTACTATATCCACATTTTCCGCGTATTGTATTTTTTGACTTTAGGTACACTATTTTCAGGAACCATCCCACATAGGAGTGTGAAATTTTGCACAATACATTTTAGTACTAAGGTGTGTATATACTCCAGAAGTATTTCAAAAACTTTGAAGTTTTTATTTTTTTGGGTGTCTTTTTCATTAAAAATATATGGGCTACATTTGAATGTTTTTTGAGAATAAAAATAATTTTTTGATTAAATAAAGATAAATGAAAAAGCTCTGGTACAAATTTGTAAAAAGGTACTGTAGATAGGTGTGCCAAAGCTCAGCTTTGTAGCTCTAACGGTTCGTACAAAAAATCTACCTAAATTAGTATTGCAAGTATAGGGATAATAAAAATGGTCTGCTCCCCTTAAGTCATACCAAATTCTGACTTGATTATCACTGATAAAAACCAAGTGCCTGTATAGAAATTAATACATTTAAATGATGGGAAAGTTGGGTTAGCAATCAAAAATTTGAGGAGGAAGATCCTACACTACAACAAAATAAACTAGGATGAGAATTGAAAGAACAGTTTTCTACAATTTTCTTGGCAACTAACAACTACGCAGTGGATCTGAGAAATAATAAATTAATGCATAACAATTTTGGCTAGGGTTATTGCAAACAAAACATATTTTTCTGATATATTGTTGTGGTGGGATGAGTAGTAGAAAATTGTACTTTATACCTTTTTTTTTGGGTGAAAAACCAGGACTTTATACCTGATACAAGCGGCATTCTGGGAGTAGTTAACAAATACACAGTAAAACTATCAGATATAATCTATAATGATTACTCGAGTATTACTTACAAACTAAAATAATTTAACAAAACAAAGAGTGATAAAATGTTTGTACAACATTTAATAGGAATTATGAAGCGTATTTTTACTTTCTTTTGCCGTCCATGAATATATAGAGAAGGAAATGCTGATAATTGCACTCGATCTGTTAGTTCCAGGGCTAAGAAACATAGTTCAGTTCAGCCAATTAAATTACTGAAGCATTTAAAAACAGAAGTAGAGATGTAAAAGATACCTACTAGTCAGAGTTATCTCCTCTGAGTGTAATGAATTTCATTATACAGCCAGACTCTGTGGTGAATAAAGTGAATGTGTTATTTGTACGGTAAAAAGTAGGTGCTTTTCACAGGGCCTGACATGCTGATAAGCGTACTTTTCCATTCAGTGAGGAAGGCACTGGTAAACTACCTCACTCCTCGTTTTACTTAGTAAAGCCTCCAGAGGTTTGAATCCCCCTTTTAGCTGATGACCTAAACAAAAACTGTAGGAATTAAGAGGGATATTTTTACTTTCTCTTGCCTTATGTGAGTTATATAGATAAGAAAGAAAAGTACTACTATTGTTTTGTTGTCAATTTTTTCAAATAGAGTTTTCCCCAGATATAAACGTTTTTAGGCGCCCTGAACATGAAAAACATGTTATTCACGATTAGTCTTTCTTTTTTTAATGCGTCCAGAAGACTTCTGGTGGAGTATAGGACATGTCAAAATTATAACACCTGATCTACTAACCTACTGTTGAGAAAGAATTTCTAAATTCTTGTTCACTATAAAAAAATTCACCAATCAAGTAATTTTTCAGATTTGTTTTTTTTAATAGGAATACAAATTATCAGAACATTTAAAAAATTGGGGTAATTTATTGACGTATTTACTCCATGGATAAGTAGATTTTTAGTTTTAGATAAGTAGGTTTTTGTTCAAACAATTTAGTGTTATGGTTAGCCATATAATATTCGTTTCTGTTTCTTGTGTTATGATAGTGGACATTGAAATTTTACAAAAAAATATTTTGCCTAACATACATCTGTGTGTCTGAACAAAATCTCAAGAATGGAATAACGAACAAAGTTAAAACTTAAATTAGGTACCGCTACGGGACCCGACACGAACATTTTCATCAAAATCGGTCAATTAGAAGTAGTTTATTCGTGCGATTTTTCACAATTTTGAAATTTTCTTTTAAAAAAAAATATATAACAGTTACAATTGAGTTGGAAGAAATATCGCAAGTTTGTTATTTTATACTACCTATAGCCGTTACTACTAGCGCTACTACAGGAATACACGCGTACTAATCATTCACACTATGCACTTAAAAAAATACTAATAATTTAATTTAAATTATTATATCAGTTAAAAATATGTAAATATATACTTTATAAATATTATTTATTGTAATGTAACTGAATTAAATTAACGAATTATTGGTAAATAAACGTTCAAAGTGTAATTGAAGTTCGAAACTTCTCACATCGCTTGTTCTTGTCAGATTGGTTAGGTGCGGCGTGAATACAGTGTCAAATTAACTCTGGCCCTTCTTCTATTCGCATAAATCTTTCGCCTTTTACTAAAGATTTCCGTGGAGAAGGGCACATGATGAGTCTAACCTAATTTTGTGATAGTGCCTGCTCTCTTTGAGCGGGCCATAATTTAATTAACATTAGTAAACTAACAATTATACTTTGATATCATCTGATACACTTTCTTGGTAGAAAAGTGCACAGTGATCATCCGGTGTATTTTTTCGAGGCTTATATTATATAGTGATTAACTAAGAGTTAATGAGTAGATAAAATGTATAATACACATTGTGGAAAGTAGTAGGGGTAATTTAGAATATATTTTAGGGCTCAATAACAGATGTCTCCACATGCGAGTCGAAGAACAACTTCCCTTTAAAATTTTATACTTTTTCTTGCCCTATGTGAATGTGTTGTTTAGGTCTTCAGCCGAACGGCTGTTTGAACAATAAAAAAACCCTCTACAGGTTTAACTAAGTAAAACGAGGAGGGAGGTGGTTTACAATTGCCTTCCTCACTGAATGGAAAAGTACACTTATCAGCATGCCGGGCCCTCTGAAAAGCACAGCTTCAAGATGTGTCTCTGAGTAATCTGTTGTACCATGAAGACAAGATTGAAAGTGTGATGCAAGTGATGAAGAGCCTAAATTTGTATAACTGTACATAACTTTTATGAAGTCTAAGTAAAAATATGTAAATAGTTCTGAGTACATGTAAATGAGTGGCGTTTGTGTGTGTGTGTCAGTAATTTTCTTTCACCGATTGAATTTTGCCGATCAGTCATTGTTATTATTTAATGTTTTTAATTTTTGTAAGTAATTAATTCATTGTTATTTTTGTTGATTGTTTTTTGTAATTATGTATCAGCAGTTTATTGAATACTGCTATAATTTTTATTGTAATAACTGGTCTCTAATGACTGCACTGTTGATGCGACCTTAAATAAATAACTTAAAAAAAGCACATATTTTCCACTCTGCAAATGATTCTTTCACTTCATTCACCACAGGGTCTGGCTGTATAATGAAACTCATTACTTTCAGAAGAGATAACTCTGATTAGTGTCTTTTACACCTCTACCTCTTCTCTTTTTAAATGATTCAGTCATTTAATTGGCTGACCATGTGATAAGAAACAGAACTATTTATTTTATCCCTGCAACGTACAGATTGAGCGTAAATAATTTTACACTCCATTAACCGGTATAAGAATTTTAGTTTTACGTCATGCATAACTTTAAACATACTGAATTTACAAATAATATAGTTTAATACAGTTGATAATTCGAATTTTTGTTCTATGGCTCCTGTTCTGATTTTTTTCTCTTCTTTTTTTCGTTTCTTTTATTTTTCTTTCCATCTTTAATCTTTTTTTTTTCTTTTCTTTCCAAAATATAATGTAGTTTTTTTTTAAAGTGTATACAGTAAATGCTTCAATTTAATGTTTATGTTTGTTTGTGTGTATTATATTCAATTTATACCATTATATTGCTACATAATTCTATTACTATTCTATCATATTAAAATATTATATTCATCATGTTCATATACTATATTCATCATATTCATATGTTATACTCATCACATTCATGTATTATATTGTAGGTTATGAAGTTGAAGCATCATTATTGTATATATTGTAAGATAGTTAATTATGATTGTATGTTTTATACTGTATGTTTTAAGAGAGCAGTATTGGGTTTTACCTGTTGCTCTCATATGTAATATTTTCTTAAATAAATAAATGCCCATAATGGGGCACGTGGAGTGTTAAATTATGTTGTAAAGTATGTCGATCTGTTTCTTACCACATGATCAGCCAATTATATGACCGAAGCATCTATGAACAGAAGAGGTAGAGGTGTAAAAGACACTAGTCAGAGTTATCGCCTCTGAGAGTCATGAATTTCATTATACAGCCAGACCTTGTGATGAATGAAGTGAAGGTGTCATTTGCAGGGTGGAAAATGTGTGCTTTTCGGAGGGCCTGGCATGCTGATAAGGATACTTTTCCATTAAGTGAGGAATGGTAAACCACCTCACTTCTCGTTTTACTTAGTAAAGCCTCTAGAGTGTTCTTGATCTACGTATGTATGTATATTTGTATATGAATATATATAGTATAAACATATATGAACATTTTGTGTCAGGTTAAAAGAAATAATATGATTTTTTTTTAAAGCTTATATAGGTTGAAAATGACAGAAAATATCAATTTTGAAACATATACTTATACTTAAACATGTTACAAAACTCAAAACCAAACTAAAAACATCAAAATGGTGATTTTTGAGTTCAATGGGAAACTTGACATTCTTTCTCTTTCACTAGTTTAAAAATCAACAAAATGATGCAATGTTCTAAGCTCTTTGTTCAAAAACTGAAATTGTTCTGCGGGCCGCTAAAATTTACTTGCGGCCCGCAGGTTGAAGATCACTGCTAGAGGTTCAAACCAACCTTTTAGCTTACGACCTAAACGACAATGTTGAAAACATAACCTGTAAATAACCTTTAATACAACAGAAAATTTATATTCTGTGCTTTATCTTATGATATTTTTTAGTTAATTGTAAATAACATCAGCATCTTTGTAGTGACTACTTTGGGGTATGAAACAATGGGTTTTGACGCGTAATAGTTTCCAAACCCTAGACGGAAATCGAGCCCAGGACCTTCTATTTGATAGGTTAGCGCACTAATCAGTAACCACTATGCAGTGGTGGTGACCAGTAATTTTTGAATTGAAGGAATTACTATAACAATCAGTTTTATTACAAAATAAATTTTGCTGTCAAATCAACAATTTAAAATTATTGTATACCTTGGACAATTTGAACTGGCACCAGCAGCTTCGGGGTTTGTCTACTCCACTCTTCACTCCTCGCCTTGGAACGACGGTACAGTCACTAAAGTATACAATCACTAGGTACTGTAATATGCGACTCACGCACGGTCACTACGCTTTTTTTCACTACTGTTATTAATTATCTGTAAGACATAATGATGTATCTAATTTGTTTTCATATATGATTTTCTGTTTATTATATATTCGGAACAATTTGTTTAGTTAGTTGCGTGCGTCTGTAGAGTACTATAGTTTAGTGAGATTTTGCAGTTTAGTTCTTGTAATTTATAATTTGAATTTTTATTGGGACAAATTAAATACATATTTTAAAATGAAAAAATTATTAATATATTTGTCCATTGTAATAAGGTTGTAGGCATTTGCGTACATTAAAATTTGTAGACCTTGTTGAAAGAATAGATTATGAATTTATGTGGAACTGAGTATACACGTAGAGCGAGAGTTGTGCCAGTTCGAATTGTCCACAATATAACTGTAAATGATTTAAATTAAAAACAACACAAATTATATTTTTAAAAAGTGCAAAAATTAATGTCGAATATAAAATGAAATAACATTGGAATAAAAAACCTGAAAAAAAGCTAACGTCATTGCTGAAATCAGGATTTCTTTTAATACCAGATAAAGTCAAAAACGACATGAAAGATGAAACACTGATATGTGTCTCACAGCGTTTCTGGTAATACAAACTGAGATACAAAATTATATCTCACAGCAGTCAACTTGTTAATATTTTCATGTAATGATTAATTAATGTACTGATTTTAGGATTCAAATGGAGTAGGACGGCAAATATTACCAAGATCTCAACTGACATCAGTACCTGCTTCTATTTTCTGCCGTACTAGTATTACAACTCAAAATATTTGTTTAATTGCACTGTATTATATCGCAGGCTTCGCTAGTTTATCAGATTTCTCACAAGTGGATAAGGTAATATTAATAATAATAATAATAATAATTTTTTATTGGTTTGGGGTTCCCCAACTTCCCTATACCCTACTACACTAAACAATAAACCTCATTGTTTAAACTTGAATGACCATGGGTTGCCCCTTCCTAGTATTGTATCCTGGGTACGCCCATGGTTACTGTTGTACTTAAGACGGTTGAGATTCAATTAATCATACTCTCCTAGAAATCTTTGGCCTAGGTCTGTACAATACAACATCTCATTTACACATCATACACATCATTCTCATCTCATTGGGTCATGGGGTTGATTATTGTTCTGAATTGAACAGATTGCAACATACGAGGTGTGGCTATTAAATAACAAGACTGACGTTGTAAAAAATTTTATTTTAATTTTATACATAATCACTTATTGTCACCTTCAACAGACACTCCTTCTCTATCCCTACAACGCTCCATGCGAATTTTCCATTGTTAGAAACAGTGCTGGAAGTCATCTTCTGTCAGCTCCTTCAGGCCACGTGCCGTCTCTTTTACAGCTTCCACAAGCTCAAATCTTGTCTCTTTTAATGCAGATTTCACCATAGGGAACAGGTAGAAGATAATAACATGTGATGAAAGGTGGTTTTTTACTTATGATCTGGAAACGAAGCGCCAATCCATGCACTGGAAGAGCTGAACTTCACCGAGAGCCAAAAAAGTTTGAATGA
The DNA here is from genome assembly GCA_035578175.1 of Catonia carolina. NCBI lineage: Eukaryota > Metazoa > Arthropoda > Insecta > Hemiptera > Achilidae > Catonia > Catonia carolina. Next base: position 29,083,538 of record JAQMRL010000011.1, read on the forward strand.
GCAAGTCAAAATTGCAATGATGATTGTTTTTTTTTGATATCCATGGGATTGTGTACCGTCACTGGGTTCCTGAAGGTCAAACAATTAATCAATATTACTACCTTGAGGTGCTTTCTATTCAGTTTGTAAGGTGAAATTTTCATAAAAAGGGCAAGATTCGTCTGTGGAAGCTATAAAAGAGAAAGTGGCACGTGTCCTGAAGGAGCTGACAGAAGATGACTTCTAGCACTGTTTCCAACAATGGAAAATTCGCATGGAGTGTTGTAGGGATAGAGAAGAAGTGTATATTAAAGGTGACAATAAGTGATTATGTATAAAATAAAATAAAATTTTTCACAACGTCAGTCTCGTTATTTAATAGCCACACCTCATACACACATAAGGGGTAAAAAAATGTATGGTGTAAGAAAAAAAAAGGTCATACTATTGAACGTATGAACATAAATGATCTCTGAACTCTAATAGTTGATAGACAATATTTCATTGAATCTATTCTTCAAATACAAAAAAAATATATTGCAGTTTAAATACTACTAGTATAATGACCTGTGCAAATAAATTTGCACTATGTTTGTGGGTTCAAAACACCTACCATTAAATAAATGATTTAAGTTAACTACAAACTTAACTGTAGTTAGAAGGACAGTAAGTAACGACTTAAGCAATTTACAGGAATCTAATAAAGTTATAGCCCTAATTCTAATATCATTCAGTTGTACCTACCACACAGTAGTATGATAATTTTAATTAATTAATTGACTGGTTGTAATTTTCAAGTGAGATATAATGAACATAAAAAAATCTGGTGTGAAACACTCACACAACTTTCTCTTGCCAATGCAAATAATTAACAATAAACCTAACATTATTAATAAAATATTAGAAATAAACAAAAAACTAACCTCAAAAACATAACCTTATTTTAATCATGAGTGAATGATGCAAAATGAAAATCGACCTCAGTTTGGCTTAGAAATACGAAAAATCACTCTTTCTCTCTAAACTAGGCTCTGTAGAGAAAAATGCTTTAAATAAAAGTTGTAGATCTTTTAATTTTCTATATACACTTTTGTCGTAAAATGCATACTAAGGCCGAAATCTTAAAAAAATCAATTTTTCACACGTTTTCGTGAGAAAAAAAACAGAAAATCGCAAATTACCGCTAAACTAAGCGTTATACAAAAAATTGTTTGAAATAAAAGTTATAGAATTTTCAATTCTACAACTCTACAATTCTAATTTATTATACAAAGTTTTGGGTTAAATTGCATATTAAAGCTGTAATCTTAAAAAAACAACGTTTTTACGTGAAAACAGCCTCACCCAGAATTTCAGCAAACATGACGCCTACCCTATCTTGTAGAGAATAAAAAATTGAGTAAACCAGGCGATTTAAAAAAAAATCGTAGGACCAGTTTTTGAGAAAATTGCAAAAAAGTGAAAAATTACACGAATAAACTACCACTTCCGGTTGACCGATTTTTAATGAAAATGTTCGTGTCGAGTCCGGTAGTGGTACGTAACTTAAGTTTCAAGTTTCAAGTTCGTACGATGTTCCGTTCTTGAGATATTCTGTTCACACACACACACACACACACACACAGACCAATCGCTAAAAACATGTTTTTTGGGTTCAGGGGGTCTGAAAACGTATAGATCCGGTGAAAACTCGATTTCGAAAAATCGACATGAAAACAATACTTTCCTTCCTATATATTCATATAGGCAAGAGAAAGTAAAAAGGACTGAAATGTGACTACATTTTATATCTAACTATACCAATCATATAAAAGAAGAAAAACATAAATTTGGTAAAATAGATAAACATTTTAATATAATAGAACAATGTAATATAGAAAATAAAAATAAAATTGAAAAATATGAGATGTTCCATATATATAAATATTTAAAAGAGCAAAAGCAGGAAATTTTGAATGAACAGGTCAAATTTAGGAATGATGAAGTGATATTGACCACTGCTGCTATCTACAGTAAATATGAGAAGGGGTAAATTAAAATAAATTGATTTTAAATCAGTTTTATACAAATGACTGAAGATGTATCATCTTCTTTAAATTTTAAATAAGTGAGATAAAAATTTTTTTTTGGTTTCAATTTTTTTATTTACTCTGATCATGGTGGATCCACCGAAACACGTGTAAGTAAGAATAAAAATAAAGGTGACGCAGTTTAAAAAGAAGGTTGGTGAAATTATTATATTAATTCATTATATGAAATAAAAATATGATAGTTTTATCCTAAAACGAATGGTTTTTTTTTTAGCTTTTATTTGTTATTAGGAACTGTACATTATTGACAACTACCCGATTTGATGGCTGCTTTGCTGTGTTATTTGACTTGAATTAGGCATGAGTTTGAACAGGGACCCCCAGTAGAGTTTGTTCACAGATGGCTGTCATCTGGTCACCATACAAATTTGCTTTCCCAACCGGTGTTACTTAACAAATAATAGCGACTTACTACAAGCTGACTGACTGGGCTGGCCCGAAGGCCAAATGGTTTTACGCTAAAACTTTAAATATAACAACTTTAACACAATATCTAATACCATCTGAGTGTGTTGTGAGATGAGAAGAGAGATGACACATCTCATGTATAGTTGAGCGGCTCTAAGTTTGCTCCTACTGTCAACAAACCGAAGCCAGCTACTACAGGGTGCACACTAGAGTCCGCGACTTTATGGATGTCGTATTCCTATTAAGTTAACTATGTGCCCAGTCAGTCAGCTGTTAATAAGTCGCTATTATTTGTTAAGTAACACCGGTTGGGCAAGTGACTTTGTATGGTGACCAGCTGACTGACAGCCATCCATGAACAAACTCTACTGGGGGTCCCTGTTCAGAATCATGCATTATTCACGTCAAATAATACAGCAAAAGCCGCGATCAAATCGGGTAGTTGTCAAAAATGTACAGTCCCGATAACAAATAAAAGCTAAAAAACGAAAAACGAAAAAAGGGAGTTAACTATGTTTTACGTTGCCAAAATCAGCTGTTTTTCGGAGACGAAGGTTCCTGGTTCAAATCCTAGTAAAGTTAGTTACTTTTATACGGATTTGAATACTAGACAGTGGTTACCGATGTACTTTGATGGTTGGGGTTCAATTAACCATACTGTCTCAGGAATGGTTGGCCTGGGTCTGTACAAGACTACACCTCATTTACACGTCATACACATTATCCTCATCTCATTGGGTCATGGGGTTGCTTATTGTTCTGAATTGAACAGATTGCAACGTACACAAATTAGGAATAAAAAAAAAAAAAAACTATGTTTTAAATTATAAGTACTTAAAACATCAGTCATGATATGATGTAGGCCTAACAATTTCATTTATAAAATACTTTTAAAAGTATTTTGTATTTAAATACTTTTGAAAGTGTTTTGTTGTTACTTTTTAATCAGCTTGTACTCATTTGTAAATAATGCGCATGCTCAGTGATGTCATTATTTGTTTAGATTAGGAGCAAACTAAGAAAGGCTGGACTTTATGCTTATGGAACATGGATATGGAGGGGTTAGATGTGGGAGAGCCGCATTACATTACTTTGTATAACCGCTAGGTTGTACGAAATCTACTTGTTTTCATTTTGAAAATGAAGCTCATATTAACACGAATCTCAAGTTTAGAACAACTTTTGGGCAAATCAGGAAAGAATACGCTTTCTTCTTCTTTAGGTGCCTTCTCCATTATGAAGGTTGGCTATCATCATAGTCAGACGTACCTTGTCCACTGCTGCTCTAAAAAGGTCATGCAAAGAGCAGTTAAACGCTTCTCTCAGGTTTCTTAACCAGGATATTTGTCTGCATCCCACCGAGCATTTACCAACGAGTTTCCCTTGAATTATGATACTCTTTAAAACCATGTAAAAAATATAAAAATTGGAGTTAATAGAATTCCCATTTAAAATACATTGGAAGCAATTTTGTGTTTTATATTTAAATTAATAATATATTTTTATTACTTGTTTTAATTTTAGGAGTTACTGCCAGAATATGTGAGTAGATTACCGACAGGAGCATCTCCAAAAACATTGAGACATCTTGGACAGATGAGTAAATCAGGTTAGTATATAATTTGTAATTAAAAAATCTGGTGTGAAACACTCACTCAACTTTCTCTTGCCAATATAAATAATTAACAATAAACCTAATATTAGTAATAAAACATTAGACATAAACAAAAAAACTAACCTTAATAAACATAACCTAATTTTAATCATGAGTGAAAGACGCAAAATGAAAATCAACCTCAGTTTGGCTTCAAAATACAGAAAATCACTCTTTCACGCTAAACTAGGCTCTGTAGAGAAAAATGTTTTGAATAAAAGTTGCAGATCTTTTAATTTTCTATAAATTTGATTATATACACTTTTATTATAAAATGCATACTAAGGCCGAAATCTTAAAAAAATCGATTTTTCTCACGTTTTCGTGAGAAAAAAACAGAAAATTGCTAATTACTGCTAAACTAAGCGTTATACCAAAAAATGTTTGAAATAAAAGTTGTAGGTTTTTAAATTCTCTACAACTTTTATTATATAAATTTTTTCGCTAAATTGCATATTAAAGCCGTAATCTTAAAAAAACTTTGTTTTTACGTGAAAACAGCCTCACCCAGAATTTCAGCAAACATGGCGCCTACCCTATCTTGTAGAGAATAAAAAATTGAGTAAATGAGGCGATTTTTAAAAAAATCGTAGGACCAGTTTTTGAGAAAATCGCAAAAAAGTGAAAAATTACACGAATCCGTAACTACTACTTCCACCATAATGTTTTATTACTACTTCCGGTTGACCGATTTTGATGAAAATGTTCGTGTCGGGTCCGGTAGTGGTATGTAACTTAAGTTTCAAGTTTCAAGTTCGTACGATGTTTCGTTCTTGAGATATTCTGTTCACACACAGACACACACACACACACACACACACACACACACACACACACACAGACCAATCGCTAAAAACATGTTTTTTGGGTTCAGGGGGTCTGAAAACGTATAGATCCGGTGAAAACTCGATTTCGAAAAATCGACATGAAAACAATACTTTCCTTCCTATATATTCATATAGGCAAGAGAAAGTAAAAATTATTTTGAAATACAAGTTTGGAACATTAATTGACCTTTTTAAAAAAAAGTCACAAAATCTTCATTAAATTTAACCAGTTTATATTTGTATGTCTATAACTACGAGGTGTGGCTATTAATAAATAACGAGACTGACGTTGTAAAAAATTTTATTTTAATTTTATACATAATCACTTATTGTCACATTCAATATACACTCTTTCTCTATCCCTACAACGTTCCATGCAAATTTTTGATTGTTGGAAACAGTGCTGCAAGTCAATTTCTGTTAGCTCCTTCAGGACACGTGCCGCTATAAAAATGTTTGAAATGAAGCTCGCAAAAATGTTTGTACTGACACTTTGTACGCAATTGAAAATGACTTAATTTTTTTGGAAACTATAATAACATGTGATGAAACGTGGTTTTTACTTATTATCTGGAAATGAAGCGCCAATCCATGAAATGAAGAGCTGAACTTGACCGAGAGCCAAAAAAGTTCGAATGAGCAAGTCAAAATTTAAAGCAATGATGATGTTTTTTTTATATCCATGGGATTGTGTACCTTCACTGGGTTCCTGAGGGTCAAACAATTAATCAATGTTACTACCTTGAGGTACTTTCTAAACTACGTCAAAGAGTAAGGAAAAGACGCCCTGAAATCTGGAAGGACAAATCATGGGTTCTCCACCAAGACAATGCGCCAGCTCATTCCGCGTTATCTGTCAAGAGGTTCCTAGCCAAGTACAGCATCTCGGTGTTAGAACATCCACTTTATTCACCAGATCTTGCACCATGTGACTTCTATTTATTCCCTAAGGTGAAATCTGCATTAAAAGGGACAAGATTTGAGTCTGTGGAAGCTGTAAAAGAGAAAGCGGCACGTGTCCTGAAGGAACTGACAGAAGATGACTTCCAGCACTGTTTCCAACAATGGAAAATTCGCATGGAGCATTGCAGGGATAGAGAAGGAGTGTATATTGAAGGTGACAATAAGTGATTAGGTATAAAATTAAAATCAAATTTTTTACAACGTCAGTCTCGTTATTTAATAGCCACACCTCGTATGTCACCTGAAGACACAATACGGAAAAATTGGGAAAGTTGATAGATTTAAGTATCTCGGGGAGAAAATACAGCCAAAGATCAGTGAAAAGAAAGCAAACAACAATAGATGAGGAAAGACGACTGGTGCACTCCGAGGAACTCACCACTTGCATACAAAGAAAGCATTCTAGACATTATTCTTAAACATTATAATACTGTGTAAAACCTGTGTGTCTGTACAGGAGTGAGTGCCTTAAAATGACAGGGAGGCTGGTCTAACAAGTAAGGTCAAGCAAAGAAATTTGACAAAAAAATTCCTCTGCAATATGATGGGTTCAAAACCTATTGTACCATTGTATCACTTTCTGTCCTGTGTTAAATAAATAAATTTGTGTGTTGTTTAGGTCATCAGCCAAAAGGCTGGTTTGAACCTGTAGAGGTTTTACTAATCGAGGAGTGAGGTGGTTTACCATTGCCTTCCTCACTGAGTGGAAAAGTACACTTATCAGCATGCCGGGCCCTCTGAAAAGCATATATTTTCCAATCTGCAAATGACACTTTCACTTCATTCACCGCAGGGTCTGGCTGTATAATGAAATCCATTACTTTCAGACGAGATAACTCTGATTAGAGTCTTTTACACCTCTACCTCTTCTGTTCTTAAATGATTCAGTCATTTAATTGGCTGACCATGTGATAAGAAACAGAACTATTTATTTTAGCCCTGCAACTAACAGATTGAGTGTAAATAATTTGAAACTCCACCTGTCTGTTATGGGCAAAAAAAAAAATTACTAACCTAAAAATATATACCCATAACACGAAGGTGGAGTGTTAAATTATTTGCACTCGATCTGCTAGTTCCAGGGCTACAAAAAATAGTTCCGTTTCTTATCACATGGTCAACCAATTATATGACTGAAGCATTTAAGAACAGAAGAGGTAGAGGTGTAAAAGACACCACTCAAGAGTTATCTTCTCTGAGAGTATTGAATTTCATTATACACTTCTGGTGAATGAAACGAAGATGTCATTTGCAGGGTGGAAAGTAGATGCTTCTCCGAGGGCCTGGCATGGTGATAAGCATACTGTTCCACTCAGTGAGGAAGGCAATTGTAACCAACTCACTCCTCTTTTTACTTAATAAAGCCTCTAGAGGTTCAAACCAGACTTTTAGCTGATGACCTAAACAATAACCAAAAATATTAATATTGGTAGAATCCTTCTTTTAGTAGAATTGGATGAAATATATAACATTGTATTAATTGAATTTTTTAGGAAGATTCTGCCAGTATGATTACGGAATAGAAGGAAACTTAGAACGTTATGGTAGAAAAGATCCGCCAGAGTATAATTTGAAAAGGGCGGTTGTACCAGTAGCAATCTATTATGGTAAAGGAGATATATTAGTTGACCACAAGGTAAGAAATGTTTAAATATATTTGCCGTATTTGCCGGTGTATAAGACGGACTGTCCATAACGGACAGGCGGAGTGTCAAATTATTTACACTCAATCTGTTCATTGCAGAGCTAAAATAAATAGTTCTGTTTCTTATCACATGGTCAGCCAATTAAATGACTGAATCATTTAAGAACAGAAGAGGCAGAGGTGTAAAAGACACTAATCAGAGTTAGCTCATCTTAAAGTAATGAATTTCATTGAACAGCCAGACCCTGTGGTGAATGAAGTGAAGGTGTCATTTGCATTGTGGAAAATATGTGCTTTTCAGAGGGCCCGGCAAGCTGATAAGCGTACTTTTCCACTCAGTTAGGAAGGCATTGGTAAACCACCTCACTCCTCGTTTTACTTAGTAAAACCTCTACAGGTTCAAACCAGCCTTTCGGCTGATGACCTGAACAACAAGACGGACTGGTGTATATAACACACTCCCATTTTGAAGGAGTTCATTCGTTAATATTTTATTTTTACGAAGTTGAGAATTTTATTTTCATAATGATTTTTTTAAAAATACAATAAAATATATTTGTATTGCTAAAACAATGATTTAAAAAGATCGATATTGAAAGTTGCCCATGACAGGCAGGTGGAGTGTTAAATTAATTGCACTCGATCTGTTGGTTCCAGGGCTACAAAAAATAGTTCTGTTTCTTATCACATAGTCAGCCAATTATATGACTGAATTATTTAAGAACAGAAGAGGTAGAGGTGTAAAAGACACTAATCAGAGTTATCTCCTCCGAAAGAAATGAATTTCACTATACAGCTAAACTCTGTGGTGAATGAAGTGAAGGTGTCATTTTCAGGGTGGAAAGTGGATGCTTTTTGGAGGGCCTAGCGAGCTGATAAGTATACTTTTCCATTCAGTGAGGAAGGCAATAGCAAACCACCTCATTCCTCATTTTTACTTAGTAAAACTTCTAGAGGTTCAAACCAGCCATTCGGCTGTTGACCTAAACAATGATATTGAAAGATTACTACACGAAAAAGTTCAATAGTACACAACAGTAGAGCACTTTTAAGCTACACTGATATTACTCATAGACTTAACTGAAATAGATGTTCTTGCTTATGTACAGTATTATAGTGATTTTCAACCTGGGGATCGTCGTGATATAATAGGGGGGGGGGGGTCGCGAAACAATAATGAAATCATTTAATCATTTTACGAGAAAAAATAATTTATTGTTAACTTACTTATAAAAATTTTACAAGCAACAAATAGACTTACTTGTAAAGAAAAGAAATTAATCGTTAATGTGATGGTTGCATTTGTTTTTCATTTAAAATTTTTTCATACATGGATCTTCGTTAGAAACATATAAAAGTAAATTGTTCTCGAACGATAACATACGATTCCTATATTTAGTTTTTACAGCAACCAAAGAGGAAAACCTCTTTTCACAGAGAAATAGTTGTATTCCACTTTTTTTTACTGTCTGTATTTTCTTTAAAGACATAAAATTAGTGCAGTTTGGTTATATACGAGGTGTGTCAGAAAGTAAGTACCGTTTAAAAAAAAAACAAGTTAAACAATTTTTTTTCAACACAATTTTATTTCTACATGAAAGCCCAAACCTTAAACAATTTTTAGACATAGTTTCCACCGATGTTCAAACACTTATCATAGCGAGTGATCAATTTGTCTATACCCTCTTTGTAGAAGGTTCCCGCCAACGAATGTAGCCATGACTCCACGACAGTTTTCACTTCATCGTCGGTTTCAAAGCGTTGGCCGCCTAGCTCGCGCTTCATGTGCAGGAACAAGTGGTAGTCAGATGGTGCCAAGTCCGGGCTGTAGGGCGGGTGATCGAACTGCTCCCAACAAAATTGTCGAACCAATGTTTAAATGTCACCAGCAGTATGGGGCCGAGCATTGTCATGGAGCAACACAATTCCGTTACTGAGCATTCCTCTCCATTTGTTTTAAATTGCCCGCCTTAGCTTTCTTAAGGTTTCGTACCTTGCCGCGTTAATGGTTTCACCTCTTTGGAGAAAATCAATCAGCAAAACACCTTTCCGATCCCAAAAGACAGTGCACATGATTTTTTGTGCAGACATTATTGTCTTGAATTTTTGTTTCTTCAGGGATTGCGTGTGTCGCCACTCCATTGACTGCTGTTTAGATTCCAGTGGGACACGACGGACCCAAGTTTCATCACCTGTCACAATTTTGTTTAAAAAATCCTCACCATCATCACTGTACCGTGTGAGAAAAGTCAAAGCACTTCCAAGTCTCTTGGTTTTGTGCACGTCAGTGGCGGGAACCTTCTACGAAGAGGGTATAGACAAATTGGTCACCCGCTACGACAAGTGTTTGAACATTGGTGGAAACTATGTCAAGAAGTAGTTTAAGGTTTGGGCTTTCATCTAGAAATAAAATTGTGTTGAAAAAAAATTGTTTTACTTGTTTTTTTTTAAAACAGTACTTACTTTCTGAACACGCCTCGTAAAATTCAATTATTTATAGTAAGGCTTACTATTATTTTCGGGAGGGGGGTTGCAAAATATTAATTTTTAAATTATTTTTACTACGTATTTGGGGGTCATGGAGCAAAAAAGGTTGAGAATCACTGCAGTATTACAATACATGTCAGTGTATTGGGAATCATTGTCACTATAAGAATTTGAGCTGTTTTCAAACAATAAATTAATATGTTTTTCACGGTTGATGAGCTCTGCTGTTCCACTTGTTTAGACCAATCAGAACGTTTGCCAGCGTTAACAGATTGTACCTGACAAATATTAAGAGCGTACGCGGATAAGAGGCGCAATAGCTCACTCTCGTCTTGCATCTCGTACTGTACACATCGATTATAGAGCAAAACTTTATAATATAATCAGCTGATTGTATGTTTGTATAGTCCAGCCTCTCTTAGTTTGCTCCTAATGTAAACAAATAATGACGTCACTGAGCATGCGCATTATATCAAAATGTGTACACGCTGATTAAAATGTAACAACAAAATACTTTCAAAAGTATTTAAATACAAAATACTTTTAAAAGTATTTTTCTAAATGAAATTGTTAGGCCTACATCATATCATGACTGATGTTTTTAGTACTTTAAGTACTTAAAATTTAAAAAATAGTTAACTTAATAGGAATACCACATCCGTAAAGTCGTAGACTCTAGCGTGCACCCTGTAGTAGGTGGCTTTTGTTTGTTGACAGTAGGAGCAAACTAAGAACGGCTGAACTGTAGGTTATAGTTGTCATAAAAGACCAAAAAAATTGGCTGACAAAATATCTAACAGAGCTTCAAGAGCAAGTATTGGCAACATTGCTGGCAAGTCATTAGATAGCTCTAAAGTGGGTAGGGGGGGGGGCAATGCATACGTTCACAGCTCATCACCCTTGAAAAATAGTATAGATGTTATATTTGTATTTTGTAAAGTAGTTAGTAGTATTTATGAAAATTGTTTTAATACATTTTTTTATATACTCCTATGCGTGGACAGAACTCTTCGTGAAGAAGAGTTTTTGCGTACATGTATATTTAGTTTAAAATATTGTATATAGCTTAGTATAGTAATAAATTGTAAATTATTTTTTATTAAATAAATAAAATAAAAAAATACTATGACATGCCGGAGCACTGGCAGAATGACATCCCACCTCTGTGCATCCTTGTTTGGTTGCGCCAGGGGTACATTTTTAGAATAAATTTTTAATTGTTTCTTCTCACTGTCTTCATCTATTCATTAATTTAAATAAAAATTGTTATTTTTATATTTCAGGATGTAGAGGAATTACTGCATAGATTACCAAATTTAATTAGAAATCATTCGATACCTTATGATAAATTTAATCACATGGACTTTTTGTGGGCTAAAAATGCGAAAGAACTTGTTTACGATGATATGATGAAAATAATGAAAAATTATACATAAGTTTCTAAAAATGTAGTAATTTTTAAATTTTGTAACATACTTTTTTGTAATAAAGGAAATCAATACACTGGTGTATGTGATACAAAGTTTAAATATTTGTTTATTTATTTCAGTGTTTCATTAATTTAGGTGTGGGCCAATGCTAAATTTATAGTGTGTAGACTATTAGCTGCCCCCTCCCACCCCATGTCAACAGAAAACCCACACTAAAATAAAAATCTGGTGTGAAACACTCGCACAACTTTCTCTTGCCAATGCAAATAATTAACAATGTAATGTAACATTAGTAATACATCATTGGAAATAAAAAAAAACTATCCTCGATAAACATAACTCAATTTTAATCATGAGTGAAAGACGCAAAATAAAAATCAACCTCAGTTTGGCTTAAAAATACGGAAAATCACTCTTTCACGCTAAACTAGGCTCTGTAGAGAAAAATGCTTTAAATAAAAGTTGTAGATCCTTTAATTTCCTATAAAATTAATTATATATACTGTAGTAAAAAATGGTGTAAGTACCTCGAAAGAGAGGCGACCTCCACCATTTTGTGGTAAAAAAATGAGGACACAACACGGCGCCTCTACCATTTTGTGGTGTAAAAAAATGGTGTTACAAAAGCACGGCGAACTGCACCATTTTGTAGTAAAAAAAGCACCAATTTGTAGGGTGAAAAGATGTAAAAAAAAAGCACGGCGAATTACACTAATTGTGTAAGGTGTTTTGCAGAGATAATGCGGGGGCTTTCCACCATCCAATTTTAGAATCCAACCAGAAGCTGAAATTGAATTCAGGGATTAATTGGCAACCCGGCGATTTGAATAACGTAGCTCAATTGATGGTAAAAACTCGCTTTTAGTACTGCAAAGGTTTGGTTAAGAACCACACAGGTCTAGACGCAATGACATTTGACACAGAAAGAAAATAATAAAAAAAATTAATGAGTAGCTAAAATAATTTATTAAAGAATAACTAAAAAACTAAATAAAATAAATAATATTATGAATTTAAGTAAACGGTTAATTCGTATGGAATTTAAAAAAAAAAAAATTGGTTAAATAACAATACAGTTTAAGGAAAAATAAAATAAAATTTGGAAAAAAATTTTTAATATTAACAAAACTTGATTTTACTATAGAAAATACTTAATATGAATAATAATAAATTAATAGGAACATTTAAGAAAACAAAACTATTTTTAAAGTCCTTGGACTGAAACGGGAAAAGAAATCTCTTGGGCAGAGTTTAATAGATGATTTAAGGTGAAGAAAAATAAATACAGAAATGTATTTATTTTTTTGGGGAAAACTAAATAAAATTAAGACATAAAAAAAAACAAATTGTGAGTTGAAATTTAGTAAAAGAATTACTTAGAAAAATTTAAGTAATTCAGTGGCCATTGAACAAGAGTTTAAAAAGAAAAAAAAGTGTCATATTTTTAAAGATTTAAATAATTTAAAAGAAAACGAAAGATACTGAAATTAGATAATGTTTTGTTACTTAAAACTATTTAAAAAAATTTAAAAAAAAGAAAAAGAGAGATTTATTTATAAATAGGATATTTAAAACACCATAATAATATTAAGAAACATTATGAATTTAAATTTAATAAAAAATAGATTAAAAAAAATTGTTTAAGTTAAACCTGAAAAAATTATTAAACATGGTACTTAAATTTAAATTTAGGTAATTTTCCCATATTGGGAAAGAAAAATTATTTACCTGAAAAATTTTGATCCTATCGGTTCGCCATCCTGTCCAAGACAAGGCGTAAAAACTCAACGCACACAAAGGCAAAAAGGTCATTCCCCTAACGTTCACGAATGGAAGCGTTCGAGGCTGCGAAAAATGCCGATACATCGGAAATACTAAGAATTTAAAGGAGGAAAAATATATGAAAAAAATTAAAACGACAGTAACAGAGAGAGAGAGAGAGAGAATCAATCGTGCAAGATAGAAAGAGAGAGAGACACAAATTACACGTGTTAGCAACTGAACAATAAAGAAGTAACGACAAAAATGAAATCGGACACCGGACGTGAGCCTAAGAATTAAAAACGTAAATTTAAATACGGAATAAAAATCTAGTGAACTAAAACCAACTGGAAATAAATGAATAAAATAATTAGATTCAATGAAGAAAAATACATAACCCTTAAAATAAAATAAATCCGGCACAAAAATCAAAAAAACGGAATTGTAAATGAATTGAGAAGATTTTGGAGACAAAATCTTAGAAATTCATTACAATACTTTAGTCGTAAAATGCATTCTAAGGCCGAAATCTTAAAAAAAATCGATTTTTCACACGTTTTCGTGAGAAAAAAACAGAAAATCACTAATTACTGCTAAACTAATCGTTATAAAAAAAATGTTTGAAATAAAAGTTGTAGGATTTTAAATTCTCTACAACTTTTATTATATAATTAAACTTTTGCGCTAAAATGCATATTAAACCCTTAATCTTGAAAAAAACATTTTTTTACGTGAACACAGCCTCACCAAGAATTTCAGCAAACATGGCGCCTACCCTATCTTGTAGAGCATAAAAAATTTAGTAAACCAGGTGATTTTCAAAAATCGTAGGACCAGTTTTTGAGAAAATCGCAAAAAAGTGAAAAATTATACGAATAAACTACTACTTCCGGTTGACCGATTTTGATGAAAATGTTCGTGTCGTGTCCGGTAGTGGTATGTAACTTAAGTTTCAAGTTCGTACGATGTTCCGTTCTTGAGATATTCTGTTCACACACACACACACACACACCGCTAAAAACATGTTTTTTGGGTTCAGGGGGTCTGAAAACGTGTAGATCCGATGAAAACTGGATTTCTTAAAATAGACATGAAAACAATACTTTCCTTCCTATATATTTATAGACAAGAGAAAGTAAAAAGGCCACTGAAAAAGTAAAAGAAAAATATACAAAAGAGCCATTCCTCTAATTTCACTTGTCCCTTATTATAAATTATTGCCACAGACCAATAAATTTTTAATTACCTCCACTAGAGTCATCCCGATCCCAATTCCCCAAGAAACAGAATCCAATTTCTTAATTAAAATCTATAAAATTCCCCTGATTCCCCGACGTTGCATTTACTCTGTTAAATTGTTTGCTGAGCAACCAGGTGTTTCTTAACAAGATGTCGCCGTCACAGGGCTTCTTAGCCCTCTCAACCTGGATTCTGGATTCTGACTATTAATTGTTTACCTTTTTTTGGTCACAGCACACTATCCTATGTACAGAATTCCCGTGGCACCCTAACGTATGAGTTAAAAAGAAAGAGTACCCAATATTAGAAATGGAGGCATTTAATACCCTGTTACATTTTTCAACCACCTACTCGTGCAAACTGGGCTTTTCGACACAAACAAACATAAAAACAAGAAATGCGAGAAACTTTCAGTTGAACAGGTAATGCGTGTGTGTTTGTCTTCAATTTCACCACAAATTGAACTTTTATGTAAGAAGCGACAAGCTTAATGTTACTTAATAACTGTAACTAAACTTTTGTTGTAATTGTAAGCCTACAAATCCCCTGTAAAATAAATTTTAAGTTCTTCAATACCTATTATTCTTTTGTTCTTTTTTTAAAAATAAATATTGTATGAAATGATTTTAATTTTTTTTTATCACAGTCTCAGAAGTTTCGTGGAACGCTAATGTGCCACGGCACATCCACTGAAAACCACTGGTGTTGACACAAAAGCAGAGGTGTTTAAGAGATTTTTGACTTAAGGTTTTTTTTTATTTTTGTTTTGGTTTAACGTCCGACTGTTATGCAATTACTTCTAATGCAGACAGTGAAGGATGAAATGATTTTTTGTAACGTATGAAAATATGCCGTGCCTGAATGGGATTCGAATCCAAGACCGCATGATGAGAGGCGAGCATGTTACCATCTACGCCAATGCGGTACTAGTTAATCTGTCATGATATAATAGATGGTATATTTGAATAAAAATAAATTGCCTGATTAAATGATAAAATATCCTGTGTAAAACTCACACAACTTTCTCTTGCCAAGGTAGATAATAAAAAATATAACCTATAATATAGAAAAAAGCTGTCAGGTGTATGATGGGAGTCAACCACCTTACCTTATGCAGATCACTATTTAAAGAGATGCAATTGCTCACCAAGAATTTCAGCAAACATGGTGCCTATCCTATCTTGTAGAGCATAACAAATTTAATAAACCAGGCGATTTTTAAAAAAATCATAGGACCAGTTTTTGAGAAAATCTCAAAAAAGTGAAAAATTACACGAATAAACTACTACTTCAGGTTGACCGATTTTGATGAAAATATTCGTGTCGGGTCTGGTTGTGGTATGTAACTTAAGTTTAAAGTTTCAAGTTTGTACGATGTTCCGCTCTTGAGATACTTTGTATACACACACACACACACACACACACACACACAGACCAATCGCTAAAACATGTTTTTTAGATTCAGGGGGTCTGAAAACGTGTAGATCCGGTGAAAACTCAATTTCTTAAAATCGACATGAAAACAATACTTTCCTTC
The DNA here is from genome assembly GCA_035578175.1 of Catonia carolina. Taxonomy (NCBI): domain Eukaryota; kingdom Metazoa; phylum Arthropoda; class Insecta; order Hemiptera; family Achilidae; genus Catonia; species Catonia carolina. The sequence continues at coordinate 29,099,558 of JAQMRL010000011.1, forward strand.
CTATTTATTCATTTAGCCAAGAGAAAGTAAAAAGAAAGGCTAAATTTTAGTCAAAGAAAAAATGTCAGTCACAACAAAGTACAAAGTTGTATATTAATTGAAAGGCATCATGAGTTAACTAACGATGCAATTGTACGGTAGTAAAATATAGTGTCTCACTGTTAAGGTTGGCAAGACTGCAGAATTCACTTCCCTTCCTTGCAGCCCATCCATACACAAAAAGCATTTTTGTTACTCACTATCTGTACTAATAAAATATTAATATTTATTTTCCGAACAATAGTGATCCAACACAAAATAATACTCTGTACCCATCAGACATAACTGAAACGACCACAACATTCTGAATAAAACAGTACTAAGGTTAAATAATTTTCTACTAAGACAAAACAAAAACACCTACTGATGGTTAGTCACGAAATGAACTTTGACACAAAGTGTAAGAGGGGAACAATCTACTGTGCATGCCCAGTTTCTCTATTACAATCCTAAAAACATACTGACACTCAAAGTTCATTGGAATACACAGTCCTTATTTTATAATGTGACGATTGGTACAGGAAATATTGTTTTGATTAGGCTATTCTGCTTTTACGTTTTAGGCTACATTTATACAAATAAAAGTATTTTAATTCGTTAAAACTCATTCAGTTTCTTTTCATTTTAATTCTTCACATTTTATTCATTATTCTGTAGTGTTGTTATAAATTAGTTATATATCCGTGTATAATAAGTTTATCATGTCGACCGTTCGAAAGTAGGGTAAAACAATTCGAAGAGCGGAACGAAAAGTTATTTTAAATGTTATTAAGTGTTGTAAAGAAGAAGCAAAAAATAAACTATATATACTACACAGTTGCATGTTTTTAGAAATGTACGTACTATGGTGGCAGCAGCGCATTGCCCACACTGAGTCCTGGGTTCATCTCGTCATTAGATATCAGTACAATAATTTCCAGACGGATTGAGACAGATGGCTCTCGATCACTAGAAGGCGCTAGTTGTGCAGTTGTCTTCCCTAACAGTACTATTCAAATCCGTTTAAATAATGTTCGTTCTGTCTTCTTTTGCGAAGCATGTTCTATATTTTTATATTCATTCAAAAATAAATCTTTATAATGCATCCTGCAGTTTGAAATATTTCTATTTCATATAATGAATTAATATAATAATTTCACTAACCTTCTTTTTAAACTGCGTCACCTTTATTTTATTCCTACTTACACGTGTTTCGGTGGATCCACCATCATCAGAGTAAATGAAAAATTGAAACTAAAAAATTTTTTTCATTTATTTAAAATTTACAGAAGATGATACATCTTCAGTCACTTGTATAAAACTGATTTAAAATTAATTTATTTTAATTTATCCCTTCTCATATTTACTGTAGATAGCAGCAGCAGTCAATATCTGATATTGAAACACGTGTAAGTAGGAATAAAATAAAGGTGACGCAGTTTAAAAAGAAGGTTAGTGAAATTATTATATTAATTCTATATAAATCATAGTTTAAAACTCCTAGCCACAAGAACGGGCGAAAAGTTTACAATATTAACAGACTCGATGAGTGTGGTTAGAGGCTTGCAGGCTGAAGAGATTACAGAGTCAATTATGGAAAATAAATCAAACCTACTTCAACATATTAACAACAGAAATGAAGTACACATTGTGTGTGGTATATGTGGAAATGAGACAGTGGACACAGCCGCCAAAGAGGTGTTAAAGATCCCACTGATAGAAAAACATCTCTCGTCTCACACAGATATCAGGAGACACCTACACAACCAAATTAAACAACACTGGAAACAAATCTGGTCTCAACATCCTCCAACGAAACTTAACAGCATCAGAAAACATATTTTTGAAAACCCACAACCTCACTTGGAACTTCGAAGGCATCAAGTACTACAGGGTCCGGCAGAATAATCTGACGATTTTGGAGGGTCAATAAAAAAAGCACGATTCATAGTACAACAAAGGTTAATGGGTTGAATGAAAATTCAAATTATACAATTTTACTTACAGCATTTGAATATTTCATTTGAAAATTATGTCATCCAAATGTTTCCCATTGTTCCTCACGCACTCTTATTTATAAGCCTTACAAATTTTCGAGAATTACTTCACATGCTGTTTTGCGAGACGCGTAGTCATTTTCAGTAAGTTGTTGCACGAACATCATCTTGTACGAATGGAACTGAAGGTCATCATGAAGGATTCTTCTCACATTTGGGTCAGACATTCTTAGTGCGGCGGCAGCTGCATGCTTCACTACGGAACGCCGTGGAGACTGCAACACAGATAACCTTACAGCCTCAATGTTTTCAGAAATTCTCACACAACGCTTTCGTCCTGTTGGTTTCAGTTTCAAAGCAGACGATGTTAAACGAAAGTTTTTCACCCACAGCAATATCGTATTCCTACTTGGAACAGACGCGTTTCGGTTTAAATTAAAATATCTACGAAATAAACGCTGCGTAGCAATAACAGAATCATTGTTTTTGAAATACGCTTCAACCACAAAAGCACGATGCTCACACGACCAACTAACTCATGATGGCAGCTAAAATGGTAGTATTAGCGCTACCCCGTAACAACTGTACAAACTTCCTGTTCACAGTGTTTCCAACATACCGATGAATACAAAATCGTCAGATTAATCTGCCGGACCCTGTACTTACACAATTACCCATTGGACACTCTACGCTTACACACAAACACTTACTGAAGAGAGATGAAGCACAACATTGCACACATTGCAACACACCATTTACAACACATCATCACAGACTGCCAAACTATGCATTCCACACGGACACTATTTAAAATTAACGAAAATTAATTAGCACTCAATTTGGTAGACAAGTAGTGGTTCAAAACACAATAAATGGTTTTAAATTTCACAAAATTTCAGATTTTATATAATTGTAAAATCATAAATATGTTATTTTTCATTGTCATTCTATTTTTAATTTTTATGTTGTCTAAATTTTCATTGAATCTAACTAATTTTTCATTCTGTTTTTATTGATGGCCTTATTGTGTTTGTTCATGTCTTCTTTGAAAATTTTGTACTATATGTATTTATATGTAACGTGGTCGCTAATGACCTTGTAGTCGATGCGACCTTAAATAAATAAATTTCCAGACAAACCGAGTCAATTTGAAATAATACACTTTTCGCCAACAATAAGCGAACTCGTCACGTCGCAACATTAAAATGATACTGTTTTCTTTGAAAAAGACAAAAAAACTAGTTCGGAAAAAAATATTTAAGTGCCCACTGATGGTAAATTTAATAAACCACATTCATAATTTTTTCACAGGAGATACGTCTATATTTATTTCATTATAATGCAATGAAACAATTATTCATTTTATTTTTCTTAAATTCCGATACTTTTCTTTAGGATGTACAATTTAATATGCATATTTTATTGCATATAGGCCTAATCAATGTAAAATTTTAAAGTATATAATATAATATTTAAATATGGAACGATTTTTGACAAAGATTTTCATAAATAGATTCAAATCTGAACTATTTATAACATATTTCATTTTCTATAAACCTATTGTTTCATTCTTAGAATATAAGCAATGAAAAATCAGGGAAAAATCCCACTAAATGTTTAATTGACAAAAATATAATTACTATATATTTTGGGTAATTTTGAATTAGATTTACATACGGTTTTGTATATTCAGTTATATCTCGTTCAAATTTAGAAAAGAACGCTTACAAAGGAAAGTAAAGACACTGTAATATAAATTTTCAAAAAATGGAGATTGTTTTTACGTATGTACAGCCATTTGTATTTAATATTACTTTATGTGTAAAGAAATCAAAATAAATAATTTTATTTCATATTTGTTTTCCCTTCTATCCTGTGGTCATAACCACAAACACAAAGTGTTTTCTTTATCTAAATACTTTTCTTAATCTGTTACAGGCAGTTTTCACTGAATTAATCTTACCTAAAAGTAGATATAAATACCTCACATTCAACAAACTCGTATTGGTTGAGTGTTAATAATAATAATAAAATATTTTGTTGGTAATACTTTACTTTTTTAGCAATAGTTTTTTCCACTTACCTGGCTGTGAAAGTGTCTCCTTGCTTTTTTGATTGTGATACAAAAATCACTTTTATAGTACAGACTCCATAACTTGTTAACTAACGACACAATTAAAATTAACCACTATTTCCTAATCCATTTAATATTGTCACTTAATAAAAAATAAATAAACTACTATAATTATTTTAAAATCTCATTTAAATAACACAACGAAAAGCAACTGTTACTAACATACATAACCCGAAACTGAAAAAGTGCTGTTCAACTGATCACATGACTTCAATCTGATTGGTTGATATACCAATATATACCCGCGGAGATTGTCCTGTACGAAATTTAACACGGTTTTTAAATTAGATTTACATACGGTTTTGTATATTCAGTTATATCTCGTTCAAATTTAGAAAAGAACGCTTACAAAGGAAGTAAAGACACCGTAATATAAATTTTCAAAAAATGGAGATTGTGTTTTACGTATGTACAGCCTCAAAATTGTAGATGATCGAGAAACTACCCGCCATTTATTAATAGAGCATTTACGCATTCTATGAGGTAAAAATGTAACTAACTGAACAACTTTGTTACAAAACTAGCCGATAGATGGTGCAGCCATATTGAATATTGTTACAAATGTTGTTGTACAAGCAATGTTACCAAACATCTAGTATTCTCTTCTATTTACCGTGAGTATTTTATTATTTCTCTTGCCCTATTTAATTTCTGAATACATAGGGAAGAAAAATATTATTTTCATATTGATTTTTCAGTGGAAATATACGTTTTCAGGTCCCCTGAATCTAAGAACATGCTTTTACCAATAATTGCTTTAAAAAATTCAGTGTAGGAACCGGTTTTAGGAAATTTCAGAAAGTGAAAAATCTCACGAATAAACTACTACTGATTGACCAATTTTGATGAAAATTTTCGTGTTTGGTTCTCTTGTGATATCTAATTAAAGTTCTAAGATTCAAATTCGTACGCTATACCGTTCTTGAGATATTTCCTTCACACACACACACACATACGCACACACCAATATTTATAAAAATGTGATTTTGTAAAATCGATTTAAAAACAATACTTTCTTTTCTATATATTCATAATTATAGTGCAAGAGAAAATAAAAATAAAATTATTTTTTATACAATACCTACTCTTTAAAATTGTATATAATGCTACTTATTGCTAATTTTGTATTAACGGCTTTTAATACTGATTTCAAAATATAAACTCGAACAAATTTTTTACATAATCGTAGAGCAAAACTGTTCTTTCTACAAGAACATCAATATCCACGAAAACAATTTTTTTTAGATCAAGGAAAAACTAAGTCTTGTAACATAGCAAATATTTCAAATGTATTTTATATTGTTATATAGAAATAAAACAAAATAATCAATTTGATAAAGTAGACATTGTTTTTAATTATGTGTCAACAACATGACATTTACACTAAAATAAATATGGACCATTTACAATCAGAAATTTTGGATTAGTACTTGAGCAGCAAATTTAAAGTGTTCGCAATGATTGTGGAGACAATTTCGTTTAGGGGAGAAGGTGTTTGATGAAGCCAGTTTTTCCAAACCGATATTTTTACAGCATTATCAGTCCTGATAATTAGTGATGGGCGTTTCTGTTGTTTCTACCAAACGATAACTAACGTTACTTGGAAAAAACTGTTTAAAAAATAGGTTAAATTATTGAATTGTGAGTTTAGATGAACAGATTGTTTTAATACTTTTATCGTTCAAATAGGTACACTACTAACTGTTGTATAATTTTTATATTATTTTATCAAAAGATTTGACCATTTTTTCTGCATTACAATTACACGTTTAGGGGTGTGCTGGGAAATTCTTGGCTGCCACGTTATTTTGTATTTAAGATTATCTAAAACTAGTTGATAAATACTTTCGGTTGTCCTTTCTTCTTTTAAATCGAACCCAAATAGAGAACAGAAAGTTTTGTCCCTATATCACACCGTTCGTTGTAAAATAAACAGTTTTCTGTGTGACCCATTTTTAGCAGACGACAACAGTTCATTAATGCAACCTGTTTTAGTTCGCTTAAAGTTTATTAGAGTGCGCTGACAGTTCCGTTTGTCAACCTAACTCTTTGGACAGAAAAAAACAGTTTGGCCGAACTTGTTAGTTTTTTCTGACACATCTTTATTGATAACAATAGTAACGAAGCGTACTGGTAGCGAAATTTGTAATGTAATCGCTTGTTTTATTCCAAACATTAAAAAAAGTCTCATGTGTTGAATGATACTAAATTCGTGACGTCACGAGAATGGTGTTGTGTTCATGAGGCATTAGTTAAAGAACCTACATCGTTAAATTTTATTGCCGGGTATCGGGTAATTACAATGGCCGTCTTTTAAACAACCTTTAAGCGCAGTCTGCTGTTTGATTGTGGCGTTGTTTTTGTTACCTACCGTTTATCGAAATTCATTAACTGTTTCTAAAACTGCATTTATTTTAGTTTAGTTTCATAAGATTTTGTTTATTTTCTACACTAAACTAAAAACAGACTTGTTCGGTTTTGTATTAGTATAGGTAATTTAACTCTTTTGCAAGGATTTACGCTTCATGGTAATTAATATTATTTTAATTTTTTTATTCATGTTTATTATGGTGTTATTCTATTGGCTACAGTACGTTGGTCATTACCACTCTTGAAAGAGGATGTCGATGTTTCTACTGGGTTTTTAGTGGGTACACTAAAATTTGAAAAGTGATATCCAATGATGTTAGTTTTCGTGTATAACATCTATTTGTCACTGTAAGAAGTTGTTTTTGTAAAATTTGTTACATAACGTACCTGTTAAAGTGACTGTACCAGCTGATTGGCCTGTGACATTATACCTGTTTAACCCTTTGCCCTCGAATAGCCAGCAGTGCTGGCCACAGCTGTTACTGAGTCAGCTCATCATTGTTTTCACAGCGCCGTGCCTCTCAGGTCGTACGGCCAGCATCGGTGGCCATGGCGGTTTCTCTGTTAGGTTGGCCATCCCTGCTACACCAGCTTGTATCGAGTTTTTTATTTCAATCAGTAAATGTGATAAGGCCTAAGGTTTTACACATTAAAAATCCAAAATGAATTCAAAATCTAATATTGTTATATTTTATTGAAAGCTAATGAAATGGCAAATACAGTGAGATTTAAAGTTTGCTAAGTTCTTTAAAACATAATAAAATATTAAAATGGGTAAAACCACCGGGTTGGTCTAGAGGTAAAGTCGTCGCCAAAATCAGCTGATTTTCGGAGATGAAGGTTCCTGGTTCAAATCCTAGTAAAGGTAGTTACTTTTATACGAATTTGAATGCTAGACAGTGGTTACCGGTGTACTTTGATGGTTGGGGTTCAATTAACCATACTCTCTCAGAAATGGTCGACCTGAGTCTGTACAAGACTACACCTCATTTACACGTCATACACATCATCCTCATCTCATTGGATCATGGGGTTGCTTATTGTTCTGAATTGAACAGATTGCAACATACACAAATTAGGGATTACAAAAAAAAAATGGGCAAAATTATTACTGTTACTTTAGATACTATTTACAATTGTCTTTTCTGTATGAGTGGTGCAACCTGCCGGAAAAATACTAAACAATTTTAAATAAATTGCTTAGAATGGCCACCTATGCTGGCCGGACGAGCTGAAGAGGAAATCAGTAGTGGCCAGCAGTGCTGGCTGTACGACCTGAGAGGATTATCCTAGTAAAAATGACAAACAGCTGATATAGAACGTGGCCGTGTCCAGCAGGGCTGGCCATCGAGTTGAGAGTAACTTTCCTAAAATAGCTTGTTGTTGTTGTTTAGGTCATCAGCCGAAAGGCTGGTTTGAACCCGTAGAGGTTTTACTAAGTAAAACGAGGAGTGAGGTGGTTTACTATTGCCTTCCTCACCGAGTGGAAAAGTACGCTTATCAGCATGCCGGGCCCTCTGAAAAGCACATATTTTCCACTCTGCAAATGGCACCTTCACTTCATTCACCACAGGGTCTGGCTGTATAATGAAGTTCATTACTTTCAGAGAAGATAACTCTGATTAGTGTCTTTTACACCTCTACCTCTTCTGTTCTTAAATGATTCAGTCATTTAATTGGCTGACCATGTGATAAGAAACAGAACTATTTATTTTAGCCCTGCAACGAACAGATTGAGTGTAAAAAATTTGACACTCCACCTGTCGGTTATGGGCAGTAAAATAGCTTAGAGACCGCAAAGGGTTAAGATGTAATACTTAGTGTTCATTTGGAACAATTGACGGCCATAAGTACAGATATTTTTGATTATAGAAGCCTGCACTATAAACATTCAGTTTCATAATTCTTTTGAGAAAGGTACGCCATTGATAATGTTGATCTCATTATGCAACATTAGAATCATAAGTTGGCACACCAACTATTAGTTGAAGAAAGTGCTAACCCACAAAATTTCCAGCATGATTTTTATTAAATATTTTGTAAAAATAAAATATACAGCACGTTTTAAACAGGACGCTATATTTACGATCTTGTGTTGTTTAGGTCATCAGCCTGTAGGCTGGTTTGAACCTGTAGAGGTTTTACTAAGTAAATCGAGGAGTGAGGTGGTTTACCATTGCCTTCCTCACTGAATGGAAAAGTATGCTTATCAGCATGCCGGGCCCTCTGAAAAGCACAAATTTTCCACTCTGCAAATGACACCTTCACTTCATTCACCACAGGGTCTGGCTGTATAGTGAAATTCATTACTTTCAGAGGAGATAACTCTGATTAGTGTCTTTTACACCTCTACCTCTTCTGTTCTTAAATGATTCAGTCATTTAATTGGCTGACCATGTGATAAGAAACAGAACTATTTATTTTAGCCCTGCAACGAACAGATTGAGTGTAAATAATTTGACACTCCACCTGTCGGTTATGGGCAGATTTACGATCTTAAGAACATAAATTTAAAGAAAATAACTAATGTTTCACAAAAATTCAAAAACATGATTTGTAGATTTCAGTAAACTTTTAAAATGAAATTGTGTAAAATTATGTTGATGAGGGTTAGCACTGTCTTCTCCCGACCCCTTCAATTATGAAATTATATTTTAGGACATTTTCTCAACATGGATTATACGAGGGTAGTAAAGGGCTTTATTATAACAGTATACCTTGGACAATTTGAATTGGCACAAGCAGCTTCGGTGTTTATCTACTCCACTCTTCGCCCCTCGACACGCAACGACGGTACAGTCACAAAAGTATACAATCGCTACTGTAATGTGCGACTCATGCACGGTCACTACGCTTTGTTTTCACTGTTGTTATTAATAATCTGTCAGACATAATGATGTGACTAATTTGTTTTCATATATGATTTTCTGTTCATTATAATATATTCAAACCAATTTATTTAATTAGTCGCGTGTGTCTGTAGAGTATAGTTTAGTGTGTTTTTGCAGTTTAGTTCTTGTAATTTATAATTTAAATTTTTACTCGGACAAATTAAATACATATTTTAAAATGAAATAATTATTTGTAAGTTTGTCCATTGTAATAAGGTTGTAGTCATTTGCGTAGGCCTACATTAAAATTTGTAGACCTTGTTGAAAGAATAGGCTATGGATATTTTTTTTGCATCCAGGAGACTCTAAAGGGAGTATAGGACATGTCAAGATAAAACTGATAAACTGAAAGTTTATCACCAATAATAAATTCATCACTTACCACTAAAAAATTGTTTCTGCTACTGCTTACTTCAGTAGGCTTGTCATGAACCCCATTGAATCAAATATCAACACAAAATAAAAAAGTCAAACACAATGATAAATTCATCACTTACTAATAATTTTTTCCGCTACTGCTTAACTCAGTAGGCTTGTCATGAACCCCTTTGTATCAAATAGTACACAATATTTGTTTAATTAGAAGTTAAATACTTTTCAACCAAAACTATTTAGAAAGGAATTTGTGCACACTGTAAAATGTTTCATCAATCAAATATTGTTTTAGCTTTTATTTAAAATGACTTCAATTGTCACAACTTTTTAAACCTTGTGGTAATTTATTGATGTATTTTCTACCTGCATAAGTTGGTTTTTGTTCAAACAATTTAGTGTTGTGATTTGCAAAATAATATTCGATTCTGTTTCTTGTTAAGTGGTTGTGAACATCTAAATTCTGTAAAAAGGTATTTTTCTTTACGAACATTATCACTTCAAAAATGTACAAAGAAGGAACTGTGAGCAATTGCAGCTCTTTAAATAGTTATCTGTATGAGGTAAGGTGGTTGACTCCCATCATACACCTAATAGTTTTTTTTTGTATTTTAAAAACTCTTTCCATGTTACACTGTGATGAATTACCCCATAATAATATGGCATACCTGATATGGGATAAAATTAAACCATGATAAGCTGCTATAAGCAATTTTTTATCATTTAAATCTGGCAATTTGTTTTAATGCAAATACCCCAGATGATATTTTACCACAAATTTGATCGGTGTCATAATCGCACGATAGGGTCTTATCTAGTGACACTCCTAGAAACTTCACTGTTTGCACCTGATCTAGGATATTATTTTGTATAAAGACATCCACTTCTGTGTTTTCGCTCACTTTGTGTTTGTTTTTGAACTGTTAAGTACTGGCACTTTTTCCCATTAACTGTTAACATTAATTCATTCAGAAATTGGACTACATATACATTATGCGGAACTGTGTGTACACGTAGAGCAAGAGTTGTGCCAGTTCGAATTGTCCACAGTATACTTCCCTGCCAAATATGATATTTTTTTAGGTATATTTGAGTCTTATACCATGGTTAGATTAAAAAATCTGGTGTGAAACACTCACACAACTTTCTCTTGCCAGTGGAAATAATTAACAATAAACCTAACATTAGTAATAAAACATAAGAAATAAACAAAAAACTAACCTCAACAAACATAACCTAATTTTAATCATGAGTGAAAGACTCAAAATGAAAATCAACCTCAGTTTGGCTTAGAAATACGGAAAATCACTCTTTCTCTCTAAACTAGGCTCTGTAGAGAAAAATGCTTTAAATAAAAGTTGTAGATCTTTTAATTTTCTATAAATTTAATTATATACACTTTTGTCGTAAAATGCATACTAAGGCCGAAATCTTAAAAAAATCGATTTTTCTCACGTTTTCGTGAGAAAAAAAACAGAAAATCGCAAATTACCGCTAAACTAAGCGTTATACAAAAAAATGTTTGAAACAGAAGTTGTAGGTTTTTAAATTCTCTACAACTTTTATTATATAAGTTTTTGCGCTAAAATTTATATTAAAGCCGTAATCTTAAAAAAACAACGTTTTTACGTGATAACAGCCTCACCGAGAATTTCAGCAAACATGGCGCCTACCCTATCTTGTAGAGAATAAAAAATTGAGTAAAATAGGCGATTTTAAAAAAAATCGTAGGACCAGTTTTTGAGAAAATCGCAAAAAACTGAAAAATTATACGAATAAACTACTACTTCCGGTTGACCGATTTTGATGAAAATGTTCGTGTCGCGTCCGGTAGTGGTATGTAACTTAAGTTTCAAGTTTCAAGTTCGTACGACGTTCCGTTCTTGAGATATTCTGTTCACACACAGACACACACACACACACACACACACACACACACACACACACACACACACACAGACCAATCGCTAAAAACATGTTTTTTGGGTTCAGGGGGTCTGAAAACGTATAGATCCGGTGAAAACTCTATTTCGAAAAATCGACATGAAAACAATACTTTCCTTCCTATATATTCATATAGGCAAGAGAAAGTAAAAAACGAACATATAGTTTCTGAAAATAGATATTGTCCTGTCATTATCTGCCTTGTAGTCTGTCTGGCTGGTTTTCCAAACTGGTAGTTTTTGGTATATAAAGAATAACACAGTCTGGTGGACAAAGTGTTAGTTTTATTGGATTTGTTAATCTATATTTTATATAATGAATTTATATAATAATTTCACCAACCTTCTTTTTAAACTGTGTCACCTTTATTTTTATTCTTACTTAAACGTGTTTCGGTGGATCCACCATCATTAGAGTAAATAAAAAAATTGAAACTAAAAAAAATTGTTATCTCACTTATTTAAAATTTACAGAAGATGATATATCTTCAGTCCTGACTGAAGATGTTTTGAAACTAAAAAAAATTGAAAATTGAAACTAAAAAAAATTGTTATCTCACTTATTTAAAATTTACCGAAGATGATACATCTTCAGTCATGACTGAAGATATATCATCTTCTGTAAATTTTAAATAAGTGAGATAATAATTATTTTTTAGTTTCAATTTTTTTATTTACTCTGATGATGGTGGATCCACCGAAACACGCGTAAGTAAGAATAAAAATAAAGGTGACGCAGTTTAAAAAGAAGGTTGGTGAAATTATTATATAAATTCATTATATGAAATAGAAATAATTTCAAACTGCAGGATGCATTATAAAGATTTATTTTTGGATCTGTTAATATTCATCTTTCCTCTAATTAATTAATTGTTTTTTTGTGGTAGTGATGTCACACTGGATATATTTTGTAAATTTATTTGCATGGGTCAGCTAGTAAATGTAATTCAATTTGAAGATGTTGAAGTTTGATATCATGTTTTGTAATTTTTGTTTTTTAATTGAATCCATGTAGTACAGGTTGGGATAGTCTGTTACCTGACCAATGAAATTGTAAAACCTTGTTTTCTTATTGTATTTACGATAATGTTCTCTTAGGCATAGTATGTCTGATGGTTTAATGTGTTGGTTTTACAGATTACTATTTAAAATGAAGCAAAAGAAGTTTGAAATATATTCAAAAACATACATTTAAACAGATAAATCTATGCTGCCGTGTAATATTTATCATTGGTAGTGATATAGAAATACATAATGGCTCCAAATAAATTCTGTAGATTATGTACAAAGTACCATACATCAACTATAAATATTTTTGGAGAGAGAGGGAAAAAACATCTATTACCTATCAAAATAATCAACTACGCTAGAATTTTTGTAAGTATAAATTGTTTATTTATAAAGAAAAGATAAAACTTAATTTTTATTTCAATTTAACAGTTACGTGAAGAAGAAAAAAGAAACATATTACATAAGTCATTGTTTTAATATACTTTTCACGGTTGATGAGCTCTGCAGTTCAACACGTTTCGATCAATCGGAACGTTTGACAACGTTGTCAGATTGCACGAATGTTTCATTGATAAACATTACAGCCGCATGCGTAAAAGAGCTGCAGTAGTTCACTTGTGTCTTGCATGTTGTACTGAACACATCGATTATAGAGCGCCTTAACATGCAATACTTTATAATATAATCAGCTGATTGTATGTTTATAGGTTATAATAATTGTTATTGAAAGACCAAAAAAATGTTTTTTTTTTTGGGTGAAAAACCAGGACGGTTATCATCGCCCGTTATTCTACACACGTGTGTAAAGGGCCCAAGTGTAGAACGTAGTTTTCTTATTAAAACAAGAAACGTCGTAAAAACTAGAAATATCACAGAAAAATAAATAAATAAAATTTATATTAAAACTTATAGGATAAACATAAACTTAAATCTAATATCACAGTTGGAATAAACAACATTTATAACTTATCAAATAAAAATCTTACAAAAAAAATTTTTTTTAATTTTTTTTTTATTTAACTTATTTATTTACAATCAGCCTTACATTGTGGCTTTAAGCAAATCATTATACAAGAACTAAACTGATGTCAGTGAAGTAGACAGCCTTTGCTATCACTTCAACTAAATAAAATTAGAAAATAAAGTTAATAAAAACTAAGAAAAGTTGTAAAATTACAAATTTAACAAGAACAATGTAAAAGAAGTAAACAAAAAATAATGAAGTAAACAATGCAAAAGAAGTTAACAATAGAAAAGTAAAATAAATTAAATTTTGAAATTTCACTTTAGATTAAAAAGTAGTGATGAAGATGAATTTAATTTTGTGTATGGATTAAAATCGTTCGTCTAAGTCGAGAATGTGATGTCTTTTGAGGTGCTTCGTTTCCTCACTGTTGTCTAGTAAATTTAATGCCAGGTGGTTCTGGTGATTGTTTAATCTTAGCTGCTACCGGAGGCTCAGCTCTCTTATCTCTTCTGTTACGGTATGGATACGAAGATGGTCATGTATTTCCGAGTTTCTTATAACCCACCCAGCGTTACTCGTCGATCTTAATACTTTATTTTGGAAGCGTTGTATTATTTCTAAATTGGATCTGCTGGATGTACCCCAAAGCTGAGTGCCATACTTCCAAACAGGCTTGAAAATTGTATTATAGATCAAGACCTTATTTTCAACAGATAATTGTGATCTTCTTCCTAACAACCAGTTAAACTTCATGTATTTTAAATTAAGCTCGTTCCGTTTACATACTATGTGATGTCGCCAAGTTAATTTCCGATCTAGATGCAAGCCAAGGTACTTCACATGATCTTGTTGTGGGAGTACATCATTACCTAGGAGTACTGATGGACATTCCTCTCTTCTCATAGTAAATGTAACTTGGACGGATTTATTTGCGTTTGCTTTTAGTCTCCATTTGTTCAACCATAGTAGCACTTCGTCTAAGTATATTTGAGCTTTATTTGATGCTTCTGTAGCATTATTGTCAGATGAAAGAATTGCTGTATCATCAGCGTACGTAGCGGTAAGTACTGATTGGTTTAGAGTCATGTCAGCAGTAAATATTACGTATGATATTGGAGCAAGTATACCAAAAAAATGGCTGACGAAATATTTAACAGAGCTACATGAGCAAATATTGGCAACGTTGCTGTCAAGTCATTGGCTAGTTATGAAGTGGGTAGGGGGCATTGCTTACGATTAGAGCTCATCAGCGCTAAAAATTAGTATAGGTAAAATTAGTATAGATGCAATTACTGTTTATGCAAAATGATAGTTTATGGTGAGGGGAGATCAACCTGCCTAACTATGGCGCAGGTTAGAACACATGTTCATGGGTAGACATGGTGAGTGCTTTCCGTTAGGGCAAGTAAAGTAAGTGAACCAGTTACGAATTAGGAGTCAACGTTTGGTGGATCTCATGTCTACCTTAGCTATGCAACCACACACTGACTTCCTGTTTGAATCTTTTATGTGTGTACCACATTGCAATCGGTTCAATTTAAGAAAAATAGCAGACCCATGACCCAATGAGGTGAGGATTAGGCTGGGCGTATACTGGAGCGCAGATGGCACAGTGTGTTCGAGACGGACACGAGCAGGGCAGCGCAGCGCAGGCAGAGCAGATATTTCTCCAAGCGTATCCTGGGACGCAGGACAGGCGAATATTATTTTCAGGTTCATAAAGTAGCTCATGTTTGGCCATTTAGCGCGTTGGATAATTTTAGTGAGAGTGATATGTTAGTATCGGATTCGTCTGATTCTGGTATAGAAGAATTAATTTTACTTGTATTGCATTGAATTACTTAATTGTATTGTATTTCAAAGCGAAGGGAGAAAAGTTTGTGGCAAAGTGACTTTATAAAATCCGTAAAACGCATGACAAGTTCAAGTTAACACAAGTTTGACGTTACATTCAAGAATATACTAGGTTTACAACTGAAGAGTTTTTCATGTAACCGGGATAAATTAGTATTATTCGATAAGGTTTCGGTACACACAAATCTTAAAAAATCTTATTAGTTTCTCTTGGACCGACATGTTTCCTGCTCAACGGTTGTACTAAAACTGTGCCTCGACTACAAACTGTGGCTGCTCGACGTTGCTGTGCCACTCATGTCTGCCTCCCAATGTACGGTACGCTACTGGCAACAATGGATGCACAGTTTTCGCTCCTGCCCTGCCTGTCCTGAACTGCGCTCCACTATACGCCAGGCCTAACGTGTAATGAGTGGTAGTCTTGTACAGACTCAGGCTGATAATCCTAAAAGAGTATGGTTAATTGAACCTTAACTGTCAATGTAAACCGGTAACTACTGTCTAATATTCAAATCTGTGTAAAAGTTACTACTTTTACTACGATTTGAACCATGAACCATCGTCTCTAAAAATCAGTTGTTAAACACCTGACTCTTGGCGATGACTCTACCATTAGACCAACCCGGTGTGTTATTTTGAAATTTACATAAATTAAGAAGTGCCTTGTATTTCTGTTCATTTAGATTTCTGAAACGGATCCATTGTCAAAGTTTGTGTGCATTTTGTGTATCGGGAAATTGCATTTTGTAGAGAATTTTGTGGCTGATTGTCAAAATGCGCAGACTTTCTTTATAAAAAGACTGGCAAAATATGTAAGTTAAACTGTTGTTGTTTTTATTATTGATGTAATTCAAAGTTAATTTTTCAAAATCTTGTGTTTACTTTTTGTTCATTTCTATGTTAAAGGATTTGAGACCTGATATTTATATCTTGAGGCTGCTGACTTTAAATTTAAACCTTGTGTTTTAATTTAAATGATTTCGTAATATGCTAATCTTTATGACTATTTGTTTATTTATGTTCTTAATTCATTTAACTGTTTCTTTTTTTGTATGAGGTGGATAGGTGATGTTTAGATGTTTCCAGAAGCTCTTTTTGCAGCCCACACTCAGCATTTGTTCACTGAAGGAACCTTCGCCTTTCTTCTGTCCACCTGGTGTTCTTTGTTTGATTTTCATACAATATATCTATTTCATATAATATAATAATTGAATTTATATAATAATTTCACCAACCTTCTTTTTAAACTGCGTCACCTTTATTTTTATTTTTACTTACACGTGTTTCGGTGGATCCACCATCATCAGAGTAAATAAAAAAATTGAAACTAAAAAAAATTTTTATCTCATTTATTTATTTATTTATTTAAAATTTACAGAAGATTTACAGAAAATTTTTTTAGTTTCAATTTTTTTATTTACTCTGATGATGGTGATTCCACCGAAACACGTGTAAGTAAAAATAAAAATAAAGGTGACGCAGTTTAAAAAGAAGGTTGGTGAAATTATTATATAAATTCATTATATGAAATAGAAATAATTTCAAACTGCAGGATGGATTATAAAGATTTATTTCATACAATCTGTTAACATCCGTAATTAGTTGTCTGAAATCGGTTTGGTTCATTAAGTTTTCTTGGTTTATTACGATTTCCTCAGTATCCTTTCTGATTTCTTTAAACCATTTATCTGACTCATTTGATATCATCGTGTTAGTGGGAAAGTTGCGAATCTGCATTTTAGGCGAATTTCATCTTCTGATCAATGCACGTTGTGACAAAGTTGCGAAACTACATCTCTTACCATTACTAAGCGACATGTATTCATGTTTTGGCATCTAACTGAAAAATTGGAATTTAGAAAGTGGTAAAAAATGCAAAAGTTGAGTCAGGAAGGTGTTGTTTTACCGTACTGAAAAAATACCATTTTGCAGATTTGCAACTTTGTCACCAATGCAACGATATATTGTTGATTATCATAAAAACTATAATCTAGAAAAAATGACATTATAAAAATTATCCTTTTATTCAATGGTGACTCTTTTCAATATAAAAAATCTGGTGTGAAACTCTCACACAACTTTCTCTTGCCAATGCAAATAATGACCAATATAACCTAACATTAGTAATAAAAAATTAGAAATAAACAAAAAACATAACCTAATTTTAATCATGAGTGAAAGACGCAAAATGAAAATCGACCTCAGTTTGGCTTTTAAATATGGAAAATCACTCTTTCACGCTAAACTAGGCTCTGTTGAGAAAAATGCTCTAAGTAAAAGTTTTAGATCTCCTAATTTCCTATAAATTTAATTATACTTTTTTGTCGTAAAATGCATACTAAGGCCGAAATCTTGAAAAAAACGATTTTTCACACGATTTCGTGAGAAAAAACAAAAAATCGCTAAACTAAGCGTTACACAAAAACATGTTTGTAATAAAAGGTGTAGGATTTTAAATTCTCTACAATTTTGGTTATATACATTTTTGCAATAAAATGCATATTAAAGTAGTAATCTTAAAAAAATAATTTTTTTACGTAAAAACACGCACCAAGAATTTCAGCAAACATGGCGCCTATCCTATCTTGTAGAGCATAAAAAATTTAGTAAACCAGGCGATTTTTAAAAAAAATCATAGGATCAGTTTTTGAGAAAATCACAAAAAAGTGAAAAATTACACGAATAAACTACTACTTCCGATTGACCGATTTCAATGAAAATGTTCGTGTTGCCTCCTGTAGTGGTACGTAACTTAAGTTTCAAGTTTGTACGATGTTCCGTTCTTGAGATATTCTGTTCACACACACACGCACGCACGCACGCACGCACGCACGCACGCACGCACGCACGCACGCACGCACGCACGCACACACACACACACACACACACACACACACACACACACACACACACACACACACACACACACACAGACCAATCGCTAAAAACATATTTTTTTGGTTCAGGGGGTCTGAAAACGTGTAGATCCGGTGAAAACTCAATTTCTAAAAATCGACATGAAAACAATACTCTCCTTCCGATATATTAATATAGGCAAGAGAAAGTAAAAAATGTATTGCTGAATTATGATACAGTAGACTCTCAGAAATCCGGACTAATGTGGCGGACGGCCGGTCCGGATTTCCCGGAGGTTGGCAATTTCGTCTTTATGGCGAATAATTATGACAATAAGCATTAACGTTTATCTGCTAATATAAGAGTGAGCTTCTGAAAAAACTTTAAAACACTGTAGGCCTAATAAATTACAGTAGGCTACTGGTACTGTAATTATTCAATATACGAAGCACAAACATTGACTAAACTTAACGCTACTGTACCGTAATAAGATTCGATTGCACTCTTTGTAAGATTTGCAAGTTATGGATTTCAAACATGTAACAAAATGTGTCATATATGTCTCAATTATACAGTAATTATAATTATATAGAGTAATTATAGTAGGTACAAATTCATTAAAAAACCAAGTCTTAAAAATTGTAGAATTAATCCATGCTTTTTGTTGGTTTGTATACCAAAGTGGCAACACATCGTCTTTCTTTAAATTTTTAAAAGCTCTGGGTTTTCTTGATTTTCCTATTAATGTTAACCTAAGTTTATGACTGCCGTTCACATTGCTACAAGCCAACACCGTAACCCGTTCCTTGCTTTTTTTATAGCCCGAGGCTGAAGCTTCTTTTTTGGATGCGAGAGTTTTCGTGCGCAACATTTTTTAGTTCAGACCAGTCTCGTCGCAATTATACAGCTGGTCACCGGAAATTCCTTCTTCGTCAAGGATTTTAAAAAGTAAGGTCTTAAATTCAGGAACACCGTCTTTGTTCGCCGATAAAGTCTCCCCACTGATTTCATCGGGCCAATCCCATGAAAACTTTTTACTGGTTGTTAATTTAAAAGTTGTAAAATTTCAGAAAATAAAGTAAAAAAAAAATCATCGTCCAGACTAGCGCGATCCGGATTTTTGAGAGTCTACTGTACTATCACATTTTATTTCCACTTTTTTCGAAATGTCTACTCTCTTCCACCATGATAATATATTTCATTTTTAAACACATCCTTACTTGTTGAAAATGTGTTTTTTTTTGCATCCAGAGACTCCAAAAGGGAGTGTAGGACATGTCAAGATAAAACTGATAAACAAAAAGTCAATCACAATGATAAAAAAAAAAATGTTATGTTTTTCTCAAAAGAAATCTGTAGTCCTGTGTTTTGGCAAAAGGATGTATGTGAAAGAATTGGTTTTGTTTGTTTAGGATTTTTAGGTAATTTTTTGCGCTCTTTCCAAAAATCATATTGCCAAGTTTGTATGAGTTATAGTTTTCAAGATACAATGATGGCAAAAAGCTGTATGTACGTCTATTTTGAGAAATTTTAGAGGAAAAATGGTGTATTTGTTAATAAATTGGTAATTTACAGATTGGCACAAAAATGTATGAATTCTTTTCACCATTTTTCCTTTCTGAAAACACTGAAAATCCCATTGCTATAAAAGGGGAATATGAGGTATGTGCGATTAATACTTTTTACTTTAGTAAACTGTGTTGTTAAAATAATTTTAGTCAATGGTAAAAGGGTTTTGCTACTTTTTGGTATGTTTCATAATCATTTACATTTAGAGAAAGGCACACGGCTGAAGGATGTATGCGCATATAATACCTATCGCCTATAAAATGCTGTAAATTAACTTTCCAAAACAAACAAAAAAGGTGTATACCATATTTTACATTATGTTTAATGCTGCTTGTGAACAGTCATTCCATGTGGCAAAAAGATGTATGATTTTAATACACCGTTTTGCCGCTCATACACAATGAGATTTTGTTTTCGTGTTAGTTGCAGATTGGGTTATAATCAGGCTGATTCTGGCAGTAAATGATCCTTTTTGGTAGGTTAAAACAAGTAGGGGTGTCATAAACAGTATATTATAAACTAAAAAAATTCATAAAGAACTCAATTAGAAAGTAATTTACAACAAAACAGCCACAATTTAAACTTTAAATGCAATTTCTGAAAAGTTGTGTTTTTAGGATACTCATTTTTGCCTTTTTAGGAGAGTGTAGTCCTGCTTTTTCTGCTTGTTCTTTTAACACGTTGATTTGTTCTATTCCTGTTCCCGTGTTATGAGAAATGATTACTAGATCGTCTGCAAAAGCAAGACATTTCATCTTTATGCCGTTTGTTGATTCTCTAATGTATATTTGGTTTAACATTAACTGTTTTTTTTTTTTTTTGGGGCTCCCGAACTCCCCTACACCCCGCCGTCTCCACCCACTACTATGGCTGGTCGCAAGGATGCGAGATGGTACAGTAGAACAGCAATAGAATATCGCCTCAGTATACCGCACCATTACAACTTAACGTAGCCATTCTTTCTTCACTAGAAAACAGTCAGCCGCCGAGCTTAACATACACCACATAGACACAAATAACATAAAAATATATAAAATAACATAAAGATCACGCAGTATTTACAGCCTTCCTTCACAGTATTCTGTACATGTATTCTGTTATGTAATCTATACTAATATAATAAAGAAGAAACGTCTGTTTGTTTCTTTGTTTGTATGAGGTAATCTCAGAAACTACTGAACTGATTTTAAAAAATCTTTCATTGTTCCATAGCTTAGAGCTTCCTGATCAATATAGGCTATTTTGCAACTTTAAGTAACTTTAATTAAGTGAGTTAAGCAACTTAAACTGTGACGATGTCACTTGTTTTAGTTTATCGGGTTTATAGCACTTTTATTTTTCTAAGTCCTCTGGAAGGTGTATTTTTTGGGCTAGAAGCACGATTCAACTTTTATATTGCATAGAAAAACGTGAAGAATAACATTCGATTCCTAAAACATTAAAAATTCGGAAATATTCAAAATTTTTATTTTTGTACTGTATTTCATATTTGTTTTCATTTGACAGGTAGCGAATGAGTTACATAATTCAAATTACTCTGCGTACTGCACCCATGTATTACTGTCTCTTACCTCAGCCATATATGAACTGTCTCTTTCTTTTCCATCGGTATTTTTGTATGCATTCTATTCAATTCTGTTCCGCAGGGACAAACGTTTAAAACGGTGGGCATCGATTTGAGACAATAGTGGTTCCTTCACTCATGGACAACTTTATGTCGGACTTTTTAGAGCTGGAAGTGCAGAAAAACAATTTATTTTGCTGCCACAGGGCAACAAAACCACAAATTTTGTATATAGAGGTTTTAAAATAATTTAATGAGGCCTACATTAGGTGCTGTGAAGTGGAGCGAGTGGGGGTTGCTAGTATATTTATAAAATTAAACATTACTTTCATCTTACACTTATATTTATTTATTTACAACAATATAAAGGCTAACAGAACTTATCCATATAAGCCTTATTGACATAAAAAATTACATATTTACAAAACAATATTTGCTTATAACTATTTTATTTACATAATATACATGCTAATACACTTTTTGTCTCCTTTTCTCATAAAAATAAAATAATATTTCAATAAAATTACGTTCTATAATAATAAATTAATAAGAAAAAAAACAAAAATTCCCACAAAAAATAGTTTAGCAAAACTTGATCAAAAATAATATTATTTATTTATAAATTAATAAAAGGAAAAGGAAAAAGAAACAATAGAAAAAATAAAAAAGAAAGAAGGAAAGGAAGAAAGAAAGAAAAAGATGTGAGTCTGCTCTGTGAATTTATGTCATTTATTGGTTGGTGAGCGCCTGATAACATTTTGATGAAAATTGTTTGTAATTATCAAAAAAAAGATCGAGTTCCAGATTAAATTTATTAAAAAAGGAAAACGTCCGTATTAAGAAAGTATTACTGTATTGCACAGTGTTCACTTTAGGCAAATAAAACAGATTAAAAGTCCTGGATCTAACAAAAGGTACATAATAAAAAATGTTTTTAACAATATTCTCTAGGTCAACCTTATTATTTAATATTTTATATAAAACTTGCATACACATCACATTTCATCTCACTTCAAGGGATTTTATGTCAAAAATTTTTCTCATCGTCTCCGTAGAAAACCCTAAAGGGCATGACATACCATATTTTTACTTTCTCTTGCCTATATGAATATATAGGAAGGAAAGTATTGTTATCATGTCGATTTTTCGAAATCGAGTTTTCACCGGATCTATACGTTTTCAGACCCCCTGAACCCAAAAAACATGTTTTTAGCTATTGGTGTGTGTGTGTGTGTGTGTGTGCGCGCGCGGTGTGTGTGTGTACAAAATATCTCAGGAACGGAACATCGTACGAACTTGAAACATGAAACTTAAGTTACATACCACTACCGGACACGACACGAACATTTTCATCAAAATCGGTCAACCGGAAGTAGTAGTTTATTCGTGTAATTTTTCACTTTTTTGCGATTTTCTCAAAAACTGGTCCTACGATTTTTTTAAAAATCGCCTGGTTTACTCAATTTTTTATTCTCTACAAGATAGGGTAGGCGCCATGGTCGCTGAAATTCTCGGTGAGGCTGTTTTTACGTAAAAACATTTTCTTTTTAAAATTACGGCTTTAATATACATTTTAGCGCAAAAGTTTATATAATAAAAGTTGTAGAGAATTTAAAATTCTACAACTTTTATTTCAAACATTTTTTTGTATAACGCTTAGTTTAGCAGTAATTAGCGATTTTCTGATTTTTTCTCACAAAAACGTGTGAAAATCGATTTTTTTAAGATTTCACCCTTAAAATGCATTTTACGACAAAAGTTTATATAATAAATTTTATAGGAAATAAAAAGATTTACAACTTTTATTTAAAGCATTTTTCTGTTCAGAGCCTAGTTTAGCGTGAAAGCGTGATTTTCCATATTTTTAAGCCAAACTGAGTTCGATTTTCATTTTGCGTTTCACTCTTGATTAAAATTAGGTTATGTTTATTGAGGTTTGTATTTTGTTTATTTCTAATGTTTTATTACTAATGTTAGGTTTATTGTTAATTATTTGCACTGGCAAGAGAAAGTTATGTGAGTGTTTCACAGCAGATTTTTTGTAATACAGGAGACGCAATAATCTATTTTGAATTTTTTCAATCGAGTCTATGTAATTTATTTAGGGTACTGGTGACTACGATGGGCAAAGTGAAATAGAAGTTGAAGACGAAAATAAATCAAAAAGAAATACCCACGCAGGTTGTACTGAAAATGATGCTTCCGATGTTAATGAGTCTACCAGTAAGAAAGGTGAGCTTAGTTTAAAAAAAATATTTAACAATTTTGTGTATAAATCTTTTGCAATCTTTTATTTTATATTAGGTTGATTATATCATTAAAATTTAAATAACTGAAAAGCGTTCGCATTATAAATTTTTTCATATTCTGCCAACTCCTATTATACAGGTGATTTTTTAGTCCTTTACCCAATTTTTAATGTAATTTATAAAACGGAAATTTAGTTGTAATAAAAATGTATAGTTGTTATATACAAAAGAAATTAAATATTTTATTACTCACATTTCTTAGTTACTAAAGATTTTTAAAGAATATGCTCAAAATGTCCACCTATTGAGGTTGTTGTTCTTTAGGTCATCAGCCAAAAGGCTGGTTTGAACCTGTAGAGGTTTTACTAAGTAAAACGAGGAGTGAGGTGGTTTACCGTTGCCTTCCTCACTGAGTGGAAAAGTACGCTTATCAGCATACCGGGCCCTCTGAAAAGCACATATTTTCCACTCTGCAAACAACACCTTCACTTCATTCACCACAGAGTCTGGCTGTATAATGAAATTCATTACTTTCAGAGGAGGTAACTCTGATTAGTGTCTTTTGCACCTCTACCTCTTCTGTTCTTAAATGATTCAGTCATTTAATTGGCTGACCATGTGATAAGAAACAGAACTATTTATTTTAGCCCTGCAATGAACAGATTGAGTGTAAATAATTTGACACTCCACCTGTCCGTCATGGGCAGACTATTGAGGTTATACACGCTTTGACTCTTTTCACCATATTAGCAGAAATCTTTTTGAGAGTTGCACTGGAAACATTTGTGATTAAGTCTGTAATATTGGCTTTAAGTTCATCAATATTGTGAGGATTGTTTTTGAAGACCTCGGACTTAATGTAGCCCCACAAAAAGTAATCAGGGGATGTGAGGTCTGGCGACCTTGGAGGCCATAAACCCTTGCTTATTATTCGACCACCAAAGAACTCCTGCAGAAAATCCATGGTTTCTCGAGACGTGTGACAGGTAGCGCCGTCTTGCTGAAACCAGCAATACCGTTCTTGAGGTTCCAGTAGAGCCACAAATTGGTGCACAATATTCCTGTACACTTCACCATTTACAGTCTGTTCGAAGAAAATGGGTCCGACTATACGCTGACCAGATATCGCACACCACACACCAATTTTTGCAGGATGTAAAGATTTATCGTGAACGGCGTGAGGATTTTCAGCCGCCCAAATTCGAGTGTTTTGAGTGTTCACATAACCGTCTAGATGGATCCAAGCTTCATCACTAAAGAACACTGTGTTCAAAGATTCGATTCCGTTATCATTTACGAATGACCTAAACCAACGGCAATATTGCGATCGCTTGTTTAAATCTGGAGGTTGAAGCTCTTGGACTAATCGTACGCGATACGGATACATATGCAATTTTTTAGCAGCTTTCTGAACACTCGAATATGATAAACCAACTTGCGAGGAAAGTTTTCGTAAACTTTTCCGTGGAGAATTGAGTAATCTTGTTTTCACATTTTCTATAACGTCATCTGTCAAGACAATTGGTCAACCACTACGTTTTCTGTCGTAAACACTACCTGTCTCTCGAAATCGGTTTGCTAGCCTAGAAATTGATATTTTTTCTGGCGGAGCTACACCAACAAATTTAATTTTAAATGCATCTTTTACACTCGTGTACGATTTCGTAGCAAAATATTGTTCAATAATGTAAACCCGTTGTTCTATGGTAAAAGACATTCTGTTCATAAGACGACCGGAATCCACACAAAATGTTACACAGCTCAAGGTTAATCAACTTGCACTGCCGTGTGTATACCAATTGAGTAGGGCTACCAACTTCGTGCGACAAAACAAAATTTCCCTTTATTATAAATAAATTACCACACACTTACAATAGGGTAACAGGACTAAAAAATCACCCGGTGATGGTGATTGCCCCCTGATGGTATTATGCCATCTTTTTCCTTTACGTAATTAAAAAAATTAAAGGCAGGTGTTTGTATTCAAAATGGGTGTTTGGTTGTGGGTTCTGTATACTTTACTGCAATAAATTGTGTGTACTTTAAATATCAATTACAGTATAAATTAAATTTATCACCTTACCTGTGGTTGCTTATTTAAGTTTAAAAAACTTACGCGCTTTTCAGTGGTACCACCTTCTTCAGAGCATATTTTTTAAAAATTAAAATTTTAATGTGTTTTTATTCAGTCGTTTAGATTAAAACTGGTTTAAATTTCATTCCTATATATATTTTTTTTTAATTCATTTATTTATCGTCCCATTAACTACAAAGGTCATTAGCGACGACATTGGGGTGTAACTAAATACAATGGAGGATGAAATGATTTTTTTTTTGTAACGTATGAAAATACGCCATGCCTGAGTGGGATTCGAACCCAGGACCGCATGATGAGAGGCGAGCACGTTACCAACTGCGCCAATGCGGTCGACTATATTTGTTTATACTTATTACAATAGGTGGCAGCAGCTTCTTTAATTAAATTATCATCTTTAATATTCAATTGTTCATTAATTATTACTTTCTCTTGCCTATGAATATAAAGGAAGGAAAGTATTGTTGTCATATGTCAATTTTAAAAGTAGTATATAATTTTGAAAGTATATGTCAATTTTTTGAAATTGAGTTTTCACCGGATCTACATGTTTTCAGACCCCCTGAACCCAAAAAACATGTTTTTAGCGATTGGTCTGTGTGTGAACAGAATTGAGTAAACCTTTTGTTTACAACAAAGCGAGGCGCTTGCCTCATGCGGAGTACTCTTACAGTAGGTAGACTATACAAAACTACTCTCTTCATTACTGTGAAGGTGTGTGTACCAATAATTTTTTAATTGTCTGTGTTCTAGTTACCGTGTCAACATTTTCGGATAAAGTAGCAAAAGATATTGGGATTGAAATGGAAGTGGATGAAGAAGATGAAGATCTACCTTTGGAGAATACGGTTTCTGGTGATAGAAAAAATATCACCTTACCTGATGATTCAGAGTCAATCGGTGAGAACAAAATCGATGACTCATTAATAGATACGTTTTGTAGTGAAGTAGATATTGATAAAAAGATTACAATTATAGATGTAGCTGACTTAATAGAAAAAAAAACATTAAAAGAAACATGTTGGAAAAACAATGGTGTTTTTGAGAAAGACTTAAACAGTTGTAGTACTGAAAATACTTTTATATCGACTTTTAATGACTCAAGAGAGATTTCACAATTGAAAACGAAAGACATCTCGAAAATATCAGATGTTAGAGTTATTCCTATTTCAAGTTTACGTCCAATTGTTAATATAACACCTTTATCGTTAGATGAAAAAGACACGAATAATGGAGTAATGATTAAAAGCTATACTGATGATTCAGTAATGGAAACGACTTTTAATGAAAATGATAAAGAAAGCAATAATGTTTTAGAGAAAGAGTCAAATTGTAACTATGAAAGAACTATCACAGTTGGTTTAAATGAACCAGATGAAATGAGTGATTCTGATCATCATGATGATTGTTATGGCAGTGATACTGATGATATTGAAATCGCAGGACCGTCAAGTATCGGACAGTCCGCAACTGTTGATCCTAGAAAAGTCTATGTTGATGTTGAAGATAATGATATGGATTCTTTATATCTCAGGTTAGTAATTTGGCTGTAGAGTCTGTCTACGCTAAGAATACTCCAACGTAGGCAACCAGCAACACAAGAGAGCATGCGCATTAATTAAAAATACGCACAGTACGATCAAAAACAAAATTCTATACAACACTAATTTGTTCTAAGCTTAATATTATACACGTTCAATTCATCTGTTAGAAAATATTTTATAAATCGAACATTAGTTTACCATTAATAGCTAAAACTTTTACTCTTGTTACTCTTACATTGTTATTTTTCGTTAAATTATTTACTATTATTACATTATTATTAATAATTAGTAGGTTTGTATTATATACTCAGTTTTGTTTTATTTTTCGTCACAAGTAATATAAGACTAATGCGCTTGAATTATAACAGGAGAGTAAACAAATCAAAGATTCGTTGTTTATCATTTCAGGTTGTTTATTTCATGTCATTAAAAAAATTAATACCTGTGACTAGTTTAATACAACTGTTTGCATTTGCCCATGTTTAACTCATTTTTAGTATCATCAGTTATCTTTTGAAATTGTATCGGTTCGTTTTGATTTTCTTTGTAGAATGAAGTTAAAAAGTTTTGTAAGCTGTGTTTTGTTAACATGCATGATAGTGAAAGTGTTGAGTTTATGAAACATAAAACAGTAAACATTAAAAAGTAGACAAAAATTTGTTTGTTAAATTAAATGGTTAAAATAACTAATTAAGGAGTCTTTTTCTGAAACTACAATAATTACAAGTAATCTGAACGGTATAATTGAAAACGCTTAAAGGTTAATGTTAATTTTAGCTGGATTTATATATTTTAATGATGGAATGTTGTGCAAGGTAATATTTTATTGTCCGGTGGAGAGGTAGATATGCGCCAACTAGTGTAAAACTTCGTTTACAACCTATAGGGGCTTGCCTCCCGCGGAGTACTCTTACAGTAGATAGACTATAGTAGGAAACGTGAAAATTTTAAAATGTATCTTGGAGACACCCACTGTATTGGTTTAATTGGGCTGTATTACATTATAAAAGATATTTGACAAATATCGTTTGTAAAAGATGTTTTATAAAATATTTTAAGGTGTAATAGGACATATTTAGGCCCATAACGGACAGGTGGAGTGTCAAATTATTTACACTCAATCTGTTAGTTGCAGGGCTAAAATAAATAGTTCTGCTTCTTATAATGTGGTCAGCCAATTAAATGACTGAATCATTTAAGAACAGAAGAGGTAGAGGTGTAAAAGACACTAATCAGAGTTATCTCCTCTGAAAGTAATGGATTTCATTATACAGCCAGACCCTGTGGTGAATGAAGTGAAGGTGTCATTTGCAGGGTGGAAAGTGAGTGCTTTTCGGAGGGCCTGGCATGCTGACAAGCATACTCTTTCAACTCAGTGAGGAAGGCAATGGTAAACCACCTCACTCCTCGTTTTTACTTAAAAGCTGGTTTGAACCTCTAGAGGTTCAAACCAGCTTTTCGGCTGTTGACCTAAAAAAAAAAGGACATATTTGATAAAATATGGCAAAATCCCTTCATGTAACTTTCACAGTCCGTCATGGTGATTGCCCACCAGTATACTTAGACAATGAACCTCTAACAAAAACAGATACGGTCAAGTATCTCGGTCTGACTTTTGATAAATAACTAACTTGGAGCACACATATCAAACGGAAACGTTTGTAGAATAACAGGCGATGATAACCGTCCTGGTTTTTCGCCAAAAAAAAAAAAAATAACACGAACATTTTCATCAAAATAGGTTAACTGGAAGTAGTTGTTCATTCGTGTGATTTCTCAAAAACGGCTCCCATGATTTTTTTTAAAGTATCACCGCATTTTCTGCATTTATTATACTCTACAAGATAGGTTCGGCACTGCTGTCTGCTGAAATTCTTACGTCGAATCTGTGGTAGGAAAAAATATGTTTTTTTTATTACTTTGTGCCCTTAATGTGCAGTCTAGAGCAAAAGTGTGTATTATAATTAAAGTTGTGAAATATTTAAATAATCTACAACATTTTTATTCAAACATTTTTTGTACATCATGTAGTTTAGCATCAATTGGTGATTTTCTGTGTATTTTTTCCATCAAAATCTGTAAAAAATTAGGAATTTTTAATTTTGCGGCCTTAGTATGCATTTTATGACAAAAGTATGTACAATTAAAGTTATTGAAAAAAGAAATCTACAATTCTATTTCAAGCGTTTTCTTTTGTAGAGCCTAGTTTAGCTACAATTAATGATTTCCCGTATTTTTAAACTGAAGAGAGGTTGATTTTTATTTTCAGTCATTCATTCGTGATTAAAATTATATTATATTGTATATTTTACATTGTTTACTCATGATTAAACATGATATTTATGGTTCATTACTTGGGTTTTTTTCAATGAGGGCTGGTAGATGTTGAAATGGAATAAAACAAGCTGTTTGCAAGGTATTAACAAAATTCTTTTTTATTTGAAAGATACATGTATGCCATTATGTACGAAATATAAGATCATTCAAATATCCACTGCAGCTTCTCACTATGGCACGGATCGAAGTGGTCCAAGTTTCAATGACTCTGCCGCATAGATCCGGCTGAATTTCAGTAATGGCATTGGTTTTGTAGACTTTAAGGGCGTCAGTTGTCTGCGGTTTATTTGCATAGACCTGCGACTTCAGGGAACCGCACAAAAAAAGGTCTAGCGGGGTCAAATCACACGATCTTGTTGGCCAATTCATGTCACCCTTGCATACCCTCAAATCGTTCATGCAAAACGTCCTTCATGGCATCTGCTGTGTGGCACATGACACCATCCTGCTGGAACCACATGTCGTCTAAGTCCATATTGTTCAATTTGGGCCAAAAGAAATTGGTTATTATTGTTCTGTGGCACTTGCCTTTGGCGGTGATGGCCTCACCAACGTCATTTTCAAAAATCTGGTGTGAAACACTCACACAACTTTCTCTTGCCAATGCAAATAATGACCAATATAACCTAACTTTAATAATAAAAGATTAGAAATAAACAAAAAAACTAACCCCAAAAACATAACTTCATTTTAATCATGAGTGAAAGCTGGATTAGCTGGATGTGTAGATATTTTTATAATGGAACGTTTTTTTTTTTTTTTGAATAACTGTAAATCTACGATCTGCTCTCATAGAACAATGAGTAGATGTGTTGTAAGTATAAATCTTGAGTAAGTAATACCCCTTGGTATTACTCTATAAAATTTCCCATTTTGTTGAAGTGATCTTGCCAGGAATGTAAAATAAATTACACAATCACATATTAAAATAAATCTGTAGGGTGTAGTCTGCATAGCCTTCTGTGTGTTCCACTGTTGTCTAGGAGATTGATGGCTTCTGGATTCTGATGATTTTCAAGTCTTGTTTGGTAACTGGTACAAAATTTCTGTATAGCTTCGTGTACCGTGGGAGTGTTCGTGTCTCTGTGCAATATAGTGTTGGATATGTACCAAGGTGAGTCCATGATGTTTTGAAGTATTTTTGACTGAAACCGTTGAATTATTTCAATGTTACTGTGACTTGCTGTGCCCCAAAGTTGTATCCCATATGTCCACACAGGTTTAAGTACAGTTTTATAAATTAACAATTTATTTTGTACCGATAATTTGGATTTTCCATTAAGCATCCAATACAGCTGTTGGTATTTAAGATTTAACTGTTTTCGTTTGTTCCATATGTGAGTCCTCCATGTTAGACGCCTGTTCAGGTGGAGGCCAAGATACTTTGCCGTATCGGATTGTGGAATTTGTACGTTGTTCAAAAACACTGGTGAACATGTTTCCCGTTTTAGTGTAAATGTGATGTGCAGACTCTTGTGTTCATTTGTTTTTATACGCCACTTTTTTTGCCAATTTTGTACGCTGTCTAAGTGTCGTTGCAAGTTATGAGATGCAATTTGTGCATCTTCGTGTATTGCCTGAATGGCTGTGTCGTCGGCAAATGTTGCCACTGTAGTGTTGTCATTTTGTGGAAGATCAGAAGTGTAAATGGTGTACAAAACAGGAGACAGCACGCTTCCTTGAGGAACACCAGCTTCAATTAATTTTAGAGATGATTGTTCGTCCTTATATTTCACTGTAAAGTATCGGTCCTCCAAATAAGATGCAATAATTGAGTAATACTGATGGGGAAGATTTTGTTTAATCTTAAAAAGAAGACCCGCATGCCACACTTTGTCAAAGGCTTGCTTGATGTCAAGAAATGCCGTGGAGCAATATTTCTTTTCTTCAAGTGCTTTGTAGATGTTGTTTACAACTCTGTGAATTTGCTCAATCGTGCCATGACCTTCTCTGAAACCAAACTGGCAATTCGGAATGAGATTTATGGTATCCAGTACTGGGCGTAATCTCTGAAGCAATAATTTTTCAAATACTTTTGAAAGAATTGGCAACAAACTTATTGGTCTATAATGGAACGTAATGCAAGATAATATTGTCCGGTGGAGAGGTAGATATGCGCCAACTAGTGTAAAACTTTCGTTTACAACCTATAGGAGGCGCTTGCCTCCCGCGGAGTAGGCTACTCTTACAGTAGATCGACTATAAATTGTTTGTTTCATCATTCCTGATTATTAATAGCTTCAACACATACTTTTTTACTTTCTCTTGCCTATATGAATATATAGGAAGGAAAGTATTGTTTTCATGTCGATTTTTCGAAATCGAGTTTTCACCGGATCTATACGTTTTCAGACCCCCTGAACCCAAAAAACATGTTTTTAGCGATTGGTCTGTGTGTGTGTGTGTGTGTGTGTGTGAACAGAATATCTCAAGAACGGAACATCGTACGAACTTGAAACTTGAAACTTAAGTTACATACCACTACCGGACGCGACACGAACATTATCATCAAAATCGGTCAACCGGAAGTAGTAGTTTATTCGTATAATTTTTCAGTTTTTTGCGATTTTCTCAAAAACTGGTCCTACGATTTTTTTTAAAATCGCCTCATTTACTCAATTTTTTATTCTCTACAAGATAGGGTAGGCGTCATGTTTGCTGAAATTCTGCGTAAGGCTGTTTTCACGTAAAAACAAAGTTTTTTTAAGATTACGGCTTTAATATGCAATTTAGAGCAAAACTTCATATAATAAAAGTTATAGAGGATTTAAAATCCTACAACTTTTATTTCAAACATTTTTTTGTGTAACGCTTAGTTTAGCGGTAATTTTCAATTTTCTGTTTTTTTCTCACGAAAACGTGAGAAAAATCGATTCTTTTAACATTTCGGCTTTAGTATGCATTTTACGACAACAGTGTATATAATAAAATTTATAGAAAATTAAAAGATCTACAACTTTTATTTAGAGAATGTTTCTCTACAGAGCCTAGTTTAGCGTGAAAGTGTGATTTTCCGTTTTTTTTTAAGCCAAATTGAGTTCGATTTTCATTTTGCGTCTTCCACTCATGATTAAAATAAGGTTATGTTTTTGAGGTTAGTTTTTGTTTATTTCTAATATTTTATTAATAATGTTAGGTTTATTATTAATTATTTGCATTGGCAAGAGAAAGTTGTGTGAGTGTTTCACACCAGATTTTTTTTTAACAGTATAGTATTTCTTTTGTAATCAGTTAATAAATACAATAACTTTAAGCAAATATGAGAAAATCTGAGTAATGTCCTTAGAATTAAAACACAAACGACACTCAGTAGTGTGTTTGAAAAAGACCAAACTGTGAAGAAACAAAAAATATATCTATACAAAATCAAACTTGATGAACCGTGAATCAACATCCCGAAACACAAAGTGTTGAAGTTGGGATGACAATGACGATGGTAGAGATGTAAAAAAAACGACGCCAATTATGAGATGCCGATGATTAGGAGTTGAAGTAGAAAAGATAAAAAAATTTAAAAGACTAACAAAATCGTAGAGCGTTTCAGTAAAGCGTTTCAGTCTGTGAGTATCTTCGCTGTTGTCAAGGAGGCTAATCACTAATGGATTCTGATGGTCTTAGTGAACACATACTTAATGAATTTTATTTCATAAAATAACTTTTAATTACTTTCTGTTACAGACTAAGTGATCATGAAAAATTTGAAGATTCTTTTCCAGTGTATTTGACATGCATAAAAAATATAATCGATAGAAACTGTTCAGTGATGCCATACTTTACGAAAATGTATTCATTAGCAAATAAAATAAGTTTCGGATTTAAATGTTTCGTTTGTAAAAGCTTGATGCCAGCTAAAAGTTATTCTTATGTTATCAAGCACTTACTATTTCATTTGGATCTGTATTGTTCCTATTGCAAATCGTTTTTTAGGACAATCACTAATATGAAAAAGCATTACAGAAATTTTCATTTTAAGCAGACCGCTTTTGGAAATTTTAAATGCCATCACTGTAGTGAAACGTGCAACGATTTTGATAATTATACAAAACATTTGAGGACTCATTATCATGAATATTGCGCTTTCTGTGAATTTAAAACAATTCCTCCGGACGAATTAGATAAACATTTATCAAACAAACATAAAAATGAGAAAGAACGTTGCTCCAACTGTATTGTATTTCATCACGATAATTATATAAAACATTTTAAAGAAACAGAAAAATTTGGTTTCGTTTGTGAGTCGTGCGATATGGTTTTTCACAATGAAGACTATTTAAGAGTTCATTACAAAATTTATGGGACGGATCATGGAATTATAGATAAGCCCAATCATGTTGCAACTGTTTCAGCTTTGTCTACAAATTTATCGACCAGTTCAAGGTAAGAATTCAATCTCATTAATTTTATTATATGGACCGACTGTTCAGTATTCGTTAATATTCAAATTTCCCGGTTTGTCCTCAATCAAATTATAATAAATTTATATCTTCTTTCCTATTGTAATTCATTTTTATTGATACTTGAGTTACTTAATAAAACTCTTGAAATCATAATTAAGAAAATAATAAGTTATTAGAATACTAAGTATTGAAATAAACTTAGCTCCTTAAATCTAAATTAGTGTATCCTTTGAACAGGATTTTAAAATTGTACTTTAAATTAATGTGTAAATTTGCTGTTTGTAAGGTAGTGTGAGTGTTTATAATTTTCGAGTTGCCCAGACATGGAAGTTTTGTCAACATTAATAATGTATTAGCTTCAGTGCTGCTATAATGATACAATTGAAGGTCCAGGAAAAACTGTGTTTGTCAAGCAAAGCCACTTTCAAGAAAATCTAAATTTAGTGTTGGGAACGGAATTCCATTGCACTGAGTCACCTTAAAAATGTTTTAAAATTACAACATGATTCTGAGATGGTTTCTCTGTGTGATAAATGCAGAACTGTCCCATGTTTGGTTATAATTTTGCTGATGAAGCATAACGAGGATATCCAGTAACAACTTTAATTTCTCGTACAGGTTGAGTCGGAAATCAACCTTTTGAAATGTATTCATGTCTGAAAAGTTCTATTGAAGGTCATTCGTTTTAGCTAGAAGCTCTCCCACCAACCTCTGCGCCGCTGAGCTGTTCTGTTTAGTGGTGGGGGAAGCACATCGAATTGAAGTGATCAGTCTCTCCATAGTGCCAGCAGCGTTAAGAGCCTAAGTGTACTATAAATCCTAAAACATTGACTGTATGTTGTAATTTTATACTTTTGTTGTTCTAGTCCCTTCACAAGTCTTCAACTCATGCATTCGGTAGTAGGCCTACTGTTAAGAGGTAGGGATAGGCATTTTTGTTTAGCTTCAACTTCATAACATTTTATTACATTGCATATTAGATTTCGTTCAACACTGTGAATAGTTCGATTATATTTTCGAGAAACCGACATTTCTGTAACAAACAGTTAACCTACAAAAGGTTCCGCGATATACTGTATAGGCCTATGCTATGGGTATAGTACTGGGTGATTCATTTAAAAGTAGCCCGCCGCTCGAAGGTTTGCGAGAAATTAGGACTGTTGCGGATTGTTTGTTTGTTTAGGTCATCATCTGAAAGGCTGGTTTGAACCTGTAGAGGTTTTACTAAGTAAAACGAGGAGTGAGGTGGTTTACCATGCCTCCCTCACTGAGTAGAAAAGTACACTTATCATTTTGCCGGGCCCTCTGAAAAGCACGTATTTTCCACTCTGAAATGACACCTTCACTTCATTCACAACAGGGTGTGGCTGTAAAATGAAATTCATTACTTTTAGAGGGGATAACTCTGATTAATGTCTTTACACCTCTGCCTCTTCTGTTCTTAAATGATTCAGTCGTTTTATTGGCTGACCATGTGATAAGAAACAGAACTATTTATTTTAACCCTGCAACTAACAGATTGAGTGTAAATAATTTGATACTCCACCTGTATGTTATAGGTAGTTTTTGGATTACCGAACCCTTTTAGATAGTTGTCAATTTATGTTTTCAGATCAGAACGATCCACATTCAGTGGTCATTTTAACATCTGAAAACCCTGTAGCCAAGCACAGCAAAACACCACATAATACCATTTGCGAATTAATCTTGCAGAAACATGTAATTTTAGTAAATACGCAAAGGCTTATACTTATTATAGAAATATAAGCTAACGCGGTACAGTGTTTAATTTGGAGATTCGAAAATATTTCTGTAGGCACATAATTATTCAAAACTTATTTGTTTAAGTATCTGCCATTGTGAACATGCTTAATAGTTGACTAACTACCTGAAAACTAATATCTAGAACTAGCCTAAACAAAAATTAAGGTAGACTTAAAAAAAATGCAAGAGGCAAAGTTTAGTTTTAACTACTTGTTTAATTAAAATAATTCCTTTCCATTTTTTTTTTGTAATTAACATTTATAAATTATTTTGATCATTTTTGTGTATGACTAATTTATTTTTATATATTAAATTTATTTCACATTTAAAAAGAAAAAAATATGCTTATAACAAACTACAGTTTAATTAATGAGAATAAAATTCTCATTATAAGAAAGTACAGATTATTTAAAATTAATTTACTGAAACTAAGGTGTTATTTATTTACATTGAATTAACAATTTGGATTACTTAAATTCGCAATAAATAAAACAATTACTATATAAAAAACAACTTGAACAGTTAAACAGTTCATCAAAGTTACTCCGTCTGCATTAGCAGCAATTTGCAAAACAGTCGGACGTTAAACCAAAAAAAAAAATCAAAGTTACTAAAAGAAGACCATTCCCAACTTAGCAATTTTTCAAATGTTTAACAATAATAGCCAAGGGTTAGCTGTGGGTTAACGCCGAACTAAAAATGGGTCTAAACTTCTAAAACCATAATTAGACAAACCTTACAACAATGTTTATACCAAACTTTGTTTTGTTCGTAATATTAAATCCACGCAATTGAATTATTTATTTGAAAAGTTATAATTATCATCTACATTAATCGTAGGGTGCGAAATAAATGTAATTTACATCGTTTTAATTTTTGTACAAATATAAACTTTTATAAGTAATAAAACATACAAGGTGTGGCTATTAAATAACAAGACTTACAATGTAAAAAAATTTATTTTAATTTCATACATAGTCACTTATTGTCACCTTCAATATACACTCCTTCTCTATCTCTACAATGCTCCATACAAATTTTCCAGTGTTGGAAACAGTGCTGGAAGTCATCTTCTGTCAGCTCCTTCAGGATACGTGTCGTTTTCTCTTTTACAGCTTCCACAGACTCAAATCTTGTCCCTTTTAATGGAAATTTCACCTTAGGGAACAGGTAGAAGATAATAACATGTGATGAAACGTGGTTTTTTACTTATGATCTGGAAATGAAGTGCCAATCCATGCACTGGAAGAGCCGAACTTCACTGAGAGCCAACAAAGCTCAAATGAGCAAGTCAAAATTTAAAGCAATGATGATTGTTTTTTATTGATATCCATGTGATTGTGTACCTTCACTGGGTTCTGAAGGTCAAACAATTAATCAGTATTACTACCTTGAGGTACTTTCTAAACTACATCAAAGAGTAAGGAAAAAATGCTCCAAAATGTGGAAGGACACATCATGGGTTCTCCACCAAGACAATGCGCCAGCTCATTCCGCATTATCTGTCAAGAGGTTCCTAGCCAAGTATAGCATCTCAGTGTTAGAACATCCACCTTATTCACCAGATCTTGCACCATGTGACTTTTACCTGTTCCCTGAGGTGAAATCTGTATTAAAAGGGGCAAGATTTGAGTCTGTGGAAGCTGTAAAAGAGAAAGTGGCACGTGTAATGAAGGAGCTGACAGAAGATGACTTCTAGCACTGTTTCCAACAATGGAAAATTCGTATGGAGCGTTGTAGGGATAGAGAAGGAGTGTGTATTGAAGGTGACAATAAGTGATTATGTATGAAATTAAAATAACATTTTTTTACAACGTCAGTCTTGTTATTTAATAGCCACACCTTGTTGGTGGAGTAGTCCTGGACTAGATATTACAGGTGAAGTACATTTTTTGAGTGTAAAGGTGAAGTAAACTTTAAAATACGGTATAAGATTCAAATCAACAGGAGTAGTTGGAAAGGAGACATTGATCGACTGGTGGGAATGGGGAGGTGAGGAAATGGTAAAGTACACAGCAACTTCCCACCCACCTAAATTTATCATGCGTATGATAGTATAGTTTATGTTGTGTAGGTCTAATATTGTTTCTATTCCATGTTGTTTCCTTTGGTTTATACTGAAACTCTCCCTCTTTCCAGAGAGTGAGAGAGATCTAGAGACCTCTCTTTTGGTTATCCACAGCTAAAGGCCAAGTGAATTGCTGTGAGCGCTGGACTACGCATGCGCATACTTGACTTTGACCCCGCATACCCCTCCGACCTACAGTAAGATGTTCATGCGTATTAGCTATCCGTTTTCAGACACCCCTCGGCCAGCTACACCCGAAGGAATTTAACCTCTTGAAGCACATCGACACATATGTGGACATTAACACCACAGCACATATAACACAACAGCTTGGAAATTTTTAAATACTTTTAACGCCCAATTGGCACATATGTTAAGGGCCGTTGAATAAGGGGAAAAAAAGAAGAGACCCTGAACATATAACATAATAATGCCCCTGACATATGTTGCCAAAAACCTTTGCACTGCTCTCTTGTCGCATCATCAACTGTTATTCATAATATATTGCACGGTTTTCAGAGCGAGATTATGATTTTTTTTCTAATTTGTGTACGTTGCAACCTTTTCAATTCTGAACAATAAGCAACCCCACGACCCAATGAGATGAAGATAACGTGTATGACGTGTACATGAGACTGTGTAGTCTTGTACAGACCCAGGCCGACCATTCCTGAGCAAGTATGGCTAATTGAACCCCAACCATCAAAGTAAACTGGTAACCACCGTCTAGTATTCAAATCCAAGTAACTACCTTTACTTGGATTTGAACCAGGAACCAACATCTCTGAAAATCAGCTTTTAAACAGCTGACTCGTGGCGACGACTTTACCTCTAGACCAACCCGGTGGGTCAAGATTATGATTGATTTTCAAAATTAACTTGTCCCTCAAGAGGTTAAGCAGCCTAGTGGCTCTGAAGCGCGACCTAGGAACCCACAACCCCTGAGAGGCCAACCCAAATGAGTGGGTGCAGTCACGTCCGCAGGGCGCCCCACTCCCCTCAGTACTTGTGTAAACGTTGGACGAGTCACCGTTGAGCTCATTACGCAGCTAATGCTTTGCACGTGGCTCTACCACACATGGATGTACTACGAATAGCACACGGAGGTGCTACAGCCAGCGCCCGTTACATCAAAGCAGTTGAGGATTGGGTAGCTAAACTGCAGTTCTATGGGCACGCTCTGTATGGTCTGGGGCATGCCCCCCTCTGACCTACAGTTAGATGTACAGTCAGAGTGTTGTTGAAAATTGACAACACCCATTGTATTTTGTAGGCATGCTGTTCCACTGTTCATTACATACGCTGTACTATTGCAGTACATACAAGACTATACTAATGCAGACGCATGTTTTACCCAGCGCTCTCCTTGCGAAAATCAGGCTACAGTATAGTCACTTGAGTCACGAGTTTGCCCTTGTTTGCAACGAGGTGTAAAGGGGGAACAGCATCAGTGGGCATGCGCGACTGTTTTAATTTTAGTACAGAAACATAACAACTTACACTATACCCAGAGCATAGCCTATAAAGTATATTGCGGAACCTTTTGTAGGTTAATGGTACGAATAACTGTTTGTTATCGTAAATAGAAATGTTAGTTTCTTGAAAATGTGGGCAGACTATTCACAGTGCTGAATGAAATCTAATATGCAAAGTAATAAAATGCTGTTAAGTTGGAAGTAAACAAAAATGCCTTTCAATGCCTCATAACAAAAGCCATGAGCGAGTGGCTAACTACTGTGATGTTTCTCTTTCCACAATTTGAAAAATAAAGAAGGAAATTAAAGATGTGAAGAAGCTATTCTTCAACAGTTTTGTTGACACCTGGTAAAAAAAAAGAAGCAGTTAGGTAGACTAGTGAGACTGATAGTGAAGATGCCGGTGACAGCGATAATAAAGAAGGCGATTCATTCGTAGAAAATTTTGTTCCAATGGAATAAGGTAGCTGGTAATTACAGTAAATCAAACATTTCTAGTTATGTAATTGAGCTATAGGCAATATTACAGGACAGATTTATTTCTTATAAGGTATATGAAGAAAATTTTCTCGGATCAAACCACAGCTTACAATATGTATGTAGAAACTGCACGGTAATGAAATGTACGAGTAGTTTTGCACTGTTGCGGTTGGCAGAACTGTCATATTTTCACTTCCCTTCCTCATAGCCCATCCATACGCAAAAGGCAATCTCGTGACTTCAGTATCTATATGTATTTTCTTTCTGTTTAAACAGATTGTATCTATTGTGAAAAAAAGAATAATTCACTTTTATGGTGTTTTCTTTGTTTCAGTAAACAGCTAAATCTAAATAACAAGTTTAATGAGCAATTTGATGAAAAATTGAAATTTTTTCGAGATGTATTCGAAAAGAAGATCACACTGAAACAAATAATCACTAAAGAAGTGATTATTAACAATAACAACGATAAAGTACTGCATTGTCCGTTATGTTTAACACGTTTTTTAAAAACTGAAAACAACTTTGTACGCCATGTTAAAACTCATATACTTTTGTGTTGTTTCAAATGCAAAAGATTTTGTAGAGACCGTGGGAATTTTGACAGACATGTGACCAAATGCAATGTAACAGATTTTAAATGCCTTCTTTGTAAAAATAAAACATTCAATGTTCTGACCAAGTATACGGAACATGTCAAACACCATATGGACGGAAAAATATGCTACCATTGCGATGAATACATAACTACTCGTGAAGTTGGCAACCATATATTTAAAATGCACAAAAATTTAATAAAAACTAAACTATGTGAAATATGTGGAAAAAAAGTACAAAAAAATAACATTCTCCAACATATGAATTCACATCATCCAAAACACATAAATTCCAGGTCGAAATTATGTCCTCACTGCGGAGAGATGTTCCTAGTAAAACATTTTCATTCATGTTTTAAGAAATACGAAAATGAAAAAGAAGAATTTATTTGTGATTATTGTTTGAAAGTATTTTCAAAAAAACCCATTTTAATTACTCACATTCAAGTTCATATGAATGAAAAATCATTTTCTTGTAAATTTTGCGGTAAAAAATTTAATAGATACGGTTCATTGTGGAAACATAAGAGTGATATGCATTCTTTAGAACGGAGATATCTGTGTACTGAGGGTGATTGTAATTCATCATTTACGTTCAAATCTGGTTTGAAAACTCACTTGAAGACTGTACATTCAATAAATAATTAATACTAGGTGACCTGTGCGGGAAAACCTGCACAAAAGTGTAAATTTGTTTTTATAGAACTTCTCTGTAAACAACATTTTTTGTTTTATTGTACTACTGGTTCATTGAATCTTCTTCTGTCCTCATTCGGCTCATGATGGAACTTCATAAAAAAATTGTATAGTGGCAGGCGATTTTCAGTTCGTGCAATTGCCTCTTCATATTTTACCATGTCTCACAGTTTCTTATTGCTTTGAGCATACGGATTGACAGCAGTCATAACTGCTCCAATTTTTTCTAAAATCTCATTATTTAATTCCACATAAAAACAAAACCAAAATATAGCAGATCGAACTGTATACAAATTTACAACAACTACGTTGGAAATTCCAAAGCGATCTGACCGTGACACTGCCAATGCGTTGGTAGGCCTATACTTTAGTTCGTTGAACTTGCCCCACTCCAAACTGAAATAGCTGTGCGAAATGTGGGAGGGATAGATAGAGAAAGAGAGAGGCCTATACTTCAGTTCGTTGAACTTGCCCCCTCTCCAATCTATTTTAGACCTCCTATTTTACGGTCATAAATTGAAATATTTGATTTTGGATAAATTTCTGCAAATCTACTCGAACAGACGATTCATTTGAGCCCACTTCGGGGAAAATCGGTGAAGGTTCAGGTGGTTAAAATCGTGTTGAAAAAAAAGCTGCTCGCTATTAATATATAGATATCAATGTGATTTCATTTTTGTGTACTGTATTGTGACACTTATCGCTAAGGTCCGTTTCGGGATCTAGGTTATTAAATAATTAATACACTCTAAAGTTTACAATTACAAATATTTATTACACTAACAGATTTACAAAATAAACAATAAACTAATTATATTGAAGTAATCTGCCCATAACGGACAGGTGGAGTGTCAAATTATTTACACTCACTCTGTTCGTTGCAGGGCTAAAATAAATAGTTCTGTTTCTTATCACATGGTCAGCCAATTAAATGACTGAATCATTTAAGAACAGAAGAGGTAGAGGTGTAAAAGACACTAATCAGAGTTACCTCCTCTGAAAGTAATGAATTTCATTATACAGCCAGACCCTGTGGTGAATGAAGTGAAGGTGTCGTTTGCAGAGTGGAAAATATGTGCTTTTCAGAGGGCCCGGCATGCTGATAAGCATACTTTTCCACTCGGTGAGGAAGGCAATGGTAAACCACCTCACTCCTTGTTTTACTTAGTAAAACCTCAACAGGTTCAAACCAGCCTTTTGGCTGATGACCTAAACAACAATTATTGAAGTAATACAATAAATAACTTAATAATTTACTTAAAATAAATAATAAAAATTTTCTAAATAAATTCTTCTTCTTCTTCTCCTCCTCCTTCTTCTCCTCCTCCTCCTTCTTCTTCTTCTTCTTCTTCTTCTTCATTCTTCATTGTCATCCTCCTCCTCCTTCTTTTTCTTCTTCTTCTTCATTCTTCATTGTCATCCTCCTCCTCCTCCTCCTCCTTCTTCACATTGTTTATTCCAGCTTCTATCCATCTTCTTCATGGTCTACTCTATGACCGTTTTCCTTACGGATGGTATTGTAAGGCCAGTAGCGGATACCGATCTGGCATGCAGCTTACATGTTGTAACCACCTCTCCCAATATCGTTCCCTCTGCCTCACAGTTTCTGTTCTACCCAAATCATTATGGTTTGTTTCACTCCTGATGTGATCCCTAAGGG
Organism: Catonia carolina; assembly: GCA_035578175.1. Lineage (NCBI taxonomy): Eukaryota > Metazoa > Arthropoda > Insecta > Hemiptera > Achilidae > Catonia > Catonia carolina. The sequence continues at coordinate 29,142,465 of JAQMRL010000011.1, forward strand.
TTGTTCCTCTCACCGATCTCAAAAAACGCATCTCGGCTGCTTCCAACTTCCTAACCTCAAATTTTCTTAGGACCCATTTTTCACTACCGTTCAACAAAAGAGTCAGTGTCATTACATCATACAGCCTCAACTGTGTTTTTTTCAGGCCCTTGCTTTAAATGTTCTATTTATGTAACTGCAAACATGTTACAATCTAGAATTTTTCGTCATTACATCAAATTCGCCTTCATATGTCATATCGCAACCCAAGTAGGCCTACTTAAAATGTGAAACCTGCTCCAAGACTCTGTTCTCCAGTACTATCTTCCGATTTATTTTCCTTTTTAATCAATTTTCACATTCAATTTTCTTATTTTTGGATTTTAAAACTAAGTTATCATTGTGCAAGCGTTTAGCAGTAATATCTGTTATCATATTTTTTTTCATACCAGTATCTAGCTCAGTAATATCTGAAAAAACAACTATAAATGTACTACATACGGTATGCATGCAAATTAAACTTAAGTAACTTATTATATTAGCCTATAAAAGAGGCTATGTACATGCAAACATATATATATATATATATATATTTTAAATTCAGCACACAGTACAACATGTTTAAAAAATTGATATATATATATATATATTATTTTATTAAACATCCTATGTAGGATTTTTAAACAGCCGTATTATTTAAAATTGAAATATATATTTTCTAACCACCAGAATACGGTAACATAAAACACTTACCAAAAAAAACGGTTTACAGAACACTATTCTAACTATAAAAAAGGAAATCGAAAATTCTCCAATGTAACTGAACACATGATAAAAAATAAACATAATATGTCGAATATAAAAAATAATCTAGAAATATCAGAAATAAATAACAAACAAAATGAAATTGAAATTTTGGAAAAATATTATATTTATAAATATAATAGCAGGGAAAAATTAATGAACACACAAATTGAATACGACAATCAACTGATTAAGTTGGCAAGACTGTTTTAAATACAAGAATCGACTATTCCTTATCTACCATGGTAGGAGCAGGAAGTTTTAAATTTTGACTTGTAATAAATGTTAATTTACTGAAGATTTGTACAAGATACACGAAAGCGCTATAAACATTGGTAAGTGTTTTATGTTACCGTATTCTGGTGGTTAGAAAATATATATTTCAATATATATATATATATATATATATATGTTAAATAAAATATAATTTGCCAGAAGGTATGAATTTATTTATTCACTTTGACTTATTAAAACAGAATATTCAAATGTAAAAAATTGAACATGTATGAGTTTTATTTTATATACGAGGTGTAGCTATTAAATACCGAGACTAACATGTAAAAACTTTTATTTTAATTTTATACATAATCACTTATTGTCACCTTCAATTTACACTCCTTCTCTATCCGTAGAATGCTCCATACGAATTTTCCATTGTTGGAAACAGTGCTGGAAGTAATCTTCTGTCAGCTCCTTCAGGACACATGCCACTTTCTCTTTTACAGCTTCCACAGACTCAAATCTTGTCCCTTTTAATGCAGATTTCATTTTAGGGAACAGGTAAAAGTCACATGGTGCAAGATCTCGTGAATAAGGTGGATGTTCTAACACTGAGATGCTGTACTTGACTAGGAACCTCTTGACAGATAACGCAGAATGAGCTGGTGCATTGTCTTGGTGGAGAACCCATGATTTATCCTTCCACATTTCAGGGCATTTTTTTCTTACTCTTTGACTCAAAGTAGTAATATTGATTAATTTTTTGACCTTCAGGAACCCAGTGAAGGTACACAATCCCATGGATATAAAAAAAAACAATCATCATTGCTTTAAATTTTGACTTGCTCATTCGAGCTTTTTTGGTTCTCGGTAAAGTTTGGCTCTTCCAGTGCATGGATTGGCGCTTTGTTTCTGGATCATAAGTAAAAAACCACGTTTCATCATATGTTATTATCTTCTACCTGTTCCCTAATGTGAAATCTGCATTAAAAAACACAAGATTTGAGTCTGTGGAAGCTGTAAAAGAGAAACAGCATGTGTCCTGAAGGAGCTGACAGAAGATGACTTCCAGCACTGTTTCCAAAAATGGAAAATTCGCATGGAGCATTGTAGGGATAGAGAAGGAGTGTATATTGAAGGTGACAATAAGTGATTATGTATAAAATAAAAATAAAATTTTTCATGTCAGTATTGTTATTTAATAGCCACACCTCGTACAAGTTAAAAAATCTGGTGTGAAATACTCACACGACTTTCTCTTGGCAATGCAATAATTAAAAATAAACCTAACATTAGTAAAAAAACATTAGAAATAAACAAAAAACTAACCTCAATAAACATAACCTAATTTTAATCATGAGTGAAAGAAGCAAAATAAAAATCAAACTCAGTTTGGCTTAAAAATACGGAAAATCACTATTTCACGCTAAACTAGGCTCTTTAGAAAAAAATGCTTTATATTAAAGTTGTAGATCTTTTAATTTCCTATAAATTTCATTAAATTCACTTTTGTCATAAAATGCATACTAAGGCCGAAATCTTAAAAACATTGATTTTTCACACGTTTTCGTGAGAAAAAAACAGAAAATTGCTAATTACCACTAAACTAAGCGTAACACAAAATAATGTTTGAAATAAAAGTTGTAGGATTTTAAATTCTCTACAACTTTTATTATATTATGTTTGCGCTAAAATGCATAATAAGCCATAAGCTTAAAAACAACAATTTTTTACGTGAAAACAGCCTCACCAAGAATTTCAGCAAACATGGCGCCTATCCTATCTTGTAGAGCATAAGAAACTAAGTATATGAGGCGATTTTTAAAAAAATCTTAGGACCAGTTTTTGAGAAAATCGCAAAAAAGTGAAAAATGACACGAATAAACTACTACTTTCGTTTGACCGATTTTGATGAAAATGGTTTTGTCGGGTCCGTTAATGGTATGTAACTTAAGTTTCAAGTTTCAAGTTTGTACAATGTTCCGTTCTTGAGATATTTTGTATACACACACACTGACCAATCGCTAAAAACATGTTTTTTGGGTTCAGGGGGTCTGAAAAGTGTAGATCTGGTGAAAACTAGATTTCTTAAAATCGACATGAAAACAATACTTTCCTTCCTATATATTCATATAGGATATGTTCATATTCATGCCCATAACAGACAGATGGAGTGTAAAATTATTTACACTCAATCTGTTTGTTGCAGGGCTAAAATAAATAGTTCTGTTCTTATCACATGGTCAGCCAATTAAATGACTGAATCATTTAAGAACAGAAGAGGTAGAGGTGTAAAAGACGCTAATCAGAGTTATCTCCTCTGAAAGTAATGAATTTCATTATACAGCCAGACCCTGTGGTGAATGAAGTGAAGGTGTCGTTTGCAGAGTGGAAAATATGTGCTTTTCAGAGGGCCCAGCATGCTGATAAGCGTACTTTTCCACTCGGTGAGGAAGGTAAAGGTAAACCACCTTACTCCTAGTTTTACTTAGTAAAACCTCTACAGGTTCAAACCAGCCTTTCGGCTGATGACCTAAACAACAACAACATATTCATATAGGCAAGATAAAGTAAAAGTAGTGTTGACAATAAACATAGTGTGGATTACGAATCCGAAAACTGTTTGTAGCTATCTCTTGTAGTTTCTGACATCTGGGTGTGACAGACAGACATATGAAAATGATATTTTTATGACAATTTTTAAACGTGCCACCAATTAAAAAGCAAGTTCATTGTCACAGATTAGTCATTAAAAAGGTATCTATTTGATGTAAATTACGAGGGTCGTTTGAAAAGTTCATGCAAAGTCAGATATATGGCACTACTGGTGCATATCGAGCATATGTTTAGTTAGTAGCATCTGTCGGAAAAACACATGGGTAGTTTCAGCCAGATCGGTCTATTTCTTTGTGTTTGACATTCGTTTTAATCGAGGAAGTTGAGGGATTTTCAAAAATGGATGAAAAATAATTTCGTGTGAAGTGTTGCAAGGACGGTTTGCAGCTGTTCCAGAAGAATTCGCAGGACTTTAAGCATCGTTTCGTCACTGTGGATGAAACATGGATACATCACTACACTCCTGAGACCAAAGAACAATCTAAACAATGGGTTATGAAGGGGGAATCTGCGCCAGAAAAGGCGAAGACAGTTCCTTCGGCCAGAAAGATTATGGCGACTGTCTTTTGGGATTCACAAGGAATAATCTTCATCGATTATCTGGAAAAGGGTAAAACTATTACAGATGCATATTATTCATCGTTATTGGACCGTTTGAAAACCAAGCTACAAAAAAAACACCCACGATTGCTTCACAAAAAAGTCCTTTTCCATCACGACAACGCACCAGCTCACGCCTCAGCAGTTGTGGTTGCAAAATTAATAGAAATAGGGTTCCAACTTGTTTCACATCCCCCCTATTCTCCAGACTTGGCTCCCTCGGACTACTATTTGTTTCCCAATTTGTAGAAATGGCTAGCGGGAAAAACATTTTATTCAAACTGAAATGAAAAATGACCAAAAACATTGTTTTTTTTGTTTATTGGTTATGGTGATTGGAGGAACGAATGGCTATTTTTCAGACTTGGACAAATCCTATTATTCGGAAGGGATCAACAAACTAGAGCAGCGTTGGACGAAGTGTATAAGCCTAAAAGGAGACTATGTTGAAAAATAAAAAAGGTTTACCCCAAACAATTATGTAGTTTTTATTTTTGCACGGACTTTTCAAACGACCCTCGTATATGGTAGTTATAATTATTAAAGTTATTAGTTAGCATCATAGCAGTAGAATTCATATAAATATTTGTTTTATCTATACTAATATATTAAAAAAGAAACGTCAGTTTGTTTGGTTGTATGAGGTAATCTCAGAAACTACTGAACTGATTTAAAAAAATTTTTCATTGTTGCATAGCTTAGAGCTTTCTGATCAATATAGGTTTTTTTGCAACTTAAAGTAACTTTAATTAAGTGAGTTATGCAACTTAAACTGTGACGATGTCGCAGGCATGATTTATCGGGTGCATAGCATTTTTATTTTTTCTAAGTCCTCTGAATGGTGTATTTTTTGGGCTAGAAGCACGACTCAAATTTATGTTTCATAGAAAAATGTGAAGAATAACATTCGATTCCAAAAACATTAAAATTCGGAATTATTCAAAATTTTTATTTTACTACTGTATTTCATATATTTGTTTTCATTCGACAGGTAGTGAATGAATCATATATTTCCAATTACTCTGCGTACCTCACCCATGTATTACTGTATTTTATCTCGGCCATGTATCAACTGTCTCTTTCTTTTCCATCGCTATTCTTCTATGCATTCTATTCAATTCTGTTAAATTGTAGGGACAAACATTTAAAACGGTGGGCATCGAATTGAGGCAAGAGTGCTTACTTCACTCATGGACAACTTTATGTTGGACTTTCTAGAGCTGGAAGTGCAGAAAAACAATGTTTATTTTGCTGCCACAGGGCAACAAAACCACAAATATTGTATATAGAGAGGTTTTTAAATAATTTAATGAGGCCTACATTACCTGCTGTGAAGCGAAGCGAGCAGGGATTGCTAGTGTAATATAAAAAAATTTTTAATTTACCTTATACTGCTTTTAAAAATTCTTCTACGAGTACTTTCGCGGTGGGCACCGCTTCTTCAAGTAATGATAATAAAAATTCTAGAATATTATGAAGATTGCATCTTCGTTTGTCAGTGGTTTGAATCAAACTGAATATAAAATGGAAAAATCTACTGCTATTGCTATCTGTGTCATAAAATTGAACTAAATTTATTATATAATAATTTATGATAGATTTTAACCAACTATCATTGTCAAACTGCAACTGTTAATTTATCAAATTATTATTATTATTATTATTATACACGTTGTAGACCCTTATGGATCACGTGAAGCTTCTACGGTTCTTCCTGCGGGTTCTCCATGACATCTGCATCTTCTCACTCATGGCTCTCTTCCTCTCCTCTGTCCACGTAGTGCCGGTCTTCTTGGATCTGATATCTGGCTGCACTTCCCACTTGTCTATTCTTTTTCTATACGTATTGCGGTCTGTCGCATCTTTAGAAGTGAGTTGAGCGTTGTCAAGGTCTCTTCTTACTTGTTCGGCCCATGTCATGCCTTTAAGATTTTCTGTAGCAATAAGAATCTGGTGGGTAAGTCTGTGTTCAGGAAGTCGTTGTGTGTGTCCATAGAATTTAAGTCGTCTTTTTCTAATGTCTGCTGAAATGTTTGAAATTTTCTCTGTGGTTCTGTTGGTTTGTAGCCGGTATCCATCGTCAGTTTTTCATGGTCCAAGTATTTTCCTGATGATTTTACGTTCTTCTTTTTTCAGGTTTTGTAGCAGAGTCTTATTGTGAAGTGACAATGTTTCTGCTGCGTATAGCACCTCGGGTTTGAGGACTGAGTTATAGTGTCTGATTTTTGCATTTGTGGAAATGCACTTTTTGTTATAAAGTTTGTGTGTTCGTCTGTAAGCCCTCTTCAGTTTCTGTGTTCGAGTTTCCTGTGACTTTTTCTCCAGTCCAGTAGGTTCTAAAATTTCTCCCAGGTATTTATATTTATTGTCATTTATTTCCAGAACAGTAATATCTTCTAATGTAGAAAATCTATGGTTATTTAATTGAACATGTTCTGCATAATTAGATTTTTGTTTTCCACATTTTATTATATAGTACGCTACTAAATATCTTGGTTGAACAAATTGATAAAGTTCCATGATGTAGTAATTAATATGTGAAAAAGAATCTGAGTAGGTCTGTACGTGTCCATGCAAACTAAAATATACTATTGTCGTCATTGTTCGTTAATAGATGTATGTACGAAGGTATCCAGTGAATAGAAGTTACTTATTAACAGGTACGAATAATTAACGCTAACTTTAATTACGATTGTATTCAAAGTTAAAATATTGATCTACATTTCGGTTTTATTCCATAAGTACTAACTATGCTTAAGAACGGAGTGTACCTAAAAAATACAAATTTTTTACCCCCTGACAGAAAATAGGTGTGGTTTTGGTTTAAAGTGTTATTTGTCTGTGGCATTGTAGCTCCCAAATGAATGAGCCAATTTTGATTTAGTTTTTACTTTCTCTTGCTTATATGAATGTATAGGTAGGAAAGTATTGTTTTCATGTCAATTTTTTAAAATCGAGTTTTTACCAGATATACATGTTTTCATTCAAAAATAAATCTTTATAATGCATCCTGCAGTTTGAAATTAATTCTATTTTATATAATAAATTTCACTTACCTTCCTTTATAACTGCGTCAACTTTTATTTTCACTTACACGTGTTTCGGTGGATCCACCATCATCAGAGTAAATAACATATACTAAAAACTAATAACATATACATATTGAAACTAAAAACTTTATTTATTAAAAATCTATAGAAGATGATACATCTCCAGTTTTATACAAATGACTGAAGATGTATCATCTTCTATAGATTTTTAATAAATAAAGTTTTTAGTTTCAATTATATGTTATTTACTCTGATGATGGTGGATCCACCGAAATATGTGTAAGTGAAAATAAAAGTTGACGCAGTTAAAAAGGAAGGTTAGTGAAATTTATTATATAAATTCATTATATAAAATACATGTTTTCAGACCCACTGAACCCAAAAAAACATGTTTTTAGCGATTGATCTGTAGGATGCATGTGTGTGTGTGTGTGTGTGTGTGTGTGTGTGTGTGTGTATGTGAACAGAATATCTGAAGAATGGAACATTGTACGAAGTTGAAACTTGAAATTTAAGTTAGGTACTACTACAGGACTCGACACAAACATTTTCATCAAAATCGGTCAACCAAAAGTAGTAGTTTATTCGTGTAATTTTTCACTTTTTTGTGATTTTCTCAGAAACTGTTCATATAATTTTTTTAAAAAATCGCCTCATTTACTACATTTGTTATGCTCTACATGATAGGGTAGGCGCCATGTCTGCTAAAATTCGTGGGGAGGCAGTTCTCTTGAAGAAAAAATTTTTTTTTTAAGATTGCGACTTTAATATGCATTTTAGCGCAAAAATGAACGTAATAAACGTAGTATGTAGGCAATTTAAAAATCTACAACTTTTATTTCAAACATTTCTTTATATAAGAAATTCTTAGTTTAGCAAAAATTAGTGATATTCTGTTTTTTTCATGAAAAAATTTAAAAAATGGGTATTTTAAGATTTCAGCCTTAGTATGTATTTTATGACAAAAGTGAATATAGCCTAATAAAATGTGTAGGAAATTGAAACATCTGCACTTTTATTATAAACATTTTTCTCTACAGAGCCTAGTTTTGCATGAAAGAGTGATTTTCCGTTTTAGCCTAACGTTGGTTTGGTAAGGTAGGATTTCATTTTGCATCATTCACTCATGATTAAAATAAGTTTATATTTTATGAGGATAGTTTTTTTATTTACTGGTGTATACCATAACCGAAATCAATAAAACATTCAATATCAATTTCACTTACACATGAGTAGACTGTATATCTAAACTAAACACAAAATAAGAGAAAATTTATGTAGTACGCGAAGATATACTACCGAACCAAATGCATACAATGGGCTGAATACACCTAGAATGTCTATTATTTACAAACGCTTGAAGACATTTCCAATAACCCTATGATGTAACTAGGTAGTGAAATGTGTTGGTAATTACGGACATGCAGAAAAATTACCTCTTTCATTTCCTTATATGTCTCATTCATTCTAAACGTAACCGAACTGTACCAGATCTTTTATTGGTACATTTCTAAAATCCGGACTACTTGATAATCCGAACGGGTTTCAGTCCGGATTATCAATGTTCTACTGTAATTGGTCCCATAACAGTAATTACCCATAACAGGCAGGTTGAGTGTTAAATTATTTACAATCGATCTCCTAGTTCCGGGGCTACATAAATAGTTCTATTTCTTATCACATGGTCAGCAAATTAAATGACTGAATCATTTAAGACAGAAGAGGTAGAGGTGTAAAAGACACTAGTCACATTTATCTCCTCTGAAAGTAATGAATTTTATTATACAGCCATACCTTATGTTGAATTAAGTCCAGGTGTCAATTGCAGGGTGGGAAATATGTGCTTTTCATTGTGCGGTTCCAAACTCCGTGTAGTTGCGGAGTGAAGGGTTCGAATGAATGAGTGACGCATGCTGGGAGAACGATTGTTGTATTACTCTGACACAAAACATTCATTTTCAAACTTTCCATATTTAACATGTTTGTTTGTATTTATTACATTCATTTATTTACATATTTTACTATAAATTTATAAGTTAAATATTATGAATCTGACCAAGTTAATAACCCAGTAGGTATTTGTTAAATTAATGCGCCTGATGTTAAGAATATTTTTTTTAGTATAGTTAGTACACGCTACCATTACAAATGCATTAGCTGTGAAACATTATTAACTCATTCATTTTCCCACTACTATAAAAATGCACTGCATTCCTTCCAACTACATGGAACTGGGACTTGAGCAATACTTTTCCACTCAGTGACTGAGTAAACCACCTCACTCCTCGTTTTACTTAGTCTAGAGCAGTGATTTTCAACCTTTTTTGCTCCGTGCCCCCAAATAGTAAAAATAAATAGTTTTTGACCCCCCCCCCCCCCAATAGTAAGCTGTACTATTAATAATTTAATTTTTACTATAATTATAAATGTAAAATGTTTTTTTAATATTGTATAATCAAACTACACTAATTTTGTATCTTTAAAGAAAATACAGATAGTAAAAAAAAAATGGAATACAACTACAGTATTGCTATTATTTTATAATGCTGCATTTATACTTTTGTATTAGTGACGTGTATGAACATGCATATATGGCATGCACATACATGAGCAATTTACAAGTTCCAACTTGATGTGTATGAGCTCTTTGTTAAGATTCATGATCGACTCATCGAAATGTCTGACGACAAAACGCTACAACTGCAATTTGCATCTGAAGATTTAAATAAGTTGTGGCTTGGTCGACGATATGAATATGGAAATTTAGTCACAGACGCATTGAAAATATTAATACCTTTTTCCACGTCTTATCTTCGTGAAAAAGGGTTTTCCTCTATGGTTGCTCTAATAAGAATTGTATGTTGTCACTCAAGAACAATTCACTTTTATATGTTTCTTACGAAGATCCACGTATGAAGAAAATTTTTAATGAAAAATAAATGCAACCATCACATTAATAATTAATTAATGATTAATTTCTTTTCTTTACAAGTAAGTGTATTTATTACATGTAAAAGTTTTATAAGTAAGTTTATAATAAATGATTTTTTCTCATAAAATGATTAAATGATTTCATTATTGTTTCACGACCCTACCTATAATTTCACCACGACCACCAGGTTGAGAATCACTGCTCTAGATGTTCAAACCAGCCTTTCAGGTGATAACCTAAACAACAAATTCTGTACCTAAGAAGTAAAAGGTGTTAACTCCATTTTGGTGATTTTTCAGAAGAGCCAAAAAGTAGCAATGTTCTTTTTTCATTATTGTATCAAAATTACAGTAGGTGTTAGAAACTTGAAATTTACGCCCAGTTTTTACAAAAAATACTTCTTATCTACAGATTAATTATTTCATAACTTTTGTTGACTTCTATACTCCTTCCCACCTAAACAGGACCTAACATGTTAACCGATTTCTGTGTTTTGTCACTGTTTTATGTTCTACATTAGTGTTAACGCCAATAAAACGTGATTTAAAAAAATTAGCTAAATATCTAGTGCTAACACTATTTTTATAAAGAAGCAGCATTTCATACACAACGTTTGAAAAAAATTCAAGCAAAATTTACTTGACTATCAGTAAAACACATTCAATAACGATTTTACAAAAAATCTTGTACATCAACTACAAAATTGCAGCATTAGAGCATTTATTTTTAATTTTAAAGGCAGTTTTAACTCAATTTTTTCAAAATTGGAGTTAACATTCTTTACCTCTGTGGTACAGATTTGTAATTGGTAATTTCTTCTTCCAGTTAAAATATCATAATTTTTATCAGTAAGTTTGTTAAAATGATAATTTTATACAAGGTGTGGCTATTAAATAACGAGACGGACGTAAAAAATTTAATTTTAATTTTATACATAATCACTTATTTTCACCCTCAATATACACTCCTTCTCTATCCCTACAAAGCTCCATGCGAATTTTCCTTTGTTGGAAACAGTGCTGGAAGATATCTTCTGTCAGCTCCTTCAGAACACGTGCCGCTTTCTCTTTTACAGCTTCCACAGACTCGTGCTGTGGAAGCACGAGTGGAAGCACACAGCTTCCACGTGCTCGCCTCTCATCATGCGATCTTGGGTTCGAATCCCATTCAGCCACGGCATATTTTCATACGTTACAAAAAATCATTTCATCCTTCACCGTCTGCATTAGCAGTAATTGCACAACAGTCGGATGTTAAACCAAAAAAAAAAAAAACAGACTCAAATCTTGTCCTTTTTAATGCAGATTTCACCTTAGAGAACAGGTAGAAGTAACATGGTGCAAGATCTGGTGAATATGGTGGATGTTCTAACACTGAGATGCTGTACTTGGCTAGGAACCTCTTGACAGAATGAGCTGGCGCATTGTCTTGGTGGAGAACCCATGATTTGTCCTTCCACATTTCGGGGCGTTTTTTCCTTACTCTGACGTAGTTTATAAAGTACCTGAAGGTAGTAATATTGATTAATTGTTTGACCATCAGGAATCCAGTGAAGGTACACAATCCCATGAATATAAAAAAAAACAATCATCATTGCTTTAAATTTTGACTAGCTCAATCAAACTTTTTTGGCTTTTGGTGATGTTCGGCTCTTCCAGTGCATGGATTGGCGCTTCATTTCCGGATCATAAGTAAAAACCATGTTTCATCACATGTTATTATCTTCTACCTGTTCCCTAAGGTGAAATCTGCATTAAAAGGGACAAGATTTGCGTCTGTGGAAGCCGTAAAAGAGAAAGCGGCACGTGTCATGAAGGAGCTGACAGAAGATGACTTCCAGCACTGTTTCCAACAATGGAAAATTTGCATGTAGGGTTGTAGGGACAGAGAAGGAGTGTATTTTGAAGGTAACAATAAGCGATTATGTATAAAATAAAAATAAAATTTTTTACAACATCAGTCTCGTTATTTAATAGCGACCCCTCGTATATGCTTTATATGGCATTATATGAAGTAACTTAACAAGTTAAAAAAAATACACAGTAGAAAACATGTTTTATAGATCATGCTTTAATATTTTTAATGTATTCACATTATTTTATTCCAATAAAATACGTCATAAATGTGTGTCGAATAGTTTATCAGAATGTAAATTTCATTCGTATTTCTCATGATCATAATGTACTGGTTGGTATATAGCTTCGATAAAAAATTCTATTCCATTAACGAGAAGATCGTAGTACAAAAATGTTCAAAATTATATTCCTATTTTTTTTATTTATAATTTTATCTATTGAAATTTCGATTTGTTCTTCGCCTCAGTCAGCGTCCGATAATTCTAAATCGAATTATGATTTTCAATCTTCAGAATTACCTAAAACCGTTACATGGAAATTAATAGAAACATACAAACATACACGAGAAGCTACTAAAGAAAATAATTTTGGTCAGGATGGGATATTTACCAAAGGAAAATATTTGAACACTGTAAGTGAACTTTTTGTTGTTTATTATTGTTAAGTTTAAAAAAAATATTAACTAATGTTAAGCGAGTCTACTTTGATAAACACAAAACAATTTTTACTTTCTTTTACCCTATATAAATATATATGGAAAGAAAGTAGATACAATTTTCATGTCGATATTTCAAAATCGAGTTTTCATTGGAAATAGACGTTTTCAGGTCCCCTGAACCCAATAAAATATCTCAAGAACTTGTAGCAGTACAGCTGGAGATAATTTTATATCGATATATCAAAGTTATTTATGTGACAATTTATTGATTTAATTTAATTTATTTACTAGCATGCCCTGTTGCGGCTTCGCATACGAAACATGTGTAATCAGTTTTTTTTTTAAAATGTAAAAGAAATCGTGTAGCTGGTAGCAACTGTATACTCCAACGTACACACACACGCACGCGCGCACACACACACACACACACACACACACACACATCTCTCGTTAGTTTACCTTTCAACTATGTAAACGTTAGTAGGCTACAGTTAAACCTCTAAAGCGACCACCACAATTATTTTAAGAGTAAATTTTGGTCTTTTTGAGAGTTGGTTGTTGAATAGGGGTGGTCGTTAAGAGAAGTTTAACTGTAGTAGCCTGTAGTACCTGCCACAAAAGAAGTCAGTTTTGTTTAAAAATCTCTATTTAAATAAACGATGAACAGAAAAATTTTAATCTTGAATCAAATTAAAACCTGTTCTTTTCTGCGTTGATTCGTCTGACTAAAATTGTTTTATTTAAAAATTTGTTGGAGGTACAGCAATTTACATATAAAAAGTGCCCAATTCATATTAAGTTTTCTGTAGGTGTTTTTACTTTCTCTTGCCTATATGAATATATAGGAAGGAAAGTATTGTTTTCATGTCGATTTTTCGAAATCGAGTTTTCACCGGATCTATACGTTTTCAGACCCCCTGAACCCAAAAAACATGTTTTTAGCGATTGGTCTGTGTGTGTGTGTGTGTGCGTGTGAACAGAATATCTCAAGAACGGAACATCGTACGAACTTGAAACTTGAAACTTAAGTTACATATCACTACCGGACCCGACACGAACATTTTCATTAAAATCGGTGAACCGGAAGTAGTAGTTTATTCGTATAATTTTTCACTTTTTTGCGATTTTCTCAAAAACTAGTCCTACGATTTTTTTAAAAATCGCCTGGTTTACTACATTTTTTATGCTCTACAATATAGGGTAGGCGCCATGTTTGCTGAAATTCTGCTTGAGGCTGTTTTTACGTAAAAACATTTTATTTTTAAGATTGCGGCTTTAATATGCATTTTAGCGCAAAACGTTATATAATAAAAGTTGTAGAGAATGTAAAATTCTACAACTTTTATTTCAAACAATTTTTTGTATAACGCTTAGTTTAGCGGTAATTAGCGATTTTCTGTTTTTTTTCTCACGAAAACGTGAGAAAATCGATTTTTTTAACATTTCGGTCTTAGTATGCATTTTACGACAAAAGTGTATATAATTAAATTTATAGAAAATTAAAAGATCTACAACTTTTGTTTAGAGCATTTTTCTCTACAGAGCCTAGTTTAGCGTGAAAGCGTGATTTTCCGTATTTTTAAGCCAAACTGAGTTCGATTGTCATTTTGCGTCATTCACTCATGATTAAAATAAGGTTATGTTTTTGAGGTTAGTTTTTGTTTATTTCTAATATTTTATTAATAATGTTAGGTTTATTATTAATTATTTGCATTGGCAAGAGAAAGTTGTGTGAGTGTTTCACACCAGATTTTTTAAATGTCTATTATTACTTCATCCAAATTTTACAAAAAAAAAATTGGGCTTTACGTGTGTTATATATCACAGTTTTCTTTATAATATGAATATTTAAAAAGTAAAATGTGATATTCCATTTTAATATGGTGTCCATTTAAAAAACTTCTATTTGGCTCCACGTAAAGATTGGGAAATGATTTGTTAACTGAACCATGCATTTTTACAACAGTATTGTGCCAAGTGTAGTAGACTTTTAAATTTAAATTTAGAAATAAAACAGAAATGGGACTTGAGATTTAAATAGAAAACTGTAAGGGGAGCATGGATCCCTTTCTTACTTAATGTTAACATTTTCCCTGTTTTCTCAGTAACCATCACAAGACAGAGACTTGATTTTTTAAATTTTTTAAAATTTATTTATTTAACATTGCATCAACTGCATCAGTGACGTTGGATAGTAACTGTATGAAGATGAAATTATTTTTTGTAGCGTATCAAAATATATTGTGCATGAGTGGGATTCGAACCCACGACCGTAAGATGAGAGACAAGCTTGTTAGCAACTACGCCAATGCGGTCGGCACTTGATTTTTGTTTTATATAAAAATTTGCACTCTTTTACAACTTTTACGTATAAGATTTTTTTCTTACGACAACAGATTTAATTTCTAGATTTTTTTAAAATTACCATTTTTGGCGTAAAAATTTAACACACATTTTTTTTCTTATTTTATTTTTCAAAATTTTGAAAAACTGAACATGTAAAAGTTACATCTGTAGCTAAAAGTTACACTGTAGCTTCAATAGAAGCTGAGAAAACAGGTCATTTGTGTTAAAAATGAGTATTTGTGAGAAATCGCATTTAAAATAAGACAATAAACACTTTCAATATGTTTTACAACGTAACAACAGTTAACTCACTAGAACTAACCAACAAAATTCAATACAGTAAACACTTTATTGTAAGGTGCTCGCCTCTCATCATGCGGTCATGGGTTCGAATCCCACTCAGGCACGGCATATTTTCATACGTTACAAAAAAATCATTTCATCCTCCATTGTATATAGTTACACCCCAATGTTGTCGCTAATGAACGTTGTAGTTGATGCGACGTTAAATAACTAAATAAAAATAATAAAAAAACTTTATTCTATAAACAAAACCCTCTGGGTTGGTCTAGAGGTAAAGTCGTCGCCAAATTCAGCTGTTTAACAGCTGATTTTCGGAGACGAAGGTTCCTGGTTCAAATCCTAGTAAAGGTAGTTACTTTTATTCGGATTTGAATACTAGACAGTGGTTACCGTTGTACTTTGATGGTTGGGGTTCAATTAACCATACTCTCTCAGGAATGGTCAGCTTGAGTCTGTACAAGACTACACCTCATTTAGACGTCATACACATCATCCTCATCTCATTGGGTCATGGGGTTGCTTGTTGTTTTTTTGCAATTGTTCTCAATTGAACAGATTGCAACGCACACAAATTAGGATTTAAATAAAAATAAATAAAAAAACAAAAGATAGCTGATGATCATTTCCATCCCGTGATTTAAAAAGGAATAAAATATATTGTAAAAAGAAATGTCAATATTTCACTGAAAATTCATTAAATAAACTTGTTTTTCCAGCTGTGGAGTCCTAGAAATAAAATTAAAACAAAAGCATTTCTAGTAGTCGTAAAAACATAAATAATATTTTTTTTTCTTTTTTTTTTTTTTTTTTTGTTTAACATCCGACTGCTCTGCAATTACTGCTAATGCAGACGGTGAATGATGAAATGATTTTTGTAACGTATGAAAAAATGCCGTGCCTGAATGGGATTCGAACCCAAGACCGCATGATGAGAGGCGAGCACGTTACCAACTTTGCCAATGCGGCCGGCATTGGCCACATATTATAAATAATACACCATTTTAACACTTCATAGGTCTTTGGTAAATATACTTACCACTGGTAATAAGGTCAAGTTTATCTAAGAATAAGCTATGTACTTGAACCTTATTGGCATTTAATGGTTTTATAGATGTTCTGTGGTAAGTAGGCTATCCACATATTGAAATTAGTGCGCAGTGGCCATTTGCTTCCTGAGTTGCACAAATGTGGTAAGTGAATCATACCAGCATATACTACCATGTTGTTTTGTTGTTACTTTTGTACAGTGCTTAGAAAATTCAGAATTTTTACAAGAAATCAAGCATTCATGTTAATATAAAGTTAAGTTATTCTACACATTTCTTTTGTAATGTAGTACTACAAGTTGTTTAAATAAGCATTCTTACCACTAAACATAATGTGATACCATATCAATAAACATTCCTTGGTAAGTATACTTACCAGGACTTAACATAAAAAAAAGAAGTATCTTACTGTTCTGGCACTAGAAATACATTAATCAAGTCCCTGTAAAGCAAAATTTAAAATTTTACAACACTGCCCTATAGTAGTACTGCCCTATAAAGGGTTAAAGCCTGAATTTCAAACTACATTATACAAAAAAAAAAACCAAAAATTGTTTATTTTTTAATTTTCTAAATCCGTGCTCCCCTTAAATTGGTTGAGGGCCAGCTGGTCTTCACAGGGGGCTTCTTTCGTGGCGTGCTCTACAGTAGGACTATGTTAGTATAAATTTTAAAAATAGACTGGGCCATGAGGGGGTGGGCGCTACATGACATCATGTTGAACTGTCTACCTGATAGTAGCATCCACTCACGCATGGCCCAGTCTATTTTTCAAAATTCTACCACAAGATTGGCCAATCAATATTTCATGTTATTAATACATTTGTAATAATTTTTTTACGCTGAATAAAACGATAATTTGCTCGTGCCCAACGATTGAGCGATTACCGAGATAGCAAGAGTTCAGAATACGAGGTGTGGCTATTAAATAACGAGACTGATGTCGTAAAAAATTTAATTTTTATTTTTATTTTATACATAATCACTTATTGTCACCTTCAAAGTACACTCCTTCTCTATCCCTACAACGCTCCGTGCGAATTTACCATTGTTGGAAACAGTGCTGGAAGTCATCTTCTGTCAGCTCTTTCAGGACATATGCCGCTTTCTCTTTTACATCTTACACAGACTCAAATCTTGTCCCTTTTAATGCAGATTTCACTTTAGGGAGAAGTCACGTGGTGGAAGATCTGGTGAATAAGGTGGATGTTCTAACACTGAGATGCTGTACTTGGCTCGGAACCTTTTAACAGATAATGCGGAATGAGCTGGTGCATTGTCTTGGTGGAGAACCCATGATTTGTCCTTCCACATTTCGGGATGTTTTTTCCTTACTCTTTGACGTAGTTTATAAAGTACCTGAAGGTAGTAATATTGATTAATTGTTTGACCATCAGGAACCCGGTGAAGATACACAATCCCATGAATATAAAAAAAAACAATCATCATTGCTTTAAATTTTGACTAGCTCAATCAAACTTTTTTGGCTTTTGGTGATGTTCGGCTCTTCCAGTGCATGGATTGGCGCTTCATTTCCGGATCATAAGTAAAAACCACATTTCATCACATGTTATTATCTTCTACCTGTTCCCTAAGGTGAAATCTGCATTAAAAGGGACGTGATTGAACACTCCACCTTGTCTGTTACAGATAGACAAAATCCTATAAAATAAGATTGAAATGTTACAGGAAGAGTTAATAAATAAGAGAGGACTTGATGCTGAAGTGTATGAAGTAAAAACAGAAGATGACTACATCATACGACTGACAAGAATAGTACCACCGAAGAAGATACTGGAAGGATCATTCCCTGTCTACCTACAACATGGGTATTTGGCATCATCTGATCAGTGGGTTTTACGAGGGCGCAATAATGCTTTAGGTATGTATTACTTTTATTACGAAAAAAACCTGGTGTGAAACACTCACACGACTTTCTCTTAACAATGTAAATAGAAAACGAATAACTTACATTTAATCATTAGTAAACTATGTAAAATGAAAAACATAACCAATTTTAATCATGAGTCAATAATGCTAAATGAAACTACCTGTGTTCGACTTAAACTATGGGAAATCACTAATTAACACTGAACTAGGATATGCAGAAATTAATGCTTGAAATAAAAGTAGTACAGTTTACTTTCTCTTATTTCCATGTCGGTATTTCAAAATAAAAAATTGGTGGTTATTTAATGGTGATATTTATGGCAAAAAAACGGAAAGTTCTATGTTTCCGTGGTAAAAATAGTATTTTTAAGTTTGCGATCTTAATATGCATTTTAGGACAAAAGTGTATATAATCAAAGTTGTAAAATATTAAAAAAACCTTAAAACTTTTTTGTCGATATACTATTCTACAATGCTTAGTTTAATGTCAGTTAGTAATTTTTTGTATTTTATAAAAATTGGTAAAAAATTGATTTTTACTTTCTCTTGCCTATATGAATATATAGGAAGGAAAGTATTGTTTTCATGTCGATTTTTCGAAATCGAGTTTTCACCGGATCTATAAGTTTTCAGACCCCCTGAACCCAAAAAACATGTTTTTAGCGATTGGTCTGTGTGTGTGTGTGTGTGTGTGTCTCTGTGTGTGAACAGAATATCTCAAGAACGGAACGTCGTACGAACTTGAAACTTGAAACTTAAGTTACATACCACTACCGGACGCGACACGAACATTTTCATCAAAATCGGTCAACCGGAAGTAGTAGTTTATTCGTATAATTTTTCAGTTTTTTGCGATTTTCTCAAAAACTGGTACTACGATTTTTTTTTAAATCGCCTATTTTACTCAATTTTTTATTCTCTACAAGATAGGGTAGGCGCCATGTTTGCTGAAATTCTCGGTGAGGCTGTTTTTACGTAAAAACGTTGTTTTTTTAAGATTACGGCTTTAATATAAATTTTAGCGCAAAAACTTTATATAATAAAAGTTGTAGAGAATTAAAAATTCTACAACTTTTATTTCAAATATTTTTTTGTATAACGCTTAGTTTAGCGGTAATTTGCGATTTTCTGTTTTTTTTTCTCACGAAAACGTGAGAAAAATCGATTTTTTTAACATTTCGACCTTAGTATGCATTTTACGACAAAAGTGTATATAATTAAATTTATAGAAAATTAAAAGATCTACAACTTTTATTTAAAGCATTTTTCTCTACAGAGCCTAGTTTAGAGAGAAAGAGTGATTTTCCGTATTTCTAAGCCAAACTGAGGTTGATTTTCATTTTGCGTCTTTCACTCATGATTAAAATTAGGTTATGTTTGTTGAGGTTAGTTTTTTGTTTATTTCTTATGTTTTATTACTAATGTTAGGTTTATTGTTAATTATTTGCACTGGCAAGAGAAAGTTGTGTGAGTGTTTCACACCAGATTTTTTAAGATTGCGGTATTAGTATGCGTATTATAGATACTGAAGTCACGAGATTGCCTTTTGCGTATATATGGGCTGTGAGGAAGGAAAGTGAAATATTTGCAGTGCTGCCAACTTCAACAGTGAGACACTACTCGTAAATTTCACTACGGTGCAGTTTCTACATACATTTTGTAAGCTTTAATTTATTCCAAGAAAATGTTTTCTTCATAAACCTTGTAAGAAATAAATATAACCTGTATTCTTCTTCTTATGGTGCCTATCCGGTTCAGATGTTGGCTATCATGATGGCTATTTTGACTTTGGAAACGGCTGCTTTGAAAAGTTGGGTCGTCGACTGGTTGAACCACGTTCTTAGATTGTTCAACCATGAAATCCTTCTTCTACCGGGACCTCTCGCACCATACACCTTTCCTTGCAGAATCTTTTGGAGCAACACGTAACGGTTCTCATTGCGTATAATGTGTCCCAGGTATTGGAGCTTTCGCACTTTCACGATGTCAAGAACCTCTTTATCTTTATTCATCCTTCGAAGAATTTCTACATTGGTGACTTTGTCCCTCCATGATACGCGTAACATTCTTCGATAAAGCCACATTTCAAAGGCTTCAAGCCTCCTGGCTGAGGCCTTAGTGAGCGTCCAAGCTTCCACGCCGTAGAACAGTACAGAGAACACATAACATCGAAGGAGACGCATTTTGATAGCAAGTGTAAGGTTGTGAGTTTTGAAAATTTTTCGCATATTGTTGAAGGCCACTCTGGCTTTTTCTATGCGTATCTTAATTTCTTGCGAGTGACCCCAATCCTCGTTTACATTGCTGCCTAGGTAAGTATACTGCTTAACTCTTTCCAGGGGTAACCTGTATTGCCTATAGCTTAATTATATGACTAGAAATGTTTGATTTACTGTAATAATGAATGAATCGCCTTCTTTACTATTGCTTTCACCGGCGTTTTCATTATCAGTCTCTCTAATATCTACCTAACCGTTTTCTTTTTTTTATTAGGTGTCAACAAAACTATTAAAGAATTGCTTCTTCACGTCCTTAATTTCCTTCTTTATTTATTGAATTGTGGAAAGAGAAACATCACAGTAGTTAGCCGCTCGCTCACTGCTTTTGTTAAGAGGTTCAGATAGGCATTTTGTTTGGCTTCAACTTCACAACATTTTATTAGATTGCATATTAGATTATGTTCAGCACTGTGAATAGTTTGACCACGTTTTCGAGAAACTGACATTCCTGTTTACAATAACAAACAGTTATATTCGTACAGTTAACCTACAAAAAGTAAGTGCGAATAAGAAGTACGTACTAAGTACGAATACCTCGGAACAGTTATTAATGAGGCAAGGGATAACTCACAGGAGATCAAGAGTCGCATTGGTAGGGCTAGGAACATCTTTAGCTCTATGGGTGCGGCTTTCAAAAGTCATGATCTTACTTTGGGCACCAAACTGAGACTTCTGAGGTGCTGTTTTTTCTGTCTTGCTGTATGGAGTGGAGTCCTGGACTCTAACAAAAGAAACGACCAACCGACTAGAAGCCTTCGAACTCTGGCTCTACAGAAGGATTCTGAAAATACCATGGACCCATAAAGTGACCAACGTTGAAGTTCTGCAAAGAATGAAGAAAACCACAGAACTTGTTAATATTGTGAAAGCAAGGAAGCTGCAATATTTGGGTCATATCATGAGGAATTCGCAACGTTATGAACTGTTACAACGCATCCTGCAGGGAAAGATAGATAGCAAGAGGAAGCCCGGTAGGAGAAGAATATCCTGGCTTGGGAACTTGCGAACCTGGTTTGGTAGGAGCTCCATGCAATTGTTCCGGTTGGCAGCGGATAAAGTCAAAATAGCCATGATGGTCGCCCACATCCGTAGCGGATAGGCACTCAAAGAAGAAGAACCTACAAAAGGTTTCACGATGTATTGAAGTAGGCCTGTATGCTCTGGGTATAGTTTATACTAAATTAAAGCAATTGCGCATGCGCACTGATGCTTTTCCCCCTTTACCCCTCGTTGCAAACAAGGGCAAACTCGTGACTCAAGTGATTATACGACAAAAGTGTACATAATTAAAGTTGTAGAAACACCTACAACTTTTATTTGAAGCATTCTATTCTACAGAGCTTAGTTAACGTTAATTAGTGATTTTCAGTAATTTTAAGTTGAATAGAGGTTGATTTTCATTTTGTGTTTTTTTTTTTTTTTTTTTTTTTTTTTTTTTTTTTTTTTTTTTTACTTTTAAGACCACACTGGATCACTTTAAGTTAGTTTAACATTTATTTAGACTACGTTGTTTTCTCTTCTCCCAGTAGGCCTTCATTCTAAGCGATCGGGCCAGTCTCACGTCATCTGATACGACACTCGTTTTATATTGTTTAGTTGGAGGAGGTGCAAATTTAAAGCTTTTAATGATGTTTAATTTTTCGGATTTATTTTGGAGGTCTTCAATTTTTAACCCCAACTCCTCCAGATCTTCATTTATTTCTCTCATCCATACCGGTTTGAGAGCGAGTCCACAACAGAAATTCAATATCTGTTTGACATATCTATTTTCTGGATATCTCAATATGTGACCGAGGTATGATATTCTCTTTTTCCTCATCGTCTCAGTTACTGGATCAATAGTTTTGTAAACTTCACTATTGGGCAAAAGTCTCCAGTGTCCTTCCACTTTGTTTCTCTTACCTATGCAGGTTCTCACTATTTCTCTTTCCTTTTTGACAACTCTGTCAGTGTTAATCTTGGATTTTATTTTAAACAGGGTCTCACTGCAATAGGTAATTTTGGGTTGGACAACTGTTTTATAGTGTTTTAATTTAGATTGAATTGAGAGGCATTTTTTCTTATATGTGTTTTTCACCATCTTATAGGTGCTGTTTATCTTGGCTGATCTTTCAGTCCAATTTATTGCCTCATTATTATTTTTTGTGATTACTTCCCCCAGATAATTAAATTTCTCAACTAATCCCACTTTGTTGTCATTTATCATTATGTGTTTAAATTTGTCCTCTCCTAAATTCATCATTTTAGTTTTTTCATATGATATTTTGAGTCCTATCTTTCCTGCTATATCTTCTAAAGATTTAATTTGGGAAATGGCTCCCTCTGCATTTGTTGCTAGTAGCGCTAGATCGTCTGCAAATCCCAGACAACTAAATCTCAATCCTTTGTTCTTTCTTCCTAATACCACTGTGGGAGGATGGATTCTCTGCCACTCTCTCATTATATACTCTAGTGCACAGTTAAATAGTAATGGAGACAGTCCATCTCCCTGTCTTAATCCTGTTGTGATGTTAAATTCTTTGGATAGTTCTCCTCTAAATCGTATTTTGGATTTGGTATCTTTTAGTGTCAACTGGATTAGTTTGATCAATTTCGGGTGTAATCCCAAATTTCTTAATATTTTCAGCATGGAATTTCTGTGTATACAATCGTAAGCCTTTTTAAAGTCGATGAATGAAATCACCATATTCTTCGATTGTTTCATTTTCTTTTGGTAGTCTATTAGTAGTTTTAAAGTTAAAACTTGATCAGCTCCACATCTCCAAGGTCTGAACCCTGCTTGATAATCTCCCAATTGTTGGTCTAATTGGTCTTTAATTCGATTGTATATTATCCTTGAGAATATCTTGTACGTACAATCTAACAAGGAAATTCCTCTATAATTATCCGGGTTGGTCTTATCTCCTTTCTTGAACAGAGGGCAAATAATTGCTGATGTCCAATGTTCTGGTAATATTTCTGAGTTCCAGATTACACATAAGTTCCGATGTAGTTGGACTTGTGTTTCCTTGGACGCATATTTCCATAGTTCGGTTGTGATTGGATCTTCTCCGCAACTCTTATTGTTCTTCATCTCTGTGATTGCATTTTGTACTTCCATTAGTGTTGGTTCTTGGATGTTTCGCTGTTCCGTCAAAATTGGGGTATTTTCATCAATTTCAAAAAGTTCTGTAGGATCTTCGCAGTTCAACAGTTTATCAAATGAATCTGCCAAGATTTCTGCGTTTTCTTGGTTGTTATGAGCAGTTTTCCCTTGTCTATTTTTCAGTATTAGGGTTGGTGGGGCTTTTATTAAACTTTTATTTGAAGCATTCTATTCTACAGAGCTTAGTTAACGTTAATTAGTGATTTTCAGTAATTTTAAGTTGAATAGAGGTTGATTTTCATTTTGTGTTTTTATAATACTTTGGTATTATAAAAACCCAACATCTGCTGCCGAGATTTAAGCCTTGAATTAAAAACACGTCTCCTAAGATGCTATGTCCTATCCGTACTGTACTATGGGATGGAGGCTTGGACAATGAAGAAGATTGATGACAAGAGACTGGATGAATTTGAAATGTGGCTGTACCGGCGAATTCTGAGGATTTCATGGGTGGAAAAGATGACGAATGTGGAGGTGTTGAGACGTATGCATAAAGAAAGAGAAGTACTATTAACAGTGAAGAAAAGAAAATTATTGTATATGGGACATGTCATGAGGGGAGAAAATATAAAATATTACAAGTGATTGTCCAGGGGAAAATCCAAGGAAAGAGATCCTTGGGAAGAAGACGAAAATCCTGGCTGAAAAACCTAAGAGATTGGTATGGTTGCAGCAACAACGAATTGTTCAGGGCTGTGACATCAAAGATAAAAATCGCTCTGATGATTGCCAACTTTCGAAGCGGAGATGGCACCTGAAGAAGAAGAAGGTACCCAAGATTAAACATAGGTTATATTGATCATTATTTACATTGGGAAGAGAAAGCGTGTGGTTGTTTCACACCAAATTTTTTTATTTAATAAAATTAGCTATAAACACATTTTCCCATAACAGGTAGGTGGATTGTTAAGGTATTAACACTCAATCTGCTAGTTCCAGGGCTACATAAAATAGTTCTGTTTCTTAACACATGGTCAGCTAATTATATGCCTGAAACATTTAAAAACAGAAGAGGTAGAGGTGTAAAAGACACTAGTCACAATTATCTCCTCTGAAAGTAATGAATTTCATTATACAGCAGGATCCTATGGTGAATGAAGTGAAGGTGTCATTTTCAGGGTGGAAAGTAGATGCCTTTCAGAGGTCCTGGGATACTTTTCCAATCAGTGAGGAAGGCAATTGTAAACCACCTCATTCCTCGTTTTACCTATTATAGTAAAGCCTCTAAGGGCTCAAATCGGCCTTTAGGCTGATGACCTAAACAGCACAAAATATTGTAAAATAATAAAAATAAAATTGTTTCTAAATTTTACAGCGTTTATTCTCGCCGATATGGGTATAGATGTTTTCCTGGGAGATCAACGAGGTAATTGTTATTCAAGTTCTGGCCATTCTTCCAAAGAGAAACAATATTGGGATTTCAGGTAATTCGTTTCTCGAACCTATATTTAACAATTTTAATAGAATTGACAATTTTTAATTATTTCGGTGATGAAATCCGAGCTCTCTACTTTTCACTCATGGCAATCTAGAAAACTTCTTTTTACTTTCTCTTGCCTATATGAATACATAGGAAGGAAAGTATTGTTTTCATGTCGATTTTTCGAAATCGAGTTTTCACCGGATCTATACGTTTTCAGACCCCCTGAACCCAAAAAACATGTTTTTAGCGATTGGTCTGTGTGTGTGTGTCTGTGTGTGTGTGTGTGTGTGTGTCTGTGTGTGAACAGAATATCTCAAGAACGGAACATCGTACGAACTTGAAACTTGAAACTTAAGTTACATACCACTACCGGACGCGACACGAACATTTTCATCAAAATCGGTCAACCGGAAGTAGTAGTTTATTCGTATAATTTTTCAGTTTTTTGCGATTTTCTCAAAAACTGGTCCTACGATTTGTTTTAAAATCGCCTATTTTACTCAATTTTTTATTCTCTACAAGATAGGGTAGGCGCCATGTTTGCTGAAATTCTTGGTGAGGCTGTTTTCACGTAAAAACGTTGTTTTTTTAAGATTACGGCTTTAATATAAATTTTAGCGCAAAAACTTATATAATAAAAGTTGTAGAGAATTTAAAAACCTACAACTTTTGTTTCAAACATTTTTTTGTATAACGCTTACTTTAGCGGTAATTTGCGATTTTCTGTTTTTTTTCTCACGAAAACGTGAGAAAAATCGATTTTTTTAACATTTCGGTCTTAGTATGCATTTTACGACAAAAGTGTATATAATTAAATTTATAGAAAATTAAAAGATCTACAACTTTTGTTTAGAGCATTTTTCTCTACAGAGCCTAGTTTAGCGTGAAAGCGTGATTTTCCGTATTTTTAAGCCAAACTGAGTTCGATTGTCATTTTGCGTCATTCACTCATGATTAAAATAAGGTTATGTTTTTGAGGTTAGTTTTTGTTCATTTCTAATGTTTTAATACTAATGTTAGGTTTATTGTTAATTATTTGCATTGGCAAGAGAAAGTTGTGTGAGTGTTTCACACCAGATTTTTTACTTTCTCTTGCCTATATGAATATATAGGAAGGAAAGTATTGTTTTCATGTCGATTTTTCGAAATCGAGTTTTCACCGGATCTATACGTTTTCAGACCCCCTGAACCCAAAAAACATGTTTTTAGCGATTGGTCTCTCTCTGTGTGTGTGTGTGTGTGTGTGTGTGTGTGTGTGAACAGAATATCTCGAGAACGGAACATCGTACGAACTTGAAACTTGAAACCTAAGTTACATACCACTAATGGACGCGACACGAACATTTTCATCAAAATCGGTCAACCGGAAGTAGTAGTTTATTCGTGTCATTTTTAATTTTTTTGCGATTTTCTCAAAAACTGGTCCTACGATTTTTTTAAAAATCGCCTGGTTTACTAATTTTTTTATTCTCTACAAGATAGGGTAGGCGCCATGTTTGCTGAAATTCTTGGTGAGGGTATTTTCTCATAAAAACGTTGTTTTTTTGAAATTACGGCTTTAATATGCATTTTAGCGCAACAATTTATATAATAAAAATTGTAGAGAATTTAAAATCCTACGACACTTTTTATTTCAAACATTTTTTTGTATAACGCTTAGTTTAGCGGTAATTTGCGATTTTCTGTTTTTTTTCTCACGAAAATGTGTGAAAAATTGATTTTTTTAAGATTTCGGCCTTAGTATGCATTTTACGACAAAAGTGTATATAATTAAATTTATAGAAAATAAAAAGATCTACAACTTTTATTGAGAGCATTTTTTCTCCACGGAGCCTAGTTTAGTGAGAAAGAGTGATTTTCCGTATTTTAAGTCAAACTGAGGTCGATTTTCATTTTGGGTCTTTCACTCATGATTAAAATTAGGTTATGTTTATTGACGTTAGTTTTTTGTTTATTTCTAATGTTTTATTACTAATGTTAGGATTATTGTTTATTATTTGCATAGGCAAGAGAAAGTTGTGTGAGTGTTTCACACAAGATTTTTTAGTTTTTTACTTTCTCTTAGCTTATTTATGTAAATATATTAGGAAGTAAATATATTAATAAGGAATATTAGGAAGTAGTATATATAATAAATATATTAGGAAGTAAATATATTAGGAATATATTAGTAAATATATTCTCTTAGCTTATTTATGTAAATATATTAGGAACTGGCCATAACAGACAGGTAGAGTGTCAAATTATTTACACTCAATCTGTTCGTTGCAGGGCTAAAATAAATTGTTCTGATTCTTATCACATGGTCAGCCAATTAAATGACTGAATCATTTAAGAACAGAAGAGGCAGAGGTGTAAAAGACACTAATCAGAGTTATCTTCTCTGAAAGTAATGCATTTTATTATACAACCAGACCCTGCGGTGAATGAAGTGAAGGTGTCATTTGCAGAGTGGAAAATATGTGCTTTTCAGAGGGCCCGGCATGCTGATAAGCGTACTTTTCCACTCAGTGAGGAAGGCAATGGTAAACCACCTCACTTCTCGTTTTACTTAGTAAAACCTCTACAGGTTCAAACCAGCCTTTTGGCTGATGACCTAAACAACAACAACACATATTAGGAAGTAAGTATTGTTTTCTTGTCAATTTTTCGAAATCGAGGTGTCATTGTACAAAGTTCTTTTGTTGGAATGATAGCTATGACCTTTGACAGTGAGGACGCTTGCAAGGACAATTTTTTCCACCGGGTGTAGTCAAAACAATTAGTCACAATAATCTCTTGTTTACTGTGAAACACGTCCTGTTATGTCTTTCTTAATGCGTGCATTGAATTTGGTTCTGATAAATAATTAGAATTCGGTAAAGGAAGCATGCTATACATTATTTCACTTCCTTTTTTTGCATTTACACTAAACGGTTTGAGTTGACGCGTTCCATTTTGTGTTCTGTTTTACATTTTGTTGTTGTTGTACAAGTGAGTGCCTGAGTTATAAAAAAAAATATGGAAACACAAGCTGTTAGGTTTAAACTTGGTAAAAAACTACATTGTCAGGCGCGAGAAATTATTTCAAATGTAAATGGCTTTATGAAAAAATAATCGGAACATTACAAACAAGCGGGTGAATTCGTTATGTCTTCATCAGTGTGATAACAGAACATCGGCAGCTGGTAGAGTTTCTGTGGCTACTGTTAAAAACATCCGCAAAGAAATCAAGAAATTATTTCTGCTAAAGGAGAGGCGTCATTTCGAACTCCAGATTTTGTTAGGCGGGTAGTACATAAATTTTACCAAAGTGAAAAAATGTTGCCTACTTTGGCTACAATTAAAGCAATAGTTAAAAAAAGACATTGATTTTGAAATTTAAAATTAATTGTATATAACTATTTTAGATTTGCGTCTACGATAACAGCTCT
The DNA here is from genome assembly GCA_035578175.1 of Catonia carolina. Classification (NCBI taxonomy): domain Eukaryota; kingdom Metazoa; phylum Arthropoda; class Insecta; order Hemiptera; family Achilidae; genus Catonia; species Catonia carolina. The sequence continues at coordinate 29,171,024 of JAQMRL010000011.1, forward strand.
TCATGATGTGGTTACACGGATTGAAGGAAGCATAAGGGACAAGGAGATTGCCCTGTGTGCCTTTTTAGATGTGGAAGGGGCGTTTAATAACACCCTGTTTACATCAATTGAGAAGGCTGCAAGGAAGAAGGGTGTTCAATCTAGTGTGATTAAATGGGTTGGGTCCGTTCTTAGGAATAGGGAGATACGGACTCGCCTGGGGGGCAAGTCGGTGACTGGTGGGGCGAGAAGGGGTTGTCCGCAGGGTGGGGTGTTGTAACCCCTCCTGTGGTCACTGGTCATTGATGAGCTGCTCATTAAGCTGACGGAGGAGGGGTTCGAGGTGGTCAGTTATGCTGATGACCTGGTGATCCTGGTCAGAGGAAAGTATACGACAACTATCCGGGAGCGTATGCAGGGAGCCCTAAATCTAGTTCACACCTGGTGTGGTCAGGAGGGGCTGCGTATTAACCCGGAAAAAGTGGTTGTTGTTCCTTTTACTAGGAAAAGGAAGATTGCTCTGAATGCCTTGACTCTGGAAGGGGTGGATTTAAACTACTCCCCTGAGGTAAAGTATCTGGGGGTTGTCCTGGATAGTGGCCTAACTTGGAAAGGCCACTTGTCCAGGACCGTTGAGAAGGCTACAAAGGCCTTATGGATATGTAAGAGTCTGTTTGGGAAGACTTGGGGGCTTAGGCCTCGTATGGTAAAATGGGCTTATGTGAGCATCATTTTGCCAATGGTCACGTACGCAGCTTTTGTATGGTGGCCAAGAATTGATCTGAGGACGGCGCAGGATCGGCTGAGGAAGCTGCAGAGACTGGCCTGCCTAGGGATATGTGGTGCAATGTGCACTTGTCCAACGGCTGCTATGGAGGCGATGTTTGATTTGCCTCCTCTTCATATTCAAGTGAAGAAGGAGACGATGAGAACTGCCTTGAGGCTGGAAGGCAAGATCGGGGTCCCATCAGGTGAGATGGGCCACACCGAGATCTTCAAAGAGATTGAGGGGATGGGTGTGGTGGGTGGTCCTCGGGACCGTATGAACAGAGCATACGACTTCTCCGACACACTGAGGGTGGAAATTTTTGATCGTCAGGAGTGGGCGGAGGGACAGCCAGTGATACCGGAAGGGGCTACCGTTTGGTATACTGACGGCTCAGTGATGAGCGGAAGAGCGGGATTGGGGGCCTGGGGGGCCGGGGGAAAGATTTCCCTGGCCCTTGGGTGTAACATAACCATCTTCCAAGCTGAAATATTGGCCATTAAGGTCTGTGCGGAGAGGTGTATTGAGAGGCGCCTCAGTGGGTCGCACATTTATATTTTGTCCGATAGTCAGGCGGCCATCAAGGCTTTGAGTTCTTGTACTTTTGAGTCGCGATTGGCCTATGATTGTCGGGAAGTTTTGAATGCCGTGGCCAAGCGTAACGTGGTGACGCTGCGTTGGGTGCCGGGGCACCAGGGAGTGCCTGGAAATGAGAGAGCGGATGCCTTAGCAAAGAAAGGTGCAGCCTCTCACTTCATAGGCCCAGAGCCATTCTGTGGAATTGGTGAAGGCTATTATAGAGGTATAGTTAGGGCCTGGGAAGAGGAGGCTAAAACCTCCTATTGGGAGAAGGTGCCAGGCTGTGAACAGGCAAAGAAATTCATTGCCTATTCCAGCAGAAAGGCTGGGATATATAATAGACTAGGAAGACAGGACTTGAGGGTAGTGGGCCTGATGACTGGTCATTGTTATCTTGGGTATCATTTATCCAAGATAGGAGTTGCTGAAGAGAGCCTGTGTAGATTCTGTCATGAGGCAGAAGAGAAGGCTGAGCATATTTTATGCAGTTGCAAGGTGGTTGGCTGCAAAAGAAGAGCGCTGATGGGTAAGGACGTGTTAACACCTTCTCAGGTAAGTGCACTAGATCCTAGGCAGATCCTGCGCTTTATTGAAAGTGTGGGTCTTGCATAAATAAGGAATAGGGGCAATCACAAAAGATCTTTTAAGTCGCGGTGAGGAAGGGCTGCAGAAGCCTGAACGCCCTGGTTGTAAAGAAAGAAAGGATTTTAGATTTGCATGATAAAAATATTGATCATAAAGTAAGGCGATTTATATGTAGGTAGTATAATAATATGATACGGGTGATGATAAATTTATATGTATTGTAGGTAGTACTGTATTGTCAAATGTAAGTACAGTAACACTGTCTTAGTCACCCATTAGTTTCCAGGCTGTGCGCGCTCCAGCGCGCACCAGGGTAGCCATAGCCAGCTTCGTGAACCAGGGTAGCCGGTAGCCATAGCTACCGTTTCGCCAAACGTACTGTAAATATAAGTTTTCGGACCCTTGAACCCAAATAACATGTTTTAGAGGTTTGTGTCTTTGCGCACGCGCACATGTGTTAATAATACAGACATGCCAACCTATTGTCAACATTTTGCTGAAGAAGAGAAAATGGAAATGAGGGAGATAGCGGAGATAACCAAAAAACATATTTATATGGAAAAAAGTGTCGTACTTTCTAAATTTCTCAGAATTTTTATTTGTCAATTCGAAACTTATAAAAATTTTATTTATAACAATATACATTGCAATATATATTTCAAACATAATATTAATTAGAAGGATTTTATATATTTTATATTTATATTTACAAACCATAATATACATTCATAAGTATATAATTATTATTTTTGTGAGTGTTCATCTATGCTAATATAATAAAGAAGAAACGTCTGTTTGTTTTTTTGTATGAGGTAATCCCAGAAACTACAGAACTGATTTTAAAAAATCTTTCATTTTTGCATATCTTAGAGCTTCCTGATCAATATAGGCTATTTTGCAACTTTAAGTAACTTTAATTAAGTGAGTTAAGCAACTTAAACTGTGACGATGTCGCATGTTTTAGTTTATCGGGTGCATAGCACTTTTATTTTTTTTAAGTCCTCTGGATGGGGTATATTTGGGCTAGAAGCACGATTCAACTTTTATATTTCATAGAAAAACGTGAAGAATAACATTCCGAAAAAATTAAAAATTCGGAAATATTAAAAATTTTTATTTTTGTACTGTATTTCATATACTGTATTTGTTTTCATTCGACAGGTAGCGAATGAGTTTTATATTTCCAATTACTCTGCGTACCGCACCTACGTATTACTGTCTGTTATCTCAGTCATACTGAGCTGTCTCTTTCTTTTCCATCGGCATTCATTCTATTCAATTCTGTTAAATCACAGGGACAAACATTTAGAACTGTGGGAATCGATTTGAGACAAGAGTGCTTCCTTCACTCATGGACAACTTTATGTCGGACTTTCTAGAGCTGGAAGTGCAGAAAAACAATTTATTTTGCTGCCACAGGGCAACAAACCACAAATATATAAATAAAATATATATAAATATAGAGAGCTTTTAAAATAATTTAATGAGGCCTTAATTAGCTGCTGTGAAGCGAAGCGAGCGGGGGTTGCTAGTTATTGTATAATTTTGCAGCCTTATTAGCTTTTTGCAACAGTTCTGGTGGTGGATGGAAATTCTTGTTATTTTTTGATGCCAGTTTGACAGTAATAACCGATGATTGTGTTCCTTCAAGGCTTAGTTTATCCCTAAACTTGGTCTTATTTTTTCTTATTAAAGAAAATACCCGTTCTTCTACTGCATTAGAATGAGGAAGAATAAGTACAGCTTTTTCTATATTTTCTAAATGTTTGAAAAATTTTGTTCGCTGCGAAAAAAGTAGTCTATGTTGCTGCAGACACTTTCTTATTGGAGGGAGATTCGACTGGGTCATACGTATGGTGTATAATTCAGTACAAATGCGGGAGAGTTGGCATGTCTGATAATATATCTTAAAAACAGAATAGCGTACGAGGTTGGAACTTCGAACTTAAGTTGTGTACCACTAGGAGATCCGATATGAACATTTAACGCAAAATCAGTAAATTGAAAGCAGAAGTTTATTTGTGGGATTTTTAACTTTTTTGCAACTTGCTCAAAAACGGTTATTATGATTTTCTATAAAATCGCTTCATGTACTACATTTTGTATGCTTCACAAGATAGGGTTAGTGCCATGTCTGCTAAAATTCTTGGGGAGGTTGTGATTTCATGGTATTTTTTTTGTTTAAGATTGGGACATTAATATGAGTTTTAGGGCAAAAATATATACAGTACATTAAAATCATCAAAGATGTAAGAAATTAAAAATCCTAAAAATTTTAGTATTTCAATAATTATTTTCTAGAACGCTTAGTTCAGCGTCAATAAGTGATTTTCTGTATTTTGGTTATTCAGGTCGATTAAAAATTATATTTTTAGAGGACTGGAATGTTAAACCACCTCACTCCTTGTTTTAATTAGTAAAGCCTCTAGAGAAGTGGTCTCAAACTCGTAGCTTTCAGAGGGCCAGTTAAAAATTTTAGAAACACTTGGCGGGCCGCATAATTCTGAACAATATTAATACAGGTTTACCACAAACTGCAGGTAGGCAGTACAAGGAGAAATTTTTTTCTTTGCAATATATAGGGTGATTCAAAAAGAGGGCCGGTTTTGATATATCAAATTAAGAGATTTATTTTATTGAAAAACTGAAAATAAATACATCAACAAGTTCATCTTACCTTCCGATTTCATGTATGAAAAATGATGTCATGCATGTGTCCTCCTCTACTGCGCTGGCACGCATCAACTCTGTCCATGAAATTGGATATTACTGCACGACAAGTTTCGACTTCCATTTGCCCGATAACCCGTCGAATTTCCTCCTTCAAGTCATTGATGTTTCAGGGTTTATTGGCATACACCAATGACTTCAGATGACCCCAAAGATGAAAGTCACAAGGCGTCAAGTCACACGACCTTGGTGGCCATTGATGGTCAGAATTACGAGAAATGATGCGATCCTGGAACCGTTCACGGAGCAACAACATTGTTTCTCGTGCAGCAACTGAATTTTATACGGGTGATATTGGAGATCGTACAGAAGAATTCTCTGTACAGAAGAACATCGTAAACCCAATTGTTGAGAACGGCGACGTATTGATTTTGCTGGGCTAACAGCCACACTGTCACGAACCAACGCAACGTTCTGCTCAGTTCGGCCAGAACGACGACGTCCAGAACTTTTAAGGTCGACTGTTGAACCCGTCTCAAAAAACTTTTTCATGAGCCTGCGAACTGTTGATTCATTTGGTGCTTCATCACGTCCTAGAGTACCGCGAAGTCGCCTGACAGTAGCCGCATAACTCTCTCCACTCTGGTAAAATGTTTTGACGATTAACTCTCGTTGTGCAATAGTAAACTTCTCCATGGTTAGACACAGACTGCGAGAGTACTACACTGCGAACAAGAGAAACTATAACTGAATCGTCAATCGGAATGTTCTCCGAAATAGAAATGAGGTCTAACAATGTTGCCAACCGATAAACAAAAATTTACCTGCCGTTTAAAAACCGGCGCTCTTTTTGAATCACCCGTTAATAACATTTTTCCATTCCACAGGCAACTTTTACTCAAATAAGTGTTATAATTTATTAAAAAATGTTTATTATTCAATGATCACTACTCAATCCTCTACTATTTTGTAGTAGGTGTTGTTTAGGTCAACAGCCGAAAGGCTGGTTTGAACCTCTAGAGGTTTCACTAAATAAAAACGAGGAGTGAGGTGGTTTACCATTTCCTTACTCATTGAGTTAAAAGAGTATGCTTATCAGCATGCCAGACCCTCCGAAAAGCACCCACTTTCCACCCTGCAAATGTCACCTTCACTTCATTCACCACAGGATCTGGCTGTAAAGTGAAATTCATTACTCTCAGAGGAGAAAACTCTGACTAGTGTCTTTTACACCTCTACCTCTTCTGTTCTTAAATGATTCAGTCATATAATTGGCTGACAATATGATAAGAAACAGAACTATTTTTTGTAGCCCTGGAACCAACAAATCGAGTGCAATTAATTTAACACTCCACCTGCCCGTTATGGGCAAATTACTGAATGTATTAATGTATTAATACTAAAATATATAATAATAATAATGAATTACTAATACTAAAATGTATTAATACTGAAATACTAAAACCAAATGTATTAATACTAAAATACTAATCTATTAATAATGTATTAATGTATTTGTATTAATTTGTTATTTATTTCAGCATCGATGAGAGTGGCCTTTTTGATGTAACAGCGTTTATAACAGCAATCATAGAAATAACAAATGCTGCTCAAGTTTACTATATTGGACATAGCATGGGGACAACTGTATATTTAGCGATGGCATCTCAAAGATCTAATTTTGCTCAAAAATATATTCGATTAGCTATATTATTATCACCTGTTTATATCGGACCAGAAGATAATTTGAGACTGAAAACTCTTTTAAGTTTTATTTCACTTAACAATGTATGTATCATTTATTTATTCTATTACTTTCTCTTGCCTATATGAATATATAGGAAGGAAAGTATTGTTTTCATGTCGATTTTTCGAAATCGAGTTTTCACCGGATCTATACGTTTTCAGACCCCCTGAACCCAAAAAACATGTTTTTAGCGATTGGTCTGTGTGTGTGTGTGTGTGTGTGTGTGTGTGTGTGTGTGTGTGTCTGTGTGTGAACAGAATATCTCAAGAACGGAACATCGTACGGACTTGAAACGTGAAACTTAAGTTACGTACCACTACCGGACTCGACACGAACATTTTCATCAAAATCGGTCAACCGGAAGTGGTAGTTTATTCGTGTAATTTTTCACTTTTTTGCGATTTTCTCAAAAACTGGTCCAACGATTTTTTTTAAAATCGCCTGGTTTACTCAATTTTTTATTCTCTACAAGATAGGGTAGGCGTCATGTTTGCTGAAATTCTGCGTGAGGCTGTTTTCACGTAAAAACGTTGTTTTTTTAAGATTACAGCTTTAATATGCATTTTAGCGCAAAACTTTATATAATAAAAGTTGTAGAGAATTGAAAATTCTACAACTTTTATTTCAAACAATTTTTTGTATAACGCTTAGTTTAGCGGTAATTTGCAATTTTCTGTTTTTTTTCTCACGAAAATGTGTGAAAAATTGATTTTTTTAAGATTTCGGCCTTAGTATGCATTTTACGACAAAAGTGTATATAATTAAATTTATAGAAAATTAAAAGATCTACAACTTTTATTTAAAGCATTTTTCTCTACAGAGCCTAGTTTAGAGAGAAAGAGTGATTTTCCGTATTTCTAAGCCAAACTGAGGTTGATTTTCATTTTGCATCATTCACTCATGATTAAAATAAGGTTATGTATTTGAGGTTAGTTTTTTGTTTACTTCTAATATTTTATTAATAATGTTAGGTTTATTGTTAATTATTTGCATTGGCAAGAGAAAGTTGTGTGAGTGTTTCACACCAGATTTTTTACTAGTGCATAAGACTACAACAGGCAGCTGGGTATGACAGGCAGGTGGAGTGTTAAATTATGTGCACTCGATCTGTTAGTTCCAGGGCTACAAAAAATAGTTCTGTTTCTTATCACATGGTCAGCCAATTATATGACTGAACTATTTATCAGCATTCCGGGCCCTCTGAAAAGCACATATTTTCCACTCTGCAAATGACCACAGGTCTGGCCGTATAATGAAATTCATTACTTTCAGAGGAGATAACTCTGATTAGTGTCTTTTACACCTCTACTTCTTCTGTTCTTAAATGATTCAGTCATTTAATTGACTGACTCTGTGATAAGAAAGAGCTATTTAGTTTAGCCCTGAAACGAACAGATTGAGTAAATAATTTGACACTCCACTTGTCTGTTATTGGCATTTTACAGATTTTCTTGAAAAGCAAACAAAAAAAATCACCAATTACCGCTAAACTAAGCGTTATGAAAATTTTATTATACACATTTTTCGCTAAAATGCATATTAAGGCTGCAATCTTAAAAACAATTATTGTTTTTGAGATAACAGTCTTCCCGAGAATTTCAGTCGAGATGGCGCCTACTCTATTTTGTAGAGCATAAAAATGTAGTAAATGATTCGATTTTAAAAAAATCGTAGAAGCCGTTTTTTGAGAAAATCGCAATAAAGTGAAAAGTAAAAATAAAAAGTGAAGTAATTAAGGGGAGATTGCACGATGGTTTTAAACTCTAAATTTCGAGTTTTGGTTTTTTATGTTTTTTCAGTAGTTCAGGCCTAGCTCTACCAGAAAACCATTAAATTACATCAAAAAAATTTTTTTGTGAAAAAATTAAGTTTTTATCAGGTTTACACAGAAAAATTATCATGTTACGAAGAACCAATATTTTTTCATAATTTTATACCACTTGTTTTAGTGCAAAGAGAATTTTAGTTTTTAAAATATCTACATCATGGTTTTTAATATTCTCAGCTGTAGGTTCAGCTTTCTAAACAACTGTTGATGGGAAATTTACTTGTTTTTGTACATATTATTTTTGATTTGTGCCTTCTTGTTTCTTACCTTTTCCTGTAAATTTAGATTTTTAACACTAAGGTATATTTTTCTCAAAAATTAATGAAACTAGCAACTGAAATTTTTTCCAGTTAATTATCTTGTATAGCCACATATACCGACATTTTTATGACTTCTTCAGGTGCTCCAAAAATCAGTAATACGTAAAACACATGGAAAACAATTTGTAAAAATTTTATGTTATTCGTAATTTAAAAAAAAAATGGTATCGTCCAAAGATTAAATTGAAAAAAATGTCAGTAGCTCGAGAAGAAACCCGACACCTATGGTGTGTAAAGCTTCATTTCCCTATCTTTTACCAATCCTACGAAAAATGTACCTAAAAATAGCAAATTTAACATTGGCGGGATACAAAGTACAGTCTCCCCTTAACTTCAGATATTTTCTAATATTCCAAGCTTTGTGGACAAATGTGTAGAAAAGACAAAACATTTGTAAAAATTTCATTCCATTAAAATTTATGTCAATAAAGCAAAATAATTAAATGTTTGATGAAATGAAATATTTGTTACAGAAGATGCATGAGTGGAATAAGAATCCCCGATTTATGCCACGCTCAAGAAAATCACAAATGATATTGCAGTATTTATGTTCACTTCCTTTGTTTACTGAACTTTGTATTCTTTTTGTGGCTCTTACGAAAGGATCCAATATACCAAACTTAGACCGGGTAAGAAAAAAGTTTAAAATTTTTTAATTTAAAGTCGCATTATACTAACGCTTTCACAAGTCACACGAACAAGAGAACCCCCTGGTGCGTTCACTTTCCACCGTCCATTTACCTGATAATCCCCCTAGACGCCTCAAAAGACGCTGGAGTAGAGACCTGCTAATTTGATATGCAAATTTCATTCTTGGGAAGGCACCAATGAGGGCCCTACTCCTCTCACGCCTATCATGTCATTTACATTATTATCATAATCATCACATTTGCTTGTTGTAAAATTTTACAGTTGTAAATAAAGAATTAAAGAGAAAAAAAGTCGCATTAACATGGGCATTGGTTATTAGCGACTAATTTTGGTTATTTAACTTTAACGATAGATTTTGACTTGTAATAAATTCTAGACCCTAACCGGGAATCGAACCCGAGTCCTTGGCGCTGTAGGCTAGTGCGCTACCGCTAAGCTACAGAGAAGCCCAACTATTTAAATTACAGGGTGATTATAAATGAAATAGACAGTTTCGATAGCTTATAGAAAATTTATTTTTGAAAAGTTAAGGTAATTACTTACATGATTATATAGAAGAATTCATTAAGTTTTTATTGAAAATATTTACAGATGTTCAAAGTGTGCACCATTTGTAACACGACAGATATCAACACTGTAGTCGAATTCTTCCCACACATGATTAAGTATATGATGGTCAACTGTGGCAAGAGCATTTGCGATATGTTGTTTTAGATCATCGATATCTACAGGAAGCGATGGTACAAAAACTTTGTCTTTTACATTACCCCATAAGAAAAAGTTGCAGGGCGTTATGTTTGGACTACGAGGTGGCCACGGCGTAAACACAATGTTTTCCTCAGTTACGCGGCCGATCAATCGTCTAGAAAGACGTTCATCCAGATAATTTCTGACCTGTAAGTGCCAGTGAGGCACAGCTCCATCTTGTACAAAAATGAAGTTATCACTATTTTCCTGGAGTTGAGGCATTAACCATTTTGTTTAACATGTCCAGATATATTACTCCGGTTACTGACACTTCGTGAAAGAAGAACGGCCCGTAAACCTTTTCACGAGATAATGCACAAAATATGTTTACTTTAAGAGAATTGTGTGTATACTGTAAAGTTATTTTTGGGTTTTCTGTGCTCCATATTCTAACATTATGTTTATTAACTTTTCCACTAATGTGAAAATTACATTCATCTCTGAAAATTAGGCGATTAAAGAATGCGTCGTCATTTTCAACACCATGTTGCATCTCCAGACAAAAATGTTTACGTACGACTTTATCCCTGGTATTTAAACTTTGTACTAACTGCAATTTATAAGGTGTCATTTTCAAATGTTTCCGCAGAATTTTCCACACAGTTGGTTGACGAATTTGCAATTCTAAACTTACTGATCTAGTTGATTTTCCTGGACTTGGTACATAAACATCATGAACACTATCAATTTGTTCTTCTGTAACAGAAGGTCTTCCAGTACTCTTCCTTTTACACAGACATCCGCTGTTTTCAAAATGTTTATACCAGTCATAGATTGATTGCCTTGTTGGTGGTGGTTTACCGTATCTTGTTCTGAAATGATGTTGCACAACCATAACCAAGTTTGTTTTGGCTAATTCAAGAACACAATAAGCTTTCTCCACTTGAGTAGCGGCCATTTTGCTAGACTGGTCGTTGTAACAGCAGCCAACAACAAAATGCTAGCAACAGTTGTACCAACATAAACTTTAAAAAAATTCCCTACAAACCTATATTCAAATACACCAGTTTGATGTTTAAGAAGCTGTCGTCGAAAGTGTCTATTTCATTTATAATCACTCTGTATTTAATGAGTTATTTATTAATTTCATTTTGTACATGATAATTGTGTTTCTTTGGTACAAAAATCTTGGGTGTCAAAACAATTCCTCTTGACAATGTCAACATTGAAAAATATTACTTATGTTATACAGAGTATTGCATATTTCAGGAACTGATTATACAGCTAAAAATAAGAAAAATGTTTTTAATAAACATGGGTCCGAAAACCATTCTTTACTGCGTTACGGGTTGCGAAAGATTTCGTCTGGAATTCAGTTCCCCCTGTGAAATTAATTCATACTTTAATTTTTAGGGCATTAATTAAGGTTGGTAATTAAACAGGTTTTATGTAAAATTAGCTGGAAAATCGAATAAAACCTGTCCTACGTCTGTAAGTACTGTAATTTCTGAGATTTCTGACAAAATACGCAAAATTAATCTTGAAAAACATGTCTTTCTTAGGTTTGAAGTAGATTAACTTTGTTAAATTGTTAACAAACATTTAAATGTTTTAAACTAATGAATTTAATTCTGAAGAGAATGATGTAAAATCGCAAAAAGTGAAAAATTACTCGAATAAACTACTACTTCCTGTTGACTGATTTTGATGAAAATGTTCGTGTCGGGTCCGGTAGTGGTATCTAACTTAAGTTTCAAGTTTCAAGTTCGTACAATGTTTCGTTCTTGAGATATTCTGTTCACACACACACACACACAGACCAATCGTTAAAAACATGTTTTTTTTGGATTCAGGAGGTCTGTTTACGTGTAGATCCGGTGAAAACTCAATTTCGAAAAATCGACATGAAAACAATACTTTCCTTCCTATATATTATTATAGGCAAGAGAAAGTAATAAGTAAACAAAACAAAATAATAAAGTACCTACAAAAGTACTAGAAGAACTAGAAGTACTAGAAGTACTGGAAGTATAGATAACAAAATAATGAACTAACTTAATGATTATGGTTGGAGTACTTTTAATTGGCAGTGATCTCCTCAATGTCTTAAAATTTGTCAATATTTTTATCCTTTTTTTATCAGATTTGCTTTTTGTTAATTTTATACGGTTGCAAATAAAAATATCTTGTATAGTCACAAAAAAAATTTCATTTTTAAACAAGGTAATAATTAAATTTGTTTTTGATTTGTTTATATTTAGCCGTACTATGGTCTTTACTTATCATCAGCACCATCTGGAACTTCATTAAAAACTTCAAAACATCTGCTGCAGCTTTTTAAAAGAAGTAATTTTATTATTATTATTATTATTATTATTATTACTAGTCGTAAAACTTCCAAAGTGGAAGACGCTAAGTAAAGATGGTTCAGTTTTGGGGTTTCTTGTTGTTCTTTTTATTTGCCTACCAGTTTTTCATTTCTTGCGAGAATTTAGCACAATTTAATGCGCCAGATATTAGGATCAAGGTTGTTGAGTCTTGAAACATGAATAGTAAATTTTATTATATTTGTTACAGTATTTATGAAAATTTTCCAAAAAGCGATTCATTATATTCTAAGATTTTTTAAATAATATCTGGTTTGACATGTCTGCTCAGCTTCTACTGCTACTTGTTTTTTATGTATAGGTAACGCGCTATGAGTTGACGATTGCACTATCATGCGGTGGACAGTACGCTATCTATCCTACTTACATCAGCCAACCCGAAAGCATAAGATATAATGATTAGAGCTGTCGCTATGATATATCTAGAAAAGCACATATAACGGGTGATTCAAAAAGAGCGCCGGTTTTTAAACGGCTGGTAAATTTTTGTTTATCGGTTGGCAACATTGTTAGACCTCATTTCTATTTCGGAGAACATTCCGATTGACTATTCAGTTGTAGTTTCTCTTGTTCGCAGTGTAGTACTCTCGCAGTCTGTGTCTAACCATGGAGAAGTTTACTATTGCACAACGAGTGTTAATCGTCAAAACATTTTACCAGAGTGGAGAGAGTTATGCGGCTACTGTCAGGCGACTTCGCGGTACTCTAGGACGTAATTAAGCACCGAATAAATCAACAGTTCGCAGGCTCATGAAAAAGTTTTTTGAGACGGGTTCAACAGTCGACCTTAAAAGTTCTGGACGTCGTCGTTCTGGCCGAACTGAGCAGAACGTTGCGTTGGTTCGTGACAGTGTGGCTGTTAGCCCAGCAAAATCAATACGTCGCCGTTCTCAACAATTGGGTTTACGATGTTCTTCTGTACGGAGAATTCTTCGGTACGATCTCCAATATCACCTGTATAAAATTCAGTTGCTGCACGAGAGACAATGTTGTTGCTCCGTGAACGGTTCCAGGATCGCATCATTTCTCGTAATTCCGACCATCAATGGCCACCAAGGTCGTGTGACTTGACGCCTTGTGACTTTCATCTTTGGGGTCATCTGAAGTCATTGGTGTATGCCAATAAACCCCGAAACATCAATGACTTGAAGGAGGAAATTCGACAGGTTATCGGGCAAATGGAAGTCGAAACTTTTGCAGTAATATCCAATTTCATGGACAGAGTTGATGCGTGCCAGCGCAGTAGAGGAGGACACATGCATGACATCATTTTTCATACATGAAATCGGAAGGTAAGATGAACTTGTTGATGTATTTATTTTCAGTTTTTCAATAAAATAAATCTCTTAATTTGATATATCAAAACCGGCGCTCTTTTTGAATCACCCTATACAAATGTGCTTTAAGAAAAAAATTTATATAAGGAAAATAGTTAAATTCATTTATTTAACGTCGTATCAACTACAACGATCATTAGCAACGACGTTGGGGAGTAACTATTGTACAATGGAGGATGAAAAGAGTTTTTGTAACGTATGAAAATATGCCGTGCCTGAGTGGGATTCGAACTCAGGACCGCATGATGAGAAGCGAGCACTTTACCAACTGCGCCAATGCGGCCGGCGCAGTTAATTATGAATTATCTATCTATTAATAGATAGAGACAACATTTACGACATTTTACGACAAAAGTGTATATAATTAAATTGATAGAAAATTAAAAGATCTACAACTTTTAATAAGGTCTTTTTTCTCTACAGAGCCTAGTTTAGAGAGAAAGAGTGATTTTCCGTATTTCTAAGCCAAACTGAGGTTGATTTTCATTTTGCGTCTTTCACTCATGATTAAAATTAGGTTATGTTTATTGAGGTTAGTTTTTGTTTATTTCTTATGTTTTATTACTAATGTTAGGTTTATTGTTAATTATTTGCACTGGCAAGAGAAAGTTGTGTGAGTGTTTCACACCAGATTTTTCTTATTCAATAGATTAAATTGTTTAGTTTTTTTTAGATTTATTACACTAATACAGATTGTCGTTTTTTTTTAAATACTTGCGTAACTCTAAAGTTACACTTAAAATTAGTTGTTTTTTTAGAATTATTTTCAAAGTTATATTTAATTTTTTTTAAATTGTATAACTTGGAATTAAATTGAAAGTTTTATTAAAAGTTTTTTTTAATTGTATAACTTTAAAAAGTGACACTTTTTAAAGCCATTGTTGTTGTTTAGGTCATCAGCCAAAAAGCTGGTTTGAACCTTAAGAGGTTTTACTAAGTAAAACGAGGGGTGAGGTGGTTTACCATTGCCTTCCTCACTGAATGGAAAAGTAGGCTTATCAGCATGCCGGGCCCTCTGAAAAGCACATATTTTCCACTCTGCAAATGACACCTTCACTTCATTCACTACTGAGTCTGGCTATATAATGAAATTAAAATTACTTTCAGAGGAGATAACTCTACAATTTTTTGTTATTAAACATTATTTTTCCTTTGTTTGCGCCACTACATTATGATATATAATGAACAGCCAAAACAAGACTAATTAAATATAACACTCACCTCAGAGTATTACATTCATCCGAGATCTTTCGTCTCTCTCGGAGACATTCGCAGGAATTAATATACTAAACACTAAACACATATAACATTTAAAACAAATATGGTCGAAAACCACGTCAATTATTTACTATTTCACCAACCATTCCGCGCGAAACATGTGATAAGAAACAGAACTAATTATTTTAGCCCTGCAACGAACAGATTGAGTGCAAAAATTTGACACTCCACCTGTCTGTTATGGGCGTTTATGTTATATATGGGTGTTTATGTTTATGTTATGGGCGTTTTTATGTTATATATTATTAATTAGATTTTTATTTATTAATAGATTAGATTAGATTAGTTTATTAATTAGATTTATTAGACTTTTAGAGTGTATTTCTTTTTTGAAAATTGTGTATATTTTTGAAATGTCTTTGTTTTAAGCCCTAGTGTAGTTTTAAATCGCCTTTTTACTGTGTTACTAAATAAAAGATCACCTACCGTAGGGACATGGCTTTTAGACATAGCTGGGTAGGTCAATTTTCTCCACCTCGGACATTGGGAATTAAAGAATATCTATGGAAATAATTGTAAAAAAATGGAAATAAAGTTTATTATTATTAATTTTCTAATTGATTTTTTATGCGTGTTTCAGAGGAATTCCGGAAATACGATTATGATAATACAGAACTTAACCAACAGCATTATAAAGCTGATAAACCCCCTGAATACAATTTAAACAATATTAACGTCCCAACAGTTTTGGTTTATGGAAATAATGATTACGCTCTTAGTAAAACCGTAAGTTATGATACAAGTATTATTATTGTCTGTGTATAGTTCTATTTGGGCAATTCGAATTGGCAGAAGCTGCTTGGGTGTTTATTTACTCTACTTTTCCCCCCTCGCCAAACAGCCACAAAAGTATACAATCGCTACTGTAATGTCCGATTCACGCACGGTCACTACGCTTTGTTTTCACTGTTGTTATTAATAATCTGTCAGACATAATGATGTGACTAATTTGTTTTCATACCTATATGTTATTCTGTTCATTATACCGGGTGTTTATAAATGAATAGCGGAGGGGGTTTTAACGCTCTATAATATTTAATACATTATACTTACAGTTATAAATGATACATCAAACGAAAGAGCAACTCAAACAGTTTTACATGAATGCCTACAAGCGTTCAATGTGCGCACCATTCGTCACATGACACACGTCAAGACGATATGCGAGTTCTTCCCAAACGTTGTTTAGTGTCTCTCGAGTAATTGTTGCAACAGCTGCTTCAATCCTGATTCTAAATTTGGGAAGGTCAGCTGGTAGTGGAGGCACATACACGCGATCCTTTCTGAACCCTCAAAGATAGAAATCACATGGCGTCAGATCGGGTGACCGTGGAGGCCATGGAAAACGAGCCCTGTTATTGCACCCATTGCGGCCAACCGAAGTTCACCGAGAGCCAAAAAAGCTCGAATGAGCAAGTCAAAATTTAAAGCACTGATGATTGTTTTTTTTTATATCCATGGGATTGTGTACCTTCAATGGGTTCCTAAAGGTCAAACAATTAATCAATATTACTATCTTGAGGTTCTTTCTAAACTACGTCAAAGAGTAAGGAAAAAACGCCCCGAAATGTGGAAGGACAAATCATGGGTTCTCCACCAAGACAATGCGCCAGCTTATTCTGCGTTATCTGTCAAGAGGTTCCTAGCCAAGTACAGCATCTCGGTGCTAGAACATCCACCTCATTCACCAAATCTTGCACCATGTGACTTCTACCTGTTCTCTAAGGTGAAATCTTCATTAAAAGGGATAAGATTTGAGTCTGTGGAAGCTGTAAAGGAGAAAGCGGCAAGCGTTCTGAAGGAGCTGACAGAAGATGACTTCCAGCACTGTTTCCAACAATGGAAAATTCGCATGGAGCGTTGTAGTGATAGAGAAGGAGTGTATATTGAGGGTGATAATAAGTGATTATGTGTAAAATAAAAATTAAATTTTTTACAACATCAGTCTCGTTATTTAATAGCCACATCTCGTATTATACAGCAGTGTAATTCCAGAGGAGTCTATGCAGTAGACTCCTCTGGAAGCAGTCGGTCAAATGCGCCGAGCGTATTAACGGGCGTGGAACGTGTTGCGCTCTGGGGGGAAACAGTCCTACTTATTTCAATAGAAAGCAGTGATCGGCGTAAAGCGATGAGCGTTTTGCGTCGTACTTGGTGCAGAAAACGCGTTGCCAGGAAAACAGAACTGTAATTGTGAGTTGTCTGCACCACTCAAGTAGAAACCAGTCCATTTATTTCGTCTAACTTTTACATTATTTTTTTCAGACTGTAGCAAATTTGCAAAGAAAATTAGGAAATGCGTCAAAGTATGAAATTGTTGAAGATCCAAAATATACACATTTTGATTACTTGCTTGGACTTAACGCTAAAGAATTAATTTATAATAAAATTGTAAAATTATTAAACCAAAATATAAAGGATCAAAATAAAATTACTTTGGAATGAGATGACGATGGTTGAATATAATTAGTCAGACTAAAAGAAATTTAAATAATAAAGTAAATTCCCAGTGTTGTGAAATAATTAAATCATATGTCAATATCAGTGAATAAATTCTTGCTTTATTTAATTTATAAAATTTTTCACAACCTAGATCATTGTTACATAAGTTTTTTCATGTTTCTTGTTAAATTTCTTAGTTTTTAAAGAATAAAAATTATTTTGTAACTTTTAAACCGTCATTCTTTCAACTATTAATTTAGTGTATCTTGTGTAATCTTTTTTTAAATATGTACATATATTTATATTTAAGAATGGATGTGTGGACCTTCCATCTTGGTAGACGTTCAGTACCACACTCTCTTTAATTCCTTTACAAATCTTACTTCTTATTTCCCAGTTTCCTAGCAACGAAACTTTGTTTAGATAAATTAAATAATTTTACATTTATTTTAAACCAGCTGAGTTTGTTTATACTCTCCACTAGAGCAAACATAAACAGATCTATCTGTGACTCATTTTCGAATCGTTACACCAGTTATCCGAAATAATTGGGGCGATCCGATTTCTGATAAGCTAGGTTTTCTAAATAAGTTATTGATAACAAGGAAAAAGGTACAGTAAACTCTCGATTATCCGCGGGCAGTTTATCCGCGGTGCATACAGAAAAACGTTTTAACCCTTTCAATCCCAAATTTGTTAACTATTTTTTTACGTGTACATTGTTTCATACATTTTACCGACATTTAAGTGAAATGAAATCACTTTTAGACCCTCAGCCTTTTTGATGGCCTGACAAAAAAGTGTGACAAGTACGTCACATTGGGACTTGATATCAAAGTTCCCAACAATATGAATAAGTTAACTAAAATCATGTTCAGGCTTCCTAAACAATATTCTCTTAGATTTCTAGCAAAAAAAATACTAAATATGATTTTAATATCAAAGCATTATTCAAGACTTAAAAATTTTACAATTCAAAAAATCTGGTAAAATGGATAAAATCACTATTTACAATCTAAAAAATATATTTGTATATACAAATACAATCTATAAAATATATTTGTAAAAATATATTTCAATGTACATTCATAATACTCGAAGAAATGCTACTTTATTTTTGTAAATGAACCCGAATATTTAAAACTAAAATGAACTTTAAAAAGAAACTAATGGTCGCCTGCGTGGCGTAGTGGTCAGCATCTTACACTGCAAAGCGGAGGTCTCAGGTTCGACTCCTGGCTAGGGTACAGAAAATTATTACACTTCACATCCAGTGCTCTTTAATCAAAAGTAGTCGCTAACAATTAAAATTTTTATGTCTGTTATTTCACTCCAATGTGACTTCTATGCCACACTGGGTAAGAAAGGGTTAAGTATATAAAAAAAGAAAAAAATACACAAAAACAAGTTTTGAAACTTAGAATTATTTCATAAATACGAAAATAGGTTTTCTAATTACTTTAATGTAATAAAAATCATCATAAATAATAAAATACATAAAAAGATATAATAATGTACAGGCTAGTACAACACGTACAGTATAAAGTCCAGCCTCTCTTAGTTTGCTCCTTATGTAAACAAATAATGACGTCACTGAGCATGCGCATTATATCAAAATATGTACACGCTGATTAAAAAGTAACAACAAATCACTTTCAAAAGTATTTAAATACTAAATACTTCTAAAAGTATTTTTCTAAATGAAATTGTTAGGCCTACATCATATCATGACTGATGTTTTAAGTACTTATAATCTAAAACATAGTTAACTTAATAGGAATACGACATCCATAAAGTCGCAGACTCTAGCGTGCACCCTGTCGTAGGTGGCTTTTGTTTGTTGTCAGTAGGAGCAAACTAAGAACGGCTCAACTGTAGTATTTAACACGAAAAAACAAAAGCAATTGACCGACTTTTTTGTATAACAGTTAATATAACTTCCTCTTAAACAATAATGTACAAAACGTGGATTAAGTTTTTTATGATATACGTTCTTTTATTATACAATAAATTGATTTAAAGCACTTGTATTGTTTTTTTAGAACTTTTAGCCATTTTAACTGCTGTCGGCAATTTTGCGGCTTATCCGCGAAATTCGATTATCCGCACCAGTCAATTCCGCGGATAATCTGGAGTTTACTGTATTTTATTATTAAAAAATTACTGCATCCTAAAAACATTTATTCACACGATTTAATTGTAAAATATTTGCCTGTAGTCTACTTTTATAGATTTTTTTTTTTGAAAAAAAATTTGTTTTATTTTCCATTCGTTTTCTTGCCGCAATGTCCCACCAATATTTAAGTCAGTGATTCTCAACCTTGGGTCGCGAAACAATAATGAAATCATTTAATCATTTTATAAGAAAAAAAAAAAATCTGGTGTGAAACAATCACACGACTTTCTCTTGCCAATGCAAATAATGAACAATATAACATAATATTAGTAATAAAACATTAGAACAAAACAAATAACTAACCTCCAATAACATAACCTTATTTTAATCATAAGTGAAAGACGCAAAATGAAAATCAACCTCAGTTTGGCTTTAAAATACGGAAAATCACTCTTTCACTCTAAGCTGGGCTCTGTATAGAAAAATGCTTTGCATAAAAGTTGTAGATCTTTTAATTTTCTATAAATTTGATTATATACTTTCTTGTCGTAAAATGCCGAAATCTGATAAAAATCGATTTTTCACACGTTCTCGTGAGAAAAAACAGAAACTCGCTAATTACCGCTAAACTAAGCGTTATACAAAAAAAAAATGTTTGAAATAAAAGTTGTAGAATTTTAAATTCTCTACATTTTTTATTATATAAACTTTTGCGCTAAAATGCATATTAAAGCCGCAATCTTAAAAAAACAACGTTTTTACGTGAAAACGGCCTCACCAAGAATTTTCATCAAACATGGCGCTTACTTTATCTTGTAGAGCATAAAAAATTTAGTAAACCAGGCGATTTAAAAAAAAAATCGTAGGACCAGTTTTTGAGAAAATCGCAAAAAAGTGAAAAATTACACGAATAAACTACTACTTCCGGTTGACCGATTTTGATGAAAATGTTCTTGTCGGGTCCGGTAGTGGTATGTAACTTAAGTTTCAAGTTCGTACGATGTTCCGTTCTTGAGATATTCTGTTCACACACACAGACCAATCGCTAAAAACATGTTTTTTTGGGTTCAGGGGGTCTGAAAACGTGTAGAACCGGTGAAAACTCGATTTCTTAAAATCGACATGAAAACAATACTTTCCTTCATATATATTCATTTAGGCAAGAGAAAGTAAAAATCATTTATTATAAACTTATTTATAAAAATTTTACATGCAATAAGTACGAGACTCGAATGCAATAAGTGGGAATCGAGATTCAACTAAAAATTGTGCGATCGCCAGCGCCCTTGTAAATACTAGTAACAACACGACTTGTTCAAACACGTCCATAATGCATGTTCAAACATTCTCTCACAGTGAGTATTGATGTTTAGGTCATCAGCCAAAAGGCTGGTTTGAACCTGTAGAGGTTTTACTAAGTAAATCGAAGAGTGAGGTGGTTTACCATTGCCTTCTTCACTGAGAGGAAAAGTACACTTATCAGCATGCCAGGCCCTCTGAAAAGCATATATTTTCCACTCTGCAAATGACACTTTCACTTCATTCACCACAGGGTCTGGCTGTATAATGAAATCCATTACTTTCAGACGAGATAACTCTGATTATTGTCTTTTACACCTCTAACTCTTCTGTTCTTAAATGATTCAGTCATTTAATTGGTTGACCATGTGATAAGAAACAGAACTATTTATTTTAGCCCTGCAATTAATAGATTGATTGTAAATAATTTGACACTCCACCTGTCTGTTATGGGCAAGTGAGTATTAAAAAAAGGAGATTAAATTACAAAGAGCACGTAAAATCAAGTTGGAACTTATAAATTGCTAATGTATGTGCATGTCATACATGCATGTTCATAAAGTCGCAACTATAAAAGTATAAACGCAGCAATATAAAATAGTAGCAATCGTATTCCTGTTTTTTTACTGTCTGTATTTTCTTTAAAGATATAAAATTAGTGCAGTTTGATTATATAATATTAAAAAAAAAACATTTTACATTTATAATTACAGTCAAAATTCAATTATTAATAGTAAGGCTTACTATGATTTCCGGGGGGAGGGGGAGGTCGCGAAATATTAATTTTATTTATGTTTACTATTTGGGAGTCGTGCAGCAAAAAAGGTTTAGAGTCACTGGTTTAAGTAAAATTACATCAGCAGGCGTCGATTTAAATATAAACGATTAGGCCGGCCGCACACATATCTAGCAAAACTGCTTCAAGAAAAAACGTTTTTGGGGTCTTTTCCGTTTTCTGTATGTCACTTATCAAATCCGAATTCCCTGAAGGGTTGCACACTTATACATTTCTTCCACTAAGGCAGGCCTTACTGAATAACCTTACTGTTTCGGATAACCCGGGTTTTGGTTAACCTGGATTCAGTTAACCGTGAGGTTACTGTGTCGTGTGATCGTCTGTATGACCAAAGCCCTTATTCTTTCACTGACTCAGCACTAATTTTATAACTTGCCGATCTCCTACAGGACTCAAACCTTTGTCAATTATCTAAAATAAGATACAAAAACTTACGATTGTCAGTCAATAAGATATAATACAATTTTGTAATATTAAAAAATTAAAACTGAATCATTTACTGTTTTTATTTCTTGAAGTAACCCTTATTTTTCACTTTAGATTAACAGCCGAGAAGTATGGTTAATTAAACCCCACCATCAAAAAACAGCAGCAACCGCTGTCTAAGATTTGAACCAAGAACCTTTGTCTCCGAAAATCAGCTGAGAAACAGCTGCCTCGCGGCGACGATTTTGCCTCTAGACTAACCCGATGGGTTAAAACCAAACTTAATGCAGAATTATATCGCCCATAACAGGCAGGTGGAGAGCTAAATTATTTGCACTCAATCTGTTATTCCCAGTGCTGCAAAAAATAGTTCTGTTTCTTAACACGTGGTCAGCCAATTATTATTATTTTTTTTTAAATTCCTAATATGTATACGTTGTAATCTGTTCAATTGAGAACAATAAGCGACCCAATGAGATGAGGATGATGTGTATGACGTGTAAATGAGGTGTAGTCTTATACAGACTCAGGCCGACCAATCCTGAGAGAGTATGGTTAATTGAACCCCAACCATCAAAGTACACCGGTAACCACTGTCTAGCATTCAAATCCGTATAAAAGTAACTACCTTTATTAGGATTTGAACCAGGAACCTTCGTCTCCGAAAATTAGCTGTTAAACAGCTGATTTTGGCGACGACTAGCCAATTATATGACTGAAATATTTAAGAACAGAAGAGGTAGAGGTGTAAAAGACACTAGTCAGAGTTATTTCCTCTGAAAGTAATGAATTTCATTACACAGCCAGACCATTTGGTAAATGAAGTGAAGATGTCATTTGCAGGGTGCAGAGTTGATGCTTTCCGGAGGGGCTGGCATGCTGATAAGCATAAAATATTTTTGCACTCAGTGAGGAAGGCATGATAAACCACCTTCCTCCTCGTTTTACTAAGTAAACCCTCTAGAGGTTCAAACCAGCCTTTTGGCTGTTGACCTAAAAAAAACAATGCAGAATTACTCATTACAGGCAGGTGGAGTGTTAAATTATTTGCTCAATCTGTTAGTCCCAGGGCTACAAAAAATAGTTCGGTTTCATATATCACCAATAATTGGTGATATGCTTCAGTCATATAATTATTATATGAATGAAGCATTTAATAACAGAAGAGGTAGAGGTGTAAAATACAATAGTCAGAGTTACCTCCTGTGAGAGTAATGAATTTCATTATACAGCCAGACCCTGTGGTAAATGAAGTGAATGTGTCACTTACAGGATGAAAGTAGATGCTTCTTAGCGAGTCTAGCATACTGATAAGCATACTTTTCCACTCGGTAAGAAATGCAATGGTAAACCACCTAACTTCTCGTTTTTTCAGTAAAGCCTCTAGAGGTTCAAACCAGCCTTTCGGCTGATAACCTAAACAACAACATAATGAAGAACCTCAATTCTTTCCGCCTCAAAACACTTCTCAGATATGCAGTGTAAAGCCGTTTTAAGGGAAGACTGTACGATGGTTTGACTGAAAATTCCGATATTCGGTTTTGTATGCTTTTCAATAGATTAGACAGAGATCTACCAAAAAAATTACGTCAAAAAAGTATTTTAATGAAAAAATTAAATTTTTAGCAGGTTTACCCAGAAAATTATTGTGTCAACAAAAACTAACATTTATCATAATTTTATACCGATCGTTTTAGAGCAAAGAGAATTTCAGTTTTTTTTTTAAATATCCTCAGCTATCAAACTGTTGGTGGGAAATTTACTTGTTTGTGTACATTTTGTTTTTCATTTGCACCTTCTTGTTATTTTTGTGCTACCGTAAATTTCAATGTTTAAAATGTTAGGTATTTTTTTCTTGGAAATCATTAAACGTAGCAGGCTAAAACTTTTACCAGTTATTCAATATGCGCTCATACTGGCATTTTTATGACTTCCTCAGATGTTTCAAAAATTACTAACAAGCAAAAAACGTAGAAACTAAATTTACGAGAAAAGGTAAACAAGAAGGCACAAATCAAAAACACAAAACACTAGTACACAAACAAGTAAATTTCCCATCAACAGTTGTTTAGAAAGCTGAACCAACAGCTGAGAACATAAAAAAACAGTGATGCAGATATTTTAAAAACTAAAATTCTCTTTGCACTAAAACGAGCAGTATAAAATTGTGAAAAATATTTGTTCTTGGTAACATAATAATTTTTCTGTGTAAACTTGATAAAAACTTAATTTTTTCGTAAAATTTTTTTTTGACGTAATTTAATGTTTTTTTTGTGGATGTAGGCCTAAACTATTGAAAAACATAATAAACCAAAAATCGAAATTTTGAGTTTAAACCATCGTGTCATCTCTTTTTAAACCACTCTGTATACTATATGTAGTTTAGAAACGGTAATTGTTTATTGATATTATGCAGAATGTAAATAGCGTTTATGACATGTTTAATACATAATAAAAATTGCACTTATGTAGGCAATCAAAATAAAGGAAGTAATTTAAGATAGGAGGCGAGGTAGAAAAGGAAGTGTCCTTTTTTCAGATTGAATGTTAAGGTAAACAAGAAAGTGACGCTGACCGCTTGTTCCGACGTTAATTCCGAAGTTAATTAAAACAGTTACCAGTTCAGGGCTGACCGCTCCTCGTTGCTGGAACGAACAACTTATTAAATCTTTATTTCAGTCGGTTTATTTCTTCAGAATAACCTTGCGTACACGCATCTCATCATTTCATTTCTCCATTTATAACCAGATCCTTTATGCCCACTCATGTTTTGAATTACGTGAGTCTTCTTATCTGAAAAATCTAGTGTGAAACGCTCATACAACTTTCTCTTGCCAATGCAAATAATTAACAATAAACCTAACATTAGAAATAAAACATTAAAAGTAAACAAAAAACTAACATCAAAAAACATTAGTGAAATACACAAAATTAAAATCGACCTCAGTCTGGCTTAAAAATACGGAAAATCGCTCATTCACGCTAAACTAGGCACTGAACAAATAAATGCTTTAAATAAAAGGTGTAGATCTCTTAATTTTCTATAAATTTTATAATGTACACTTTTGTCGTAAAATGCATTCTAAGGCCGAAATCTTAAAAAAATCGATTTTTCACACGTTTTCGTGAGAAAAAATTAGAAAATTGCTAATTACCGCTAAACTAAGCGTTATACAAAAAAATGTTTGAAACAGAAGTTGTAGGTTTTTAAATTCTCTACAACTTTTATTATATAAGTTTTTGCGCTAAAATTTATATTAAAGCCGTAATCTTAAAAAAACAACGTTTTTACGTGAAAACAGCCTCACCGAGAATTTCAGCAAACATTACGCCTACCCTATCTTATAGAGAATAAAAAATTGAGTAAAATAGGCGATTTTAAAAAAAATGGTAGGACCAGTTTTTGAGAAAATCGCAAAAAACTGAAAAATTATACGAATAAACTACTACTTCCGGTTGACCGATTTTGATGAAAATGTTCGTGTCGCGTCCGGTAGTGGTATGTAACTTAAGTTTCAAGTTTCAAGTTCGTACGATGTTCCGTTCTTGAGATATTCTGTTCACACACAGACACACACACACACAGACACACACACAGACCAATCGCTAAAAACATGTTTTTTGGGTTCAGGGGGTCTGAAAACGTATAGATCCGGTGAAAACTCGATTTCTTAAAATCGACATGAAAACAATACTTTCCTTCCTATATATTCATATAGGTAAGAGAAAGTAAAAATCGAGTGTGAAACGCTCATACAACTTTCTCTTGCCAATGCAAATAATTAACAATAAACCTAACATTAGAAATAAAACATTAAAAGTAAACAAAAAACTAACTTCAAAAAACATTAGTGAAATACACAAAATTAAAATCGACCTCAGTTTGGCTTAAAAATACGGAAAATCGCTCATTCACGCTAAACTAGGCACTGTACAAATAAATGCTTTAAATAAAAGGTGTAGATCTCTTAATTTCCTATAAATTTTATAATGTACACTTTTGTCGTAAAATGCATTCTAAGGCCGAAATCTTAAAAAAATCGATTTTTCACACGTTTTCGTGAGAAAAAATTAGAAAATTGCTAATTACCGCTAAACTAAGCGTTATACAAAAAAATGTTTGAAATAAAAGTTGTAGAATTTTACATTTTCTACAACTTTTATTATATAACGTTTTGCGCTAAAATGCATATTAAAGCCGCAATCTTAAAAAGAAAATGTTTTTACGTAAAAACAGCCTCACGCAGAATTTCAGCAAACATGGCGCCTACTCTATATTGTAGAGCATAAAAAATGTAGTAAACCAGGCGATTTTAAAAAAAATCGTAGGACTAGTTTTTGAGAAAATCGCAAAAAAGTGAAAAATTACACGAATAAACTACTACTTCCGGTTGACCGATTTTGATGAAAATGTTCGTGTCGGGTCCGGTAGTGGTATGTAACTTAAGTTTCAAGTTTCAAGGTCGTACGATGTTCCGTTCTTGAGATATTTTGTATACGCACACAGACACACAGACACACACACAGACCAATCGCTAAAAACATATTTTTTGGGTTCAGGGGGTCTGAAAACGTGTAGATCCGGTGAAAGCTCGATTTCTTAAAATCGACATGAAAACAATACTTTCCTTCCTATATATTCATATAGGCAAGAGAAAGTAAAAAAAATAAATCATGTGAAACATTCACACGACTTTCTCTTGGCAATGTAAATAATAATATATATATAACTTATACGTATTTAATGAGCGTTAATTATTGACGATTTGTTTAGTTAACCTGGATTTGTCCATTCTGTAAATACGGCCATAAAATTGTAATCTTCTTTTTACTTTCTCTTCCCTATATGAATATATAGGAAGGAAAGTATTGTTTTCATGTCGATTTTTCGAAATCGAGTTTTCACCGGATCTACACGTTTTCAGACCCCCCTGAACCCAAAAAACATGTTTTTAGCGATTTGTCTCTGTGTGTGTGAACAAAATATCTTAAGAACTGAAAATCTTACGAACTTGAAACTTAAGTTAGATACCACTATAGGACCCGACACGAACATTTTCATCAAAATCGGTCAACCGGAAGTAGTAGTTTATTTGTGTAATTTTTCACTTTTTTGCGATTTTCTTAAAAACGGCTTTTACGGTTTTTTAAAAAATCTGCTCATTTACTAAATTTGTTATGCTCTACAAGGTAGGGAGGGCGCCATGTCTGCAGAAATTCTTGGGGAGGTTTTTTTAAGATTGCGACGTTAATATGCATTGTAGCATATGAAAAAATGTATAATTAAAGTTGTAGAGAATTTAAAAACCTACAACTTTTATTTAAAAAATGTTTTTGTATAACGCTTATTTTAGCGGTAATTAGCGATTTTCTGTTCTTTTTTCTCACGAAAACGTGCGAAAAATCGATACTTCACTTTTTTGTGATTTTCTTAAAAATGGTTCCTACGATTTTTTTAAAAATCGCCTCATTTACTAAGTTTTTTATGCTTTACAAGATAAGGTAGGCGTCATTCTGCTGAAATTCTTGGAGAGGCTGTTTACACGTAAAAAATTGTTTTTTAAGATTGCGTATTTAATATGCATTTTAGCGCCAAAATGTTTTATAATAAAAGTTGTAGAGAATTTAAAATCCTACAACTTTTATTTCAAACATTTTTTGTATAACGCTTTGGTTAGCGGTAATTAGCGGTTTTCTGTTTTTTTTTTCACGAAACCGTGTGAAAAATCGATTTTTTAAAGATTTCGGCCTTAGTATGCACTTTACGACAAAAGTGTATAATCAAATTTATAGAAAATTAAAAGATCTACAACTTTTATTTAAAGCGTTTTTCTCTACAATCTAGTTTAGCGTGAAAGAGTGATTTTCTGTATTTTTAAGCCAAACTGAGGTAGATTTTCATTTTGCGTCTTTCACTCATAATTAAAATAAGGTTATGTTTTTTGAGATTTTGTTAACAGGCGTAGCTAATACGCTACGTTGTAGCTACACTGAAAGATATTTGCTTTTCTACTAGTTACTATTTGTGTAAATGGGACCTGTAAATTTTTGATTTACTGATCTCACGCAGGTGGAGTGTCAAACTAATTGTACTTGACCCAATGATTCCAAGTTATAAATACAGTTCTAGTTTTTGCCTTCTATATAAAATATAATTATGATAAACTTTGTCAAATAAATGACCTTGCTATCATGTAGTAGCAACACCTCTGGGGTTTCAAACCTGTCTTTTGGGTGTTAACCTAAACAATAAATCTAAATAAATTTTTAATATTAAATATTATATAATATATTTGAACTTGACCGCCTCTGTGGCGGTTAAACATGCTGAAATTCGTAGGCGCTGTGCTATCGTAGTAAATTTTTGACTTTCTCTTGCCCCGTATGAATAATAGGAATGGAAAATATTGTTTAACTCTAGAGCCGGCAATCGTCGATTTTGAGACGATGTTACCGCTTCTTGAACCGGTCGCGTTGCAAAATCGGATTTGCTTCATAGCTTTGCAATGTTGTCGTTTTATTTTTAAATTCATCTACAGACAGCGTTGTTGTTTTGTACAATAGTTTAGTAATGTATAAAGTAAATTTTTACGTATAATACAATAGTTTTAGTTGCATATTCTGCCTGTATTTCTCTGTTGAAACTACACTACGCTATCCTAGACCTGAATTTGGTTATTTCTTGGTTTACATGATTTTTTTGAATATATTTTCTTTATTTTTGAACGTAGAATCGGTTTTTTACTTTCTCTTGCCTATATGAATATATAGGAAGGAAAGTATTGTTTTCATGTTGATTTTTCGAAATCGAGTTTTCACCGGATCTATACGTTTTCAGACCCCCTGAACCCAAAAAACATGTTTTTAGCGATTGGTCTGTGTGTGTGTGTGTGTGTGTCTGTGTGTGTGTGTGTGTGTGTGTGTGTGTGTGTGTGTGTGTGTGTGTGTGTGTGTGTGTGTGTGTGTGTGTGTGTGTGTGTGTGTGTGTGTGTGTGAACAGAATATCTCAAGAACGGAACATCGTACGACCTTGAAACTTGAAACTTAAGTTACATACCACTACCGGACCCGACACGAACATTTTCATCAAAATCGGTCAACCGGAAGTAGTAGTTTATTCGTGTAATTTTTCACTTTTTTGCGATTTTCTCAAAAACTAGTCCTACGATTTTTTTTAAAATCGGCTGGTTTACTACATTTTTTATGCTCTACAATATAGAGTAGGCGCCATGTTTGCTGAAATTCTGCGTGAGGCTGTTTTTACGTAAAAACATTTTCTTTTTAAGATTGCGGCTTTAATATGCATTTTAGCGCAAAACGTTATATAATAAAAGTTGTAGAAAATGTAAAATTCTACAACTTTTTTTCAAACATTTTTTTGTATAACGCTTAGTTTAGCGGTAATTTGCGATTTTCTGTTTTTTTTCTCACGAAAACGTGAGAAAAATCGATTTTTTTAACATTTCGGTCTTAGTATGCATTTTACGACAAAAGTGTGTATAATTAAATTTATAGAAAATTAAAAGATCTACAACTTTTGTTTAGAGCATTTTCCTCTACAGAGCCTAGTTTAGCGTGAAAGCGTGATTTTCCGTATTTTTAAGCCAAACTGAGTTCGATTGTCATTTTCGTCATTCACTCATGATTAAAATAAGGTTATGTTTTTGAGGTTAGTTTTTGTTTATTTCTAATATTTTATTAATAATGTTAGGTTTATTATTAATTATTTGCATTGGCAAGAGAAAGTTAAGTGAGTGTTTCACACCAGATTTTTGGTTTTATTTTGAAATAAACATTATAAGTAACGATTCATATATAATGAATTTTGAAAGTAGAGCATAAGAAAGTTTGAAACAGTAGTATCATCTGAAATTTTAGTAAAATATTTGTCTAAAAATTATTTTCAAATAGCTTCAGCATCCCTAACTGTCAGATTAAAATTTTAATAATGTATTTATTCTATTTATTTCTAATTTATTAATTTAATTTATTTATTTCTAATTAAAAGATAAAATTATGTTTCATTACATAATATTATTAAAACATGATTAATAATGCAATAATTAACTATAATAATAGTTAATATTATGTAATAGTAGACTAATAATAAGCTGTCAAGTTTCACTGACTCTTTTTTGACTCGATCGGATCAAGTAAATCACAAACCATGACTGGGGAAATATTTTTTGAACTCATTTCAAACAGTTCAGTATATGATTTAGTGCAAACAAGCATCCAATCCGTCTCACGATTCTATTAAAAACACTATTACGTGAGAGACGGATCAGTCACTCAAAAGTAAATTTTACAGATCTGGTGAGAGACGAATAAGTGTCTCTTGGGAGTCAAACTGTTAAAGTATTTTTGTTTTAATTTTTTTTTATGACCACAAAGGATCACTTTAGTCTCTTTGGTTAGTTCTTTTTCTTCAGCAGTTTATTTCCTTTTCATTTTTTTCTTGCCAATACTTTTTCATTCTGTCGGATCTTGCTTTTCTCAATTCGTCTGAACAAACCTGTTCTTTTCGTTTAATTGTTCTTACTGATAAAATTTTGTTTTTATCATTAATTGTTTCTTTGTAAACTGGTGTGCGATCTTTGACATCAGCAATTGTTAGATTTAATTCTGTTCTACTATTTTGAATTCTTCAAGCCAAGGAATTGTAGCTCCTTCTGTTTTTGCACACATGAATTTTTCTACAAATTTTCTTAATAATCGGTTTTCTGGAGTTTTGAGGATATGCGAAAAGAAAGAAAGTCTCTTTTTGCGCATTGCATCAGTGATTGGTTCTATTTTTTTATAAATTTGTTCTCTTGGTAAAAGTCTGTGCTGGTTGTCAACTTTGTGTTTCTTGTTTATGCAGGTTCTAAGAATCCTTCTTTCTATTTTTCTGATTGTTTCTTTTATTCCGTTTCCATCAATACTGAAGAGGGTTTCACTGCCGTACATTGCTTGTGATCTTAGAACTGCTTTGTAGTGTTTAAGTTTTGTGTGAATGGAAAGACATTTTTTGTTGTAAGTGTTTTTAGTAATTTGCAGTCCTTTGGAAAGTTTAGAAATTCTCTCATTCCATGCTGCCCTCTCATTAAGATTGTATGTGATGGTTTCTCCAAGATATTTAAAACTCTCTACAATGTCGATAGGATTCCCATTAATATTTATTTTGTTTATACATAACCGGTCGATCATCATAAATTTCGTTTTTTCGTAAGAAAGTTTCAATCCAATCCTTCCTGCAATTTCTTCTAAAGATGTTATTTGTTGTCGTGTTTCTTCAACTTTGTTTGCAAGGAAAACCAAGTCATCGGCGAAACCTAGGCAGTTAAGTTTGATGTTAACTCTAGGACGACCAACTTGTATGTTTTCAGGATTAGTTTCTCTCCATTTCCTAATAATAAATTCTAGAGCACAGTTAAAGAGTATCGGAGAAAGTCCGTCGCCCTTATTTTTATCTTTATTACAATTATTATTATTGATATTTATGTAAATGTAGTTTGTATTCGTCATTTATTTTCTGCTTTTCTTTTTAAAAAAATCTGTTTAAAGTAGTCCTTGTACCCTTGTTAACTGTATAATAAATTAGTAGTTCTAATAGTACGTAGTTATAAGTATTCAAGTAATCAATTTTTTTTCTGTATACTGGTATGCGCGAATAGGTGAAGAAGTCTTTGTGTATAAGTACCTATGTTGTTGTTGCTTAGGTCGTCATCAGCCGAAAGGCTGGTTTGAACCTGTTGAGGTTTTACTAAGTAAAACGAGGAGTGAGTTGGTTTACATTTGCCTTCCTCACTGAGTGGAAAATTACGCATATCAGCATGCCGGGCCCTCTGAAAAGCACATATTTCCCACTCTGCAAATGACACCATTTCATTCACCACAGGGTCTGGCTGTAAAATGAAATTCATTACTTCCAGAGGAGATAACTCTGATTAGTGTCTTTTACACCTCTACCTCTTCTGTTCTTAAATGATTCAGTCATTTAATTGGCTGACCATGTGATAAGAAACAAAACTATTTATTTTAGCCCTGCAACTAACAGATTGAGTGTAAATAATTTGACACTCCACCTGTCTGTTATGGGCAGAAGTATTTATATTTAGTTGAAAATGTTGTGTACTTGTATAGTTTAGGTTAGTTTAGTAATAAATTGTAATATATATTTAACTAAATAAAATAAATAAATAATTTTAAATGTTTTCCTTGTCTTACCATCGTGCCTGATTTTTGTATTCCATTATAAGACTATTTTTATACAGGTTCCCGCTTTAATTTAATTTTACATTATTTTACTCATGATTAAACAAAGGTTATGTTTTTCATTATTTACAATGGTAAGATAACGTGCTGGGAGTGTTTCACACTAAATTTTGATTGAATTCTTCGGCATAAAAAAATAAAAGCTCAAGAACGTAACAAATTAAAAAATAATAATTTGTATGGTTGTAGGACCAAACAATTTAAATATCCAAATTTAAAAAATAACTTATAAAAATAATTAGAAAAATTATTATAATAATCCTTGGATAAGAATGATAGATAAGGATTACATTATTCACATAATTTAAAAAATATGTAATTATTAAATTAATGAACAACAAAATTAATAAATTATTTATAAATTTAAAATAATTAACTACTGAATAAAAACACTCTAAAGACAAATAAACAATTGCAAAATAAAAATATAATATTAAAAAATTGTGATGACATCACTTGATATAATTAAACAATAATTAACTTTCTCTCTCTCTTTCTCTTTAATTTTGCAAAAACATTGAAGGTGTATTCTCATAGAAAAAACTAAAGAATCTTTCTGGAAGTCAAAACTTTATATACTTAACATTGTCATATTATTTATTAAAAAAAAATTACCTAACCTTGAATTTTCCGAAAGATTAATCATAGTCTGTCAGGTTAATTAAAAAAGATAAAGCGATACATAAATTATTTTAGTCGGAAGTAAATATAAGCTAATTTAATTTAGTACATATTTATTAAACATATGACGTACTGAATTAATTCACGTTTATGTGTTAAGTAACGTAAGTAGTAACAAAATTGTTATAACCGGTGAGGCAGTGAATCTGGCGATTATGAAAACACCGTAAGAAAGTTAAAAAAAATAGTTTAATTAATTTAGAATATACCAAGTAATACTTAAATATTAAAAATTTTTTATAAATTACTTGAAAATCATATCATAAAGATGTCCTCCATTTTGTCTCACTCATTCCTGAACTCGTGCACGAAGGTTATTCATCACTTTCAGTAATGTGGCTGTAGGAATTCGTGACACTTCTTCACGTATCCGTTCTTTAAGTTCCCGTACATTTCGAGCCGGTGGAGATTGGAAAACACGTGATTTTAAGTGTCCCCATAGAAAGTAATCACATGCAGAGAAATCTGGTGATCTGGCTGGCCATGAAATGTCTCCGTTCTTAGAAATCACGCGATTGGGAAACAAGCGTCGTAAAACGTTAATTGAAGCCCTGGATGTGTGGCAGGTAGCACCACCCCGTCTTGTTGAAAAAACATGTTTTGGTAAGCCGGATTACGAACTAATTCCGGTTGAAGACAGATCTCCAACATGTTAACAAAGCGCTGTGTATTTACTGTAACTGCACATTCATTGTCATCCTCAAAAAAAATATGATCCTACTACCTAATTAAGAGAAAGTAGTGTGAGTATTTCACACCAGATTTTCCCTCTTAAAATTGATATTGCTATCGTACATGTTCTAAGTGTACGACTAAGTGAAAAATGCGCTAAAAAACGGGCGCATATTTTGTTTTTAAATCACTAGAAAATGCCTAATACACTTCCGTGCCTCGTAATTTATACGAATAAAATAACAAAAAAACCAAGGTTTAAAACGAGCCGTTCCAGAAATTTTTATGTTTGTCACTTGTTGAGGTACGTGGTCCCAAACACAGGCTTTACGTACTATAGTCAGAGTTATCTTCTCTCAGAGTAATGAATTTCATTATACAGCCAGACCCTGTGGTGAATGAAGTGAAGGTGTCATTTGCAGGGTGGAAAGTATATGCTTTTCAGAGGGCCTGGCATGCTGATACGCATACTTTTCCACTCAGTGAGGAAAACATTGGTAAATCACCTCATTTTTTGTTTTACCTAGTAAAACCTCTAGAGGTTCAAATGAACCTAAAAAGGCTGAATAAACGGCCTAAAGAGGCTAATGACCTAAAGAACAAGAACAGTAACAAATTTATTTACTTTTATTTTACTAAGTTATGTTTATGCCCATAACAGCCAGGTGGAGTGTTAAATTATTAGCAGTCATGTGTTAGTTTCAGGGCTATAATAAATAGTTCTGTTTCTTATCACATGGTCAGCCAATTAAATGACTGAATCATTTAAGAACAGAAGAGGTAGAGGTGTAAAAGACACTATAGTCATAGTTATCTCCTCTGAGAGTAATGAATTTTATTACACAGCCAGACCCTGTGGTGAATGAAGTAAAGGTGTCATTTGCAGAGTGGAAATTGGGTTTGCAGGGAAAAAGAAGAAGAGGAAGAGTAGAAGGAGAAGAACGAGGAGTAGGAGGAAAAGGAGAAGAAGAAGGAGAAGGCAGAAGAAGAACGAAGAGTAGGAGGAGAAATTGAAGAACGAGGAAATTGAGGAGTACGAGGAGAAGGGAAGAAGTAGGGGGTAGAAAAAGGAGAAGGAGGAGAAGAAGACGGGAAAAAGGTAGTTCTATGTTTCAGAGGGCAGGTATGCTGATAAGTATACTTTAACTACTCAGTTAGGAAGTTATTGGTAAACCCCCTCACTCCTCATTTTACTTAGTAAACACTTTAAGGTTCAACCAGCCTTTCGACTTTTTTTTTTTTTTTTTTTTTTTTTTCTTTCGACTGCTGACCTAAACAACAACACTAATTACATTTAGTTTTTGTCGTATTATCGGCTTTGCTCTGGATTAGCGATTATTATAGGTTATGATAAATAATTAAATTAATATTGTATTCTTTATTGGTGTTGTATCATCTTTCAAGTTTGATTTTATTATTTTTCCATTTTACCTTGCCTCCTATTTCGTTCAATAAAACATTCTTCACATTTATACATTATGGTTTTTATTTAATTAATATATATTCATAATTACAATCACAAGTTTCATTGTTTAAGTGCAATTCTAAAATAATACTCCTGTTCTTAATACTGTTAAATCAACTCACTGGTTTCATTTGATTTGAATGTTAAAAAATCTAGCGACAACAATTTTTATATATTATTTACTTTGAATGTACATATATTTATAATTATTAATAAACGAATTGATTGGATTTAATGTATGAATGGGACGGACGTTCTAATAAAGCAAGTTGTTATCTTGAGGCTCTTCGTCCCATTAAAATAATTTACAATAATATTTCTTCTTCTTAGTTGCTTAGTAACCATATTTTGTTTATGAAATTAAATAATTTTTAAATATTTTATTTTAATCAGCTGGAGTTATTTATATTTATTTTAATAAACTCAAATATAAACAAGTCCAGATGTCCATTAAATTTGTCTCATTACAAGGTTATGGTACAATTAGTGGGTTTTTATGTGCAATATTACCAGATCCTATAGGCTACGGTAATCGAACCCGGGACCTTTCGGTTTGCAGTGTATAGGAAAACACAGCGCTAACTAACGGGTCAAGGAGGCGGCCAAGCTAAATTTTATTTTCCATAATTTATTTATCTTACCATCTACCCAGTAGCGAGGATTTAAATGTAAAACTTTTTAATAGGTAAATTAATTATTGATATTACCCAAAACATTAGGATTATTTCTTAACGTGAATGAATTTAACACCCCACTGTAATTATACCCTGTGTGTTGGAGTGTAATAATCATACCAACAAAAAAGGAGTAAGGGCTAAAAGATGAAGACGGAGGTGGAGAAGGAAGGCAATGAGAAGGAGACAAAGGAGAAATAGGAGAAGAGAAGGAGGAGAATAAGAGGAATTTGGAGAAGGAACAGATGAGGATGGAGAAGCGAGGGAAAAAGAAGAGGAAGAGTAGAAGGAGAAGAACGAGGAGTAGGAGGAGAAAGAGAAGAAGAAGGAGAAGGTAGAAGAAGAACGAAGAGTAGGAGGAGAAATTGAAGAACGAGGAAATGGAGGAGTACGAGGAGAAGGGAAGAAGTTGGGGGAGAAAAAGGAGAAGGAGGAGAGGAAGAAGGGAAGAAGGTGGAGGAGGAGTAGAAGGAGGAAAAGAAGTAGGGTTTCGAGGAGGTGGAGAAGAAGGAGTAGAAGAAGGAGGAGGGGAGGAAGAAGGTGAAGCAGTAGGAGAGGAATAAGGGGAGAAGGAGGAGGAGGAGGAGGAAGGAAAGTGAAGGAAAAAGGTTGGAAAGGAGGCGAAGGAGCAGAAGAAGGAAAGGAGGAGGGGAAGTACCAGAAGAAGGTGGATGAGTGCCGGAAGGGTGGGGAGGAGGAAACAGAAGCGAAAAAGGAAGAAGAGAAGGAATTTTTTTGATAAAATCCTTAACGGAGTTTTGAAACATTTGATATTTAGGTAGGAAGTAATTTAAGGTAATAAAATTTAAATTCAGTATGTACTGTATTTCTTTTTTTTATTACGTGAGAAAATGAATTCACTCGCGCTGGCATGTTAAATAATTACTATTTACAAAAATAGCATAGAGCCTATAATTAAAAAGTTACTGACATTATAAATGTGTAGTGTGAGGTTTGAAAATTTAAAAAAATTATCTTAAGTTAATTAGTTCCGTTTTAAGTTATGATTTTTTATTTTTAAGAGATATTGTAATACGGAAATATACCTGCGTTAAATTCTTTTGTACCGTAATAAACATGGAACTATGTTATATTGACCTTGAAATTATAAAATAAAATTTTCTAAAGATAACATAATGGAATTATATGTAAAATTGGCAGTAATAAACAAATAAAATAATATATATCTTGTTATTGAAATTTTAAATATTGCTTTGGTGAAGGGTTAGTATTATTCTTCTTCTTCTTCACTTCAAGTTGTAGGTTTAGTGAACCTGTTCCGGTAACCATCTCTTCTTCGGTCTTCCCACATCTCTCGTACCAATTAGTCTTTAATTTTGATAAGTTTAGTACAGTACTTTAGGGTATTTAAAAAAAAATTTTTTTGGCTAGAATGTGACCACTTTAGTCAACCATAAAAAGGGTCTTAGGATGAAAAGATACTTTTCGGAAATGAAGTCCTCAAATTCAAATTTTGTAATAAAATATTAGTTATTTAAAAAAAAATTTCAACTAAGATGGGAACTCCTCGTAAATTAGGAAGATTACATCACTACATTTACTTTAAATTATAAACATCCGTTCTTCCTGACTTCCTTTTCTCCTCCTCTTATTCCCTTTCTATTATTCTCCTTCAACTCCATCTCTTCCCTTCTCCTTTTTTCCACCAACATATCCTCTTATTTCTCCTCGTCGTCCTTTCCTTCTCTGTAAAATTCTCTCCTCTCCTCTCTTCCTCCTCCTTATCCAAAACTTTCTCCTCTACCTCTTTCTTCCACCCCACCTCCAATTACTCCAATTAGTTTTACTCCTCTCCTCCTTCCTCTAACTTTTCCTCCACCAAATTTTGGTCTAACAGCAAAAACTCAAACTCGTTCTCCGTTTCACCTAACGCGTCCTTCTCTTATTCCTCCAACTCCTTCTCTTCCCCTTCTCTCCTCCTCTAAAACCAAAAAAAAAATCCTCTAATTCTTCCCCCTTCTCCCACAAGAAAGCAATGGCAGCGCAAGAGATCAACAGGCAGGTGCAGAGTTAAATTATTTGCACTCGATCTGCTGGTTCCAGGGCTAAAAAATAAATAGTTCGGTTTTTAATCACATTGTCAGCCAATTTTATGACTAAAATATTTAAGAACAGAATAGGTAGAGGCGTAAAAGACACCAGTCAGAGTGATCTCCTCTAAGTAATGAGTTTCTTTATAAAATAAAGTGAAGATTTCATTTGCTGGGTGGAAAGTAGGTTTTCCAAAGACCTGGCATGCTGATAAGCATTCTGATGAAACTCCTCATTCCCACCTCTAACTTCTTCTTCTCCATATTTTCCTCAAATGTGGGAGGAAAAGACTATCGAATCAAACAGATATAAAAAAAAAATACTAATGTAATTTCGCTTAAATATTATTGGAAAATTCGATTCGCCAAACAATCATTATACACTTGAAATATTAATGATGACCACGTGATAGTCATTTAACACAATACATTTAAAACATCTACATCATTTACACGTGTAATTACGCGTGAAATTAAATTTATTACCATTTACAATACAAATAAAAATAAAAAGCCTGAGAATGGGAACCTATAATAGTAAACAATAAATTAAACTGTTTTCCAATGAATCGTATCAAGATACACAATAAAGGTCTTTCGTTAAATTAATTTACCTAATTAAAATAAAAAACATTATAAAATGAATTCAAAAAGTTCTCAATTGAAAACAGTTAAATTAAATATATTACTATTAATTTAAAGTTTATTTGTTACTAATTGCTAATAAAGGAATTAATTAACGATAGGACTAGGTTTAAATTTAAGTGCCTTTGATGCTTCATTAATTGTACTTTATTTACATTAATATAAGTATGTTAAACCTTTTATTTCAAATTTAAGCTTGAAATGTAGTCCGTTAAAACCCCAATTATCGGTGTGCTTTGATTGTTGGGGTTCAGTTAACCATACTCTCTAAGAAATGGTCGGCCTGAGTCAGTACAAGACTATACCTCATTTACACGCCATGCATATCACCCTCATCTCTTTGGGTCATGGAATTGGTAATTGTTCTCAATTGAACAGATTGCAACGTACACACATTAGGGATAAAAATCTGGTGTGAGACACACACAACTTTTTCTTGCCAGTGCAAATAATACACAATATAATCTAACATTAGTAATAAAACATAAGAAATAAACATAACTTAATTTTCATCATGAGTGAAAGACGCAAAATAAAAATTGACCTCAGTATGGCTTAAAAATACGAAAAATCACTCTTTCACGCTAAACTAGGCTCTGTAGAGAAAAATTCTATGAATAAAAGTTGTAGATCTTTTAATTTCCTATAAATTTGATCATACAATTTTGTCGTAAAATGCTTAATAAGGCTAATATCTTAAAAAATCGATTTTTTACACGATTTCGTGAGAAAAAACAGAAAATCGCTAATTACCGATAAACTAAGCGTTATAAAAAAAGTTTCAAGTAAAAGTTGTGGGATTTTAAATTCTCTACATTTTTTGTTATATACATATTTGCGCTAAAGTGCATATTTAAGTCGCAATGTTAAAAAAACAATTTTTTTTACGTGAGAACAGCCTCTCCTAGAATTTCAGCAGACTTGGCGCCTACCCTATCTTGTAGAGCATAAAAAATTAAGTAAATGAGGCGATTTCAAAAAAAAATTCGTAGGAGCCGTTTTTAAGAAAATCGCAAAAAAGTGAAAAAATGACACGAATAAACTACTTCTTCCGGTTGAACGATTTTGTTGAAAATGTTCGTGTCGGGTCCGGTAGTGGTATGTAACTTAAGTTTCAAGTTCGTACGATGTTCCGTTCTTGAGATATTCTGTTTACACATACACACACACACACAGACTCACACCCAGACTAATCGCTAAAAATGGTTTTTTTGGGTTCAGGGAGTCTGAAAACGTGTAGATCCGGTGAAAACTCGATTTCTTAAAATCGATATGAAAACAATACTTTCCTATCTATATATTCATATACTGCCTATAACAGACAGGTGGAGTGTCAAATTATTTACACTCAATTTGTTAGTTGCAGGGCTAAAATAAATAGTTCTGTTTCTTATCACATGGTCAGCCAATTAAATGACTGAATCATTTAAGAACAGAAGAGGTAGAGGTGTAAAAGACACTAATCAGAGTTATCTCCTCTGAAAGTAATGAATTTCATTGTACAGCCAGATCCTGTGGTGAATGAAATGAAGGTGTCATTTACAGAGTGGAAAATATGTGCTTTTCAGAGGGCCCGGCATGCTAAAAAGCGTACTTTTCTATTCATTGAGGAAGGCAATGGTAAACCACCTAACTCCTCGTTTTACTTAGTAAAACCTCTAGAGGTTCAAACCAGCCTTTCGGCTGTTGACCTAAACAACAACATATTCATATAGGCAAGAGAAATTAAAAAAAAAGGTTTCATTATTGACATTGGCAGGAAAAAGTCATGTGAGTGTTTCATATGAGATTTGTTTTAAGTTGCTACAGTACAAGAATAGAATAGCAGCATTAGGTCAAGATGTAGTTAGTACAGGTAGATTAGTTTAATGTTCCGTTCTTGAGATATTCTGTTCACACATACACACACACAGACACACAGACTCACACCCAGACTAATCGCTAAAAATGTTTTTTGGGTTCAGGGGGGTCTGAAAACGTGTAGATCCGGTGAAAACTCGATTTCGAAAAATCGACATGAAAACAATACTTTCCTATCTATATATTCATATACTGCCCATAACAGACAGGTGGAGTGTCAAATTATTTACACTCAATTTGTTAGTTGCAGGGCTAAAATAAATAGTTCTGTTTCTTATCACATGGTCAGCCAATTAAATGACTGAATCATTTAAGAACAGAAGAGGTAGAGGTGTAAAAGACACTAATCAGAGTTATCTCCTCTGAAAGTAATGAATTTCATTGTACAGCCAGATCCTGTGGTGAATGAATTGAAGGTGTCATTTACTGAGTGGAAAATATGTGCTTTTCAGAGGACCCGGCATGCTGAAAAGCGTACTTTTCCACTCAGTACAGAAGGCAATGGTAAACCACCTAACTCCTCGTTTTACTTAGTAAAACCTCTAGAGGTTCAAACCAGCCTTTCGGCTGTTGACCTAAACAACAACATATTCATATAGGCAAGAGAAAGTAAAAAAAGGTTTCATTAATGACATTGGCAGGAAAAAGTCATCTGAGTGTTTCACATGAGATTTATTTTAAGTTGCTATAGTAGAACAGAATAGAACAGCAGCATTAGGTCAAGATGTAGTTAGTACTGGTAGATTAGTTTAATCAGTCGGAAGGCAGGTAGTTGACCTTTACTATATTTTCCATTCATACGACCTTTAAAAGATGTTTTTAAAGGTTTCTTTCTAATAAAAATATATATACTATATATTAGTTATAAGAGACTTTTTTAATTTACTATTATATTGCACCCGTAAACATCGCGGTTCACGAACAAAACTAAACGCATCCTTTCTTCCGCTACATAAAATAAATTCGTCCTTTGTTTTATTTATGGAATTATAAAAAAATAACAAGATGCAATCATTACTTCATGATTGTTCACTGCAATGTATGTAATGTATTGTGTAGGTTTAAAGGTCTAATACCTTGGATTTTTAAAATGAAATCACGGCTATATGTGTTCGAATCTGAAAGGATATGATTGTAATATACCGTAGATAAAAGTAATTTTACTTTCAATAAACTGTTAAATAGCTTTTACTTGCAAGGGCGACTTCTATTCATTGTAAATTAATTGCATTGATTAAAATGATAGATTATATCATTGGTTCTCAAAGTGGGAGGCGCAATTAAGGGTGGGGGGTACAAAGCTTAGTTTTAAAAAAATAAATTTTTGTGTAGATCAAATAAATACAGTAAAGTACCGATTATTCGAATTAATTAAGGAAGATAATTTCGGATGACCGATTTTTTTCGGATAATCGATCACACCCGGGAAAAGCAATAATAAAAAGATAAATATAGTTAGTAGTGAAAAATATCAAATTGTTTTTTTTTTAGTAATCCCTAATTTGTGTACGTTGCAATCTGTTCAATTGAGAACAATAAGCAACCCCATGACCCAATGAGATGAGGATGATGTGTATGACGGGTAAATGAGGTGTAGTCTTGTTAACTGAGTACCCAGGCCGACCATTCCTGAGAGAGTATGGTTAATTGAACCCCAACCATCAAAGTACACCGGTAACCACTGTCTAGTATTCAAATCCAAATAAAAGTAACTACCTTTACTAGGATTTGAACCAGGAACCTTCGTCTCCGAAAATCAGCTGTTATACAGCTGATTTTGGCGACGACTTTACCTCTAGACCAACCCGGTGGGTTATCAAATTTAATAGTGGAAAAACAATGAAAATTGTGAATTTATACAGAATCGAAATAAATAAAAATAAAAGTACGTTAAAATAAAATATTATAAGTTGTTATAAGAAACAGAAATCATTTATCTATTGTAGTTCATTGTTTTTTAAAAAATCTATGATTTTGCGTTGTTTAACAAATTGTTCTTTCGCTTTAAGGGGGCCAGACCATTTTCATTATCCTTATACTTGCAATACTAACTTAAGTAGATTTTTTTGTAGGAACCGTCAAAGCTACAAAGCTGAGCTTAGCCACCCCCTATCTACAGTACCTTTTTACAAATTTGCACCAGAGCTTTTTCATTTATCCTTATTCAATCTAAAAATTATTTTTATTCTCAAAAAATGTTCAAATGTAGCCTACATATTTTTTAAGAAAAAGTCACCCAAAAAATAAAAACTTCAAAATGTTTAAAAACCTCAGGAGTAAATACTTAACTGAGTACTAAAATGTAGTGTGTGAAATTTCACATTCCTATGTGGGATGGTTCCTGAATTAAGTGTACCTAAAGTCAAAAAAACTCAATATTCGGAAAATGTGGAATAGTAAAAGCATAATACCGCAACAGAAACACTTTTATTGCCAACTGGAATAAACTTCCAAACAAAAACACACCAATATTTTTATCTTAACCCACCGGTTTGGTCTAGAGGAAAAGTCGTCGCCAAAATCAGCTGTTTAACAGCTGAT
Source organism: Catonia carolina (assembly GCA_035578175.1). NCBI lineage: Eukaryota > Metazoa > Arthropoda > Insecta > Hemiptera > Achilidae > Catonia > Catonia carolina. The sequence continues at coordinate 29,213,763 of JAQMRL010000011.1, forward strand.
TTTCGGAGACGAAGGTTCCTGGTTCAAATCCTAGTAAAGGTAGTTACTTTTATACGGATTTGAATACTAGACAGTGGTTACCGGTGTACTTTGATGGTTGGGGTTTAATTAACCATACTATCTCAGGAGTGGTCGACCTGGGTCTGTAAAAGACTACACCTCATTTACACGTCATACACATCATCCTCATCTCATTGGGTCATGGGGTTGCTTATTGTTATGAATTGAACAGATTTCAACGTACACACATTAGGAATTAAATAAAATAAAAAAAATTGTATACAAGATTTTTTTTTATTTAACGTCGCATCAACTGCAACGGTCATTAGCGACAACGTTGGGGTGTAACTGTTTACAATTGAGGATGAAATGATTTTTTATAACGTATGAAAATATGCCATGCCTGAGTGGGATTCGAACTCAGAACCGCATGATGAGAGGCGAGCACGTTACCAACTACGCCAATGCAGCAGGCATTGGCTGCATAATATACAAGATTTATAATAATTTTTACTTTCTCTTGCCTATATGAATAATATATAGGAAGGAAAGTATTGTTTTCATGTCGATTTTTCGAAATCGAGTTTTCACCGGATCTACTCGTTTTCAGACCCCCTGAACATAAAAAACATGTTTTTAGCGATTGGTCTGTGTGTGTGTGTATACAAAATATCTCAAGAACCGAACATCGTACGAACTTGAAACTTGAAACTTAAGTTACATACCACTACCGGACCCGACACGAACATTTTCATCAAAATCGGTCAACCGGAAGTAGTAGTTTATTCGTGTCATTTTTCACATTTTTGCGATTTTCTCAAAAACTGGTCCTACTATTTTTTTAAAAATCGCCTCATTTACTCAATTTTTTATTCTCTACACGATAAAGTAGACGCCATGTTTGCTGAAATTCTTGGTGAGGCTTTTTTTACGAAAAAAGTGTTTTTTTTTAAGATTACGGCTTTAATATAATATATTATAGCGCAAAAATTTATATAATAAAAAATGTAGAGAATTTAAAATCCTACAACTTTCATTTCAAACATTTTTTTGTATAACGCTTAGTTAAGCGGTAATTAGCGATTTTCTGTTTTTTCTCAAGAAAACGTGTGAAAAATCGATTTTTTTTAAATTTCAGCCTTAGTATGCATTTTATGACAAAAGTGTATATAATCAAATTTATAGAAAATTAAAAGATCTACAACTTTTATTCAAAGCATTTTTCTCTACAGAGCCTAGTTTAGTGTGAAAGAGTGATTTTCCGTATTTTTAAGGCAAACTTGAGATCGATTTTCATTTTGCGTCTTTCATATATGATTAAAATTAGGAAATGTTTATTGAGGTTAGTTTTTTGTTTATTCCTGATGTTTTATTACTAATGTTAGGTTTATTGTTAATTATTTGCACTGGCAAGAGAAAGTTATGTGAGTTTTCACACTAGATTTTTCTCTCTTACTCTTATTTTATTAAAGATAGTTTCCTGTTGTAATTATAATATTCGCAAACATGTTCGCCTTCATGTACTGCATATAATTTAAATATTTTATTCCAACCTTGACCGTGGGCGATAGTTTTTTTTATTTACATTTTTCTTCATTTTTATCGAACTGATAAAAGTTTATTTTGGTTACTTCTTTTTCCCACAACAAGATTAGTATTCATACATTTAAATACAAGAGGATATATTTTTTAACTTCTTCACAGTTACATAACTTAATAAATTAACTTAATATTTAAATGTAATTAATTATACAATTATTATGTATAGTATTTTTTACAGCGACTTTTTTTAAAAAATTATATTAATATCTTGTTTTTAGTGTTTGCCTTAGTTTATTTTAAAACTTTGTTATAATTTATTCTGTAAAGATTAATTTACTGCGTTTGGATGAATTAAAATTTCTGTAGAAGTTTTTTTTTAAGGGGAGACTGTACTTTGTATCGTGCCAATGTTAAGTTTGCTATTTTTAGGTACATTCTTTTATAGGATTGGTGAAAGTTACGATAAAGAAACTTTACATACTTATAGTTGTAGGGTGGTTTTACCTTCTGACATTTTTACTTTCTCTTGCCTATGTGAATATATAGGAAGGAAAGTATTGTTTTCATGTCGATTTTTCAAAATCGAGTTTTCACTGGATCTACACGTTTTCAGACCCCCTGAACCCAAAAAACATGTTTTTAGCGATTGGTCTGTGTGTGTGTGTGTGTGCGTGTGTGTGTGTGTGTGTGTGTGTGTGTGTGTGTGTGTGTGTGTGTGTGTGTGTGCAGAATATCTCAAGAACGGAACATTGTACGAACTTGAAACTTGAAACTTAAGTTACATACCACTACCGGACCCGACACGAACATTTTCATCAAAATCGGTCAACCGGAAGTAGTAGTTTATTCGTGTAATTTTTCACTTTTTGCGATTTTCTCAAAAACTGGTCCTATGATTTTTTTTAAAAATCGCCTCATTTACTCAATTTTTTATTCTCTACACGATAGGGCGCCATGTTTGCTGAAATTCTTGGTGAGGCTGTTTTTACGTATAAAAATAATTTTTTTAAGATTACGGCTTTAATACGCTTTTAAGCGCAAAAATGTATATAACAAAAGTTGTAGAGAATTTAAAATTATACAACTTTTATTTCAAACATTGTTTTGTATAACGCTTTGTTTAGCAGTAATTAGCGATTTTCTGTTTTTTTCTCACGGAAACGTGTGAAAAGTCGATTTTTTTAAGATTTCGGCCTTAGAATACATTTAACGACAAAAATGCATACAATAAAATTTATAGGAAATTAAAAGATCTACAACTTTTATTTAGAGCATTTTTCTCTACAGAGCCTAGTTTAGCGTGAAAGAGTGATTTTCTGTATTTTTAAGCCGAACTGAGGTAGATTTTCAGTTTGCGTCTTTCATTCATGATTAAAATTAGGTTTATTGAGGTTAGTTTTTTGTTTAATTCTATTGTTTTATTATTAATGTAAGGTTATATTGGTCATTATTTCCATTGGCAAGAGAAAGTCGTGTGAGTGTTTCACACAGATTTTTTTCAATTTAATCTGTTGGACCATAAAGTTTTTAAAAGAATAACGAATAACATAAAATTTTTACAATTTTTTTCTACGTTTTTTGTCTATTATTATTTTTTTGAGCACCTGAGGAATTAAAAACAATGTCGGTGAATGTGCATGTTTATAATAATTAACTGGTAAAAATTTCAGCGTGGTAGGTTAAATGGTTTCTGAGAAAAACGTACCTAAATGTTAAAAATCTAATTTTACGGGAAAAGGCACAAATGAAAAACAAATGTACACAAACAAGTTTAATTCGGCGCATTGGCGCAGTTGGTAACGTGCTCGCCTCTCATCATGCGGTCCTGGGTTCGAATCCCACTCAGGCATGGCATATTTTCATACGTTACAAAAAATCTTTTCATCCTCCATTGTATGTAGTTACACCCCAACGTCGTCGCTAATAACCTTTGTAGTTGATGCGACGTTAAATAAATGAATTAAAAAAAACAGTTTAATTCATCATCAACAGTTGGTTAGAAAGCTGCACCAACAGCGGATAATAGGTATTAAAAATAGTGAAGCAGATATTTAAAAAACACTATAAATTATTCTTTTTGCGCTTAAACGAGCTGTATTTGAGCAACTTTTATTTAGAGCATTTTTCTCTACAGAGCCTAGTTTAGCGTGAAAGAGTGATTTTCCGTATTTTTAAGCTAAAGTGAGATTGATTTTCATTTTGCGTCTTTCACTCGTGATTAAAATTACTTTATGTTATTAAAGTTAGTTTTTTGTTTATTTCTAATGTTTTATTACTAATGTTAGGTTTATCGTTAATTATTTGCATTGGCAAGAGAAAGTTGTGTGAGTGTTTCACACCAGATTTTTTTTTTTATTGCCGGCTTAATATTTGCCAGCGGCAAATATTAAACCAACGCACGCCGGGTACCGCTAGTTTATTATACAAAACAAAATGAATACATAACTTAAAAATCTGGTGTGAAACACTCACACAACTTTCTCTTGCCAATGCAAATAATTAACAATAAACCTAACATTAGTAATAAAACATTAGAAATAAACAAAAAACTAACCTCAATAAACATTAGTGAAGTACGCAAAATTAAAATCGACCTCAGTTTGACTTAAAAATACGGAAAATCGCTCATTTACGCTAAACTAGGCACTGTACAAAAAAATGTTTAAAATAAAAGTTGTAGATCTCTTAATTTTCTATAAATTTTATTATATACACTTTTGTCGTAAAATGCATTCTAAGGCTGAAATCTTAAAAAAATCGATTTTTCACACGTTTTTGTGAGAAAAAAAATAGAAAATTGCTAATTACCGCTAAACTAAGCGTTATACAAACAAATGTTTGAAATAAAAGTTGTAGAATTTTACATTCTCTACAACTTTTATTATATAACGTTTTGCGCTAAAATGCATGCTAAAGCCGCAATCTTAAAAAGAAAATGTTTTTACGTGAAAACAGCCTCACCCAGAATTTCAGCAAACATGGCGCTTACCCTATCTTGTAGTGCATAAAACATGTAGTAAACCCGGCGATTTTTAAAAAAATCGTAGGACCAGTTTTTGAGAAAATCGCAAAAAAGTGAAAAATTACACGAATAAACTACTACCAGTTCCGGTTGACTGATTTTGATGAAAACGTTCGTGTCGAGTCCGGTAGTGGTATGTAACTTAAGTTTCAAGTTTCAAGTTCGTACGATGTTCCGTTCTTGAGATATTTTGCACACACACACACACACACACACACACACACGCGCGCGCGCGCGCGCGCGCACACACACACACACAGAGAGAGAGAGAGAGAGAGAGAGAGACAGACCAATTGCTAAAAACATGTTTTTTGAGTTCAGGGGGTCTGAAAACGTATAGATCCGGTGAAAACTCGATTTCTTAAAATCGACATGAAAACAATACTTTCCTTCCTATATATTCATATAGGCAAGAGAACGTAAAAAAAAATAAATAAAGAAAAGAGAAATAACTCAAAATAAATAAACACCGGAAGTGTTGAAGCAAAGACTAAGAATACTATGTATACGACTACTGTGCAAAATATTAGAAGCACTTGTGTGTGTGTGTGTGTGTGTGTGTGTGCGCGCGCGCTCGTGAATATGTTTTTTGTTATTTGTTGGCATTTAAGTTGCTAATCAGTGGGTTAGTAACATATCCACTGATGAATTTTCAATATATAGCTGTATTACTTATTGTTCATACATGAACAGGTTGTAATTTTTCATTTATGTTCAAATAAAAAAAAATAAAAAAATAAACAAAAAAAACTAACCTCAAAAAAACAAAACCTTTAAGCGAGTTTTCTAGAATTTTTGAAATCATATGTAATTTTTCGCGAAGGGACAATAAATAAGTACTTAGGTATCAAAATAAAATCAATCAACAAACTCACAAAAATTTGGAAGCCTTAGATTTCTTCACTGCATTTTCCTCAAAACTGTAATTTTGTAACGTAACACCTTCATCCGCTAAGGTCTTCAATAATTATGTTCATTTAAACTCTATCACACAATTTTAAACATGATAGCTGTCTACTTCTTTATTATTTAAAAGATTTATGGCTAATTAGTTTCCGTGATTTTCAAGTCTTGCCTGATATTTTAATGTTAAAACGCCTTACTTCGACCATGATTTCTGGAAGGTTGCTATAATGGTATATTCATTACTTTAACTATAAACTTGGAGGCTCCGGGGCAAAACTTTATCGTGAAGCCTTTCAATATTTCTTTCTTTTTTTAAGCATCTGGTTTATTCCACTTCGATAAATATTTGTGTTTATCTATTGGCTAATATATAAACACAAAATCTGGTGTGAAACACTCACACAACTTTCTCTTGCCAGTGCAAATAATTAACAATAAGCCTAACATTAGTAATAAAACATTAGAAATAAACAAAAAACTAACCTCAATAAACATTTCCTAATTTTAATCATATATGAAAGACGCAAAATGAAAATCGATCTCGGTTTGCCTTAAAAATACGGAAAATCACTCTTTCACACTAAACTAGGCTCTGTAGAGAAAAATGCTCTCAATAAAAGTTGCAGATCTTTTAATTTCCTACAAATTTATTATACACTTTTGTCGTAAAATGCATACTACGGCCGAAATCTTAAAAAAAATAGATTTTTCACACGTTTTCGTGAGAAAAAACAGAAAATCGCTAATTACCGCTAAACTAAGCATTATACAAAAAAGTGTTTAAAATAAAAGTTGTAGAATTATAAATTCTCTACAACTTTTATTATCGTATATTGTTTTGCGCTAGAATGCATAATAAAGCCGCAATCTTAAAAAAACATTTTTTTTACGTGAAAACAGTTTCACCAATAATTTCAGTAAACATGGCGTCTACCCTATCTTGTAGAGAATAAAAAATTGAGTAAACCAGGCGATTTTTAAAAAAATCGTAGGACCAGTTTTGGAGAAAATTGCAAAAAAGTGAAAAATTACATGAATAAACTAGAATAAACTACTACTTCCGGTTGACCGATTTTAATGAAAGTGTTCGTGTCAGGTCCAACAAATTAACAAACCACACCATACCATACATTTTTCACACAACTCACACAACTTCAATAAAAGTTGCAGATCTTTTAATTTCCTACAAATTTATTATACACTTTTGTCGTAAAATGCATACTACGGCCGAAATCTTAAAAAAAATAGATTTTTCACACGTTTTCGTGAGAAAAAACAGAAAATCGCTAATTACCGCTAAACTAAGCATTATACAAAAAAGTGTTTAAAATAAAAGTTGTAGAATTATAAATTCTACAATAAATAATACCGCTAAACTATGTTCGCTAATACTATGATGTTCGCATCATTATAATAGTTGTATAGATTATATTTCGCATCTGGCTTCTACGCCATACCATTTCATTAAGTGGTATGTAACTTAAGTTTCAAGTTTCAAGTTCGTACGATGTTCCGTTCTTGAGATATTTTGTACACTGCACCACAAAAATGTAAAATTGTATGTGATTATAAATGAATTTCCTACTGCAAAAGTAGGTATGTAAAATCAATGACATTTTTTCTTACAAGTTAACGGATTTTTACACTTATAATCGTCAGAAACAAAAGTAAACTTGGTATTTAAAATAAAATGCTGGTTTAGGTTTTTATACAGTTTTAACATTTTTGTTTATCTAAATAAATTTTTATTGACATTGTTAATAACTGGATAAACAAAAAGCAAGTACAAAATTGAATAAATATAAAATGTAATTATAAAATACTGTAACTTACACAAGTATATTTAAGTTCAAGAGCACTTTATTCAGCAAATTTACAGATAGATTGTACATATTAAATAGTTGTATAGATTAAAAAATATATTTACATTATGTACATTCTTTATAAAAAAATTCCATTTGATTTTATTATATTATAACGCATCTGGCTTCTACGCCAGGGTCCTGTGTTCGATTCCCGGTCAGGTCTGGCATTTTTCATCAGTCATGTTCATGAATCATTTTTCTCACCGTCTGCATTAGCAGCAATTCCAAAACAGTCAGACGTAAAACAAAAAATAAAACAAAAAAAAAATATTTTTTCCGGGAATTTAAGGGGAGAGCCTCTCTTGAAATACATAAAAATATTATCTTAAGCAAATTTATTTCTTTTTTTTTTGGTGAATACGTAGTCGAAATTTTTCTGAATAAAATGGTACAATTACTTTGTTGAGGTCGTCAATAATATCTTTTAAAATTAATAAAATTAAGTTGTAGGCCTTCACGGTAATTTTCATGATTTTCTTCTCAAAATCTGCTGTTTTTAAACTTTAATACTTTCTTTTTGGAGTCTAAATATCTCGACGTGGTGTTTTTTACTTTCTCTTACTTCATACGAGGTGTGGCTATTAAATAACGAGACTGACGTCGTAAAAAATTTAATTTTAATTTTATACATAATCACTTATTGTAACCTTTAATATACACTCCTTTCTATCCCTACAACGCTCCATGCGAATTTTCCATTGTTGGAAACAGTGCTGGAAGTCATCTTCTGTCAGCTCCTTCAAGACACGTGGCGCTTTCTCTTTTATAGCTTCTACAGACTCAAATCTTGTCCCTTTTAATGCAGATTTCACCTTAGGGAACAGGTAGAAGTCACATGGTGCAAGATCTCGTGAATAAGGTGGATGTTCCAACACTGAGATGCTGTACATGGCTATAAACCTCTTGACAGATAACATGGAATGAGCTGCCGCATTTTCTTGGTGGAGAACCCATGATTTATCCTTCAACTTTTCGGGGCGTTTTTTCCTTACTCTTTCATGTAGTTTAGAAAGTACCTCAAGGTAGTAATATTGATTAATTGCTTGACGTTCAGGAACACGTGAAGATACACAATCCCATGGATATAAAAAAAATCATCATTGCTTCAAATTTTGACTTGCTCATTCGAGCTTTTTTGGCTGTCGGTGAAGTTCGGTTCTTCCAGTGCATGGATTGGTGCTTCGTTTCCGGATCATAATTAAAAAAACCATGTTTCATCACATGTCATTATCTTCTACTTGTTCCCTAAGGTGAAATCTTCATTAAAAGGGACTAGATTCGAGTCTGTGGAAGCTGTAAAAGAGAAAGCGGCACGTGTCCTGAAGGAGCTGACAGTAGATGACTTCCAGCACCGTACAATTTTTAAATTATGTTGTGTTATTCCGTATTTATATTGACAAGAAAAAGTCGTGTTAATATTTCACACTTAATTTTAAAAAAAAATTGTTTTCCATATTATGACAGTTTACAATGAATGACATCATAGATGATTGTGTCTCCATACATTTTCTGTTACGTAAACTTTGGATGACACTGAATTATTTATACCTAATTAAGATTCATCATTTTTAAATCTTGGTGCGTTTATAATTATCTTTAAAGGTTAATAAAAAATATAAATTAAATCATAAAAACCAGTAAATTATAATGATTACTGCAAAGGAAATAATAAAAAAATTAAATAAATAAAGCAAGAGAACTATTTACGCGTTTATAATCATAGATAATACGTACTAAGCAATAGAACTGACTAAGATATTATAATTTCCAGCATATAGTCTATAATTTAACATTAATAAAGAAAGATAAAAACTAAAAATATAAGGACGAACATAAAAAAATAACAAAATGCATTCTAAGGTATTAAAGCTAATGTAGTAGTTTCATACAAGTCAATTATAAACTATAATTTGTTAGTAAAATTATTGTATTACAACTGTTATAAACAGTATTGTAATTACAAACAATTGTTTAAATTTTGGCGTTGTTGTATTTATTATGTTGTATTAAAAAATGTGCTATTTATAGACGTATTTAATCTAGACAATGACATTTATAAATTACCTAATAATTTTTTGTTAAATTTACCAAAGCTTATTTATTCTAATACTAGCTAAAGTACCCGTTCTTTGAACGGTTTCCTTGGTGCCGTGGACGGTCGGTTGGGTTACCGAGTTCGATCCCCTGTCAGGTCTGATATTCTTTAACTACTCATTGTTTTCTACCTCCTTTCAACGTCACCATTATTATTTTTGAAAAAAGAAATAGTTGAAAGTAAAGTAAAAGCGAGATCTTGGTGCTTTTAAATTAAGATATGCAGCGCTTTATTATTTTCATAATAAAATGAGAGGTAAATCACAACAGGAACACCACGATGGTGACAACTGATAAGACGAATGATTCATTTTTGATAATATGACCAAGAAAAGGTGTATAAGGTAGGCCTACTGGTGGAATGGATAGGGAGGTAACTGACTGTATGAATACGGGTTTTACCGGTGCGTAGGCCTGTGTTTATTGTATAGGGTGATTCAAAAAGAGCGCCGGTTTTTAAACGGCTGGTAAATTTTTGTTTATCGGTTGGCAACATTGTTTGACCTCATTTCTATTTCGAAGAACAGTCCGATTGACGATTCAGTTGCAGTTTCTCTTGTTCGCAGTGTAATACTCTCGCAGTCTCTGTCTAACCATGGAGAAGTTTACTATTGCGCAACGAGTGTTAATCGTCAAAACATTTTACCAGAGTAGAGAGAGTTATGCGGCTACTGTCAGGCGACTTCGCGGTACTCTAGGACGTATGAAGCACCGAATGAATCAACAGTTCACAGGCTCATGAAAAAGTTTTTTGAGACGGGTTCAACAGTCGACCTTAAAAGTTCTGGACGTCGTCGTTCTGGCCGAACTGAGCAGAACGTTGCGTTGGTTCGTGACAGTGTGGCTGTTAGCCCAGCAAAATTAATACGTCGCCGTTCTCAACAATTGGGTTTACGATGTTCTTCTATACGGAGAATTCTTCGGTACGATCTCCAATATCACCCGTATAAAATTCAGTTGACGCAACATTTGAAAGTGGCAGACCACCAGAAGAGACGACAGTTTGTTGACTGGGTATTGAGAAAACGGCAAGATGATGACACCTTCGCAAACAAAATTAATTTCAGTGATGAGGCGCACTTCCACTTAAACGGTTTTGTTAATAAACAGAACTGCCGTATGTGGGGTTTAGAAAACCCCACATACGGAAACTTGTCCCACATAGTCGAAACTTGTCGTGCAGTAATATCCAATTTCATGGACAGAGTTGATGCGTGCCAACGCAGTAGAGAAGGACACATGCATGACATCATTTTTCATACATAAAATCGGAAGGTAAGATGAACTTGTTGATGTATTTATTTTCAGTTTTTCAATAAAATAAATCTCTTAATTTGATATATCAAAACCGGCGCTGAAAAACTTTACATTATCAAACTTATTCGTTTTTAAACGTTTCGTAATTTCAATTATATAATTTTTTTTATACATTGACTTTTAACGGAGATATTCGTAGTTTTTTGTTCACGCCTCCCGCTGAACTCCCCTTACCCTTTGTGATATTAAATTAATTTATACCCTATTTTCATTTTGATTATGTCCAGAACTTAGATACCGAAATTCATTGAATTTGGTTCAGCGGTTCTTGCGTGATGCCGTAACATACAAACAGACAAACAGATAAAGAGGCAGACAAAAATTCAGCTGAACTTATTTTCGGTGTTTACGTGGTTCATCTGGCGTAGAAACAAAATTTGGGGCATTTTGAAAAATTGTACAGATAAAATCACAATTTTATTTATAAAACATTTTTCCCACTAGAATTTTGTTATGATTGTAGTAATCTTTAGATAGTTAAGATTTGAGTAATTTTTACTTCCTCTTGCCTATATGAAGGGCCAATATATAGGAAGGAAAGTATTGTTTTCATGTAGATTTTAAGAAATCGAGTTTTCACCGGATCTATACGTTTTCAGAACCCCTGAACCCAAAAAACATGTTTTTAGCGATTGGTCTGTGTGTGTGTCTGTGTGTGTGTGTCTGTGTGTGTGTGTGTGTGTGTGTGAACAGAATATCTCAAGAACGGAACATCGTACGAACTTGAAACTTGAAACTTAAGTTACGTACCACTACCGGACTCGACACGAACATTTTCATCAAAATCGGTCAACCGGAAATGGTAGTTTATTCGTGTAATTTTTCACTTTTTTGCGATTTTCTCAAAAACTGGTCCAACGATTTTTTTTAAAATCGCCTCATTTACTCAATTTTTATTCTCTACAAGATAGGGTAGGCGTCATGTTTGCTGAAATTCTGGGTGAGGCTGTTTTCACGTAAAAACGTTGTTGTTTTTTTAAGATTACAGCTTTAATATGCATTTTAGCGCAAAACTTTATATAATAAAAGTTGTAGAGAATTAAAAATTCTACAACTTTTATTTCAAACAATTTGTTGTATAACGCTTAGTTTAGCGGTAATTTGCGATTTTCTGTTTTTTCTCACGAAAATGTGTGAAAAATTGATTTTTTTAAGATTTCGGGCTTAGAATACATTTTACGACAAAAATGCATACAATAAAATTTATAGAAAATTAAAAGATCTACAACTTTTATTTAAAGCATTTTTCTCTACAGAGCCTAGTTTAGAGAGAAAGAGTGATTTTCCGTATTTCTAAGCCAAACTGAGGTGATTTTCATTTTGCATCATTCACTCATGATTAAAATAAGGTTACGTTTTTGAGGTTAGTTTTTTGTTTATTTCTAATATTTTATTATTAATGTTAGGTTTATTGTTAATTATTTGCATTGGCAAGAGAAAGTTGTGTGTGTGTTTCACACCAGATTTTTTCTTAAGAGAATAACTAGTTAAAATAAAATGAACTTTAAAAAGACTGCCTTCGTTGCCCAGTGGTTAACGTGCTACGCTACAAACTGGATGTCCCGGGTTAAATTCCCGGCCAGGATCTGAAAAATTATTACAAGTTTAAACCCACCGTTCCTTAACCCAATGTCAAGTAGCTAATAACCAAAATGTTGATAGACTTAAAATGAATTAAAAAAAAGAAATAATAATAAAAAAATACATAAAAATTTCAATGTTATATATTAAAAGTAAGACAACAAAATAAATAAATGCCGGCCGCATTGGCGCAGTTGGTAACGTGCTCGCCTCTCATCATGCGGTCCTGGGTTCGAATCCCACTCAGGCACGGCATATTTTCATACGTTACAAAAAATCATTTCATCCTCATCACACACAGTTACACCCCAACGTCGTCGCTAATGACCTTGATGTTGATGCGACGTTGAAAAAAAAATAAATAAATAAAATACAACGTAATATACTAACCTATAAATTTAATATAAAATATAAGGAAAAAAATTAAATTTCATAATTTTAAAATAAATTATTTATATATTATATGGTTTATTAAATATAATATTGATGATAAATTATTAATAAATAAAAACATGGAAAACAACTTTAAAGACAGGTATTTCCTATTTACTTCCGATGTTGATAAAATTAACATAAACATGTGCGTGTAAGATACAAGATATACTGTCGCAAACTAAACACTAGTATGAGATTTTTTTAATGATATTATAAACCTGAGATTAATCCCCACCATTTTATATACAATAAGAAGTTTACTTTAACTGAATCTGTGACGTTAGATTTCTTCTGCTTTAGTTAATAATGATACTACCCTTGAAATAAAGAGGGAGGGAAAAGAGTAAAATAATCTGATAACAGAACAAGTTAACTAGCTATTTACATTACAACCGCGTGTGGGATAGGTTATGTTAATACTTTATTGTATTTCATAATATAATAATATAACAAAAATGTGTCATAAAAATTTATGGTTGTGTTCAATATTGTATATATTTTTAATAGTTTTGAATAATAATAATAGTTTCTGTTATGGACAATTTTCTTTTGGTGGTATTATGAGCTCAGTTCAAAATTTATTTAGTGGTTCCGAAAAGGGTAACAATAAAGCTCGAAGTGTTAATGAACAAGACTTATATTTAAATTATTTTAAATTAAATAATGGAGATCCTGATCATATATTCACACCTGGAAGCTACATGAATACCGTCAGTTAATTTTATTTATTTATTTATTTGTATTGTATTATTTATTTTTTGTAGATTATGCAGTTTGTAAATTTCATAGTCATAATTATTATATTTTTACTTTCTCTTGCCTGTATGAATATATAGGATGGAAAGTATTGTTTTCATGTCGATTTTTCGAAATCGAGTTTTCACCGGATCTACACGTTTTCAGACCCCCTGAACCCAAAAAACATTATTATAGTGATTGGTGTGTGTGTGTGTATGTGTGTGAACAGAATATCTCAAGAACGGAACATCGTACGGACTTGAAACTTGAAACTTAAGTTAGATACCACTAGAGGACCTGACACGAACATTTTCATCAAAATCGGTCAACCAAAAGTAGTAGTCACATATCAGAGTGCGTACTTTTTGCGATTTTCTTAAAAACGGTTTCCTACGATTTTTTGGAAATCGTCTCATTTAATAAATTTTTATGCTCTACATGATAGGGTAGGCGCCATGTCTGCTAAAATTCTTGGTGAGGTTGTTTTTTTAAGATTCTGATTTTAATATGCGTTTTAGCGCAAAAATGTGTGTAATTAAAATTGTAGAGAATTTCAAATCCTACAACTTTTGTTTCAAACATTTTTTTTTGTAGAACGCTTAATTTAGTGGTAATTAGCATTTTCTGTTTTTTTTCTCACGAAAACTTGTAAAAAATCGATTTTTTAAAGATTTCAGCCTTAGTATGCATTTTACGATAAAAATGTAAGTAATCGAATATTGGAAATTAAAAGATCTATAACTTGTATGTACAGCATCTTTCTCTACCGAGCCTAGTTTAGCGTGAAAGAGTGATTTTCCGTATTTTTAAGCCAAACTGAGGTTGACTTTCATTTTGCGTCTTTCACTCATGATTAAAATAAGGTTATGTTTTTTGAGGTTAGATTTTTGTTTATTTCTAATCTTTTATTACTAATGTTAGGTTTATTGTTAATTATTTGCATTGGCAAGAGAACGTTGTGTTAGTGTTTCACACCAGATTTTTTTATTTTTCGTTTAGTTTATTAAAAGTCGCATCAACAGTTCGGTCATTAGCTACTACGGTGGGATATGTAACTTGTGAAAATTTCCAGACCCTGGACGGGAATCGAACCCGGGACCTCTTCGTGGTAAGTTTGCGCGTTACCACTACTCTACGGAGGCAGCCAAATTTTATCTTATTATTAATTTTATTATATGATTCTTACCTTATGTTGTTTAGGTCAACAGCCGAAAGGCTGGTTTGAACCTCTAGAGGTTTTACTAAGTAAAACGAAGAGTGAGGTGGTTTACCATTGCCTTCCTCACTGAGTGGAAAAGTACACTTATCAGCATGCCAGGCCCTCTGAAAAGCATATATTTTCCACTCTGTAAATGACACCTTCACTTCATTCACCACAGGGTCTGGCTGTACAATGAAATTCATTACTTTCAGAGAAGATAACTCTGATTAGTGTCTTTTACACCTCTACCTCTTCTGTTCTTAAATGATTCAGTCATTAAATTGGCTGACCATGTGATAAGAAACAGAACTATTTATTTTAGCCCTGCAACGAACAGATTGAGTGTAAATAATTTGACACTCCACCTGTCTGTTATGGGCAATCTTACCTTATACGATTTATATAAGTGAGGAAGGCAAAGTAAACCACCTCACTCTTTGTTTTACTTAGCAAAGCTTCTAGAGGTTTAAACCACTCTTTCGGCTGATGACCGAAACAACAAAATTGATAAGAAAAGTAACATTTGTCAGTTTTTCGAAATTGAGTTTTCATCGGAAATACTTATTTTTAGGTCCCCTGAACAAAAAATAACGTTTTTATCTATTTTTCTGTGTTTGTATGTGAACAAAATAACCTGGAAACCGAAAATCGTACGATATTAAAACCTGTAGTTAACTTGTACACAAGAGGAACTGACATAAATTTTTTATCAAAATCGGTCAACCGGTTGTGCAAGTTGTTCGTGTAATTTTCAGTTTTTGAGTTTTACTTAAAAACACCTCGTACGATTTTGTTTAAAATCACGTTATTTACTAAATATTTTTAGTTTTAAAAGATGGGGTAAGTGACATATTTGCTGAAATTCGTGGGGCTGTTTTTTCGTGATAATGTTTTTAAAGATTTAACATCGATTACTTTAATATGCATTTTAGTGCAAAAGTGTATCGGTATCATTAAAGTTATAAAATTGTAAAACCTACAACTTTTATATCAATATATTTTTCTGCACCGCTCAGTTTAGCGTCATTTAGTGATTTTTCATATTTTTAAGTTGAACAGATTGATTTTCATTTAGTTTCATTTACTCACGACTAAAATTAGGTTATGTTTTTCATTTTACATTGAGTACTCATAATTATCTTTGCCCATAACAGACAGGTGGTGTGTCAAATTATTTACACTCAATCTGTTCGTTGCAGGGCTAAAATAAATAGTTCTGTTTCTTATCACATGGTCAGCCAATTAAATGACTGAATCATTTAAGAACAGAAGAGGTAGAGGTGTAAAAGACACTAATCAGAGTTATCTCCTCTGAAAGTAATGAATTTCATTGTACAGCCAGACCCTGTGGTGAATGAAGTGAAGGTATCATTTACAGAGTGGAAAATATGTGCTTTTCAGAGGGCCCGGCATGCTGATAAGCGTACTTTCCCACTCAGTCAGAAAGGCAGAGGTAAACCACCTTACTCCTCGTTTTACTCAGTAAAACCTCTAGAGGTTCAAACCAGCCTTTTGGCTGTTGACGTAAACAACAACACTCATAATTATATATTTTTTTTTATTATTAAGTTATGTATTTTTAATTATTTACGTTGGCAAAAGTAAGTCGTGTTAGTGTTTCACTGAAGATTTTTTTAAAATGAATTTCCCGCATATTGTCTGTGGTACTAATATTATAAAGAAGAAATATTTCTTTATTTGCTTATTTGTTTGTACGAGGTACCTACTCTCAGAAACTACCCAAGCGATTTCAGAAACTATTTCACTGTTGGAAGCTTACAGCTTCCTGAGTTACATAGACTATTTATGGCATTATTTATTTTTTATTTTTAATAAAAAAAAATTTGGTGTGAAACACTCACAAAACTTTCTCTTGCCAATTTAAATAATTAACAATAAACCTAACATTAGTAATAAAACATTATAAATAAACAAAAACCTAACCCCAATAAATATAACCTAATTTTAATCATGAGTAAAAGAAACAAAATGAAAATCAAAATCAGTTTGGCTTAAAAATACGGAAAATCACTCTTTCACGCTAAACTAGGTTCTGTAGAGAAAAATGCTCTGAATAAAAGTTGTAGATCTTATAATTTCCTACAAAATTTGATATATACACTTTTGTCGTAAAATGCATACTAAGGCTGAAATCTTAAAAAAAATTGATTTTTCATACGTTTTCGTGAGAAAAAAACAGAAAATCGCTAATTACCGCTTAACTAAGCGTTATACAAAAAAAAATGATCAAATAAAAGTTGTAAGATTTCAAATTCTCTACATCTTTTATTATATAATTTTTGAGCTAAAATGCATATTAAAGCCGCAATCTTAAAAATAAATTTTTTACGAGAAAACAGCCTCACTAATAATTTCAACAAATATGGCGCCTACCCTATGTTGTAAAGCATAAAAAATTTAGTAAACCAGGCGATTTTAAAAAAAATCGTAAGACCCGTTTTTGAGAAAATCGGTCAAACGGAAGTAGTAATATTTTTTTTAAATTTATTTATTTAAAGTCGCATCAACAATTCGGTCATTAGCGACTACAGTGGGATTTTTTTTAATAACATTATTTGCAATCAGTTTTTTAAAAATAAACTATAAACAAATCTTTTGAAGTTACAAATCACAAGTTAAGGCCTCATTACACTGAGTACCTCTCATTACATCAATTACTCATGTGTTAAAAGAGAAAATTACTATGTACTACTAAGATATTTTACAATATGGAATACTTTTCATTATAATTTTTTGTACATTTAAACCCTTCCAGACAAGTCCAAAAAATGGTAACGTTTTAGGCACCTAACTTCTTCTGCATTGTTTAGAAGATTTATGGCTAATTCATTTTCGTGACTTTCAAGTCTCGCCTGATATTTTCGATTGAAACGCCTGATTTCGACCATTACATCAGGAAGGTTGCAATAATGTTGTATTTCTGCATTCCTTGCAAACCATGGCGCCCTTGTTATAGCCCGAAGAACCTTATTCTGGAACTTTTGAATTACCCTTATGTTACTTCTGCTAGTAGTTCCCCAAAGTTGAACGCCATACAACCAAACTGGTTTAAGTAACATTTTGTAAAGTTACAAAATATTTTGTAAAGTTACAGTGGGATATTTAACGGTGATTTTTTTAACTTAGTGAAAATGTTTAGACCGTGGCCAAGAATCGAACCTGGGACCTACGCATGGTAGGCTAGCGCGCTACTACTACACTAAGGAGGCGGCCGGAAGTAGTAATTTATTCGTTCGATTTTCTTAAAAACGGCTTCTACGATTTTTTTAAAATTCGTCTCATTTACTACATTTTTATGCTCTGTAAGATATGATAAGCTCCATGTCTGCTGAAATTTTTGAAAAGCTGTGTTCTAGTGGTAAAAAATGTTTTATTTTAAAAGATTGCAGCCTTAATATGCATTTAAGGGCAAAAGCGTATGTAATCAAAGTTGTACGAAATTAAAAAACCTTCTCTTTTTATTAGCATATTTTCTACAACGCTTAATTTAGCGTTTACTGTATTTAGCGATTAATTTAGTGATTTTATGTATTTTTCTCATCAAAATTGGTAAAAAATTGTATTTTTTTAAAGATTGCGACCTCGGTTTGAATTTTACGATGAAAGTTATAGGAAATTACAAAACCTACAACTTTTATTTTAAGATTTTTTTCTGCAGAGCCTAGTTTAGCGTTAATTGGTGATTTTCCGTATTTATAATTCGAACAGAAGTTGATTTTCATTTAGCGTCATTCACTCATGATTAAAATTAGGTTATGTTTCACATTTTACACTGTTTACTCATTATTGAACAATGACCTACCTGATTGGTGTAGAGGTATAGATGGAAGCTCACTTGATTGCTAGAGTGAGGAATTCGGGTGAAGGAGGATTGTTTGTACGATTCCCCTCCTCCTATAACCTATAGGGTGATTCAAAAAGAGCGCCGGTTTTGATATATCAAATTAAGAGATTTATTTTATTGAAAAACTGAAAATAAATACATCAACAAGTTCATCTTACCTTCCGATTTCATGTATGAAAAATGATGTCATGCATGTGTCCTCCTCTACTGCGCTGGCACGCATCAACTCTGTCCATGAAATTGGATATCACTGCACGACAAGTTTCGACTTCCATTTGCCCGATAACCCGTCGAATTTCCTCCTTCAAGTCATTGATGTTTCGGGGTTTATTGGCGTACACCAATGACTTCAGATGACCCCAAAGATGAAAGTCACAAGGCGTCAAGTCACACGACCTTGGTGGCCATTGAGGGTCGGAATTACGAGAAATGATGCGATCCTGGAACCGTTCACGGAGCAACAACATTGTTTCTCGTGCAGCGTGACAGGCGGCACCATCCTGCTGAAACCACAACTCGTCAATGTCCATTCCATCCAAATGACGCCACAAAAACTCCCTAATCATCGTACGGTATCGGTCTCCATTTACTGTCACGGATTGTCCTTCTTGATTTTCAAAAAAGTAAGGGCCGATGACACCGCCCGACCAAAAGCCGCACCAAACTGTCACTCACTGTGCATACAAGAGAAACTACAACTGAATCGTCAATCGGAATGTTCTCCAAAATAGGAATGAGGTCAAACAATGTTGCCAACCGATAAACAAAAAATTTACCAGCCGTTTAAAAACCGCTCTTTTTGAATCACCCTTTAGTAGTAGTAGTAATAATACCATTAGTACGCGCTCTTCTAAAAATATTACTCACAAACCATTTCGAATAACTACTCTCTAGTAGCAGGGCCCCTTCCACTTCATACCGCACTAACAAACAAGTCAGTTCCCAACTATAAATTCGTCGCCGCGTGTCAGCTGTTTAAAAGCTGTTTTTTTGGAGACGAAGGTTCCTGTTTCAAATCCTAGTAAAGGCAGTGACAGTATTCAGATGAACTGCAGTCCCCTAGCCGTGAGAGTGAGAGAATGCATAACGCTCTCATTCGCACAAGCCATACGCGCCGTTCTAATAACATTGCCTTTAATTTTACTCATTGTTGTGAGCAAGCGTTTATGCATGCAGTAAACTAACAAGCAAGATAACGACTGTAGTATGTTTTCAGATATGGATTATAACGGTAAAGACCTTTGGGCGCATGCGTAGTTATGCCACATATCTCCCTCTCACTCGCTCGGCTATGGGACATTAGTTCGTCTGATACCTATACTTTTGTACGGATTTGAATCCTACTAGACAGTGTTTACAGGTGTACTTTAATGGTTGGGGTCCAATTAACCATACTCTCTAAGAAATGGTCAGCCTGAGTCTGTACAAGATTACCCCTCATTTATACGTCATACACATCATCTGCCCATCATCTGCCCATAACAGACAGGTGGAGTGTCAAATTATTTACACTCAATCTGTTCGTTGCAGGGCTAAAATAAATAGTTCTGTTTCTTATCACATGGTCAGTCAATTAAATGACTGAATCATTTAAGAACAGAAGAGGTAGAGGTGTAAAAGACACTAATCAGAGTTATCTTCTCTGAAAGTAATGAATTTCATTGTACAGCCAGACCCTGTGGTGAATGAAGTGAAGTTGTCATTTACAGAGTGGAAAATATGTGCTTTTTAGAGGGCCCGGCATGCTGATAAGCGTACTTTTCCACTCAGTGAGGAAGGCAATGGTAAACCACCTCACTCCTCGTTTTACTTAGTAAAACCTCTAGAGGTTCAAACCAGCCTTTCGGCTGTTGACCTAAACAACAACAACACATCATCCTCATCTCACTGGGTCATGGGGTTGCTTATTGTTCTGATTTTTTTTTTTTTTTGGTTTAACGTCCGACTGTTCTGCAATTACTGCTAATGCAGACGGTGAAGGATGAACTGATTTTTTTCTTGTAACGTATGAAAATATGCCGTGCCTGAATGGGATTCAAACCCAAGACCGCATGATGAGAGGCGAGCGCGTTACCAACTACGCCAATGCGGCTGGCTATTGTTCTGAATTTAACAGATTGCAACGTAACTTACACACGTTAGGGAAAAAAGAATTTAAAAAAAATTGTTAAACATTGGTTATAATTATCATTATTTACATTGGTAAGAGATAGTAGTGTGAGTGTTTTCACATTAGATTTTTAACGTTATTATTGTACTTTTTATGTATGCAATAAAGAACAATATGTTCGTTTTATTGGCAAAATTTTTATGTATATCTTTTTTTAGTACATAAATCTCCAATTTACTGTTTATTTTTACAATTAAATTGGCTAAAATTACAGTAGTAAATTTAAAAACACATTAAAAAATTTAATGTCATGGTCGAACAGTTGTTTCATTACTTATTTAGTTTTTCATTTTTTATTTATTTTTTGTAGTGACATCAATAAATGAGCATTTATTCTTCTTTTTTAAATTTCACGTTATTTTGCAGTTTTCTAACTTACGTTTCAGCTAAACATTCTGATTCGCATCACATTCAGGAGTTCCAGTTAGAAACTTAATGTTTCCTAACGGTGTTTCAATTAAAGACGCAACTCGTTTTTAGCTGACATGAATGCAATACAACAATATGTACAGTATATGTATTCTTTCCTCGTATAGAACAATTTTAGACCACATGAGGTGACGTAAGACGTTTCTGGAAGCTCTTTTTGCAGCTCACAATCTCAGCATTCGCTCACTGTAGGCTTTTCTCCTTTCTTCTCTCCTCTCGTTGGTCTATTTTTGCTCTTCATAGAAGCCCTAAAAGTCAGAAATTAGTTGTCTGAATTTAGTTCGGTTTATTTTGGTTTTCTGAATATTTTTTCTGACTTCTTTAAACAGTTTATCCAACACCTTAGGTAGGCCTATATTGTTTAGTGTCTTAAAAATTTATTCTGTTAACTGGTTATCGTCCATTCTACACAAGAGTTCGTATAATTTTTGTCTTCTTTTTACTTTCTCTTCCCTATATAAATATATAGGAAGGAAAGTATTGTTTTCATGTCGATTTTTCGAAATCGAGTTTTCACCGGATCTACACGTGTTTTCAGACCCCCTGAACCCAAAAAACATGATTTTAGAATATCGAACAAACTTGAAACTTGAAACTTAAGTTAGATACCGATTTTTTTAAAAATAGCCTCATTTACTAAATTTTTATGCTCTACAAGATAGAGTAGGCATCATGTTTGCTGAAATTCTAGGAGAGCCTGTTTTCTCGTTAAAAAAATGTTTTTTTTAAGATTGCGGCTTAAATATGCATTTTAGCGCAAAAATGCATATAGCCTATAAGTGTCGTAGAGAATTTACAATCCTACAAATTTTATTGCAAACATTTCTTGTACAACTCTTAGTTTAGTGGTAATTAGCGATTTTCTGTTTTTTTCACGAAAATGTGTAAAAAATAAATTTTTTAAAGATTTCAGCCGTAGTATTTTACGACAAAAGTGAATATAATCAAATTTATAGAAAATTAAAAGATCTACAACTTTTATTAAGAGCATTTTCTCTACAAAGCCTAGTTTAGCGTGAAAGAGTGATTTTCCGTATTTTTAAGCCAAACTGAGGTTGATTTTCATTTTGCTTCTTTCACTCATGATTAAAATAAGGTTTTGTTTTATGAGGTTTGTTTTTTGTTTATATCTAATGTTTTATTACTTATGTTAGTTTATGTTGTTAATTATTTGTATTAGAAAGATAAAGTCATGTGAGTGTTTCACACCAGAGTTTTTTTATATCAAACGGTCAGAAAATTCCGTAACATGTCTAGCATGTCATCGGAAGTATTAAAAGTTACATTATCGAATTGAAACCAACATTCTGATTCGTAAAAATCTAAAACTGTGAAGATATTTTCTTGGGCAATTTTCTAGGAGAGCGAGTCAAACGTTTTTTTACATCCCTAAATACATAATAAAGTTTTAAATTTCCCGATAACAAAAGCTAAAAAAATGTGAGTAATTAGATCCTAAAAGAACATGAAATAATAATTACAATATGTTGTTGTTTAGGTCAACAGCCAAAAGGTTAGTTTGAACCTCTAGAGGTCAACAGCCAAAAGGTTAGTTCGAAACTCTAGAGGTCAACAGCCAAAAGGTTAGTTCGAAACTCTAGAGGTCAACAGCCAAAAGGTTAGTTTGAACCTCTAGAGGTCAGCAGCCAAAAGGTTAGTTCGAAACTCTAGAGGTCAACAGCCAAAAGGTTAGTTTGAACCTCTAGACGTCAACAGCCAAAAGGTTAGTTCGAAACTCTAGAGGTCAACAGCCAAAAGGTTAGTTTGAACCTCTAGAGGTTTTACGAAGTAAAACGAGGAGTGAGTTGGTTTACCATGCCTTCCTCACTGAATACAAAAGTAGCCTATGCTTATCAGCATGCTAGGCCCTCCAAAAAGCACCTACTTTGCACCCTGAAAATGACACCCTCACTTCATTCACACCAGGGTCTGGCTGTATATTGAAATTCATTACTTTCAGATGAGATAACTCTGACTAATATGCTTTTCACGGTTGATGAGCTCTGCTGTTCCACACGTTTAGACCAATCAGAACGCTTTCCAATGTTGTCAGATTGTAACTGACAAACATTACGCACGCATGCGTATAAGAGCTGCAATAGTTCACTCTCGTCTTGCATCTCGTACTGAATACATCGATTATAGAGCGCGTTAACATGCAATACTTTATAACATAATCAGCTGATTATGTTTTTATTTTTTATTTTTTAATTCCTAATATGTGTACGTTGCAATCGGTTCAATTCAGAACAATAAGCAACCCCATGGCCCAATGAGATGAGGATGATGTGTATGACGTGTAAATGAGGTGTAGTCTTGTACAGACCCAGGTCGATCACTCCTGAGAGAGTATGGTTAATTGAACCCCAACCATCAAAGTACACCGGCAACCACTGTCTAGTATTCAAATCCGTATGAAAGTAATAACCTTTACTATGATTTGAACCAGGACCTTCGTCTCCGAAAATCAGCTGTTAAACAGCTAATTTTGGCAACGACTTTACCTCTAGACCAACCCGGTGGGTCATTGTATGTTTGTAGGTGATAATTATTATTGAAAGACCAAAAAATAGCCAACGAAATACGTATTTAACAGAGCTACAAGAGCAAGTATTGGCAACGTTGCTAGCAAGTCATTGGCTAGCTATAAAGTGGGTAGGGGGCAACGCATACGTTCAGAGTTCATCAGCCTTGATAAATAGTATAGTTTCGTTTACACCTGTACCCCTTCTGTTCTTAAATAGTTTAGCTATATAATTGGCTGACCACGTGATAAGAAACATAACTATTTTTTGTAGCCCTGAAACTAGTAGATCAAGTAAAAATAATTTAACACTTCACCTGTCTGTTATGAGCAAAATTATAATAAAAATCACAAGATAAAATCTCTTATGTAACTTTTTTAGAGAGAAGTAATTTCCGGAAATTTTACTTCCGATAGTTTATTTTAGATTGACGTTTACCGGAATTTTTTTAATAAATTTTCTTTCTAGAAAGTTCTTCCCTTATAAAATCTCTGTAGAAACTTTACTGACAACTGTTTTTACTTCTAGAGCGCGGAGAAAAACTCCGATACTACTTAGCGGAGCACGGGCGCTGTTATTAGTTAATGAATGATTATAAAAAATATTACTGATTAGCATTCCAGAAATAGTTTCCTGTTAATGAAACTTACAAAATCTATGTAATTATTTTAAACAGCGTTATTACCCGTCTTATGTCATTGAATATGCGAGTATACAATACGTATTTATATGATAAGAAATAAAGTTTATAGTATAATAAGGATATGATTAAGGAAAAACTAATAACAAAATAACTATTTTTATGTAATTATTCTTTCCTTAAGGTTAATGTAATCATGCTTATCAAACATGACAACTACATCAATGAAGTCATAGTCTACGCCTTTTGGAAGTCTGTAAAAGTAACTATTGTTTCCTTGTTACTTATTTTTCGTATCTTTAATATGCGCGAAAACAAGTTTTTAAGAAGTTTATTTTAAAATTTTTCCCGGGGACCACCGGACCCCTACCCGTTGTAACGGGATTGTAAAATAATTACGAATTTAATTAGCGCCTAACTAACACTCTTTGTGCCCCACGTTGGGCGCCAATAATGTAAAGAGATTTTAAAAAATGATGTGAAATGAAAATGAATAAATGAATTAATTACTGTTGAAATAAATGAATAAATAAAGAAAAAATTGAATTTGATTATATTAAATGAAATTTAATGAACGATTTAAATTTGATTAAAATTTTTAAAAAATTTTAATTAACAAGAATTGATTTACAAAATTATTAGTTACTGATCTTTGAATTTAATTTATTTATTGATGACACTTTAAATTTATAATACTAAGTTTTAATAAATTTAAATTTAAATAATAATATATTTTAAATTAATTTATGGTTAATAAAATGAGCTCAAATGTAATGAAAATTTTTAAATATATGTTTACGTAGCTTGTGAAGTTCTTGGAGGTGTGCCGTGTACCATTGATCTGGATCGAATGGAGGACTGGATACAATCGGTTTTATAGTTTTAATAGATTCTTTCAAAAATTCCATTTGTTGGTTTCAAAATCGTTGTTAATTTACTTCAGTTTCTTAATTCATTTATATCTTGATGTTATCTCAGTTTCTTTTATAAAATTCATTTTATTGAAATTATTTATTAAAATTTGATCTATTCATTTGTTTTTTGAATAGCTTCACTTTATTAAGTTGAACTATCTGGCTTCTGGAATTATTATTTACATTAAATATTTCTTTAAAAATTTTGGTTTCATATATTTAATTCTTGCTATAAAATATTAAGATAGTAAATAAAAATTATTTATCTTGATGTTTAGTGATTTACTACTATTCAAAATATTTCTTTAAAAATCCAACAATTAACTTTTACTCTTGTCATTTGATCAACGATATTATGTATAATAGATTGCTATTCTACACCGTAGAGACTCCCATTCAAACTTGATGCTGAATCCACCATTGAAACCACGGGTTGAAAGTCAGTAAAAAGGATGCGTAATCATGTTTCACTCTACCAACGCCTTCAGTCTAAACAACCGGCGACAGACCGGATATTTTATAATAGACCTACTTTACAAATTCTAATTGTATAAATTCTTTCTATAATAAACATGATACTTTCGTTTAACAGAACATCGGCTTCTGACAGCCGCGTTACTACGCGGCTGTCGAAAAGAAAAGAAAATCGAAAAGAAAGAATAAAATTGAATTTAAAGGTAGAAATTAAATGGCTTTCTAATGCATGTAAGGTAATCAAAAATGTGGCAACCATTTATAAATTAATTAATAACACAAGAAAATAAAATAAATAATTATATTAAGTAAACATATTCATTTTAAAGTTTTCCGTAAAAACGAAGCACAACTTCGTAATATTAAAATTTCGTATATATTTAAAAACATGTATATCCGTAAAACACGTATAGAAAACAGTAGTAGATATTTTCAGGTTGGTTAATAAAAAAATAAAAAAAATTGGAACAGAGATGTCTCAATGTGCACAGCTGTACGCCGTCCAGTATACTGTCCTATTTTGTATTTAGTATATGTTTCAATTACTGCTTGACAATGATCGAAATAGGATTCCCTCCCTTTCCCACTTCTTTCATCCCCCGTTCGCACTACGTGCCGGATCGAATACACTTGTGCGCACAACACAAATGAGCAATTATTATGAATATCACTTATACTAGATTCTTGTTATTCATAACATTTTGTACAGAGTATATGACCACCAGCAGAAAGTCATTAGTGTTTCCATTATTTTTGTTTACTATTGGGTAGTGTAGTCATAACATAACTCCGCAAGTTCTTAATTTATAATGTTGACTGTTAATGTAAATAATTGATACGATTTAATTATTAAATAGAGTAAGCATTTTTCTTTATTTACTTGAGAGCAGCTAATTAAACTATGCTTTTACTTCAGTTCTTCAGTGTTAGCGGCCGTGCAATATTGGTTTTGTAGTCAGTGCATTTTTATTATGTTTTGGGTTTCATTGGTTATTCAATATTCAGATAAATTCGTTTATATTAAATAAATACATTGTAAGTGTATTCAGTATTGTGCGAATTAATGTGAACAAACAGAAATAATTTGTAAATATGATTTAGGACAAAGATACATTTAGGTACACTTACATGAGATAATTTCCATTAACTAGTATTTAATGTGTCCCCCTTTTACTTTTATGACTTCCTGGAGTCTTCTTGGCATGGAATCCACAAGTTTTTTGCAATTGTTTGTGATGGCTTCATCTCTAAACCAAACCTGAATCACTGCTTCCACCAGTTTTGTTTTTGTCGTACAGTCCAATTTTTGTAGCCTAGCCTTACATATTGCCCACAAATTTTCTATAGGATTAAGATCAGGTGAATTCCCAGGCCAATCAAGAAGGGTAATATTATTATCTGGCACGGAGCCGAGTCTTGTTGAAAAATTGCGGTCCCTTCGGCCTCTACTTTATTAAGTTCTATAGCTAAGCGTTGCCCTAGCAATGCTTTGTATTTTTCACTATTCATCATACCTTCAATTGGAATAAGTGTGCCAGTACCTGAGTATGAAAAACAGCCCCAGAACATTTTTTTGGGGGGATGTTTCACTGTTTGGTTAACCAACTTATGAAAACTGAAATTTTGTCTCTGTTCACATTAATTCGCACAATACTGTATTTGTGATTTAAACAGGTACAGGTTAAATAAATGCAAATAATAAAAAATAATAAAGTAATAGTAAGTATGAATATAAATACTGTTGTAGTAATGAGCTGTACTAGTAGGCTGACTATCCGAGCTAATGTTTTTGGGATGGTGCATAATGGATGGCGCGGATAAAGTGCGGAAGGGAGGGAATCCTATTTCGAAACTTGTCGGACAGTAGTATATAGCAAGTTTAATTTGATAAGCAAAGAACATTTTTAGTAACTCGAATGGATCGCGCTAAGTTCAATCACAATTTTAATACAATTATGTTTTGACATGCTGCACGGTTCCCATGGGATTGAGCATAAAATGAGAAATGGAAACTAATGAGTATAGAGATCTGAATATAGAAGAGTGAATGAATAGAAAAGAGGCTTGGCGTTTAGAATGCAAAAAACGGAAATAATAGCTGTAAATAAGTTCACAAGGTATTGACCTTAACTTCTAAATAATCTAAAAGATTAATAGAACAAAAATTATAATTAATTATATACTATTTAATAAAAGTATAGGTTTATATTATGAAAGGTTAGTTCATATTATAAAACCGTACATTTATTTTTAAAATACATAATACGAGTATTAATAGTAGACTAATTTAAATTATATGTAATAAAATAATAAATGCGAATAAAAAGATTACAAGAACACTAATAAAAGCATGATCATAAAATTGTTTATAAATAATAAGTTAATTTAACAAACACAATAACGATCTGTTACTTTATACTCCTTTAAAAAATGTAAACATCTTTTTTCATTTGTATAAGTAGTGATTCAAGAATAGTATAGGATTTTATAAACCTTGGCATTGCCTAAATATCAAGGTCCTTTTATAATAGCAAAAAATATACATAAATATCTAAAATTGGATAATTTTTTTAGGTTTTTTTAGTTTTTGTTTTCGTTAATAACCAGTGCCTTATTTTTTAAAAACTTAAAAAGAAATACATTGTTAATGTATGATAATGTTTTTTTTTGTGTTAATAGGCCTTTATTGTTTTGCAATTTACTTGCAGTACAAGTTTATTATTAGCTTGTTAATTAATACTATATTTGAATGTTCATCTGGTTTTTAAACTGTGTTCTTCCTGCTAGCAATTCTGAGTAATTAATTGATGTGTTGTTTTTGTTCAGATTATTAGCCAAAAAGCTGGTATGAATCTCTAGAAGCTTTACTAAGTAAAATGACGAGTGAGATTGTTTATCATTGCCTTCCTCACTGAGCTGAAAAGTATGCTTATCAGCTTGCCGGGTCAGAAACACTTCGGACAGGACTGGAAATCGCTGAACACTCAACGTTTTTACAAAAATTTGGTGTGAAACACTCACACACTTTCTCTTGCCAATGCAAATAATTAACAATAAACCTAACATTATTAATAAAACATAAGAAATAAACAAAAAACGAAATTTAATAACATAAAGTAATTTTAATCATGAGTGAATGACGCAAAATGAAAATCAATCTCACTTTAGCTTAAAAATACGGAAAATCACTCTTTCACGCTAAACTAGGAAACTCTGTAGAGGAAAATGCTCTGAATAAAAGTTGTAGATCGTTTAATTTCCTATAAATGTGATTATATACTTTTTTGTTGTGAAATGCATTCTAAGGCCGAAATCTTAAAAAAATCGATTATTCACACGTTTTCGTGAGAAAAAACAGAAAATTGATAAATACTGCTAAACTAAGCGTTATACAAAAAAAGTTTGAAATAAACGTTGTAGAATTTTAAATTCTCTACATTTTTTATTATATATACATTTTTGCGCCTAAATGCATATTAAAGCCGCAATCTTAAAAAAAAAAACAATTTTTTTACACGAAGACAGTCTCACCAAAAATTTCAGCAAACATGGCGCCTACCTTATCTTGTAGAGCATATAAAATTTAGTAAATCAGGTGATTTTTAAAGAAAATCGTAGGACCAGTTTTTGAGAAAATCGCAAAAAAGTGAAAAATTACACGAATAAACTACCACTTCCGTTGTTGTTTAGGTCAACAGCCGAAAGGCTGGTTTGAACCTCTAGAGGTTTTACTAAGTAAAGCGAGGAGTGAGGTGGTTTACCATTGCCTTCCTCACTGAGTGGAAAAGTACGCTTATCAGCATGCCGGGCCCTCTGAAAAGCACATATTTTCCACTCTGTAAATGACAACTTCACTTCAATCACCACAGGGTCTGGCTGTACAATGAAATTCATTACTTTCAGAG